>CM055116.1:845984301-848384301 GCA_029206835.1 Rana muscosa
TGTGGAAATAGCAACAAGCCCATTTGTTTTTCATTCGGCATAAATAAGTAAACTATCACTTGAAGCACTCTTTATGCGATTGCTAAAGCAGCCAAATAACTGCGCTTCAAAAAGTATAGTGTATTCTGAGAGGTTCCCCCGAGCACAGGATTTTCCTGGCAAAAATGCTGTTTATTCCAAAATCTGTGCCTGCATTTTAAGTAGTTGTTCTGGAGCCTGTTATTGTAGCTTGGAAGCTGGCTTGGCATGTAACATGTGTTGCGCAGCTTGTATTATGCAAACGTCACCCACACATGCTGATCACAGAAAAACTCTATGTACTGCAGGTAGGGATATGGACTGCTGGTGGTTTGCATGGGACCCACAGAACTGCACTCAGCAGATGGCCAACCAAAGACAAGCCAATGAAGGCAGAAAGATTTAAAACAATGCAACATTTCACATTTGCCCAAAATCAAAGCTTAATACACAGGTGCCCCTTATTGAGCCATAACAGGTTCCTCACCTGAAGGGACACGTTATTTTCCAGGGGTGACAATAAGCTGGGCAAACATACCCAACACAAACAAAGGAGCTTGATGCACCACAATACTTTAATCACTAAAAGTAGATGTCCAAATAAAAACTCAATCATAAAACAAAGTCAACACAAAGAAGTTACATTTAAGCTGAAGCATTTCTTATGCCCCTTTCACAATGACAGACTGATCGGATCCGCCTGTCAGTTTTTCAGGCAGACCCGATCGAACCATCCATTGCCTTCTATGGAGCGGCAGATGTCAGCGGATCTGGTCTGCTATAAACAGACAGATGGGGATCGGTTCCCCATCTGTCCAGCAGATCGGATGACAGTCTGATGGAAACCGGCGGTCAGTTTATATCCGACCGCCCATAGATGAGAGCAGGCTGTGTCCATGTCCACTTTGCATCAGCGGAGCAGACAAGGACCTGTTATCCACCTGCTCAGTGGGGATCAGTGGAGAGCTTATGCTGGTAATAGTGAAAATCCTACAGCTGTGATCTTCCAGTGCTGCAGGGGTCAATACCAGCAATGGACCTGTGACAAATGCTTAAAAGCAGAACTCTGGGATTTTATGATAAACAATGCTATACCATCCTGAAGGTCATCCAGTCAGATATACACAAAGATTCTATTTTTATTAAAAAGGTTTAACAGTATAAAGTACAGGCACGCAGCAGATCACAAAGCATACAAAATGGTTTTCAGTTGTAAAAAAAAAAAAAAAAAAAAATAGATATTGCTACATCTTCATATGAAAAACCAACAGAAAAAAAAAAAAGGACATATGTACAGTGCTGTGAAAAAGTATTTGCCCCCTTCCTGATTTTTTTTGCCTATTTCTCACACTTAAAGTGGTTGTAAACCCAAACTACCACACTTCTTTAGGGCTGAAACTAATCGATTAATCGACAACTAATCGATGAAATTAATCGATTACAATTT
The DNA here is from genome assembly GCA_029206835.1 of Rana muscosa. Taxonomy (NCBI): domain Eukaryota; kingdom Metazoa; phylum Chordata; class Amphibia; order Anura; family Ranidae; genus Rana; species Rana muscosa. The sequence continues at coordinate 845,985,767 of CM055116.1, forward strand.
TTATAATCGATTAATCGGCCAGTAACATAAGGAGGTTAAAAAAAACTCAAATTAACCCTTTATAGTACAAAAAGAGCAAATTGCTACTGTGAATATTACTTTCACTGTCCCACAGTAAAAAAATTAACCCCTTACAGTAGCGATTATTAGCTCTTTTTGTACTATTTTTTGTTTTTTTTAACCCCATTATGTTACTAAACATCTCAGGCCTGGGTCACACCTCCGTGTTTTTTGGTGCTTTTTGCAGAAACACACTACAGTTCATTTACATGGTTTCCTATGGGACACGTTCACATCCATGATTTTTTCAGCTGCTGAGTATTTGGAAAGGGCAAGGTCTTTTTTTTAAAATGCAAAATGGTGCCATTATTGTTTTTTGTTTTAATATACTTCAATGGAGAAGCTGCAGAAAAGCATGTAATGTGTTTGTGCGGCAATTTGTGTTTTGTAATCTGCCTGACAACAAATTGGGCAAAAAAAAAAAAAAAATGCAAAATCGCAGCAAAATTACCCGTTTTTTTTTACGGTTATTAACCGATTAGTCGATTAATTTAAAAAATAACCAGCCAACTAATAGATTATGAAAATAATCTAGGCTTACCTGTAGGTGCAAGTTTTGTAGGGCTGCAACTAACAATTAAGGCTTACCTGTAGGTGCAAGAAATATCTTTTTAACCTACACGGTTAAGGAGATATTAGCTGAAAACACTGCACCAATGTCTACGGTGCATGCGTGCCATAGACAACAGCGCAGACGAACTAGCAGGCTCCGGCCAATCACAGCGCCGGAGCGGGGATACACAAAAGACGGAGGGGACATGACGGCGGCGGCGGAGAGGGACGAAGAGCGCTTTGGAGGCTTCGATCAGAGCCACATAATGATCTAGTATGCATAGCATGCTAGCTCATTATGCATTTTTCTTGCAGTTTCATTATGCATTTTTCTTGCAGTTTTTTTTTTTTTTTTTTTTTAAAGTGGGTTTACAACCACTTTAAATGATTCAGAACAAATTATTAATATTACACAAAAGTAACCCGAGTAAATCCAAGATGAACTTTTTAAATTGAGGGGAAAAAAGCTGTTCAAACCTGCCTGGCCCTATGTGAAAATGTAAATGCCCCCTCCCATGCTGAATCATGAATGAACTGATTAACCAGAATTTTTTGGAAAGCAGAGTTACAATTTAACTTGCCACACCAAGGTCTGATTACTGCCAAACCTGTTGAATCAAGAAATCACATATATAGAAGCGGTCTGAGAAAGCGAAGCACGCCAACAGACAATGCCACAATCTAAAAAAATTCAAGAACAGATTAGAAACAAAAGTAATTTTCATGTATCGGTCTAGGAAGGGTTTCAAAGCCATTTCTAAGGCTTTGGAACTCCAGTGAACCAAGGGGGGAGCCATTATCCACGAATGGAGATAACTTGGAACAGTGGTGAACCTTTCCAGGAGTGGCCGGCCCACCAAAATTACTCCAAGAGCATGGCGACTTATCTAGAAGGCCATAAAAAAGGACATCTAAAGAACTGCAGGCCTCACTTGCCTCAGGTAAGATCAGCGTGATTGATTCAATAAGAAAGACTGGGCAAAAATGGCATCCATGGGAGAGTTCCAAGGCCAAAGCCACTGCTGACCAAAAAGAACACAGTCTCATCTCATAATTACCAAAAAACATCTTGATTATCCTCAAGACTTTTAGGCAAATATTCTGTGCACTGATGAGACAAAAAATTTAAGTTTTGGAAGGTGTGCGTCCCGTTACAGCTGGCATAAAACTAATACAGCGTTTCATAACAAGACCATACCAACAGTCAGACATTGTGGTGGTAGCATAATGGTCTTGGCTACTTTGCAGCTTCAGGACCTGGACCACTTACCATAATTGATGGCACCATGAATTCGGAGCAATACCAGAAAATCCTAAAGGAGAATGTCTGGCCATCAGTTTGTGACCTCAAGCTTAAGTGCACTTGGGTTATGCAGCAGGACAATGATCCGAAACACAACAGCAAATCCACCTCCAATTGGTTCAAACAAAGCAAAATTTAGGTTTTGGAGGGGCCTAGTCAAAGCCCGGACTTAAATCCAATTGAGATGCTGTATCATGACCTTACACAGGCCGTTCATGCTGGAAAACCCTCCAATGTGGCTGAATTAAAACAATTTTGCAAAGAAGAAAGGGCCAAAATTGCTCCACAGAAATGTGAAAGACTCCTTGCCAGTTATTGCAAATGCTTGATTGCAGTTGTTGCCGCCAAGGGTGGCACAACCAGTTATTAGGTTTAGGGGGCAATTACTTTTTCACATAAAGCCAGGTAGGTTTGGACAGCTTTTTTGCCTTCATAAAACCATCATTTAAAAATAGGATTTTTGTACTCACCTTAAAATCCTTTTCTCTGACATCCATGGACTGACACAGCGTCTCTTATTCACTGTACACGTGGGTTATGTCCCTGCTTGCAGGAGAAGACCTAGGCAGAAGACCTAGGCAGAAGGTTATACATACATTCTAAAAGCCAGAGTTGAACAGCCCCGCCCAGGAGGGCGGTCCCTCCGGACATAATCCACCCCCTGCAGTCAGCAGACCTCAGTTCGTAACAAAGTACAAACTTTAAAAAGGGTGGGTGCCGTGTCAGTCCATGGATGTCAGAGAAAAGGATTTTACGGAGAGTGCAAAAATCCTATTTTCTCTTATCCATGGACTGACACGGCATCTCTTATTCACTGTACACGTGGGATGTCCCAAAGCAGTGTCAAGAGGGATGGGAGCAGTATAAATGGAAAAACCAAAAAAAAAACTTCACTCCAAACAAGGCAGAGCTCCTCAACAGAGGAGTTGCAACATTAAACAGCGGCCTGCAACACCTTGCGGCCGAAGGAAGCATCCGAGGATGCAGCCACATTAACCTTATAAAATTTAGAAAAGGTATGAACAGACGACCAGGTCGCCGCCTTGCACACTTGTGCAACCGACGCTTGATGTCGGAAAGCCCAGGAAGCACCAAATACCCTGGTGGAATGCGCCGTGCCCGAAAAGGGAGGCAACGGCCCCTTGAGAGCAGAGGCTTGAATGACGGTTTGTCTGATCCACCTAGAAATGGTGGCAGACGAAGCCGCTTGGCCCTGTTTCGGACCAGAGACAGTCACAAACAGTGAGTCATACTTCCGAATAGAAGCAGTAGCAGACAGGTACACCCGCAAAGGCTCATACCACGTCCAATGTGTGAAGCACAAACTCTCTGGGATGCGATGGGTGAGGACACAGGGACGGGAGGACAATGTCCTCCTTTAGGTGAAAGGCGGAGACCACCTTTGGCAAAAAAGAAGGTCGCGGACGCAACACCGCCTTATCCTTACGGATGACCCAATATGGCGACTTGCAGGACAAGGCCGCCAACTCAGACACTCGTCTAACAGAAGTAATTGCCACTAAAAGGGCCACTTTCTGAAACAAAGTCAAGAGGAGAATATCCCTGATATTCTCAAAAGGAGGTTCCTGGGGAACCGAGAGAACCAATTCAGATCCCACGAGGGAGAGGAGGCTTGACAGGAGGGAGCACATGGCGAACCCCCTGCACAAGGTGCTAATCAAGGAATGACCCGCTAGTGGTCGCTGAAAGACGGCCAAGGCCGAAATCTGACCCTTAAAATGGTACTCAAAGCAAGCTTTTGGGCCACTCCATGCTGCAGGAAACACAGGATTCTAGGGACGGAATACGTCCGAGGACGTCAGTCCAGCTCTTCGCACATGGCGATGTAAGCTTTCCAGGTACGGTGATAGGTCATTCTGGAGGAAGACTTCCGTGCCCTTAATATGGTCGAAATGACCGAGTCCGAGAGACCTCTGTCTCTCAACACCTGGCTTTCAACAGCCATGCCGTTAAAGCCAGAGACTGTAAAGCAGGATGAAATATAGGACCCTGAGACAGAAGGTCCTCCCTTATTGGCAACCGCCAGGGAACGTCCGCGAAGAGACGTACCAGATCGGTGTACCAGTGACGCTGAGGCCAATCCGGAGCAATGAGGCTCACCGGAATTCCCTCGGTCGCAACCCTGCGCAGCAGGCGAGGGAGCAACTGCAGCGGAGGATAAACGTATATCAGGTGATAATGACCCCATGGGGCCACTAACGCATCCAAGGCATCCGCCAAGGATCCCTGGATCTGGCCACAAACCTCAACACCTTGCAATTGATTTGAGAGGCCATCAGGTCCACATCCGGCGTGCCCCACCGTCGGCAAGGAGTTGAAATACCTCCGGGTGCAAGGATCACTCTCCCTGGTCCAGCGTCTTGCGACTCAAATAGTCCGCCTGCCATTGTCTATGCCCGGAATGTAAACGGCCGACAGTGCGGGCACGCTTCTTTTAGCCCACTTCAGGGTACGGGCGACCTCGGAAGCCGCAGCTGAGCTCCGAGTCCCCCCTTGATGGTTGACATACGCCACCGCCGTGACGGTGTCCGACTGGATCCTAATGGAGCGATCCTGCAATCTCTCAGACCACGAGGAGAGGCACAGTCTGATGGCCCGTATTTCCAGAACATTGATCGGTAAACGGGCTTCGTCCGGAGTCCAAAGCCCTTTGGCCGACAGGACTCCCCAGACTCCACCCCAGCCCGTCAGGCTGGCGTCCGACGTGAACACCGTCCAGTGGATGGGGAGGAACGACTTCCCAGACCGAAGAGCCGGGGACCCCAACCACCATGTCAGGGACGCCCTGACCAGGTGACTCACCTGGATCGGAAGATCCAAAGACAACGGGGATTTGTCCCAAGTGAGCAAGATCTCCTTCTGCAATGCCCTGGTGTGATTGGGCATACAGAACGGCCTCGAAAGAGGCCACCATGAGTCCCAGGACTCTCATGCAAAAACAAATTGACGACCATTTTCGGGATGTCAGCACCCGCACTGCAGACTGAAGTGTTAGTACCTTCCCCGGAGGTAGGAATACCTTTGCCTCCAAGGAGTCCAGAATCAGACCTAGATACTCCAGACGCTGAGTCAGGACCAGGACTGACTCCTGAATGTTCAGGAGCCACCCGAAGTCCGAGGGTCCGACTGACGATAGTCACACTGTCTTCTAATTCTGAGCCACTTTCTGCTCTTAGAAGATCGTCCAGAGAGCCCACGACAGCGATGCCTTGCCGTCCCAGCAAAGCTAGAACCAGCGTAAGCACCTTGGTGAACACCCTCGGTGTCAAGGCTAGGCTGAAGGAAGAGCCACAAATTGATAGTGGACTTCGCCGATCGCAAGCGCAGTAACTTCTAGTGACTTGTGCAGAACGGAACATGCAAGTAGGCGTCGATGTCCAAGGCCGCCAGAAAATCCCCTTGACGGAGTGTATCGATCACTGTGCGAATGGATTCCATGCGGAACTTTTGCACCTTCACGAAGGCATTCAGGGCCTTGAGGTCCAGGATAGGCTGAACCCCGTCCTTGTTTGGGATGACAAACGGATTAGAGTAGAATCCCTGAAACCTCTCCTGTGACAGAACCGGCACAATCACTCCGGACCTGATCAAATCCTGAATAGCCCCCCCTAGGGCGGCCCGACGGGCAGGAAGGAGAGGAAGATTCAAGGGAAGAATCTGTCTGGGACCAGGAACGGAACTCTATCCTGTAACCTGAGGTGATCACCTCACACACCCACCGGTAGGAGATCCGGGAGGTCCACCGATCCGTGAACCTGCTAAGTCACCCCCCCCACCCCAGAGTCGGTGGGGGGGCAAGACTTGGCGCGGAGGCAGGCTTGTTTGGCTTACGCACCCAGGGGCCCATGTGTCCACCAGCCGCACTGCTGTCAGTCTGGGAGGGCCTACCCATGGACTGACTGACAAAAAAAAACAACCTTTTTTGCTGGAAAGAAAGGACCCTGCTTACGGCGGGCCTCCTTACCCTTGCTAGTCTGAGGAAGAAGAGTGCTTTTACCTCCCGTGACATCCTTGATGTCATCCAGCGCAGCACCAAAAAGCCTACCACCTTTAAATGGTAGATCCGTCAGAAGCTTCTTAGAGGCTAGGTCCGCAGACCAGCATTTCAACCAGAGAAGACGCAATACCACCGCCAAGACAGAGGCCCTGAATATTAAGGGGCCGCGTCAAATGTGGCGTCGCAACATAAACCAGGCCCTGCACCATTTGGTGGGCCAGAGCAATAGTGTCTGGGAGGAAGATTATGCTCCTGCACAGTTTGGTGCAAGACTTTTGCCCATCCCGTAAGTGTCTGAGACACAAGGGTCGCCGCTACCACAGGCCGTAGGGCAGACCCAACAAGGCAAACATGGCTCTACTCACCACTTCTGACCTCCTGTCAGTGGGGTCCTTAAATGCAGGCGTCCCCTTTATCTGGAGAGTGGTGGCCTTGTTCAACCGGGCGACTGGAGGGTCGACCACTGGGGGAGAAGCCCACGTTTTAAGTAGGGCATCTTCAAAGGGGTATCTGATAGACAAACGCCGCGGGACCATAAAAGTCTTCTGCAGCTTTTTCCCAGACCTTATCAATGAGCTGGTCGAAGGGTACATGTGGAAAAACCTTTTTAGAAGGCCCGGCCTTAAAAGAACCAAAGGAGACTGTCCGCCTGAGGTTCTGCATCCGCAGCATTCAGCTTGAGTGTCCGTCACTGCAGTAATGAGTTCACAAACAAGTGCCCTGTCATTTACTGACTCTGAATATATTGATGGTTTTGAACAGGACATTCCTTGCGAGGAAGACTCCAGTTCTGAGCTAGGGTCCTGAGCGTTAGTGGCTAGGCCCATATCCGAATCAGCGCACACCCCCTTTTTTTTTTAAAGTGGGGAGATGGGTTTTTGCTCCCTTGCGCTCGCCCACTGCTTCCCTCCTGGTCAGAAATGGATTCCAGGACTGCTGACAACAGGTCCATAGGGACCGCAGGTGCTGGAGCACTGCCTGTTGCCTAAAACATGTAAGTGGAAGCTGTGACACTGACTCCATATTACCCCTCTCAGACTCCTCAGATAAAAAAAAAAGTCCACCCACAGGCTGTGCTGACTGAGGGGGCGCCCAGGGGACTCACCAGACCGGACCAGGACCGCTCAGATACGCTGTCTGTACCGCGCTGTGTCAGCGCGAGTGAGCCGTGAGGAGATTGTGAGGAGATTTGCGCTGTTACAGCTGCGATAGAGGCCAAACTAGTGCTGAAAAGCATGCAGGCTACAAGAAAATGGCCGCCGCACTTCACTGAGGCGATCCGTGGCAAAATGGCCGCCATGCGCAGATAAAATTCAAAAAATAGAAACAGCGCACACACACACCGCCAAACGGCGCCCAGGCCCCAAAATTACACAAAAGGCCCCCAGCGATATGCAGACTAGCATGAGCCCCCCCAGGACAGTATGACCCCCAGCAATGGTGACAGAGAGACAATAAAACACAGGGGGAGACAGGGAAAATCCCCCACAGAGAAACAGCATTTTGTACTCACCTGCAGGCAAGAGAGACTACTTACCTGTCCCCTGAGGGACCCACTGGTGCGTTTCTGACAGACCTATCACAGAGTAGTACTGCGTAGCTGTCGGCCCGGTCCACCGCGAGAGAAACAGTCCGTCAGGTACTGTTCAATCTTGAGAGGACCGTGGAAGTCATGGGGCATGTCGTGAACCGAGTCTCACGCACACAAGGCGAGGATCAGCACGCTCGATGGACAGACAGGGAAGACTACGAGGATACTGGTGTACCCAACCCTGTTGCCCAGCCGACAGTTGATTGAAGGTCTCAAAAATAAATAAAAAACTCCCAAAATAATAAAAATTCAAAGTAAAATCTTCCAGGAGACTGGCTCCTAAGAGAGCAACGTCTCCTGCTAAGCAGAAAAAAAAAACTGAGGTCTGCTGACTGCAGGGGGTGGGTTATGTCCGGAGGGACCCCCCCAGCCCCCGTTTTACTTACCCGAGACCCGAATCTCCTTGGGCGCAGTCCCGCGTTGCTTTCACTGAGCTCTAGTCGGCTCATTGGATGATTGATAGCAGCGCAGCCATTGGCTCCCATTGCTGTCAATCAAATCAATGACGAAGCGTACCGGGGGGGGGGGGGCGGCGCCGACTATCACACGGGAGCGCCCCGCAAGCTAACCCCCTTGCGAGAGGGCTTCCCAGAGGGGTGTTAGCTCTTGCAGGGAGGAGCCGAGTAGGGCTGCAACTAACGATTATTTTCATAATCGATTAGTTGGCCGATTGTTTCGATCGACTAATCGGTTAATAACTGTAAAAAAAAAAAAAAGTAATTTTGCTGCATTTAAAAAAAAAACAATTTGGCAAATTTGTTGTTGGGCAGACTAAAAAACACAAATTGCCGCAAAAACACATTATATGCTTTTCTGCAGCTTCTCTATTATATTGAACCAAAAACCAAAATAGCACTGTTTTGCGTTAAAAAAAAAAAAGTCATTGCCCTTTCCAAATACGCAGCAGCTGAAAAAATCATGGATGTGAACGTGTCCCATAGGAAACCATGTAAATGACCTGTAGTGCGTTTCTGAAAGAAGCACCAAAAAAAACAGAGGTGTGACCCAGGCCTGAGATGTTTAGTAACATAATGGGGTTGAAAAAACTAAAATTAGTACAAAAAGAGCAAATAATCGCTGTAAGGGGTTCATTTTTTTACTGTGGGACAGTGAAAGTAATATTTACAGTAGCGATTTGCTTTGTACTGTAAAGGGCTCATTTTAGTTTTTTTTAACCCCATTTTGTTACTGGCCGATTAATCGATTATGAAAATAGTAATCGATTTCATAATCGATTAGTTGTTTCAGCCCTAGAGCCGAGACAGCCGCAGAGGGACCCCAGAAGACGAGGATCGGTGTGCAAAACGAACTGCACAGTGGAGGCAAGTATAACATGCTTGTTATTAAAAAACAAAAAACAAACCCATACAACCCCTTTAAGGCCTCATGCCCACGGCGTTTTTTCAGCCGCGTTTTTGAGCGTTTTTTACAGCTTAAAAACGCCTGTCCATGTTAGTCTATAGCTTCATGCCCACCTAGGCGTTTTTGAGCTGTAAAGAGCATAGGCGTTTGTAAGCTGTAAAAAAAACCCAGGGCCAGTGCGTTCCTCAGCGTCAGAACTAGGCAGGAAAAAACGCGAGCGTCAAAAAACGCGCAAAAAACGCGCACTAACGCGCGGTCGCGTTTTTAGCTCCGACGTTTTTTTAAAAAAAAAAATAAAAAAAAAAAATATTTACAACAACATGGACAGGCGTTTTTAAGCTGTAAAAAACGCTCAAAAACGCAGCTGTAAAAACGCCAGTGGGCATGAGGCCTAAATCTGAATGTCATACAAATATGTATCCAGATTCCAAATATTTTTTTTTTTTAGAATAACTATCATATTAAAAAAGGTAGCGGTCAGCTCTAGTCTCTTCAGGAACTGCACTGTATCAACCCATTCACAAATGCTGGCCATACATGTATAGATTTTCATAAAATGTTCGATTTAAGAACGTTCGTTTGATTTTCTAATAGTGGGGTCAAATCTATGTTAATTTTGGACCACAGTAACAGGAAAAATTCAAAGTAACAGAATAGAAAACTTTTCTTGAACAAATTTTAAAATTGAACGTTAAAAGCAAGTAAAATTTTCAAACGACATGCATCGAATGTACAAAGAAGTTTCATACGAATATTCTTACCAATATTCTCATCTGAAAATTTATACGTGTATGGCCAGCATAAAGGGAGGGAGGAGTGAAGCGGTTTGAGCGTCTAGGAATGACTAACCTTGCAGCCATCAGTAAAAACCAGGAAAGACCTTTTAGCAAAATTCATACAGGTTAGAAGAATGTATAAAAGCGCAATTTGTGAAGAGCAAATTCAGGTTCATGTCCAAATTAATAAATATCAAAAATTGTTGACCAGGAGGATGCGAGACAGACATGCCCGTCGTCGTATATGGATCGTTGTTCCTGGGTGACTAAAACATCTCAAAACAGATTTGGGAGAAAACCGCATGTAATATAGAAGGGCAGCAATACCATCTGGTCACTTTACAGTACAGATGGATTTAAATTGGTATGCTTTTAAGAAGCAACAGTACAGACTGCACAAAACATGCAATATTAGCAGTCCCGTCTGACGCTTGCATCTTTTTAACATTCATGAGCCGCTGTTCTATCTTAACAAAAGAAAGTTCTATCATTTCAGATCACCACACATTGCTTATGCTGCTGTAAAAACAAAACATTTCCAGTATGTGTAAAAGGGAACTATGATGTAACAATATGTGGTGGCATAAAGATGAGCAGAACATAGAAGACTGACTGATTTGCAGGCCAGGATGTGAATGGCATTTACTATACATAAAACCATTGTTTTGTGACTGCACACATCCTGTCCTCCAGTGCACTCTTCCCTCCACACATCAATCTCTATTCAGGCCTTTTGCTCTTCCTCCCTTAAAAACTCACAGGACAAAGCAGATTCTTTTTTTCTCAAAGATATAAAAAAAAGAAAACTGGTACAGTGTAAAAAAAATAAAAAATAATAATTTGATATACGGTATACACACACACATTATATATATATATATACACACACACACACACACACACACACACACATACACACACACACATATATACACACACACATATATACACACACACACACACGGCGCGCATTTGTGGGAGTGACGTCAGCGCAGCTACGGTCACTCACAGCCGGAGTCCAGGAACCCGAAAGGCAGGCCGGGTGAAGATGGAAGCCCTGTCAGCGGTAAGGTAAGTTTCAAATAATGTGCTAGTATGTGCCTTGCAGGAGAAAAAAAAATAAAATAAAAAAATCACTGGCGGTTCACTACCACTTTAACAGGTATTAGTGCACAGTAGCCTTCACCTCCATTTTATTCAAGGGAAAAAGGGGTGGTGGGGGGGGGGGGGGGAGTAGAGAAAGGGAAGGGGTACACAGCAGAGCAGGGATTTGCAGTAGAGACTTAAGGTAGTTAAAGAACGCCCACACAATAAATGTACATATTTTTCTCAGTCCTTGGGAAAACTTGTGCAATGGTCTTTCTGGGAGTCGTGCCTATTGCTGTCAGTCTAGCAATGCCTCATGGGACTTGTGGTTCCACAACAGCTGGAGTGCAGAGGCTGCCTACCCCTGTATAAAAGTTTATTTTTTTACATACAACCCCAAATTTCAAAAATCTGTGTCTTAACACTTTGCACTGCCATCCACAAATGCAAGGTAAAAGCAAAGTTGAAAACCATTCTGTAGCAAGATAAATCAAAATGTGACATTTTTTTGGCAACCATGGGCGCAGCGTCCTCTGGACTTAAAAGGAGAGGGGACCTTCTGGCTTGTTATCAGCGCTCAGTTTAAAAGCATGCATTTGATGGTATGGGGGTGCATTAGTGCATATAGAATGGGCAGCTTGCACATCTGGAAAGACATCAATTCTGAAAGATATATCCAGGTTTTAGATCAGCATATTCTCAGGCAAGTATGGGACAATATTCCTCTCCCAAAAACGCCAGCATCTGGTCTTCTCAGTTTCCAGACATTTACAGACTAGTGTTAAGGCTGCATTTACACCTCAGCGTTTTGAATTGCGGGCAGATTTGATGCCATTCTGCCCATGATTTCAAAGCGCCCAGCTGCGAATGACCAAAAAAAATAAAAAAATTCATTTGAACGGCACCTAAAATCGTGGGGCGGTTCTGCCAGGATAAATCACACTACAATCGTGGAAAACCGCATCACCCAAAAGTAGCTCCTGAACTACGATAAGCTTGCTGCAATGCAGTTTGCCGCACGATCGCACTGCAGAACTGTACTGGGATTTTAGGTGCCATTCAAATATGCCTTCTGCGATTTGTCATTCACACCTGGGTGAGTTTAAATCGCTGCAAATCTACCCACAATTCAAAAACGCTGGAGGTATGAATGCAGCCTCAGAGGAGGAGCTGCTACACACCGACATGTAGCTGCCATCAATCTCAAAATGATCTTATTTTGTTTCTCTTAAATTGTGCATTTTCTCAGTTTAAACATTTGATAGGTTTCCAATTTTCTATTGTGAATAAAAAATTGCATTCTGTTTTCATGAAGAATTTATACAGCGTCCAAACTTTTTTGCAACTGGGAATGTAGTGAAATAAAGGAAAATCTGATTATAGCATTGTTTGCTGCCATTCCATACCTGTTAAAAACACACAATTAAAAAAAAATGTTATACATGCAATATGAAATTTCCTTTAAAACAAGGCGCTAGTCGATCAGAATTGTAAACAATGAGGAAAAAATCATTTAGACCTGCAAACACCCATGGAATTTGAGGTACACATAAGCACTCTATTAAAAAGGTTTAGCAAGACTAGATCAGCATTCCTCCTGTGCAGTGCAGCTTTTTAAAGCTATAATGCACAATCTGCGTTTAATGTTCCTACACCCTAACACAGCCAGGAGAAATACAGGAAGAAGTGATCATATCCCTGTGCAAGCAATCATTCAGGGATCCAGTCTATAAGTATTCCTATTGCCTGCCTCCCTCCCTCCCCTCAGGTCCACACATCAGCACTCCCTGAGCCCAGACAGTAAATTTTACCATATAAGGCCATGGATGATTTGAACCCTGACAGCCGTACAATCCCTGTTCCCTGCACTGCAAAGCTCATTGGCTGTACGGTCTCCGTGCTGCGATGACAAAGCTGGGTGTGTGCTTTGTAGGCATAGACACAGCAGCGTGCTCAGTTAACCATTTCTCTCCTACTCTGGATACAAGAAACAGGGACATTTTCTACTAGTTCAATTAATTCAGATTTCACATTTTTAGATCATGCAGCACTTCAGGGAGGTTGAAAAAAAAAACATGAATCACAGAAAGAAATTCCCATAAACAATTTGATTTTCTATGTAAGACCAAAATCAATTTCTAGATATAGATAGTTTATCATAATTAACTGAAGGATACTGCGGGCACAATCTGAATGGGTTGTGGGCGTGCACCCAGGAGCACTAATGCATATTAGGAAAATCTCTGATGTCTACAGGAGGCCAGCAAAACTATTTCAGCAGGGACATGTTCAATGCATAGTTTTACCATAAACAGATGCAGTATGAAAATTAGGAAAAGGAAGGTTTTCAGCACATATGAATATACACACCCCCCAAATCCCTCCAAACTGACAAGCCTATACGCACAAACTATTAACTAACCCTATACAAAAAACAAGCCAAATGTGCAAAAAATGTAAAGCATTTATATATTAGAAGAAAGAAGAGCAAATGAGGAAGTGACCCTAAAGTCAAAGTCAAGTCAATTCTGCTTTCCTGCAAGCCATGTTCTCCAAAGAGTTTGCTGTGCACGCAAATCCATATATACTTTTCCTGTGTTTGCAAATTTACTGCTCTCTATAAAAATAACACAAGAATAGCTTCATCCCAATACATCACCTACTAAATTAACTGAAAAGAAAAAAAATAAAAACCACGACATCTCAACCCATAATATAGATAAAAACACTGCAGCCAAAAGGGCCAGAAAACCTTTTCTGAGCAATAATAAACCGCATTTAAAAAAAAAAATAATAATTCAAAGTACTGCTGGCATTTTCATGCATCATAACCAATAGTGTCTTACTTTGAACTTATACATACACACAAGCTTGCATTAACCCAGCTGGGTGTGTGTGGACACTGCCCACCCCAGTGACATATATACTGTATGCAGCTTTCCTTTGCTCTATGCAGCTCAGGTTTGCCATAAAAATGCTGCTGCCTGCTTAAACTCCAATCAATGTAATGTGGGGGCAGGTAGAGAGTAAGTTCCTGCATAGGCAAATCAGAGGTTAAAGTAGATGTAAACCCTAAATGGATTTTTTGGGCTAAAGCACCATCAATTTTCATTTCTTTTGGAAAGTACCGACTTTTTTTTGCATCTTTGTCCTACCGATTTCCTCCAACCTCTTAGCAGCCACATCTGGTGGTGGCTGCATATCATTGCTCAGGGTGTGCTTCTGAAGGTGACAACAGGGGAGCCTACATGCACACTGAACATCTGCAAGGTTGCTTTCTAGTCTCCACTAAAAGTGTACGTGAAAAGTTGACAGCACAAAAGGGCAAATTGGGAGATGGGGACAAAGGGTTGTCACCACATAACAGGAAATTAATGAAAAAAGGAACCTCATGACAAGCACAATTTTTTTTTTTGTTTAAGAGATCAAAACATTTTAAAGAATAAAATGTGATGCTAGCAGTGAGGAGATGCCAACACTCTGCCCAACAGATTGTCAGCACTCAGCATTAATCCCTTTCACGGCAACCCCTATTTGGAGTGGGAAATAAATGCACCCCAGTGACCAGTGAAAATGCAGTAGCATCCGGTGCTCTTCACCATCAGCCCCCTCATTAAAGCGGTTCTAAAGCTTTATTTTTTTTATTTATTTTTTTAAGAAAAACACACAAGAGTTCCACCCAAAAGTGGAACTTCACCCTCTGATGCCACATTTGGCACCTTTCAGAGATATATGGGGGGGGGGGTACCAGTTTTTGACAGATACCCTGTGCCCACTTTCGTCTGACTCACTGTGATGAGGCAAGTCAGTCCTCCTCCTTCCCCTGCTGTCGGGCCAGTAAGAGCAGTGCGCTTCACCCATGCGCAGTAGGGAGCCGGCTGTGAAGCCATAAGGCTTCATTGCCGGGTTTCCTAATCGGCAATGGTGGCAGCACCCGACAAACAATGGAAATATCGGCCGGGGTGCCGACATTTGAGGGGGAGGGGGCGGAACTCTGCTTTAAAGTATAAAACTTAAGGCAAAAACTTTTCTTTCGTTTTGGACAGAGTGAAGAGGGATAAGAACACCTGTCCATTTTTATTGCTGTCTGTGTCCCCATAAGGGAGAATTTAAGATCTCCATTTGTCCGGATTACCATTATTAAAAGATCCAAAAAATTTGGGTACACTAGTTCTGGTGACCTGGCAGTCCCCAAGAGATTGCCTTAATTTGCAGGGACTTCCTCCCACTTCCTGTTTTGGCTATGGGGAAGTGAAGGTAAATCTCCACGATGAGGTACAGATGGCAACAAATAAACCAACAGGGGATATAACCCTTCCTTATGCTGGCCATACACTATACGAAAAATCGTTCGAACGAACTTTCGAAAAACGAACGTTCGGCCGTGAGCGCAAACGATAGTGCCATTATGTAATGACCGATAAATCGTTCAGTGGACATTAAATTTTTTTTTTACATATGCCTAGTGCAGAAAGTTCGGACGGGAAACACATCGTTCGTTAGAAAATTTCCAAACTTGTCAGTTTTTTCGGCTCAAAAACGTCCCAACGATTATCGATTTTATGCCCATTAACTGTTCAAAAAACGAACGAACTGTCTGTACGACCGATTTTTCGTATAGTGTATGGCCAGCATTACTCTATACAAAAACAAAAAAGCTCTGCCTATAGTTCTACTTTAAAGCAGATGTAAACCCGATTCATGAAATTTGAGCTGGTCACATATCTGTAGTGTTTTTTTTATCCCTCTTCCAAGCACTGAGTCCTGTAGCAGTCTCATGCACCGTTGTCCTGTTATCAGCCTGATAACTGACAAGTTCTTTGTCAATCTTGATAAAAGCAGCTCTCAGCAATACAAGGAGGTGAAGTCTTCAGAAGCATGAAACAAAGGAACCATAAAACCTTCACCCCTAAAATACAAAGATACTTATTGGCAAGAAAGGCATGATCGTTTACTTATACATGCTAGTTTTCTACATATTACAGTGAACACAAATCTACGAGATATACGGTATATGTTTCTTACAATTAAAGCATGGTATAAGGGCCAATACACCGTGAAATTTAGATTTACATCCACAGATATCATTTGAAGACTTTCATATCACAGGATTAATAAAAAAGGAGTGCCAACTGGTTTGAGTTTTTGCTATTCCACCATGCTTTATAACAAACATGGATGTGGCATTTGTTAACACACCCATCATGTCAACAAGAAATTGCGGCAGTATACACATTACACAATTGTACTTCCACAGCAATAATCAACTTAAGAAATGTCGTCACCTTGCAAATTGACGACAATGTAAAGTCTGTCTGGGTCTGAACAAACAAGCCCAAAAAGCAAAAATGGGCTGTGCACTCTGATTTGGATATTTTTGCTGTTTATATTTCTGCAAGGGGTTGGGGGCTGGTGTAGAGTAAACAGCATACTCTAGTCTGGGAATGACCTGTAGGAAGTGCAGTTGTACTTACCCTTGAAGTGGGTGGAGGGAGTTGCTGAACACAGAGGTGGATTTACTAAAACTGGAGAGTGAAAAATCTGGAGCAGCTCTGCAAAGAAACCAATCAGCTTTCAGTTTTTTTTTGTCAAAGCTTAACTCAACAAGTTGAAGTTAGAAGCCGATTGGCTACCATGCACAGCTGCATCATATTTTGCACTCCAGTTTTAGTAAATCTACCCGAAAAGGTATGTTCATACCACATGCAGTAGGGACTGCATTGAGCAACTATTCCAGCGCAGTCCCACCGCACTGACATAGCAAAATGCCTTGTCTCCTATGTGTCCGGTTCACACTACTGCATTGCAGTGGTGTGCCAAGTACCGCATGCAGTACTTTTCAGCACAATGTGAGGTAATCCACGCCTCGCACCATGCAGCTGGCAATTGAACTATATGAGATGTCTGTGTATCAACTCAACGTTCATTGGAAAAAAAATAAAAAATGTAATGCGCCAAGCCCAGTGCATCATCACCGCTTTGATCTCAGCCCCACTGCACACCAGCCGCTACGTTGCAATGCAGCGGCTGGTGTGAATGACCCTTAAAGAGAAGTACCATCAGTGCACTGGCATAAAAGTTGCTAAAAAGGATCATTTTGTGATGTTCCACTTAATATTTTTAGGCTTTTAAAGCTGAACTCAAAGTGTGATTTTTACACTGTTCAAACACGGACTAATGTACGTATGCAGATTTCATAAATGAGCGGTCGATGTGGAAATTGCTAATCACCCCAGTATTCGGCTTCTTGGTCCTGTGCCAAGTGGCACTTTAACCACAAGGGTTTGCTCGTTTTGCGCTGCTGCATATCACAGAACACTTTTGTTTTTTAATGAACACATTTTATGACTGGATATGGTGGAGAGGCAGGACAGCGATATCAAACCCCACCCTGTCCAGAGGACGCCATTGTACTCACTGAAAAAATAAATAAAATAGTTCCGCTTTAAGACTCCCTGACCATATAGAAAACTGCCAAGTCTACATCTATTGTATAATTATTTGGCAGCAACAACAGTAAGATCACAATTGAGGATCCGATTATTTTTTTTCCCCCACCAAACTTTGCTTCTTGCTGTGCTACTAGTTCAGATTTGTACCATTGCTGGCAGACATCTGTCAAAACAGTTGCTGGTATTGAGGAGAAAAACCCCACAATATCTGAACGTGGAGAAGGAAGCCAGCTCCTGTCATTGTGCTTTTACAGTTAGGCCCCATGTACACTGGGCGTTTGTCCAGCTCTTCTGAATGCCAGGAGACGCGTCACATTTTTGCAAACGCATTTAGATAAGTTTACACATGTCAGCCGCTTGAGTGTTCATTCATCTTATTGGGTCGAATATTCATTTATTCTTGACACGCCCAGCACTTAAAGTGGAACTTTTTTCAGAAAATTAAGTCCTGCTAGATCACTTCAGGAATAGCTATGAAAACATTAAAGGTAAGTGCCTATACTGTGTAAAATCCAGTAATACACTGTCTCACGCTGCTCTGCACATGCTCAGTTGCTCTCCTTTTTTAGGCACTGCCAAGTTTGTAGAGGCCGATCTGCTGACAGCCATAAAGCGGAATTAAATCCTCTTATCCCAAGGCAGCTGCTTCTGTTTGATCTGCAACTGCCATTTGATGGTTTGACGGTTTGGTTAAGGACACAAGCAAATGTGACATTTATGTTCCAGGAAATTTTACTTTTTTGAAACCATTAAAATGGTTGAGTTAACTTCCATTTTATGATTTACTGCCGTTCAGAGGCTCTAAACTTCAGCAAAATGGCAGCCTCCAGCAAGAAAAAGGAGCAATGCTGGAGGCAGCTTACAGCACAGCTAATTTTGGTAGCATAATTATTAATGCGGAATGTTATTTCTTGTTATTAATAAAGTTCCGCTTTAAGCATGTTTAGGCGCAGACTTTTTTCTGCCAAAACGCTGCTGTTCCTGAACGCACTTGCAGTGTTTTTTTTCTGCCTCTGAACGCCCTTGCCTCTATATGCCTGCAGCCAAAAATGCATCATAAATCCACCAGAGGCATAGAAATGCAGCTAAGTCTTAGCTAGTCCAAGTCTAAAAGTGATATTAAAAAGGTTACTGTTTTTTTTTTTAGTCATTTAACCACTTAACGACCGCCCACTGTAAATATACGTCAGCAGAATGGCACCGACAGGCAGAATCACGTACATATACGTGATTGCCTTTGTATAGTTGGGGGGTCCAATCGGACCCCCCTTCTTTACAGTGGGTGGTCGTTTTACCTTCGGGAGCGATCCGGCATGAGGGGACGGCCGTTCGATTCCGGCCACCCCCTCTCGATCGCTCCCGGCGAATGAGAGAGCTTCCCCTGCCTGCCAGGAAGGAGGAAGTGATGTCATCTCTCCTGGGGCGCTCACATATACCGAGCGCCGTACAGGAGAAGATGCAGGTTAGTACACAAAACAGCACACTGACACCAGGACACATAGGCACATAAATCGCCCCCCCAGGCCCCCCCCAACCCCCAGTCACAGTGTCACTGATTGCAGTGACCATTTATTTAGTGATCACTGCAATCAGTGACATTTGTGACTGTAAAAGTGTCGCTACATTTAGTTTTAGGTCCAGTGTAGCCCCCTAACCCCCCCTAATAAAGGTTTAACCCCCTGATCACCCCCCAGATAACCCTTTCACCCCCTAGCACCGCCGTCACTAAGCAATCATTTTTCTGATCGATGTCTTAGCGTCGGCGATGCTGATCGGTAGCCAGTAATTTTTTTTAGGTTCGCCGCAGGTTTTTATAGCGTCGGGTACCCCCATATATTAACTAATAAAGGTTTAACCCCCTTGATCACCCCCCAGGTAACCCTTTCACCCCCTATCACCACTGTCGCTAAGCAATCGTTTTTATGATCGTTGTCTTAGTGTCGGTGATGCCGATAGGTAGCCAGTAATTTTTTTTTTTAGGTTCGCCGTCAGGTTTTTATATAGCGTCAGGTACCCCAATATATTACCTAATAAAGGTTTTAACCCCCTGATTGCCCCTAGTTAACCCTTTCACCAGTGATCATCATATAAGTGTTACGGGTGACGCTGGTTAGTTAGTTTACTTTTTATAGTGTCAGGGCACCCGCCGTATATAACCCAATAAAGGTTTAACCCCCTGATCGCCTGATATCAGTTAGGTTTTAGCGTCAGAGAGGGTCTGCGTCACACCCCAGGCAGCGTCAGGTTAGTGCCAGTAGCGCTAACACCCACACGTGAAGCATACACCCCCCTTAGTGGTATAGTATCTGATCAGCTCAATATCTGATCTGATCTATACTAGCGTCCCCAGCAGTTTAGGGTTCCCAAAAAAGCACTGTTAGTGGGATCAGCCCAGATACCTGCTAGCACCTGCGTTTTGCCCCTCCGTCCAGCCCAGGCCACCCAAGTGCAGTATCGATTGATCACTGTCACTTGCAAAACACAACACACAACTGCAGCGTTCGCAGAGACAGGCCTGATCCCTGCGACTCCAGTGCTGTAGGAGGTGATTTCACCACCACAGTTAAAAAAAAAAGCATATATGCCGAAGCATTGGGGCAGCAGGAGCGGAGGAGCGATTTTGCTCCTAATGCCGCGTATATACGGTCGAAATTCCGATGGAGGCTTGCCCGTGGAAAAGTCTGACCATGTGTACGCGGCATAACTTTTGCGAGAAGATGCCCCCATGCTTCGGCATATATAAATGGTGCATGTATGCCCATCATTAGAAGTGGGTGGATGAAGGGCGGTATTCTAATGGTGGGCATACCCACCGATCAATCTTTTTTTTTCGTTCAGCCAACAGGCTGCATGAAAAAAAAGATTACAATACATGTCCAACAAGGACCAGCAACGTACTGGTATGTTGCTGGACTTTGAATGTTTATACCAGAATGATGCCTGCGGGTTTAGGTATCATCTTGGTATCATTCTTTTCAGCCAGCGGCCGGCTTTCATGTAAAAGCAATCCTAGTGGCTAATTAGCCTCTGGACTGCTTTTACAAGCAGTGGGAGGGAATGTCCCCCCCCCCGGATATAAAAAGCGCCATTGGGAAATTGGGAAAGCATTTTATCACACCGATCTTGGTGTGGTCAGATGCTTTGAGGGCAGAGGAAAGATCTAGGGTCCAATAGACCCCAGTTTTTTCAAAAAAAGAGTACCTGTCATTACCTATTGCTATCATAGGGGATATTTACATTCCCTGAGATAACAATAAAAGTGATAAAATAAATATGGAAGCAACAGTT
Organism: Rana muscosa; assembly: GCA_029206835.1. NCBI lineage: Eukaryota > Metazoa > Chordata > Amphibia > Anura > Ranidae > Rana > Rana muscosa. The sequence goes on from CM055116.1 coordinate 846,006,255, forward strand.
TAAAAATAAAATAAAAAAGCACCCCTGTCCTGCCCTGCTCTTGCCCAATGGCGAACGCAAGCGTCGGTCTGGTGTCATATGTAAACAGCAATTGCACCATGCATGTGAGGTATCACCGCGAAGGTCAGATCAAGGGCAGTAATTTTAGCAGTAGACCTCTGTAAATCTAACGGGGTAACCTGTAAAGGCTTTTAAAAATGTATGTAGTTTGTCGCCAATGCGCGTTTGTGCGAAATTTTAAAGCATGTCGTGTTTGGTATCTATGTACTTGGCCTAAGATCATCTTTTTTATTTCATCAAACATTTGGGCAATATAGTGTGTTTTAGTGCATTAAAATTAAAAAAAGTGTATTTTTTCCCCAAAAAATGCGTTTGAAAAATCGCTGCGCAAATACTGTGTAGAAAAAAAAAATGCAACACCCACCATTTTATTCTGTAGGGCCTTTGCTTTAAAAATATATATATAATGTTTGGGGGTTCAACATAATTTTCTTGCAAAAAAAAAAATGTTTTCATGTAAACAAAGTGTCAAAAAGGGCTTTGTCTTCAAGTGGTTAGAAGAGTGGATGTAAGCTTCCTAATGTGTATAAAATGCCAGAACAGTTCAAAACCCCCCCAAATGACCCCATTTTGGAAAGTAGACACCCCAAGCTATATACTGAGAGGCATGTCGAGTCCATGGAATATTTTATATGTTGACACAAGTTGCGGAAAAAATAATTTTTTTTTTTTTTGTACAAAGTTGTCACTAAATTATATATTGCTCAAACATGCCATGGGCATATGTGGAATTACACCCCAAAATACATTCTGTTGCTTCTCCTGAGTACGGGGATACCACATGTGAGACTTTTTGGGAGCCTAGCCGCGTACGGGACCCCAAAAACCAAGCACCGCCTTCAGGCTTTCTAAGGGTGTCAATTTTTGATTTCACTTCTCACTGCCTATCACAGTTTCGGAGGCCATGGAATGCCCAGATGGCACAAAACCCCCCCAAATGACCCCATTTTGGAAAGTAGACACCCCAAGCTATTTGCTGAGAGGTATGGTGAGTATTTTGCAGATCTCGCTTTTTGTCACAAAGTTTTGAAAATTGAAAAAAAAAAAGAAAAAAAAAAGTGTTCTTTCTTCATTTTCAAAAACAAATGAGAGCTGTAAAATACTCGCCATGCCTCTCAGTAAACAGCTTGGGGTGTCTACTTTCCAAAATGGGGTTATTTGGGGGGGTTTTGTGCTATTTTGGCATTTTATGGCCTTCAAAACTGTGATAGGTAGTGAGGAGTGAAATCAAAAATTTGCGCCCTTAGAAATCCTGGAGGCGGTGCTTGGTTTTCGGGGTCCCGTACGCGGCTAGGCTCCTAAAAAGTCCCACACATGTGGTATCCCCGTACTCAGGAGAAGCAGCAGAATGTATTTTGGGGTGCAATTCCACATATAACCATGGCATGTGTGAGCAATATATCATTTAGTGACAACTTTTTGTAATTTTTTTTTTTTTTTGTCATTCAATCACTTGGGACAAAAAAAAAATATTCAATGGGCTCAACAGGCCTCTCAGCAATTTCCTTGGGGTGTCTACTTTCTAAAATGGGGTCATTTGGGGGGGTTTTGTACTGCCCTGTCATTTTAGCACCTCAAGAAATGAGATAGGCAGTCATAAATTAAAAGCTGTGTAAATTCCAGAAAATGTACCCTAGTTTGTAAACGCTATAACTTTTGCGCAAACCGATAAATATACGCTTGACATTTTTTTTACTAAAGACATGCGGCTGAATACATTTTGGCCTAAATGTATGACTAAAATTGAGTTTATTCGATTTTTCTTATAACAGAAAGTAGAAAATATCATTTTTTTTCAAAATTTTCGGTCTTTTTCCGTTTATATCGCAAAAAATAAAAATCGCAGAGGCAATCAAATACCATTAAAAGAAAGCTCTATTTGTGGGAAGAAAAGGACGCAAATTTCGTTTGGGTACAACATTGCATGTCCGCACAATTTACAGTTAAAGCAGCGCAAAATTCTGAATTCACCTCTGGTCCTTTAGCTACCAAATGGTCCGGGGCTTAAGTGGTTAAAGCGGAGGTTCACCCACATATTTAAGTTTTATTTCAGCAGTCACTCTTATCAAGAAAATAAACCGAACACTAACTTTTTTTTTCTCTCTGTAGTTTTCTTTATTATGAATTCTTTACTCCTACTTCCGGGATTTCCTCCCGCGGCAGTAGGCGTGTCGTTTGCTGGGCTCTCATTTCGCAATGGCTCCTGGGAGCAAATTGTCCTGCTTCCCAGGAGTAAAATTGAACCTCCTTCCTTTCAGATATCACGATAAGTGTATCGTCACGTGACTCGTCTAGCCGGTCACGTGACGAGGGCGGATGAATGCCGGGAGAGACGCATTCATCGCTACCCGGAAGAATATGCTTGTGGGCTTCAAGATGCCCACAAGCAAAATGGCAATAGCAGGAAGAGTTTTATAAACTTTTTTTAGCGCAAAACGGACGGGGGAGGTTTTAAAGTGCCAAAGACGTGAGTAATTATAATGCATACTTTTTAGATTGAATGCATATAAAAAAAAAAAAAAAAAAAAAATGTATGGACCGCAGAACCTCCGCTTTAAGCTGGCCATACACCATTCGATTATCTGCAGATTTTCTATGGCTAGATGGAGAAAGTGCAACAGATTTCTCTGTGTATATCAACTGTGTGGATGGAGGAATCTCCCACTTAGTCCATCTAACCATAGAAAATCTGCAGATAATCTAATGTATGGCCAGCTTTAAAGTGGTTGTAAACCCACTTATCGTTTTTTTTTTGCACCCCACCTGGAAGAGAAAGGCATAATGAGCCAGTATGACTAGCATAATAGCTCATTATGTACCACTTACCTTAGACCGGGGCCCCCGAAGCCGTCCGTGTCCCTGCTTTGAGCCGCAGCCATCGCTGCGGCGATAGCCGGAATGTTACTTCTGGGTATCGCCGCACCAGCCAATCGCATGCGCGCAAGAGCCTTTTCATTCGGCTACGCCCAGCTATTGCTGAGAAGTAGCCGATTTTGTGAATGGGATTAACCCCATGAATGCGCTGTAGACAGCGGCGCCTGTCATTTTTAGTAAATATATCTCCTAAACCGTGTAGGTTTAGGAGATATTTCTTGCACCTACAGGTAAGCCTTAATCTAGGCTTACCTGTAGGTACAAGTTGAAAAAGTGGGTTTACAACCACTTTAAGGACCAAGCCTATTTTTGACATGGTGTTTGCTAAAAAAAAAAAAAAAAAATACTGATTATAAGTTGTAGAGACCCTGGAGAATAAAATGGAGATCGTTGCAATACTTCATGTCATACCGTATTTGCGCAATGGTCTTACCAATGAAATTTTCTTATTAAAAAATACCACTTTCTTGAATGAAAAAAGAAAATAGTAAAAGTTAGCCCAATTTTTTTGTATTATGTGAAAGATGTTACACCGAGTAAATTTATACCCAACATGTCGTGCTTTCAAAATTGCACACGCTTGTGGACTGGCAACAAACTACGGTACTTAAATATATCCATAGGCGACAGTTAATATTTTGTACAGGTTACCTGTTTAGAGTTAGAGATCTAGTGCTAGAGTTATTGCTCTAACTCCAACGATCGCAGCAATACCCCACGTGTGGTTTGAACACCGTTCACATATTGTGGGCGTCACTTGCGCATGCGTTCGCTTCTGCGCGTGACCTCGGAGGGATAGGGCACTTTAATTTTTATTTTTTTCACTGTCCCATAAAAAAATAAGTTTTTGATAACGTTTCCTATTACAAGGAATGTAAACATCCCTTGTAATAGAAATAAGCAGGATAGGGCCTCTTTAATGTGAGATCTGGGGCCAAAAAAGATCTCAGATCTCACATTTACAAAAGCATTAATAAAAAAATAAAAAGAAGAAAAATGGGCCCTTTAGGGCCGGAGGACAGAGGTGACGTTCGACATCGCTCTAGTCCTCCAAGGGCATAGAGTTGAGTGGGGGCGATCTTGCCCTCACCCGACTTCCTGCCCACCAGTACATCAGATCGGATTGTTTCCACCACTGCTAATCTCGCCAGTAAGCAGCGAGAGGGGGCATCTCTCCCGCCGCCTGTAAAAGTGATGCAATGGTGAATCTGCCACTGGGACCACTTATGTCAAACAGAATCTCCCCACTGTGTAAAAATATACTGGGGTTATGGCAGCTAGCTGCTATCATAAAAGTATATAACGTCAAAATAGCAACGTATATACACGGTGGGTGGTCCGGAACTGGTTAATAACCAATATAAGGCTACTTGAAAAATCTCTTTTCATGTTGCAAGTTCTGCCTGTCTGCTCGCCATCTCTTTGCACAACTTCCTGGGATTCCCTGAATGCTTTGCAGCTTCTCCTCTGCCGCTTACTTTCAAGCTCTAAGAACTACATACCCTGTGGTACCTTGCTGCCTCACAAGCTTTGAGTCCTGTACTGACTCCACTGTCTGAAACTCCTCTCAGTCCCGCTTCAGTTCAGAAGGCAGGCTCAGAATTCTGTGACACAGCAGTGCCTACCTACAAGTCATTGTGAAATTGTGTCACAGAATTGAAGGAAGTAAATGTGTGGGGATCTTCTCAAATTACGTTTCCAAACTTCAAGATCATTCAGATTAAGGCCCCTTTCACACTGGGGCGTTTTTCATGCGGTTTAGCGCCAATATTAGCGCTATTATACCGCATGAAAAAATCATGCCCTTTAGCCTTCAATGTGAAAGCCTGAAGGCTTTCACACTGAAGCGGTGCGCTAGCAGGACCGCTCCAAAAGTCCTGCTAGCCGCTTTACAGCGGTGAAGGAGCGGTGTGTTCACCACTCCTTTATCGCGGTCTCCCGTTGAAATCAATGGGACAGCGCGGTAATACCGCCCGCAAGCCGCGGTTTGCGGGCGGTATTAACCCTTTTCGGCCGCTAGCGGGGGTTAAATTCACCCCCCTAGCGACCGCATACCGCGGTAAGAACGACGGTATAGCAGCGCTGAAAATCGCGCTGCTATACCGCCACCACTCCTGCCCGCCCCAGTGTGAAAGGGGCCTAATAGGAGCAGGCTAGAAACTACAAAAGCGGAAAATATATGATTTTAAATTTGGATGGATACAAAGGAAAACAGGGTATATATTTGAGGGCTTCCAAGTTTTGGGCAGGCTGCTTCGAGGATTTTTAGCATGCAAGTTTATTCCAGTGGCCAGAATTGTTATTCTAGCTAGTGAAATAGGTTTACCCCCAACGCCATACGTCTGTAAACATGTATAAAACGTGTGCAATTACACATCAAAAATTAGCATTTTTTTAGTTGATATGAAAATATTAGAGAATATATATAGATCTATATCTATATCCATATCCACACACAAAATTGTTAGAAATAATAATAAAGCACACCTCAGGATTTTTTTTTTTTATACAGTGCCTTGCGAAAGTATTCGGCCCCCTTGAACTTTTCATCCTTTTGCCACATTTCAGGCTTCAAACATAAAGATATAAAATTTTAATTTTTTGTGAAGAATCACCAACAAGCGGGACATAATTGTGAAGTGGAACGAAATCTATTGGATTTTTGAAACTTTAAGAAAAAAATGAAAAGTGGGGCGTGCAAAATTATTCGGCCCCCTTGCATTAATACTTTGTAGAGCCACCTTTTGCTGCGATTACAGCTGCAAGTCGCTTGGGGTATGTCTCTATCAGTTTTGCACATCGAGAGACTGAAATTCTTGCCCATTCTTCCTTGCAAAACAGCTCGAGCTCAGTGAGGTTGGATGGAGAGCGTTTTGTGAACAGCAGTTTTCAGCTCTTTCCACAGATTCTCGATTGGATTCAGGTCTGGACTTTGACTTGGCCATTCTAACACCTGGATACGTTTATTTGTGAACCATTCCTTTGTAGGATTTTGCTGTATGTTTGGGATCATTGTCTTGTTGGAAGATAAATCTCCGTCTCAGGTCTTTTGCAGACTTCCAACAGATTTTCATCCAGAATGGTCCGGTTTTTGGCTGCATCCATCTTCCCCTCAATTTTAACCATCTTCCCTGTCCCTGCTGAAGAAAAGCAGGCCCAAACCATGATGCTGCCACCACCATGTTTGACAGTGGGGATGGTGTGTTGAGGGTGATGAGCTGTGTTGCTTTTACGCCAAACATATCGTTTTGCATTGTGGCCAAAAAGTTCGATTTTGGTTTCATCGGACCAGAGCACCTCCTTCCACATGTTTGGTGTGTCTCCCAGGTGGCTTGTGGCAAACTTTAGACGAGACTTTTTATGGATATCTTTGAGAAATGGCTTTCTTCTTGCCACTCTTCCATAAAGGCCAGATTTGTGCAGTGTACGACCGATTGTTGTCCTGTGGACAGACTCTCCCACCTCAGCTGTAGTTCTCTGCAGTTCATCCAGAGTGATCATGGGCCTCTTGGCTGCATCTCTGATCAGTCTTCTCCTTGTCTGAGCTGAAAGTTTAGAGGGACAGCCAGGTCTTGGTAGATTTGCAGTGGTCTGATACTCCTTCCATTTCAAAATGATCGCTTGCACAGTGCTCCTTGGGATGTTTAAAGCTTGGGAAATCTTTTTGTATCCAAATCCGGCTTTAAACTTCTCCACAACAGTATTACGGACCTGCCTGGTGTGTTCCTTGGTCTTCATGATGCTCTCTGCGCTTTCAACAGAACCCTGAGACTATCACAGAGCAGGTGCATTTATACAGAGACTTGATTACACACCGGTGGATTCTATTTATCACCATCAGTCATTTAGGACAACATTGGATCATTAAGAGATCCTCGCTGAACTTCTGGAGTGAGTTTGCTGCACTGAAAGTAAAGGGGCCGAATAATTTTGCACGCACCACTTTTCAGTTTTTTATTTGCTAAAAAAGTTTAAAATATCCAATAGATTTCGTTCCACTTCACAATTGTGTCCCACTTGTTGGTGATTCTTCACAAAAAATTAAAATTTTTATATCTTTATGTTTGAAGCCTGAAATGTGGCAAAAGGATGAAAAGTTCAAGGGGGCCAACTACTTTCGCAAGGCACTGTACATGCCATGTTAGAGCTTTAGGCCCCTTTCACACGGACGGTCTGTTCAGGTCCGCCTGCCAGTTTTTTAGGCGGACCTGAACGGATGCTCCATGTAGCCCTATGGAGCCATGGATGTCAGCGGTGACATGTTCGCTGACATCCGACCCTCCAAAGTGTGACAAGTCCATCCGTCGGCGGAGCGGATGACAACGGACTCTACGGTCCGTCGTCATCCGATCCCCCCATAGGGGAGAGCGGCGCTCTGACAGGGCGGTCCCTGCACAGTCATCCGTCAGCTCAGCGGAGCGATCCCCGCTGAGCAAGCGGAGGTTCATGGGGCGGATCTTCACGGATCCGTCCCGTGTGAAAGTTCTTAGTTATTCTTCACACTCAGACTAAAGGAATTAACAAATGGTTTCCAGTATGGTGCAATGCTATTTTTTTTTTTTTTTAAGTGAGCATAGACATAGGATTGTGAAGTAATGTCAGCAATGCTGCCTTCTACCCTGGAGCAAAAAAAAAAAAAAAAGAAGAATTTCCTACTAGAGTCAAATACTTGTTGGGCTACTTACCCTGCACAGGCAGGGCATAGTTGAAGCAAAATAAGTCTTAAAAAGCACGGGACTGGTGCTTTAAAAGGGTTAGATATTGATTACATGAGTAATAGAGCGGTAAGATAATGAACCATAATATTCTTACAAGTAAAATAAATAAATTGAAAGTACCACATAATTATACTATTTTCAGTGGATAACAGAATAAAGGGCTCATAAAACATTTCCACAGCAAGAGGTAATTGCAGGTTTTTATGTCTAGCGCAAAAAGATCAAATGAAAAAAAAAAAACTGTCAAGAAAACTAGGAAGCTAGTCTGAAATGCTACTTTTCTGGTTTTTATGTTGATTATTTCAGTACTCCAAGCCTCTGACCCAAGTATGCAGATAAGAACTTCTGACTATTCTCCTACATCCTAATCTGTTTGCTCGTCTGTTCTGAATACGTTCCTCAATCTCAATGGCAAGCATGCATTTCCTTTAGGACAGGTCTACTTTAAGCAGCTTATGTCAACTTACCTTCTGTAATGGTAATACCAGGAAGGCTCCCCCACCACTGGCTTCAATTATTATGGCAACAAATTGGGGATTTACAGCACAGAAAGAGCTGTCCCAAGTAACGCGGGAAACTCTGATGTCATCATAGCACTGGTCATTCTTCAACGCCTGTCCGAAGACATGCCGGAATTTGCTTTGTCGCACCACACGCCTCATAGTTTCTGAAAAATAAATAAAAGAAGTTAATACCTTGAGAGAAACAATTCACGATACTAAACTGAAATAACCAGTGGCTGTTAATTTTAGATTTATTTACAAACAATTCCCAAAGGCTCGGTTCACACAGGGGCGACTCCGGACGCGACTTCAGGTCGCCCCGAGTCGCGCTATTTTTAAAACTAAATTGAAGTCAATGGAGATGTTTTAATGTACACGACTGCGGTCGCGCCGACTTCAAAAAAGGTCCCTGTACTACTTCAATCCTACTCCTAGGCGACTGCTAGGCGACCTGTACCCATTGATTTCAATGGAAGTCGCTCAGAAGTCGTATTCCCTGTCTTAACAGGAGCAACTCTCCAGGAAGAGAACATACATTTCTCAGGCAAACCCCTCCCTCCCCCCCACAGAGCTGATTCTTGTTTTATTGGCCACTGGAATGTCTCCTGTCCTGGAAGCGACTTCAAGTCGTGTTGTAAATCACCACAAGTCGCGCTGAGGTCGCCCTGTGATTCATGCTCAAGTTGTGTCTCAAAGTCGCGCTGGAAGTCATGCTGCCCCTGTGTGAACCGAGACAATGAAAGGCATCTTAAAATGTTCCTTTATGCATATGGGTTTCTGCTGTGTCATGTGCCAAACATCTCACATATGACATCATAGGATGGCTCTGATTATATCGTTTAAAGGCCCCTTTCACATGTGCAGATCCCAGGAGGATCTGTTTTTGGACATCCGCTTGCTCAGCGGGGGTCGCTCCATTGATCCCCGCTGAGCCGGCGGATGACTGGTCAGTCTGCAAAAATCAGATGAAAAAACAGTGTTCGTTTTCATCCGATCGATGGATGCAAAATAGGGTTTGCATCCATCACACTTTAGCGGAGAGGATCGGATCGGGGCTGATCGGATGTCAGCGGACATGTCACCGCTGACATCCGACGCTCCATAGAGGTACATGGAGTGCCCATTCAGGTCCGCCTGAAAAAACTGACAGGCAGATCTGAACGGTCCACACGTGTGAAAGGGCTCTAAGGCCCCTTTCACACTGGGGCGGGCAGGAGCGGTGGCGGTATAGCAGCGCGATTTTCAGCGCTGCTATACCGTCGTTCTTACCGCGGTATGCGGTCGCTAGGGGGGTGAATTTAACCCCCGCTAGCGGCCAAAAAAGGGTTAATATCGCCCGCAAACCGCGGCTATTGCCGCGGTTTGCGGGCGGTATTACCGCGCTGTCCCATTGATTTCAATGGGAGACCGCGGTAAAGGAGCGATGAACACACCGCTCCTTTACCGCTGTAAAGAAGCTGCTAGCAGGACTTTTGGAGCGGTCCTGCTAGCGCACCGCTTCAGTGTGAAAGCCTTCGGGCTTTCACATTGAAGGCTGAAGGGCATGATTTTTTCATGCGGTATAATAGCGCTAATATTAGCGCTAAACCGCATGAAAAACGCCCCAGTGTGAAAGGGGCCTAAGAGGCTAGTGTACATTGCCGAGTTTTCACTGTGGGAACTCCAGTTTTCACTAGTTGTTGAAAACAAGAGCCTGATATTAGTAAACAAAGTACCTTCAGAGCCCATTCACACAGGGGGAGGCACGACTTGTCCCGCGACTCTGCTGGGCATCTTCAAGACTACTTCAAAGGTGACTTCAAAAATGACTTCTGTATTGAAGTCAATGGAAGTCGCCCTGAAGTCGTACAGGAACCTTTTTCTAAGTCGGAGCGACTTCAGTCGCTCCGATTAGAACGGTTCCATTGTACAGAATGGGACGTGACTTTTCAGGCGGCTGAGATGCCTGACGAGTCGCCCCTGTGTGAATGGGGTCTTGGATAGCTGCATATACTGTAACATACCTTTTAGCTGGGGCCGCTGAATCCCAGGAGCCTCTATTAGACCTTTTTCCTAAATCAATTTAGCAGTCGGGCTCTGGCTTGTTGCCTCTTTTGCTTCCCTACTGGACAATCCTGGTAGATGGCATTAGTGGGGTGCTCAGGAGGAGCAGGTCAAAGCTTAAAGTGGTTGTAAACTCTTACATACTCTCAGTGAAGTGACTGGCCTTTGATGATACACAGAAAACAAATCCTCCAACCCATTTATCTGCAGAATATGTAAAGCTGGTCTAAGCAAAAAAAAATAAAAAAATTAAGAGGGGGGGGGCTGAAGTTACACTCTGCAGAGCTCAGTGAGGAGAGCTCTGAGAGCTGATTGGAGGGAAGGGACACACCCCCTCCACACAGCTCACAGGAACAGATCTGAGGCGGTCAATTAGCTGAAGGTTTTTTCTTTTGGTGTCAGGAAAACTTGTCAGAAGTGATTCATGCTGAGTAATGAAGCAGCAGACAGAAATGGCATTTAATGCTCCTAATTGAGACCAGTACACACTATAGAGGGATATGCTTTGTTCCTATTTCATGTCTGAGGTATAGAACCCCTTTAACAAAAATAGGTATTAGCATAATTGTGGGACTTCGGTTTTGGGGCATAATTGGACAATAGAGGCATGCACATTTCGATGCCTGCATTCCATGTTTGCTGATCATGATTTTTACTTTTATAAATTTATAGAAAAGAACATTGGATACATGACATTGTCCATGTGAAAGAAGCTTGCAAAGTGCCAGACAATGGAGAACAATATAGTGTACATGAAAATGTAAGTGCTCTTGATAAATCCGATAATGCCTTAGGCCCCTTTCACACGGGACGGATCCGTGATGATCCACCCCGTAAACCTCCGCTGAGCCGGCGGATGACAAGGCGGTTCCTTCACACTGAGCAGGGACCGCCCTGTCAGATCTCCGCTCTCCTTTATGTCCGTGTTCATCCGATCCGCTCTGCAGACAGACTGAAAAATAGGATTTTCCTCCGTCTGCAGAATCGGAGCATTGCGGACACGGATGAGATCGGGTGTCAGCGGATGTTCGTCCGCTGACACCCGCTATCTCATAGGGACCAATGTATGTCCCTTTTTCATCCGTAAACGGATGGATGAAAAAGCGGACATACGGTCCGCATGTGTGAAAGGGGCCCAAGTCATTCTTGCCACCATTTATACAAACGTTTAAGGATTTTTTGGGTGGGAGGAGAAGGGATTAGGAAGATAGGGGTAGACATTAAATAACAAAGGATAAAAAACAGGGCAATTGAAGGTGGACAGTTTAAAGTGCAACTTTAGTCAGAAAATTAAGTCCTGCTAGATCGCTTCAAGCTGGCTCCTTCTGCAGGTATAAAAAATAAGTGTCTATACACTATTTAAAATCCAGCACCACAATGCCACCCTGCTCTACACATACTCAGCTGCTCTCCATTTTGAACTGCTGAGTTTGTAGAGGCTGATCTGCTGACACCCTGAAAGCTGAAATAAACCATCCTATAATTTACAACCAAGGAACCTGCTTCCGTTAGATCAGAAACTGCCATGGTACTGCATGTGATTAGTTATGACACCAGCCATTTGAAGGTTCGACAGTTTGGTTGAGGACACAAGCAAATGTGACAATTAGCAATCCCAGAACTCAAGGAACGTAAGAGCTTTTTGAAACAGTTTTTTTTTTTTAACCACTTAACGACCGCTCACTGTATATATACGTCGGCAGAATGGCACCGACAGGCACAATCACGTAGAGCATACGCAATTGCCTTTGTACAGTTGGGGTGTCCAATCGGACCCCCCTCCTATACAGTGAGCGGTGGCTAAGTGTCCGGGAGCGTTCCGGGATGAGGGGGCAGCCATTCGTTTCTGGCCACCCCCTCGCGATCGCTCCCGGCGAATGGAAATGCCCCCTCTGTCTGTGTCAGACAGAGGGAGCAGGAGGAAGTGATGTCATCTCTGGTGCGGCGCTCACATATACCGAGCGCCGTACAAGAGAAGATATCAGGTCAGTGCACACAACACTACACTGACACCAGGACACATAGGGACATAAATCGCCCCCCCAGATCACCCCCCCAGCCCCCAGTCACTGATTGCAGTGACCATTTATTTAGTGATCACTGCAATCAGTGACATTTGTGACTGTAAAAGTGTCACCAAAGTTTAGTCTTAGGTCCAGTGTAGCCCCCTAACCCCCCCTAATAAAGGTTTAACCCCCTGATCACCCCCCAGATAACCCTTTCACCGCCTATCACCACTGTCGCTTAGCGATCATTTTTCTGATCGCTGTCTTAGCGTCAGTGATGCAGATCGTAGCCAGTATTTTTTTTTAGCTTCGCCGCATGTTTTTATAGCGTCAGGTACCCCAATATATTATCTAATAAAGGTTTAACCCCCTTGATCGCCCCCCAGGTAACCCTTTCACCCCCTATCACCACTGTCGCTAAGCAATCGTTTTTCTAAACGCTGTCTTAGTGTTGGTGATGCAGATCGGTAGCTGGTAATTTTTAGGTTCGCCGCAGGTTTTTATAGCGTCAGGTACCCCCATATATTATCTAATAAAGGTTTTAACCCCCTGATTGCCCCTAGTTAACCCTTTCACCAGTGATCACCATATAAGTGTTACGGGTGACGCTGGTTAGTTAGTTTGCTTTTTATAGTGTCAGGGCACCCGCCGTGTATATAACCCAATAAAGGTTTAACCCCCTGATCGCCCGGCGGGTGATACCAATTAGGTTTTAGCGTCAGAGAGGGTCTGAGTCACACCCCAGGCAGCGTCAGGTTAGTGCCAGTAACGCTAACACCCACGCGTGAAGCATACACCCCCCTTAGTGGTATAGTATCTGAACAGATCAATATCTGATCTGATCAGATCTATACTAGCGTCCCCAGCAGTTTAGGGTTCCCAAAAACGCAGTGTTAGCGGGATCAGCCCAGATACCTGCTGGCACCTGCGTTTTGCCCCTCCGTCCAGCCCAGGCCACCCAAGTGCAGTATCGATCGATCACTGTCACTTACAAAACAAAAACACACATAACTGCAGCGTTCGCAGAGACAGGCCTGATCCCTGCGACTCCAGTGCTGTAGGAGGTGATTTCACCACCACAGTTAAAAAAAAAAAAGCAAATATGCCGAAGCATTGGGGCAGCAGGGGCGGAGGAGCGATTTTGCTCCTAATGCCGCGTACATACGGTCGAAATTCCGACGGAGGCTTGCCCGTGGAAAAGTCCGACCATGTGTGTGCGGCATAACTTTTTTGCGGGAGGATGCCCCCATGCTTCGGCATATATAAATGGTGCGTGTATGCCCATCATTGGAAGTGGGTGGATGAAGGGCGGTATTCTAATGGTGGGCATACCCACCGATCAATCTCTTTTTTCGTTCAGCCAACTGGCTGCATGAAATAAAAAGATTACAATACATGTCCAACAAGGACCAGCAACGTACTGGTATGTTGCTGGACTTTGAATGTTTATACCAGAATGATGCCTGCGGGTTTAGGTATCATCTTGGTATCATTCTTTTCAGCCTGCGGCCGGCTTTCATGTAAAAGCAATCCTAGCGGCTAATTAGCCTCTGGACTGCTTTTACAAGCAGTGGGAGGGAATGCCCCCCCCCCCCCCGGATATAAAAAGCGCCATTGGGAAATTGAGACAGCATTTTATCACACCGATCTTGGTGTGGTCAGATGCTTTGAGGGCAGAGGAAAAATCTAGGGTCTAGAAGACCCCAGTTTTTTCAAAAAAAAGAGTACCTGTCACTACCTATTGCTATCATAGGGGATATTTACATTCCCTGAGATAACAATAAAAAAGATTTAAAAAAAAAATACTTGGAAGGAACAATTTAAAAATAAAATAAAAAAGCAAAATTAATAATAAAAAAAAAAGAAAAAAAAAAAAAGCACCCCTGTCCTGCCCTGCTCTTGCCCAATGGCGAACGCAAGCGTCGGTCTGGCGTCATATGTAAACAGCAATTGCACCATGCATGTGAGGTATCACCGCAAAGGTCAGATCGAGGGCAATCATTTTAGCAGTAGACCTCCTCTGTAAATCTACTGGGGTAACCTGTAAAGGCTTTTAAAAATGTATGTAGTTTGTCGCCAATGCGCGTTTGTGCGAAATTTTAAAGCATGTCGTGTTTGGTATCTATGTACTCGGCCTAAGATCATCTTTTTTATTTCATCAAACATTTGGGCAATATAGTGTGTTTTAGTGCATTAAAATTAAAAAAAAAAGTGTATTTTTTAACCCAAAAAATGCGTTTGAAAAATCGCTGCGCAAATACTGTGTAGAAAAAAAAAAATGCAACACCCACCATTTTAATCTGTAGGGCCTTTGCTTTAAAATATATATATATATATATATATATATATATATATATATATATATATATATATATATATATAATGTTTGGGGGTTCAACATAATTTTCTTGCAAAAAAAAAATGTTTTCATGTAAACAAAGTGTCAAAAAGGCTTTGTCTTCAAGTGGTTAGAAGAGTGGATGTAAGCTTCCTAATGTTGTGTCTAAAATGCCAGAACAGTTCAAAACCCCCCCAAATGACCCCATTTTGGAAAGTAGACACCCCAAGCTATATACTGAGAGGCATGTCGAGTCCATGGAATATTTTATATGTTGACACAAGTTGCGGAAAAACGACAATTTTTTTTTTTTTTTTTTTGCACAAAGTTGTCACTAAATGATATATTGCTCAAACATGCCATGGGCATATGTGGAATTACACCCCAAAATACATTCTGTTGCTTCTCCTGAGTACGGGGATACCACATGTGAGACTTTTTGGGAGCCTAGCCACGTACGGGACCCCAAAAACCAAGCACCGCCTTCAGGCTTTCTAAGGGTGTAAATTTTTGATTTCACTTCTCACTGCCTATCACAGTTTCGGAGGCCATGGAATGCCCAGATAGCACAAAACCCCCCCAAATGACCCCATTTTGGAAAGTAGACACCCCAAGCTATTTGCTGAGAGGTATTGTGAGTATTTTGCAGATCTCGCTTTTTGTCACAAAGTTTTGAAAAAAAAAATATATATATATATATATATATATATATATATATATATATATATATATATATATATATATATATATATATATTTTTTTTTTCTTTCTTCATTTTCAAAAACAAATGAGCTGTAAAATACTCGCCATTCCTCTCAGCAAATAGCTTGGGGTGTCTATATTCCAAAATGGGGTCATTTTGGGGGGTTTTGTGCGATTTTGGCATTTTATGGCCTTCGAAACTGTGATAGGTAGTGAGGAGTGAAATCAAAAATTTGTGCCTAGAAATCCTGAAGGCGGTGCTTGGTTTTCGGGGTCCCGTACGCGGCTAGGCTCCTAAAAAGTCCCACACATGTGGTATCCCCGTACTCAGGAGAAGCAGCAAAATGTATTTTGGGGTGTAATTCCACATATAACCATGGCATGTGTGAGCAATATATCATTTAGTGACAACTTTTTGTAATTTTTTTTTTTTAGTCATTATTCAATCACTTGGGACAGAAAAATAAAAAATTCAATGGGCTCAACATGCCTCTCAGCAATTTCCTTGGGGTGTCTACTTTCCAAAATGGGGTCATTTGGGGGGGTTTTGTACTGCCCTGTCATTTTAGCACCTCAAGAAATGAGATAGGCAGTCATAAATTTAAAGCTGTGTAAATTTCAGAAAATGTACCCTAGTTTGTAAACTCTATAACTTTTGCGCAAACCAATAAAAATACGCTTATTGACATTTTTTTTACTAAAAACATGTGGCTGAATACATTTTGGCCTAAATGTATGACTACAATTGAGTTTATTCGATTTTTCTTATAACAAAAAGTAGAAAATATCATTTTTTTCCAAAATTTTCAGTCTTTTTCCGTTTATATTGCAAAAAATAAAAAAATCGCAGAGGCAATCAAATACCATTAAAAGAAAGCTCTATTTGTGGGAAGAAAAGGACGCAAATTTCGTTTGGGTACAACATTGCATGTCCGCACAATTTACAGTTAAAGCAGCGCAGTGCAAAATTCTGAATTCACCTCTGGTCCTCTAGCTACCAAATGGTCCGGGGCTTAAGTGGTTAAATATCCCACCTGCAAGACAAAGCCATAATGAGCTAGTATGACTAGCATACTAGCTCATTGTGCATCACTTACCTTAGATCGGGGCCCCCGAAGCCGTCCTCGTCTCCCTCTTCAGCCATCGCTGCGGCCATAGCCGGAAGGTTACTTCCGGGTATCGCCACTCCAGCCAATCACAGCGCCGCTGCGGCGCTGTGATTGGCCAGAGCGGCGAAGACGTCACTCCGCGCATGCGCACTGGAGCCGTCAAATCTGGCTAAGCCGGATTTGTGAATGGGATAAACCCTGTGAATGCGCCATTGTCTACGGCGCGCATGCGCCGTAGACAACGATGCATGTCATTTTTTGCAAAAATCTCCTAAACCGTGTAGGTTTAGGAGATATTTCTTGGACCTACAGGTAAGCCTTAATCTAGGCTTACCTGTAGGTGCAAGTTGCATAAGTGGGTTTACAACCACTTTAAAGCAAAGGTTTTAGTTACCGCTTTGTTATTTACTGTTGCTCAGGAGCTCTGGGCTTCAGCAAAATGGCAGCTTCTGGCAAGAAGAAACAGGAACAATGCTGGAGGCAATTTACAGCACACACTAATAGTAGCATAATTACTCATGTGGAATGAATGTTCCTTGCTAAAGAACCTCATCTTTTATCATGTTGCCATGGGTAAAGTTCTGCTTTAAGACTCCCATTTTTGACATTCAATTTAAAATACTGAGTGGTCTTACAAAACTGAAAGCAGGTGGAAAGGACCAAAAAAAAAAAAAAGTTTTGCTGTTCTCCAAATTTCCAAGCAAGGATCTGCTGTCAATTGTTCTATTGCAGGCCAACATTGCCAACTACAACCATGTCCTGGAAGCGGAGGTCATCCATTTCTGGAGGGAAGGTCAGGTTCTCCAATACTGGGAAGAGAATGGGGTTGGTGAAAGAGGTCTTCACTGGAGAGGAATTGAAACAGACAGCCCAGTTAAAGCAAATGGTGGGCGAGACTTGATGAAAAAGGGGATATTGTCAAGGCACCAGAGTATGGGAGGTTAAAGGAATGTTAGTGTCTGCCTGCTCCACGGACACCCATTGTTTTGTATGTGTGTACTAGTTGTAAAATGGAGAAGTATAGCCAAAACATTTTTTGACTATACTTCTAAAGATCGAATGCAGTTTATTCTATACTCCTGTGACTTGTTTTCAGCCCGCTGTGGGCAGACATCCCAGACCCAGTCCAGGCTCTGAAAAGATCCCGACCATATGGTTAAGATCCACCCATTCCTAAACAGCATCTGGCTCAGCCTCTCTGAGACCTGCTAAGAGCCTAAGCCAGGGCTCGAATCCCCGGGTGCCAGGTCGCCATTGCGACTAGAATTAGCGACCTGGGGTATCCTGTGTCTCCGTGAAACCCCCTGCCGCGCAATCGCATCAGGACGGCAATTGAGGCCGCGGCTTTGCGGCCTTCTGCAGGCCTATGCCTTCTTCTGTGATCAGGCGCCATCTTGTGGTGGTCGTTGGTATGACATACAACCAGCAATGCTAATGGAGCTTCCCCTGTCTGTTTCCACTGCCCCATCTCCTTCCCTCTAATTACAACCCCCAAACATTATATATATTTTTTATTCTAACACCCTAGAGAATAAAATGGCGGTCATTGCAATACTTTGTCACACCGTATTTGCGCAGCGGTCTTACAAGCGCACTTTTTTGGGGAAAAAAAAAAAAAAAACACACTTTTTTTTTATTAAAAAATAAGACAACAGTAAAGTTAGCCCAATTTTTTTTTTTATATTGTGAAAGATAATGTTACGCTGAGTAAATTGATACCCAACATGTCACGCTTAAAAATTGCATCCGCTCGTGGAATGGCGACAAACTTTTACCCTTTAAATCTCCATAGGCGACTTTTAAAAAAATTCTACAGGTTGCATGTTTTGAGTTACAGAGGAGGTCTAGGGCTAGAATTATTGCTCTCAATCTACCAATCGCAGCGATACCTCACGTGTGGTTTTAACACCGCTTTCATATGCGGGCGCTACTCGTGTATGCGTTCGCTCCTGCGCGCAAGCTCGGCGGTACGGTGCGCGTTCATGGCTCCTAACTTTTTTAGCTGGCTCCTAGATTCCAAGCAAATTTGTCAAGCCCTGGCCCAAGCCAAATTCTCCTGCCCTGTCCACAGCCCAGTGCTCCAGTAAGTACTGGAGGGACAGATCAGAGAGCCGATGTTTGATAATCTCTGGCTCTCTGAAGGCTGAAGACCAAGGGTCGGGCAATCAGTGGTCTTTGATCGCTCTGTTCTCGGTCTTAAGAGGCGGCGGGGGACATCTGCAGCTGGGATCGGTGCTGTAGCCATCTAGGCAAGTATGAGTTTATTTTTTTAAACAGCTAATTGAAAAAAGTTATTTCACTCTGACAGCCATTACACTATTTTTTTTTTTTTTTTTTTATCAAGATAAAGTTTGAGCAGAAAAGTCAGTACAGGATATTATACGTCAAGTTCCGGGTGCAACAGGCACCGCAATGTGTTAATAGGATATACAAGTTTGTTGTCTGACATACGTCTCTAGGTCTACCATTTATTTCACCTTAGTACTGTTACATAAAGACATTTAGTGCGCACGTTCTCTCTCTCTAGAGTGCTGCTCAGGACTAAGGCTGAGCTTGGGCGTGTTATTTGGATATACCGTATTTATTGGCATACAAACACACACCTGTGACCCTGGGGGCCACAAAAGATATATATCCAAATCACCAGGGGGGCCATATTAAACTGGAGCGCGGGCCGGACTTTGGACATGTCTGGCCCAAGCCATAGTTGAGCTATTCTGGCAGTGAAGAGGGTTTCCTGCAGGAAAGTAGTAAGGCATTTCTCCTCCTCAGGCAGGGGAAGGAGACCAAGTATGCATTGGCGCAGGCATAGTGTGAGGGGGGAACCCATGTGGTCGTGGAGGAATTTAATAACCTGTGTCCAGGACCATATGAGGTGATAAAAAGTGCTGTTGGCATCGCCACATCTGGGGCATGACGGGTCAGTGTCGGACTTATATTTAGAGTCAGGCAGGAGTGATGTACGATTTGTGGAGAATATAGGTGGTGTGTAAGCCTGTCGGAGAGTTTGGGAGATACTTTTTTGGGCGTTTCTAAAATTTTCCCCCAATGGTCATCCTCAATTTCCCCGAGGTCCGCCTCCCACTTAGTCTTCAGCCGATGCGCGTGAGCTGTGGCGGCTCTGGGGGTGATGAGCTGAGTGTAGAGGAAAGAAATCAGTTTCTTATGTGGCGTACACACAATCGTTTTTCATGCCGTTAAAAATGCTATTTTTTAAAATGGCCATTAAAACCGATCGTATGTATGCTCCAGAGAATTTTTAACGGCGTGAAAAACGGCCATTAAAAATTTCGAACATGCTATTTTTTCACGTAGTTTTTCAGGTCTTTTTTTTTTACGACGTGAAAAACGATAGTGTGTATGCTTTTACGAGGGGGAAAAAAAAAAACACATGCTCAGAATCAAGTATGAGACGGGAGCGCTCGTTCTGGTAAAACTAGCGTTTGTAATGGAGATAGCACATTCGTCACGCTGTAACGGACTGAAAAGCACGAGGCTGAAAAGCGCAAATCGCCGCTCAAAGTTTACTAACATGAAGGGTGGCGCCATTCGAATGGAACTTCCCCTTTATAGTGCCGTCGTACGTGTTGTACGTCACTGCGCTTTGCTCGAGCGTTTTTTTTAATGATCGTGTGGATGCAAGACAGGCTTGAGAGGAAACCTGAAAAAAAAACGACGAGAAAAACGTTGGTAAAAAAAAAAAAAAAAAATGGCATGAAAAACGATCGTGTGTACGCTGTATTAGGGTCGTCACCGAGTACCACAGCCATCAGGGTCACTGTTTCTAGTGGTGGGGCAAGGTTTCCGAGGTGAGACTGGATGGCGTGGCGAACTTGTAGGTAGCGAAAGAGCATATAGTTGGGGAGATTGAATCCTTCTTTGAGGGCTTAAAACGTCTTAATTGTGCGCCCAGTGAAAAGTTGGGACAGGTATATAACCCTATGGAGTATCCATATTTGGTGATCTGGTACAGTTAATAGTTCCGGGAGAAGAGGGTTTTCCCACAATGGCGTGTATGGGGGGGGGGGGGCCCCGTGGTGGTATGTGCCAAATCTTATTGTGATGTGTTGGCATGTCATTTATCCCCTAGTCATGAGAGGCCCCGATGCTTACAAAATAGCAATTGGAAAGGATGGGCTACTACATCCGTGGCCGTCAGGCACACCAACGTGGAATATCTGATTTTAAATCGTGCCTATTGAGATAATAGAAGTGGGATAGTTGGGAGGCAAGGTAGTATAGTGCCAGGTGGACGGGGCATTTAAGGGTCTGCCATGCCAGTTTGTGCCTGGAGGAGCCCCACACAAAAGTATTGAGGATAGATTCCATGTTTCTGAACATGCGGGCTGGGACATAAAGGGGGGCGTGCCAGAAAAGGCAGAGTAATTTGGGGAGAAGAATCATCTTCACTAGGTTGAGCCGGCCCATGACCCCAAGAGGGAGTCTGGACCAGACCTGGGTTCTGCGTTTAAGGAGCGCGAAGAGTGGTTCTACGTTTAATCGTATGTAATCTGTGAAGGAGCTAGTGCATTGTACGCCTAGATATTTGATTTGAATGGTTCGCACCAGGGGTAGAGCAGCCTGTGCATCTGTGGGGGGGGGGGGGGGGGAGTGACATCTATGGGGAGGGTTTGGGATTTGGACGGGTTTATCTGGAGTCCTGAGAATGCGCCAAAGCAATGGATTAAATGGAGGGCCGCCGTCAGAGAGGGACCTGCGTCCTCTAGGTAGAGCAGCATAGAGGCTGATCACCTCCGTCACTTGGCCCATGCGGAGGCCCCGAATGTCAGGGTGCGCTCTGATGGCAATGGCCAAAGGTTCCACAGCAAATGCATACAGTAGGGGTGAGATGGGGCAGCCTTGGCGGGTCCCTCGGGACAGTGGGAAGGAGCTGGATATTTGTCCATTCACTTGAATGCGGGCGGTGGGGGCTTGATAGAGGAGCTGGAGCCATTTGACAAATCTGGAGCTGAAGCCAAATCTACGGACGCACTCCCAGAGGTAGCTCCACTCCACCGAATCAAATGCCTTGGCGGCATCAAGGCTAACTACCACCCTTGCGCCGGCATTATTGTGGGGGGCTTGAAGATTCATAAATAACCTTCTGAGGTTGAACGCTGTGTTCTTATTGGGCATGAAGCCGGCATGGATCAGGCCAAGAATTACTTTATTTAATCTGAGGGCGTGGGAGCGTGTTGGTTTCATATATGTGGGAGTATAATGCGTTGTTTGGGAAGTAGGGTTTCTTGGAATTGGGAGTAGAAATCCAGGGGTAGGCCATCAGAGCCTGGGGCCTTGGACGCCATTACACTATTTTTAAGACAGGGTTTCTCAACCAGGGTTCCATGGAAGCCTAGGGTTCCTCCAGGAGGTTGCTAGGGGTTCCTTGAGCAATGAGCAAATTCTTTCCCTCATAAAAGTTCCCACTAACACCATTGATCATTTAGCTGTCTGTAAGGGATAATTCTTCCCAGTGACCACACGTATAAGGAGCATTCTTCCTAGTGACCATCACAGCAATGTATCATGAGTTGTAGATATGGTAATTTTTAGCAAAGGTTCCCCTGAGACCAGAAAGTTATTTCAACGGTTCCTCTGTATTGAAAAGGTTGAGAAAGGCTGCTCTAAGGCAAGCATTATAATGTGGCAGTAAATGTATCCTGCCTTTAGAGGGTCTTCTCTAGAACTACTGCTCTGTTCTCAGTTTTCTGATATGTTAAACTTTAACGATTTAGAAACTGAAATGGAATAGAAAGTGTTAAAATGCATGAAAGTAATACTAATCTCATAAGCTTCCTCTTGGAAACAGTGGAGGAAATGAACTATAGATAGGGAAGTGACTAAAGATGCTGTAAAGCTATGGTATAAACAAGATACTGAAAGTATGTAACCGTAGGCTTCCGCCGTTTTAGGTATGGAACATTACACAGTATGCAACACAGTGAAGAAAAAAAACAAAAAAAAACACTACAGATCGAGTCAGTCATCCAGATCCAGCCGACTGAATTCTCCAATCAATCATACTATTGGAAGGAAAGGGTGGAGACTGAAGAACCAAATTTAGATAAGTGAACCAATAAAATACAATAGATTACAATGAATTCGAATATTGTCTCGGCCGGGTGTTTACTAAACCCAGCTGGGATTGTGCTCTGTCCCAGATGATTGAGCAATTGAAAAGAGTGTTTAAGTGATCCGTGGTACACTCTGACAATGCACATAATATTTTCAATATGACATTGAAACTGATAAAGATAAATAAAAAATAAAAATAATGTCCAATGGTGAAAATCCAGAAAATGGGGACACGATAAATTGGTGACTTTTCTGCAGTGCTTGTTCTAGTAGCCTGTGCCGTGAATGTGATTATCCGTGACTGTTTAGGATGTTGCACTCACCAGATCCTTCATACCCTCAGGGGGTACACATTTTTTATTATTACCATCATCTGGCTTCCAGCAGATTGGTTTCATGTAAGAGCAGCGCCACCACTACACCCCTCATCTTTCTTCATATCCTTGCTCCACCTATCCAGGAGGTAGCAATAAGTAGAGGCAGCAGTTCTGACTACTGCGTTGTGTTTGAAGTCCTTTGCGCGGAGTCACCTTATCTTTCTTCAAATTTAGATAAGTATTTGCCAGATCTGAAAATTTATACATAATTAGGTAGGCATCTGTTAAAGAAATCACCAAAGCTTTTTTTGGCCATGCTTCTCTTGTGGGTCACCAGAATACATTTACTTTTGCACTCCTGTGACAGTCAGATGATAGCGGATTATTGCCCACTATGATGAGCTGTCCAAGTAGCACTGCTCCAGGCTCTGGAAAGATCCCAACAATATTGTTTGGACCCACCCAGCTGCCTGATGGCTGGCTCTGACTTTCAGTGTGTGGCTGAGAGCTGAAGTCAGCTGTGCCAATCCCCTCCCCAGCCTCATGCTTCAGTGAGTGCTGGAGCAGAAGAGAGGGATGACCGACAGTCACTGATCTCCACTCAAAGCAGACTAAAAACTGAGCAATCAGCAAGTTCAGGTCTCATAATACTGAAGCATAGAACCCAAACTACTTCTTTAATGGTGCAACAAAGTCTCCATGTATGTTCAATGCCTAGAAAAGTATAGTGGACTACGTGCTCAGTGACTTGTACTTATGAATTCAAGGCTATATAAAAAAGGTAGAAATTTACTGCTGTACCAATAAAGTCATATGACAAAGCACTGCTGCCATTTTCATGCTCACAGAAAAGCATCCACTGCCTGTGTTTCCTCTATCTTTTCCCATACTAAATGCTCTGAGAATATACTGCTAAAAAGCCTGACAAAGCTGTATGCTACATTCAGGCAAACCTTACTGAACAGTAGGGCTGGGAAAAAAAAATCGATTTTAATCTTGAATCGAGTTTTGAGCTCAAATCGATTCAGATTTGAAGAAAATCGATTTTTGATAAAAAAAAAAAAAAAAATTTTTTTTCCTTCAAAGTTTCCGTAGCAGGACTGCAGGGGGCGTATCTGGAGTGGCACTGGGCGGCGTTACCCCAATTACATCTACTTGCCGCAGCCGCCGTCTGCCTACCTGACCAGCGTGTCATGCAGGCAGATGGCGGCCATTGCAGTGTTCAAAAGCCGCGCCTCCCGAGTCCTCGTCGTCTGTGATAGGCGGAACACTCAATTTCACAGCAGGCAGTGTTCAGCCTATCACGGACATCCTCTCATCCTTGTCTGTGTTATGAGGATGACCATGATAGGCGGAACACTGAATGCTGGGAAATTGAGTGTTCTGCCTATAACAGACGAGGAGGAGGCGCGGATTTTGAATACTGGAATGGCCACCGGTGTAGCAGTAAAATCTGTATACCATGAAAATCTGCATCAGGTACGGGCACAGTGAGACACGGGCACAGTGAGACACGGGCACAGTTCAATTCAACTAAGAGTAACCTCAAGATTTTTTTGTTGTTTTATTAGCTAAATCCAAATACAGTATTAATAATTTGGATGTTTAACAATCTTTGTTGCACACTGACTTTGCAGTTAGAGAAAGGGTTTGCCTTTGCAATTTTGTTTGTTGATGCACTTTAATTAATATAATAATAAAAAAAAAAATCGAATATCAAGAAAAAAAAAAAAAAAAAAAAAAAAAAAAAGCTGATTTTTTTTTGGGGGAAAAAAATAAATAAATAAATAAATCGCCCAGCCCTACTGAACAGGTATATGAAAAAAACATTGGGCTCAGTTTAGTCTTCCAACAAGTGTTTAGGTGCTCAGTAGGCACAGAAATGTCCACAAAGAGCCCCCATTCAGCACTTGCAAAAGCATGAACCCTCACACAGACACCATGAGGATCATTTACTAGAGAATCTGAAAATGTTCAGTCAGATTCACTTCAATTATCCAATCGTGCAGGTGAAATCAGTGAAAAACAGGAATTTTCTTTTCACATGATTGGATAGCTAAGTGAATCTTTACACAATTCATTTGAACATTGAATTTTTTTTTGTAAATCAGACTCGATGTGTCCAGATTAAAATTTCTCCTGCAGCCCAACCACTATATGAATATATTTTTTAAAAAAAACACCCCACACACATTGCCAATCATTGAAATAGGACTTGGACTAAATGTTATATATCCTTTCTATAACAACCAATCCATCTGTCTGCAGGAAGAAGCAGTAGAAAATGTGTGCACACATGAAATGAGAGAGAGGATGTGTGTATTGTGAAATACAAGACAATCCATCTTGTTTGGCCTAGAAATATGTGATCTATGCATATTTTCCAGTAATGGCAAGTTTTCAGCCTCAAAGAATATATATATATATATATATATATATATATATATATATATTCCCAAGAAAGCAGGCATTGAAACAAATCAATTTTAATGCACCTTGACTAAAATTCTTAACAGAATCAGTCCAACATAAATAGATATTTCAGTTACAGGTAAAGTCAAGTGGCCTTTATAGCATTTGGTGACGCAAGTTAAAAAAAAAAAAAATTGCACTCTGGTAAAGCCTAGTCCCAATTCTGCTACCAAATGCTCCCCCTAAAACCCCCTTCACACTGGAGGCGTTTTTCTGGCGCTTTAGCGCTAAAAATAGCGCCTGAAAAAAGCCTCAGCTGCAATCCCATCAGGTCTGCCTGTCAGTTTTTCAGGCGGACCCAATGAGACCACCCATTGTTCTCTATAGGGTGGTGGATGTCGGCGGACCCGCTGGCCAGCCAATAAAGTCAGAAAACCAGATGTATGGCGATATGTTCGCCATCTGTCCAGCAGATCGGATGACAACCGGATGGAAACGGACATGCAGTCAGTTTTCATCTGACCGCCCCATAGAAGAGAGCGGGCTGTGTCTGCGTTCACTCTACATCAGTGTTTCTCAACTCCAGTCCTCAGGGCGCCCCAACAGGTCATGTTTTCAGGATTTCCCTCAGATGAAACAGCTGCGGGAATTACTAAAGCAGTTAAACTGATCAAATCACCTGTGCAAAACAATGGAGAGCCTGAAAACATGACCTGTTGGGGCGCCTTGAGGACTGGAGTTGAGAAACACTGCTCTACATAGCGGAGCGGACTTGGACCTGTCATCTGCCAAGCAGGCAGATTCCACTCCATGTGAAAAGGGCCTGAAGGAATCATTTTAGGTGAACGGACCATGGCATTGGAGAAATGCGGATGTGCAGGTAAATGAAATGCGGATGTGCAGGTAAATGTCGATGCAAAGACGCATCAACATTTACAAAATTATTGCAGGCTGCATGTGGCACCCTGGACACGGAACCACCAGGAAACTACTCTAGCCATACAAAATCTGTGTGCATTAACTAGGGTTGTCCCGATACCGATACTAGTATCGGTACCGATACTGAGCATTTCCCCAAGTACTTGTACTCGGGGGAAATGCTCCGATGCTTCACCCGATACCTGGGCAGTCAGGGATGATCGGTGCGGCAGGGGGGAAGTTTCAAGCACTGGTCTCCCTGTATACATTTCAATACAACTGACAGCTTCTCCCCCCGGAGCCCCCCCC
Organism: Rana muscosa; assembly: GCA_029206835.1. Classification (NCBI taxonomy): domain Eukaryota; kingdom Metazoa; phylum Chordata; class Amphibia; order Anura; family Ranidae; genus Rana; species Rana muscosa. Next base: position 846,032,639 of record CM055116.1, read on the forward strand.
CCCCCCTTTCAGCTGCTTTAGCGAAATATATACAGCAGCGATCGGTGCTTCTAAACTCCCCCCAAAGCCGCACCGATCACCGCTGACTGTCCCTGTAACCCCCTCCATGCTGTTGCTGCTGTCCTTCATGATCTGTGTCCCGTGTCCTCCGTCGCATTCTGTGTCCCCCTCCGTGCTGCTGTCCGCGCTCCGTGTCCCACTCCTGCTGCTCTCCCCCTCCGTGCTCTGTGTCCCCTCCACTCCCTCTGTCCTCGATCGGTCAGGATGGAGAGCGGAGGTAGGAGCCGCTAAACCCGGCTCCTACCTTTTCTGAATGAACAGAGTCATCACTGACTGTCCATTCATATAACTGAAACATCGTAACCTGTGTTTACGATGCTTCAGTTTATGAATGGAGAGGAGCCTCCTGTCCATTCATTTTATCTGAGGCTGCAGAAAAAGGGACTGGGGGATCTGTGTCCCTAGTGCCTTTCTCTGTCTCAAAGGGGAGATGTCAGGGGTCTGTTAAGACCCCTGAAATCTCACCAAAGCCCCCCCAACAGGTGTAAAAAAACTAAAATAAAAAATTGCAATAAATAAAAAAAGAATTGAAAAAAATAAAAATGTGAATAAAAAAAACACACAATCCAACCCCCCCCCCCAAAAAAAAAGAAGAAAGCACTGTAAAAAAACATAACAAAAAATCGTAAAAAAAAAAAAACTGACACATGTGCCACTGTCACGTGACATTGAAAAAAAGTATCGGTAATCGGCGAGTACTTAAAAAAAAGTATCGGTACTTGTACTCGGTCTTAAAAAAGTGGTATCGGGACAACCCTAGCATTAACTCAGTGTTTGAATATGTATCATGAAAGAAACTGGTGCATCGAAAGAAACCTCATTAGAACTTTACACAGAAAGTTAGCCAGGCAGATATGAGATTAGGCTTACATTACATTTAAAGCTTATTTTAAGTTTAAACTAACTTTGAAAATAGGCATTTCATTTGTGTTTTTGAAGCTCCATAAAAACCTGTCAAAACTGTGTGCATTACAGCGCCCAGTGTCGTTCACAGTCACCTTAGCTCAAATAACCAACACAAAGAGGGCATCGGGAAAGCATTTTTTTTACCGCCACACAAAATATTTACAAGAATGAGGGTTCAAATACTTAAAGCTGAACTCCAGAAGAAACTTCCCCTGTTGCTTTCCTACCTTGAGCAGATATGTAGTCCATTTCTAGCCTTAGCTGGTATTGTAAGAGAAAATGAAGGTGCATTATTCAAATCACAGGCTTCATTCCGTGTGATTTCTAATTTGTAAAACCGGTGGCCGATATGCCCTGTATTGCCCCAGCCTAGTAACTTTACCCACAGTAGTTCTCTTTTCAGCAAGGGGAGATGTAATTACATTGTGGCTCACTGAAGTGGATGGCCCTGGGAGTCAGAATCAACCACTATAACTACATTGTTTGATTGGGCATTACATTAGTTTGTGCGCATTTACATTTATTCAACATGAAGTCCTTCATTCCGTACACACAGGCGCGCGCGCACTTCCAGCATTTACTTTTGTATTAAAATAAGATTTATTTTTGTTTTTTTATATAAAGTTACCAATAATGTACTTTTGCAGAAATAAATCTCCTATGTTACAGTGTCCAGATGGCTATATATATAAAAAAAAAAAAAAAAAGTCTCTATTTCCTGGACAGACCTTGGGATGTGACACAGGAAGGCGTTTACCAGCTGGCCTCATTAGCACACCCTGCATTTGTCTTTCTAGCAGATTACGACTACCCCTCATCAGGGGCATGTTTCCCCAATGCAATCAGTGAATACTAGAGCTGCACGATTTTGGCTAAAATGAGAATCACTTTTTTTGCTTAGAATAAAGATCACGATTCTCACGGCGTAACATCTTTCACATTACACAAAAAAATGACTTTAAATCATAATGGAAACAGTAACTACCCAAATGACCCTGATCAAAAGTTTACATACCCTGGTGATTTTGGCCTAACATGCACAAAAGTGCACACAAAGGGGTTCAAGCCCAGGTTTACACAGGGCTGCGGGAATGAAGCCATGCGAGTTTAGCTGAACTCACACAATTTCACTCCCGCTGGCAGTCCCAATTTTGGCCACGATTACAGAGACATCTGTGCAGGTTTCTGCACAGATGTCAATGTAAATCACGGGCCGAAATCGCAAAAAGTAGTAAAGAAACTACTTCTTGAAATCGGTGCAGCGTCGCACCAATTAAGACGGTGCCATCGCCGGCAAATGCCACCGATTTGACATGTCAAATCGCACCAGTGTGAACCAGGGCTAAATAGCTATTAAAGGTAACCAGTCTCACCTGTGATCCATTTGCGCGCGTGTGTGTAAGGTCAATGAGTTTCTGGACTCCTGACAGACCCTTGCATCTTTCATCCAGTGCTGCAATGAGGTTTCTGGATTCTGAGTCATGGGGAAAGCAAAAGAATTGTCAAAGGATCTGCGGGAAAAGGTAATTGAACTGTATAAAACAGGAAAGGGATATAAAAAGATATCCAAGGAATTGAGAATGGCAGTAAGCAGTGTTCAAACTCTAATCAAGAAGTGGAAAATTAAGGGTTTTGGTGAAACCAAACCACGGTCAGGTAGACCAACTAAAATTTCAGCCACAACTGCCAGGAAAATTGTTCGGGATGCAAAGAAAAACCCACAAACTTCAGGTGAAATACAGGACTCTGGAAAAAATGTGTTGTGGCTGTTTCAAGATGCACAAAAAGGAGGCACTTGAAGAAAGATGGGCTGCATGGTCGAGTCGCCAGAAGAAAGCCATTACTACGCAAATGTCAAAGTATCCCACTTACAATACGCCAAACAGCACAGAGACAAGCCTCAAACCTTCTGGCGCTAAGTCATTTGGAGTGATGGGACCAAAATTTTGGTTTTTGAGCACAACCAGAAACGCTACATTTGGAGAGTCAACAATGCCTATGATGAAAAGGTATGGGAGGTGGATTGCTGATGTTTTGGGGGATGTGTGAGCTACAGGAGGCACAGGAAATCTGGTTAAAATTGATGGCAAGATGAATGCAGTATGTTATGAAAAAAAAATACTGGAGGAACATTTGCATTCATCAGCCAGATAGCTGCGCATGGGACGTACTTGGATATTCCAACATGACAATGATCCAAAACACAAAGGCCAAGTCGACCCGTCATTGGCTACAGCAGAATAAAGTGAAGGTTCTGGAGTGGCCATCTCATTCTCCTGACCTCAATATCATTGAGCCACTCTGGGGAGATCTCAAACGTGCAGGTTATGCAAGACAGCCCAAGAATTTATAGGAACTGGAGGCTTTTTGCCAAGACGAATGGGCAGCTTTACCATCTGAGAAGATAAAGAGCCTCATCCACAAACACCACAAAATACTTCAAGCTGTCATTGATGTTAAAGGGGGGCAATACACTAATAAGAACTAGGGTATGTAAACTTTTGATCAGTGTCATTTGGGTGGTTTGTTTCCATTATGATTTAAAAATGGTAAACACAGTTGATTAATAAATGGCTTTAGCCAAACACTAACCATGAGTGAAAGAAAAGTTTTGGTGTTATTCAGATTCTCTGAAGAATTGGCCAAAAAAAAACAACATTTTGCCAGGGTATGTAAACTTTTGAGCACAACTGTATATAATGTTTGGGGGTTCTGAGTAATTTTCTACCAATAAATATTGATTTTAACTTAGAAGCAGCAAGTGTCAGAAAAAGGGTTTTTAGTCTTTAAGTGTTTAAACTTCCCACATCTACAGACAGAAGTTCATCCCTTTGATCTAAAAAGGAAATGTTACTTGGTTAAAGGGGTTATAAAGGTTCGTTTTTTATTTTCTAAATAGGTTCCTTTAAGCTAGTGCATTGTTGGTTCACTTACCTTTTCCTTTGATTTCCCTTCTAAATATTTTTTTTCTTTGTTTTCTTTGTCTGAATTTCTCACTTCCTGTTCCTCCTCAGTAAGCTGTTCAGTAAGCTGTTCTGGCTGACTCCACACCACTCGGATGATGGTGTGAAGTTTAGTGAGGAGAAACAGGAAGAGAGAAATTCAGACAAAGAAAAAAAACATTTAGAAGGTAAATCAAAGGAAAAGGTAAGTGAACCAACAATGCACTAGCTTAAAAGGAACCTATTTAGAAAATAAAAAACGAACCTTTACAACCCCTTTAAGGCCGGGTTCACACTGGTACGACAAAAGCTCCGACATTGGGAGCTCATGACGTGTGAAAAATCAATGTTTCCCTATGAGAGCCCTCTTAAACTGGGCCGACACATGTCGGTCCGACTTTAAAAATGCTCCCTGTACTACTTTGATCCTACTTCAACCCATTGAATATCACTGAAGTCAGAACACCGTCTTGCCTGATCCGACTTTGGCATTCGACTTGTGCTCTGATGATCTTGAGGGGGAACTCCACACCAAATTTAGAAATTTTTTTTATTTTTTTTTTAAATAAAAAGGCATGGGTTCCCCCTCTAAGAGCATACCAGGCCCTTCGGTTCTGGTATGGATTTTAAGGAGAACCGCCTACGCCAGAAAAACTGTGTGGGGGGGGTCCCCCCAAAAGTCCATACCAGACCCTTATCCGAGCACGCAGCCCGGCCGGTCAGGAAAGGGGGTGGAGATGAGCGAGCGCCCCCCTCCCCTTCATGAACCGTACCAGGCCGCATGCCTTCAACATGGAGAGGGTGGGTGCTTTGGGGCATGGGGGACCCTGCGCCCCCCCACCCCAAAGCACCTTGTATATATGTTGACGACAAGGGCCTCTTCCCGACAACCCTGGCTGTTGGTTGTCGGGGTCTGTGGATGGGAGGCTTATCGGAACCTGGGAGACCCCTTTAATAAGGTGGCCCCCAGATCCCGGCCCCCACCCTATGTGAACGAGTATGGGGTACATTGTACCCCTACCCAATCAAATGGAGAAAAAAAAACCACTACACAGGTTTAGTAATTAGGCAGCTACGGGAGTCTCTTCCGACTGCTTCTCCCCTCTCCGGCTCTTCTCCGTTATCTTCTGCTCTTTTGCCAGCTCTTGCCCAGTCTTCTCCCCTCTGCTGCTCTTCCGATGTTGACACGATGCTCTCTCCCACTCTAATGCTCGATGTGCCACTACTTATATTGGAATGGGGCGGGGACACCTTATGACATCACTGCCCGGGGGATGATGGGTGATGACGTCGTAAGGGGCGGGGCTCCGGTGACCACACCCCATGCCGATATAAGTAGTAGCACACCGCGCATTAGAGCGGGAGAGAGCATCGTGTCAACATCGTTAGAAGAGCAGAGGGAAACGACAGCGGAGAAGACCGGGCAAGAGCAAGCAAAAGAGCAGAAGATAGCGGAGGAGACCCGGCAGAAGACAGAGGGAGAAGAACCAGAGAGCAGAGAAGTCGCAGGAGATCGCCGGAGCTGCCTAATAAAATTACTTTAGCTTCTTGAGACCCGGGCTATTGACGAATGATGGCCACAAGGTGGCTCTACAGGTCCGCGAGGCCGTTTTAGGGCCTTGGCTCCTCCGGCCGGCCTGGCGCATCACAGATGCCGATGTCCGCCAGGTACTCACAATCGGACGTTACACAGCCAAGGACGTGGATCTCTGTGTGTAAACACAGAGATCCACGTCCTGTCAGGGTGAGGAGACCGATGCTGTGTCCCTTGTACATACGGACACGGATCGGTCACCTCCCCCAGTCAGTCCCCTCCCCCCACAGTAAGAATCACTCCCAGGGAACACATTTAACCCCTTCCTAGCCCCCTAGTGTTAACCCCTTCCCTGCCAGTCACATACAGTAATCAGTGCATATTTATAGCACTGTTCGCTGTATAAATGTGAATGATCCCAAAAATGTGTCAAAAGTGTCCGCCATATCGCAGATAACTGCCATTACTAGTAAAAATAACCAAAAAAAAAAAAAAAATTATTATATCCCCTATTTTGTAGCCGCTATAACTTTTGCGCAAACCAATCAATATACGCTCATTGCGATTTTTTCCCCCAAAAAATATGTAGAATACATATCGGCCTAAACTGAGAAAAAAAAAAAAAATTTAAATAAAGATTGGGATATTATAGCATAAAGTAAAAAATAGTGTCTTTTTTCAAAATTGGCGCTTTTTTGTTTATAGCGCAAAAAATAAAAACCGCAGAGGTGATCAAATACCGCCAAAATAAAGCTCTATTTGTGGGAAAAAAAGGACGTCAATTTTGTTTGCACGGTCGTACAAGGTGGCTCCCAATTTTCATTCAAAGTGCGAGTGCCGAAAGCTGAAATTTCGCCTGGTCAGGAAGGGGGTATATGTGCTCAGTAAGCAAATGGTTAAAAACCTGTTCAGTGCGTTTTATTTTTGACACTTTTTCCAGGGGAATGGGTAGGGGGTAAAATGTACCCCATACTCATTGACATAGGGTGGGGGGCCGGATCTGGGGGGCCCCTTATTAAAGGGGGCTCTCAGATTCCGATAAGCCCCCCGCCCGAAGACCCCGACAACCAACGGCCAGGGTTGCCGGGAAGAGGCCCTTGTCCTCATCAACATGGGGACAAGGTGATTTGGGGTGGGGGTGCAGGGAATCCCCCTGCCCCAAAGCACTCCCCCCCCCCCCCCATGTTGAGGGCATGTGGCTTGGTATGGTTCAGGAGAGGGGGGCACTCGCTCGTCCCCCACCCCCTTTCCTGACCGGCCTTTCCTGCATGCTCGGATAAGGGTCTGGTATGGACTTTTGGGATGACCCCCACGCCGTAGGTGGATCCCCTTAAAAGCCATACCAGACCGAAGGGCCTGGTATGCTCTTAGAGAGGGAACCCATGCCCTTTTTTTTTCCAAATTTGGCATGGAGTCCCCCCTAAAGATTCATACCAGACAGTGCCTAGTATTGTCGGGGATCGAAGTCGGATCCCTGTTCATTGAAGTCGGACGCATGTCGGACTTCAAGTCGCAGGGCAAATTCAGATCGGAAGTAGTATGACTTTCGTACCAGTGTGAACCCGGCCTTATATTCATCTGTAATATTGTAATAAAACTTGGCAGGCTGCCTAGATTTATTTATTTTTTCCCAGCTTTCAGAGAACACTCTGCGCTTGTTAGATAGAATCAGGAAAAGCTGTTTTAAGATCAGAAAGGGAAAAGAATCGCGATTTTGATTCTTAACGATCATGCAGTTCTAGTGAATTATGGTTCTCACTAAATACACAGCCACAGATCGTTCATTTGGCAGAGTGTGCAGGAGCTGAGCGATCAAACAGCCTACGTGGATAGAGCTGTAATACTGAAAACAGAAGTATGTCCTGGGTTCGGTAAAGCTCACCATACCTTATACCAGTGTTTTTCAACTCCAGTCCTCAAGGCGCCCCAACAGGTCACGTTTTCAGGCTTTCCATTATTTTGCACAGGTAATTTGATCAGTTTCACTGCTTAATTAGCACAGCCATTTCATCTGAGGGAAATTCTGAAAACATGACCTGTTGGGGTGCCTTGAGAACTGGAGCTGAGAAACACTGCCTTATACAATCTGACTGTAAAATCTCCTTTAGATCTACCATCAACTATGTAATGCAAGGGCCTGCCTGACTAGATGCAGAGTGATACTATAGATAATGGGTCCACCCATTATATAGTTTTGGTAAACCTAAAGGAGATCGTACAACCAGCCACCTATATACACTTAAAATTACCTAGTTGCGCTTTTGGTGCCATTATTTGTTAACAGCACACCAAACACAGAAGCAAACACATTTTGCCATGTGAACAAGCAAAAAACGCAGCAAAAACGCACAAAAAAAAGTGTAACCTGCAACACACCAAAATGTCATATGAGCTACTTTGTCATGCGTAGAGAAGCCCACTTAAATCACTGGGCTGCCCTATGATTGTCAGAGGGGAAACACGCGGAAAAAAGTGCGCTCCCGCTACACGTGAATGGGGCCTGAAAGTGCAATTGGTGCGTTTACACAACAATGAGGCTTCATTCACATCTGTTTCCAAACGCATGGCAAACTGCACAGAAAATGCACGCTTTACCTAGCGTTTCAGAAACACGCTGCAATATGCACCAAAAAGCACACCACGCTCCACTCAAAAATAAATAAATTCTGGAGCTTCATTGGGGCGATTGCTGCACATAGGGCAGCCCCTTCAAGTGAATGGGCTGCCCTATTCAAAAACGGCGAAAAAACAAAAAAAAAATACATGCTGCAATGAGAGTTCCCGCTAAACAGAGGTGTGAATGGTGCTTGATAGCCGAAAGTCTCCATCCACTCCTTCCTACGTACTTCTATAAAACTAGCCATACACTATCTGCCTGTACAATCTCTGTAGAAGTTCATTTAGATTTAGTAGAGGACCCACCCATCTATTCATTCACTTGCTATGGGGGCACCCGAGCCAAGCTGCAGCTCCCAGTGTCCATTCAGACATGGAGCCACAGCCCGGCACCCTCTCTCCTCACTGACTGACAGCAGCGGGAGCCAATGGCACTTTGCCGCTGTCTTAGCCAATGAGGGGAGAGAGTCCCGGGCAGCCGAGTCTCTCGTGCAAAATTGCTGAATCGAGATAGGCTCAGGTAAGTATTAGGGGGGCTGCTGCACACAAAAGGCCTTTTATCTTAATGCACAGAATGCATTAAAGCGGAACTTCCGCTCATCGGTGTTTTGTTTTAAAAAATAAACTGACTTTACAGTCACTTTAAATGGTTTGTCTCAACGCTGCTACTTTTGCTGGGTTTAATACTGCTTTTTAAATCTCCAAACATTCAATAGACATCGAACTAGTAGTAGTCAAATTTTCCTTTTTAGCAAGAGGAAAAAAAAAAAAAGAGGAATTTGCAAACGTGCTTATCTGCCTGCAACTACTTATCAAATGCAGATCTTATTACTCTTGGCTCACATACCTGAAGGTTAACAAGGGAGAACAGTACAGGGTTAATGTAATCAATGGTCCCACCCACACCCTGCCAATCAGTAGAGCACACAGAGTTAACATACCAAGAATTCATAAAACACACCCTTCCCTGCCTCTGCAGAGGGTAAGGAACAAGAACTGAATGCAGTCCCTGGCAAAACTTGTAATGCATTACATCCTGACGTGACGTTAGTGTTAACATACACCCGAACACAGAGTCCTCCAGGTATGCACTTCCTTAGCATTCCAACCACACATCTGACTCAAAATGATCCACAGTAGCCAAAACTGTTCTCTGCAGCACCCTCAAGTGAGCCCTCCATCCATGAACCCTCAAATGGGCCCTCACCTCTGCAACACACAAATGCATCCCTTCAGCTATGCCCCACGCCCCCCCCCCCAGCACACAACTGCGACACCCCAAGCGTGCCCTTACCGCCGCAACACATAAATGCATCCCTTATTCCTTGCCAGCCTCAACCATGTCCCTGCGACACCCTCAATCGCATCCCGCCATCTATGACCCCTCAATCGCATCCCTCGCCTCCGCGGCACCCTCAATCGCATCCCTCGCCTCCGCGGCACCCTCAATCGCATCCCTCGCCTCCGCGGCACCCTCAATCGCATCCCTCGCCTCCGCGGCACCCTCAATCGCATCCCTCGCCTCTATGTACCCTCACGCACCTTTACGACACCCTCAAATGCATACCTCCATCAATGACCCCCTCAAAACGCACCCCTTGCCTCTGCAACACCATCAAGCACGCCCTCGTCACCATGAAACCATCAAGTGTGCACATCGTTTTTATCATTCTATTGCGACCACATGGAAGGGATCATCAGAGCCACAGCCAAGAAAGAGCAGTATGCATATACCATGGCAGAACCCAAAGCATTAACAGCCATGCTCGCAATCTGTACGCTCTTTAAATGATGCCGGCTGTACCCCCCACCCCGGGCACCTTGCAGTGTACACAAGGCAAGAACAGAAGGGATTAAATGAATAATTTATGCCAAAATATTCACGCAACCATGTTACATACCAAGGCTCCTCCTTCAAAAAGGATCCGTGTAGGACACAAGCGGCAAGCAGAGGAACAGAAAGAAGGAAAATTAGGACATTGCATCTAAAAAGGCGTACACACAGAAGGGGCAGACGGGAGGAACACGCAGCAGCAAGCACATAGACAAGAACAACTCCCCTTTTATAGCAGTGGAGGTGTAGAGATTACAAATACATCACCGTACATTCAGAACACACGTACGATCGATAGATCTCTATATATATATATATATATATATATATATATATATATATCCCCCGCCCCATTTATGTCACTGTATAGTCAGGATATGCATTCTCTTACTATGAATATTATTGATCAGAACCCCCTCCATTGATATTACTGAACATGCACAGGGATGTATGGCCATTGCACACACACACGCTGTGATTGGAAGGAGCCCCTTTCCCCAATGAGTGTAGCCCGGATTGTTGGCGTCCAGTTCCAATGGAAAAGCCATTGTCCCCGGATGGAGCCCGTCTCCCCAGTGCTGCCCATGGCAGGGTATGATCTCACTGTACAGATGTGAGGCACATGAATGGGATGGCTGGAGTCCTATTGATGATGTGGAGCGGCGGACACTATGCTCTTTCCCTGCAGTCATCTCCCCCCCCCCCCCCAATGGTCCCCCTTCGCTCCATTCTCACACAGCTCTCCACATGACTTCACTGGGAAAATATGACATGAGGCACCATTCCCGGGACTGGCGGTGCCCTTACCTGGCTCAATGGTTCCTCTGTAGTCTCCTCTTGCGAGGCTTCTCTGGTACTGGGGTATGTGTATGGGGGGGGAAGCTGGTCGGCCTGTGTGTCCGGGTTGCAGGGGGCTCTCTCACTCTCGCCTCTCCCCGTACAAGCGCTGTCCCTCCTCCCTCTTGCAACCGCACCGACTCTGCCTCGCAACCGGAAGCTTAGCACGCACCCCGCCCCTTCTGATGGACAGGTCAGCCCTCCAATGGCGAACCGACAACCTAGGCACAGGCGCTCCCCAGAGCCGGAACTAATTTGCTGGCTAAGTCCGCGCTGTGATGCGCCCACAGGGAGGGAACGCGATATAGTCCCCGTGTCTTCAGCTCTGACTCAGTGCCTGGACTCCTCACGTGACGCTGGCTGACTACTGCATAGCTTTAGCAATATGTATTGCTTCTTTTTCTAGCATTTCCTATGGTGGGCGTTCTGTATCCGACAGGGGGCGGTAGAATAAACAGAGAAAGCTGGCAGTGGCTCTGGAAAAGACACGTTTTTTTTGTGGCATATCCTGCCCTGTTCACATTAATAACAAGCAGGGGCGTGCATAGCTCCCAACTGTTCCTGATTTCGAGGGACTGTCCCTGATTTGGGACAATATCCCTCTTTCCTCCTCATTTGACCCTCATTTTTCCCTGATCTATATAAGTGTATATAAAATGCACTATTTATCTTTCAAATAGTGTTTCCCAGTGCTAAGCCTTTTATCCATTTTCTAAATTTGTACATTTTAAAAGCCAATATAAAAGAATAGTAGTGGTAAGAAAAAAGACCTTTTGGATTTAATTAACCTTTTTTGGGGGTTGATTCTCCTTTAAGGGGGGTGTGGCAGGGGGCGTGTCCTACGTTTGCTATTAGTTGTCCCTCATTCCCATCTCAAAGTGTTGGGAGGTATGGGCGTGTGTTCTCTGTAAACCGTCATATGAAGAGGGAACAGCAAACACAGGGTCACATTATAAAAAGGACAGGACAGGCGGCTGCCAGGGGCCCCACCCCATAGGGATGTCAAGGTTCTGAACTCTTTTTTTTATTCAGGAGGTGATCTGCAATGGCAGCTTTCATGTATCACCATCATGTGTTAATGCACAGACATTAACCCCTAGGCGCCGACAGTATGCAAATATGCGGGTGGAACTTGGCACAGAGTGGCCACATATTTGCATACCAGTTAGCCAACACAGCTGTGCTGAGAACGCACATTAACAGCGGCTGCTGGCTGTGGGGGCACTCATGTGTGCTCACTCCCGAGCCGGCTCTCTTCGTCCATAAGACACAGAGAGCATGGCTCAGCCCAGCTCCTGCCTCACTGGCTGTGATTGACAGTAACGGGAGCCAATGACTCCTGCTGCCGTATCTCAGCCAATCAGGAGAGAAAGACCCAGGAGAGCCACAGGTCTCGTGCACATCGCTGGATCGAGATCGGGCTTAGGTACGTATAAAGCCTCGTACACACGGTCGGACTTCCATCGGACTTTTCCGTGGATTTTTGTCCGAACGGAAACACACCACAGGACTTTTCTGCAAACTTTCCCAAAACTTTTTGCAATATCACGTGGTTTTTCTGCTCTTTACCGCCACCCTTTGGTCAACTTCCTGCTATTGTTGGTTGATTTTAACATTAGTTGTTTTGTCCATCAGACAAAAGTCCTATGGTTTTCTGTACACGGTAGGACTTTGCTCCATCGGACTTTTGTTGGGCAAAAGTTTGTCCGTTTGCAGACCCAACTTTTGTCCGATGAAAACAAAACCAAACGAAAAAAAGTTTGTCCGATGGAGCGTACACACGGTCGGATTGTTGTTCCAACTTGCTTAAAACGTTTGTTGGGCAAAAGTCCGACCGTGTGTACGGGGCTTTAGGTGGGAGCTGCACACTGAAGGTTTTTTACATGCATGAAGGTAAAAAAAAAAAAAAAACCTTCAGCCTTTACAACCACTTTAATGTGCACTGCATTAAAGTGGATTAATCCCCCAACACAAATATCCTTGGTGCTGACATCCCTGCATGCTGAGAACAAAACAATTTGTTAACCACTTCAATTCCCGGGCACTTTCGCCCCCCTCCCTGCCCATGCCAATTTCCAGCTTTTAGTGCTGTCACACTTAAGCCCTGTACACACGGTCGGACTTCAAACAAACTTTTCTGTGGATTTTTGTCCGAAGGGAGTTGGCCGGGCACACCCATAGCATACACACGGCACGACTTTTCTGCAAACTTTCCCAAAATGTTTCCAACATCACGTGGTTTTTCTGCTCTTTACCGCCACCCTTTGGTCAACTTCTGCTATTGTTGGTTGATTTTAACATTGGTTCTGGGCATGCATATTTGTACCTCGGACAAAAGTCCGATGGATTTCTGTACACACGGTCGGACTTTGCTCCATCGGACTTTTGTTGGCGAAAAGTTTGTCCGTTTGCAGACCAAACATTTGTCCGATGAAAACCAAAGAAATTTGTCCGATGGAGCGTACACACGGTCGGATCTTTTGTCAATCTTGCTCATTTTGAAGTTTGTGTGCAAAAAGTCTGACCGTGTGTACGGGCCTTTAGAATGACAATTGCACAGTCATGCAATACACATATGAAATGTTCATCATATTTTCACACAAATAGAGCTTTCTTTTGGTGGAATTTAACCACTTCCCACCCAGCATATTGTCAAATGACAGCTGGGTGGGATATTCTTTGCTCCAGGTGGACGTCATATGACATCCACCCAGAAGGCACCTCCTGCAGTGCAATTTGTCACTGGCTGTGTCCACCGGACACAGCCAATGACTGATCAGTGTACCAGCCCATTGCAGGTACCATGTGATCACTGTGACCCATCACAGCAGATCAATGTTATTAACACACCTCCCCCAGAATGAATATTACTACACATATAGAGATAAAAAGTTTTTTATTAAAAATCTCATAAAAAAAGAAAAACTAGGGGGAAAAAAAACACCTTAAAAACATAAATGTACCCCCCACATTGAGTTCAGACCAAAGAGAGCAACCTGGAAAATATAGTTTCCCTCCTACATAACTAACATGCACATAGATGATCATATCACAACTAGTAAGTTGTAGTACATATTACATAGCTCCCAACTGCCCCTGATTTCGAGGGAATGTCCCTCATTCGGAACAAAGTTCCTCTGTCCCTCTTTCCTCCTCATTTGTTCCTCATTTTGTCTGATCTATAAACATTGAAACCTCGGATTGCGAGTAACGCGATTAATGAGCGTTTCGCAATACAAGATTTTTTTTTTCTTCTAAATCCTGACTCGGTTTGCGAGTGTTGTCTCGCAAAACGAGCAGGATTCAAGCCACAGCGGTGTGCAGTACCGCATTTGGCCAGAGGTGCAGGGGCGCCGGAGCCGATCGAAGCCGTTCGGAAACACTTAGAAAAACTCGGAAATACTCCTTTGCCGAGCCTTTCTGAGGGTTTGCGAGTTCAGCCGGGCTGTCCCGAGTGTTTCCGAGGCTCTCTGGCACCCCCCACCTCTGGCCACATGTGGTTTTGCAAGCCATAGAAGTTAGTGCAGAACAAATTATTTTAGTTTCCATTGACTTCTATGGGGAAACTCGCTTTGATATGCGAGTGCTTTGGATTACGAGCCTTCTCCTGGAACGGATTATTCTCGTAATCCAAGGTTCCACTGAAGTTGTATATAAAATGCACTACTTATCTATCAAAAAGTGTTTTACAGTGAAAAACCTTTCATTCAATTTCTAAATTGTTGCATTTAAAAATTTCAAAATCCGATATAAAGGAATAATAGTGGGTTTAACCAATAATTTTTTTATACAATTCTCCTTTAACTACCTAAGCCCCGGACCAGTATGCAGCTAAAGGACCAGGCCCCTTTTTGTGATTCGGCACTGCGTCGCTTTAACTGACAATTGCGCGATCGTGCGACGTGGCTCCCAAACAAAATTGGCGTCCTTTTTTTCCCACAAATAGAGCTTTCTTTTGGTGGTATTTGATCACCTCTGCAGTTTTTATTTTTTGCGCTATAAACAAAAATAGAGCGACAATTTTGAAAAAAAATGCAATATTTTTTACTATTTGCTATAATAAATATAACCCAAAAATATCTAAAAAAAAAAAAATTTTCTTCAGTTTAGGTCGATACGTATTCTTCTACATATTTTTGGTAAAAAAAATTGCAATCAGCGTTTATGGATTGGTTTGCGCAAAAGTTATAGCGTTTTCAAAATAGGGGGTAGTTTTATGGCATTTTTATAATTTTTTTTTTTTTTACTAGTAATGGTGGCGATCAGTGATTTTATTTGTGACTGAGACATTATGGCGGACACATCGGACACTTTTGACACATTTTTGGGACCATTGTCATTTTTACAGCGATCAGTGCTATAAAAATGCACTGGTTACTGTGAAAATGACACTGGCAGTGAAGGGGTTAACCACTAGGTGGCGCTGTAGGGGTTAAGTGTACCCTAAGAAGTGATTCTTACTGAAGGGGGCGTGGCTACACGTTACACGTCACTGATCGTCTGTTCCGATGACAGAGAACAGACGATCACTGACATGCCACGGAGAAGAACGGGGAAAGGTTTGTTTACACTTACCTCTCCCCGTTCTTCAGCTCTGTGACCCGATCGGGGGAAACACCGGTGGCGATCGGGTCCATTTGGCGCAGTCACAGAGCTCAGGCCCGGGTTGCAAGCTGGGCTCTTAAAGGGCTCTTAAAGGGCAACGTACCTGTACGTTGATGTGCCCAGCCGTGCCATTCTGCCGACGTATATCGGCGTGAGGCGGTCCTTAAGTGGTTAAGGGGGGCGTTACAAGGGGTGTGTCCTATGTCTACATATTTTTGCTAGCAGGTGTCCCTCATTCCCATCTCAGAAAGTTGGGAGGGATGCATATTATAGTATTCATATGTCAGAGCAGAAGGGGACTCGTCCCAAATTTGGGACGAGTCCCCTCCTCTTCTGACATATGATTACTATAATATGTACTACAACTTACTAGTTGTGATATGATCATCTATTTGCATGTTAGTTATGTAGGAGGGAAACTTAATTTTCGGGTTTGCTCTCTTTGGTCTGAACTCAATGTGGGGGTACATTTATGTTTTTAAGTGGGTTTTTTTTCCCCCCTGGTTTGTCTTTTTTTTTTTTGAGATTTGTAAAAAAATAAAATGTATCTCTATATGTGTAGTAATATTCATTCTGAGAGGAGGTGTGTTGGCACTTATAAAGTCTCACTTTCTTACCACATTGTTCTTTGGCTATTATAGGGATGTGGAGCAAACTTTTCAGCCAAAACTCATTTTGTAGTTTAATCACAGCAGATCACGTGACAATTGTAAACAATGAATGGCTTAAATTTATGCCAGTCATTATGTACAATTGTGTTGCTAGTTGTGATTGGCCACAGTGATCACATGGTACAGACAGGGCCAATCACAGCCCATCTTTACCATGTGACTAACTGGCAAATCACAGCTAACCACAATAGTAAACACTGACTGAATCAGTTGAATGCAGTAAAAATGGTTGTTTATACTGTACTAGTGAAATTCACTGGTATAAGCAATCATAATGTGTAAAAAAAAATTCCTGATCACTTCCTCAGAGTAGTACAGTGTTACTATAGTAACACTGTATTGCTCTGGCCACAGTGTATTTAAAAAAAAATAATTAAAAATCTTTTTTTTTTTTTTTTTACATACTGTCAGCAGTGTCCCTGCTCCCCACCACACCAGTTATATGATGACAGTGTACTGCACCGGTGACAGTATGTAAAAAAAAAAAAAAAGTGAAAAAACATTTTGTTAACAAAATTACTTTGTTTTCCCAAAAATTGTGACAAAAAATTACAACTTCAAAAAAATTGCTGTCTACCTTCCAAAAAGGGGTAATTCGGCGGTATTTGTACTGTCCTGGCATTTTTTCAAACGATACAGTGTTGCATGACCACGCAATTGTTATTCAAAGTGTGACAGCACCGAAAGCTGAAAATTGTCCTGGCCAGGAAGGGGGTGAAAGTACACAGCATTGAAGTGGTTAATCACCACTGGGTTTTCATTTTTTTTTAAGATATTAAATAAATATTTTTTTCTGTAATTTACATGTAATGTAGTTCTACTTTCTGCTTGGTTGAGGCACTGGTGACATGGCCGGGTTCTCTCAGCTGGGAAGGAAGGCTGTGCATTTTGCAAGTTGCTGCAGAGCTTAGTAAATGAGGGGAAGCTCTGCTGACTTACATCATCCAATCGTGTGCAAGCAAAAATGCTGTTTTTGTTTCCTTGCATATAATTGAGTATTCTTTGCAAAGTGAAGCTTCACATCATTTACTTAGCTCTGGAGCAACTATACCTGCGGAGTGCAACTGCACTTGTAAAGTGCACAGTCTATCTGCCTTTAGTAAATCAACCCCAAAATCTTTAAACACTTTCCGACCGCCTCACATATATATACGGTGGCAGAATGGCACTGCTGCGCAAACCGCCATATAGGAACGTCGGCCCCTTTAAAAACCATAGCAGGCACGCACGCGTCTGCTGAACGGCAGGGGACCCGATGCACGTGGCTGGCAGGCACGATCGCTGCCTGCCACTCGCGATTGCGGGCACGAGAGCGAGAGCCGGGATTTGTGTGTGTTAACACACAAATCTCTCTTGTCAGGGGACAGGAGGCAGATCGTGTGTTCCTACTGAGTAGGAACAACAATATGTCACCTCCCCCAGTCAGTCCTATTCCCATACCGTTAGAATCACTCATGAGGGAACACTTTTAACCCCTTGATCGCCCCCTAGTGTTAACCCCTTCCGCGCAGTTATCAGTTAAAATGACAAAGTGCCGTATCGCAAAAAATGGCCCGGTCAGGAAGGGGGTGAATTCTTCCGGGGCTAAAGTGGTTAAAAAAAAAAGCCCATTCTTTTTTTCTTTTTTACACAGATTTCTACACACAGTTTCGTTGTGAAATAAAAAGCTGAGATCTATTAATCAAAATGACAGCACGGGGCAATAGAAGGGTGAGCAGAGAAACATCAGCATGTTGCAAAAATAAATAAATAAATAAATAAATAGGAAATGTAATTAATAATGTTTATTTGGCAACTATAGTTGCACTTTCAAATTTTTAGGAGAGTAAAAAGGGAAAATCTGTTTTAGGCTGGGGTTCACACTATAACATGCAGCGGCTCACAGCAGGAGTCCGGTGTGTCTCCATTCACAGTTTCAGGTCCAATTTCAGCCCAAATTTTTGGCTGAATTCGGACCTGAAACAGACGAAAAGACGTACAAGGCTCCTGTACAAATCGCACCGGAGCCGCTCCAGAGATGTGTGAACCGGCTCCATAGAGAGCCGGTCACAATCTCCTGCTATGTGAATCGGATGCAGGAAATCTGCATCCAATTCGCATTAGTGTGAACCCAGCTAAACGTACCTTTCCTTTAATGGTCCACGTCCCTCACCAGTGCTGGCATCTTCTTCTGATTGCCAGTCTTAGGCCATCCTCATCGGCTGACATGTGATAACGTCACACTTGCGCATGTGCAGGAGTCAGTCATCTTTGTACACAGGGACCATGCCAGCAATGTAAGCTGAGCTGGGAATGCTCACCTCAATTTACATGCTGGAGAACTCTTTGAGAAGGCAGGTAGGTGTGTGTTATTTCAGAAGTTGTTTTTTGCAAAACTTTTCAACCAATCCCACATCTTTACAAGGCTAATCATTCTGCAGCCCAAAATGAGAACTAGGAGGGCTCTTTAAGATAATACAGGAAATGTGCTCAGGACAGCTCTGAATTTTGGACAGAATCAAAGTATTTTTTGTTTGCACATATTAAACAGATAAAACATAATCCTTCCAATAGTATGTTAATCTCTCAGACCATGTAACACATAACTGCAGCCAGGACCATTTTTAAGGCAGGGTAAAAGGGGCAGCTGCCCTGGGCCCCATCATTGTTGTGGGGCCCAAAGCAGCTGCCTCATACTTGCCAACTATCCCAGTTTAAATTCCCTTATCTCTTGAAGTTTTAGTCCCGTGCTGTGTCCCGATATCTCAGTGTAAAGATCTGTTGCTGCTGCCAAGCTTTGCCCTATTGCCATGTACAGATGACTCACCTGCAGACCCTGTGTTTACGTAAATAACTTGCATTGATATGTAAATAGCGGCAGCATTATTATGTAAATAGTTGTGGATCACTGCATTGATATGTAAATAGAGGCGGCATTCATATGTATATCATGTCCCCCTGAGGTCATATCTACCATCACATCTGCTGCCCACTGGGGAGGTAAAGTAGCATGCTTGAAAGTCCTGCCTACAACTATAGTATTTAAGCCCAACATAAGCCTGTTCTGCAAAGATAAGCAAATTGGAGGTGGAACCTTCCTTCAAAATAACACTGTGGCAAAATCTGAATCATGTAGAGCAGGGGTGTCAAATTCAATTTCATTGTGGGCCGCATCAGCATTATGATTGCCCTCAAAAGGACAGGTTGTATCTGTAAGATTAGATGTCCAGCGCATCCCCTTCCCTTACATTAGATGTCAAGAGCCACCCCACCCTCAGAAGTTGAGTCTCCCACTCTCCCTTACATCACAGTGCACCCCCCTTTCCTTATGCTGCTGCTGGGAAGAAGCTGGATGCATTGCTTGAAAGCAGAAAGTAATGGTCTGGAGTAGGACCAGAGGAGGGCTGGAGCTCTTCTGCAGCTGCAGGAGAGGTGCGAGGGCCACATGAAATGGCCTGGAGGGCCGGATTCGGTCCGCGGGCCTTGTGTTTGACACCTGTGATGTAGAGCAAAGCTGGAAATCTTTGGCAAGTATATAGTGGGGGATTCTACCAATGTAATGGGGAATTTACAATGACCACCAATGTGAGGGGGGATTTACACTGACCATCAATGGTGCCACAGCACCCTGAATTTTGGTGCATGTGAATATGCACATCTCAGCCGATGCATGAGGGTGTCATTAACAATTAATGGCACTGCTGTGTATCTGCTAAAGGGTAGCATGTTTCTGTTGTGCTAGGAAAGCGATTTTGCATGTATTCCAGACACACAAATGTGAATGCAGGGTAAATATCTCAGTTACATTGATGGTCAGTGTAAATCTTCTCATTACATTGGGGCTTGATGTACAATCCTTTCATTCACACTAGTGGCCAGTGTGAAGGTCTCCCTTACATTGGTGGTCAGTGTAAATCCCGCTTTACATTGGTGGTTACTGTAAATGCTCCTGTAAATGGTTACTGTAAATGCAACTAGTTTTAGTTGTATTTTAGTCATCTGAATTGTTTTAAATGTAGTCATATTTTAGTCAACTAAAATCTCCAGTACCCACCTGAACTTCCCATTTTCCCTGAGCTCCGTCTGTCTGTTAAAGCCCCAGCCCCCTGACTCCATTGGCGAGTGGTATTGGCCGAGAGACACAGGCTCCCTCTGTCTGCCAGCTGCCTGGGAGTTCTGAAACAATGTCCTGCAAACCACAGAAGAGGAACCCCTCTATCAGATTTGTGTGTGTTTGGATGTGACGTGGTGAGTGTTTCCCCTCCCAGCACTTCCATTTACTTCCCCATCCCCACTTCCAGTATGGCAATACAGCCAATAGAGTTTACAGGTTTTTTTTAATTTTATTTTTTATATTTTAAAGTTGCACTTCTGTTTGTCAAAAAGCAATATTTTTGTTTGTTTAAGAAAGTAGGTTTTATTTATAAAGATGTTTTTATATCACAACGGCTGAATCTGTAGTGCATGTTCAAACCTTAATACCATAAATGATAACATATTATTAGAGTTTTACTCCAGGAGTATATCATGAGTTTGGCAATTCTAGAGAAATGCTTAAATAATGCACTAGAATGTACAAAACCCATTAGATTTTAGTTGACTAAAATGAACTGGAGTTTTTAGTAGACTAAATGAAAATTAGAATTGATGTTTGTCATTGTTTTTGTCAATTGACTTGATTCTAATTTTATTTTCATTTAGTTCTTGTCACTGAAAACATGCAGTTGATGAAAATATTTTCGATGACGAAATTAACACTGCTACGGGTCTCTGCGTGCTGCCAGCACATTGACCAAGCTGTCACTAACAGCTGTAAGTCACGGCTTCTGATTGGGAGCCATAAACTCAGGTTTCCAATCATGTGACCTCTGTGAAAGCCAATCACAGCAGCCATTTGATAGAAAAGTCATGCCGCCTCATGGGCATTTAGGGCCCTTCCACACGGGCGGATCCCGTGATGACCCGTTCCTTAAATATCCGCTTGCTCAGCGGGGATCGCTCCGTTGATCCCCGCTGAGCCGGCGGATGACAGGGCACTGTGCAGGGACCGCCCTGTCAGATCTCTGCTCTCCTCTATGGGGGGATCAGATGAACACGGACCGTCTGTCCGTGTTCATCCGATCCGCTCTGCAGACGGATGGAAAAATAGGATTTTCCTCTGTCTGCAGAAACGGAGCATAGCGGCGACCGATGAGATCGAGTGTCAGCAGATATTCATCCGCTGACACCCGTTATCCCATAGGGATACATGTATGTCCTTTTTTCATCCGTAAACGGATGGACGAAAAAACGGACATACGGTCCGCTGGTGTGAAAGGGCCCTAAAGTGCAACTAAAGTAAAAAAAGAAAAAAAAAAAGAAACATGAACAGGCTCTTTACTGCAGAAGAGACATGCAATCTCTCTAAGGCACTCCACTCTCAGCCATGGTCACATGCTCATCTCCTCTCCAGCCAATGTTTCCATCGGCTCTCGGGTGCTGCAGCTGCCATTCGTGGTAAGGGAAACTCTACTGTGCATCTGCGAAAAACAAGTACTCACCCCCCCCCCCCTACGAAAGGTGCCAACCAGATGTGGCATTGGAGGGGGGAAGGAGGCAAATAAGCAGAGCTTACACTTTTGGGTGGATCTTGCTAGCAGAGGCTGGCAGAAGTTGGGGGAGTGAACAAGGACTACAAATGACTTGGAAAAAGAATGAACCTGGATCAGTATCTATTTAAAAAAGATATAGAAAAATGTTCCAAGTGGTAAATTTGACTTTACAGAGGGTGAGCATTTATTAAACATGTGCAGAACAAAAACATTTGTTTCATTAAGGCCGCTTTCACACCGGAGGCGTCAGCGGTAAAGCGCCGCTATTTTTAGCAGCGCTTTACCGTCCTTTTTGCGGAGGTATTTGGCCACTAGCAGGGCGCTTTTAACCTCCGCTAGCGTCCGAAAAAGGGTTAAAAACACCCGCAAAGCGCTGCTGCAGCGGCGCTTTGCCGGCGGTTTGGCCGCGCTGCCCATTCATTTCAATGGGCAGGAGCAGTGCCCATTGACACCGTTCTGTCACTGCTCCAAAGATGCTGCTTGCAGGAGTTTTTTTAACATCCTGCCAGCGCATCGCCTTAGTGTGAAAGCCCTCAGACTTTCACACTGAGACTGCAGGGGAGCCGTTTATCAGGCGCTTTACAGGTGCTTATTTTAGCCCAAAAGCGCCTGAAAAACGCCTCAATGTTAAAGGGGTCTTCGTTTCGGATGGATTCGTTACATTCATTTAGTTACAGTCATTATGTTAGAATAGTTCTTTTTCGTAAATTGTTTTGTTTTCGTTTAGTTTTTGATTCAATTAAACATTTTGGGCTATATTCGTATTGATGATATCGATTAGAATCAAATATCCAAAAATTAGTTAGGTACTACTTGTTCATAGACTGGTTAAATGTTATTTTATCAGATGAAAATACGTTTTCACAATACGATAGCCTCCATTAGCCCCGATTCACACCAGTGGGGGCTTTGAAATTGCGCTACTTCAGAGCGATTGCAAAGCCGCACATCAGTGCGATTTGCACTGCCGATTTCACTGCAGCTTGCAACTTCATTTAACAGAAGTCTATGCAAGTCACAATGAAATCAGTAAAAAGTCGTGCAGGAACCTTTTTTCACAATCACTGCAATATGAGTTGCAGCGTTGTGAACAGTTCTATTGTGGCAATGGGGTGGCCTGCTGGGAGAGCCTATTTATTGGGTGAGGTCAGGTGATCGGGGTTCTGTGCCACCTGCACGGCTGTCTGAGTGGCCATGTGTTGTGCTGCCCCGGGCTGCTAGGCCATAACCTTGAGGCCTATCCCAGGGACATCTGGCTGCTAGGCTGTCTGAGGGCCTATCCAGAAGCAAGAGAGCAGCATAGGCTTGGGACTGCGGCTTGCAGTCCAACCAGAATTGAGCGTTCTGCCGGCCGGACAACCTGTCATGGTCGGAGGTAGAGGGGAACTGTCATCACTAAGGGCGGTGGCAGTGGATCAGGGAGTCTAGGTGATAAGACTGGGAGCTCAGTTGAGTGAAGATCGAAAGAAGAGATTGTGGAGGGAGTGAAAGAGTTTGTTGCAACCTTTGTTAGAAACTGTTCAAGATTGTTGCTATAGGAGACAGCGTGTCTACACATGGCAACCCTCTCTCCCACAGTTCTGTTTAACCACTTCAATACCATGCACTTATGCCCCTTCCTGCCCAGGACAATTTTCAGCTTTCAGCGCTGTCACACTTTGAATGACAATTGCGCGGTCATGCAACACTGTACCCAAACTAAATTTTTATAATTTTCTTCCCACAAATAGAGCTTTCTTTTGATGGTATTTGATCACCTCTGCGGTTTTTATTTTTTGCTAAACAAACTAAAAAAGACCAAAATTTTGGGGGGAAAAAAGTTTTTTTTTTAGTTTCTGTCATAAAATTTTGTTTTCCCCTTCACTGACGGGCACTGATGAGGCGGTACTGATGGGCACTGATGAGGCGGCACTGATAAGTTGGCACTAATAAAGTGGCACTGATATGTAGAATTGATAGGCACTGATATGCAGCACTGATGGGCACCAATATGCAGCACTGATATTCAGCACTGATGGGCACCAATAGGTGGCACTGACAGGTGGCACTTATGGGCACTGACAGGCGGCACTGATGGGAACTGACAGGCGGCACTGATGGGCACTGACAGGCGGCACTGATTGGCACTGATAGGTGGTACTGATTGGCACTGACTATCATAGCTATGATTAAACACTAAGAAAGTGTGAAACTAGTCAGCTCTAACCAGAATTTTGTGACTTGCTGTGCTGTATTTGGATTTTTGAAGATTTTACATAATAAAGGCTTTTTATTGGAGCACTGCTGTCCAGAAGACTTGATCTTTTGTTTTGCCTGAAATTGCATTGCCTGCACCCTTGGCTGTTGGGAGGAGATAGTCACCTGGAGGACGTCTACACCTGAGCCGTTTCTGTTTTTGTAGGGATGGCACCCCGTGCCCCCCACCAGGAGAACACAATAGCTTCTTGGGAGGGCATTTCTTTTACAACATAGAACACTTCACATATTCTGAATAAATCTTATTAATACAAAAAAGATTAACGTGTCAAAAATCAAACTCTCAATATTTCTGGTGAATGAATAATTTTAGCATCATTTGTGTCCAGATCAACATATACACCTTTTATAACCCCGTCCCTTCAATTTTATTCTGTTTCAATCCTTTAATTAAAGGTTTAAACCGACCATAGAGGGTACAATTTTCTTTTCTCCAACCACGGGTTGCAGGATAGAAAATCGATCAATTCCTCCATCAACACAGTATGAGGGATTTGTATTAATAAGGTTTATTCAGAATATGTGAAGTGTTCTAAATTATAAAAGAAATATCTGACTTCAACATTTTGCAGTCTCTATGTACAGTACTGTGCAATAGTTTTAGGCAGGTGTGAAGAAATAATGTAAAGTAAAAATGCTTTCAAAAATATTTAATAAAATAAAACAAATTTCTTGTTTATTTTTATCAATTTAAAAAATGCAGATTGACCGAACAGAAGAATAATCTAAAGCAAATCAATATTTCAATACCCTTTGGATTCAAAACAGAATTAATTATTTTAGGTACAATTGCACACCGTTTTTGAAGGAAATCAGTAATAGTCAGCAATATGTGTAATTTAATTAGAATTCAGACAAAATTTCGTTTGCTTATAATTTATTTTGGATTTGTTTAAATTTGTTTCTATTGTGATTTGGAAATTCGGATATATCCAAATGACCAAATATCCAAAAATGTATCCGAATTTCAATTCGAAAGGAAACAAACTGCATATTTCTATTATGCTCCGTACACACGGTCGGAGTATTCTCCGGTCAAAAGCACATCGGAATTCAGACGGAATTCCATCGGAGAAAAATAGAACATGTTCCATATTTAAACTCTGGAATTCATTGGAATTACTCGAAAGGGGCAGCACACACGGTAGGAATTCCTGATGGAAAAAGTCCGTCTGACTTTTTCCATCGGAAATTCCTATCATGTGTACAAGGCATTATTAACTTGATAGGAACTTATTATTAAGTAGATCCATGACAAGGAATGTTCACCACTGAGTGGAACACTGATTGGAATCAATACTCTGGTAAGATGTTGTAACACGGCTAGGCTATGTCTTGTCTGGCCAGGAAAAAAGGCACATAATTTGCATGTCTGCTGACTGCAGGGCTACGGAGCATAGATTTTGAGTGGAGAAAAATGCTTTTGCAGCTTTCTCCGGATTTTGGTACTTCCAGATGGGGCTCTGGAGTTTGGAGATTCCCTAGAATCTGGGGTGGGACAGAATCTCCACACACAGCCCTGTGTCCGGGTGTTGTAGACAGCCACCAGAGTGTGTGTCCAGGTGCAAACGGCCCTTATAACGATGGGCTGATGAGGGCAGTAGGTAGTGGGAGTTGTTTGAGGACAGAGCTGGGAACACCTGGTGGAGACTGCAGCTCGTGTGAGGGGGATTCTGGGCCCAAGGACTGAAAAAGTCTGGCAAGTTCCAAGAGTCTGGGAGACCAAAAGAGGGTCTGGGGACTGAGAAAGCTGCAGAGACCAGTGAGTCCAGGGGGGCTGGAGAGTATCCGTAAGTCTCTGGTGGGTGCATGCTGGAGATACTGGGAAAACAATGTCAAGAGGCCTTGTGGGTCTGAACTGCAAGGCTGAAAGAAAGCCTGAATAGCAAGTGGAGCCAACCCAAGCAGATGTACTACTGACCAGAGAGCTTGGTGGCTCTGTATGTTTTTCATTTGTGTTTGCTGAATACAGTTGAAATCCTGGATGACATTTTTTTCCCCCTTCTAATAAAAGCGGGCTACCAGGCCCTTAACTATAATGCCTGTGTGACATGGACTCACTGTACAAAAATAGCATCTACCACCAAGCTAAACATACTCCATATTTCAGAAGTTTAGGGCCCTTAGAGACCTATGTGATTTATGGGAAGAGGGACATGTATCCAATAAGAAAACCCCAAGCCAGCATGAAAAACTGGGCAAAAAGATTTAAGCTTGGGTTGACTACAATTCCTCGCTTATTTGGAATTACTAACATCTTGAATTTTGTAAATTGTTTTTGTGATGAAATAATGAGTACAAAATTTGAAAGATTACAAAGGGATAATTTTTACACAAGAGATATTGGAAGGATATTATAGATACAATAGCATCAGCATTTACTACCAATATTACTCAAGACCCGGTGGTATGCCTTTTGGGCTCTGTAGATGAGGAACTCTTTACAGCCCCAAGTCATATCGCAGTAGCAAGGCTTTTTTTATGCTGCATATAAACTGCTCATTTTTGGTTATCAGAACATACCCCCACAGAGGTGGCTCTAGGCTTTGTGAGGCCTTAGGCAAAACTTAGACATGAGGCCATCTCATGCCCAAAATGGCAAGAATAATTAAAGAGATAGAAAATTAATACTACATTGCAATGTACAGTGTACAATAAACTGATGGCAATCCACCCATGGCCAGTCCTCAAGAATTCCAGCATGTTATTGGATCATATCACACCAGCAAGCTCACCAAGACCGTCCCTCCCTTTTCCAGGCTGTGCTCTGCTCCCCCTGGGTGTGTCTTGTCTGCAGATCGCCATTTGTGAGCGGCACATAGGGATAACATTGACAGCTCAAGGTGGCAGCGCTGGGCTCTCCCCTCCAGTGACATAGCATGGGTTGTCAGCGCCAAGTAATTTGCACCCCCTAACCCGTGGACTTTTAGCTCCGGTCTGGTCACATGATCCCCTGTGTCAGTCAGCGGTGGCGGCAGGGGAGAGGAGAGAGTGCTTGACAAGGGATGGTAAAGCCTGGAGCGTGACATCACCCACAGGTTCCCATGTCCTATCTGTTGGCGGTTTTAAGGTCACATACCTCAGAACCCCTAAACCTTGGGTGCTCCATTATGCAAATCTTGACAAGCCATTGTTGTAGAATGCTTGGGCCCACCCTCTCCACCCTACTGGTAAAGGAGGTCATCCATCAAAGCTATAACAGAGAGGGAGGGGGAGAAAATACGGGGGAGAGAGCAGGGGGGAAGGACAGAGTCAGAGAAGGGAGGGAGAGAGGAGATGGGGGAGGAGAGAGTGAACAGATGGAGGGGAAGAGGATAGAGAGAGGGAGGGGGCAAAGGACAGGGGGGAAAGACAGAGAAAGGGAGGGAGAGAGGGAAGAGAGAATGGGACAGAGAGAGGGAGGGAAGGAAGGGAGAGAGGAATAGAGGGGAAGAGGAGAGCGTGGACGGAGAAAGCAGGAGAGGATAGAGGGAGGGGGAGAGGAAAGAGAGAGGGATGGAGGAGAGAGTGGACAGAGGGAGGGGGAGAGAATAGAAAGAGAGGGAGGAGGGAGAGGATTTAGAGCGTGAGGGGGGAGAGGATAGAGGGAGGAGGAGAGAGAGTGGACAGAGGGGAGGGGCATAGACAGAGAGGAGGGAGGAGAAAGTGGACAGAAGTAGGATAGAGAGAGGGAGGGGGGAGAGGATAGAGAGGGGTAATAGAAGACAGAGTGGACAGAGGAAGGGGGAGAGGATAGAGATAGGGGGGAGAGGAGAGAGAAAGGGGGGGAAAGAGAGGGGGGAGAGGAGAAAGTGGCCAGAGGAAGGGGGGCATGGACAGAGAGAGGGAGGGAGGAGAGAATGGACAGAGGAAGGGGGAGAGGAGAGAGAGAGGGAGGGAGGAGAGAATGGACAGAGGAAGGGGAAGAGGAGAGAGAGAGGGAGGGAGGAGAGAGTGGACAGAGGAAGGGGGCATGGACAGAGAGAGGGTGGGAGGAGAGAGTGGACAGAGGAAGGGGGAGAGGAGAGAGAGAGGGAGGGAGGAGAGAGTGGACAGAGGGAGAGGAGAGAGAGAGGGGGGAGGGAGGAGAGGAGAGAGTGGACAGAGGAAGGGGGCATGACAGAGAGAGGGAGGGAGGAGAGTGTGGACAGAGGAAGGAGGAGAGGAGAGAGAGAGAGGGGGAGAGGAGAGAGTGGACAGAGGAAGGGGGCATGGACAGAGAGAGGGACAGAGGAGAGAGTGGACAGAGGAAGGGGGAGAGGAGAGAGAGAGAGGGAGAGAGGAGAGAGAGAGAGGGGGGAGAGGAGAGAGAGAGGGTGGAGAGGAGAGAGTGGACAGAGTAAGGGGGGCATGGACAGAGATAGGGAGGGAGGAGAGAGTGGAAAGAGGGAGGGGGAGAGAAGAGAGTGTGCAGAGGGAGGGAAAGAGGAAAGAGAGAGAGACAGAGGGAGGGGAGAGGATAGAGAGGGGGAGATGATAGAGAGGAGGAGGGGGAGAGGATAGAAAGAGAGGGATAGAGAGAGCGAGACGGAAAGGATAGAGAGAGGGAGGGGTAGAGGAGAGAGTGCACAGAAGGAGGGAGAAAGGATAGAGAGAAGGAGGGAGAGAGGAGACAGTGTGGACAGAGGAAGGGGGAGAGGAGAGGGGGAGAGGAGAGAGTGGACAGAGGAAGGGGGAGAGGAGAGAGAGAGAGAGGGGGAGAGGAGAGAGTGGACCGAGGAAGGGGGGAGGAGAGTGTGGACAGAGGAAGGAGGAGAGGAGAGAGAGAGAGGGAGAGAGGAGACAGTGGACAGAGGAAGGGGGCATGGACAGAGAGAGGGACGGAGGAGAGAGTGGACAGAGGAAGGGGGAGAGGAGAGAGAGAGGGTGGAGAGGAGAGAGTGGACAGAGTAAGGGGGGCATGGACAGAGATAGGGAGGGAGGAGAGAGTGGGCAGAGGGAGGGGGGAGAGAAGAGAGTGTGCAGAGGGAGGGAAAGAGGAAAGAGAGAGAGACAGAGGGAGGGGAGAGGATAGAGAGGGGGAGATGATAGAGAGAAGGAGGGGGAGAGGATAGAAAGAGAGGGATAGAGAGAGCGAGAGGGAAAGGATAGAGAGAGGGAGGGGTAGAGGAGAGAGTGCACAGAAGGAGGGAGAAAGGATAGAGAGAAGGAGGGAGAGAGGAGAGTGTGGACAGAGGAAGGGGGAGAGGAGAGAGAGAGAGGGGGAGAGGAGAGAGTGGACAGAGGAAGGGGGAGAGGAGAGAGAGAGAGGGAGAGGAGAGAGTGGACCGAGGAAGGGGGGAGGAGAGTGTGGACAGAGGAAGGAGGAGAGGAGAGAGAGAGAGGGGGAGAGGAGACAGTGGACAGAGGAAGGGGGCATGGACAGAGAGAGGGACGGAGGAGAGAGTGGACAGAGGAAGGGGGAGAGGAGAGAGAGAGAGAGGGGGAGAGGAGAGAGAGAGGGTGGAGAGGAGAGAGTGGACAGAGTAAGGGGGGCATGGACAGAGATAGGGAGGGAGGAGAGAGTGGGCAGAGGGAGGGGGGAGAGAAGAGAGTGTGCAGAGGGAGGGAAAGAGGAAAGAGAGAGAGACAGAGGGAGGGGGAGAGGATAGAGAGGGGGAGATGATAGAGAGAAGGAGGGGGAGAGGATAGAAAGAGAGGGATCGAGAGAGCGAGAGGGAAAGGATAGAGAGAGGGAGGGGTAGAGGAGAGAGTGCACAGAAGGAGGGAGAAAAGATAGAGAGAAGGAGGGAGAGAGGATAGAGAGAGGGAGGGGGGAGGGGATAAATAGAGGAAGGGGGGAGAGGATAGAGAGAGGGAGGGGGAAAGGATAGAGAAGGGGAGGAGAGGAGAGAGTGGGTAGAGGAAGGGGGGCATGGGAAGAGAGAGGGAGGGAGGAGAGAGTGGACAGAGGAAGGGGGAGAGGAGAGAGAGAGGGGGAGAAGAGAGTGGAAAGAGGAAGGGGTCATGGACAGAGAGAGGGAGGGAGGAGAGAGTGGACAGAGGAAGGGGGAGAGGAGAGAGTGGACAGAGGAAGGGGTCATGGACAGAGGGAGGGAGGAGCGTGTGCACAGAGGAAGGGGAAGAGGAGAGAAAGAGGGGGAGAGGAGAGAGTGGACAGAGGAAGGGGGCATGGAAAGAGAGAGGGAGAAAGGGAGGGAGGAGAGAGTGGACAGAGGAAAGGGGAGAGGAGAGAGGGGGGAGAGGAGAGAGTGGACAGAGGAAGGGGGGCATGGACAGAGGAGAGAGGGAGGGAGGAGAGAGTGGACAGAGGGAGGGGGAAGAGAAGAGAGTGTGCAGAGGGAGGGAAAGAGGATAGAGAGAGAGACAGAGGGAGGGGGAGAGGATAGAGAGGGGGAGAGGATAGAGAGAAGGAGGGGGAGAGGATAGAAAGAGGGGGATAGAGAGAGTGAGGGGGAAAGGATAGAGAGAGGGAGGGGTAGAGGCGAGAGTGCACAGGAGGAGGGAGAAAGGATAGAGAGGAGGGAGAGAGGATAGAGAGAGGGAGGGGGAGAGGAAAGAGAGGGGGAGGAGAGGAGGGAGTGGACAGAGGAAGGGGAGAGGACAGAGAGAGGGGGAGAGGAGAGAGAGGGGGGAGAGGAGAGAGAGGGGGAGAGGAGAGAGTGGACAGAGGAGGGGGCATGGACAGAGAGAGGGAGGGAGGAGAGATTGGACAGAGAAAGGGGGAGAGGAGAGAGAGAGGGGGAGAGGAGAGAGTGGACAGAGGAAGGGGGCATGGACAGAGAGAGGGAGGAAGGGAGGAGAGAGTGGACAGTAGTGATGAGCCGAACACCCCCGGGTTCGGTTTGCACCAGAACCCGCAAACGGACCGAAAGTTCGCACGAACATTAGAACCCTATTAAATACAATGGATGCGAACGTTCGGATTCTAAAGTGCTAATTATAACGACTATTATCCATGTTATTGTCCTAAACAGAGTTTGGGAACCCGGGTTCTGCACCAGGGGACATGTATCAATGCAAAAAGAAGTTTTAAAAACGGACGTTTTCCGGGAGCAGTCATTTTAATGATGCATAAAGTGAAAAAAAAAGTCAAATATTCCTTTAAATATTGTACCTGGGGGGTGTCTAAAGTATGCCTGTGAAGTGCCACGTGTTTCCCGTGTTTAGAACTGTCCCTGCACAAAATAACATTTCTAAAGGAAAAAAAGGGATTTTTATAACAGCTTACCTGTAAAATCCTTTTCTTGGAGTACATCACGGGACACAGAGCGACTTAGTCATTACTAATGGGTTATATAGTTTACCTTCAGGTGTTGGCACTGGCCAATTCCAAACCGGAAGTACCCTCCCCTATATAAGCCCCTCCCACCCGGGAGCACCTCAGTTTTGTAGCCAAGCAATAAGTGTCCCAAAAAGAGGGGTGGGAGCTCTGTGTCCCGTGATGTACTCCAAGAAAAGGATTTTACAGGTAAGCTGTTATAAAAATCCCTTTTTCTTTTTCGTACATCACGGGACACAGAGCGACTTAGTCATTACTAATGGGACGTCCCAAAGCAATGCCAAATGAGGGGGGGGGTACATAAGCTGGGCGCCATCAGGCATGAGGATCTTTTGCGGCCTGCAACACACTGCGCCCAAAGGCGACATCCTCCTGACTTCTAACGTCTACCTGATAGAATCTAGTAAACGTGTGTACCGAAGACCATGTTGCGGCCTTACATACTTGAGCCAGGGAGGCCTGGTGATGCACTGCCCATGAAGTTCCAACCGCTCTTGTGGAGTGCGCCCTAACTTTGAACGGAGGCGGTCTCTTTCTCAAGCCATAGGCTTGTATTATGACCTGTCGAATCCACTTGGCTAAAGTAGATTTTGATGCTGCCTGACCCCTTCTGGGGCCTTCCGGCAGAACAAACAAAGAATCCGTTCTGCGAATCTGAGCAGTGGCTTTTAGATAAGCTTTAACTGCTCTTACCACATCCAAAGAATGTAATAACTTTTCCTCTACTGAGCTAGGTTTGGGGAAAAAAGAAGGAAGAACCACATCTTGGTTCAAATGAAACCTCGATACCACCTTAGGAAGAAAGGCTGGATGAGGACGTAATACTACTCTGTCCTTATGGACAACCAGATATGGCTCCTTACAGGACATAGCTGCTAATTCCGACACTCTTTTAGCCGAACAAATGGCTACTAAGAAAACCAATTTCCTGGTGAGAAGAACCAAGGAAATGTGTTGTAATGGTTCAAACGGTTGTTTCTGTAGAACCGACAGAACCAGGTTTAAGTCCCAAGGACATATGGGAATACTAACCGGAGGGCTAATACGCATCACTCCTTGTATAAAGGCTTTGACTAGTGAATGCGAAGCCAAGGGCCTTTGAAAAAATATTGACAAGGCCGAAATCTGACCCTTGATAGTACTCAAGGCCAGCTTCCTATCTACAGCCCACTGTAGGAAGTCCAGAATCCTCCCTATCATGTACTTACGTGGATGCCATTTCTTGGTCTCACACCACGTAATGTACGCTTTCCAGATCCTATAATAGATCTGCCTGGATACCGGTTTCCTGGCATTGATCATGGTAGATACCACAGAATTAGAGAGCCCTCTCTTTTTCAGAATGTGGGCTTCAATAGCCAGGCCGTCAAACCTAGGGCTGGTAAGGAAGGGTGGTATATCGGTCCTTGCGACAGCAGGTCCGGACGAAGTGGGAGGGTCCAAGGACTCCTCACTGACATTTTTACCATCTCCGCGTACCATGCCCTTCGGGGCCACGCTGGAGCCACCAGAATCACTGGTTTCTTTTCTACCCTGATTCTGCGGAGTAATCGCGGTAACAATTGTGGCGGTGGGAATGCATATATCAGCTTGAACCGATCCCAAGGGAACACTAGGGCATCCGAGCCGCAAGCTAGGGGATCCCTTGTGCGAGACACAAACCTGTCCACCTTTGCGTTGAATCTGGATGCTAGCAGATCTACATCCGGTGTTCCCCACCGCTGGCATATTGCCTGGAAAACCTCGGGGTGAAGAGACCATTCCCCCGGGCATAATTGTTGGCGACTTAGAAAGTCCGCTCTCCAATTTTCCACTCCTGGGATGAAAACCGCAGATATGGCTGGGACATATCTTTCTGCCCACTCCAGGATGCAATTTGCTTCCTTCTGGGCTGCACGACTTTTGGTGCCACCCTGATGATTGATATATGCCACTGCCGTGGCATTGTCTGATTGAATTCTGACAGGGGACCCCTGGAGTTTGGATGTCCATGCTACTAGGGCATACCGGGCTGCTCGTATCTCTAAGAGATTGATGGGCAGGGCCTTTTCTGCTTCTGACCACCTGCCCTGGAGAGACCATTGCTCCAGCACTGCCCCCCAGCCGATGAGGCTGGCATCTGTAGTGACCACCTTCCAAGAAACCGGACTGAAGGGTTTCCCTCTTTCCAGATTCTGGGGCACCAACCACCAATGGAGGCTCTTGCGAACGGAAGGGGACAGGGACATTGGTAAGTCTAAAGCCTGAACTTTTTTGTTCCAGGCTGACAGTATGGCCCTTTGCAAATTCCTTGAATGGAATTGACCGTAGGGTACCGCTTCGAATGAAGCCACCATCTTTCCCAGCAGCCTCATGCAGAGACGTATGGATGGTTTTCTTTTTGTACCCACTAAGTGGGTCAAATTTCTTAAAGACGACACCTTCTCTGGAGGTAAGAAAATCTTTCTCTGATTTGAATCCAGCCTTAGCCCTAAGTATTCCAGACTTTTGACTGGTCTTAGAGCTGACTTGTCCCGGTTGATAATCCAACCGTGATATTCCAGATACTCGATTGTCTTGTGAATAGCTACTTCCAGCTTTTCCACTGAGTGGTCTATTAGTAGCAGGTCGTCTAGATATGCCATTATCGTTACACCCTGTGTTCTTAGATTGGCCAATAATGGGGCCAGAATTTTTGTGAACACTCGTGGTGCTGTGGCCAGACCGAAAGGTAAGGCTCTGAACTGAAAATGGCGCCCTTCTACTGCAAAGCGTAGAAATTTCTGATGGGCCGGAAAGATGGGAATATGCAGATAAGCATCCCTTATGTCGATCGAGGCTAGCCATTCCTGCCCTTGTAGGGCGGTGGCCACTGATCGGATCGACTCCATCCGAAAGGTCCTGATATTTAGGAACTTGTTTAGCCCTTTTAGATTTAATATGGGCCTCACGTCCCCATTTGGTTTGGGGACTGTGAAAAGGTTCGAGTAAAACCCGAATCCGCTTTCTTCCAGGGGAACCTTCATGATTACCCCTTGGAGCAATAGTTGTTCTAGTGCCAGAAGGAGGGATCCTCTCTTTTGGGGATCTCTTGGCACGTTTGACCTCATAAATTGGGCAGGAGGAGTGCCTTTTAACTCCAGCTTGTATCCCAGACTTACTGCGGAGAGCACCCATCTGTCTCTGATGGTGTCCCGCCAGGTCTCTGTGAACAACTGAAGTCTTCCCCCCACCCGATTGAGCGGGGGCAATACTTCATGCCTTAGGGGGAGGTTTTGTACCTCTCTTGATCCAGGGCTTCTTGTTACCCTGTGATTGTCCCTGATTTCTGCCCCCTGAATTTGACCGCGGAGGCCGTCGGAACTGCTTCACAGCCGATGTGCCCGGGACTGGAGAGGTAGGCCTCTTAAAAGAAGGACTTCTACCCTTGTTCTTAACCGGTAAGAGTGAACTTTTACCGGCAGAAATTTTCTGGATATATTTGTCCAGATCTTCTCCAAATAAGCGTTCTCCATGAAATGGGAAGCTAACCAGCAGTTTTTTACAGGGAGCTTCAGCAGACCAGTTTTTGAGCCACAGAAGCCTACGCATATGTACTATAGACAGCGTAAAGCGGGAGGCCTGTTGGATTGTATCCTTTATGGCGTCCACCGCAAAACACAAGGCTCTAGGCAGGTCAGCTAGGGCATGAGCCTGCTGATCTGGTAAGTCCCTTAAGACTTGTTTCAACTGATCTTTCACTGCTTGGCAGACTCCAATCGCTGCTACCGCAGGTTGTGTCACCATACTTGCTGTAGAGAAAGCAGATTTTAGTAAAGACTCCAATTTTTTATCTATTGGGTCTTTGAACATTGGAACATTATCTACTGGACATGTCAGTGATTTGTTAACAGAAGAGATGGCTGCGTCCACTATAGGGACCCTCCATTTTCTTATGAACTTATCCTCCATGGGATAGATCACCGGAAATCTCTTGGGGGGAGCAAATATTTTATCAGGATGCTCCCAATCCTGGTAAATAAGCCCTTCTAATAAAGGGTGGATTGGGAAGGAACAGACCGCCTGGGGAGCTTTTAGCGACCCCAGCGAGGAAACCGTAGTGGATGGTGGTTCCGCCAGAGGCATTTTAAATGCTGATCGGACCATGTTAGTCAGAGACTGAACCCATAATCTTTCAGCCTGAGAAGCTGAGAAAGGTTCTTCCACTGTTGATTCCTCTATAAGTGAATCAACCTCATCCTGATCCCCTTCAGGTAGGTCGATCTCTGTGTGGGGCTGTTCGTCCACTAACAGGCACTCTGAAGGAGGAGACGGAGATCGGACGCGCTTTTCCTGTGACAGGGAAGCAGCGATCAATGCTGTTAATCTCTCTTCCAATCCTCCCAGAGTTGAGGATAAAACCTCCTCTGTTATATATACAGGAGCAGGTGGACTGGGGACAGCCGCAGCACCAGGCATTCCTGCGGGGTTTCTACGGCTACTGACCTCTGCATTCTCAGGGGAGATTGGTGCAGTGCAAGCATGCCCAATATCCTCAGAGCCCGATGGAGACCCCTTTGGCTTCCTGGAAGATTTATTTCCGGAGCGTCTGGACGACATATCCTTTAAGCACAAAGCTGAGGTATTCCCGTCGTCATACACCAATTTTTGCTGGTAATAGTCTAACACAGGTGCTGCTATATACCAGCTGGTGTCCACTAAAGTGCCTTTCTATGGGGATGCCTGCATCAACCGCCTCTGTGTGCCACTGTTTGTTGCTAGCTCTGTTTGCATGCAGCTGACACTTGTACTGTGTCTTTTAACCATGCTGGGACGCCCGCACATGCGCAGAAGCGCCGCGGCGCGCATCGAGCGTCATCCACCCGCCCCGCCCCTTTTTTTTTCATAGGAGGTGCGTGCACGCGCCCGCGCGCGCGCCCGTGCGCCAATGGCGCCCTTTTCGAAAACCAACAGAGGACTAGGAGCCAGGGCCCTTTTTGCCGGAGGGCCTGTGCGGTGGATGAACGCAGCAACAGGGCAGAGGAAGTGGATTCCCTCAGAGAAACTTACCAGCTGCCTGGATCTTTTGAGTTGAGAAAACCAAAGATCCACATTTACAAGAAAAATGGACTACAGCGGCCTCTAGTGGTTTAACACAGGTACCGCGGTCCCTGTTTTCTTTTTTTTTTTCTTGACTACTATTAAAATTTTACATTTTCAGTAGTTATAGGCAAACACAGATATTTAGCGGGAATACCGTTAGGTAACAGACAGAAAGACAAATTAGGCTTGGGGGTCCCCCAATAGAACCAAGTTCCTGAGGGCCCCCACTTACCTGATCCCCGCCGCAGGACTTTGTTTGGTCCACAAAAGTCCAAACTTCACCTATCACGGCAGGCATTGTAATTAAACCTTCAGGGACCGGGTTCCCAAGGATTCCACTCCCCTGGACCTGTATAGCACCCTGCACAGACAGCGTCTTGGTCGTGGGTATGACCAGAGCTCTGGATCCCAGGGTCCAGCCCTCCTAAGAGAAGCATTACAGGCAAAACCTTGCTCTTCTGCTGCAAGGCCCGGGTACCGACCGTTTAGCTATGAAGCTTTTTTGGTGGGATCCGGAACAGCTTACTAAGGCCCAAAAGAACCTGTACGCAAGCCCAGTGAAAACACATGTTACTCTTTGGCCAACACCTTAGACACTGGCAAAAAACTGAGGTGCTCCCGGGTGGGAGGGGCTTATATAGGGGAGGGTACTTCCGGTTTGGAATTGGCCAGTGCCAACACCTGAAGGTAAACTATATAACCCATTAGTAATGACTAAGTCGCTCTGTGTCCCGTGATGTACGAAAAAGAAAAAAGCCATTTAAAACTGCTTGCGGCTTTAATGTAATGTCTGGTCCCGGTAATATGGATGAAAATCTTTAAGAAAAATGGCATAGCTACCCCATCAACCCCCCCCCCCCCCCCCACTACCAGCCCCTTTGGGTCTTGTATGGATATTAAGGGGAACCCCGCACACAAAATAAAAAAGGCCCTATATACTCTGAACAGCCGTATACAGGCGGTGCATACAAGACAGGGACTGTAGGTTTGTTCTTATGTAGAATCTGTTTGTAATTTTGAACAGCTACATTGTTTAAGTCTAGCTCCATGCCAAATTCCTTTTTTTAAGCTTTTTGGAAAACATAGGGAAGGGTTATCACCCCTGTAACATTTTTTTTGCTGTCTGTGCCCCTGTTCAGAACATTTCACCTCACTTTGCGTCCCAATGACAACTGTTTTTGAAATGTGGTGTTTTTATTGAAACAAGGATTGGTGATAAAGCATCAGTAGAGAGGAGACACCTTTCTCCCATATTAATTCTTACAGGAGAGAATTTTCCTTCCAAGGGGTAGATTTCCTCTCACTTCCTGTTGTCTTCTTCCGTTTGCAAGTAGTAGTCGTTTGTAAGTTGGATGTTTGAAAGTAGGGACCTGCCGTATATACTCTGCAGAAATTGGCCCCTTAGGTGTTGGTGTTGGCACAACACTGTAAGCACTCACAGTTACTCTTGGTGGGTGCTGGAACGCCCTGCTGTCAACTATTATATCAGGAATTGTAATAACATATAATTGTTGATCAGTGGTAGTAAAAATTGGGCCTTTGATGGTGGTGCTGGTGCCACAACACTGTAAGGCCTGACAGTTACTCTTGGTGGGCGCAGCAATGGGCCCTGCTGTGAATTATTAGATCAATAATTACAATTGCATGCCCCTGTTGAACAGAGGCTGAAAAATTGGGCCTTTGGTGATGGTGGTGGTGGTGGTGTTGACACAACACTGTAAGGCCTGACAGTTACTCTTGGTGGGCGCAGCAATGGGCCCTGCTGTGAATTATTAGATCAATAATTATAATTGCATGCCCCTGTTGAACAGGGGCTGAAAAATTGGGCCTTTGGTGGTGGTGGTGGTGGTGATGGTGGTGCTGGTGCCACAACACTGTAAGGCCTGACAGTTACTCTTGGTGGGCGCAGCAATGGGCCCTGCTGTGAATTATTAGATCAATAATTATAATTGCATGCCCCTGTTGAACAGGGGCTGAAAAATTGGGCCTTTGGTGGTGGTGGTGGTGGTGATGGTGGTGCTGGTGCCACAACACTGTAAGGCCTGACAGTTACTCTTGGTGGGCGCAGCAATGGGCCCTGCTGTGAATTATTAGATCAATAATTATAATTGCATGCCCCTGTTGAACAGGGGCTGAAAAATTGGGCCTTTGGTGGTGGTGGTGGTGGTGGTGATGGTGGTGCTTGTGCCACAACACTGTAAGGCCTGACAGCTACTCTTGGTGGGCGCAGCAATGGGCCCTGCTGTGAATTATTAGATCAATAATTATAATTGCATGCCCCTGTTGAACAGGGGCTGAAAAATTGGGCCTTAGGCACTGGTGGCACAACACTGCAACCCCTCACAGATACTGTACTTGGAGCACAGCAATGAGGCCTGTTGCAAAGTATTGCATCAAAAATTGTAATTACACACCCCTGTTAAACAGGGGCTGAAAAATTGGGCCTTAGCCACTGGTGGCGTCACCCATAAACCAAAATGATCTTCCAAGCTATCATCATTAATCGTATCATTGAGGAGGAGGAGGAGGATAGCCAGTCAACATAACAGCACAGGCACTCAGCATCAGCATCAGTCTTGAAGGGATGTGACATTTTAAAATCAATTAGTCTGTTATATCAGCATCAGGTGTGTGGTAGCTGGTGGTGATCCAAGACTGGTTCATCTTGATGAAAGTCAGTCGATCAGTCGGTGGACAGGCGCACCCTGTGATCCGTGACAAATCCTCCAGCAGCACTGAATGTGCGTTCTGAAAGAACGCTGGATGCAGGACAGGCCAGTAGCTCAATTGCATACTGTGCAAGCTCTGGCCAGTGATCCATCCTCAAGACCCAGTAAGCCAGAGGATTTTCGGTGGGGAAGGTGTCCAAGTCTGACCTTGCCCCTAGGTATTCCTGCACCATGTATATCAGATGCTGGCGATGGTTGCTGGAACCGATCATACTTTGGGGCTGCGGACTAAAGAATTGTCTGAACGCATCGGTCAGACGGCCACCTTCCCCACCGCTCCTTCTTTGACTGCCCGAAGCCTCAGCAACTCGTTGTCCAGGACCAGGAGTTTGTAACCTCCCAGTCTCTGGGAACGCATTGCACAGACCTTTCTGCAAGGCCTCCCGGAGTTGTCTCATCCTCTGCTCCCTCTGCGACGGTCACATAAGGTCCGCAACCTTACCCTTGTACCGTGGATCAAGGAGAGTGGCCAGCCAGTAATGGTCCCTCTCCTTGATCCGAAGAATACGAGGATCCTTCCGCAGACTTTGCAGGATCAGGGAGGCCATGCAGCGTAGGTTAGCTGAGGCATTCAGTCCGGAGTCCTCTGGGTCACTAAGGACGACATGATCCGCAGCCACCTCCTCCCAGCCACGTACAAGTCCACTGGTTTCTTGGGACTGTAAATCATCCCTAAAAGACTGCTGCTGATGATGCTGAGTGCCAGCCTCCACCTCCATGCTGACACAATCCTCCTCCTCCTCCTCCTCCTCTTCTTCCTGTGCGATGGGTGGGACAGAAGGAACACTGTCTGGGTAAAGGGGGCCTTGAGAGGCAAGGAAGTCCTCCTCTTCCTGCCTCTGTTCTGCCTCAAGTGCCCTGTCCATTATTCCACGCAGCGTGTGCTCCAACAGGTGGACAAGAGGTACAGTGTCACTGATGCATGCACTGTCACTGCTCACCATCCTCGTGGCCTCCTCAAATGGTGCCAGGACAGTGCATGCATCCCTGATCATGCCCCACTGGCGTGGTGAAAAAAACCAGAGCTCCCCTGACCCTGTCCTGGTGCCGT
Organism: Rana muscosa; assembly: GCA_029206835.1. Lineage (NCBI taxonomy): Eukaryota > Metazoa > Chordata > Amphibia > Anura > Ranidae > Rana > Rana muscosa. The sequence goes on from CM055116.1 coordinate 846,072,512, forward strand.
AGTCGCACAGGTACTAATTGATGGCCCTCTGCTGCGTGTGCAGCCGCTGCAGCATGGCCAACGTTGAGTTCCACCTGGTGGGCATGTCACATATAAGGCGGTTCTTGGGCAGGTTCAACTCCTTTTGCAGCTCAGCCAGGCGAGCACTGGCATTATAAGATCTGCGGAAATGCACACAGACTTTCCTGGCCTGCCTCAGGACATCCTGTAAGCCCGGGTACCTGCCCAAGAACCGCTGCACCATCAGGTTAAGGACGTGAGCCACACAGGGCACATGGGTCAGTTGTCCCTGTCGGAGGGCGGAGAGGAGGTTGGTGCCATTGTGGCAAACCACCATTCCTGGCTTAAGCTGGCGTGGCGTCAACCACCTCTCGGCCTGCCCCTGCAGAGCAGACAGGACCTCTGCCCCAGTGTGGCTCCTGTCCCCCAAACACACCAGCGCAAGCACGGCATGGCATCTTTTTGCCTGCGTACTTGCGTAGCACCTTGAACGCCTACGGAGCACCGCTGGTTCCGAGGACAAACCACAGGAAGAGGCCATGGAGGAAGAAGAAGAGGAGGGGGTGGAGGAGAGAGGTGTGTCACAACCAGTAGTAGAATTTTGGAGGCGTGGCAGCGGAACAACCTCCAACACTACTGCACCTTGTCCTGCATCCTTCCCAGCTGCCAAAAGAGTGACCCAATGGGCCTGCTGGACCATGAGTCAGTGGTAATATGCACCTTACCGCTGACCGCCCTGTCCAGCGAGGCCAAGACATTGCCTTCCACATGCCTGTAGAGAGCCGGAATCGCCTTCCGTGAGAAAAAGTGGCGTTTGGGAACCTGCCACTGAGGAACCGCACATTGCACAAACTCACGGAAGGGGGCCGAGTCTACCAACTGAAAAGGCAGCAGTTGAAGCGCTAGCAATTTAGCCAAGCTAGCATTCAACCGCTGGGCATGTGGATGGCTGGGAGTGAACTTCTTTCGACGGTCCAGCAGCTGGGGCAGGGAAATTTGCCTGCTAGAATCAGACGTCGGTGTACTGCTAGCAGAGTGGCCGCAAGTACTTGGCTGTGACACACCTAATTCTACACCTTCATTCCTCTCAGTGCAGGTTTCAGAGAGGACTGAAGGTATACTGGGGTTGGAGATCCCAGCTGATGCGGTGCAAGGAGAGGTCCGCTTTGTTCTTTGGTGTGGGTCTTTAAGGTAGGCTTGCCAACGAGCTGCATGGCAGGTCAACATATGTCTGATCAAGCATGTGGTGCCCAAGCGGCTGATGTTTTGGCCACGCGATATACGCTTGAGACATATGTTGCAAACAGCAGCTGTGCGATCTGATGCACTCGCCTCAAAAAAGGCCCACACCAAAGAACTTTTTGAATGACGGGCAGAGGCAGCGCCCTGCACAGGCGGAGCTCTGCGGTGTGATTCCGTCCGTGTGCTGCCCATACGCTGGCCACCCAAGGGCATCCTGCCTTGTTGGAGATGTGCCTCCTCCTCATCCTCCTCCTCCTCCTCTCTCCTATTAGGCACCCACGTGGAGTCAGTGACCTCATCATCCCCTCCCTCCTCATCACTGGAGCCAATCTGGCAGTATGCTGCAGCTGCTGGAGCATGACTGCCAGATTGGTGTCCTTCTTGAGCATCCCCTCTCTCTGCTCTCACGCTACTGCCTTCCTCTATCTGAGTATCATCATCAGATCCTTCGAAACGCTGGGCATCCTCCTGAAGCATGTACCCAACACTGTGCTCAAACAGTTCGGGGGACTCTTTAGGAGGAGGACATGGTGGGTCTAGGGAAGGATTGACTAATGAAGATAATGATACCAGAGAAGAGGACGCTTTGGCAGCTGCTTTGCCAGTACCCTGAGCCTGGGTGAGAGAGGATGAGGAGGATGAGGTGGGCTTGGTCATCCACTCTACCAAGTCTTCGGCATGATGTGGCTCAACATGTCCAGCTGCCAAAAAGAAGGACAAGCATGTCCCATGGCCATGTGCTGATGACAATGCACCGCGTCCACGACCAGCACTGTTGCCCCCAGACACAGAGCCTGCTTGCCCTCTTTTTTTGCCTCCTGACTGTCTGCCTCTCCTTGTTTGCCTTCCAGACATTTTAATGGATGGCCTGCAGGGAGATGGGAAAAACAGCAATAAGGGCTACCTTCAGGTGCATACTGTGCAGGAGGCTTAGCAACAATGACACTGACACTGTCCCCTGCCTATCCTTCTCTGTCCCTAAACACAAGGATTTGCAATATGCTTCAGCAAGATTGGTTTAGCACAGAATAGCACACTGACAGTTTCCCTCACTGTCCTTCTCTGTCCCTACAAACAAGATTTAGCACAGAATAGCACACTGATAGTTTCCACGAGTGTCCTTCTCTGTCCCTAAACTCAAGGATTTCAAATATGGTTCAGCAAGATTGGTTTAGAACAGAATAGCACACTGACACTTTCCCTCACTGTACCTCTCTGTCCCTAAACTCAAGGATTTCAAATATGGTTCAGCAAGATTGGTTTAGAACAGAATAGCACACTGTCAGTTTCACTCACTGTCCTTCTCTGTCCCTACAAACAAGATTTAGCACAGAATAGCACCCTGATAGTTTCCACGAGTGTCCTTCTCTGTCCCTAAACTCAAGGATTTCAAATATGGTTCAGCAAGATTGGTTTAGAACAGAATAGCACACTGACACTTTCCCTCACTGTACCTCTCTGTCCCTAAACTCAAGGATTTCAAATATGGTTCAGCAAGATTGGTTTAGAACAGAATAGCACACTGACACTTTCCCTCACTGTCCTTCTCTGTCCCTACAAACAAGGTTTAGCACAGAATAACACACTGAGGCCTCGTACACACGACCGATTTTCTCGTCGTAAACAGTCAAGAAAAGTGCCGCGAGAGTTTTTTTGTCTAGAAAAACGTTCGTGTGTATGGTTTTACGACGAGAAACTTGACGAGAATCTCGACGAGAAAATAGAGAACCTGCTCTCTATTTTCTCGTCAGGATTCCAGATTTCCTCGTCGTGTTTCTCGTCGGCCTGTTTTGTGACGAGAAAATGGTTCGTGTGTATGCTTTTACGACTCTTCCAAAAGCGCGCATGCTCACAAGCAACTATGAGACGGGAGCGCATCTTCTGGTAAAACAAGCCTTCATAATGGAGAGAGCACATTCGTCACGCTCATAAATATTTCATCGTTTAAATGTTCTGCATTGAATTCTTCGTTAGAATGTTACATTAATCAAAACGAGAGACCTTCTTTTGCTGCTGATATTCACACAGAGTTCTGCCTTATTTTTAACCTTTTTCATGCTGCTCTTTATAAGATTTATGTGTATTATATCGTGCAAGTTTTTAGGAATAATTTAAATGGTTAGATTTTTCAAAATGATGTTAATTATAATTTCTCAATGTTTTGATAGCGATCTCACATTTAATTTTCTAATCTATATTTTTAAAATTTCACACCATGTTTTTGAGCTAATCAGATTTAGTTATTCTTTTGGGGGGGTGATATCTGTGCCTTTTATTGTCAGTCAAATGTATCTGCTTACTCCAAAGCTTTTTTTTTTTTATTTAAAAATACACATAGTCAAGTATGAACTTAAACAAAAAACACATTTATTCATGTTTATAAATTAAATAAAGAGAAGGCAGCGCTGGAGAAGCTGCTGCCATTTGTGCATCCCAGGGACCCCAGAGCACACACCAACCCTGTGTGGACACTAAAATTGGGAGCTTGAGAAGGCCCACATTTCAGAACACAATCTGATGCTGGCCTCCCAGAGGTCAGGAACAGCAGCAGGTGAGATATATGTCCCAAGTGTGTGGTACTACAACAGGCTGCCTTCTGTCCGACCAGTGCGACCACAATGAAGCAAGGCCATCACTTCCTCTTCTTCCTGGCAACCTTCCCTGCAGCCTTTCCTGAAGCCTTTCCTGAAGCCTTTCCTGCAGCCTTTCCTGCAGCCTTCCTTCTTCGTTTAGCTGGAGGCTGGCCCACTGGAGGGGTACTCCTGTCAGGAGGAGGAGGTGGAGGTGTAGCAGAAGGGGGTGGGGCAGAAGAAGAAGGTGGAGGTGTAGCAGAAGGGGGTGGGGCAGAAGGTGGAGGTGTAGCAGAAGGGGTGGGGCAGAAGGTGGAGGTGTAGCAGAAGGGGGTGGGGCAGAAGGTGGAGGTGTAGCAGAAGGGGGTGGGGCAGAAGGTGGAGGTGTAGCAGAAGGGGGTGGGGCAGAAGGTGGAGGGGTAGCAGAAGGGGGTGGGGCAGAAGAGGAAGGTGGAGGTGGAGGTTGAGGTTGGGTCAGTTGGGCCACCTCACATATGGCGGTATTGGGGGTAATTTGCTCCATCACCCCCTTGTTGAGCAAGGTGATGAGCAGGGGTTCGCATAGGAGGCGTTGCTCCATGCTCATCACCTTGAACTTAGCCTCCTCTAGGCCGGCAATGGCCTCTTCAGGGGATGTGGGCTCCTTGAGGGTGGCATGGGCCTCTTTAATAAGGGCCATTGCTGCGTCACTGGTGGTCCTGTCCCTCCTGCCTCTTTTGTGAAGCCTGATGGGAGGCACCTGGGATCTGGTGCTTCTCCTTTGCCCTGCCACCTCCTGTCTGCCACTGGGCCCTGCCACCTCCTGGCTGCCACTGGGCCCTGCCACCTTCTGGCTGGTACTGGGCCCTGCCACCTCCTGGCTGCCACTGGGCCCTGCCACCTCCTGGCTGGTACTGGGCCCTGCCACCTCCTGGCTGCCACTGGGCCCTTCCTCCTCCTGCCTGACAGTTTCCAGACCCTCCTCCTGGCTGATTTCATCCTGTGTATGAAAAAGAAACATAGTTTAATATGTTGGTTTAATCTTTGCCTCAAACTTTGTAATCCTGATGGAAGCAATTAGAATGTAAATGCATAAATCCTTGCTTTAAATTTACCACTACATCAGCTTGACTATTTACCACACAATTAAGTGCAGAATAATGTCTACAGATCATGATTTCACTTGTGGAATACAAAATAATGTATGTTTCTCATCCTGACATATTTGGGAAACATTAATTTTATCCCACTACATTTTCAGTTAATACTATACCTGGCTCCAGATGGACAAATCAGGATCATCCAGGATGGCTGCCTCCTCTTGCTCCAGAGAAGGCTCAGGTTGGCTGCAGGGAAGTCTGGGGGGAAGAGTGGAGAGTGATGGCCTTGGCTCAATGTGGTCATCCAGGAAGGACATCCTGCTGTAGTACCACAAAACCGGGACATAAACATCATCTGCTGCTGCTCCTGACCTCTGAGAAGCCAGCACCTTAGAGCGTTCAGTCCTGTAGGTACCTCTCAAGCTCCCAATTTTAGTGTCCACTTGTTTTGCTGTGGCTGTGGGCACCTTGGTATGCACAAATGGGAGCAGCTTCTCCAGCGCTGCTTTTCTCACCCCTTTTTTTTTATGGATGGGGTTTTTGGTCTCCCACAGAGCCGGCAGCTCCCTTACCCGGTCAATAAATTCCGCCAGGAACTCTTTGTCGCTAATAAAGACATTCATATTGTATCTGCAAGTAAAATAATTTATATTTAAATAATGTGAGGCAAACAGTCTAAGCTCCTTCACATCCTAGTCACCATATATATCCTCCACCAATCTCAAGACAGTATAGGCCCACAATTTTTACAAGTCTCACAAAATCACATACCTTCGTTCGCACGTCCGTCACTTGAACTCCTCTCTCCGCACACCGAACGTACTATAGTCACATGTGTGTTTGCTATATACACACCACGCATGCGTCCAAATTCGAACACGTCGCTCCGCACACGTCGCCCGCCCATGACGTTCTAACTAACATCTTTTCCCCGCCCCTTCTCTTTCGGCGCGCAGACAGATATGGCGGAGTTACAGCAGGTGTCTGATAATTCCGCAACTAGCGAGGAGACAAGCCCGGAGACCGAGGACACGTCACGATCAAGGAGGAGATTCAAGGCATCGAATATGTCTTTGGCGGAGATGGCGGAGATGGTGGACATCTTGGTCAAGGCTGATTATGATGCCAAGCATGGGCCGTATAGCAAACCAAATAGAAGGAAGGCCAAAATCCTCACTAAAGTTGTGAAGAGTCTGAGGGCGAAGTTCGGGGTGAAACGCTCAAATGAGCAGCTCAGAAAGAGGTGGTCAGACCTCAAACTGAGGGAGCCAGACCAGTTGAGGAGCATAAAGAGGATGCTCGCTAAAAGTAAGTAAAATGACGACCTTTCTGCTATTAATCTTTTTAGAAACTGACTTTTTTTTTTTTTTTTTCATATTGGACTCCCTTCCAAAATGTAATATTTTGAACTAGGTTGGGCACAGTAATCGTTCGTTACGTTACCGACACTTCGTTCGGCCACTATCCGCGGTTTTGGCTTATTTAAGACCCCCAAAAGTAATTAGACATCTGCCATTTTTGATCAAGTATTGTGGCTAATTTTTAAGTCTAGATGATGTGTTTGTAAGGAGAATGAAATGCAAACTTTAATCAGTGTAAAGGAGAGGACACTCAGCAGCTGCTTCCACATCTGTACTTTGGAGCACTATAGTGTGGGCCACCAGACCCGCCTTTTTTGGGTGTCCCACACAGGTGCATCAGAGTTTATTTGTGGTGCCTCCATGTCCAAAAAATTACATCCAAATGTGAATACTAAACATATTTGGGGTCATAAATAATGCATTTTTCTTTAAATTCCGCACAAACACACACTTGTACCCCACTTCCAAACAATTTAGCCTGTTTTAAGTTTAAAAATGAGATTTTTACAGTGTGATAAATAGACCTTTGGTTTTATTCTCATAGGGGAGAGAAGACTGGGAGGAGGACACTCCAGGGAGCACATGCACCCCACAACTTCCAAGCAACCCCAAACTCCCAAAGATCCACAACCGAAAGATGTGCAGGAAGTTGAGGTGGAGGAAGGAGAAGTGCAGGAAGGAGAGGTGGATGACGTTGTGGATCTGGTCACCACAACAGGTCAGTATCTGACACCACAGCTTAAGGTAAGCGAGGTAGGCCTGCAGAGTTTTATTAATTTTTTTTAATGGTTTTTAGGGGATGGAAATGTTGTGAAGGATAGCACACCGTTCTCTGCTGACAGTGCCCTCCGCCTCATCCAGCAAGTGATGGAATGTAGCACGGAACTGGACCTAATTAAACAAAGAATCCATGTGATGGAACAAACATTTAAAGACATTCTCGATGTTTTGGGGAGAATTCAATAAGCCATCCAAACACATTTGTTTTTACATGTTTGTTTTTATATTTTTACTAATTTTTTGAGTAACAAAGCAGCCAAAAATTGAATATGCACACAGTGTGTGAACATGTGCTATCTGCCATCAGGGGATATCCATGTACGTCTTTTGTGGTTGCAACCCCTTCCTCGTATCAAAAGTCGGTGAACTGAGGAAGGGGATGCACCCCCAAAACACGTCCATTGATCACCCCTGATGGCAGATAGCACATGTTGACAATAGGGATCAGGATTGTAAACTTCCTATTTGCAAAAAATTAAAAATGTGTGCATATTGAATTTTTGGCTGGGCAAGGGGTGGCAGGACCCCATATTAGGACGGGCACATAGAGACATAGTTTGTGTAACTGAATGTCTCAGATTGCTCAGAGGTATCCAATGTTGTCATTTTAGAAATGCAAGTGGTATTTTTGTATTTTCATAAGCCAAAATTTGCCGGGTTGTGGCCAGGCCAACCCCAAAGTAAAAAAAAAAAAAAAGTGCAGAGAGTAAAATATTTGACCACAAACAACATGTAGCTTCTTTTTATAATACTCTCTAAGCTTATTTGGTTCTTTTGTAAGGTAACATAGTGAAATTGGTTGTTATTTACTAAAGTAAAATACACTTGCCACTACAAATGCACAAAGACAAACTAGGAGACAGGAAAGAACAAATAATTAAAGGTTTAAACAAGATTTTTATTGGGATACTTAGACATAGGCTGGCATAGGAATTGCCCCCCTACCCGTGAAATACTCCATGTATTTGTCCCGAACCACACGGGCATTTTGGGGGGGCAAGCCAAGACGGGCAGATTCCAGGCCCGGAAGGGGATTTGCAGGGGAAAGTCCAGCCTCTGGCAAAACTGAGGCCATATACGAATTAGATTTTTGGCTCAGAAAGTTGTGTAGCACACAGCAGCATAACACTACATAGTTTATTTTGTAGTCCGCCAAGTGGATGGAAGTCATAAAAAGGCGGAACCGGCTGGCCATTATGCCGAAGGCATTTTCAACGACTCTTCGGGCCCTGGCCAGCCGGTAATTGAACACACTCTTCTCTGGGGTCAGGGTCCTCTGTGGAAATGGCCTCATAAGATGCCGTCCGAGTCCGAAGGCTTCATCAGCCAAGAAAACAAAGGGGAGTCCTTCAATATTCCCTGCATCCGGTGGCAATGCAAGGTCGTCACTCTGGAGACGGAGGGCAAACTCCGTCTGGATGAAGGATCCCCCATCGGACATCCGGCCATTCTTCCCTACATCAACATAGAGGAATTCATACCGTGCTGACACCACCGCCATCAGCACAATGCTATGAAACCCCTTGTAGTTGTAGTAGTAGGACCCAGAACGGGGGTGGCGGCACGATGCGGACGTGCTTCCCGTCTATGGCACCACCGCAGTTGGGGAAGTCCCACCGCGTGGCAAACTCCGATGCCACAGTCTGCCATTCCTGTGGCGTGGAAGGAAGCTGTGGAGTGAAACAAGATGAAATAATATTAGAAAAACAAAGGCATACATTACAAGCAAATTCTAAACCAAAAAATTAGAGACCAACATCAATCTAATTATACGTTTATTAAGGTGTGTAAAAAAAGTATAATGGAAGGCTCATTTATCATATTCATCACCACCTCTGATGGGCCATTACTAAATTATTTTGGGGGGGGGGGGAGATGTGTTTGGCCACAGGATAGCATTGCAGTGGCGGTGCGTCCAGAGTGGGCGCTGGAGCACTGTCCCCTCTCTCCTGTGCCCATCACTCAGAACAATACATAGGTTCATGCGTCTATGCCGCACACTATTCAGGTGGATGGCCTCTTGTAAAGCGACCGACATATGAATAATTGCGTCATTTAGGGGGTTAAAATTGCAGAGCAGAAACAGGTATTAAAAAAGTCTTGCAAATTACAACCTGAGGGATGTAATTGGCTTCCTCAAAGAAAAATCGGGGACGCAAGGAGGGGGCATTCCTTGTGTAAACACTGACAGGCTGCTCTGGCAATCATGTTCACCAAGTCTGTTTAATGGTAACATGATTGGCTGATGCAACATGAAGGGAAGGAGAAGACATCAAGGACAGAAGAAGTATGGCGCTGACCACAAGAAGGTAAGTGCAGGGCTGGGGGGAAACTGGCTGCATTAGAGGGGACTAAATGGCTGCATTGGAGGGGACAACTGGGGGCGTTTATTAGGCAACAGAGCAAAAAAGGAGGAAGTTTATTTCCGAAATTGGGGTTGGAACCCCCCAACATTTGGAGCAACAGGCGCCCCTGCTGGAAAAGTTAGTGAGGGGAAATATTTAGGGAGGATAAAAAAGGGGCAATCTAAAGCTTCCAACATGCATGGGGACAAAGGGGACATTCTCAGCATATTACAATCATGGTAATTAGGGAAGGATGAAAGAAATACAATACATTAGCATACATGTAATACATAAAATGTGATGTTAAGGGAGAAAACTTACCCTAATATAGTCCTCCTGCAGGACTTGTATAATAGCAGAACAGGTGTCTGGGATTATGAGGCCCAGAGCCTGGGGGGAGATGCCTGTGGTGAACTTCAAGTCCTGAAGACTTCTCCCTGTCGCCAGGTAACGCAACGTGGCGATGAGCCTCTGCTCAGCACTGATGGCTTCCCGCATAACGGTGTCCTTCCTGGTAATATAGGGGGACACCAAAGCCAACAGTTCCTGAAAAACGGGGTCAGACATCCTCAGAAAATTCCTGTAGTCCTCAGGATTATTCTCGACGATCTCCCGCAGCAGAGGCATGTGGCAGAATTGGTCCCGCTGGAGCAACCAATTCTTGGTCCATGAACTCCTCCTCACACCATTCATGGATTGGTCTTGGTCCAAAACAAGCAGACCAACACCAAGCGCACGCACAGCACGAACTCGACGACGAGAACGTCCAGGCGACATGGCTAGGAAACGGTCGTCTAATCAGAACGTACAGAACAGAACGCACTTTAGAACAGCAAGGCCTATGAATAACGAACTGAAATTCAGAAACGAACAGGCAATAACGCACTGTAAAACAGATACGACCTGCCTAGACGCCCTGAAAGTCAAGATACGAACCCACAAGCACAAACTGAACCGCAGAAAACGATCTGAAAAGTACGAAGACTGAAAAGCGCGAATCGTCTCTTCCCAAACTTTTACTTCACACGCGGTAACACGAGATCAGCAAAAGCAGCCCAAGGGGTGGCGCCAAGAAAAAAGATCTTCCCCTTTATAGTGCCGTCGTACGTGCTGGACGTGAGCGCAGAGAACCACGAGGAAATTGGAAAATGACAGTGTGTACGCATAGAAAGCTTGACGAGAAAATCGACAAGCTTAACAAGAATCTCGTCGAAAAAAACAACGTGTTTTTTACGACGAGAAAATCGGTCGTGTGTACGAGGCCTGACACTCTCCCTACCTATCCTTATGTGTCCCTAAACACAAGGAATCCAGGATTAGTAAAGGAAAAAAAATGACACTGTCCCTGCCTATGCTTCTCTTTCCCTGCTCCGGAACACACTACACAAGGCCGCCGCGCTGGCGGCCTTTTATAGTGTGGGGCGTGTACTAAACCCCCTCACCAATCATTGCTCTCCTCGCTGCCGGCACTGTGATTGGCCAAGCATGCGGGGTCACAGTGCATGCTTGGCCAATCACAGCGCCTGGATGACACTGCGATGGCGTAGTGCATTGTGGGCCGTTCGCGTCACTCGAATTTGGCGCGAACGGCCCAAATCGTTCGATCTTCGTCGAACGATCGAACAGCCGATGTTCGAGACGAACGTATGTTCGACTCGAACACGAAGCTCATCCCTAGTGGACAGAGGAAGGGGGAGAGGAGAGAGAGAGAGGGGGTGAGGAGAGAGTGGACAGAGGAAGGGGGAGAGGAGAGAGTGAAAAGAGGAAGGGGTCATGGACAGAGAGAGGGAGAGAGGAGAGAGTGGACAGAGGAAGGGGGAGAGGAGAGAGAGAGGGAGGAGAGGAGAGAGTGGACAGAGGAAGGGGTCATGGACAGAGAGAGGGAGGGAGGGAGGAACGTGTGCACAGAGGAAGGGGGAGAGGGGAAAGAGAGGGGGAGAGGAGAGAGTGGACAGAGGAAGCGGGCATGGAAAGAGAGAGGGAGAAAGGGAGGGAGGAGAGAGTGGACAGAGGAAAGGGGAGAGGAGAGAGAGGGGGGAGAGGAGAGAGTGGACAGAGGAAGGGGGGCATGGACAGAGGAGAGAGGGAGGGAGGAGAGAGTGGACAGAGGGAGGGGGGAGAGAAAAGAGAGTGTGCAGAGGGAGGGAAAGAGGATAGAGAGAGAGAGACAGAGGGAGGGGGAGAGGATAGAGAGGGGGAGAGGATAGAGAGAAGGAGGGGGAGAGGATAGAAAGAGGGGGGATAGCGAGAGCGAGGGGGAAAGGATAGAGAGAGGGAGGGGTAGAGGCGAGAGTGCACAGAAGGAGGGAGAAAGGATAGAGAGGAGGGAGAGAGGATAGAGAGAGGGAGGGGGGAGAGGATAGAGAGGGGGAGGAGAGGAGAGAGTGGACAGAGGAAGGGGAGAGGACAGAGAGAGGGGGAGAGGAGAGAGAGGGGGGAGAGGAGAGAGAGAGGGGGGATAGGAGAGAGGGGGGAGAGGAGGGGGCATGGACAGAGAAAGGGAGGGAGGAGAGCGTGGACAGAGAAAGGGGGAGAGGAGAGAGTGGACAGAGGAAGGGGGCATGGAAAGAGAGAGGGAGGGAGGAGAGAGTGGACAGAGGAAGGGGAGAGGAGAGAGAGAGAGGGGGTGAGGAGAGAGTGGACAGAGGAAGGGGGAGAGGAGAGAGTGGAAAGAGGAAGGGGGCATGGACAGAGAGAGGGAGGGAGGAGAGAATGGACAGAGGAAGGGGGAGAGGAGAGAGAGAGGGAGGGAGGAGAGGAGAGAGTGGACAGAGGAAGGGGGTATTTACAGAGAGAGGGAGGGAGGGAGGAGAGTGTGGACAGAGGAAGGGGAGAGGAGAGAGAGAGAGAGGGGGGAGAGGAGAGAGTGGACAAAGGAAGGGGGCATGGACAGATAGAGGGAGGGAGGTAGAAGAGAGTGGACAGAGGAAGGGGGAGAGGAGAGGGAGAGAGGGGGGAGAGGAGAGAGTGGACAGAGGAAGGGGGGCATGGACAGAGAGAGGGTGGGAGGAGAGAGTGGACAGAGGGAGGGGGGAGAGAAGAGAGTGTGCAGAGGGAGGGAAAGAGTATAGAGAGAGAGAGACAGAGGGAGGGGAGAGGATAGAGAGGGGGAGATGATAGAGAGAAGGAGGGGGAGAGGATAGAAAGAGAGGGATAGAGAGAGCGAGAGGGAAAGGATAGAGAGAGGGAGGGGTAGAGGAGAGAGTGCACAGAAGGAGGGAGAGAGGATAGAGAGAGGGAGGGGGGAGAGGATAAAGAGAGGGAGGGGGGAGAGGATAGAGAGAGGGAGGGGGAGAGGATAGAGAGAGGGAGGGGTGTCAGGGTCAGCTGTGGCCAGGTGACAGATGCACACCGTAGGGGGACAGGAGTGCACCGCGAGGTAGTGAACCCTATGGCTGGCTTCTGCGGATAGGAAACTGGGTGGTTGTGGAAAGCGGGACCAGAGGAGCACAACCGGGATCCAAACGGAAGCTAGAGCCAAGATTCCCCAGGGCGCGGAGTCTAAGACCCAGCTGGTCTTCTCCAGGGCCTCTAGTGGTGAGGATGTTAGCTGCAGGCTGGGACCAGGTCGCGGCCCCTGGAGTTTCCTAGCTCACGCCCCGTAGGATAAGGGGAAAAGAGGGGAAGCAGCAGCACACGATAAGAGAGAACCGAATAACAAGCTGAAGGTCAGGGGCCACAAGCAGACAAGGATAACGAAGAACGAGCCGAAGGTCAAGGGTCACGAGCAGACAGGGATAGTCGGGGACAAGCCAATAACGTAACAGAGAGACAGACGTAGCACACGGCAGGCAGGAACCCAAACACACAATGCCTAACAAACACGTTGATCAGCAAAGCAGGCTTGCAGTGCACAGGTTAATATAGTGTTCTGTGATAGGGCCTGGGGTGGAGTCAGGCTGGGAGGAGATTATAAAGGAAGCCAGGTGAAGGAGGTCTGGTCTCTAGATGAACACATGAGGAGGAAGGTAAGATGGCAGACAGACATTAATGCATATCCATGACAAGGGGGAAGAGGATAGAGAGAGGGAGGGGGAAAGGATAGAGAGGGGGAGGAGAGGAGAGAGTGGGTAGAGGAAGGGGGCTTGGGAAGAGAGAGGGAGGGAGGAGAGAGTGGAAAGAGGAAGGGGTCATGGACAGAGAGAGGGAGGGAGGAGAGAGTGGAAAGAGGAAGGGGGAGAGGAGAGAGAGAGGGAGGGAGGAGAGGAGAGAGTGAACAGAGGAAGGGGTCATGGACAGAGAGAGGGAGGGAGGAGAGAGTGGACAGAGGAAAGGGGGAGGGGAGAGAGAGGGGGAGAGGAGAGAGTGGAAAGAGGAAGGGGTCATGGACAGAGAGAGGGAGGGAGGAGAGAGTGGAAAGAGGAAGGGGGAGAGGAGAGAGAGAGAGAGGGAGGGAGGAGAGGAGAGAGTGAAAAGAGGAAGGGGTCATGGACAGAGAGAGGGAGGGAGGAGAGAGTGGACAGAGGAAAGGGGGGAGGGGAGAGAGAGAGGGAGGGAGGGAGGAGAGAGTGGACAGAGGAAAGGGGAGAGGAGAGAGCGATAGGGGGGAGAGGAGAGAGTGGACAGAGGAAGGGGAGAGGAGAGAGGAGAGAGTGGAAAGAGGAAGGGGGCATGGACAGAGAGAGGGAGGGAGGAGAGAATGGACAGAGGAAGGGGGAGAGGAGAGAGAGAGGGAGGGAGGAAAGGAGAGAGTGGACAGAGGAAGGGGGGCATTTACAGAGAGAGGGAGGGAGGAGAGTGTGGACAGAGGAAGGGGGAGAGGAGAGAGAGAGGGGGGGAGAGGAGAGAGTGGACAGAGGAAGGGGGCATGGACAGATAGAGGGAGGGAGGTAGGAGAGAGTGGACTGAGGAAGGGGGAGAGGAGAGCGAGAGAGGGGGGAGGAGAGAGTGGACAGAGGAAGGGGGGCATGGACAGAGAGAGGGTGGGAGGAGAGAGTGGACAGAGGGAGGGGGAGAGAAGAGAGTGTGCAGAGGGAGGGAAAGAGTATAGAGAGAGAGAGACAGAGGGAGGGGGAGAGGATAGAGAGGGGGAGAGGATAGAGAGAAGGAGGGGGGAGAGGCTAGAAAGAGGGGGAAAGGATAGAGAGAGGGAGGGGTAGAGGAGAGAGTGCACAGAAGGAGGGAGAAAGAATAGAGAGAAGGAGGGAGAGAGGATAGAGAGAGGGAGGGGGGAGAGGATAGAGAGAGGGAGGGGGGAGGAAATAGAGAGAGAGAGGGGGGAGAGGATAGAGAGAGGGAGGGGAGAGGAGAATGTGGACAGAGGGATGGGGCAGAAAGCACAGAAGGGGGAGCGAGGACAGAGGGGGAGAGAGGACATGGGGGGGGTGATAGAGAGGAGGGGCTGGGAAGGGAGGAGAGAAGAGAAACAGAGGGGTGGTGGAAATAATGGGGGGGAATAGGAGGGTTATAGGGCAGAGGAAGGGGGGATAGACGGGAGGATAGGAGCCTAGGAGGGGAGGTAGAAGGAGAAGAGGGGGAGGGGCTGATGTGATAATTAGGATATGTGGGCAGTGTTGTACTATTGTAGGATTGCAGACAGTAGCGGCCCATCCAGCTTTCACCTCCAGCCTCACACTAAGTGCGCCTCCTACATAGACATGCTGGAGATTGTAGTCCCGCCCCTCTACTCACCGACACCGTGCATGGTGCATATTCCCAGAGCTCCCGAGCAGGGCCGCCATCAGGGGGGTACAGGCAGTACACCTGTAAGGGGCCCGGGTGGCAACCCCCCTTCTTTTTTTTTTTTTTTTTCTTTTTTTGTAAGGAGCCCAGAGGTCCACAGGGCCCCCCGGATGGCAACCCCTCCTTTTTTTTTTTCGGCAGCACCCAAAGCCCCCCCCCCAACCTCAACAATTCGCGGCGACAGCCCCCCAGACCTCTCAATTCACGGCAGCCCCCCCCCCCGCTCCTCAATTTGCGGCAGCAGCACCCCCCCCCCTGGTTCTCCCGAGTCCCGCTACCTCCGCCCGCAGGTCATGTTCTCTTTATCAGCACAGCAGCACACAGCAGCACTTGATATCGGGCAGAGTAGAAGACTCCGCCTGACACGAGACTTTGACAGAGATGAGGCTGCGGGGAGCAATTACAGGAACCATACTCTGTATCTGTGTCCTGAGCGCGAGGCCTTAGGCGACCGCCTAATTGGCCTAATTAAAGAGCCGCCTCTGTACCCCCACCAAACAGCAATGGATTAAGCAGATGAACTCCACCTTAATACTTGAAAAATTCAGTTATCAGTATCACAACTCCCCAAAGACATTTATGTCCATCTTGCAAAACTGATTAGATACTGCGGGACTTGCTCCCCCTCAGCTAATTCTCCATAGACTTCTACAGATATAATTACTTTTGTATCCAGTGGTTCTTTGTTTGGATGCATGGTGCTGGAAGATGACAGTGTTAAGGGCTAGATATCTTAAGCCTAGTCTTGGTATTACAATCCTGGATGTTGAATAATGGATGATGATTATTCCCACATTGTCACAGTATGTAACTTGAGGAGTTTTAGTATATGGTTGGGTGTTTTTTCACTTAAAAAAAAACAACAAAAAAAAATGTTTAAAGCTCGAACCTGTGCCACATCTATCTACATGTTTGTTACCATATTATTGTGTGCACTTGAACTTGCTCAATAAAGCATTACCTAATTTAAAAAAATGGACCCATGGGGAAAACTATACACTATATTGTACAGAAAAAAAGACTGCTGGTAATACTACAGTGCATCCGGAAAGTATTCACAACAATTCACTTTTTCCACATTTTGTTATGTTGCAGCCTTATTCCAAAATAGATTATATTCATTATTTTCCTCAAATTTCTACAAACAATACCCCATATTGACAACGTTAAAGATGTTGCAAATCTTTGCAAATGTATTCAAAATAAAAAATGAAAAAATCGCATGTACATACGTTTTCACAGTCTTTTACCATGACACTCAAAATTGAGCTGTCTATCCACTTCCCGCCTGCCATATAGCAGAATGACGGTGGGAAAGTGGTTGTATTATCCTGACAAAAATGGAACTTCGGCTTTAAGTGATGGTGACCCCCTGACATGTAATTTTTTTTGGGGGGGAGCGGGTACCCAGTTTTTACAGGCACCCAGGTCCCACTTCCTCCTCTGGCTCTGCGGCACCGGGAAAGAAGTTAATTTCTCCCCCTTCCCTCCCTGCAATCTTCTGGGACACGTCACAGGTCCCAGAAGATTGCCCGGCCATTCACAGCGTGCAGCGCGGCTCGCGCATGTGAAGCCACAGCCGGGCGACCACAGTTAGAATACCGGCGCCGTGTAGAGAGGAGGGAGAGAGGAGCGGGCTTCATGCGCCCGCATCACTGGACCGTGGAACAGGTTAGTGTCTGATTATTAAAAGTCAGCAGCTACACTTTTTGAAGCTGCTGACTTTTAAATGGGCGGAACTCCGCTTTAACTCTAATGTAAAAATGCATATAAACGCAAAGGAGAAGGCCTTCAGAAAATACAAGGCTGAGGGGTCATCGTCAGCATTCCAACTTTACAAAGAATGCAATAAGAAATGTAAGGGTGCAATCAGGGCAGCTAAGATAGAATATGAAAGGCACATAGCGGAGAGTAAAAAAATAAATAAATAAATTCTTTAAGTATATAATTATAGGGAAATGGAGGTCAGAACATATTTGCCCCATAAAGGATGATGAAGGGAATCTGGTTACAAAAGACAGAGAGATGGCGAAGGTTTTGAATTTATTCTTCTCCTCAGTCTTCATGAGGGAAACAGGGGGGGGCGGGGATTTAGTAACCAGGACTGCAATGTTTATCCTCATAACACGTCACAGGAAGCACCCTCATGGCTAACAGAGGATAGAATTAGAATTAGAAATAGACTTGAAAAACTTAACATTAATAAGTCACCATAGCTTTGATTAAACACTAGGAATAGTGTGAAACGCGTCAGTGTCCAGTTTGCTGTGGCTTGTAGTGCTGTTTTTGATTTTACTTAATAAAGACAATGATTATTTGGAGTGCGGCTGTCCAGAAAGACATTTGTTTTTCTGCCTCAGGAGGGATGTGCTGGAACTGGAGAGGGTCCAGAGTAGGGCAACAAAGCTAATAAAGAAACTGGAGGATCTCAGCTATGGGGAAAGACTGCAAGCATTGAACTTTTTCTCTCTGTAGAAGAGATGCTTGAGAGGGGATATGATTTCAATGTACAAATACCATACTGGTGACCCCCAATAGGGATAAAACTTTTCCACGCAAGGGAATTTAATAAGACACGTGGCCATTCACTAAAATTAGAAGAGCAGCGGTTTAACCTTAAACTGCGTAGAAGGTCCTTTACTGTAAGAGCGGTAAGGATGTGGAATTCTATTCCACAAGCAGTGGTTTTAGCAGGGAGCATCGATAATTTCAAAAAACTATTAGATGGGCACCTAAACGACCACAACATACAGGGATATACAATGTACTATTAACATAAAAGCACACACACAGGTTGGACTTGGTGGACATGTCTTTTTTTCAACATCACAACTGTGCATGCGCAGTTCCAGTCCGAAGCTGGCTGAGACCATTTGGGTGCCTGCTACAGTGTGTTCGGGTGGCAGGTCTGGCAGAGGCAGTAACTTAGCTTGTTTTGTGATGTCATGGTGCAAGGGAGCCAAGGGAGGCGACCGGAGCCTTGTGTGTGGGCTTGCAGAACGGCAGCAAGGCAAGTCGGGTGCGGGACTGTCAGTGCGGTTTGGACTGAAGTGGACTGAAGGGACCTCCAGGCATGGAAAAAGACTGTCACTATGACTCAGGAGGAGACGTGTCGTGTCTGGGAGGTGTCATCATCATCTGTGCTGCTGCACACTGCTGGAAGTGTCACTGTGAGAGTCAGTTTCGTGTGTGTGCCTGCCCATTTTTATTTCTTGCCCTCCTGAGTCTTGTCCCTAAGTTACTTACTATATCAAAAATAAAATAAGAGATATTTTTTTTGCCTTAATATCACATTGCTCATTGCATATTGTACTTGTTTGTAGCCTAAATACTGAAATTTGCAGAAGGGGAAGCTTTGCATATCTGGCACCTTTTGGGGGGTGGGAGCGCGTATCTGGTTTTGACAGTCCCACTTCCAGGTAAGTTCGCTGCAAGGATTCTCTGTCGCTCCCCCTTAGCCAAGATGGTGGTGTCAGCAACCGAGAGACAATTCAGGAATCGGCTCGGGTGAAGTTCCCTAATAGTAAAAGTCAGCAGCTATGGTATTTGTGATATATGCATAAATCCCTGAATAATTTCAATTTTTTTTTATGGCTCTGAATACAACACTGCATTAAGGATCTTAATGCACTTTTGTGCAACTTTGCACAGCTACAAATGCAGCATTTTTTTCACCCATGAGCAAGAGGCCATAGGTCCCTTTCACACAGGCCGGATCCATTTTTCCTCAGCAGGGGGTCTGTCTGTTAACCCCCTGCTGAGTTAAGTGGATCGGCCAGGTGACAGGTCCGTGTCCACTTCACCTTTGCAGACAGGACACAGACACAGCTCACTCTGCTCTATGGGCAGTCAGATGTACACAGACCAGCTTTCCGTTTACTGCCCTCCGATCCGGCCAAAGTTTTTATCAGATCAGAGGTAGCCGGGTGTAAACGGACACAAGTCTGTTTACATTGACTGCCCATAGAAAAGGAAGGACTCCAATCGGGTCCGCCTGAAAAACAGCCAGGTGGGTTGATTTTCACCTCTCATATACAAGGGGCCTAAGTGTTACTAAGCAGTAGAGAAAAATCAGACAGGACTGTGCAATATGGCAGAGCTGCATGAATCTCAAAAGACAGAAACACAAATCCTTTAGCATGTAAAACAGCACTTTTATACTGTATGTATTTATCTGTTTGCCTGGAGTTTAGCTTGAAGAAACTGCTTAGATAAGCTGTAAAAACAACTTTATTATAGAAGTTCAGTTGAATGTGACTGTTGCTAAATCAGTACTAATTGGGGTTGAATTACTAAAGGCAAAGGGACTGTGCACTTTGCAAAGTGCAGTTGCTCCAGAGCCCCCATAATAAATCCCCATTGTGTCTATCTATGTTTTAAATATACAGAAACTTCAGGCAGACATTGTAATCTGAGCAATGTATTGTGAGCGGACACTCTGGATTTAGCGGGGTGCAACAGAGTGAAGAAATTCCCCAGTACCAAACCTCTCTGAGGTTATCACTGAATAATATTAGACTATGATTAACGAAAAATTATATTGATACCCATGAGAAACTCCTCCAATGATCTCCTACTCCCAAACAGATTAGCAGGCATTACATCTCTCTGAGTGTGGAGGAAACGTATCTACTTCCTTTCATCCCTTCCCATCTTCCCCTCTCCCTTAATCCCCACCACTCCCCTTTTTTCCCCATTGTCCTTCTTTCTCCCTTTTGTATTCTCTTTCTCTCCTTCTTTACTCTCCTTTCTTTATTCTTTTCTCAAACTCACTAATTCTGCAAAGCATCCCAGTAATGATGTCAGATACCCCATCAAACCTGTATTAGATCTAATTTTAAACCCCCCATCTTACTTTCAATATTGCCTATTTAAAAGTTCTGTATGCATAGTTCTATAGCTCAATGGCATATTTAGAACATCAGTAATTGTAAAAAAAAAAAAATTACTGACACTATTGATGTTGTAATGGAAATGTATACAATCTCTGGATGTACTGTGTTGGGGATTCAAATCCCCCTTATTTCATTTTTTTAAAACCTTAAAGAAAAAATGTAAACAAGAGGGAAGGAAATCTGTTCTAGGCTGTCCAGCATTAGGCACCATAGTGACTGCACTGGCTGCTATGATAATTGTTTCACTACAGGTAACATCTAAAGCTTTACGCACACATTGCAATCTAATGCCCCATACACACGATCGTTTTTCATGCCGTTAAAAATGCCATTTTTAAAAATGGGCATTAAAACCGATCGTGTGTATGCTCCAGAGCATTTTTAACGACGTGAAAAACGGGCATTAAAAATTTCGAACATGCTCTATTTTTTCACGTCGTTTTTCATGTCGTTTTTTTTAACGACGTGAAAAACGATAGTGTGTATGCTTTAACGATGTGAAAAAAAACGCGCATGCTCAGAATCAAGTATGAGACGGGAGCGCTCATTCTGGTAAAACTAGCGTTCGTAATGGAGATAGCACATTCATCACACAGTAACGGACTGAAAAGCACGAGGCTGAAAAGCGCGAATCGTCGCTCAACAAACTTTACTAACATGAAGGGTGGCGCCATTCGAACGGAACTTCCCCTTTATAGTGCCATCGTACGTGCTGTACGTCACTGCGCTTTGCTCGAGCATTTTTTTTAATGATCGTGTGTACGCAAGACAGGCTTGAGAGGAAACATGAAAAAAAACGACAAGAAAAACGTCGGTTTAAAAAATGGCATGAAAAATGATCGTGTGTATGGGGCATTAAGGGTCCATTCACATAAGCACATTGTGGATAAAAATGCCCACGTTACAGAAACATGCGATAATGCAGCCAATGCATCTCCACAATGCATTGCAGTTTACTGCAGCTATTTGCATGAATAGGCACAAATTGTACAATTCACCATTGTTACCAATAATTGCTTAGAGCAAGGAACTACTACTGCTATATATAGATTGTAGAATCAGATTGTAACATATATGGCTAGCTTTCTTCAAATTATTCATGACTTTCTGTGGACAGCAAAGGTGGCAACTTAACTAAAGGACATACTCATAAAAGTGCCCTACTTTCCACAAATTGTAAGAATTTGTTTTATCATATAAATAACGCACAAACAAGTACAGTTGAGGGTTTCATTAATGAGATGTAATTTTTAGGTCAGTATCTGCAATGCATTGGAAGCTATGACCTACTTTCATCACCTTAGCACAATGACAGC
The DNA here is from genome assembly GCA_029206835.1 of Rana muscosa. Taxonomy (NCBI): domain Eukaryota; kingdom Metazoa; phylum Chordata; class Amphibia; order Anura; family Ranidae; genus Rana; species Rana muscosa. The sequence goes on from CM055116.1 coordinate 846,093,782, forward strand.
TAACCCTAGTAGGTCTGTTTGGGCCCTTTTACGCGATCCGTGTCCGTGTGCGGGCTCCGCTTTGCTCAGCGGGGATCGCTCCATCGATCCCCGCTGAGCAGGCAGATGACAGGTCTGTCTCCGCACACTGTCCAGTGACCGACCTGTCAGAGCGCCGCTCTCCCCTATGGGGGATCGGATGACGACGGACCGTAGAGTCCGTTGTCATCCGATCCAATCCGCAGACGGATGGAAAAGTAGGGTTTTCCTCCGTCACACTTTGGCGGATCGAAGCGGGTCGGATGTCAGCGGTCATGTCATAGGGGTACATGGAGCATCCGTTCAGGTCCACCTAAAAATCTGACAGGCGGACCTGAACGGTCCGTCCGTGTGAAAGAGCCCTTTTTTACAAGACATATTACATGAAAAAAAAAATAGAAAATAAATGTTGGTATGGGCTGTGGTACGTGATTACAATTTTAGAAATGAGGTTCACTGAGCCCTAAGGTGTACTGTAGCAATAAATGTTAGGTAATCTGATCAGGCTCAAAGACTGCTTTTGTCTGCAAAATGTTAGTTAATGACATAAAAATATGAGATCAGAAGCACAGCTAAATGTATTCAATGTGGTAAATGTAAAAGATGCCAGAAATGGTTGGTTATTTAAATTGGAAAAAAAAAAACTATAGTGAATTTTGGTCTATTTATTTTACAATTTTTAAATTGTTGAACTGACATTTATGTAGTTACTAAGATCATAAGCATGGGTAAAAGTAGGCAGTGGGCTAAATGTACAAGAAATGGTTGGTTACATGAATTGAAAAGGAAATTTATAGTGACTTTTGGTCAATTCATTTAAAATGATTGTAAAATGTTTAAGTTGATAAACTAATATTTATGTATTTTCTAAATGTTTTATTTGTGTAAAATTTTTATTTTACAAATAAATATTTTCTACAGGTTGTCTTATTTTCAGTGTGTGTATAACATGCCAGGCTTCCTAATATAAATGCTCAACACTAGGTGTGCACTTACTGACTTATTGAGTTGGTGTATTGCTGAGTCATTAACAATTTCAATATCAATGTGGGTTCATTTATGATTTTTTTTTCTTTTTTTTTGGAAAAAGGCTTTTAAACTTAAAACGTTTGTTTTTTCACAATTTGAATTGTTGTTATTCAGGTGCATATCCAAATTGCAATAAACAGCTGTCTGAAGAAACACTTGAGCACCTTCTGCTGTCTGGAGGGGGTAAATATGATATTATGTATCTAATAGTTTTTTATTTTACTTTTCAAAAAACATTGTGTGTTTTACTCCTGGCCAAAATGTATAAAGAATATTTACAATTTAACACTGTACATAAATCTGCATAATCTGTTTACATTTTTGAGATAATATACAGATTTAGCTAGAAAAATAATTGCCTCCCTCTCAGATATTCTTTTTTTTACTTGATAGGTAATATACTAGCAATTGTGTGCCCCTTCCTAGGATGGGTAAGAACCAAAGTGTGACTGAAGCACAGCACAGATGAGGGTTAGTTATGCATGCAGAAATGTAACTATGACTAATGTATTTTTAGAAATGTGTAAATGTATTTTTTTTTATTATTGGGCAGATACAGTTATTATGCGCACAAATATGAAGACAACTGTACATGGCATGGGTATGTGCCATAATAAAAAAGTGTCCATTTTGCCCATTTTCTACTATGCATGCCTCACTGCCATTTTGTTTGGTTTTTAACCAGCCCTTCTTAAATGTTTAGACCAGTGTTAATTTTGGCATCAAATTTCAATTTGGTTTTAGTCATAGTCTTTTGACTAAAATGCCATTTTAGTTTTAGTCGTATTTATACATCTGCAATTGTTTTGGTTTTAGTCTAATAAAATCTCCAGTACATTTTAGTCAAATAAAATTATTTTAGTAGACGTAATTCTAATGGGTTCAGTTAAATTATAATGCATTATTTAAAGTGGTTCTAAAGGCAGAAAGTATTTTATCTTAATGCATTGTATGCATTAAGATAAAAAGCCTTCTGTGTGCAGCAGGCCCCCCCAGCCCCCCTAATACGTACCTGAGCCCGTCTCGATCCAACAATGTTGCAGGAAAGACTCGGCTGTCTTGGACTCTCCCTCCTCATTGGCTGAGACAGAAGTGGGTGCCATTGGCTCCCACTGCTGTCAAAGTCAGTGAGCCAATGAGGAGAGAGAGGGGGCGGGGCTGGGCCGCAGCTCCATGTCTGAATGGACACACAGAGCTGTGGCTCAGCTCGGGTGCCACCATAGCAAGCTGCTTGCTGTGGGGGCACTCAACAGGAGGAAGGGGCCAGGAACTCTGAAAAGGGACCTGAAAAGAGGAGGATCTGGCCTGCTCTGGGCAAAACCACTGCACAGAGCAGGCAAATATAACATGTTTGTAATTTTTAAACCCCCAAAAAAACAAGACTTAAATATCACTATCATAAGCATTTCTCTATAATCTCCAAACTCATTATATACTCCTGGAGTAAAAAAATAATTAATATGTTATTATTTATGGTATTAAAGTTTAAACAAACTACACAGACACTCTGGACAGTGGTCTGAGGAGGCCTGTAATGCTGCAAAGTGCTCTGGACAGTGACCTGAGGAGTCCTGTAATGCACAGTGCTCTGGGACGGTAGTCTGAGAGGCCTGTAATGCTGTACAGTGCTCTAGAAGGTGGTCTGAGAAGGCCTGTAATGCACAGTGCTCTGAAATGGTGGTCTGAAGAGGCCTGTAATACACAGTGCTCTGAAATGGTGGTCTGAGGAGCCCTGTAATGCACAGTACTCTGGACGGTCATGAGTCGGACTCTCGGGAGGCTTGTAATGCACAGTGCTCTGAAATAGTGATTTGAGGAGGCCTGTAATGCACAGTGCTCTGGGACCATGGTCAGAGTAGGCCCGTATTGCTACACAGTGCTCTGGGGAGTCTGAGGAGGCTTGTAATGCACAGTACTCTGGACGGTCATGAGTCGGACTCTCAGGAGGCCTGTAATGCACAGTACTTTGGATGGTCATCTGGAGAGGCCATTAATGCTGCACAGTGCTAAACATGCCACACCACAAAGCACACTATGGTTGCTACTTTGCTTTCTGGGAGAGGAAGCACTCACAGGCTTAACAGATGGAACTCCAAGGAAACCGGAAGTTCACATGGGTAAACATCCCTTCCTCACATTTCCGTTCTGTTGTCGTTCATTGACGAAAATGGAATTGATTTTCGTCATAGTTTTCGTCACTGGAAATATGCTTGTTTAGACACAGAGGAACCCTTGAAATAACTTTCAGATCTAAAATCTTCTAATAACATTCAGATACAATTATTATATCTACATCTCATGGTACGTTCGTGTAGCGGCCTCACACCTCTCACCCCTTCTTCTTCTCGGCTTGTTGTCTTGTCTAGGGGGAACCAGGGAGGAGGGATGCGGTACACTACGGCCTATGTCCTCTAATGTGTAGAGGTGAAAGCCAACAACTGTTTACCTTCGGGCTGTGTGCATAACCCAGAGCCAAGTCCGTTCTACAGATGACCCCCCTTGTTCCCAGTAACTGGAGTTCCACACCACTGAAAAGGTCCAACTCTTATTTATTCTCTGACAGCAATAAATCGTCCTTTAACAGCAGACAGGTTGTGACCCAAAGAACAGTTCAGTATAAATGGGGAGTAGGTCAAGGCACAATCCTCAAATAGAACTAACCATTGTAGTGTCACCAATGGTTATTACACACAGCCGCTGCCACCAGTCCGTGTAAAACAGGAACAGAATTACCTTCGCTAAGTGCAGCCCCTGTCAGAGGGAAGACATCCTTCCAAGAGAGTTACCAGAGACCCCGTTGTCACCAGTAATGCTGCACCGGACTGTTCGGAGGGGTTACGCTCCCTGGCCTCCTCATCTCAGATTCGGGCACCCAACACCTTGGGTCCCCTGGGACTCTTCCACCCCTGCGGAACCCAGTCAAAGGTACTGGGCCCCGGGCCTTCTCCGTCGTACCTCACCCCAGGCTGAAGGTGCCTGGGATGGACTCCATCTCCCACTCCGGCCAGGTCAAGGGCACCTGGGCCCGGAACTTCGGAACACCGGCACCCAGGCTGAAGGTGCCTGGGCGTGGCCGTGACCTCCGACTCTGAACCTCGTGGTGAGGGCGTCTCTCCCCTTTATCTCCTCTCCCGACAGGCACAGCAGGTTCCCCGCCCCGCCGTACGGCTGCCGAAACAGGACAAAAAGGGAACAGCACTGCAGTGATGGTTCCACCCCGGCCCCGGGCGACAGCGCCACCCAGGGGCCGCAGGGAACTGAACACCACTGAAGTCCTCCACAATAAAAAAAAAGTCCTAAATTCCCTAACAATCAGTGCATCTGGGTCATACTACCACCCAGATGCTCCCCCTAAATTTAAATACCCGCTACACTAGCGTAAACAGTATTTTGAAATGTAAGAATAGATAAAAAAGCGATGGGGCATACAAACCACACCAAGGTATGGGTTTTTTTGGGGAGAATGAGACTCTTGTGTAATGTAAATGTGGATAGAATAAAGAATATGTAGAAGCTCATGCGTGAGCTTGAATAAAGAATGAATGTATGCGTTGTTACATGTATATTGAAATAATCAATAAAGAAAAAAAAAGAGTATTTGACACCCAGGGCTACTCTATACAACAAAATCAAATTAAACAATTAATAAATATAGCCAGAAAAGTTCTGCAAACAGTGAAAGGGGCAGTGTTCCCTCATATTGGTGGTCAGTAGAAAAACACCTGTAAGTGGAGGCTTGCCTTCTTACACAGGTGCTCAGTAAGGTGCCTCCTTACACTTGTGATAAGTGTATTGTTCCCTTACATTGGTGGTCCTTGAATTACTTCCTTACAAAGGTAGTCATTGGAAGAAGGTTCCTGTTACACTGATGGTCAGTCAGAAAAATTCTGCCTATATTGGAGATCAGTAGGAAAAATGTTCCCTACATTGGTTATCATTGTTAGGAATGTCTCTTTTACACATAGCATTGTTGTCAGTGGTTAGTTATCTTAGAGTCACAAAATTGTTCATTGCTCAAGGAACCCCTAGCAACCTCCAAAGGAACCTTGGTTGAGAAAGGCTGTTCTTTACAATCAATGTGCACGACCATTTTTGTCTAATAGGCACCACAAGGTTCAATTTATGCAGGGCTAAAAAAACAGACAGAATGTGGCATGTGAAAAAAAATCATGATGCTTACAACTCAGACATTTACTCAGAATTTTAAAAGTTTAAAGTTTCGAGTCAGAATAGGCGATGGGAGGGGAAGGAAGCATTTTTAAGAGTACTTTGGTTTTGCATGGAATTCTACTTTAAGCAAGCATAACAATATTCAGAACTTTAGCCATTAAAAACAGCATCTGCATCAGTGGGAGAAATAATCCCCCTCCCACAATCTACATCAGTGGGAGGAAGAATCCCCCCTCCAAGAATCCATATTAATAGGAGGAAAAATCCCCACCCCAGCATCAGCATCTGTGGGAGCAAGAATCCCCTCTCCCAGCATCCTCCCCTCTCCTAACATCCTCATCAGTGGGAGGAAGAATCTCCCATCCCAGCATCTGCATTAGTGGGAGCAAGAATCCCTTCTCCCAGCATCTGGATAAGTGGGAAAAATAACCCCCCTCTTAGACGCATCAGGGGAGGAAGAATCCCCCTTCCCATAATCCACATCAGTGGGAGAATAAAATCCCCCATTCTAGAATCTGCATCAGTGGGAGAAAAAAATCCCCCTTCCCAGAATCCACATCAGTGGGAGAAAAAAAATCCCCCTTCCCAGAATCTTCATCAGTGGGAAGAAGAATCCCCTCTCCCAGCATCTGCATCAGTGGGAGGAATAATCTCCACTCCCAGAGTCCGCATCAGAGGGAAGATGAATTCCCCCTCCCAGCATCCACATCAGTGGGAGGAAGAATCCCCTCTCCCAGCATCCACATCAGTGGGAGGAAGAATCCCCCCTCCCAGAATCTGCATAAATGTGAAGAAGAATTCCCCCTGCCAGCATTTGCATCAGCGGGAAGAAGAATCCCCTTCTATTGCCAAAATATTGCCTATATAAAAACAGATATTTAACTTTTTTTTTTTTAAATAATAACTACAAAATCAGAATTAGCAGAAGTGCTTGTTTTATTGTGTACCTGCATTTCAGCTTTCAATGCTGAAATAAATATTACATCAAACTTTTTTCAGGTATACTGTATGTTGCTAGGCTAATTTTCCAGGCACACCAAGGATGATATTGCCTTAGACACTGACTCCTCACCAAGTGTAGTTTTATTATTTAACTCTGAACACCAGGCAGGTGTAAAAGAACCTAAATACAGTAAAACCTTGGATTGCGAGCATAATTCGTTCCAGAAACATGCTTGTAGTCCAAAGCACTTGTATATCAAAGCGAATTTCCCCATAATAAATAATGGAAACTCAAATGATTAGTTCCACAACCATTTATTCATAACACCTTCAGTTTATAGTCCATATAAAAAGATTATACAATGTGATAGGTTGTGTAACCATAAAATGTCCATCCACAAGGGGATTAGAAGCAAAATCCAGCAGGAGCTATAGAGTATAAAAGAGAATAGAGGCGCCTTTAAGTGTAGCAATATGTTGCTAAATGTTGTACCTTCATTAACCACTTCAGCCCCAGAGGATTTGGCTGCCAAATGACCGGGCCACTTTTTGCGATTTGGCACTGCGTCACTTTAACTGACAATTGCGCGGTCGTGCGACGTGGCTCCCAAATAAAATTGACGTCCTTTTTTCCCCACAAATAGAGCTTTCTTTTGGTGGTATTTGATCACCTCTGCGCTTTTTATTTTTTGTGCTATAAACAAAAAAAAGAGCGACAATTTTGAAAAAAATTCTATATTTTTTACTTTTTGCTATAAAAAATATCCCCAAAAAAATATATATAAAAAAAGCAAATTTTTTCCTCAGGTTAGGCCGATACGTATTCTAAATTTTTTTGGTTAAAAAAAAAAATCGCAATAAGCGTTTATTGATTGGTTTGCACAAAAGTTATAGCGTCTACAAAATAGGGGATAGTTTTATGGCATTTTTATTAATATTTGTTTTTTACTAGTAATGGCGGCGATCAGCAATTTTTATCGTGACTGTGACATTATGGCGGACACATCGAACACTTTTGACTCTATTTTGGGACCATTCACATTTATACAGCGATCAGTGCTATAAAAATGCACTGATTACTGAATAAATGTGACTGGCAGGAAAGGGGTTAACCACTAGGGGGCTAGGAATGGGTTACGTGTGTCCTAGGGACTCGGGAGTGATTCTGTGTGGGGGTGAGGCTTACTGTGACACGACACTGATCGTTGCTCCCGATGAGAGGGAGCAGACGATCAGTGTCCTGTCACTAGGCAGAACAGGGAGATGCCTTGTTTACACTGGCCTCTCCCCGTTCTGCAGCTATGTGACCCGATCGCGGGACACCGGCAGGGGCACGTGAAATTCGGGGCGCAAAATTCAAATTAACGTATATATACGTTACTTTGCTCAGCCGTGCCATTCTGCCGACGTAAATGTATAGGAGCCGGTTGGCAAGCGGTTAAATGATACCATATTCCTACACTGAAGCCTCGTACCCACGGCCGAAAATCTCGTCAAGAAAAAACACGTTGTTTTTCTTGACGAGATTCTTGGACAAGAAACTTGTCCCGGCCGAGTGTACACACGCTCGATTCAAAGAACTCGCGGTTCTTTGAATGGAGCGAACGCGGTGACGTCATCGACTACGACGAGCGTGCACTCGTCACATTCGATGCCGTCGCCGCCATCTTGCTACACCCTATCTATGCCTAGGAAGCTACCGCGCATGCGTCAAAGTCATTTCGAGCATGCGCGGGCTTCCCGGAGGACAGGTAAGTGTACACACACACAATTTTCTCGTCGAGAAACAGGCTGACGAGAATCTCGACGAGAAAATAGAGAGCAGGTTCTCTATATTTCTCGTCGAGATTCTTGTCGGTTTTCTTGACGAGAAACCATAAACACGAACGATTTTCTCGGCAAGAAAGCTATCTCGGCAGTTTTCTTGTCGTTTCTTGCCTAGAAACTCGTTCATGTGTACGAGGCTTTAGAGGCGCTTCTCTTCTCTTATATACCCAGTTGTGACATGATGCTGCTTGTATATCAAGTCAAAATGTATTTAAAAATGTTGCCTGTCTTGCAAAACGCTCTCAAACCAAGTTACTCTCAAACTAGGGTTTTACAGTAAATGAATAAACTGGTTTTGTTGTCTGGTACCTAAAAAATAAATAAAAAAAAAATCCTTATTTCTTGCCTATTTGTAAAATAACATAACTGATTCCAATTACTTCTTCATTAAAGCAGAACTCAAAAATTAACAAGATAAAAACATATAGCCCGTTAAAAGATAAAAATAAAACCATCTACTAAATAAAACCTAATCTTAGCCCAACGCAAAATGTAGCCTTGGATGAATTAAAAAAGAATTCCAATTTAGTCATAAAGCCTTTGGATAAAGGTGGTAATATCGTTGTAATGGAGGTTGCCCCCAGTATCAACAAATGGTTTTTGACATACTGGACAACCAAGAATGGTACAGAAGAATACCTCAGATGTCCTTGGAAAGAATGACCAACAAGTTTAGAGGCCTCATTAATGAGGCTTTCCTAAAAGGCACTATTGACAAAAAAACACTTGAATTTCTTGATGTTAGAACTCCTAAAACACCAACCCTGTATGCGTTGCCTAAGATTCATAAAAGCCCATAAAAACTTCCAGGAAGGCCTATAGTATCAGGAAATGGATGTCTGACTGAAACTTCTAGCCAATTAATTGATACTTATCTGAGACCACACATTAAAGCACTCACTTCTCACCTTCAGGATACCAGTGACCTTATCCGAGCCCTAGACCGCATTGATATGCCAGAAGGAGCTTGGTTGGTAGCTCTTGAAAGTCTTGATGTAGAGGCTCTCTACAACTTCATCTCCCATGATTGGGGGATGCGGGTTGTAGATACCTTTTTGTAGGAGCGTGGTACTAAAGCAGGTCCCTACAATTAATTTATCCTCGCGCTCTTGCGATTTATTTTAGTCAACAATGTTTTTTTGTTCAGGCGCTCCCACTACCTCCAGGTGTAAGGGGTTGCAATGGGGACTCGTTGTGCCCCATCGTATGCTAACCTGTACCTTGGGGGGGTGGGAGCGTGACCTATACTCAAGAGAGGATCTGCAGGAATATTTGATTAATATATCCGTGTGAAAGAAATTTATTGATGATGTTTTCTTTATTTGGTTGGGGTCTTTGGAGGATTTGATGGGCTTCTTGGAAGCTTTAAAGACTAATGATTACAATCTCAAGTTCACATTTACCTTTCATCAAAAGACTATATATTTCCTGGACATCGAGATTTACAAGAAAGAGTATGGGAGCTTGGGCTCCACCCTCTCCAGAAAACCATAGTCAGGCAATATTATCCTTAATGCTAATAGTTCCCACCCAGCACCATTGGTATCAAGTATACCATACAGTCAATATTTGCGCTTAAAGCGCAATTGCTCCAAACAGGAAGACTTTGTAAGGGAATCTAAAGCATTGCAACCACGTCTCAAAAAGAGAGGGTACAGTATGAATCTATTGAAGAGGGCTTATCAGTGAGCCAACAGGCAAGATAGAAAAAACTCCTTGATACATGGATCAAAATGAAGAGCAGAGGATAGTAATGTAAGATTAATTACACCCTATTCGGGGAAGCAAAGTCAGGTTCGGGAAATAATAAGTAAGTTTTGGTATCTATTGAGGGCAGATGAAAAGGTCGCCAAACATAAAAAAGAATACCTTGAAATTACATTTAGGATGTCTGAATCCCTAAGAGATAAATTAGTTCACAGCCACCATGTACATTCCAAGAAGAAAGGGCCCTTTAGAGTTGGCGGTACAGCCAAATGTGGCAAATGTAACTTTTGACAATACATTTGGGAGGCGCAGGAAATCTTGTAGCCCAATGGCAAGATGTATAGACCTAATTTCTTTCCTAATTGCCAATCGATAAGCATCGTATATTATATTAAGTACCAATGTGGTATTTTTTATGTTGGAAAGAACAGGAGGCATTTTTCCACAGAATTAGGGACCACGTTAAATTGGTAAATGCAAAGAAATTTGAGAGTCCAATTAGTTGCCACATGGGGCTCTTACCACCAATTTGATGCTACAAAGATGAGTTTTTTTTGCCTTAGAACACATCCCCTTAAATGAGAGAGGGGGTGATGTAGACAAGTTGCTTTTACAACGAGAAACCAAATGGATTTTCAAAATGTGTCCACCATTAAACATCCAGGGTTAAATGATGCGTTGAGCTTCAAGCCATTCCTATAGGTCTAACTATGACCTTGGGATGACTTGTCGCCCATGGATGGTTTTCTATATTTTTTCCCTATCTTCCATTTTATATCTATGAATTAAAGGGGCCATGGCAATGATCATTTCGCATTTCAATTGTACAAATTTATTAAATTGTGTTTTCGTAAAGATCCTCTAGTCCTCTAGTCATGGATTGTCACTCAAATTCCTGATGTGGTTTGGGTCCCCCCTTTTTGCTTCCCTTTTTGTTTTTCCCTCTTCTCCTTATTTCCCCTCCTTTAGTAATGAGTCAATTCGCCGGCGCTAAGATATCCATTTCTGGATTATATGCATTCTACTGTTGTTTTATTCCTCTTTATCTCTTTTACCGATTCCATCTCTTTATGGGTGGTTCTGGTTGAAGATGTTGATTGCTTGGGTGGGCTGGTTGTGAGTGAATCTCCATGCAGCGGTTGCAATGGGACTGTTTGGGCTTTCGGTAGATGAGTTTGTGGGCGGGAGGTTTGTGTTGTTGTGGGTGTTCTCACTGTGGCTCTCCTCCCTTCTCCAGCTTTACAAACAGGGTGGTGTTGTCTCAAACACTAGGCGGTGTTGTAATGTGTAATCTGGTTCCTTTGCCTATGCGCGGGAACCGTAGTGAGGGAAAGGGGAATTTCCAAAATGTAAGCAAGAAAAGGAGGAATATGCCTGATTCACATAGAGCTGGATAATAAAATATACCAAATGAAAGGTTCGTAAGAATCAAAGAACGGGATCCTCCTAACCAATTAGCATATGTATAAATAAGGGAGCTGGGGGGACGGGAGATTGGGACAAGGCCCAATAGACGGTTATTGGGTGAATCAACCACAATACATTTGGTAATTAAACATAGAAAAAACTTTATTGGTTGAATGCTATATAAGAAAATATTGTTGTCACATTTCAACATAACAGTATGAATATACTCATGTAGGAGAAAGGCGTTTCTCCTGAGTATATGCACATTAGAATATAAAAAAACATGAAAAATACCATACACAGTGCACTGTTGAAAAATGTAAAAAAGATGGCCCGGGTGGACATATACCGCCCGCTCAACAACTCCTAATGTCCTTACTGTAAATGAACACTGAATTACCAATTAGATAACCTATCAATATCTAAAGCCAATAGCAATGATTGAATTGGAGGACTGTTCAGGCAAATTCCAGTTGAAGCTGCAAGATGGAAAATTACTAGGATCTATATCCAAACTGGAATGTCAAGATCAAGCCGTGTTGGCTAATGTTCCTGTAGATTCAAAGTTCGTACCACACTGCTCCATATGTTACTAAATATGTTTGGTATTGTAAAACACTATTAACATCCATGTGGGGTAAATTGATTAGCACAGGATTGTGTTCAAACAAAACAGCATAGGATTACTTGTGATTTTAGTCTGGTGCGGACAGTCTGTGAAAGGACCGAGATTATAACCAAATGCTGGCCGAGACAAGTATGATAATATTTGATGGGGGGGAGGGGAAGGGCACAGTAACCATGTAGTAATGTACTGGCTTACCCATCCATGACATCCAACCTGTGATTCGCCCAACATCAATGTCTCTTTTTGGCCCTTGCTCTATGAGTTTTGGATGGTTTCCCTGAGCTCTGTAGCTCACGTAGTGCTGCTGCTCAGAGGAGAGATCCTGCCGGCTCGTGGGAGACTGCTGCGTTGAATGCGTCCTTCCGTTGGGTCACGTGCGGCACATGTGATCCGATGGCTGTGTTTCACCGCATCAGCGCTGAACGTTGGGCTGAAGCTGAAGCCGTCACACTGTGTCGTCTGAAAACGTACAGACCTGTGTAATTGCAGGCTTGGGCCTCTGGGGGCAAGAGCTGATCGTCCTTGTCGAATCCTCTGTAGGCTGGCGGGAAATTCGTTCGGTAAATTCATTCGATAATGTTCATTATGAGGAAAGGAGAGGAGCGAGTGGAGTTAGTCAACAACCCAGGAGAACGTCGGACATGACGCGTTTCGTGACGAATATGTCACTTCATCTTGATGTGTCAGTGGATTGTTAGTGCTCCTATTAAGTAGCCTTATTTAGCCAATCACAAGTAAGGTACCACTGACTGACGAAGTAGCGCCATCTTGTGTTCACAACAGATAATGTTGATATCCATGTAAAAGTTGAATTTATACATTCACAGAATTTCAAAAGTAAAAAGAATAATAATTACAGTGTTTACAGGAACTAGCAGACACAACAGAAACATAGGCATCGACAATGGGCTAGGTGTAAATAGATGTTTCAAAGAAACATACATACAATTACACCCGTTTGTCATATATTGACTTTGCCCACCCAGCTATTGGATGTCAGTATGTTAGACATTTGTACTGAGGAGACCTGAGGCGGGGACCAATACCGTGCCGATCTTAGACATGAACATGTGTGTCCTATTTATGGCTCAAGAAATATTTTTAGGCTCATTTCTGTATTCAAGCCTTTAGGCTGGAGTGTCTGGAGCCTAAAGATCCAAGTCTTTTCATGTCGGATCAGGACGGTATCGAAATCCCCTCGTCTTTCTGATAGGTTCAGGGCATAAAATCCCTTTACTCGCAGGCCTTGTGTTTTTCCCACATGGAATTTTAAAAAATGTTGGGCCACTGGGGTATCTTCTTTGAGGCGAATGCTCTTAAGATGTTCAGCAAAACGTACCCTAAGTTGTCTTTTTGTTTTACCCACATAGAGTAGGTGGCACGGGCATTCCAGAATATAGAGCACTCGTCCTGTACCACAGTTAATGAAGGATTTAATCTCATAGAGATTTTTAGATTGTGAATCTCTGAAACTTTTTGTTTTGTCGACGTGTTTGCATATGCCACAATGGCCACATGAAAACATACCTACTGTACGTGGTATATCTGACAGCCAGTTTCTATCGACAGGGCGTATATATTCACTATTCACAAGTGTATCCCTGAGATTTCTAGCTCTTTTGGCTGTTAATTGAGGTCTTTCACCTACTATTTTCTTAAGTTGTTCACAGCCTGTCAGAATATGCCAATGCTCTATGAGGACCGCTCGTACTTGGTGCCATTGTGCACCAAAAGGAGTAATAAACCGAGCTGGTCCATCCTGTTTAGATTCAAAATTAAATTTAGGTTGGAGCAATTCCTCTCGTGATCGTTGGCTGGCAATGCTTCTAGCCCTACGGAGTGTTCTATGCCCATATCCCCTTTCTCTAAACTGCTGGTATAGAGTCTCAGATTCCTTGCGATACATTTCTTCGCTGGAGCAATTCCTCCTGATTCTGAGGAACTGTCCCACTGGTATACCACGTTTGAGAGGGGCGGGATGGTAGCTGTCAGCTCTTAAGAGGGTATTAGCTGCTGTAGTTTTCCTATAGGTCTGGGTGATCAGGTGCCCCTCCTGGATGGATAGTTTTAAATCCAGAAAGGAGATCTCACTAGTGCTAGAAACAGAGGTAAAGCGTAAATTACGCTTATTCTGATTGAGCTCGTCCATGAATTGGCTTAGTTGTGTAGGGGTCCCCGTCCATATCATGAGCACATCATCTATGTACCTCAGCCACGCGTATGCGTAGCTGAGGTACATCGAGGAGGTGTATACAGTGTCCTCCTCCCACCAATCCAAGTGGAGGCAGGCATAAGATGGAGCCCAGGGGGCCCCCATGGAGGTCCCCTGTAGTTGTTGAAAATATTTGGTTGCGAATTGGAAATAGTTATTTTTCAAGGCCATCTCCAAGAGTTCCAGAATGAATTCATTCTGTGCTCCCATGCGCGGAAAACTACGTTCTAGGAAGTGGTAGACTGCCAAAATACCCCACTCGTGTAGAATTGATGTGTAGAGAGACTCTACATCCACACTCACAAGGAGGGCTCCATCCGGGATGGGCATGTCCTTGATTTGTCTAAGGACATCCCCGGTATCACGTACAAAAGAGGGAAGGAGTTGCACTAGATCCTTGATAAAACTATCTACATATTTCCCTATCCTCTCTAAAGGACCTCTTATGGCAGACACTATTGGTCTGCCTGGTGGATTATTCTGATTCTTATGGATCTTTGGTATTATATAGAATGTAGGGACATTGTAATCTTCAACCCTCAAATACTCAAATTCCCGTCTAGATAGAAGACCCTCCTCTGTTGCCCACATAAGCTTATCATTGATCTGCTCCACAAAGATATTAAATGGATTATAATCAAGTTTTTTATATGTCAACTGATCTGAGAGGAGTCGTAGTGCTTCCTTCTCATAAAGGGTGGCAGACTGTAAGACCACATTTCCACCCTTATCACTAGGTTTTATGATGACAGTATCAGCTCTACGTAGATCTTCTAGGCCCTTCCGTTCTACTTCAGAGAGATTGCCTATCGGTTTTGTGTGCCAATTCAGTTTTTGAAAGTCTTCCTGGACTAGGTCCAGGAAGACCCCAAGACGTTTGTTGTTTTTAAATTGTGGCATATTAGTGGACCTGATTGTTAACATTGCTTTACGTTTGGCATTATTAGAGTCATCATTGTCTTCATCACTAAATGAGGGGTCACAATCCTCAAGTAGTGATTCTAAATTGCTAAGTGCTAGCTTTTCATCAGTATTAAGTTGTTCTGAGGATGTTGATTGGATGTCTTTTTCTAAATATAGCGACCTATAGAATACTCTCCTAAGAAATAGGTTTAAGTCCTTAAAGGTCTCAAATTGATCCATATCAATGGAGGGGGAAAAAGAGAGGCCTCGACCAAGGAGATCTAAGTGATTTTGCTCTAGTTTAAAATCGGATAGATTGATAACTTTGAGGTCATTGGTGACGCTAGAGCTCAGGGTGGCTATCTGTGTTTCCTCTGGCTCCTCCTGATTGTTTGATCTTTTGAGGGCCTGTACCCTTTTCCTTGATTCCTTGCGTCTCCTGTTCCCCCTACTTTGTCTCCCTTTAGGATCCCCTTGATTAATGGTGGGGCATCTTGTGTCAATTGATCCTTCTCTAAAAAAGACACAGAACGGGGGGTGTCCTCATCGCTACCTGAAGATTGAGCATAGCCCTCAATGCTAGACTGTGAATGAGATCTTCTTTGGCGGGAGCGACCTCTCTGACTCTTGGGGGTAAGGTCGAAAATTTCGCCCTCAGCCCAGTCTTCTAAATCCCGCCTAAACTTCCCCTGTTTGGTGGTCTTTAAATTTCTCTGGGTTTTTTCAACTTCTCTTTTCAGGGAATCATTTAATCTTTCAAAGTCTGGACTGTCACTAAATGGTTCAAGTTTCTGTCGGCTCTCGGAAATGGCAACTTGCAAAGTAACCAGTTGGTCTTTTTCCTCTTCTATGATCAATTTGATCACCTCAATGCCATGGGTTATGCATTGTTTTTGCCATTTATCTAAAAAGTTTTTGGTGTGTAGATGGGCAGCCGGCACCACTCTTTCACGAAGGCCTCTTGGAATGATACCCTTCTCTACATAAGATTCAAGGGATAGAATGTCCCATTTACGATTCAGAGACCGAATAATTAGTTTCTTGTGCTCCCTAAAGAGTGGTTTAATATCGTCTTTTACTACTATGTCAGGGGTGGTGGTTGGGTCTTCATTGAAGGTGGCCCTAATTTCGCTGTCCAGGTCCTCACTTAGCACAAATGCCATACCCTGTCAACTATATAGATGTCCTGTAAACAAGTGAATGAAACTAATGTGTAAATAACAGAAAATGAAACCACATACAACCAATAAAGTCAAAAGCTCATGGATCCTGGCATAAAAAGGGGGTCAAAGGTTGATCCAAAATTATGTAAGCAAGAAAAGGAGGAATATGCCTGATTCACATAGAGCTGGATAATAGAATATACCAAATGAAAGGTTCGTAAGAATCAAAGAACAGGATCCTCCTAACCAATTAGCATATGTATAAATAAGGGAGCTGGGGGGACGGGAGATTGGGACAAGGCCCAATAGACGGTTATTGGGTGAATCAACCACAATACATTTGGTAATTAAACATAGAAAAAACTTTATTGGTTGAATGCTATATAAGAAAATATTGTTGTCACATTTCAACCTAACAGTATGAATATACTCATGTAGGAGAAAGGGGTTTCTCCTGAGTATATGCACATTAGAATATAAAATTTGAATTTGCAAAATGGCCGCGGCAGGGTCACGCATGCACGGATCACCGCCGCGAGCGGTTCCCTGTTTTATCCTTATTAAAGAACATCTGTAGGAACTTCTAATTAGCCAATGGGTTTAAATCCCAGCGGTGACGTCAGACGCCGCTGGGAATATGGGGGTATTTAAGACCTTCAGTGTAAAGGGGAGATTGCTGTGGCCGATCGCCCTGTATGGTACCTGCAGGATTCCTAATCCAAGTTTAAAAGTAATTTGATCCTGTGTTAGATTATAGCAGTTTGACTTCAACTCATTGCTGAATTTAGTCCTGGTTCTTAATATCAACCTGTTATTCCTTCATAGGGGTTACTCCCTTGGGACAGACCATTTATATTGATCATCCCTGGCTTAATGGTATCATATTGATACTAAGCAAGAAGGAAGTGCTCAGGTGAGAATTACTTGCCAAATTTATTGCTATGTCCACCATGAAAAAGCCTAAATTTATCAGAAAATTCTGTGATGAAATAGGATTTTTGTACTCACCGTAAAATCCTTTTGGGCCCTTTCACATGTGCGGACCGTATGTCCGTATTTCATCCATCCGTTTTTGGATGAAATACGGACATACATGTATCCCTATGGGATAGCGGGTGTCAGCGGATGAACATCCGCTGAGACCCGATATCATCCGTCTCCGCTATGGTCCGATTCTGCAGACGGAGGAAAATCCTATTTTTCCATCTGTCTGCAGAGCAGATCGGATGAACATGGACGGACGGTCCATGTTCATCCGATCCCCCCATAGAGGAGAGCGGAGATCTGACAGGGCTGTCCCTGCACAGTGTGCAGGGATTCGCCCGTGTGAAAGGGCCCTAACTCTGAAGTCCATGGACGGACACAGCTCCTTTATTCTTGACAGTAGGGTTTATATGCCGTCTATCAGGAGAGGACTAGGCAGACATGTTAACAGGTAAAAACATGTAACAACAGCAAAGCTGAACAGTACCGCCCAGGGGGCGGTCCCTCTGGTCATAACCCCTCACCCTGCATCTAGCAGCTCAGTTCATCAAAAAGCAGTACAAACATAAAAAGGAGGGGTGGGTGCTGTGTCCGTCCATGGACTTCAGAGAAAAGGATTTTACGGTGAGTACAAAAATCCTATTTTCTCTTTCGTCCATGGACGGACACAGCTCCTTTATTCGTAACAGTAGGGACGTCCCCAAGCAGTGTCAAAAAACGAGGGGTGGGAACAGCAATCAAAACAAAATTCACCCCAAAAACAACCAGAGCTCCTCAACAGAGGAGTTGCAACCTTAAACAGCCGCCTGCATAACTTTGCGCCTGAAGCAAGCATCCTCAGATGCATGCACATCAACCTTGTAAAACTTGGTGAAAGTGTGAACGGACGACCAGGTCGTTGCCTTACACATCTGGGAGACAGATGCTTGATGTCGGAAGGCCCTGGTCGAATGCGCCGTGACAGGAAAGGGAGGCGCCCGCCCTTTTAGGGCATAAACCTGAATCACGATCTGTCTGATCCACCAAAAAATGGTGGCCGACGAGACCGCCAGGCCTTTGTTTGGACCAGTCACCGACACAAACAGTGAGTCTGACCTCCGAAACTGAGCCGTAGCAGACAGATACACCCGCAGAGCTCGGACCACGTCCAAGGAATGCAAAGCAACCTCTTTGGGATGCGACGGCCGAGGACACAAGGATGGAAGCACAATGTCCTCATTAGATGAAAAGCCAAAACAACCTTCGGAAGAAACGAAGGCTGCGGGCGTAGCACCGCTTTACCCTTGTGGAGGATCAAGTAGGGAGACTTGCAAGACAAGGTCGCCAACTCAGAAACCCTCCTGACTGATGTAATAGCCACCAGAAAGGCAACTTTCTGAGAGAGTGTCAAAAGGGGAATCTCTCTGATGTTCTCAAACAGAGGTTTCTGAAGTACCAAGAACACCATATTCAAATCCCACGGAGGCAGTGGTGGTCGAACCGGAGGGGCCACATGTTGAACCCCTTGCACAAACGTACTCACCAGTGAATGAGCCTGTCATGCCGTTAAAGCCAGCAACTGTAAGGCAGGATGAAGTATAGGACCTTGCGACAGAAGGTCCTCTCGCATCAGCAGTCGCCAAGGAACATCCGCCACCAGGCGTACTAGGTCGGCGTACCAAGGACGCCAAGGCCAATCTGGGGCAATAAGAATCACCGGAATCCCCTCGGTCTCCACTCTGCGAAGCAGATGAGGAAGAAGTATTAGCGGGGGAAAGGCATAAATTAGCCGATACTGTCCCCACGGAGCCATCAACGCGTCTGTCGCTTTCGCCCAGGGATCTCTGGACCTAGCCACAAACCTCAACACCTTCTGATTGAGTCAAGAAGCCAGGAGGTCCACGTCTGGCGTGCCCCATCTCAGGCAAAGGAGTCGAAACACATCCGGGTGTAGCGAACATTCTCCTTGGTCCAGCATCCGACGACTTAGGTAGTCTGCCTGCCAGTTTTCTACACCCGGAATGTATATGGCCGATAGAGCCGGCATGCTCCGTTCTGCCCACCTCAGGATGTGAGCGACCTCCAATGCTGTTGCCAAGCTTCTTGTTCCTCCTTGATGGTTGACATACGCCACCGCCGTGGCTTTGTCCGACTGGATCCTGACTGGATGTCCCTGCAGCCTCTGTGACCATGTGGAGAGGCACTGCCTGATCGCCCGAAGTTCCAGCACATTGATCGGCAGGCGGGATTCTTCCTGCGTCCAGCGACCCTGTGTCGACTGTACACCCCAAATTCCCCCCCAACCGGTCAGGCTGGCGTCCATCGTGATCACCGTCCAGTGAAAGGGAAGGAACGACTTCCCGGACTGAAGGGCTGGAGATCATAGCCACCATACCAGGGAAGCCCTGACTAGCTGGTTCACCCGGATTTGACAATCCAGGGACAATGGAGATTTGTCCCATTTGGACAGGATCTCCTTTTGTAAGACTCGAGTGTGGAATTTAGCATACGGTACCGCCTCGAAGGTGGCTACCATGAGACCCAGGACTCGCATGAAAAACGTAGCGACGACCACCTGCGGGACACCAACAGCTTCACTGCAGTCTGAAGAGTCTGCAACTTTTCCAAAGGGAGAAAAAGCCTCTGAGGCGTCCAGGTATTCCAGGTGCTGAGGAGTCGGCACCAACACTAACTTCTGGAGGTTCAGTACCCAACCAAATTCTTGAAGGGTCTGACTGGCAATTGCCACATCCTCCTCTAATTCTGAGTCTGAAGCTGTTCTCAGAAGGAGGTCGTCCAGGTAGCCCATGATATCGATTCCTCGCTGTCTCAGCAGAGCCAGAATTGGGGCGAGTTGGGGAAAACCTTTGGTGCCGACGCCAGGCCAAAAGGGAGAGCTACAAATTGGTAGTGATCGTCCCCGACTGCAAAGCGCAGAAATTTCTGATGCCTGACATATATGGGGACATGCAAGTATGCGTCCTTGATGTCCAAGGATGCCATAAAATCCCCCGGATGGAGTGCAGCGACCACAGAGCGAACTGATTCAATCCTGAACCTTCGTACTTTTACAAAGGAGTTGAGGGCCTTGAGGTCCAGGATTGGACGGACCCAGTCCTTTTTTGGGACTACATACAGATTGGAGTAGAATCCCTGAAACCTTTCCGGCAGCGGCACAGGTACTATTACCCCGCGCATCAGCAGGTCCTGCACTGCCCCAAACAGGGCTTTCGACGAGCCGGAAGAAGATGAAGGTTTGAGGGAAACTATCAGTTTGAAAGAAACTCTATCTTGTACCCTGATGAAACCACTTCGCAAACCCACTGGTCGGAAAGCAGGGAGGCCCACCGAGCTGCAAACTCGCGAAGGCAAACCCCTACCCGAGAGTCGGCGGGGGCAAGCCTTCATGCTGTTGCAGATTTGTTCGCAGGCTTGTTTGGCTTGCGAAACCAGGGATGCTTTTGTCCCTCAGCTGGCCCCTTGTCGGCCTGGGAATGCTTACCCGCTGGCCCGGGCTGCCGAAAAAAACGCTTCTGAGCGGAAAAGGAGGGCCCTGGCCTATGGCGCGGCTCCTTACCTTTTCTGGATTGTGGGAGCAGCGTGCTCTTACCCCCAGTGACATTTTTAATAATGTCATCCAGCGAGACTCCAAATAGCCTCTCTCCCTGGAAGGGCAAATCCGCCAGAGTTTTCTTGGAAGTCTGGTCCGCGGACCAGCATTTTAGCCAAATCAGGCGACGGAGCACCACAGCAGATACTGAAGCTCTGGAAAGCAAGGGAGCTGCATCTAAGGCCGCATGACAGACATACTTAAGGCCATGCACCAGCTGGTCGGCCAGTTCCACGCAGACCGGGGAAGCCTGTTGCTCTACCAACTCGTGGTGCAACAATTTTGCCCATTCGGTAAGTGTCTGTGACACCAGGGCCATGGCCAATACAGGCCGTAATGCTGACCCCACCACTGTGAACATGGACCGGGCCACCTCCTCTGCCCTCCTGTCTGCAGGGTCCTTAAAGGAAGGGGTCCCCTCTACCGGAATCGTGGTTACCTTGTTTAACTTGGATACCGGGGGGTCCACAATCGGGGGAGATGTCCATTTTTTTCCCATGCGTTTTGGGACTGAAAAGGCCCTCTGCGGTCGTTCCCATTCTTTGTATATAAACTTATCAAAATAAGTTAGGTAGGGAAACACCTTAGCAGTGCGTGCCGGCTTGTGGGACCCAAAAGGGACCGACACCTCAGTAGATGCCCCCGCCGTATCTTCCAATTTTAGGATCTCCCACACTGCGGTGATAAGTGCTCCAACAAGCGCCTTTTCCTGCGCTGACCCGGACACAGAGTCTTCCTCACTGTCCGAATGGTCCTGGTCCGCATCCTCTGACATGTCAGAACAGGGGCCGTGTGCCACAGCCAGGCCCGAGTCTGAATCAGAGCTTTCCCCAGAAGATGGTGGGGGAAGGGGGTGTTTTTTACCCCCCTTACGCCCGCACACCGCCTCCACCCTGGTAACAAATGATTCCAGGACCGCCAACAAAGCGTCCACATGTACCGCAGGTGCAGGGGCACCGGTTGCTACCACAGGGATGTCTGGGGAAGAAGCGCCAGCTTCTGACGCCATGCTGACCCACACTCGCCTGACAGCCACTTAGGGACTAAAGGCAAGATACACAAAAGGTCCACCCTCCTAGCTGCTACAGACCGAGGGGCCCCCCAGAGGACTCACCACCCTGACCCAGGTACTGCACAGCGCTGTGGTCCGCTCTCTCCTGCACAGCCTATGCCTGAGGTGTTCTGTGCTGTTCGCGCCATTCAAAAATACATTTCCAGCGCTAGAGGCCAAAACTAAGCTAGAACCACAAGAAAATGGCCGCCGGCTGCCTCAGGAAAAAAGAGCGCGAGCTACAAGAAAATCTCTGCCAGCTGCATTAGCATTAGAACAGCGTGGCTACAAGAAAATGGCCCCGGCTTACCCAAAATGGCCGCTGGATCTTTCTTGAGGTAAAAGAAAAGGCCGCGAACACACTGGGCCTTCGCGCGGAGACCCCCCCACATGGCAGACAGACAACACCCCACCACAGAGAGCGGACCCAGGACACCCAGCGCAGCCCCCAGCCAGGACCCGGAGCCCCCCCTGGAGGACCCCCGGTCAGGTACACAGCAGGCACAGCCAGATGCATGAGGAGGAATGAAGGGACAGGAGAGAAGAAAGGGAGAGTGAGAGACCCCCTAGTCGACCTCCCCAGGAATGCCCAGCTGTTCCATCCTGCCGAAACAGGTGGAACCCTACATACCCCTCCTGCGGGGACTGCTGGACGCATTCCGGACAGACCCATCACCCGAGAAGTATGGAGTGGCTGTCAGTCATGGCCCACTGTGACTCGGACAGCAGTAGCCCGGTCATATGTGTGCCCTGGAGCATATAGTTTACCGGCCACCCCTGGAGCAAACGGGGTATGTCGTGGCCGACCCAGCGCGTAGCTAAAGGTCTGCTCATGCTCGATGGCCGGACTAGGGAGACTACAAGGATATATATTATACAGCCTGTCACCCAGCCGGCAGTTGATAGTAGATCTCAGGATCAAAAAAGTAGGGAAAAAAAATCCCCAGGACCAATGGTCCCAACAGGGAGCCAGGTCCTTCTCCTATGCTAGGCAGGAAAAAACTGAGCTGCTAGATGCAGGGTGAAAGGTTATGACCAGAGGGACCGCCCCCTGGGTGGTACTGTTCAGCTTTGCTGTTGTTACATGTTTTTAACTGTTAACATGTCTGCCTAGTCCTCTCCTGATAGACAGCATATAAACCCTACTGTCAAGAATAAAGGAGCTGTGTCCATCCATGGACGAAAGAGAAATCTGTTTTCTAGATGGCACAGTTCCCCTTGGAAGTTTACAACCAGTATATGAAGTAGACGCTCTGGGAGTGATATAATTATCAGCCTATTAATTTGTTAACTTCTTACTATAACAGGGTAGGTCTAAGTTGAGCTACTTTAGGGTCAAACGATTGATTTAAGTAACAAACGTGACGTATTTCTACTATATGACTACGCAGGTGTGATTGCAGGGTTATTGTTCTCCCCTCATTTATGGCACACAGACACCTCATTGGACCTCTTGGCGGGCCCTGAGAACTGGAACCTTGATCATTTTAAGGGGTGAGAGTGTATCCATCAGACGATCTATGTGTTATTATAACTATGTAAATACATGAATTGCTAATTCGATAAGACCCTTTTAGGTCTCTCTGTATATTAGTGTCCTTTTTTCTTCATTCGTTTTTTCCTTTTTCTTTGAATTTATTATAATCTAAAATGTTTTTAATTGTTCTGTTTTAGTGATACTGTACTACAGTCCTACAAAAGCTCCAGAAGAAGCCACAAGTCTGGTGAAACATGTAGAGGCAACCATTATTTTGTATTGTGACCACAGGGCTTTTCTTGCTCTGGTTTTTATAAAAATATTTTTTCTTCCTTTTAACTATGCTTGTTTAATAAAATTCTTAATTTTGTAATATCAATTTCTTTGCACCTCAAAACTCCCATTTGTTTCCTGGTATTTCTTTGAATTTATTTAAGGGAGGTGGTGCCTGTAGTGAATTCTCCAGTCTCTAAGACCAAACTTATTCTTCTGAATAAATATTCAGAGAGATTTGCCCAGCAGTGCTTTTTTTGCCAATAGATGTCCCCAGTCTGTTGGCCAGCATCTTTTAACCCATCTCCTCTGAGCCCAGTTTGTTCTAGACCTGCCCCAGCCAGTTACTGGACAGTGAAAGGAAAAACAGCATGGTGATGAGCTCATCACTTTGTCACCCTTTGTACTTCTTCTTCCTCTCACACTCCAGCTCTACTATACAAGGACTGCAAAAGGCTGATACCAAGTCTTATTCAGGTACATATACTGCTCACAATTTGAAAAAATACATTTAATGATAAATTAATAATTACAAAGCTGCAAATATTTGTGTATTTTTATCTGCCTACAGTTCAGATATAATAATCATTTCTATTTTTACATAGAACTAGCATCAGTATCAGAATCTGATGAAAAAAGGCCTCCTGCAATACTCTGCGCAGCCACACACTGGGATAGGAGAGTTAGAATTTTGAGCTAATCAAGCTCTATTTTGTGCACATTACTATCTGTGTAGCATGTTAGTGGAATAGGAGAGGAAGAGGATGACCTAATCAGTGTACTGCTGCTCTCCATTCACAGGCTAAAGTGCATCTTGGACCAGACTATATTGTTTAATGTAGTGTAGTCTGTAGAGGTACTGGACCTGGCTGTGCTGTGCTGTGGAGCACAGAAGTGTAGATCCCAAAACTGGTTATGCAGAGTTAGGAATCCTTTGTCAGACAAAACAGCTGACATATTTGCATTTAGCTGCTTTTCTAAAGCTCAGCAAATACAAATGGTTGGTTCATTAGACTGACTAACCAACTAACCAATCACAATGCAATTTTTGCTTTTAAGTGATATACAGTACGTATTTCATAGCAATAAACGCAAAGCACAAGTTAATTTGCTATGGCTACAGCTTTATGATTTTGTAAATACATGTTTTATGAAAAGGAACCTTTGCCTCTACTTTGTATCAGACATTTTAGCTATATATGACACTGCAGACAGAAATGCCTTCTAGTGCTGTCTCCCTTGTAAGTAATGTAACACAATGTGCTTTGTATCTTTCTTTACTGCCCTAAGCAATAGCTGTTGCTATACAGAACTGGAATTTCATACCTGGGTTAGTTAGGTATTTGTAAGTGCAGCAAATGATTTTAAAGACTAAATTATTCTCCATGGTATTTAATAGTAGCATAAAGGCTAATATACAGTATCTCACAAAAGTGAGTTCACCCCTCACATTTTTGTAAATATTTTATTATGTTTTTTCATGTGACAACACTGAAGAAATGACACTTTGCTACAATGTAAAGTAGTGAGTGTACAGCTTGTATAACAGTGTAAATTTGCTGTCCCCTCAAAATAACTAAACACACAGCCATTAATGTCTAAACCGCTGGCAACAAAAGTGAGCACACCCCTAAGTGAAAATGTCCAAATTGGGCCCACTTAACCATTTTCCCTTCCCGGTGTCATGCGACTCATTAGTGTTACAAGGTCTCAGGTGTGAATGGGGAGCAGGTGTGTTACATTTGGTGTTATCACTCTCACCCTCTCATACTGGTAACTGGAAGTTCAACATGGCACCTCATGGCAAAAAACTCTCTTAGGATCTTAAAAAAAAAATTGTTGCTCTACATACAGATGGCCTAGACCAGTGGTACTGAATTAAAATTCACGGGGGTCCGGTCGGAAAAATTTTGTTCCAGCGGAGGTCCGAATGCCATATTGGTGCTATGACTCCACATGATGTCCTCCACTTCACAGCGCCCCCCACCACCACACACATGCACACACCTTTACGATCCACACACATCACAATTTGTGCTTTTTTTCCTTTCAACTTTATTGAAATGTCAAAATACATTTAATTCATTTTTATGCACCACAGCATAGAAACAGTATGCATTTTGCACCACACTGCTCAGTACGCAGGGGCGCTGTTTCTGTGTGAACAGGACACATAGAAAACAATTGTTTTCTATTGCCCTTGCAGAGACGTGTTTTGCTAGTGCAGAAATTAGACCTCCTTTTACATTAGTGTCTTCAGTCCCCCACTTCACATCACAGCCCCCCCTTTACATCAGTGTCCTCAGCCCCCACTTACGTCACATCCCCCCTGCCTCATCACAAACCCCCCATCACAGACTGACCGCCCAAATCACAGACTGACCCCCCTTCACAGACCCCTCATCACAGACTGACCCCCCATCACAGACCCCTCATCACAGACTGACCCCCCATTACAGACTGGCCCCCCATCACAGACCCCTTATTACAGACTGACCCCCCATCACAGACCCCTCATCACAGACTGACCCCCCCATCACATACCCCTCATCACAGACCCCTTATTACAGACTGACCCCCCATCACAGACCCCTCATCACAGACTGACCCCCCCATCACAGACCCCTCATCACAGACTGACCCCCCATCACAGACCCCTCATCACAGACTGACCCCCCATCACAGACCCCTCATCACAGACTGACCCCCCATCACAGACCCCTTATTACAGACTGACCCCCCCATCACAGACCCCTCATCACAGACTGACCCCCCATCACAGTCCCCTCATCACAGACTGACCCCCCATCACAGACCCCTTATTAAAGACTGACCCCCCCATCACAGACCCCTCATCACAGACTGACCCCCCATCACAGACCCCTCATCACAGACTGACCCCCCATCACAGACCCCTCATCACAGACTGACCCCCATCACAGACCCCTTATTACAGACTGACCCCCCCATCACAGACCCCTCATCACAGACTGACCCCCCGTCACAGTCCCCTCATCACAGACTGACCCCCCATCACAGTCCCCTCATCACAGACTGACCCCCCATCACAGTCCCCTCATCACAGACTGACCCCCCATCACAGACCCCTTATTACAGACTGACCCCCCCATCACAGTCCCCTCATCACAGACTGACCCCCCATCACAGTCCCCTCATCACAGACTGACCCCCCATCACAGTCCCCTCATCACAGACTGACCCCCCATCACAGACCCCTTATTACAGACTGACCCCCCCATCACAGACCCCTCATCACAGACTGACTCCCCATCACAGACCCCTCATCACAGACTGACCCCCCATCACAGACCCCTTATTACAGACTGACCCCCCCATCACAGTCCCCTCATCACAGACTGACCCCCCATCACAGACCCCTCATCACAGACTGACCCCCCATCACAGACCCCTCATCACAGACTGACCCCCCATCACAGACCCCTTATTACAGACTGACCCCCCCCCCCCCCATCACAGTCCCCTCATCACAGACTGACCCCCTATCACAGACCCCTTATTACAGACTGACCCCCCCCATCACAGACCCCTCATCACAGACTGACCCCCCATCACAGACCTCTCTCGATATCAAAAACCACTGTCCTTTACAGCACAGCACAGCACTTCTCCCCTCCCCACAAAACCCTACCTTTTTCACACAGGACATGAAGCGTGGGCGCTCTGGACCATGGGCGGGACTTTTCACGTTAAAAGTGAGTGATTTATTGCTGGGACCGCCCCGCTGCCTAGCAACCAATCACCCACTTTTTAACTTAAAAGTCCCGCCCTTTGTCCAGAGCGGCCGCGCCTCATGTTTTGTGTGATTTTAGACAGGCAGTATGAGGAGGGGCAGTGCAGAGATATTAAAGAAGGTACGGACCCGCCGCGCCTGCCATGCTGTGTATATAGCAGCATCGGCAGCGGCAGGCGGGCGAGCCGGGTGAGCCGGCGACAGGGAGAGGACGCTACTTGGCGAGGCTGCGGTCCGGACAGAATGGCCACTGGGGCCGGATCCGGCCCGCGGTCCGCCATTTAGTGACGCCCAGCCTAGACTGTAAGAAGATTGCCAAGACCTTGAAACTGAGCTGCAGCACGGTGGCCAAGACCATACAGGGGTTTAACAGGACAGGTTCCACTCAGAACAGGCCTCGCCATGGTCGACCAAAGAAGTTGAGTGCATGTGCTCAGTGTCATATACAGAGGTTGTCTTTGGGAAATAGATGTATGAGTGCTGTGAGCATTGCTGCAGAGGTTGAAGGGGTGGGGGGGTCAGCTTGTCAGTGCACAGATTGCATCAAATTGGTTTGCATGCCTGTTGTTCCAGAAGGAAGCCTCTTCTAAAGATGATGCACAAGAAAGCCCACAAACAGTTTGCTGAAGACAAGCAGACTAATGACATAAGATTACTGGAACCATGTCCTATGGTCTGATGAGACCAAGATAAACTTATTTGGTTCAGATGGTGTCAAGCGTGTGTGGCGGCAACCAGGTGAGGCGTACAAAGACAAGTGTGTCTTGCCTACAGTCAAGCATGGTGGTGGGGGTGTCATGGTCTGGGGCTGCATGAGTGCTGCCGGCATTGGGGAGCTACAGTTCATTAAGGGAACCATGAATGCCAACATGTACTGTGACAAACTGAAGCAGAGCATGAGCCCCTCCCTTCTGGGACTGGACCGCAGGGCAGTATTCCAACATGATAACAACGTTATTTTGAGGGGACAGCAAATTCACACTGCTATACAAGCTGTACACTCACTACTTTACATTGTAGCAAAGTGTAATTTTTTCAGTGTTGTCACATGAGAAGATGTAATAAAATATTTACAAAAATGTGAGGGGTGTACTCACTTTTGTGAGATACTGTGTGTGTGTGTGTGTGTGTATATATATATATATATATATATATATATATAATATATATATATATATATATATATATATATAAAAACAATGAACAAAAATTCCCAGGTTTACTTACCAGCCAGCCTGCAACAAACAAAATTAACCCCGTCTAATATTTCACGTTAAAATAAGGGTTTTCGTTTGCAGCTGCAGAGGCCACATCATGGCACCTCAGTAATAATTATGGATAGATTAAGGGCAAGTATATTTGGGGGGAGACAATCCCTCTTTAAAGGTATAGGGACAAGGGCAGCGAAGGTTTTCAATGCTTTCCCTTACCAGTTCACTAACAGTACAAACAAGTGGCAACCACCCCAACCTATAACTGGCCTTTGCAGCAAGGAGCACCTGGAAGGTGACGCATGTCAAAAAACAAAAAAAAATTCCCAGCTCACTTACCAGCCAGCCTGCAGCAAACAGAATTTTCCTGTTTAACAGTTCCCTTTAAAACAAGGGGTTTATTTTGCACAGAAATATATATACAGTTGTGCTTATAAATTTACATACCCTGGCAGAATTTATGATTTTTTGTCAATTTTTCAGAGAATATGACCGATAACACAAAAAAAAAATCTTACTCTTTCGTCCATGGACCGACACAGCCTCTCTATTGACAAAGTGGGTATTATCCGTTAATTAGGAGTGACTAGGAAGAAAACTTGTAAAAAGTGTTGCATCACACCTTCCACAGTACCGCCCAGGGGGCGGACCCTCTGGGTATATCCCCTCAGTCTGCATCTCGCAGATCAGTTTTTTTCTGTCTAGCAAGGAGTAGGACATGGCTCCCTTCGGGCCCATTGGTCCGGGGGGAAAAATTTTTTTTTTTTTGCTACATTTTTTTGTTTCATGCGATCTACGATCAATTGCCGACCGGGTGACAGGCTGGATCCTCGATCCTTGTAGTCTCCCCAGTTTCAGCCATCGAGCGTGTGCCGACCCTAGCTACGTGCTGGGTTTTCCACAACATGCCCGTCGCTCCATGGGTGGCCGGTGAGCCTACGCTTCAGGGCCTGCATCGGACCGCTCAGCTTCGGCTGACCTTACAGCCGAGTCGCAGCAGCCTGTCAGGTGAGCGTCACGCTCCAGGGCATACATATGATCGTCCACTTGGGTCCAATCACAGCATGCCTGGCCAACAGTCACCTTCCGTGCGCAGACGATGATCTGTTTGGAATATCTTCCAGCATGATACATGCAGGATAGGTAAGTAAACTCCCCTGCCTCGGCTGGGTGATTTGGCTGGACATTCCTGGAGAGATCAAGTAAGTGGTTGTGGCCCCTTTCTTCCCTCTCTCCCTGCCTTTCCCTCCAACCTGGGCTTCTAGCTAAAGGTTGCTGGGTCCTGGGGGTCACCTAAGGGGTTCCACTAAAGCGGGGCTGGCTGTAACTAACATTTAAAATAAATGTCATTTCTGCTTACCTGTGTGTGCTTCCTCCTCCATGCTGTCGGCGGCCATTTTGTGGTGGTCCATGCCGGGTTCGGCCTCTAGTGACTGCCCGGCGGCCATCTTCCTATGGTTTCGGCACCATTTTTTTGTAGTTCCACACCCACTGGCCTCTATCGACTGATTGACGGCCATGTTTGTTATGATCCACGCTGTATGTATATATTGCCGTTCGGCGGCCATCTTTTTGTGGTCTATGGCTGCTTTGGCCTCTATCATCGGCTCGGCGGCCATTTTCTTAGAGCCCACATTATCTTCCATACAGACACTTTGGTGGCCATTTTGCGAGAGTCTCCGGCCTCTAGGGTGCATTACACTGGCCCAAAAAATTCACACAGGAAGCACTGATAAAAGAAGCAGACTGACACAGCAGCAGTGGGACAGCATCACAGACGCAGCACACGGCAGCATAGCAGTACCGGTCCAGGGTGGTGAGTCCTCTGGGTGATCCAGCATCTCTGCAGCACAGGAGGGTGGCCTATTGATATCTTGCCAGGAGCCCTGTGGGTGTCAGTGTGTGGTCAGCATGGCATCTGAGCCAGATGTCTTCTCCCCTGAAACACCAGATTTAGCAGCTGGTGCCCCTGAGGTGTCTATGGATGCTATGTCGGCAATCCTAGAGGCGTTTGCTGCCAGGGTGGAAGCAGCACACGGGAATACAGGGGGTAGTAAACGCCCCCGTCCCCTGCAATCTTCTGGGGATATTTCTGAGACAGAACCAGGTCCAGCTACGGCTCATGGCCCAGATTCTGACCCATCAGAGACTGCAGACCGTGACCGTTCGGACAGTGAGGATGACTCCAAGTCCAGGTCAGTATGCGAGACGGCTTTGGTATCTGACCTTATTAATGCAGTGCGGGATACGGTAACGTTGGAAAATACTTTCGTAAACCTGCACGCACTGCTAAGGTGTTTCCTTGTGTGTCTTATTTTGATAAACTCTTATACAAGGAATGGGAGAACCCAGTGAGGGTCTTTACAGCCCCAAAGAGGTTTGCGGTACGGTACCCCTTTGAGGAGAGTTTTCTGAAGAAATGGACCTCTCCCCCTATAGTGGACCCTTCGGTGTCCAGACTTAATAGAGCTACCACTATTCCAGTAGAAGGGGCTCCTGTTTTCAAGGACCCTGTGGATAAGAAGGCTGAAGCACTCGCTCGCTACCTATACTCAGTGGTAGGCTCGGCAGTATGCCCGGCATTGGCGGGGGCCCTAGTGTCTCAGACACTTACTGAATGGGCAAAATTGCTACTCCAGGAGTTAAAGGAGCGAGATGCTCCTCCTAATGAGATAACTTTGGCCGACCAGTTGGTACAGGGCCTTAAGTTTGTCTCCGAGTCAGACATGGATACTATTCCCCTGCTGTCAAAAGCTTTGGTTTATGCAGTAGCAATATGCCGCCTGATCTGGCTAAAGGGCTGGTCTGCAGACCAGACTTCCAAGAAAGCCCTGTTGGATCTGCCTTTTAAGGGCGACAGACTTTTTGGGGCTTCTCTGGATGATATCATCAAGGATGCCACAGGAGGTAAAAGCACTTTTCTTCCCCAAACTAGCAAGGGTAAGGGGCCACGCCAAGGGCAAGGGCCCTCCTTTACTGCACGCAAGCGTTTTTTTTTGTCCCCTTAGGGCGACAGGGAAAAGACCCCAGGCCGACAAGGCGCCTGCCCAAGGACAAAAGTGTCCTTGGTCCCGCAGACCCAACAAGCCTGCGGACAAATCTGCGTCCGCATGAAGGTCCGCCCCCACCCAGCTCTCGGGTGGGGGGACGTCTTCGCAAATTCGCGACTCAGTGGACAGCTCTAGTCTCCGACAGGTGGGTTTGCGAAGTAATCTCCTCAGGCTACAAGATAGAATTTCTCTCTTGTCCACCGGACAGATTCGTCACCTCCAAGCTCCAGCTACTACCGACCCGTCAGGAGGCCCTGTATGGGGCGGTCCAGGGTCTACTGGAACGCGGGGTAGTTATTCCAGTTCCAGAACAGAAACGGGGTCAGGG
The DNA here is from genome assembly GCA_029206835.1 of Rana muscosa. Lineage (NCBI taxonomy): Eukaryota > Metazoa > Chordata > Amphibia > Anura > Ranidae > Rana > Rana muscosa. The sequence goes on from CM055116.1 coordinate 846,125,523, forward strand.
TTTTTACTCAAATCTGTTCATTGTGCCAAAGAAGGAGGGAGTTCGTCCAATCTTGGATCTCAGAGCCCTCAATTGCTTTGTGAAGGTACAAAGATTTCGGATGGAGTCGGTTCGATCTGTAGTCACGGCTCTCCATCCGGGGGACTTCTGGCCTCCTTGGACATCAAGGACGCATACCTGCATGTCCCCATATACTCCAGACACCAGAGGTTTCTGCGATTTGCTATCGGGAAGAACCACTACCAGTTTGTGGCCCTCCCGTTTGGCCTTGCCTCAGCACCCAGGACGTTCACCAAGGTGCTCGCTCCGATTCTGGCACTTCTAAGACAGCGGGTTATCGCTATCATGGGCTACTTGAACGACCTTCTACTGAAGGCCCCTTCAAGCTCAGAATTAGAGGTAAGCGTGTCTATTACCTGTCAGACTCTTCGAGACTGTGGTTGGATACTAAACACGCAAAAGTCAGTATTGGTGCCCACTCAACGCCTAGTGTACCTGGGGTTGATTCTGGATTCCTCAGAGAAAAGGGTATTCCTCCCTGTGGAGAAGTTGCAGACCCTCCGGGCTGCAGTACGGCAGCTGACTTTCAGGAATTGGTTGTCACTCCGTTTTTGCATGCGAGTGTTGGGCCTCATGGTAGCCTCCTTCGAGGCGGTCCCATATGCTCAATACCACACTCGAGTGTTACAGAAGGAAGTTCTGTCCAGATGGAACATATGCCCATCATCTCTGGATTATCAAATCCGAGTGAGCCACCTAGTCAGGAGATCCCTGGTATGGTGGCTGACAGCACCGGCTCTAATGGCCGGGAAGTCATTTCTTCCAGTTTACTGGATAGTGATCACGACGGACGCCAGCCTTACAGGTCTGGGGTGTTCAGTCAGCGCAAGGTCGTTGGACCCCAGAGGAAGCCCTCCTGCCGATCAATGTCCTGGAAATCCGAGCGATCAGGCTGTGTCTTTTCAAATGGTCTCAGAGGCTGCAAGGGCATCCAGTCAGGATCCAGTCAGACAACGCCACAGCAGTGGCATATGTCAATCATCAAGGAGGAACAAGAAGCTCAGCTGCAGCATCGGAGGTCGCTCGCATCCTGAAGTGGGCAGAGAGGAGCGTACCGGCACTGTCGGCCGTGTACATTCCGGGTGTGGAAAACTGGCAGGCGGACTACTTGAGCCGCCAGATGCTGGACCAGGGAGAATGGTCCTTACACCCGGAGGTGTTCCAACTCCTCTGCCAAAGATGGGGCACACCAGTTGTAGATCTTCTGGCTTCCCGACTCAATCGTAAGGTATTGAGGTTTGTGGCCCAGTCAAGAGACCCATGGGCAGACGCAACGGACGCGTTGGTGGCATCGTGGGGTCAGTATCGGCTAATCTATGCCTTCCCTCTCTTAAGGCTTCTTCCTCTTCTGCTCCGCAGAGTGGAGGCAGAGGGAATTCCAATGATCCTAATCGCTCCAGATTGGCCTCAGCGTCCTTGGTACGCCGATCTAGTACGTCTGGTAGCAGATGTCCCCTGGCGCCTACCACTACGGAAAGACCTGCTATCGCAAGGTCCCATACTCCATCCTGCTTTACGGTCACTGGCTTTAACGGCGTGGCTATTGAGAGCCAGGTACTGAGAGACCGGGGCCTATCAGATTCAGTAATCTCTACTATGAGAAGTGCTCGGAAACCGTCCTCTAGGAAGGTTTATCACCGCACTTGGAAGGCCTACATCTCCATGTGTGAGGAAATGAAATGGCATGCGCGTACTTATTTGGTTTCCAGAATCCTGCTGTTTTTACAGCGTGGGGTGGACCAAAGGCTTGCCTTAAGTACGATTAAGGGACAGATATCTGCCCTGGCTGTCTTTTTTCAGTGACCCCTGGCGACTCACTCTCTCGTGAGTACATTTGTGCAGGGGGTTCGACATGTGGCCCCTCCGGTCCGTCCCCCGATACCTCCGTGGGACTTGAACCTGGTCCTCTCGGTGCTTCAGAAGGCACCGTTTGAGAATATTAGCGATATTCCCCTGTTGACACTTTCTCAGAAGGTGGTATTTTTGTGGCTGTTACGTCAGTTAGACGAGTCTCTGAGCTGGCAGCCTTGTCCTGCAAGGCTCCCTATTTGATTTTCCACAAGGATAAGGTGGTGCTGCGGCCGCAGCCTTCCTTTCTTCCGAAAGTCGTTTCAGCTTTTCATCTCAACGAAGACATTATACTTCCATCTTTGTGTCCTCATCCGTCGAATCCTAAGGAGTCGGCGTTGCATTCCTTGGACGTTGTCCGAGCTTTGAGAGTATACCTATCTGCTACATCCCTGTTCCGGAAGTCAGACTCACTGTTTGTTTCGGTGGCTGGTTCCAAGAAGGGCCAAGCAGTCTCGTCGGCCACCATCTCTAGGTGGATCCGACAGATAGTAATCCAGGCTTACGCCTTAAGGGGTCAGGCGCCCCCCTTTCCTGTCACGGCGCATTCAACCAGGGCAATAGGTGCCTCTTGGGCTTTCCGACATCAAGCGTCTGTTTCCCAATTATGTAAAGCGGCGACTTGGTCGTCCGCTCACACTTTCACCAAATTCTACAAAGTTGATGTAGGTGCATCTTCGGATGCCTCTTTCGGCCGCAAAGTTTTGCAGGCAGCTGTTTAGAGTTGCAACTCCTCCATTGGAGGAGTGCTGTTTTGTGTTTGGGGTGAAGTTTATTTTTATGCTGTTACCACCCCTTGTTTTTTCTCTGACACTGCTTTGGGACGTCCCACTTTGTCAATAGAGAGGCTGTGTCGGTCCATGAACGAAAGAGTAAATAGGATTTTTTACTCACCGTAAAAAATCCATTTCTCTGAGTCCATGGACCGACACAGCACCCACCCCTCCTTTTAAGTTTGTACTGCTTTTTGACGAACTGATCTGCGAGATGCAGACTGAGGGGATATACCCAGAGGGTCCGCCCCCTGGGCGGTACTGTGGAAGGTGTGATGCAACACTTTTTACAAGTTTTCTGCCTAGTCACTCCTAATTAAGGGATAATACCCACTTTGTCAATAGAGAGGCTGTGTCGGTCCATGGACTCAGAGAAAAGGATTTTACGGTGAGTAAAAAATCCTATTTTCACTCATGGTTAATGTTTGGCTGAAGCCATTTATTATCAATCAACTGTGTTTACTCTTTTTAAATCATAATCACAGCAGAAACTACCCAAATGGCCCTAATCAAAAGTTTACATACCCCAGTTCTTAATACCGTGTATTGCCCCCTTTAACCACTTAAGCCCCGGACCATTTCGCTGCCAAATGACCGGGCCACTTTTTGCCATTTGGCACTGCGTCGCTTTAACTGACAATTGCGCGGTCTTGTGACGTGGCTCCCAAACAAAATTGATGTCCTTTTTTTCCCACAAATAGAGCTTTCTTTTGGTGGTATTTGATCACCTCTGCGTTTTTTATTTTTTGCGCTATAAACAAAAATAGAGCGACAATTTTGAAAAAAATGCAATAATTTTTACTTTTTGCTATAATAAATATCCCCCAAAAATATATAAAAAAACATTTTTTTCCTCAGTTTAGGCCGATACGTATTCTTCTACATATTTTTGGTAAAAAAAAAAAAAAATCGCAATAAGCGTATATTGATTGGTTTGCGCAAAAGTTATAGCATCTACAAAATAGGGGGTAGTTTTATGGCATTTTTATAAAAAATTTTTTTTACTAGTAATGGCGGCGATCAGCGATTTTTATCATGACTGCGACATTATGGTGGACACATCGGACACTTTTGACACATTTTTGGGACCAATGTAATTTTTACAGCGATCAGTGCTATAAACTTTTGATCAGGGTCATTTGGGTAGTTTCTGTTGTGAATATGATTTAAAAAGAGAAAACACAGTTGATTGATAATAAATGGCTTCAGCCAAACACTAACCATGAGTGAAAGAAAAGTTTTTGTGTTATCATTCATATTCTCTGAAAAATGGCCAAGAAATCATAAATTCTGCCAGGGTATGTAAACCAGGGCTTGACAAATTTGCTTGGAATCTAGGAGCCAGCTAAAAAAGTTAGGAGCCAGGTTTTTTTTTTTAACGACCGATGCGTGCAGAAGCGAACGCATACGTGAGTAGCGCCCGCATATGAAAGCAGTGTTTAAACCACACATGTGAGGTATCGCCGCGATCGGTAGAGCGAGAGCAATAACTCAAAACATGTAACCTGTAGAATTTTTTAAATGTCCCCTATGGAGATTTTAAAGGGTAAAAGTTTGTCGCCATTCCACGAGCGGACGCAATTTTGAAGCGTGACATGTTGGGTATCAAATTTACTTGGCGTAACATTATCTTTCACAATATAAAAAAAAATTCGGCTAACTTTACTGTTGTCTTATTTTTTAATTTAAAAAAGTATTTTTTTCCTCAAAAAAGTGCGCTTGTAAGACCGCTGCGCAAATACAGTGTTACAGAAAGTATTGCAACGACCGCCATTTTATTCTCTAGGGTGTTAGAATAAAAAATATATATAATGTTTGGGGGTTAACTTCTAAGTAAAGGGAAGGAGATGGGTGGGCAGCGAAACAGGCAAGCATTGCTGGTTGTCTTGTCTTGTCATACCAACGGCCACCACAAGATGGCGCCAGATTACAGAATGAAGCCTAGGCCTGCAGAAGGCCGCAAAGCCGCGGCCTAAATTCCTGGCCGGTGCGGCCCGACGAGATCACGCGATCGCGGGGGGGGGGGGGGGGGGGGGGCACGGAGATACAGGTAACCTCAGCTGTGCTGCCCCAGGCGCCAGGTCAATAATTCTAGTCGCATTTGCGACCTGGCGCCCGGGGATTGTCGAGCCCTGATGTAAACTTATGAGCACAACTGTATGCGTAAGCTGCAAAGGCCACGTCACGGCAGTCCTAACTCTATACATTTATAATAATGGATAGATTAAGAGCAGGTATGCCTGGAGGGAGGATAGATATATATATTAAAAAGTAAAAAAAACAATATTAAAGCTTATCTAATCCCAAAATTATGGGTTCAGGTGAGTAAGAGGGGGCTCTGGGGGAGCTGCACCACAGAAGGTTTTTCGCCTTAAAGGGGTTGTAAACCCTCTTGTTTTTTCACCTTAATGCATCGTATGTATTAAAGTGAAAAAACACCTGGCAGCCCCCCCGTTTTATTTAACTGAGCCCTGTATTTCCCTCGGCAGGGACGCACTATCCCTCTCTCCACAGGGTCAAGGCTTTTGATTGGATAGATTCATAGAAGTGCAGCATTGACTCCTGCTGCTGTCAAACAAATCCAATGATGCGGGCTCCGGGAGGTGAGGCCGAGTCCGGCATTCGTGTCTATGGACGCAAATGCTGGACTCGGGAGCGCACCCGCAACGTAACCACCCCGGGAGAACGCTTCTCCTTCAGGGTTATCTGTTGCGGAGAGGAGCCGCGAGAGCCGCCGAGGGACCCCAGAAGACGATGTTCGGGGCCACTCTGTGCAAAATGAACTGCACAGTGGAGGTAAGTATGATATGTTTGTTATTTAAAGAAAAACAAAAAAATGAGCCTTTACAATCACTTTGATGCATAGAATGCATTAAGTTGAAAACCGTAAGGGCTCTTTCACACAGAGGTCCGTTCAGGTCCGCCTGTCAGTTTTTTAGGCGGACCTAAAACGGATCCTCCATGTACCCCTATGGAGGCACGGATGTCAGCGGAGACATGTCCGCTGACATCCGCTCCGCCCCGCCAAAGTGTGACGGAGGAAAACCCTATTTTTCCTTCCGTCGGCGGAGCGGATCGGATGACAACGGACTCTACAGTCCGTCGTCATCCGAATCCCCATAGGAGAGAGCGGCGCTCTGACAGGGCGGTCCCTGCACAGTGTGCGGGGACCGCCCAGTCATCCGTCGGCTCAGCGAGGATCAACGGAGCGATCCCCGCTGAGCAAGCGGAGCTTCACGGGGCGGATCTGCACGGATCCGCCCCGTGTGAAAGGACCCTTAGGGCTCTTTCACACGGAGGTCCATTCAGGTCCGCCTGTCAGTTCTTTAGGCGGACCTGAAACGGATCCTCCATGTACCCCTATGGAGGCACGGATGTCAGCGGAGACATGTCCGCTGACATCCGCTCCGCCAAAGTGTGACGGAGGAAAACCCTATTTTTCCTTCCGTCGGCGGAGCGGATCGGATGACAACGAACTCTACGGTCCGTCGTCATCCGATTCCCCATAGGGGAGAGCGGCGCTCTGACAGGGCGGTCCCTGCACAGTGTGCGGGGACCGCCCAGTCATCCGTCGGCTCAGCGGGGATCAACGGAGCGATCCCCGCTGAGCAAGCGGAGCTTCACGGGGCGGATCTGCACGGATCCGCCCCGTGTGAAAGGACCCTAAGGGTTTACAACCCCTTTAAAGGTAAAAAAAAAAACAACTTTTGCCTTTATAAACAATTTGTTTTGTTTATCCTTTAGTTTCACCTTGTGATCCTGCAAATAACACATATTCTGCTCCTATGTGTCTACACTCACTTCTAAATGGTATCTGTGGTATGAGCTATGCTTGTCAAACAGGCTGAAAGCTTTGTTCATCTCCATTACATGGTGGATTAATGTGATTAGTAGTTTACCAAAGAGAGATAACATTGTTTATGATGTCTTTTTACTGCACATCTTCTCACATCAAGTGACAAGGACACTGCATTTCTGGCCAGATCAACACTATTTTCTATACTTGCAAGAAATGTTCTTAGCCCAAAAAATAAAAACTAATACAACTACCACAATTTAGGACTAGTGAGCTGCAATATATTGCTGTTTTGTTTTTGGGTTTAGATACACTTTATTATTTTATAGAACAGTAATCATGGTTACGTCTACTGTTATAATCCTTTGAAGTTTGTTTAAACCTATGCAGCTGCTCGGCAAAAGTGCATTTTAAATTCCTGCCCATGTTCGGGAATGGAATGGATCCCAATAGAGCAATGGTACTGAAGTGCATTTTGCACGGTGCCTGTGCCTAGCAACATGGGTGTGTGTTCCTGAGCTACCACTGATAGCTCTCCTAGGATGCCAATTACCTGCAGATTTCCACGCAAATGTCTGAATGATGCCATAAACGCAGCCATACATGGCTCTAATTGCTGCTGATTCATGCTGATTTGGCAGACGTTTGAGCCATGGGTGCCCCTGTCAGCACCAATTGTATAATGGATATTTGTCACAGGAGCCGGGTGGAATATATTGGCCAAACAGAGCCAGCATCCAATCAGTTGCATGCACTATTGGAGTATTCTGACAGCTGTTGGAGCCAGATGTCAGAATGCAATATTTATCAGGGAAGATTTGTCCATCAGTGCTCTTTCGCGTGAATGAAAAAATCTGTTAGATTTATTTTGGCTGAACGAAAAACATCTATAAGTTTATGCCCACCAACTAATAAAATGGCTTTACATACACTTTTAATTGCATCAAAAATGTAACATTTTCTTTGGATAGAATGGCCAATTGAAGGATCTGTGAAGTATAAAAGAAAAAGATAGGTGATAAATTCTGTGTTTTTCTACCTCTTTTTCTTATTGGCCAAAAAAGAATGGTTAAAAGGAGAATCACTCACCCCATTTTAGAATGAAAAACTGCCCAAGTTTTGCATTTAGAAGAGCTGGAGATCTTAAAGGCTTTCTTGGCACCTGCCATAGACAGCAGTTTCTCCTGGTCATTTAGTGTGGGGTAAAATTTTGTTTCTCATTTAGTGTATGTATGATATTAAAGTTTATGCAAAGCCAAAACTTTTTCACTTTGGATAGAAAAAATAATGTTTAGGACCCCTTGTATGCTGTATGTGTCCTATTGGGGAGATTTCTCTGAGGTTCTTGTTCCAAAGACACAGCAGGAAGTTACGGGAGATCTATTCAAAGTGAGGGGATATACCCTCTTAGACAGTTATCACCAGAACGGGTGTCCCCATTTACACATTTCCCAGACCCTATGTTCATGTTGGATTCCTTATCATTATATGTACAGAAGGCAAAGGTGTAATAAAGGGTTAGACATAAAAGTTCCTATGTTTAACCTTTCAGATATGTGGATATGGTACAATAAGTTTAGACAATTCGAAAGTATAGAATAATAAAATAAATTTACTTAGCTTGCAGTGGTAGCCCGTCCATTAGGGGCGCATGGGCGCCGTCCCCCCATCCATGCGTCCGGGCCCCCGGATCTACATGCAGGGCGCCGGATGCATAGATTCCAATCAGGGTTTTTTTTTTTAAGCACGTGATTAGAGCCAGAGGCTCTAATAGGCTTCAAAAAAGGGTGGGCTCGGGTGCAGAGCACTGCGCCTGAAGCCCACCCAGTTGTCTGACAATAGCGAATTAATATTCGTTATTGTAACACTGATTCTCCTCCCGGCCAATCAGAAAGCGATCATAAGACCCGTCACCTGATCTGCTGAAAGGAGATCCGATTGGATTGGCCGCCAGGAGGAGGAGGAGGGAGGAGACACAGGGGAACCGAGAAAGCAGGCGCCGGCAGCCCGGAGAGAAGCAGCCACTGCCGGTTGGAGTGCTACCAGAAAGATGGAGTAAGTGCGGGGCCCTGACTGACTGACCAACGAGGGGGTGGCCCCCATGACCTCCGATTGTTAGCTGCCCCCCCCCCCCAAAGGAAAAAAACATCAGCCACCACTGTTAGCTTGGTTTAAAGATGTATTACAGATAATAAAAACAAAAAGATTATTACGGTATGTACAATCCAGGGGGGAGTCCACCACTTCATTTGAAGTTCCTGGAGGTGACAGTCCTGTCTGTCCTTGTTTCAGGCATATTGCTTAAAGGCTAGTGAACCTTTGTTCACCTTTTTTTTTTCTAAATTACAGCTCCCCTACGTACCAATATAGCAATTACTGTACTTTTTTTGCAAAAATAAAACAGATTTCCATTTATTCTACCCACACTTACCTCACTCTCTTCATGGATGTTTAAAAACCCTGCTCCATTACTTCTGCCTTACTTCCTGAAAATACTTTAGGTCATGACACAGGAAGGAGTTGACCAGCTGAGGATAGATGATGCAGGGTGTGTGCTAATCAGATCAGCTGGTTAACTCCTTCCTGTGTCATGACCTAAAGACTGTTCAGTAAGTAAAGCAGAAGTAATGGAGCAGGGTTTTTAAACATCCGTGAAGGGAGTGAGGTAAGTGTGGGTAGAATAAATGGAAAGCTGTTTTAAAGAGGTCCTAAAGCTTTAAAGTGATACTAAAGTTTTTTTTTTTAAATAACAAACATGTCATACTTACCTCCACTGTGCAGTTCGTTTTGCACAGAGTGGCACCGAACGCCGTCTTCTGGGGTCCCCCGGTGGCTCTCGCGACTCCTCCCCACATCAGATAACCCCCTAGGAAAAGCGCTCTCCTGGGAGTTACCTTGCTAGCGCGCTCCCTTGTCCAGCATTTGGCATCCATAGCCGCCGAATGCAGGACTCGGCCCCAGCGCCCACGTCATTGGATTTGACTGACAGCAGTGGGAGCCAATGGCTGTGCTGCTATCAATCTATCCAACCAAGAGCTGAGAACTCTGGGCAGAGAGACTGCGCATCCTCGCCGTGGGACATTCCAGGGCTCAGGTAAGTAAAAGGGGGGGCTGGGGGTCGGTGACTGCCAGAATTTTTTTCACCTTAATGCATAGGATGCATTAAGGTGAAAAAACAGAAGGGTTTACAACCCCTTTAAGGTTTTTCAACTTAATGCATTCTACCTGAGCCCTATCCAATCCAGCGATGTCCATGAGCGCAGTGGCTCCAGCCGCTGTCTCTCTCCTCATTAGGCAGATTGATAGCAGCAGGAGACATTGGCTCCAGCTGCTGTCAATCAAATCTTGTGACACCAGAGTGAGGGGGGGGGGGCAGAGTCCTGCTGTCTGTGTCAATGGATACAGCAGCAAGTCTCGAGAGCGAGTATGCACGGGTGCCCCCAGGAAAAGTGGCTTTCCATGGGGGCACCCGATGAAAAGGAGGGGCTTGAAGCGCAGGCGGGGGGACCCCAGAAGAAGAGGATTGGGGCTGCTCTGTGTACAACTATTGCACAGAGCAGGTAAGTATAGACATGTTTTTTTTTTTATAAAAAGAAACCCAAAGGTTTACAACCACCTTAATAGCCTGAAAGAACTTCCATAGCCCTTTGTCTTCTGGTCATATATAGCAGCCCAAAAACTAGTCAAAACCGGTTTGAGCCACACCACAGAATGGAGAGATCAGATGTTCCCAACTTTCCATAGAATAATGAAATCACGTGTCTCATTATACATAAAACATGTTGTAATATAGATAGAAGTGATTACTTATACACTAACATAATTGATAACATGAAACTATTACTGTTTCTTCTAAATCAATAACTAAACATACACTACAAATGGTCATCAGAGGGGGTGAATCTCTCCAACACAGACAGCAATAAAAACCTGTCTGGGGTTCTAACCCTTCAAAAACTAATGTAAATGGCTTTACATACACTTTTAATGGCATCGGAAATGTTATATTTTCTTTGGAAAGAATGGCCAATTGATGGATCTGTCAAGTATAAAAGAAGGTGATTAATTCTGTTTTTCTATCTCTTTTTCTTATTCACCAAATAGAAAGACTTTAATGGTTAAAAGAAGTATCACTCACCCCTTTTAGAATGAGAAACTGACAAGGTTTTGCGTTTAGAAGAGCTGGAGACCTCAAATGCTTTCTTGGCATCTGCCACAGACAGTAGTTTCTCTTGGTCTTCTGGCTCTAGTTTGGTGTTCTCCTGGATTCTGGGTGCCACTGAGAAGACCACTTTATTGCTCTGTATGGAGTGGTCGGGAGGAGGAGGTCCTGTGTCCCACAATGTAGCCTCCTCTCCAACATTCTCCACTCCAGCATCCTCATGGCTATATATAGGCGGTTCATCTGCGATGTCACTGCTGCTAGAGCTTAGACTGTCCCTAAACAAAGGATCCAGCTGGTATATACGTTTTGGAGGTGCTCTGCTCCCGGAAGCGCCCTCCTTTTCTTGCTCATAGGTATGAAGGCTGGTCTTGGTAGAGTCCAGGTGACTTTGACAGCTGCCAGGTGTCAGCCTAATACTAGTACACACCATAGCATGCCGATGATGATCAGTGCTTAGAAATTCGTTCTCGTTGGTCATCAAGTGGTCAGTACTGATAGATTTCTCTAGACCTCCTTGTAGAGACAACCTGCTGACCTGTCTATGTCCTTCACTGCTCTCTGAAGCTGAGCGGGTCAACCTTCTGATGCCGCCCTGTAAATAGGAGATGAGGTTGTCACTCTCTGCTCTTCTGTATTTCTTCACCTTCCTCATCCTGTGTTCTCCTGATCCCTGATCTCTCTCTATATCCCTCTGGAGTTTAGAAGCCTTGTCACTAGTTGTCTCCTCTGAGTACCTGGAGAGATCATGCCCTTCACTCCAGCTTCTAGACTCATCTTCTTCCATCTTGCACACAATGACATTCAGGCTCCTGCCATGATTGCTGGCAGCCACTTTCTTGCTCAGCTTCGTATCCATCATCTCACTTCCATGTTTAGCTACCAGCTCTGCAGGGAAGCCCCCGCTGTCTAGCAGATCCCAGCTGACACTCCTTTCTTCTACTTTCCATTTTCTTCTCTGAATGAACTCCTTGCTGGACATTTCCACAGTTCGGTCCTCTGTGACAGCTGTGGCATGCACCCTCTTGCCCCAAGAGCTTACACCTGCTCCTCGATCAATCCTTCCTAAAGTTTTGTGATGGCCAAAAAGTGTCCTTTCATCTGATGCCCGACCGCAGAGAAGAGCTGGGTGTCCTAGGCTGGCATAGTCTCCTACCGTGTCATCCAGTATTTGCATGCTGATCTGTGAGCGATTGTGATCGGAGGACGGATGAATCGGATCCATGCCGTATATACAGTCAGGACGTCTGCTCTATCGCCTTTCCACCTACACTCTACACCAGTATTCCGATCTCCTCTAATTACAAGGAGCTTCTATCTCTTCTTTTCCATTAAGATGTCACATCCCCTTCGCTCCTACTTATTTATTCATGCCAAGGAGAAACTGATCTTTCCAAATCAGCTGATCTGTCATCTTCAAACGCGTTTTAATGTTGCTGTCATCGTGCCCCTCTTTGTTTACACCGATGATAAACTTTGTCTAAACTTCTCCAAAGAATTTTAGGAAGGGAAACGAAAAAGGAAGGTGATGTCAGTATACAGCTTTAAGAATGTGATGAGAAGAAACGGTGCCATCCAATATGGGGACATGAATCTGTAATGAAGATCTTCAGGTTTCCTGCGACTTTGCTTGAGTTCTAGCAACTGCCTGCCTTCTAGATGAATGTCAAGAATCGCTGAGCACAAAACTATTCTACAGCCAGAAAAATATTCTTAGGCTAAACAAAAGGAAGGGACAGCCTAGGAAGGCTGCATAATCCACCTTCTCCTTGTTTTTTTTTTTTTTGCACAATGGATTTACAAAATAGGTCTTCGTAAATGTCTTATCTCAAGTTGAATACACTATATTACACACAATGGCGTCCCTAGGGGGGACCAGAGGGGGCCCTGCCCCCCCAACATTATGCTGTGCCCCACCATGTGCCCCCCCAAAAAAAAAATATATATTTTTTTTCGCTCGGGCTGCTGCTGGGGTAACATAGTCTCTCCTGAGAGGGAGAGCGTCCCCAGTCAGCTCCTGTGGGGGATTCCTCCCCCCTCCCTCTGCTCACTGACACTGCAAAATCCGAGCGCTCACACAACCACAGCCGTCCCGATCTGCTCCTTTCCCGGCATCCTCATTGGCACGGAGAAGAGCGAGTTGCAGGAAGGACTCCACGAGCACTGTGGGAGGGGGCGAGGGGGGCCCAAGCCTTCATCTCAGTTACTGAAAAAACAGACTGATTTCTCCCGTGTTTAGGACAGGAGAACCAGCCTGTAAATTCCGAGAATGGTGACTGCAAGCTGAGCCGAGTGTCAGTCTATGACACTCTTTCACAGCCCAGCGAGTCCAGCCACCCCCCCTCACTCTCATCACATACGAACAGGGAGGAATACAGCTCCTCCTTCTCCTTCCAGTCCCGCCCACACTATCCCAGCATGCTGTATCTGAAGAGAGGGGATGTGTGGGCGGGAAATATGAAAATCAGCAGCATTCCTGGCTGTGTGTGACTGATGCCTGAGATTCTAGCCTGGACCGTGGGTAAGTGTGTGCACTGCAGACTGCAGTACACTGTAATCACTGAACTGCATTATCTCCATCCCTTCTCTCCCCCATCTGTCTCCCTCCCCCTCTCCTTTTCTTTCAAGACATTCACAATTTACTTTCACTTTCAGTTAGGCAGGTAATATACGGTGCACATTTCTTTCCTGCATCCACAGATTGCAGGAAAGAAACTTGCATAATTCCCCCATCAACACAGACAGTGCTGACAGGGGAATATCCCTCCTGCCCAGCAATTGTATTCTCCCGACAAACAGTGATTATCACTAGTGGATATAGCAATCACTAGTGATAATCATAAGAGAATCTGCTCATTAATGGTTAGAATCTCAGCCAGTTCCTGCTGAACCAGCTGAGATTTAAACTGTCTATGTGTGGTCTTAGCTCTTAGGCACCTTTCACACTGACACGTTTTTCAGGCGGTTTAGCGCTAATAATAGCGCTGCTATACCGCCTGAAAAAATCGTGCCCTGCAGTCTTCAGTGTGAAGGCCCAAAGGCTTTCACACTGAAGCGGTGCGCTAGCAGGACCGCTCCAAAAGTCCTGCTAGCCGCATCTTTACAGCGGTGAAGGAGCGGTGTGTTCACCGCTCCTTTACCGCTGCTGCCCATTGAAAGCAATGGGAGACCGTGGTAATACCGCCCGCAATGCGCCTCTGCAGAGGCGCATTGCGGGCGGTATTAACCCCTTTTTCGGCCGCTAGCGGGATTAAATTCACCCCGCTAGAGGCCGCATACCGTGGTAAAAACGAAAGTATAGCGGCGCTAAAAATAGCGCCGCTATACCCACAGCGCACCTCCCGCCCCAATGTGAAAGGGGCCTTAGGCAGCCCATACATTGATCACTTTTTTTCATTCAACTATTAGGTTGAATGAAAAAAAAAGGAAATGATCCAATTCCCCCATCTACACATTATAGGTGTATGGGGGAATGTTCCCAGTGTGGACCAGTGCTGGAAAAACCAGAGTTGCTGTCCTGTCCCGGCTATTCACAGCGCTGGTCTCTGTCTCCATGGTAGCGGCGGCAGCACATTGGAACCCAGTGCTGGTTACTTTATGGGGCTGATGTACAGGAGGGCCAGCACAATTTGTTGTTAAAGATGGGCTGGGCATGTTCAAAATTCCACATGCCAGAGCCTGCCAGGATGCCCACACTGCACATCACTAATCACAGGCAATGAGACATTTCACGGTCCGCAGCTCCACAGGTCAGGAAATGTCTCACTGGCTGTGATTAGCACTGTGGAGTGTCGGCTTCCTGGCGGGATCGGGCATGTGGGTTTTAAAAAAAACCCGAGCCCATCTCTATTGGTTGTAGACAGTTGAGCTCCCTGCAGGTTGCTTAGCAGCAGTGGAGCCTTCTCTGACATGCTGATCGTTATGCAATTCAGATGATGCTCCTAGTCAAATCCTAGTGTTAAATATCAGTGATTTTATTGATCAAAGCCCACACTTTACAGGCATAGAGCCCACATGGCTGCTGAACATACGGTTGATTAAATATATATGTGGTTGTACTCTTGATGCTAATAAATACTGTGTTTATTAGATCTGACTTGGAGCATCACTAGGATCACATCCCGATCAGCATGTCAACAGAGAAGGTTATACAGCATTACTGCTGCTAGGTGACCAGCTGGGGGCTCAGCTCTCTATAACCAATAGTGCCAGCCTTCCCCTACATGCACGCATAATATCACCAGCACAAAGTCCTAATAGACTGCCGCCGGTGCCAAGGAGACAAATGCCAGACCAGCGCTGTCAATAACAGGGACAGGACAGCTGCGGAACCCGACAGTGGCAGCACACTAGGGCCCGGTGGCAAGACAACCTTTGCAACCCTGATAGTTCTCCCACTGCTTTGGACCCTTATATTTTTTGGTGTGCTGGTGACATATATCTCTTGTTTTTTGCCACCCTGGTGGGGCCCCAGTATAGTAGGAAGGGAGCTCACTGCAGAACATGTGAAAGGGCCCATTGTGGGATCGTAGTAAAGGGCCCCAGGATATATATATATATATATATATATATATATATATATATATATATATATATGCATTTTATAGTTGGCCCCCCTACTTTTGTCCCTGTCCCCCCATGTGCCCCCCCCTAAATATGAAAGCTGGAGACGCCACTGATTACACACGATCCGAAAATCGGACAACAGATTGTCCGACTTTTTTCGCTTAATAGTCGCAGGTAGAAATTGAATAGGTTACTAAAGTCACGAAAATTCTCGTAGGACAGAAAAAAAATAAAAAAATCGGAAGTGATAACGTGTTGTAATGTATTTGTATTGTATTTTCGGACGACAACTATACTGACTAAACGAAAATCATATGATCTGGTATCATACAAGGAAAATTTTCGTGCTTGTACGATCGAATAATATTGGATGAATTGTCGTGATCGGCTCTCGAAAGCTCTGTACCAACGATCCGATTATCGTACGATTGCGTCGAAAGCGGTATTTTTCGTCCCATTTTCGGATCGTGTGTATGGGCCATTACACACACATAAACTTTAATGGCATGCCACTCTTAGTCCGTAGGGTTCAATAATGAGTTGCAGCTATACCAGCTTCAACTAGAAAAGCAAATTAATATTTGCTTTTCTAACACTGAAGAGCCTCTCCGCCAATCAGGAAGCACAGGTCTAACACCCGTCACCTGATTGGCTGAAGGCACAGGTGATCCTAATGGACGCCTAGCAGAAGGGAAGAAGAGATGCACGGGAAGCATGGAGGACACAGGAGCTGTCGCCTGATTCGCTGCCCATCCCACAGCTCACAGCTTATTGAACAATGTATTAAAAAATAACTGATCAATACAGTTCACGTCCTATTCTGTAAAATATTTCCTGCTAGCCTCACAAGGAGCAGTTATACATTTTATATAGAAGAGAACGATTAAAATGAATTGCATAACCACCAAATCAAGCCAACGCGTTTCAACTTATATAATAATGAGTCCATTCTCATATGGCCACCTATTTTTGAACCAGCCAATATGATAAAGCCTGTCTCAGTTGCCTCCCTCTGATGACCGTTGATCCTCTGTGGGAATTGGAGCTCATTTCAGGCGAACAGTATTATTATTTCAGGTACTTATATAGCGCTGTCAATTTACGGAACGCTTTACATATACATTGTACATTCAAATAACCTACTAGCATGTCTTTGGAGTGTAGGAGGAAACCGGAGTACCCAAAGGAAACCCGAGCAGCCACAGGGAGAACATGTAAACTCCAGTTAGTGCCGTGGTTGGGATTCGAACTAGCGACCCTTTTTACTGTTAGGCGAAAGTGCTACTACCACTACACCACTGTGCTGCCCATATGCACCACTAGCTATCTTTGCTGGTCTGGACAACCGGTCATGTCCATTTTTTTTCTGATTGCTTCCACCTTCCTATCCCCTGAAGAAGACTTTGTATAAGTTGAAACACGTTGGGTGGATTTAGTGGTTATACAATTAATTTTAATCTTTTTCTTCTATATAAAATGTATGCTTGCTCCCTGTGAGGTTGGCAGGAAATATTTTACAGAATAGGAAGGGAACTGTATAGATCAGCTATTTTTTAATTTATTGTTCAATAAAGATTTCCTATTTCCTATATATATTTATTTCTATTGCTGCAACAAAGTCCCATCGGAGATATCTTTTCTATAATTCAATAGGGATGGAGCAGTTACCTTACCCATGATATCTTTGCTTTTAAGTCATAATATAGAACTGCTTAAGAGCCCTTTCAGTTTTTGAGGCAGACCCGATCGGGCCCTCCAATCTCCTATATGGAGCGGCAGGTGTCAACAGACATGTGTCCATTAACACCCGTCAACATCCAATCTGATCCTGTTCGCTAAAAACAGCCGGATGGGGATCGAATGGCAGTTGGGCGTAAACGAAAAGGCGGTCCGTTTACATCCAACCACCCATGGAGGAGAGCGGGCTGTATCTGCTCTACATAAGTGGGCATGGACCAGCCATCCGCCTGCTCAGCGGGGATCAGTGGACAGATTCCCCGCTGAGCAGGCGGACTCCAAAGGAGCCCGTCCCTTGTGTAAGGGGCCTAAAGCAGAACTTTAACCATAACAACTTGATCAAAAATAATGTTCTTTAGCAAGAAACATACATTCCACATTAATAATTATGCTACCAACATTAGTGTGTGCTGTAAATTGCCTCCAGCATTTGCTCCTGTTTCTTCTTGCTGAAGGCTGCCTGTTTGCTGAAGCCTATAGTCCTGAGCAGTGGTAAATTAAAGTAGAACTAAACCCATTGATTTAAAGGTTTAAAAAATTAGTTAAATTCCTGGAATTCTGGGATTGCTAACCGTCACATTTGCGTGTGTCCTCAACCAAACGGTCAAACCATCAAATGGCTGGTATCACGGCTGCCATCGGGGGGGGGGGGGGGGGGGGGACAGCCCATACAAATGTAGGAGGCCTGAGGGGCCTGCTGCCCGCTCCACTGTGTTTGCTTTTTTTGCCTGCCTGGTGTGTGAGCAGTGAGTCGGTCATCACGTGACCAGTGGTAGAGAGCGTGGTACACTCTGAGGCAGGAAGACAAGGATGGAGAGGTGAACACAGCATAGCGGTACTGTGTGTGCTCAGGGACCAGGTTGGTGGTGCGTTGGCGGTGAAGAGGAAGGGGGGGGGGGCTTTCGCAGACTGCCCATTGAATGAAGGTACTTGCTTGCTGCTGCACATTTCCTATAACGCTGAGCTAAGCGGACATTTCTGCAGCCTGAAATTATAGGGATGCTGGGGGGTTGCATATGTGGATGTGGGCATATGCTGCCAGCCTGCCTGTGACTGTTTCTTTGTTGGCTTGGTCTGGGGCCGTCTCTTTGCTGGATGGGGATGTCTCTTTGCTATGTGGGGCCCTCTCTTTGCTGGATGGGGATGTCTCTGCTTAATATGACTGTTTCTTTGTTGGATTGGTCTGCGGCTGTCCTTTGCTGGATGGGGATGTCTATTTGCTAGATTGGACTGTCTCTTTGCTGGATGGGGATGTCTCTGCTATATCGGCTGTCTCTTTGCTGGGTTATATGGGGATGTCTCTTTGCTGAATAGATGGTGATGTCTCTGCTGGATTGGACTATCTCTTTTCTGGATAGGAATTAAATGGCCATGTGAAGGAAGGAGTGAGGGGAATAAAATGGGTATGTAAAGAAAGGTAGGGTGAACATTTTATCCCTCCCCAATGAAATGAGTGTATAGTTGTGTTCCTTATAAATTAGCCACTTCAATATCAGGCACTTCCACCCCCTTCCTGTCCAGGCCAATTTTCAGCTTTCAGGGCTGTCGCACTTTGAACGACAATTGCGCAGTCATGCAACAATGTACCCATATGAAATTATCTTTTTTTTTTTTTTTTTTTACAAAAATAGAGCCTTCTTTTGGTGGCATTTTATCACCACTGAGTTTTTTATTCTTTGCTAAATAAACCAAAATAGATTAAACATTTTGAAAAAAGTAATGAAAAAAATGCATTTTTCTTTATTTCTGTTAAAAAGTTTTGCAAATAAATAATCTTTCTTTAGGCCAAAATATATACTTTTACATTGCTTTGGTGAAAATAACCAAAATCAGTGTATATTATGGATGGATTCGGTAGGATGGCCAGTGGGCGGACCCTGGGGGATATTGGTGGTCAGGCCCAGGCCTAAAGCTGTGTAAAATTTCTCATAGCTGCCCTTGCTGGTGTCATAACTGATCACATGTGCAGCACCATGGCAGTTGCAGATCAAACAGAAGCAGCTTCATTGGCTGTAAAGGATAGGAGGGTCTAATTCTTCTTTAAGGCTGTCAGCAGATCGGCCTCTACAAATTTGTCAGTGCCTAAAAATGGAGAGCAACTGAGCATATGCAGAGCAGGGTGAGACAGTATATTACTGGATTTTAAACAGTATACTTATTTTTAATATTTTACATAGCTACACCTGCAAAAGGGGCCAGCCTAAAGTGATCTATCAGGACCTAATTGTCTGGCTAAAGTTCCACTTTGAATTAAAGCAGTATTAAACCCTAAACCAAAAATGTTATATATTGTTGTTTACAAACCCTTAAAGTTTAATTCCAGGCTTTGAAGTGCCCCTGTGCTCATATGCAAATGAAAACACGCACGTAGGCCCCCCATGGGAAATATCATTGCGGACGTCAGAATGAGAGCATTAATTCTAGCTTTAGACCACCCGTGTAACTCTAAATTGGTAAACTGTAAAGGCTTTTAAAGTGTAGCCTATGGAGATGATCAGGTACCATAGTTTGTCACCATTCCCTACGGGCATACTCAGTTTTAAGGTGTGATATGTTAAATATATATATATATGTGTAGCGGGGTGTTCCCCTTTAATGCAGAGAGACAAGAAGTTCCAGGTGAGAGGTGAGTCGGGAGGAAGTAAAGAGACATTATGGAAGTGAAAGCAGAGGAGAGAGAGACTACATCTCCCAGTACATCTTGCAGCACCCAGGGTGCATTGCTCCAGAACAGAGACTGCTGGGGGAGACTTTATAAAGGGGAGGCAGAGTTTTGGTCGGTCTTTTTGGACACCCCTCTCCTAGCAGGAGGATGTCTGTGCTGAACTGCTGTGTGCACAAGGCCTGAAGCCTGGGCCGTGTGCTCCTTTCCAAAGAGCCCTCTGCCAGCCTAGCAGAGCCTTAGAGACATCTAATCCTCCTTGCTGCAGTACACCAGAAGGATTGAAGACTTGGATGTCGGTGGATTCCTGTTCCTAGACGAATCGATGGAGGAAAGGGACTTGGACTTGTCCGGGTGGTGAGAGCTGTTTAAAGACAGATACCTTTATCTTTACTATTCGTTGGGATTACAAAGTTGTTCTTCAAGTGCACCACCGAAAAGATTGCTAGCGAATATTGTTTCACTGAACTTCCATCTAGATCAGTCAGGCCTGACTGCATAGGTAGACATTGCTGGGTGTTAGTCTACCCATGAGGGGAAGTAGCTGTAAAAGGGCAGCGCTAGAGTTGCATAGCAATACTTTATTATTCTGATTACTCTGTTTATCTTTATTACTGTTTATTGCAGGGATCTGCAACTTGTTATACTGTTGTTTATTACTTGCCCATTAGCCTCAGTAAAATATCTGGGTAAAGTACATTTGGTGTCAGTTCCGCTTACTTTAATAGGAGTTTTAAAGTATATTCTGTGTATGTTTGTTATAGGACTGCATCACCAACAGTTGCGGTCACGCGGTCCTATCCCTCTATCACCAGCTGTGCCACGGGAGGTTAGAGCCGATTGCCAGGGGTTGACAGCAGTGCACTACAGGGCCCAAATCAATATCAGCGGCTCTCTTAACTGGGGGTAGCGCTACACGTGGGGGCTCGAGTCCAGGATCCTTGTACGTTGCACGCTGCAATCAAGCCGGTCAGAAGTACCAGCATGGACCCGCTGGCAATGTCACAGTGGTGCGCAGCGATTGGCGCCGATCCAACCGCGGCGGTAGTCATTGTACTCCCGGGGGAAAGATGGAAGGAAGAGGAGATAAAACAGCTCGTATTGTTACTGTCTCCGAGCCACAAAGCATGGGTGATGGATTTTAGGCCAGATCCAGTGATCTCGTTTACATACGCACTGGTAGAATGGAAAAACGAAATCCCAGAGCATTTTAAAAGTCAGAGTATACAAGCCATAGATAATCAGATCTATCACTTGATACATACGCTGCCAGTGAAGGAAGAATGGTTTCAGACACCAAAGCCATCACTCCCACAATTATCTCCACCACTATCCCCTAAAGCAGAAAAGCTTAAGGAACTATTAAGCCCGGGATCACCGCTGGCCGCTATAGGGCCTGAATTGTTGAATGCTCTAGGAGACCTTGTAATTAAGTGCCAGAAAAGCAGTACGGTGCATGTGGAGGCCGGTTACCGGAAGCTTAGCACCTTCTCAGGGAAGCTCCCCGTCCCTGCGGGGGAGGAAGATTTTGACACTTGGGTGGAACAGGCATTGCAGGCAGTAGAAGCATGGGAGGTGCCTGAGGCACAGAAGAGACAGCGAGTCTTAGAAAGTCTGAAAGGTGCCGCGGCAGAAGCGGTGAAGAGCTTCCGGTTTGGAAATGAAAACTGTACAGCTCAAGATTGCCTGGCCATGCTGCAGGAAGAGTTTGGTCAGCTGGAGAAGGTGTCAGAGATGATTTATCAAATTGAACACACTCTCCAGCAGCCGAATGAGAAACTGTCAGAATATGTTAGAAGGCTGAACAGGCAGTTATGCAAGATTGTACTGAAGAAGGGAATGCTGCCCAAAGATGCAGATGAAGCACGCATGAAGCAGATCATGAGGGGAGCGCGGCGCTCAGACCCGGTCTGGCTGCACCTGAAAACCTCAGGAGGAGGAATGTCACTAACCTACTCTGATCTAATAAAAATTATTAGGGACGAAGAGGCGCTGGAGGAAGATCAGCAGGTGGCCAAGGCGAATGTCACACCTGTACCAGTGTTGGTCCATTCGGTCAAGAGCCCAGAAAGAGATGCGGAGGTTGACACTCTGAAATCGCAAATGGCCCAAGTGTTGGAGATGCTGACCTCTTTGATGGAGAAAGATCAGAGAAGACGAGAGAAACCAAGCCCAAGAAAGGAGTTGTTCCCGAACACCTCAGCACCGGCCTCCCTACAGGACCGAGAAGAGGTGATTTGCTATAACTGCGGAGGGAGTGGCCACTTTGCTAACGTATGCTCCAGCCCAAAGAAGAAGAGAACAGATAATTGCAAGCCGGCGGGAAACTCCAAAGGGGCCCCGGTGAAGGAGTCAACCGGGTGCCCATCATCTTCAGTGCGCTCCAAACTAAAAAAAAAGGCCAAGAATGGAGGAGACAAAACTCCTAGGAGGAGGTATAATACACCCCCACCAAGATGTACCCCAGAGGGAGGGGGCAAGACCCCTCAGTGGAAGTACAGCACCCCAAAGAAGGAACATCCACCTAAAAGG
Organism: Rana muscosa; assembly: GCA_029206835.1. Lineage (NCBI taxonomy): Eukaryota > Metazoa > Chordata > Amphibia > Anura > Ranidae > Rana > Rana muscosa. The sequence goes on from CM055116.1 coordinate 846,147,659, forward strand.
AACAATAACATCCCTCAGCGGCTTTGTGCCCCCATTGAGAGGGAGAAAGTCAATGCATGCCAGGCTCAGGAAAAATTAAAGTCCAAAAGGAGCAGGGCAAGGGTCGAAAGCAAAAAAAAAGAGGTGACCCCAGTCCGGCCATACCCAAAGGAACTGGTGGGCCCGTCTCCTACTGTGCCCATTCAAGTGGAAGGAGTCTATACTAAAGCTCTTTTGGACACCGGAGCACAGGTGACTTTACTATACCGGGACTTCTATGATAGGCACTTGAGTCATCTGCCTATCCAGAAGATAGAAGAGCTGGAGATATGGGGACTTGGAACCCAGAGTTTCCCTTATGATGGGTACCTGCCCATAAAGATGACTTTCGACCCATCCGTGGCTGGGAAGGCTGAAGTGTTTGATACCCTGGCAGTTGTGTGTCCCCGGCCGCCTGGAGCCAGCAAGATTTCCCTGATCATTGGGACAAACACGGATCTAGTCAGGAGACTCCTGACCCCTCTAGTGAAAGAGAGAAACCATTCAGCCACCAAAATCCATCCCATGCTAAAGACGGCCTACCAACGACTGGTCTTAGAGCAGAAGACCCCGGGAGAGGGGATAGGGAAGGTGTGGAGACTTGGCAGAGAAGGAGTAGTGCTACAGCCCGGAGAAGTAACCTGTCTTAGGGCCACTGTGAAGCTTTCGTGGGAACAACCTGGCCCCTTTGTCATGCTGGAATCAGACCCAAGGGAAGAGTCCTCAGGCCTGGAAGTGATACCAGAAGTGATTCCGTTCAAGGCCCTGAAGAAGGCCCATGGCAGAGTTCCGGTGAGTGTTAGGAACACTACGGGAGGACCCATGGAGATCCCTGCCAGAGTGTTGCTTGGTCAGGTGAGCCCTGCTGCCCCGGTCACTTGGTCCGAAGTCAAGGGGACGGGTGACGGAGGAGATGTTTGGGAGAAACTGTCCGTGGAAAACCCGAACCTACCCAGGGCTTGGAAAGAAAGAGCCAAGGCCCAGCTGACCAGGTGGGAGAAGATCTTTTCCGAAGATGAATTCGATGTGGGGTGTGCAAGAAGTGCCACCCATCGGATCCGCCTCCAAGAAGATAAGCCCTTCCGAGAGAGGGTCAGGCGGGTCCCCCTGGCAGATCTGGAGGATCTGAGGGAACAACTTGTAGAACTAAAGAAGACTGGTGTTATCCGTGAGTCTAGAAGTCCCTATGCCTCCCCAATCGTGGTGGTCAGAAAGAAGAATGGGTCGTTGAGGCTTTGTATCGATTACAGGACTCTCAACAGGAGAACCATCCCTGACCAATACACCACGCCAAGGATAGAAGATGCCCTACAAAGTTTGTCTGGAGCCAAATGGTTCAGTGTGATGGACCTCAAGAGTGGGTACTATCAAATCCCTATGCACCCAGAAGACAGGGAGAAGACAGCCTTCATAACCCCGGTGGGATTCTTCGAATTCAATAGGATGCCTCAGGGTCTGTCTGGAGCTCCTGCTACCTTTCAACGCCTTATGGAGAAGACTGTTGGAGACATGAATCTTATAGAAGTCCTTGTGTACTTGGACGATGTCATTGTCTTTGGAAGAACCTTGGAAGAACATGAAGCCAGGTTGGAGAAAGTATTGAGAAGACTCAGCGAAGAGGGACTTAAGCTTTCCCCCGAGAAGTGTCGGTTCTACCAGTCTTCTGTGAACTATCTGGGGCACATAGTGTCTGAAGAAGGGGTGGCCACAGGTCCTGAGAAGTTGGAAGCAGTCACTTCCTGGCCACGACCCACCACAGTAACAGAGCTCAGATCCTTCCTGGGGTTCTGCTCCTATTATAGGAGGTTTGTGGAGGGGTTTGCTCGGATTGCCCGCCCGTTGAATGAATTGCTAAAGGCAGAAGGGGAAGAGGATGACTCAGGGCCCAGGAGGCCTGGTGAGTCAGTTCAAGATCAGTGGAACCCAAGGTGTGAAGAGGCCTTTCATGCTCTGAAGAGGAGCTTAACCACTGCCCCAGTCCTGGCCTACGCCGACCCTACAAGACCTTATGAATTACATGTGGATGCCAGCCATGAGGGTCTAGGTGGTGTACTCTACCAAGAACATGAAGGACAACTGCGACCAGTGGCCTATGTGAGCAGGAGCCTGACCCCCTCAGAAAAGAATTACCCCACTCATAAGCTGGAATTCCTGGCCCTCAAATGGGCGGTAGTAGACAAGCTAAAAGACTACTTGTATGGGGCAGAGTTTACTGTGAAGACAGACAACAACCCCCTGACCTACCTCTTCACCACCGCAAAACTAGATGCCACCGGACACAGGTGGTTGGCCGCATTGTCTGGATTCAACTTCAGTCTGAAGTACAGACCAGGAGCCGGAAATAGGGATGCAGATGCCCTGTCCCGGAGGTCTCATGCCACGATAAATGACTGGGAAGATTGGACCCAAGTGGCACCGGACGGGGTGCGGGCCCTTTGTCAAGGGGCTGAATTCCAAGCCAGAGGAGGCTCCAGAGCAGAAGAAATAGGGGTTACCATGGTAGGAGTCCCCAAACACTATTGTGGGGTAACTCAACTGGAGGAAGACAACCTACCGAGACTGTCCAAGAAGGAGTTGAGGTGTGACCAATTGGAAGACCCCATGGGGAGATTGGTCCTCGAAGCCCTGGAGAATCAGGATCCCAACAAATTCCTACATCACCCCTCAAAGGAGGCTCGCCTGTTGAGGAAGGAATTGGACAGGCTACAGGTACATCAGGGAGTGGTCTACCGAAGGGGCCCCTCTGATGACTCAGAAGATAAGTGGCAGTTATTTCTTCCAGAGAAGCACCGAGAGACTGTACTAATTGCCCTGCATGACCATCATGGTCACCTAGGGGCAGAAAGGACCTTCCAGCTCGTCAGAAATCGGTTCTATTGGCCCTGCATGAGGGCAGAAGTAGAGGAGTATTGCCATTCCTGTGCACGATGCATTCAGAGAAAGACCCTACCCCATCAAGCTGCCCCAATGGGCCACTTACAGAGTCAAGGCCCAATGGATCTGGTATGCATTGACTTTCTCTGCCTCGAACCCGACCTGAGTGGATTGGGGAATGTTCTGGTAATAACCGACCATTTCACCCGCTATGCTCAAGCTTTCCCAACCAAAGACCAGAAGGCATCCACCGTGGCCAAGATACTTATGGAGAAGTATTTTGTCCATTACGGACTACCACAGAGACTCCACTCAGATCAAGGAAGGGACTTTGAGAGTCGGTTGATCCGAAGACTTTTGGATTCATTAGGAATAAAGAAGACCAGAACCACGCCTTACCACCCACAAGGAGATGCTCAGCCGGAGAGATTTAACCGGACCCTGCTCAACATGTTGGGAACCTTAGAAACAGAGAAGAAGCAACACTGGAGTCAGCACATATCAGCCCTAGTACATGCCTATAACTGTACCACAAGTGACGCCACTGGCTACTCCCCTTATCGACTTATGTTTGGGAGAGAAGCAAGGCTACCTGTGGACCTGGCCTTTGGCACTTCTATAGACAATACCTCAGCTACATCCCACAAGGGATACGTGGACAGACTTAGACGTAGCTTGCAGGTGGCATATGAACAAGCCCAGGCGGCTTCGGATCAAAGGGGGGCCCGCAACAAGAGAAATTTTGATCTGAAGGTTCGAGTGCAAGATCTGCAGCCCGGGGACCGAGTACTGCTACGCAATCTGGGGGTCCCTGGAAAACACAAGCTTGCCGACAGGTGGAGATCTGAGCCCTATGTTGTCTGTAGGAAGTTGCCCGGTTTGCCTGTCTACAAACTAAAGCCAGAAGGAAAGGTGGGTCCACTGAAGACGTGGCATCGGAACCACCTGCTCCCACTTGCTGAGGCAGTCAGAATACCTCCCGTGAGAGACTCCCCTGAACCGGCCTCTATCCTGGATATTCCTAGGCCGAACACTCGGTCCCAGACCTCTCGAGCCAAAGATGGGGAGGCCTCCCAATTGAGTACAGAAGAAGGTGGAGAACTGGACTGGCTGTGGCCTCCCTCGACTCTGGGAACGTCCGCCATAGATCTCCCAAATGGAGGGGATACCCCAGATGCAACGCTGAATCCGGAGGCTACTGAATTCATACCCTTCAGTCCCTCAGCTGATTACTGGGAAGATGTTCCTGACACTTGCGCAGAGGAGGACTCTAGAGATTCCATACGTCAGTCGACTTCTGAATCAGAGGTTCCAGAACCAGCAATGTTACCTGAACTTACTCCTGAAGAAGAGCCTGTGGTGCCAGAGTCAGAAGCACCAAGAGAGCAGAGGGCTCGCAGAGTCATCAGGCCTCCCAAGAAACTAACTTACCCCCAAATGGGGACGAGCTCAGAGGACTCTGTTGTAACGGCTAGGAGAAGTGTTGAACAACCTGATCCTTCCACCGTCCATTTGGTGGAGGGCAACCCCAGCTCACTCTCTGGCACAGTTAGGCAGGCCACTCATGGTAGTGTGACCTGTGGGCAAGAGAGTTCCATCCCAAAGTTTTGGTGGGAATTCCCTATGCCAACATCATGCTCGACATTGTCCAAAATGGTAAACAGTATTTGTTGAAGTTTATCTTTGGGGACCAAAGAGTTCAAGTGGGGGGAGTGTGTAGCGGGGTGTTCCCCTTTAATGCAGAGAGACAAGAAGTTCCAGGTGAGAGGTGAGTCGGGAAGTAAAGAGACATTATGGAAGTGAAAGCAGAGGAGAGAGAGACTACATCTCCCAGTACATCTTGCAGCACCCAGGGTGCATTGCTCCAGAACAGAGACTGCTGGGGGAGACTTTATAAAGGGGAGGCGGAGTTTTGGTCGGTCTTTTTGGACACCCCTCTCCTAGCAGGAGGATGTCTGTGCTGAACTGCTGTGTGCACAAGGCCTGAAGCCTGGGCCGTGTGCTCCTTTCCAAAGAGCCCTCTGCCAGCCTAGCAGAGCCTTAGAGACATCTAATCCTCCTTGCTGCAGTACACCAGAAGGATTGAAGACTTGGATGTCGGTGGATTCCTGTTCCTAGACGAATCGATGGAGGAAAGGGACTTGGACTTGTCCGGGTGGTGAGAGCTGTTTAAAGACAGATACCTTTATCTTTACTATTCGTTGGGATTACAAAGTTGTTCTTCAAGTGCACCACCGAAAAGATTGCTAGCGAATATTGTTTCACTGAACTTCCATCTAGATCAGTCAGGCCTGACTGCATAGGTAGACATTGCTGGGTGTTAGTCTACCCATGAGGGGAAGTAGCTGTAAAAGGGCAGCGCTAGAGTTGCATAGCAATACTTTATTATTCTGATTACTCTGTTTATCTTTATTACTGTTTATTGCAGGGATCTGCAACTTGTTATACTGTTGTTTATTACTTGCCCATTAGCCTCAGTAAAATATCTGGGTAAAGTACATTTGGTGTCAGTTCCGCTTACTTTAATAGGAGTTTTAAAGTATATTCTGTGTATGTTTGTTATAGGACTGCGTCACCAACAGTTGCGGTCACGCGGTCCTATCCCTCTATCACCAGCTGTGCCACGGGAGGTTAGAGCCGATTGCCAGGGATTGACAGCAGTGCACTACAGGGCCCAAATCAATATCAGCGGCTCTCTTAACTGGGGGTAGCGCTACATATATTTAACAATAGAGTTAAATATTTATTTACTGAACATAATATCTTTTATATTTACCAAACAAATGGGTATTATATTGTGTTTGTGTGCACTAAAATTAAAGTGTATGTCTTCCTGAAAATTTGCATTTAATAAACCGCTGTACAAATATTGTGTGACAAAAACTTTTCAACACATTAAAAAAAGTTAAATTCCAAGCTTAAAGTGGATATAAACCGGATTCATGAAATTCGAGCTGGGCACATATCCGTAGTGTTTTCTTTTCGCTCTTCAAAGCACTATGTCCCGTAGCTTTCTCCTGCTCCATTAATTTGTTATCAGCCTGATAACGGACAAGTTCCCCATCACAAATGATAAAAGCAACCAGAGTTGTGTGTTGGGGAGGATGCTATAATTAGATTAGCAGAAAGCTGAATTATACAACAAACAGAGCTGAAAGTCTCTATCTATGAAAAGAGGGGGTGTGTGCGCCTTTGCTCCAATCAGCTGTTTTGGCTGTATGCCCAGTCTTCACTGCAGTGCTAACTAGGAAGAGAAAATCTCTTAACACGATCTGAACTTTCTAAAGAACATATACATGCAGATACACATGTAAAACTTATGGAGGGAGATTTGTTTCATCCCTATGTAATATCTGAGGCTGTTCACTTCACTGGCTATATGTGAGGGTTTACATCCACTTTAACCCAGACCATTCTTAAAACTGTCCCCTAGCCCCCTCCTAAGACCTATGCTCACTAACCTGTGTAAGGCCCCTTTCACACAATAAGTCCAATCAGGTTCGGCTGTCCGTTTTTCAGGGGAGTGTACAATCCAGGGGAGCTGGATCATGTGACCAGAGCACAGTGGTCTGAAAATACAAGGGGTCTGTAAAAAGTTTTGCAAAAAAAGTAAAAAATAAATATATATATATATATATATATATATATATATATATATATATATATATATATAAAAACTTAGTTAAAGCAGTAGTAAAGTCCTCTTAGTGTTTTTTTTACCTACAGGTAAGCCTATAATAGGGCTTACCTGTAGGTAAAATGAATTTCTCTTATCATCCATGGACTGACACGGCGTCTCTTATTCACTGTATACGTGGGTTATGTCCCTGCTTGCAGGAGAAGACCTAGGCAGAATGTGAGATGTTATACATACATTCTAAAAGCCAGAGTTGAACAGCCCCACCCAGGGGGCGGTCCCTCCGGACATAACCCACCCCCTGCAGTCAGCAGACCTCAGTTTTTTTCTGCCTAGCAGAAGGAAAAGACGTGGCTCTCTCAGGAGCCAGTCTCCTGGAAGATTTTACTTGAAAATTTTATTCCTTTGGGAATTTTATTATTTTATTTTTGAGACCTTCAATCAACTGTCGGCTGGGCAACAGGTTGGGTACACTAGTATCCTCGTAGTCTTCCCTGTCCGACCATCGAGCGTGCTGATCCTCGCCTTGTGTGCGCGAGACTCAGTTCACGACATGCCCCACGACTCCAGGGGTGGCCAGGTTGCTTTCATGCTCCCCCGGTCCTCTCAAGATTTAACAGTACCTGACGGACTGTATCTCTCGCGGTGGACCGGGCCGACAGCTACGCAGTCTTACTCTGTGATAGGTCTGTCAGAAACACACCAGTGGGTCCCTCAGGGGACGGGTAAGTAGTCTCTCCTGCCTGCAGGTGAGTACAAAATGCTGTGTGTTTCTCTGTGGGGGATTTTCCCTGTCTCCCCCTGTGTTTTATTGTCACTCTCTGTCACCATTGCTGGCGCTGTGCTGTAGGGGGTGCCTGGGGGTCATACTGTCCGGGGGGGGCTCATGCTGGTCTGCATATCGCTGGGGGCCTTTTGTGTTATTTTGGGGCCCGGGCGCCGTTTGGCACTGTGTGTGCGGTTTTTCATTTTTAAATTTTATCTGCGCATGGCGGCCATTTTGCTGCAGATCGCCTCAGTGAAGTGGGGCGGCCATTTTCTTGTAGCCCGCACGCTTTTCAGCACTAGTTTGGCCTCTATCGCAGCTGTAACAGCGCGAATCTCCTCACAATCTCCTCACAGCTCACTCGCTGAAATGAATATTTCATAAACGGGCACCATTTAGGAGATATTCACACTAGATGCAGCAGGCGACATCACCAGCGCATGTGCTCTGAAGATCCTGTATACAGTGCCGGACCTTCAGAGCACCGTGCCGTAACTGAGGGCTCCAGCACACATGCGGGGGGTGTGACGTCACCGCGGCTCCAGCCAATCACACAGCCGGAGTCTGCAAACCCGGAAAGAGGACCAGATGAAGATGGAAGCACTCTCAGCAGTGACAGCACACCGCTGGAGGGCTTTGTTCTAAAGTAAGTATTTCATAAGGTGCTAGTATGCGATGCATACCATACTAGCACATTATACTATTAATTTGCAGTTAAACATTTTTTGTTTTTTTTATTGCAGCGGTTTACAACTGCTTTAAAAAAAGTGCAGAAACTTTTTGAAGAACTATGGGTGTTAGGAGGGAGTAAGGGACAGTTTTAAGAGTAGTTAAGTTTAAGCCTGGAATTCCACTTTGAAGCCCAACTCTGAAAATTCTCCCTTGGAGTGGATCTGTGCATGCGCTGCAAGGGTTAACTGCTCATTTATTCTATGGAAGATTAAAAGCACTTTTAATTATGCGATCCACTGCTCCCCCACGTTATAGCAGTGGACTGTCCCCTCTGTGTTCTCATGTCCAGTGCCCTGTATTTGTCTTAAAGACTTTAGAACCTGTAGCGCTACCCCCTGGAGGGCCGCTGGATTTTGGGTCCCCCTACTCCTGCACAGCCAATCAAAGTGCATTTTCCACCTTTCATTCGGAGACAGTAAACAGTCCATGGGGTTGTTTTTTTTTTGTTTTTTTTTCCAACACAACAATAAAAACAACTTGGATGGAGAATAGGGATTATAGGATGCCAAACTTGACTCAAAAGAACAACTTGAGGAATACTTCCTTCACTCTGGACACTGAAAAAAAAATGGCAAATTCTGTACTGTTTTCCCTCCAGAGCACGAACAGTGTCTCTTGATTTGGCAAAGAAGAATTCCCCTTATAGGAGCTCTGTGTCCCCTTAGTGGAATTTAGCAAAAACCCAAATTGCAGGAGATCTATGTCCCCTCTCTTAAAGATACCAGCGTGGCTGGCTGCTTGGTAAAGCATCCCAGAACAAGGGATTGGGTTTAGCTTGTTGGCACTGTCCCAGAAAAGCTTGCTGGATATTGGATCTTGAAGCATTCTCCTCTTTTGGTCCTGGGGGTGTAGAGGTACTCACACTGTCCCTTGTAATCCTGCTGCTTTTAAGAAAACTGCTGTTCAGGCCTCCTGCTGTCCAGGTCCTCCCATGCTGGCCAGGGTGTCCCCTAGAAGAGACTGTAGGGCAATGGAGGTCCCCATGTCCTCCTTCCTTCCTCAGCCTGGAGACAGAGCCCCCCTCAGCCCTAGGGCCCCCTCCCAGGCTACACAACACAGCCTCAGCACTTCATCTCCCACCCGACTCCCCTGCTGGCAGAGCTCCACAAAATGTATGGGCTGACGCAGCCACCCTGCCAGGCCTCCTGTCTGAGGATTGGTCAGATTCCCATAAACATGCAGATTATGTCCTCTTTGCCTTCACCCACTAGATTCTAGAAATTACCAGCAGCTTCTAGAACCAGGGAGAGGTACCAGAAGCATGACCTGTAAAGCCCTCCAGCCTGGTCTAAAGTAGCCCCAACCAATTAACCAGGCTACTGTGAGTCGAAATGTCCTTACTCTAAACTGTACACAAAAGGGTGCTACAGACCTAAGACCGCTGGAATACGGGGGAGAAGACACTGTGGGGACTGGTCTAGTAGCATGGAAGTTCAGATCTTTGCATGTTCTTTTCTATGTTTGTGTATAAAATACTTGTGCACTGCTATGTATAAAACACAATTAGTGTATCTGAATGTGACGGGAGTCACTTTTGGACGCAGGGTGACCAAAAAAATAATGAACCCTGAGAATATGATTGGATTACTTCAAATGGGACAGTAATATTCATTAACAATATCTCTCAAGGAATATGAAGATTTTATCCCCTGTACACTGTGAGGCCTATGACCAGAAAGTAAAACGCCTAATATGGGCACTCCAGGAAGTTCAATGTAAGAGGCCGACCGTCTATTGCTTAACGATGTTGCCTTTGTCTGGATAAGTAAATTGTGTTAATCTTGTCTGAGGCAGCGTTCCCTTCACCTATTATTAAGTGTGCTAATGAACTCACCTGTTGTCTGCTAAGGGATGTATTGACACTCAGAATAATGTGTATTGGGGAACCGTTATGTAACCATTGGGTGATGTTGTGGGTGGATCCGGGTCATTGTTCATGTGGTGACTGCAGTATTCCCAAATGTATTGTGAGGGGGTTAGCTCGGCAGCGGGTGTGTGTGACCCCCGGGATGGGCTCCCCACACAAAACAGGCCCAGCAAACGGAGGTTGTGGTTTTCAAAATCAAAAAAAGGTGCGGTTTATTTTCTATTTACAGTGACAAAACACAGCAAAGCCAAAAGAAACATAAACAAATTAAATCCTGGTCAACTTGACCTCTGACTAAACATACAGGTTTCCTAACTAACAACTGGGATCAGCCTAGTGCTGTCCTAGTCCCTAAGTCCCTGGTTTTAAATGTCCAAGCAAATAGCCACACAGGCTTTTTCTCACCGCACAGGGGTTCACTCTCCCTAGACAGTCCACACAGGTCTGGTTCCAGGCATGAGCTAACATCTAATGAAGCTGGGAGTTCTTATAGAGGCCTAAATGAGCTGACAAGCTTCAGCTGGCCTCATCAACTCCCTGTCTGTACGACGCCCCACACTCTCCCTAGAGGTATGAGTCATCCATGAGCCTACTAGCCTCAGCTGGGCTTATACAACTCTCCACCCTAGTTGTATAAGTCAGCATAAAGCCTGAATCTGGGAGAAATATATCTACCCCCCTGGATGCAACCAGGTGACTTTACCTTCCTGCTGTCACATACCCCCCCCTCTTGTTTTAACCTCGGGGTTGGAACACCAGCAATCAGGCATTCATGTACTCGAGACAAAGCATCCACATTCCCCATTTGAACGCCAGGGCGATGCTTTACTGTGAAGTTGAATTCCTGGAGGGCCAGGAACCACCTATTCACTCTTCTATTTGTTTCCTTGTTTTGAGCCATCCACTTTAACGGAGCGTGATCCGTAACCATGTCAAAGTGCCTACCTAGCAGGTAGTACCGAAGGGAATCTAGAGCCCACTTCACCGCTAAACACTCCTTTTCAACGGTGGCGTAATTTACCTCATGGGACTTCAACTTCCTGCTGAGGTAAATGACTGGGTGCTCTTCCCCGTTCCAGACCTGGGACAATACTGCTCCTAACCCCACATCTGACGCATCACTTTGTACGACAAAGTCTTTAGAGAAGTCGGGTGAGTACAACACTGGCTGGCTACATAAGGCTTGTTTCAAGAATTGGAATGCTGCCTCAGCCTCGGGGGTCCATTTAATCATGACCGCCCCTTTCCCCTTCATCAGGTTGGTTAGGGGCACAGCCTTAGAAGCAAAGTGGGGAATGAATCGCCGATAATACCCAGCGATTCCCAGAAAGGCTCGTACCTGCTTCTTGCTGTTGGGACGTGGCCAACTCTGGATGGCCTCGACTTTGTTGAGTTGGGGTTTTATTACTCCCCTCCCAATGGTGTACCCAAGATATTTGGCCTCCTCCTGCCCAATGGTACACTTCTTGGGGTTAGCCGTAAACCCCGCTTCCCGAACAGAGTCCAGGACTGCTTGCACTTTTGGCAGATGTGAGGCCCAATCTGTGCTATGGACAATTACGTCATCCAGGTAAGCCGCAGCATACTTCCGATGGGGCCTCAGCATCTGGTCCATTTTCCGCTGGAACGTGGCCGGCGCATTCTGTAACCCGAACGGCATTCTTTTATATTGGAACGCCCCGTCTGGGGTTACAAATGCGGTTTTCTCTTTGGCCAATTTGGCCAGGGGGATTTGCCAATACCCTTTTGTGAGGTCAAGAGTCGTCATGTATCGGGCTGTTCCCAGCCGGTCGATCAACTCATCTATACGTGGCATGGGGTAGGTGTCAAATTTTGTAACTTTGTTCAACTGACGAAAATCGTTACAAAATCGCCAGCTCCCATCCGGTTTAGGCACCAACACAATGGGACTAGACCAATCACTTTGGGACTCCTCTATCACCCCTAAGTTCAGCATTTTCTGTACTTCCTCCCGTATTGCCTCCCGTCTGGCCTCTGGGATCCGATAGGGTTTTAACTTCACCCTTTCACCGGGCGGGGTAATGATGTCATGCTCTACCCCAGATGTTTGTCCCGGCAGCTCAGAGAATACCTCCTTGTTGCGAAGCACAAACTCCTTAACCTCCTGTTGTTGGGGTTGTGACAAGGTGGCTGCTATTCCAACCTCAGGAATCACGCAACCAGTTTGAGCTGGTGACCAAGTGTCTGCGACTAGGGACTCTCTATCCCTCCAGGCTTTCAACAGATTAACGTGATAGATCTGTTCGGGCTTTCGCCTTCCTGGTTGTCTGACCTTGTAATTCACTTCGCTCACTTTTTCCATTATCTCGTAGGGGCCTTGCCATTTGGCAAGGAATTTACTTTCAACCGTAGGGACAAGTACCAGTATCCTATCCCCCGGGGAAAAGGTACGGGTCTTGGCTCCACGGTTGTACACTCTCTGCTGTGCTAACTGCGCTTGGGCCAAATGTTCCTTCACGATGGGCATTACCTGTGCAATTCGGTCTTGCATCAGGGCGACATGCTCAATCACACTCCTGTGGGGAGAACTCTCACTTTCCCAAGTTTCCTTGGCAATATCCAACAGCCCTCTTGGGTGTCTCCCATACAGTAACTCAAAGGGGGAGAATCCCGTAGAGGATTGGGGCACCTCCCTAATAGCAAACATCAGATAAGGAAGTAGACAGTCCCAATCCTTTCCATCTCTATCCACCACTTTCTTCAACATTTGCTTTAGGGTTTTGTTGAATCTTTCAACCAGCCCATCGGTTTGGGGGTGATACACAGATGTACGTAATTGCGTCACTTTGAACAATTTACACAGCTCCTTCATAACCCGGGACATAAAGGGTGTACCTTGGTCCGTAAGCAGTTCTCTACAAATACCCACCCGGCTAAACACAAGAGATAGCTCTTTGGCTATGGTTTTGGCCGAGGTATTTCGGAGAGGGATCGCTTCTGGATAACGGGTGGCATAGTCCATTATAACTAATATGTACTGGTGCCCCCTAGCGGACTTGATTATAGGACCTACCAAATCCATGGCGATCCTCTCAAACGGGACCTCAATGATGGGTAGAGGGACCAGCGGGCTACGGAAATGTGGCATCGGGGCCGACCTCTGACACACAGGGCAGGAGGAACAATAATTTTCTATGTCCTTTATCACCCCCGGCCAATAGAATCTCTGTAATACCCTCTCTCGGGTTTTCTCTGTCCCCAGATGACCTCCAAGAATGTGCCCATGGGCCAACTCCAACACCAACTTCCTGTAAGGTTTGGGCACCACAAGCTGCTCAACGGTTTCTTCTGCCCTTTTTGCCACCCGATACAGTAGGTCCTTCTCTACGCTGAAGTATGGGTAAGTGCAGGTATTATCTGGGTTCACTAACTCGCCATCTATTTTCACTACGTTTTCCCGTGCATTTATTAGGGCGGGGTCTTTCAACTGTTCTGTGGCAAAGTTTTCCCTGTGAACCTCAAGATCAGAAAACTCCACAGACGGTAGGTTTTCGTCTGAGGAGGTGGGCTCCTCTCCAGTTTCTTGAGTCTCCCCTGCCAATACTGATAAGGGAAATTCCGGAGAGTCCTCACCACTCTCAGGGGAGTTCTGGCTATCCCATTCCTGGTACATAGGGGCACCAGTGGGGGGCTCAGGATCATCCCACAGTTCCCAGAACTTCGGAAAATCCCTTCCCACAATGGCGTCATGCGGTAACTGAGATACTAAGCCCACTGGATGAGAGAGGGTACCTTTGGGGGTCTCGAAACACACTGTAGTCACTGGATACTCTCGGGTGTCCCCATGCACACAAATAACAGCTACCTTGCTATTCCCAGAGACCTCTGTTTTAACTAACTCAGCCTTTATCAGGGTCACAAGGCTACCTGAATCCAGCAATACCACAACATTTCTACCATTAACACACATTTTGCATAAATGTTTCTCAGTTCCTCGAATGGCAGTGCATGCGACTGTCGCACACAGCGACTGACGTCTGCCCGTCAGAAAGTCACACTGCATGGGTTCCTCCACAACCGGGCAATTGGCTGCAATATGTCCCGCTTGCCGGCAGCGGTAGCAAACTATCCTTCTTGCCGCCTCTTGAGCCGCTGATTTCCCAGGCTGTTCTCGCCAAACTTGGGGTAGAGCTCCCACCCTCTCACTCTCTCCACCCTCACCCCTTGGAATCCTCTTATCCGCCCCTGGGGATGGTCTGGTCTTAGGGTGGAAAGTCCGAGTGTCTCTGGAAGAGGCCGTCAGGTTCTCTGTAGCCAAGTATTTCTCCACACGATCCACAAGACCATCGGCCGTCTCTGGGTCTCCATGGCTTACCCACTTTTGGATGGCAGTAGGAAGAGCTCTCAAAAACCGATCCATTACAACACGTTCCACAATCTTTGGTGCGGACAAAGTCTCTGGCTGTAGCCACTTTCTGCTTAGGTGAATGAGATCATACATTTGAGACCTGGGGGGTTTTCCAAGCTGGAAAGTCCAGTTATGCACACGCTGAGCCCGGACAGCCTGGGTGACACCCAGCCTTGCCAATATTTCAGCTTTTAGCATCACATAGTCTTTTGCTTGGTCAGGCTCTAGGTCATAGTAAGCCTTCTGCGATTCACCAGTTAACAGAGGAGCCACCAGTCCAGCCCACTGCTCCTCAGGCCACTTTTCTCTTTCAGCAGTCCTTTCAAATGTGGTCAAAAATACCTCTGGATCATCCTCTCCAGTCATTTTTGTCAATAAACGACTCACCCCAAAGGACGCGGTATTAGTGGGACGGCTTTCCTCACTGGTCTGCGGACGTTGCTGCATTACTGCTTCCATTTGTTGTAGTCTCTGCTCTTGCTTCTGTAACAGGTCTATGAAGCGGGCCTCAGATTGCTGCTGGGCTTGTTGCTGAGCTGCAAGGCTCTGTTGATGAGCTTGCTGCTGGGCTGCGAAGTTCTGTTGTTGAGCTGCAAGGCTCTTTTGCAAACCTGCATTTGTCTGCTGTTGATTGGCATTTGCTAGAGCCAGCTGCTTCAGTATCTCCTCCATGCTGGCTTAAAAAAAAACTGCCCGCATTCTCCACCAACTGTGAGGGGGTTAGCTCGGCAGCGGGTGTGTGTGACCCCCGGGATGGGCTCCCCACACAAAACAGGCCCAGCAAACGGAGGTTGTGGTTTTCAAAATCAAAAAAAGGTGCGGTTTATTTTCTATTTACAGTGACAAAACACAGCAAAGCCAAAAGAAACATAAACAAATTAAATCCTGGTCAACTTGACCTCTGACTAAACATACAGGTTTCCTAACTAACAACTGGGATCAGCCTAGTGCTGTCCTAGTCCCTAAGTCCCTGGTTTTAAATGTCCAAGCAAATAGCCACACAGGCTTTTTCTCACCGCACAGGGGTTCACTCTCCCTAGACAGTCCACACAGGTCTGGTTCCAGGCATGAGCTAACATCTAATGAAGCTGGGAGTTCTGATAGAGGCCTAAATGAGCTGACAAGCTTCAGCTGGCCTCATCAACTCCCTGTCTGTACGACGCCCCACACTCTCCCTAGAGGTATGAGTCATCCATGAGCCTACTAGCCTCAGCTGGGCTTATACAACTCTCCACCCTAGTTGTATAAGTCAGCATAAAGCCTGAATCTGGGAGAAATATATCTACCCCCCTGGATGCAACCAGGTGACTTTACCTTCCTGCTGTCACAGTATATAAAGAGCCTGTATTCCTTTCAATAAAACTCTGATTCCTGCTTAACCCTCAATACAGAGCCTCATCTCGTACTTGGGGGGGAGAATTATTCGTATGGGTTTCTTGTTCGGCCGATTGGAGTGTTCAGTAGCTGCCTTTGTGTTCGGGAATGGAATGTCCTGAACGACTTTAGCCCCTTTCATACTCGGTTGTCGTTACAACTGGTGGCAAGCAGCGGGATGATGCTGTTCCAGAGACTGAGAACTACCGATGTATTTACTAAACTTGATCTTCGAGGAGCTTATAATTTAGTTTGTATCCATGCAGGGGACGAGTGGAAAATGGCCTTCTGTACCAGGTTCGGCCACTATGAGTATTTAGTGATGCCCTTCGGCCTGTGCAATGCCCCTGCCACCTTCCAGCACTTTGTAAACTATATCTTCAGGGACTGGTTAGATATCTTTGTAATCGTTTACCTTGACGATATCCTGATCTTCTCCACATCCTTGGATCAGCACTGGAACTCCGAGGCCCAGGCTGCCTTTTCTACGCTGAAGGGAATTTTTACCTCTGCTCCCATCCTGAGCCACCCAGACCCCTCACTAACTTACCTACTCGAGGTAGATGCTTCGGAAACAGCGGTAGGGGCGGGTATCTCCCAGCGCCAAGGCCTCAAGAACCTCATGCATCCCATAGCTTTTTTTCTCCCGTAAACTTTCCCCAGCCGAAAGAAATTACAATGTAGGGCATCGTGAACTTTTGGCCATTAAGGCCACACTAGAAAAGTGGCGGTATCTCTTGGAGGGCGCAGCACATCCTATACTTATTTACACAGATCACAAAAATCTGGAATATTTGAGAACTGCCAAGCGCCTGAAACCGCATCAAGCGCGGTGGGCGCTATTCTTTTCCAGATTTTCATTTCATATCACCTACCGGCCAGGATCAAGGAACACCAAGCCAGACGCTCTCTCCCGCATGTTCGATGATCCTAAAGACACCTCAGTTCCAGATACTATTCTAGCCGAAGGCAACTTTTTGCTTATCCAGACAGATCTGATGTCCAGCCTAAAGCAAGCTTCAGCAGGAATGCCCAGTCCACCAGGAGTGTCTTTGATACCCAGGGATGGGTTACTTTAAAAGGACAATAAAATCTTTGTACCAGCAAGTTTCCAGACCAAAGTTCTGAGCCTATGTCACGATCATCCCTTGGCTGGCCATTTCGGGGTCCACAAGACCCTTGACCTGATTCAGCGCATGTTAGGGTGGCCCAATCTGCAGAAGAATTGCAAAAGAATTGCAAGGAATATGCCAAAATATTTTGTTTGTACCCAAAGCAAGTCTGCTACGACCAAGTCCTGGGGTCTTCTAACACCACTACCAGTCCCTGACCGGCCCTGGAGTATTATAGCCATGGACTTTACAGTCAAACTACCCCGAATGCGCATGCGCGTGCACCGATCACGGAGATCGCGCACGGTGACGCTGCCTTGGCGCCCAGCAGCCTTTAAAAGGGGCTTCTACTGTCCAGACCTTTGCTGTCTGATCTGCAGCCTATCCTGTGACCTGATCCTGAAACCTGCATCTGACCCTGCTCTAACCCGGCTCTCTGACCTTGCTGCTATCGCCAGTCCTGACCTTTGGCTTCCTTGACCTTGCTGTGCTTATCTGTCTGCCTGATCCACTGTTGCTGAACCTGCCTGAACACTGACCATCCGCTGCCTGCCGCTTCTGCCATATCTGACCCGCTGTGCATCACCTGGCTCATCTGACCCTGCTTCTTGCACCAGTGTGCGCCCGTTGCTCCTTGGCGCACCTGCATCCTCAGCTACCTGAACCCGCTGACCTGCATCCTCAGCTACCTGCACCCGCTGACCTGCATCCTCAGCTACTTGCATCCGCTGACCTGCAAGCCAGTTCCTGCCTTCACCAGCGGTCCTCATATCCAGTCCAGGAGAACCCAGCAGGCACTCATACCCCACTGTGCTCCTCCGGTCACTGTCCCAACTCCAGTGACCCGGGAACCAGGGCTGTACGAGAGGTCTCCCTCTGCACGTCAGGCTCACCTCCAAGGTGTGTGTCAGACTTACTGGAAAACCGGGGCCGACCGGCCAACAACCGTAAGAAGGAGGGAGATTAATCACAGAACTAGTCAAAATGGATGGAGCCGAAAGACCCAACATAACCGAAAGGCCCAGAAGTCACAGCAGCACCAACTGAAAGGAGAAAGGTAAATTTTGCTGCTTTTAAAAATTTAATCGAAACAGGAGGGGAGATTGATGGGTACCTTGTCGATTTAGAACAGCAATGTGCCCTACACCGGGTGCCCACAGAGGAATGGGCTACCATTTTGTCTGGGAAATTGTCCGGCCGGGCCAGTGTAGCGTTCAGGGCCATCTCAGATGAGGATATTATGAACTATGGGCTGGTAAAAGAAGCACTTTTGGCCAGGTATGCCGTCACACCAGAAGCGGTTCCGAGAGACTAGCAAGCAGACTGGAGACTCATATACTGAGTGGGCATGCCGCCTACACCGCACGGCATCCCACTGGGTCGCTGGATGCTAGGCAGTATCCGGGGAAGAGGTGCTACAGCTGTTCCTGCTGGAGTACTTCTTTGACAAGCTGTCCCCGGAAGTCAGAGAGTGGGTCCGGGACCGAAAACCTTTCACCTTGCCTGAAGCAGCTCGCCTGGCGGACAAATACAGACACCCGCAAACTGGATAACCCTGTGGTCAAGACAACAGCTCGGGTGGATATTCGATCAGCGACACCCCCTCCAGCTGCCGCCTACCAACCACAGTCGTACCGCCCTACAGCACCACCTCTAGCGGCCACTTATTCTCAGCAGCCCAGGTTCAACTCCCAGGACTACTCACAACCCATCAGGTGTTTCGGGTGTAAACAGCTAGGGCACAAAAAGCCAGACTGTCCGTTGAATCCAGCCAGGAAGTCCCAGTCTTGGAGAAAGCCAGCAGGGGGGGTACCCCCGCACATCCATGCCTGCGGCCCACTGTGTTGAGAAGGAAGAATATTGGGGGCGTCCTGCACGAGGCTGATTCAGTACAAGCAGCTAACCGTGACAACAGGCAGCAACACAGGCAGACTGTCCAGGTTAATGGAAAGGTAGCCAATGGCCTATGTGATACTGGCGCCACCATGACCCTACTACAGAAGAACCTCATCCCAGAGAGCCCACACCCCGGAGACACTGTAGCCATAAGGGTAGTGGGAGGCACGTTTTCCGGCTACCCGTTGCCCGTGTTCACCTGGATTGGGGGGTTAGTTTGGGACACGTGAATGTGGGGGTGATGAAGGATTTGCTAGCGGAGGTACTACTGGCGAATGATTTGGCCCCCCTCGTTTCTGCTTACGCCCCGATAAAGCCAAGCCAGTGACTACCCGTGACCAGACCTGTGCTGCTGGAACCGGGACTGCCTGCTGCTGAGACCCAGGTAAGACTATCTCCACCGACATGTACCTTAGATCAGGCTCCCCTAGACTGGGATACCCCAGAGGCATTCGGGAGGGAAACCCGGGAGGACCCGACCTTACACAAGTATAGGGCTAAGGCAGATACTCCGGAAAGGGGAATAGATGGGGAGCTTTATGAATGGGTGGGGGATAGACTGTATAGGATCCCTAAGCCATCCCCAAGAAGTAAAGCCCCTTCGCAGAAAGGACAGCTGGTGGTGCCTAAGAAATACCAGCTGGAGATTCTGCGAATCAGACATGATGTACCACTAGCAGGACATCTAGGGTCCCGTCGCACAGCCCATAGGATTACACAGAATTTCTTCTGGCCCAGTTTTAACCAGGATGTGCGACAATACTGCAAAACGTGTGACACATGTCAACGGGTAAGTAAGCGGGGGGACCACCCTAAGGCCAGACTTATGTCCATGCCTATTATTGGGGAGCCCTTTTACCACATAGCCGTCGACATTGTGGGTCCCTTGGTCAGGTCTAGTCCATCCGGGAAGAAGTATATTCTCACCGTGGTGGACTACGCCACCCGTTACCCAGAGGCAGTAGCTAGGTCCAACATCAAAGCAGAGACAGTAGCTGATGCCCTGGTTAAGATATTTACTAGAGTGGGGTTCCCTAATGAGATTCTCTCTGACCAGGGAACCCAGTTTACCGCTGTGCTCACCCAGAAGTTGCGGAAGGTGTGCAATATTAAGCCCTTGCTGAGCTCATCTTACTACCCCCAGACTAATGGTCTCTGCGGGCGCTTTAACGGGACCCTCAAGCAAATGCTGAGGACCTTTTCGGACGCTTGCAGAGACTGGGAGAGATTCCTGCCTCACCTGTTATTTGCGTACAGAGAGGTACCCCAGGAATCTACTGGGTTCTCGCCCTTCGAGTTACTGTATGGGAGAAAGGCCTGCGGACCCCTCAATCTCATTAGAGGACACTGGGAGGGAGACACAGAGCAGGAGGGGACCCCCATAGTGCCCTATGTTCTGGAACTCAGGGACCACATGGAGCAACTTTCTCTCATGGTAAGGGAGAATCTGCAAGTGGCCCAGGGGAGACAGAAGAGATGGTACGATCAGGGGGCCCCACAGCGTATCTTCCAGGTTGGGCAGAAGGTCTTCGTGCTCAAGCCTGTGAAGACCGACAAGATGCAGGCATCTTGGCAGGGCTCGTATAAAGTAGCAGCCCAGGTATGTGATACTACCTTTGTTCTTGCCAGCTGTGCAGATTAAAGAATACAGCGAACCTTTCACGTGACCATGCTGAAGGAGTATCAGGAACGACAGGAGGATGTTGCTGCAGTATGTGCCCCTGCTGCGGATGACTCAGAAAGTTTAACCCTCCCTGACTTACTAGAGAGAGACCCCCAGACTGACCTCATTAGCCTTGTACAGCTAGGGGACCGGTTAAACCCCACAAAGAAGGAACAGGCTAAGCGGCTTCTGTGGGAGAAACAGGCGACTTTCTCCCAAAAACTGGGCTACACGACCCTGGCTGTGCATAAGGTAGAGACCCCTGGACAAGCACCCCTTCGACAGCCCCCCTACCATATCCCTGAAGCAGTCCAAGAAGGAATGCGGAAGGAGATACAGGAGATGACTCAGTTAGGAGTCATTGAGCCCTCTGACAGCCCTTGGGCCTCGCCTGTTGTCCTGGTGCCTAATAAAGACGGAACTACCCGGTTCTGCATGGACTACAGGCGACTCAATGAGAAGACCACCACTGACGCCTACCCGATGCCCAGGGTAGACGAACTGCTAGATCGCATAGCCAGGGGACGTTATTCAACTACACTAGACCTGTGTAAGGGCTATTGGCAGATTCCCCTGGCCGAGGATGCTATCCCTAAGTCTGCATTTGTTACCCCGTTTGGCCTGTACCAGTCTAAGGTCATGCCATTCGGGATGAAAAATGCCCCGGCTACCTTTCAACGTATGGTGGATAGGCTCCTCGATGGCTTTCAGGATTTTGCATGTGCATACCTGGATGACATTGCGATCTACAGCGGGTCTTGGGAGGAGCACCTGGTTCACGTAGGGGTGGTTCTGGACAAGATTCGGGCCGCAGAGGTGCAATACCTGGGACACCGGGTAGGTAGAGGCAGTAGCTAACTGGCCCACACCCCATACTAAGACCCAGGTATTAGCCTTCTTTGGGACTGCAGGGTACTACCAACTTTTTGTCCCTGATTATAGTGCTATCGCCAAGCCCCTGACGAAAAATTATTTACCTAGGCAGGTCCTGTGGTCTCCAGCTTGTGAAGCCGCGTTTCTAGCCCTCAAGCAAGCACTTGTAAATGCCCCCGTCTTGGCTGCTCCAGTACCTAACAAACGTTTCCTTGTCCACACCAACGCTTCCATGTTTGGACTGGGGGCTGTGCTGAGCCAAGTCGGGGAGGAGAACACCCTGTCGCATACCTGAGCAGAAAGCCATTACCCCGGGAAGTGAGCTATGCGGCAGTGGAGGAGTGTTTGGCCCTGGTTTGGGCCCTTAAAAAGTTAAACCCTTATTTGTACGGACAGGAATTTTCATTAGTCACTGACCACAACCCATTGGTCTGGCTTAACAGGGTCTCAGGAGACAATGGCAGGTTGCTGCGGTGGAGCTTAGCCCTGCAACGTTACAACTTCACCATCAGCTACCGACCCGGTAAGCAAAATGGCAATGCTGATGGGTTGTCCCGGCAAACAGACGTCACTCCGGCCTCCTAGCTCCGGACATCCCCAAGTTGACCCGAGAAGAATCAAGCCCTCAAGCCCCACAAGGAGGGAGCCATGTGACGGGAGTCACTTTTGGGCGCAGGGTGACCAAGAAAATAATGAACCCTGAGAATATGATTGGATTACTTCAAAATGGGACAGTAATATTCATTAACAATATCTCTCAAGGAATATGAAGATTTTATCCCCTGTACACTGAGGCCTATGACCAGGAAGTACGCCTAATATGGGCATTCCAGGAAATTCAATGTAAGAGGCCGACCGTCGTTATTGCTTAACGATGTTGCTTTTGTCTGGATAAATAAATTGCGTTAATCTTGTCTGAGGCAGAGTTCCCTTCACCTATTATTAAGTGTGCTAATGAACTCACCTGTTGTCTGCTAAGGGATGAATTGACACTCAGAATATGTGTATTGGGGACTCGTTATGTAACCATTGTGTGATGTTGTGGGTGGATCCGGGTCATTGTTCATATGGTGACTGCAGTATTCCCAAATGTATATAAAGAGCCTGTATTCCTTTCAATAAAACTCTGATTCCTGCTTGACCCCCTATACAGAGCCTCGTCTCGTACTTGGGGGGGGGGAGAATTATTCGTATGGGTTTCTTGTTCGGCCGATTGGAGTGTTCGGTAGCTGCCTTTGTGTTCGGGAATGGAATGTCCTAAACGACTTTAACCCCTCTCATACTCGGGGTGTCGTTACAGTGAAAATAATATTGATACCTCCATGTGTTGAATTAAAACATAAGAACAGCTGCGACCATTGTTTAGTGATGTCACACCCAAAACAATTGTAAAACAAAAATAATGGTGCATTTATTCAACAAATAAATATATGCAGTGTTCTAATCTGTATTTCATGCATTAGTAGGTCATACATATAAAAACAACAATAAGTGGGTTTCCACACACAAAAACAAAGTATAAAGTGTAGTGGTGATGGCTTTGAAAACTCCAAATCTACAACGACCTTGAAAAATGAGTGGATAACCCTCCACTCAAACAAACTTCAATCCTTGCCAAAATAACATAAAAAGTGATTGCGATGTCCTCCACCATCCACCTCTGAGTGAATTGGCCGCTCACCTTAGGAGTCTAATCACGCCTTGTTTTTATATATATATATATATATATATATATATATATATATATATATATAGATCTTCAGGGGTCAGGACCACCACCTCATGTAGGCTGGAGCGTATATATACACCACGTGTAGAAATCACTTCTTGCTAATGTTTGGGATATATAAAAAAAAATTATTTCATGCGCAATAACATTTAAAACCACGCACATACATTTTACACATCTTGTATATTTGCAACTACAACCTCCACAATGAGAGCTTCTTGCCTTCTCACCGCTGATTCCGAGCCTACGAGACACCAGAAGTGACATCCCTGACTCCACGTCAGGTGGAGTCGGTGACGTCACTTTTGCTAACCACTTCACTTCCACTAACCAAGCCAAACAGGCTTGGAATTGGCAAAAACCTACTAAAAGCCACCTAAAAGTTTGATTCAAGCCATATTCATGCTATTGCAAATTCATCCAATTCGCAATAGTAAGAGAATGTGACCGGCTCTCTATGAAGCCGGTTCACATATCTCCAATGTGGCTCCGGTGTGAATTTGCACAGGAGTCCTGTGCGTCTTTTGGTCTGTTTCAGGTCCGAATTCAGCCCAAAATTCGGTCTGAAATCGGACCTGAAACGGTGAATGAGGACGCACAGGACCCCTGCTGAGAGCCGCATCGGCATCCAGTGTGAACCAAGCCTTAACCTGCAGCCAACATACCCACTAAGATATTGTGTACTGTACAATTCTCCCATACTAGAATAAAACGCTGCTTTTAAGTGCACCAGTGCCCAGACTATGGACAATAAATAATTGACATAATCTTAAACAACAAATAGCTTTAAACCAAGCCCTTTCTAACCTCTCTAGCTACATGCTGTGTAAATTATGTATTTCTAAAGATCACAACAAAGACTCCAAAGTCAGGTTTCAGTAATTTCTACCACCTGTGGTGTACATTAGAAGGTATGGAACATGCAGATTACCAATAATTTTTTTTGGGGGGGGGGTGCAGAGAGTTGAAATTGGGAGTTAATATTGCATGTGGGGGGGGGGGGATGTTGCATCCTCCTGTCCCCTACACTGTATGTGTTACAGACTCCTGAACCCTCCTTGGGTTCGTTATGTCCTCCTAAAACTTGCACTGATCCTTGCACTCTTTGTATTAGATATTGCCGACCTCTGTACTCTGCATTATACACCCCTGACCCCAGCACTCTGTCTTACAAACTCCTGCACTACTATACGAAAGTGTTCATTGTCCCACCAGTTGCTCGCCTATTCATAGTAGTTCATCTCTAACCTCCTGCCGACCGCTCACAGTAAATATACTGTGCGTGGGTGACAGGTGCAGGCTTGGCAACATAAATGTACCTTGCTGGCTTGCTTAAGGGTTTGCTTACAATCTGTGCTGTGACTGGACACAGCACAAGTTTGGCCGCAGATTTCAGGTGAAACCTGCTGATCGGCTATGTCCAATAACACACAGAGTTCTGTGTTTACAAACCACACAGAACGCTGTGTAAAGTGAACAGCGATCTGGCTGTTTCTTCTCCTTGAAAAGCAGGGAGAAAAAAGTCAGATCAGAAAGTAACAGCACACATTACACTTGTAAGGCAGACAGTTATACCTTGAAAGGGTTTACTTCCTCTTTGTTTCCCTGCAAAGGTAAAGCATAATGGGCTACTATTATACATCGCATAGTAGCCCATTATGTGACACTTACCTGCAGTAGAAGCCCGCGATGTCGCCGTCTTTCTCCTTGGAAGCGAGCGTCCATCTTCACCCCTCTTCTTTCGGGGGCCACGAACTCCGGCTCTGTGACTGGCCGGAGTCGCGTGACGTCACTCCTGCGCATGCGCGCGTGTGCCGCCACTTGCGGCTCCATTCACGGCTTCCTGACTCACGGTCAGTGCGCCTGCGCGCCGTTGTCTATGGCGCATGCGCTGTAGACAGCGGTGCCTTTCTTTTGCAAATATCTCCTAAACCGTGTAGGTTTAGGAGATATTTGTTGCACCTACAGGTAAGCCTTAATCTAGGCTTACCTGTAGGTTAAAGTGGTATGTAAGGGTTTACAACAGGGATATGCAATTAGCGGACCTCCAGCTGTTGCCAAACTACAAGTCCCATGAGGCATAGCGAGACTCTGACAGCAGCAAGCATGACACCCAGAGGCAGAGGCATGATGGGACTTGTAGTTTTGCAACAGCTGGAGGTCCGCTAATTGCATATCCCTGGTTTACAACCACTTTAATAAAAAAAATTGATACATTTACCACACAGTATAAAAATCTTTTTTATGCGTATCAATCACAATGCTTGTTGCTCAACATGTTTTGCTTGTCTGCTTCTTCAGGAGCTGCAAGGCATGTGCAACAAGCCAAACTTGTTTGTTTGGAGCCAGTTGATGCGGTTATGGGCACATAGTGGAGTATTTGATCAACATGGGGAAAGGATTTTGGCTGACCCTATCCAGTGGTGCCTTTTTATCTTCTGCAAATGATTGTGGATTATCTTTGGAGGGCTGGACTTAAACGCCCCCTTTTTTCTGCCTGGCTCTTATCCCTTGGGAAGATTTTCCTTTATTTATCTAAGCCTCTGTTTGCTTTCCCTGCGATCCAATGTTGCTGCATCTGCTGGCACTTCTCCTGACGTCTATTGTAGGATCCCTAACAGTGTTCAATCGATTTATTACAAGCTTACGTATATATTGCACATACTTTACAGCTCCTGAAGCAGACAAGCGAAACATGTCGAGCAACAAGCATTGTGATCGATACAGTATAAAAATTGTTCTTATGCGTATGTGGTATATGTATCAAATTATTTTATGAATTAAGACCAGTAACAATACGGACCTAGTGTTCTTTTAACTTGTTGGATTTAAATAAAATTTTATGTTTTACTATATAAAAATATTTTTTCGTCGGGAGGGTCTTCCTCCAGGGCCGGAGTGCACCCCCCTCCCCTACTCTCTATTCTTCCTTTTGATATCTCTGTTTCTCTCTCTTTTCTTTTTCTATTTGAATGTGCCCCTTTTATGGATCTTTGAACTACGTATGGTCCTTGAGATCACGTGGAAGTTCAGTTAGTGGATCGCCAGTTTAGTTTAGACTAGACCCTACTGGGTGAACGAAGCTATACCAAGATTCAAGTGGCATATGGGTTTAACAGTTACGTAACTGAACCTTCAACGACTTGTTAATGTACAATTGTTTTTCATTACAATGGCAAATGCTGATATTGTATTGGTAAAATTTAAATAAAAACATTGGAAACAAAAAATGTTTTCGTGTTTTTGGCACCATAAAAAATCCTTTTAATTTTTTTAAAATAATTTTGTTAGGCACAGTTAACCCCTTCCCAGCCAGTGTCGAGTACTATCACTGTATTAGTGTCACTAGAAACATCAGTGTCTGTTTTTACACACACAGATCCACGTTCCTGCTCTGTCACAAGCGATAGCTGGTGCCTGGTGGAGATCGCGCCCGCCGGGCATGCGCATCAACTCCTGGGACATGCGGTGGGCGTGTGCACTTGCTAGATCATCTTAAAGAGCGACGTATACCTAAGGTGATTCACGCAGCCATGCTAACCTGCCGCAGTATAACTGCGGCGGCTGGTCGACTAGCGTTTAAATTATTATGCTGAGGTTTATACCAGTTTTTCAGACTCTTCATTGTGGCACAGCAAACAAAAAGATACTTGGGTTTTAAAGTAACCATGTCCATATTATAACCGGTTATCCCAATTTGGCCAGACCCACTGTTGCTCTTCTTTGGTGCCCAGTTTCTTTTACAAGCCTAGCAAAGCCCTTGTTGGGAAATGTAAAGCAATTAATTGACTGGCGTGGTTGCGATTTTTATTTTGCTTGTAGGAAATAATTTGTCTTTTCTAAGACCAACAGACAGTACAGTACCAGAAGAGACCATAAAATCACAACAGTTATCTAGAAGCCAATTTTATAATTGCCATGAAAATAGCAATTTTACATATTTGAAAAAGACGACTTATTATATCTAGTGTCTGTAAATGCGGTTGCTTTGCAGCATGACATTCTTCTTTACAGCCTCACTTGGCTCAGATAAATATTGACTTCGAAGCTCTGCAAAAGTAGCTTTCACTGTTCCACCATCCCTCTTATTAAAAAAGGGAATGTGTTAACGGTAAGATTCAGGGCATAAAACCATTTCCTTAAATGGCCAGCTAATTCTGGCTTTGTCATTGCTTGTGCTCAGTGGACTGAAAACTCTACAAAGCACACCCTGCTCAACAGGCCTCAAAGTTCTCAGGCCACTGAATGATGGAAAATGAAAGCTGTACTTTATATATTGAATCTTTGAATTGCTATGCAGCTGTAGACATCAAAGTTGCACTCATTTTGGAACACTGTTAAAGTTGAACTCTAGGAAACCTAAAGTCCTCGGCTGCAGAGGATTTGCACATGCACTACAAGGGTTAACTGCTAGTTTCTGTCTAAGGGATTTGGAAAAGCACTTTAATTCACCGATCCCTCTCCTAGACTAGTCCTTGCTGCCTCTTCTTCATCATGCTCCAGCAGTCTAAGGTTCTATGATGTCATCAATACCAATGCAGGCACATAGACCTGCAATGGATGTGAGGGCACTAAGGGACAGTCCATTGCCAAAGGGAGTGGGAGATCAGGTAAGTAAAATTGATTTTAGACCGACATTAGACGGTTCGAATCCCGACCAGTTCAGCAGGAGCCAGCAGAGATTTTAATTACGTATGGGCAGGCTGAATGTACCCAAGTCAATCCATCGAGCGAATTGGGTACAACCAGCATGCCGCATTTTTACATGAGATTATTGGCAGCAGCTAAAGCCACTAGCAATAATTACTCTGCTTTCCTGGCTGGGACCCACTCCCTGCGCCCCCCCCCCCCTTCCCTGCCCGGAGAACACAATAGCTCCACGGGAGGGATTCGGACACAGACTGTGTTGATGGGGGAAATCAAGCAATTTTCTTTGGGTTGCAGGGAAGAAAAATCGCATCATCTGTGGCCGGCTTTACTGTCCCCTTGACTAAATGAGCATTCAACCTTTGCAGTGCAGGCACAGCCCTACTACAAGGGCAAATTTGTAGGTTTCCTGGAGTTAGGCTTTAACATAACCTGTATATAAAATAAAATACATATCAGCCATTGCCCAGATATTTCCAGATACTATCCAACAGTCTTCATTTTACATGAACATTCCAAGCAGTCCCAGTGGTCAGTACCTTCCCTCAAAAGCGGATTTTTTTTTTTTTTTAAAACACACATTATGGTTTCCATCAGTATCACATACTATACAGCTACCCAAACCTCAAAAGTGTGACCACATTTTTTAAACCCTCTTCCGGTTTATCCATGTGGCCTGACTTAGGACTGAATGTAAAATGCTATCTAAATTACTTTTACAGTACCATAATTCCAAGTGTACCAGGCTCACAGTTAATAAACACGGAGGGAATGATTTACCAGCAAGTTAAATTTTTCATTAAAAAGGCAGTAAATGATCGTCACTAGATAAACACAAAGCACATAATGCAAGCCACACCTTACTGATAGAAACTTAATTCCACAGAGGATTAGGGCCTTGACAGAAGACTGCAAAGTTTTTATTAGCACATTGTGAATTGTATTATGTATGTTTTTATCTACTGGAAAATAAAATGACCAATCTGGATGCAACAGGCAACATATTGACTCCCGATTCTTTGCCACAGTAAAAAAATAGGATTTTTATAACAGCTTACCTGTAAAATCCTTTTCTTGGAGTACATCACGGGACACAGAGCGACATAGTCATTACTAATGGGTTATATAGATACCGTCAGGTGCTGGCACTGGCAACTTCCAAAACCGGAAGTACCCTCCCCTATATAAGCCCCTCCCATCCGGGAGCACCTCAGTTTTGTAGCAAAGCAATAAGTGTCCCCAAAGAGGGGCGGGAGCTCTGTGTCCCGTGATGTACTCCAAGAAAAGGATTTTACAGGTAAGCTGTTATAAAAATCCTATTTTCTTTCTCGTACATCACGGGACACAGAGCGACATAGTCATTACTAATGGGATGTCCTAAAGCAATGCCAAATGAGGGGGGGGGATACACCATATATAAGCTGAGCGCTATCAGACATGAGGATGAGGATCTTTTGCAGCCTGCAACACACTGCGCCCAAAGGCGACATCCTCCTGACTTCTAACGTCCACCTGGTAGAACCTAGTAAACGTGTGAACTGAAGACCATGTTGCGGCCTTACAGATTTGAGCCAGGGAGGCCTGGTGATGCACTGCCCATGAAGTTCCAACTGCTCTCGTGGAGTGCGCTCTAACTTTGAACGGAGGCGGTCTCCTTCTCAAGCCATAAGCTTGCATAATGACCTGTCGAATCCACTTGGCTAAAGTAGATTTTGACGCTGCCTGACCCTTTCTGGGGCCTTCCGGCAGAATAAACAAAGTATCCGTTCTGCGAATCTGAGCAGTGGCTTTTAGATAAGCTTTAACTGCTCTTACTACATCCAAAGAATGCAATAACTTTTCCTCTATCGAAGTAGGTTTGGGGAAAAAAGAAGGAAGAACCACATCTTGGTTCAAATGAAACCTCGATACCACCTTAGGAAGAAAGGCTGGATGAGGACGTAACACTACTCTGTCCTTATGGATAACCAGATATGGCTCCTTACAGGACATAGCTGCTAATTCCGACACTCTTTTAGCCGAACAAATGGCTACTAGAAAAATCAATTTCCTGGTGAGAAGCACCAAGGAAATATGCTGTAATGGTTCAAATGGTTGTTTCTGTAGAACCGACAGAACCAAGTTTAGATCCCATGGACATATGGGAATATTAACCGGAGGACTAATACGCATCACTCCTTGTATAAAGGCTTTGACTAGTGAATGCGAAGCCAAGGGCCTTTGAAAAAATATTGACAAGGCCGATATCTGACCCTTGATAGTACTCAAGGCAAGCTTCCTATCTACAGCCCATTGTAGGAAGTCCAGAATCCTACCTATTACGTATTTACGTGGATGCCATTTCTTGGCCTCACACCAGGCGATGTACGCCTTCCAGATTCTATAGTAGATCTGCCTGGATACCGGCTTCCTGGCATTGATCATGGTAGATACCACAGCATTAGAGAGCCCTCTCTTTTTTAGAATGTGGGCTTCAATAGCCAGGCCGTCAAACCTAGGGCTGGTAAGGAAGGGTGGTATATCGGTCCTTGCGAAAGCAGGTCCGGACGATGTGGGAGGGTCCAAGGACTCCCCACAGACATTTTTACAATCTCCGCGTACCATGCTCTTCGGGGCCACGCTGGAGCCACCAGAATCACTGGTTTCTTTTCTACCCTGATTCTGGGGAGTAATCGAGGTAACAATTGTGGCGGTGGGAATGCATATATCAGCTTGAACTGATCCCAAGGGAACACTAGGGCATCCGAGCCGCAAGCTAGGGGATCCCTTGTCCAAGAGACAAACCTGTCCACCTTTGCGTTGAATCTGGATGCTAGCAGATCTACATCCGGTGTTCCCCACCGCTGACATATTGTCCGGAAAACCTCGGGATGAAGGGACCATTCCCCTGGGCATAATTGTTGGCGACTTAGAAAGTCCGCCTTCCAATTCTCCACTCCTGGAATGAATACCGCAGATATGGCTGGGACATATCTTTCTGCCCATCTCAGGATGTAATTTACTTCCCTTTGGGCTGCACGACTCCTGGTGCCCCCCTGACGATTGATATATGCCACTGCTGTGGCATTGTCTGATTGAACTCTGACAGGGGACCCTTGGAGTTTGGATGTCCATGCTACTAGGGCATACCGGGCTGCTCGTATCTCTAAGAGATTGATGGGCAGGGCCTTTTCTGCTTCTGACCACTTGCCCTGGAGAGACCATTGCTCCAGTACTGCTCCCCAGCCTATAAGGCTGGCATCTGTAGTGACCACCTTCCAGGAAATCGGACTGAAGGATTTCCCTCTTTCCAGATTCTGGGGAACCAACCACCAGCGGAGGCTCTTGCGAACGGAAGGGGACAAGGACATTGGTAAGTCCAGAGCCTGAACTTTTTTGTTCCAGGCTGACAGTATGGCCCTTTGCAACTTCCTTGAATGGAATTGACCGTAGGGTACTGCTTCGAATGATGCCACCATTTTTCCCAGTAGCCTCATGCACAGGCGTATGGATGGCTGTCTTTTTGAACCCACTAAGTGGATCAAATCTCTCAAAGACGACCCCTTTTCTTGAGGCAAGAAAATCTTTCTCTGGTCTGAATCCAGCCTTAGCCCTAAGTATTCCAGACTTTTGACTGGTTTTAGGGCTGACTTGTCTCGGTTGATAATCCAACCGTGATATTCCAGAAACTTGATTGTCTCGTGAACAACCACTTCTAGTTTTTCCACTGAGTGGTCTATCAGCAACAAGTCGTCTAGATATGCCATTATCGTTACACCTCGTGTTCTTAGATTGGCCAATAATGGGGCCAGAATTTTTGTGAACACTCTTGGTGCTGTGGCCAGACCGAAGGGTAAGGCTCTGAACTGAAAATGGCGCCCTTCTAGCGCAAAGCGTAGAAATTTTTGGTGGGCTGGAAAGATGGGAATGTGCAAATAAGTATCTTTGATGTCGATCGAGGCTAACCATTCCTCCCCTTGTAGGGCAGTGGCTACCGATCGGATCGACTCCATCCGGAAAGTCCTGATATGTAGGAATTTGTTTAGCCCTTTTAGATTTAATATGGGCCTCACGTCCCCGTTTGGCTTCGGAACTGTAAAGAGGTTTGAGTAAAACCCGAACCCCCATTCTTCCAGGGGAACCTCTATAATTACTGCTTGGAGCAATAATTGTTCCAGTGCCAACAGGAGGGATCCTCTCTTCTGGGGATCCCTTGGCACGTTTGACCTTATAAAGCGGGAAGGAGGGGAGTTTTTTAACTCCAATTTGTATCCCAGATTTACTGCGGAGAGCACCCATCTGTCTCGGATCGTGTCCCGCCAGGTTTCTGTGAACAACTGAAGTCTTCCCCCCACCCGATTGGGTGGGGGCAACCCTTCATGCATTAGACTTTGGGGGAGGTTTTGTACCTCTCCTGCTCCAGGGCTTCTTGTTACCCTGCAACTGTCCCTGATTTTTACCTCCGGGATTTGACCGAGGAGGCCGTCGGAACTGTTTCACAGCCGATGTCCTAGGGACTGGAGAAGCCGGCCTCTTAAAAGAGGGACCTCTAACTCTATTTTTAACTGGCAAAAGTGTACTTTTACCGCTGGAAATTCTCTGGATATACTTGTCCAGGTCTTCCCCAAATAAGCGCTCACCATGAAATGGGAAGCTGACCAGCAATTTTTTACAGGGAGCTTCAGCAGACCAGTTTTTGAGCCATAGAAGCCTGCGCATATGTACTACAGACAGCGTAAGGCGGGAGGCCTGATGGATTGAATCCTTTATGGCGTCCACCGCAAAGCATAAGGCTCTAGGTAGATCAGCTAGGGCAAGAGCCTGCTGATCTGGCAAGTCCCTTAAGACCTGTTTCAACTGATCCTTCACTGCTTGGCAGACCTCAATAGCTGCCACTGCTGGTTGTGTCACCAATCCTGCTGTAGAAAAAGCAGATTTTAATAAGGACTCCAATTTTTTATCTATTGGGTCCTTGAACATTTGGACATTATCCACCGGACATGTCAGTGATTTATTCACACAAGAGATGGCTGCGTCCACTGTAGGGACCCTCCATTTTCTGATGAACTTATCCTCCATGGGATAGACCACCGGAAATCTCTTAGGGGGAGTAAATATTTTGTCAGGATGCTCCCAATCCTGGTAAATGAGCCCTTCCAGTAAAGGATGGATCGGAAAGGAACAAACAGTCTGGGGAGCTTTTAGCGACCCCAACGAGGAGACAGAAGTGGATAATGGCTCCGCAAGTGGCATTTTAAATGCTGATCGGACCATATTAGTCAGGGACTGAACCCATAACCTTTCAGCATGTGATGCTGAGAACGGCTCTTCCACTGTTGATTCCTCTACAACCGAATCAACCTCATCCTGATCCCCTTCAGGTAGGTCGATCCCTGTATGGGACTGTTGCTCTGTTAACAGGCACTCTGAGGGAGGAGACGGAGATCGGGCGCTTTTCTCCTGTGACAGGGAAGCCGCGATCAATGCTG
This sequence comes from Rana muscosa, assembly GCA_029206835.1. Classification (NCBI taxonomy): domain Eukaryota; kingdom Metazoa; phylum Chordata; class Amphibia; order Anura; family Ranidae; genus Rana; species Rana muscosa. Next base: position 846,180,684 of record CM055116.1, read on the forward strand.
ACAATCTCTCTTCCAGCCCTCCCAGAGCTGAGGAAAAAACCTCCTCTGTTACATACACAGGAGCAGGTGAACTGAGGACAGCCACAGTACCAGGTACTCCTGAGGGTGCTCTACGGTCACTAACCTCTGATTCTTCAGGGGAGACTGGTGCAGCCAAAGCATGCCCAAGATCCTCGGAGCCCGATGGAGACCCCCTATTCCTCCTGGAATTTCTAGTCCCGGAGTTTTTAGACGGCATATTCCTAAGCCACAAAGCTGAGGTATTCCAGCCGAAATACACCAGTTACTGACAATAGTCTAGCATAAATGCTGCTATAAGAAACAGTTGGTGTCTACTAATGTGCCTTTCTAGGGGATGCCTGTATCAACCGCTTGCTGTATGCCCTTTTTTAAATGTTGCCAGCTCTGTCTCTGTACTTCATAGCCAGCTCACCACACAAACCTGTGGTTTTTAACATGCTGGGACGCCCGCACATGCGCAGAAGCGCTGCGGCGCACACAGAGCGTCATCCCCAGGCTCCGCCCCCTTTCCTGGCTCACCTCTATATATAGAGGCGCGTGCACGTGCGCCTTCGGCGCTAATTTTGAAAAATGGAGACTAGGGACAAGAGCCAGGGCCCCTCTTTGCCGCAGGCCGGGGGATGGACGAGCATTGCAACATGGCAGAGGAAGCAGTTTCCCATAAGAGAACTCACCATCTGCCTGGACTTGCTCTGCTGAGAAGAAACTAGTCCACATGACAAGAAAACATTCCACAGCGGCCTCTAGTGGACAAACACAGGTACCGCAGTCTAATATCTTAAATATATATAAAAAAAAAAATTTATTTTTTTTTCTTGACCACCATTAAAAATTATTACATTTTTTTAGTAGTTACAGGCATGCACAGAATTTTGCGGGAATACCATTAGGTAACAGACAGAAAGACAAATTAGGCTTGGGGGTCCCCCAATAGAACCAAGTTCCTGGGGGCCCCCACTTACCTGTTCCCCGCCGCAGGACTTTGTTTGGTCCACAAAAGCCCAAACTTCACCTATCACGGCAGGCATTGTAATCAAACCTTCAGGGACCGGGTTCCCAAGGATTCCACTCCCCTGGACCTGTATAGCACCCTGCACAGAAAACATCTTGGTCGTGGGTATGACCAGAGCTCTGGATCCCAGGGTCCAGCTCTCCTAAGAGAAGCATTACAGGCAAAACCTTGCTCTTCTCTGCAAGGCCCGGGTACCGACCGTTTAGCTATGAAGCTTTTTTGGTCGGATCCGGAACAGCTTACTGAGGCCCAAAAGAACCTGTACGCAAGCTCAGTGAAAAACACATGTTTCTTCTTGGCCAACACCTTAGACACTGGCAAAAAACTGAGGTGCTCCCGGATGGGAGGGGCTTATATAGGGGAGGGTACTTCCGGTTTTGGAAGTTGCCAGTGCCAGCACCTGACGGTATCTATATAACCCATTAGTAATGACTATGTCGCTCTGTGTCCCGTGATGTACGAGAAAGAAAAGAAAAAGAAAAAAAGTAAACCCAAGAATAAACAAATAATATATTGCAGCCTACCAATTGTCAGATGTGATTTCAAGCTAAAGACATTTTAGAAGTACAGAATATACCCGTTGGCCTTGCCAGAAATACAGTATCCTTTTCTAATCCTTTGAGCTGAAGAGAATGCAAAAACAAGGTTATCTTTCTGTTGGAAGCTTACGGGTCTTAGCAATCACCTTATAACCGAGATGAACAATGGCAAATGTGTTTAAAGTCCAGCCTGAGTGGCTACCATTGGTCCCTCCATAGATACAGTGGCGTAAGGAGCTGTCCCCTTTCCCCACACCAAGAGAAAGGAAGAGTGTTGGGCCCCTTTCACACTAGTGGACCAATCGGGTCTGCCCGTCAGTTTTTCAGGCGGACCCGATCAAACCCTCCAGTCTCCTCTATGGAGTGGCAGGTGTAAAAAGGACACATATCTGTTTAACCCGCCAACATCCAATCCTATCCGCTAAAAACAGACAACTGGGGATCTGATCCCCATCTGTCTGGCAGACCAGATGGCAGTTAGGTGTAAATGGACAGGTGATCCGTGTACATCTGACTGTCCATAGAGGAGAGCAGGCTTTGTCTGCATCCGCGCTGCATAAGTGGAGTGCACACAGACCAGCCATCCACCTGCTCAGCGGACAGACTCCCTAATCTAAGGACTGGAAAGCTGAAATATGTTTTTGGGTTTAGATATCCTTTAATAAGCCTACCAAGCTACAGATTTGAGTAAAGAGACCTTCAACCTAAATAGCAAGGTCTGGTCTACTCAGTTAGGCACCCCCTACCATCTTAATTCACTGCATAAAATGTAAAAAAAAGAGAGAAGAAGGTAACAGAAAAACTGCAAGGGGGGGGGGGGGGGGTGATCTCATATACTCATCTTACCCCCACAGTGCCCAAGAAAAGAACTGTCAGCTAGCCTAAATTTTGCAAGAAGGCACTGCTGCACTTAAATTATAACTGAATTATAAATTCATCCGAAAGGATATTATGATACTTGCCATTCCCTGGAATCTCGTCCGTCAGATGACGATGTCTCCCCCTGCAGTAGAAAGCCGAGGGCAAGGCAAGTACGTAGTAAACTTTCTACCCCATGCCAGGTTTAACATCTTTGTGCAGTGGATTAAGATGTAGATTGAGGGAGGGGTGTAGTGGATTGCATGGAGTGGAAGGTCTGCGTCCACTTTATTCTCAACTGCTTCCAACCATTACTTTAGTTACTAGCACAAAAAAAAATGGCTGCAAATATCTGAACTAGCACATTGGATTACACCATCTAATCTTCTATATTTTCCACACATACCTAGATAAAAGATAATTTAAAACAGAGGTACTAAGGTCATGATGGAACTTGTACGTGTCTAATTACGGAAAATATTAAGAATCATCTGTGTTTAACTTTCAATAGGCATTTCCAAAATGTCCAATTTACTATACAGTTAAATATTAAAATGTGTTTGTTAAAAGGGAACTCAGAAGCCAAAAATGTGATGTTTCTGAAGTCTTTTAATTGCTGGCAAAATAATGCAACAAATTATATATAACTGCTTTTACATCACAAAAATATTTAAAGTCTTTTTGACGTAAATATTGCACACATACACAATACAAGGCATTAGGTGCACTATGCTTCTGCTAAACATGGATGCATGATCCTCTTTGTAGGTCTATATAAATACAGCAGTTTGGTAAAAAGAAAAAAAGAAATAAAAATATATAGATTTAGATGCACTGAGGGTTGGCGGCAGGAAGAGTCTTTTTAACAAGCACTGTAATGTTAGTGCTTGAGGAGTCCTGCTGTGCTGTCTCCTGCGGGCTGGCCCTCACCCTCCTACTACCTTGTCCCCAAATTTTGGAAACAGATTTCCAAATTGCGATGTGAAGTGAACCTGCATTTGCATAACATCCAATAATGTGCAAGAGACGCTTACATTCTAAATTTCCCTGCATGCAACCAGATGTTATATGAAGCATAGGAAAATCACAGGGAAAGTGAATCTATGTTTAGATCAACTTTAGTAAAATCAGACTTTTGAGGCAAAATGTATTTTGTTTACACAGGCTACCTTGTACAAGTGCATCGCAAACAGCAAACTTTTACAAAGCAACGGCAAAGCTATTGGCAAGCTTTGTTGAAGCATTTAAAGCACCAGTTAGCTTTGGCAACGTTTAACATAAATTTTAATGGAAGTGCTGACGGTCATTTAAAAAAAGCTGCTAGCAGGCTTCGGCTTCAACACTACTTGAAGCTTGTTGAAAATCTGTTGAAGCCTGTTTAGCAGCTTATTAATTTAATGTAGCTGTAAACCTCTGAAATGAAAAATGAACAAGCATAACCTCTTATAGTGTATATAGGCAATAGTATATAGCCTCAAGCCAAAGCACCTAGTGCGATTCCTGTCTGCTTTGTCATTCCTCTGCTATCTGCATAAGTCACTTTTGATCTCTTTTCTTCACACCAGGGAATCTCCGAAGTAGCCCTCCCCCTCCAGCACACAGCAGGCGATTGGCAGCTTTAACTCTGCATGTTTTATTATGAGACTGTGTAGAGAGGGGGTGTGTACTTTCCATCCACTCAGGTCTCAGATTACACTCTGTTCTCCTCTCCATGCTGTGCAGTGTGACACATCAGATCCCTGCCCCCTGCAATCTGAAGCTCAGAAATGCTGTGTAAATTCTGGACTTTGAATAACTGTAGAGGAGTCAGGGCTTAAGATAAACAGATACAACATATGTAGGAGGATTTGTGTATCAACAGAGGCTAGTCATTTCAGTGGGTGTATGAAGGGTTTATAACCATTTTAAATTGACAGTCAGCACCTACCATTATTATTCTTACACTGGGACTGAAGAATTTGTTAAGGTCTCGTTCACACCAGATATAGTGGGGATATATAGCAGCTATTTCCATTCCTTTCTATGGTGTCTATTCACACCACTGAGTTTCTGTGGTGTGCACTAAAAAAGTACTGCATGTAGTACTTTTTTTTTTTTTAGTGCAGCAAGTTGCGACCTAGACCAGCTCATTGCAATGCGATCTATGAAGAAAAAAAAAGTAAACTGGTGCAATGTGCCAGGATCCAAGCATCAGCACACTCCAACCATGCATTCAATATGGCTTGCTGGTGTAAACAGGCATTTGAGGTTTCAACAAATCTGCTTGAAGTACTTTGCAAAAGTTTGCCAAACGTTTCCAAAAGCTTCCTGGACCCACTGCTCTTTTGCAAATAAAAGCCTATTTGAGCAAGGTCTAAGAGTCGGGTGAGTCCTGTGATTTCTATTCTTCAAAAAGGAGATTGAGAACTGTCATTATGAAATCCAATCTGGCAGGTAGGTGCACCATTGAGGCACTAAAAAGCAAACCAGAAGTGGTCACAAAGTTCCTGTCAACGTTGAATTTTAAATGTTGGGTGTAACTGTTCTTTAATATTGAACTGCATTTACACGCAGTGTAGTACACTTAAAGTAGAACTATTGGCAAAACATTTTTTTTTTCCATTGTGGATAGAGTAAGGGAGGGTAAGTTGTTTTTTTTTTAGCCACCTGTGTCCCATTGGGGGGGATTTACCTTCACTTCCTGTCCCATATCCTAAAAGAAAGTGAGAGAAAATCCCTGCAAATTAAGGGAATCTCTTGGGGACCCCCAGGTCACCAGAACTAGTGTTCCCATTGGAATATTTAGCCTCTTTTACTTTTCTGGGGGCAACACAAAATTTGTGATTTTCTTTTACGTTCACTTTCAATTACAGTTTTTTTTCCTTTAGTTCAACTTCAACCCACAAGATATTTATACATCTAATGACTGCTAGAGTCAGTCACAGAATTTTGGCCACAAAATAAGATTTTAATTCTAGTACTGCATTTAAGCTGGCCATAGACAGCTAGAATCTCATCCCATTCCTGCTGAATTGGCTGAAATTCGAGCTGCGGGTGGATCTGCAAGCACCACCCAGCTCAACGGTCAATTGAAAAATCGTCTGAGCCGGGTAGAAAATCATTGGCCAGACAGCAGCTGCCCACTTTTATAGATGCAGTCACTGTTTGGCAGTGTCACTGTATTCAGGCAGCCAGAAGTGCCACTGCTGTCTGAATACATTAGCCAGCAGTAGCGGATTCCTCCATCTATGCTGTTAGAGTGGATGGTGAAAATTTGAGAAAAATCAAGATGAAAGAGCAAATTTGAGCTGTGTATCCCAAGTAACCTCCAGCCTGTTGTAATAGATGAAATTTTTATTTGGTTACTTATGTTGTGCATTTGCGGAATCATGAGATGCATTTGTGGATTGGGGGTGGATGGGTGGCAGCTCAGCAGGGAGTTTTTCTATTCAGAACACAGCTCTGTATCCTTCCTTTGGTCTAGTTTGCTGTGTGGAGGGGGGGGGGGGGGGGTGTGTCTTTCCTCCAATCAGCTCCCACACAGTGGGACTGCAGCTCTTTATCCCCTCCTCTGTGATACTAACAGATGGAGAAGGATTTTAACCCGATTCTGCCCCTTTAAAGGGGTGTAGGGAAGAAAAGACTGCAGATAAAACAAGTAAAACCTATGTAAAAGGATTTGTTTCATCTCTGAGCATCACCTGAGGCCGTTTACGTCTCTGGGTATATAAGAGGGTTCACAACCACTTTAAACTCTTTTACAACAAAACAAACAGATATATGCTAAAAGATAAAGACATTAGGAATGTAAAAAACAAGGGGATTGCATAGCGCAGATATCACTTCCACTTACATCAAACAAATCCAAAAATGGCTGCTATATTCTTCTGAATAATACAGTCTAGACCTGGATACACAGCTATTCATATAGGTAATACTGGTTTAAAGTAGTCTACACAAGTAGAAGTAAAGCAACTCGTATGTCATAGAACAAGCCAAAGGGCAACATAAATAATAAAACATTTTGGATGAAGAGTACAGTGGTGCGTGTCCCACTTTTTTTTTCTTTCTAAGAAATAGCTATGAAGGCCTTCAATGCCCATTTCTCTGGTCCTTGTACTGTGCTTTGAACACATATTCTAAGATTAACTGCTTCTTTCTAAAACAATTGCATTTGTCTGCCTTCCTACCAAAATAACAAAAGAGGGGACACAAAGGAAAGCTTTTGAGGTTGTTTGCTGCAACAAACCAAGACAGGCAATATTCTTTTTATTTTACCCCAAGTGTCTATTTTAGCACTGGTTGGTACAAGCCTCCAATTAAAAATTGTACAAGCCCAAATCCAAAGAAGATGGCAAGCTGTGTAAAATCTGCATAAAAACAGAATACAATGATTTGCAAATCTCATAAACCCTTATTTTAGGCCTTATAAAAAATGTATAAAAATATCAAATATTCTTTCATCTCTTCCTTGTCAGTAACACTTTGCCAGCTTTGTGTTGCCCAGTCTCAACTTTTATGAGACAAGTTGCTGCCATCAATTTCAAAATTACCTTATTTTTTTTCTTAAACTGGTACATTTTCACAATTGAAACATTTGCTATGCTTTCTGTTTTCTATTGTGAATACAAGACGGGTTTATGAGATTTGCAAATCATTGCATTCAGTTTTTATGTAGAATTTAAAGAGGAAGTAAATCCGCCTATTGTTTTCAGCCAAGGAAGCTGCCATCCTGGCCCTTGTTTAATCTTTATCTGCCATGGTGCTGCACATGTGATCAGTTAGGACACCAGCCATTGGATGGTTTGACAGTTTGGTTGAGAGCACAACAAATGTGACAGCATTCTCGGCATGCTGGGAATGTAACTTTTTTGAAACTGTTAAATCTATGGGTTTACTTCTGCTTTAAACAGCATCCCACATTTTTGGGAATTGGAGTTGTATAATAACACTTGTATGCTGTCTATATTAGCCAATACAATTTAATGCTGCCAGTGCAGGTTAGAAAATGAAAGCGGCCAGCTGCCAGATACTTGTATATGAAGCATGGATGTTTTAAAAATATAAAAAAGGATCTTTCTACGCAATGAGTCCATACTAGGGTGTACCAAGGTGCCATAACTGTAGCCCGCATAATCAATATTTTCTATAAAAAAAAAAAAACCTGCAGATTTTTAGTTACAAAATTCACAGGTTTGAAGCACGATGTCATGCTCCTTACACAGCTAATCAGTAAACACGATTACATTTATACTCTTCCACAGAAATCTTAAAGCCCAAGTTAAGTAAAAAAACTAAACAAAATCAGCACAAGGGACATTACTTACTATTAATCCAATGAGTCCTTTTTACTGCTGGCTCCTGCTTTCCTTGAATTCATCATCCTCTAACCACCCCCAAACGTCCAGTGCAGCAGGGGGTAATAGAAAGAGTGCCGACTATGCCCACCCTTTCAACGCACCTTGTCCATTTACAGAAGCCATATCATCTCTTCTCTGAATGAAACCCAGCACATGATTGTGGTTTTGGAGCCTGGACCGCCAACAGGGGACCCAAAGGAGGCAGCTGCTCTGTGCAAAACCATTGTACAGAGTAAGCAAGTATAACAGATTTGTTATTTTAAGAAAAAAATACTTTCCTTTATGCTCTGTTCACACATAGGCGTTTTGAATCGTGGGCGGATTCACGTGGCTCTGCCACTATTCTGCCCACAATTTCAAAACGTGCTGTTAAAATGTCAACTCGCATATCAGCATGTTTAGGTGTCATTCATTCCAATGGCACCTAAAACGCGGTTCGAGTCTGCCACGATTGTCACGCTGCAATGGCGCAAACCAAACCAAATTGTGCGACTTGTCTTGCCCTAAAAAGTTCTGGAACTTTTTTTAGGGGACACTTGTCGCACTGCGTTTTTAGGTGCCATTGAAATGAATGGCAGCTGAACACGCTGATGTGCGATTTGACATTTTAACAGGGTGTTTTACAATTGCAGAATCAAAATGCCTGTGCCTGAATGGAGCCTTACAACTACTTTAAGACATGGCAAAGATTGATATGGCTGCCACTTGAAGTGATCACAGAACTAGAGCAAAAGGAATGAGCTTCTGGGTTGGATTGTATAGGTAATGTAAGAAGACATTATTCGCCGTGGGGCTAGAGTGGTGCTCACTGAAGAGGGAAGCCCAAACATTCACTCGGCTCAGGCAATGTCTGTAAATATTATTAAATGCAGGAGAACAGCTCAGGAATGCCTGGATATGAATCTCCCAAGCCTAAAGTTAACACCACATTTCCATTTAAAAATGCTGAAAGTACAGAAAAAGAACAAAACACCTGCTGATCTTTCAGAATTCAAATGAGCTCCTAACTTCCTGTATCAGGTGGGATCACTTTACTAAAGGCAAAAAGACTGTGCACTTGGTAAAGTGCAGTTGCACTCTGCAAGAGCAGTTGCTACAGAGATTAGTAAATGAGGAAAGAGTTTTACTTTGCAAAGAATACCCAATCATGTGCAAGAAAAAAATTAAAATAAATAGCATTTTTGTTTGTATATGATTGGATGATGGAAGTCAGCAGAGCTTCTGCTCATTTACCAAGCCCTGGAGCAACTGTACTTTCCACTGTCTATTTTCCTTTAGTAAATCAACCCGAGTGTCTCTGCTGCAGCTAGCAGTTTTGTCAGCTCTTTCCAGGTCTCTTTTGCTGGACTACAGAACACCTCCCCCACTTCTCATCTCCATAACACAGAGGTGTTTTTTGTCATTGAGCAGGTGAGAACATGCTTGGAATATCACTGTAGCCGACACAACTTTCAGCTCAAACAAGAAGTTAAGAGCTTCCTGATTTTTTCTTGCAAGATCAACAGGTATTTTGTTGTATTTGCACCCAGACATAAATTTTAAGCAAAATATATGAATAAAGCACTAGTATGCTTAAAAAAAAAAAAAAAAAAAAAAAAGGGAGTTTAAGGTGTTTGTGTGAACAAGTCAAAGTCAACATCTCCACATTGAATAGTGAAGATTCATGTAACTTTATATATAATACAGATATTTGGATAATAGTCAGTAATGCATTTCTGTTGAATATTACATACTGTATTTATAACAAGGTCTTTTCCAAAAGAATGTGGAACCACAGGATACTGTCATCAAGTTTAGAGCTCTGCATATTGGAGTGTCATTGTAAAATATCACACTAGAGACACAAAAGTAGGGTACAGTAAACGTGAAGTGCTCATATCTTCAAATATACACATAGCCCTTGTGTTAATCCACAAGTTTTTGTGGATCTCAAACTGAAATTAAATACAAAAATTGTACCATTTCTTGGCAGTAACTATAAAATAGAAAACATAATACAAAATTAAGAAACAAAAAAGTAAATATTTCTCAGTGATATTTATCTTTTTTGTTCAGTTAGCAGTGAAAATTGTCATGTGCTTAAAAGCAACATGTACAGTAAATGGTGATCTGCAGACTTGTGCCTCACCTTTTGTTCAGAAGTACAATAAAAGTAACAATGGCTATAGAAAGTAAACATTAAAAGAAAAAAAACATCATCTTTTATCGGTCTCCGTCATGGATGAGTTCGTGGATTCCGTTCGAACGGATATAGTTTCTGTTGTTCCTGAGGATGATGGCGTTTCTGTACAGACACTGTGGTCTCTAATACTGGTGCTCTTATAGTCGATCTTTGGGAAAATATCTCCATCACACGACAGGTCATCACATGAAAAATTTAAACTTCCTAGTTTGGCAAGAGAGTGAGATCTCTTCAGAGGGGAAGAAAGAGTAAGACCTGCCAAGCGCATCCTCGTTTCAATCTCTTGAGTCCTCTGTTTGACAAGTCCTGGTTTGCCATGTACGCTGTGAATGCTGTCACTGCTTGAACTCCGGGTGAGATTGGAACTAATAGAAGAGGACGTTGGTGTATAGCAAATGGTCTTTAGAAAGTCTTTTGTAAAACTACTCAATAAATCCATTTTACAAAAGCTAGGAGTAGAAGTTTTTAAAAAAAAAACCTCTGATACATCAGCCCCTTCTAGTTTTTCAAAACTATTTATTTGCTCTTTATTAGGCTTACCAGACTCTAATTGTCCCTCACTTTCTTTGTAGCCACTGGAATCTGTTTTGTCTAGGGGACATTCTTTAATCACAGCAGAGCTTTCACTCCTCAGCCGTTCCAGTTCTTTGGTATGTTTTCTGACCAACCCAGCTTTTTGTAGCTGAATAATGGATTCCTGGTGCTGCATTAAATAGCTATGCATGGTAGGTTTTTCCAATTCTCTGCTATAAAATAAATACTTAAAATCCTTAGCATGTTTGGAATCCCTGTTAGAACCAAGGTTTTCAAAAGAACCTACATGACCAAACACATCCTTTAATTCAACTGAATTGTTAAAGCTCTTGGCAGTTTTTGAAGGAGATGCAGGAAAGTCTTGCGAGTCTGTTTCTATAAGCGTTCCTTTAGAAAATGTGTGTCCATGCATCCTGTTTAATACTATTGAAGTCATATGCTGCAGAAGTGCTGGCTGACTGCACACGGTTGGGGTTTCCGTAGACTCCAGCTGCTGAGGTTCTTCATATGCGTCAGATGTCATGGCGGCTGATGGGTACATACAGTCTGTACACGAAGGATATCGAGGTTTAACTTTGGTTAGGATTCCAAAAATGGCATCCTCCTACAGTATAAAGAGATGAATTAGATAGATTGCTGATTAGAAGCTAAGCTGTACAGAAGCAGAAAAACAGGTTACAGAGACACAAAAGGAGCATAAAATATAAATAAAGTAAAAGATATGCACGTCAAAGTATTTTAGAGAGGAAACATGCCACCTAATCCAACAAATTTAGGTTCTGGATATTAGCACAGCTTGATGTATTATGGATATCAGTAGCTAAATATGAATTGATAGGTCTGAGCCGCAGGTCTCTGCTATATAAAGGATACAAAAATGTCACAATTACAACTAGCCTCTTATATGGCAACGTTCACTTTAAAAGAGAAGTAATGACTTTAAAAAAATAAATAAAATAAAATTATACTCACCTAAATGAATGTTCCAATGCTGCATCTGTCCCCCTCTGACTCTGCAGTGAGAACTGAGTGATCAAACACCACTGATCGCTCAAGTTCTCCTCCTCCACTCTAAGCAGAGTAGTAACTGTCAGTCTCTGGCTCTCTGTTCTGCCCCTCTATTGCTCACTTTGACGCTACGCTGTGAAGGGGGCTGGCTCAGCCTTTCAGGCGGATCGCTGAGAGGCTGAACCCAGATGCCGATCTAGGGTTCTGGGTGGATCCCGACTACATGACAAGGGATCTTTTCAGAGCCTGGACCGGCTGAATGAAGTCAACCGACAGCAGACTTTAGTCAGCTGAAAATGGATCACAGGAGAAGTATAGCCAAAATAGCTTTGGCTATACTTCTCCTTTAAAGTAACTTTTTATGCAACGTTAAAATGTTGGCATATGTAAAAGTTCTTCATTTATTCCAAATATATAATTCAATAAAATGTGTGCATATATAATTTATTAGGTTATACAGTCCCTTTAAAGTCTCACAGAAGATAGAACCGAGGTAATTAGCCCTACAGTTTTAGTAATCAAGTATGTCCTTAGCCCTACAGTTTTAGTGATCAAGTATGTCCTGCAGGCAGCTGGATTCCTAGAAACTCCTGCAGGCAGTGGCGGCTGGTGCTCAAAATTTTTTGGGGGGGGCGCAAACTGAAAAAAACAAACAAAAAAAAAACATCAATTGCCACCACTGTGCCCATACGCCACCAGTTTTCCCCCTCAAATGCAGCCAGTTTGTCCCCAAATGCAGCCAGTTTGTCCCCAAATGCAGCCAGTTGGTCCCCAGCCCGGCACTTACCTTCCTCTGGTCAGCGCCGTCCTCCTCCACGCTCCCTCGATGTCTTCTTTTGTCCTCGATGTCGCTTCAGCCAATCAGGTGACCAGTAACCAGACCCGGTGCACCTGATTGGCTGAGAGGCGGGTCAGTGTTAGGGAAGCGATTCCCTAACACAGCACTGTTTAACCAGGGAACGCACAGCCTGTGGCCCTCTCGTTAACCATTTGGAAGCTGATTAGAACTCACAGGCTCTAATCGGGAAGCCTATTAGAGCCTCTCGCTCTAACCAGGCACTTCCAAAACACACCTACTGCTGTTATTCAGATGGCCGTCACTCACCTGATTAGTGGGCGGCAGCGGCGACAATATATATTAATGCATTGCATGAATATATCTATCTATTGTTGAGTGACGGGTGCAGGAGAGAGGGGGCGGCGCCCCTGCGCCCATTATGGACGCACGGCCACTGCCTGCAGGGATGCCCAGTCCTCTTCCTGCTAAGCTTCCCAGGGCTGCAAAGGTTAAAGCTTCGGGTCTTCTGGCTGAATTCAATAGAAAAGGCTCTCAATAGGTACCCACCCCCTCCTCTACTGAGAATAGTTCTTTCATTGCTTTCACTGCATATCACACAATCTCAAAATAGAGAAGAGTAGGATGTATGAAAGAATTCTCTCCTCTATTCAAGGACGGCGTTACATGCAGTGAAAGCAATGAAAGAAATTTTCTCATTGGTGGAGGAAGGGGCGGGTTTCCCATTGAGAGCCTTTTTCTTTTATTTTACTTCAGCCAGGAGACATAACACTATAAGTCACTATATGTAATTGCAACAGTGAAAGTTTGAAGCCAGGAAGAGCATTGGCATCTCTGCAGTGAAGATTGCACCAGTATCCAGTTGCTGGACATATATTTTCATATAAACAGCACGAGGTGGGAGTTTAACATTCAAAACACCAAAGTTGTATGTTAAAATCCAAGGTATTACGAATGCTAAAATGAGAATAGAAGAAGCATTTACATAAAGCAGTTTTTACTTTATAGCATGCCCCCCCGCCCCCCCCCCCCCCCCGCACAGCCAGCAATTTCCTGGGAAGATCACCGTGCTGCCGTTTCTCAAATCCCCTAATCATTGATTTATATCCACCCTGATGGAAATTCAGCCATACAGATTGTATGGCTAAATTCGCATCGCATTCGGACCAAAGTCGTGCAGGACCCTTTATCTTGGTCCGCACCAGAATCGCATCGCATGAGCGTTAATACCCATGCGATTCGATTCCTGTCCGAATTGACAGTTCGCACTGTGATGTGCAAACCGATCTGGGGGTGTCATTAACTTTGTACTGACACCCGTAGCGGTTTGTATAGAGCAGTGTGAACTGCCTGCGAGTTTTATGCAATGTAGGAACCCGCACTGGATTCGCAAGGGTTCTCGCATCGCAGCAGTGTGAACTGAACCATAAATAGATACATTTTCAGAAGAAAAAAAAAATCAATTAAAAATAAAATATGCAGGAGGAAGAGAGTGAAAAAAAAAAAAAAAACAGGCAGAGATCCAGAGAATAAAAGAGCAAGGAACTGAAAATCAAAGAAAGAGACTGCAAGATAAAAATAGAAACTTAATTTGGGACGTAGAAAAAAAATTGGAGAATGCTGAATACTTATCTATTAAACACACACATAAATCAGAGAACAGAAATTAAAGGAGGCCTATTTTACAGTTCAGAAATAGAACTGAAAATGCCACCATATGACGAACTTACCACGGCCATCAAACAGTGTAAAAAGAATGAATCATCATAAAAAGATGGTGTAAGCTCAAAATTGATCAAGCAAACAGAACTGACTTTATGAAGGTATACATGAACTAACAATAGATGTATGCCAGAAGAATGGAAAATAGGAAAATACACTATCCTGGCAATTAGGAAAATGAGATTTTACTTACTGTAAAATCTTTTTCGTGAGGGTCACAGAATGTAGTCAATTCTTAGACATGTGAGTTATACTGCAGTATACTTCAGAAGGTGGGGACACTGGCTAACAGGAAAACATTATGCTCACCATACAGGTTATAATCTAACCATACAGTTTCTGTACAATCAACCTTATATCTACCACAAAAATGCAGAATGAGGACCTACCTAAACTATCCAATCAGGTAGGCTCTTGGACTACATAATTGTTGGTTGATCTAAAAGTGATTTTATGGATTGTAACATATGTGGGGACCCTTAAACCATCCCCTGTATAACCCAACCAACACACCTAAGCAAGCAGTATATAAGGCCTAATGACAGAGGGCCGGGGATCTGTGTCCCACAATTGACTTCAGAAAAAGATTTTATGACAAGTAAAAAAAATAAAAAATCTAATTTTCTTGAGGAACACGAGAACGTAGTAAATTCTTCAGACATGTGGGATGTCCAAAAGCAGTCCAACTGAGGGGTGGGCAACAGCAATCCCACAGAAGTGGAAATCAAACTTCAAGGAGTATCTGAGGAGATAAACACCTGAAAAAAGGGATAAGCCAAGGATTACCCTGAAGCTCCAAACTAGGACAAGTAATTGCCAGTAAGGGAAAAATACTAACTGAGCAATGACAGGACTTCAAAAGCTGGCAGGGTACAACTGCAGCATTTCTGCGAGACAAGTGTATGTAGGTTTTTAGTTATTCTATACATCTCCTTTAGGCCCATGCAAGAAACAATCTTAGATGCTTGCAAGAGACCATCACAGCTGAACTGCAGGGCTACAGACATTTATTCCAAGAGCTCTTTTTCCAAAAGTCTTCTTTAACCACTTCAGCCCCGGAAGGATTAACCCCCTTAATGGCCAGAGTACTTTTTATAATTTGGCATTGCGCTGCTTTAACTAAGGTACTTCATGCCCCCGGAAGATTTTCCCCTTTAATGACCAGGCCATTTTTTGCAATACGGCACTGCATCGCTTTAGCTGACAATTGCGCGGTCGTGCGACGCTGTACCCAAATAAAATTTATGACCTTTTTTTCCCCTCAAATAGAGCTTTCTTATGGTGGTATTTGATCACCTCTGTGTTTTTTTTTTTGCGCTATAAACAAAAAAAGACTGACAATTTTGAAAAAAAAAAAAAAAAAAAATATTTTTTTACTTATTGCTATAATAAATATCCCCAAAAATAATTGTAAAAAACTAAATTTATAGATCGGCCTAAATCAGTTTAGGCTGATATATATGGCTCTCATGCCTGCGATCACAGGTGGCCGCCTAACATCGCAGCCACTATCCACGCCCATTCAGGCGCATGCGCCTGCTATGGCTCTGAAAGGAGCAGACGTACCCATATGTCGATTCACGGGAACGAGCCAACTTGCCGACGTAAATGTGCTTGAGCTGGGTCGGCAAATGGTTAACTGGTAATTGCGCGGTCATGCAATGCTGTACCCAAAATGAAATTTGCATCCTTTTTCCCCCCCAAAAATAGAGCTTTCTTTTGGTGGCATTTGATCACCTCTGGGATTTTTATTTTTTGCGATATAAAAAAGACAAAAGACTGAAAATTTTGAAAGAAATAAAAATCTTCTACTTTTTGTTATAAAAAAAAAAATCCAATAAACTCAATTTTAGTCATACATTTAGGCCAAAATGTATTCAGCCACGTCTTGGGTAAAAAAAAAGTCAATATGCGTATATTTATTGGTTTGCGCAAATGCTATAGCGTCTACAAACTAGGGTACATTTACTGGAATTTAAGCAGCTTTTAGTTTATGACTACCTATCTCATTTCTTGAGGTGCTAAAATTGCAGGGCAGTACAAACCCCCCCCAAATGACCCTCATTTTGGAAAGTAGACACCCCAAGCTCTTTGCCAAGAGGAATGTTGAGTCCATGGAATATTTTATATTTTGCCACAGGTTTCGGGAAAATTACGTTTTTTAAATGATTTTTTACATTTTTTAAATGATGTATTGCTCACACATGCCATGGGTATACAGGGGGTCCCCGGGTTATGAACCCGTTAGGGACTTTCCTCCTGTTTGTAGATTGGAAATGTTCGTAAGTCGGCCGCGCATTCGCAGACCGGCAATTACGGCCATTTCCGATGTTTTATTTCCCCGAGGCTCCGTCTGGCCGCGCATGCGCAGAACAGCAGACGGCCCGCCCAAAATGGCAGAGGGTCCCCGCAGCGCCCAGTTTGTAAGTAGGAGAAGTTCGTAACTCGGGCGTTCGTAAGTCAGGGACCCCCTGTATGTGGAATTAAACCCCAAAATACATTCGGCTTCTTCTCCTGAGTACGGGGATACCACATGTGTGAGACGGCAAGCTGCGTACAGGACCCCGAAAACCACCACCTTCATGATTTCTAGGGCGTACATTTTTGATTTCACTCCTCACTAGCTATCACAGTTTCGGAGGCCATGAAATGGCAAGAGAGCGGCAAAATACTAACCATGCCACCATGCCTCTTAGCAAATAGCTTGGGGTGTCTACTTTCCAAAATGGGGTCTTGGGGGGGGGGGGGGTTCTGGGGGTGTTTGTGCCATCTTGACATTTCAGGGCCTCCGAAAAAAACGGATAGGTAGCGAGAAAGTGAAATCACAAATTTACGCCCTAAGAAAGCCTGAATGCGGCGATTGGTTTTCGGGGTCCTGTATGCAGCTAGCCTCCCAAAAAGTCTCACACATGTGATATCCCCGTACTAAGGAGAAGCAGCAGAATGTATTATATATTTTGGGCTGTAATTCCACATATACTTATGGCATGTGTGAGCAATATATCATTGACAACTTTGTGTAAAAAAATAAAAATTTATAAATTTTCCAGAAACTTGTGGCAAAATATAAAATATTCCATGGACTCAACATGCCTCTCAGCAAATACCAGTATGTTGCTGGTCCGAACGAAAAAAAAGAACCTAGCAGATTCCTCCATTCACATCGATCGATGTGGATGAAGAAATCTCTGCCTAAATATAAAATATAACCCGCCCCTATGCATCGGCTCCTAAAATCACCTCCTAAAGCGCTGGAGTCACGGATTTACGCATCGTGAAAGCAAACCCTGTTGCTGTCAAAATAAACACGTGCTGCAGCTGAATGACGTACCTGCAAAAGCAAATAATGATAAACAATAAAACACAGTAACAGTACAGTATAACAGTAGAATGACATACAGTGGAACCTTGGATTACAAGCATAATCTGTACCAGGAGAATGCTTGTAATCCAAAGCACTCGCATATCAAAGCAAGTTTCCCCATTAAATTCAATGGAAAAGAAGATAATTTGTTTCACATTCACTTCTATTGCATGCAATACCGCATGTGGCCAGAGGTGGGGGGTGCCATAGAGATTCAGAAATACTTGGAGACCGTTCAGAAAGACTCGGAAACCATCGAAAAGGCTCGGAAACAATCGGGAACGGAGTATTTACGAACGGCTCCGAGTGTTACCGGCACCCCCGCACCTCTGGCCAAAATGCGGTACTGCACATTGCAGAGGCTTGAATCCTGCTCGTATTGCGAGACAACACTCGCAAACCGAGTCAGGATTTAAAAAAAATTAAAAAATTGCTTGTATTGCGAAATGCTTGTTAACCGCGTTACTCGCAATCCGAGGTTCCACTGTACTTCCACTGTACCTGCAAAGCAAACACGATAAAAACACAGTAACAATAAAACATTATAAAATAGAGAAGAACAATAGAGAGAAAAACGGAGAGAGAACAATAAAACGACAACTATTTTTGTCTTTATTTGATTTTTTTTTTTTTTTACACTTATTGTAACTATAAACTTTTCAGCTAAGGCGTCATGTACACGGGACGTTTTACAATCTCTCCTGAACGTTTTAACTTGACAGAATAGCAACCGATGTTTAACCACTTCCCGCCCGGTCAATAGCAAATTGACGTCCGGGAAGTGGTTGCGTTATCTTCACTGGACGTCATATGACGTCCAGCAGGATAACAGCCGCCTGCGCGCCCGTGGGGGACGAGCATTGCGGCGATTGGTGTGCGGTGTGTCAGTATGACACACCGATACACCGATCTCGGTAAAGAGCCTCTGGCGGAGGCCCTTCACCACGTGATCAGCCGTGTCCAATCACGGCTGATCACGATGTAAACAGGAAGAGCCGCTGATCGGCTTTTCCTCACTCGCGTCTGTCAGACGCGAGTAGAGGAGAGCCGATCGGCTGCTCTCCTGACGGGGGGGGGTCTGTGCTGATAGTTTATCAGCGCAGCCCCCCCTCAGATCCCTGCCCAGGACCACCAGTATGCTGCCCAGGACCACCAGGGATGGGCATCCACATTGGACACCAGGTATGCCCCCTAGACCACCAGGGAAATGCAAATCTGTGCCAAGGCAGCTGCCAACCAGTGCCCACCCAAAATCCCTGCCAGTGCCACCAGGATAAGCATCAGTGCCACATATCAGTGCCGCATGTCAGTGCATGTATCAATGCGCATCAGTGCCGTCTATCAGTGCCACCTATAAGTACCCATCATTGCAGCCTTTCAGTGCCCATCAGTACCGCCTATCAGTGCCAATCAGTGCCACCCTTGAGTGCCCATCAGTGCAGCATATCAGTGCCACCTCATTGGCGCCGCCTTATCAGTGCCCGTCAGTCCCACCTTATCCATGCCCATCCGTGAAGGAGAAAACGTAGTTATTTACAAATTTTATAACAGAAAAAAAAGAAAAACTTTTATTTTTTTCAAAATTTTCGGTCTTTTTTATTTGTATAGCAAAAATAAAAACCCCAGAGGTGATCAAATACCACCAAAAGAAATCTCTATTTGTGGGAACAAAATGATAAAAATTCTGTTTGGGTACAGTGTAGCATGACCGCGCAATTGTGGCCCCGTTACAGAGCTTATACATCTTGACCCCATATCTGGCACGCTTGCTGGGGAGAAACTTTTTGAAAGCCAGGTGGCCAGAAATGTAATTAGGGACTCATCAACACAGACAACTTGATCGGGAATAAACAAGGCTGCAAATTGTTGGTTGAAGCAGTTTACGAGGGCCAAATTTTGTGGAGCCGATCATATTCAGGGTCACCCGGGGACGACAGAGTTCATTGTCGTTGAGGTGCATGAACCGCAAGATTTGCTCATATCTAGTCCCGGTCATGGAAGCAGAGAACACAGGAATATGGTGAATTGTGTGTATAAAAAATGAATCAGTGCAAAAGTATTTAAAAAAAACAATGTCAGCAGAGGTACAGGATATATGTTTTTCAAGGGAATCAATAGACAGCTGCCTCTACTGATTGCGTCCACCTGAGTGGGGCAAATGAATGGAAAGGAAAGAAAAAGCAGATATGGCACTGGTCTATTGGAGCCCTGTGCAATGTGTGAATAACTAAACTCAAAGTGATTAAAAAGTTCTTGAATCCTAAAGTGCCTGTGCAAACTGCTCATATATATATATATATATATATATATATATATATATATATATATATATACACACATATATATATACACATATACATATACACACACACACATACAAAATAAATTGAATAATAAAAATACATTGGGGTATCTGTACCCCTCCTTAATAATCGTGATAAAGAATATACAAGTGAACACACTTGTGCAATTAATATATGTGCAAAAATCAATGTATGAAATAAATAAATAAAATGCAGTCCTCTTCAATTAGTGCTATAAAAATCCTTAGAAAAGAGTCCTTATGGAAAACATACAAAAGAAAATATTCAATCAGGTTATTCAGGTGCTGTAAAAAGGGTGCTTGGTGCCTAGTTTGAAGGAGCCGTGATTCACTGCAAACTGTGCTCTTACAAAAACCGCACTTACCAGATACTACCCCCCTCTTGGGGTATGATGCCTTCACAGTGTGGGCCACTGTGTAGCCCTCTGGCAATTGTTCGTCCCTCTTCACTTGATGGTGTTATTGCTCAATAATGGCCCACGTATAAGAGAAAGGAAGGGAGCCCCAGATGGTGTGATAACCTTTTAGAATCGTATTTATTTAACCACTTAACGACCGCTCACTGTACATTTACGTTGGCAGAATGGCACCTGGAGGCACAATCACGTACCTGTACGTGACTGCCTTCGTATGGGTGGGGGGTCCGGTACAGTGAGTGGTCGGTATCGCTCCGGGAGCGATCGGTGATGAGGGGGCGGCCATTGGTTTCTGGCCACCCCCTCACGATCGCTCCCGGCGAATGAAATGCTTCCTCTGCCTGTGTAATGTAAACACAGGCAGAGGAAGTGATGTCGTCTCTCCCTGTGGCGCTCACATATACCGAGCGCCGTGGAGAGAAGATGTCAGGTTAGTGCACAAACACTACACTGACACATAGGTACACGATCGCCCCCCCCCCAGTCACCCCCAGTCACAGTGTCACTGATTGCAGTGATCATTTATTTACTGATCACTGCAAACAGTGACATTTGTAACTGTA
Organism: Rana muscosa; assembly: GCA_029206835.1. Taxonomy (NCBI): domain Eukaryota; kingdom Metazoa; phylum Chordata; class Amphibia; order Anura; family Ranidae; genus Rana; species Rana muscosa. The sequence goes on from CM055116.1 coordinate 846,201,361, forward strand.
AAAGTGTCAGGGCAGTTAGTGTAGGTCCCTTTAGGTCCAGGGTAGCCCCCTAACCCACCCCTCTCTATAAAGGTTTAACCCCTTGATCGCCCCCCAGGTAACCCTTTCACCCCCTATAACCACTGTCACTAAGCGATCGTTTTTCTGATCGCTGTATTAGCGTCGGTGATGCCGCTAGGTAGTCAGTTATTTTTTTAGGTTCGCTGCAAGGTTTTTATAGCGTCGGGTACCCCCATATATTATCTAATAAAGGTTTTAACCCCCTAATTGCCCCTAGTTAACCCTTTCACCAGTGATCACCGTATAAGTGTTATGGGTGACGCTGGTTAGTTAGTTTGCTTTCTTATAGTGTCAGGGCACCCGCCGTATATAACCCAATAAAGGTTTAACCCCCTGATCGCCCAGCGGGTGATATCAATTAGGTTTTAGCATCAGAGAGGGTCTGCGTCGTCTGCGTCACACCCCAGGCAGCGTCAGGTTAGTGCCAGTAACGCTAACACCCAGGCGTGAAGCATACACCTCCCTTAGTGGTATAGTATCTGAACAGATCAATATCTGATCAGATCTATACTAGCGTCCCCAGCAGTTTAGGGTTCCCAAAAACGCAGTGTTAGCGGAATCAGCCCAGATACCTGCTAGCACCTGCGTTTTGCCCCTCCGTCCAGCCCAGGCCACCCAAGTGCAGTATCGATCGATCACTGTCACTTACAAAACACAACACACATAACTGCAGCGTTCGCAGAGACAGGCCTGATCCCTGCGACTCCAGTGCTGTAGGAGGTGATTTCACCACCACAGTTAAAAAAAAGAGCATATATGCCGAAGCATGGGGGCAGCAGGGGTGGAGGAGCGATTTTGCTCCTAATGCCTCGTACATATGGTCGAAATTCCGACGGAGGCTTGCCCGTGGAAAAGTCCGACCGTGTGTACGCGGCATAACTTTTGCGGGAGAATGCCCCCGTGCTTCGGCATATATAAATGGTGCATGTATGCCCATCATTAGAAGTGAGTGAATGAAGGGAGGTATTCTAATGGTGGGCATACCCACCGATCAATCTCTTTTTTTCGTTCAGCCAACAGGCTGCATGAAAAAAAAATATTACAATACAGGTCCAACAAGGACCAGCAACGTACTGGTATGTTGCTGGACTTTGAATGGTTATACCAGAATGATGCCTGCGGGTTTAGGTATCATCTTGGTATAATTCTTTTCAGCCAGCGGCCGGCTTTCATGTAAAAGCAATCCTAGTGGCTAATTAGCCTCTGGACTGCTTTTACAAGCAGTGGGAGGGAATGTCCCCCCCCCCCCGGATATAAAAAGCGCCATTGGGAAATTGGGAAAGCATTTTATCACACCGATCTTGGTGTGGTCAGATGCTTTGAGGGCAGAGGAAAGATCTAGGGTCCAATAGACCCCAGTTTATTTTTAAAAAAAGACTACCTGTCACTACCTATTGCTATCATAGGTGATATTTACATTCCCTGAGATAACAATAAAAATGATAAAAAAAAATATGGAAGGAACAGTTTAAAAATAAAATAAAAAAGCAAAATTATAAAAAAAAAAAAAAAAAAGCATCCCTGTCCCACCCTGCTCTTGCGCAAAGGCGAACGCAAGCGTCGGTCTGGCGTCATATGTAAACAGCAATTGCATCATGCATGTGAGGTATCACCGTGAAGGTCAGATCGAGGGCAGTAATTTTAGCAGTAGACCTCCTCTGTAAAGCTAATGTGGTAACCTGTAAAGGCTTTTAAAAATGTATGTAGTTTGTCGCCACTGCGCGTTTGTGCGAAATTTTAAAGCATGTCGTGTTTGGTATCCATGTACTCGGCCTAAGATCATCTTTTTTATTTCATCAAACATTTGGGCAATATAGTGTGTTTTAGTGCATTAAAATTTAAAAAAGTGTATTTTTTCCCAAAAAAATGTGTTTGAAAAATCGCTGCGCAAATACTGTGTGAAAAAAAAAAAATTCAACACCCACCATTTTAATCTGTATGGGCTTTGCGTTAAAAAAATATATAATGTTTGGGGGGTTCAATGTAATTTTCTTGCAAAAAATAAATAAATGTTTTCATGTAAACAAAAAGTGTCAGAAATGGCTTTGTCTTCAAGTGATTAGAAGAGTGGATGATGTGTGACATAAGCTTCCTAAATGTTGTGTATAAAATGCCAGGACAGTTCAAACCCCCCCCCCCCCAAATGACCCCATTTTGGAAAGTAGACACCCAAGCTATTTGCTGAGAGGCATGTCGAGTCCATGGAATATTTTATATGGAAAATAAAAAATGTATTTTTATTTTTTTTGCACAAAGTTGTCACTAAATGATATATTGCTCAAACATGCCATGGGCATATGTGGAATTTACCCCAAAATACATTCTGTTGCTTCTCCTGAGTACGGGGATACCACATGTGTGAGACTTTTTGGGAGCCTAGCCGCGTACAGGACCCCAAAAACCAAGCACCCCCTTCAGGCTTTCTAAGGGTGTAAATTTTTTATTTCACTTCTCACTGCCTATCACAGTTTCGGAGGCCATGGAATGCCCAGATGGCACAAAACCCCCCTAAATGACCCCATTTTGGAAAGTAGACACCCCAAGCTATTTGCTGAGAGGTATGGTGAGTATTTTGCAGATCTCGCTTTTTGTCACAAAGTTTTGAAAATTGAAAAAAATATAAAATAAAAATTATTTTCTTTCTTCATTTTTAAAAACAAATGAGAGCTGTAAAATACTCACCATGCCTCTCAGCAAATAGCTTGGGGTGTCTACTTTCCAAAATGGGGTCATTTTGGGGGGTTTTGTGCTATCTTGGCATTTTATGGCCTTCAAAACTGTGATAGGTAGTGAGGAGTGAAATCAAAAATTTGCGCCCTTAGAAATCCCGAAGGCGGTGCTTGGTTTTCAGGGTCCCGTACACGGCTAGGCTCCTAAAAAGTCCCACACATGTGGTATCCCCGTACTTAGGAGAAGCAGCAAAATGTATTTTGGGGTGCAATTCCACATATAACCATGGCATGTGTGAGCAATATATCATTTAGTGACAACTTTTTGTAATTTTTTTTTTGTCATTATTCAATCACTTGGGACAAAAAAAAAAAATTCAATGGGCTCAACATGCCTATCAGCAATTTCCTTGGGGTGTCTACTTTCCAAAATGGGGTCATTGGGGGGGGGGGGGGGGGGTTGTACTGCCCTGCCATTTTAGCACCTCAAGAAATGAGATAGGCAGTCATAAATTAAAAGCTGTGTAAATTCCAGAAAATGTACCCTAGTTTTGCGCAAACCAATAAATATACGCTTGTTGAAATTTTTTTTACTAAAGACATGTGGCTGAATACACTTTGGCCTAAATGTATGACTAAAATTGAGTTTATTCGATTTTTCTTATAACAAAAAGTAGAAAATATCATTTTTTTTCAAAATTTTCGGTCTTTTTCCGTTTATATCCCAAAAAAAATAAAAAATCACAGAGGCAATCAAATACCATTAAAAGAAAGCTCTATTTTTGGGAAGAAAAGGACGCAAATTTCGTTTGGGTACAACATTGCATTTCTGCACAATTTCCAGTTAAAGCAGCGCAGTGCCAAATTGTGAAATCACCTCTGGTCATTATGGTCCGTATTGGTCCGGTCCTTAAGTGGTTAATAAAACACAGCTTGGGTACTCACATTTAGACAAAGTAAAAGCATGCAATCAACGCTGACACTCTGGTCAGGCAACAGGAAGCGATGTGACGTCCTGGGGGCATCTTCTACCAGTTTCGTCATGTGACTTCTTCTGGAACACCCCAAACGTCAGTATCCCTTCCCTTTTATGGCACATCGTGACCTGTCGGCCGCCATTTTGGGTGTGATATTGCAGACCGAAGCCCAAATGTATCGGCCGCCATTTTTGGTAAGATAATGGAGACATAAGCCCGAAGTATGTATGACAATCTCACCCCATCGGCCATTTTGTGTAAGATATTGAGGACATGAGCTTTGTGCAACAAAATCTCTTGTTAAACTAAATGGCATAATGTCCAGGTAACGATCTACCGTTTAAAAAAAAAAAAGGATAACAATGTTAAACAATAATTGGCATTAATAAAACCGTAGTTAAACCCATGGGATTAACCACATGACGAAACCGGTAGAACACGCCCCCAGAACGTCACATCGCTTCCTGTTGCCTGAGTGTCAGCGTTGATTGCATGCTTTTACTTTGTCTAAATGTGAGTACCCAAGCTGTGTTTTATTAATAAATAAGATCTTAAAACTTTATCACACCATCTGGGGCTCCCTTCCTTACTCTTATACATGGGCCATTATTGAGCAATAGGGATGAGCTCCGACGTGTTCGCATACTCCACGTGCAGAGCCCGCCAGGAAGTCGGCACGGCGCTGCGCTAATCACAGAGAGGGTGACATGTCCCGATGCGCGGCTGCAGAGACATGTCTCCCTGCCTGTGATTAGCGCAGCGCCGTGCCGACTTCCTGGCGGGCTCTGCACATGGAGTGTGCGAACACGCCGGAGCTCATCCCTATTGAGCAATAAAACCATCAAGAGAAGAGGGACGAGCAATTTCCAGAGGGCTACACAGTGGCCCGCACTGTGAAGGCATCATACCCCAAGAGGGGGGTAATATCTGGTGAGTGCAGTTTTTGTAAGAGCACAGTTTGCAGTGATCACGGCTCCTTCAAACTAGGCACCAAGCACCCTTTTTACAGCACCTGAATAACCTGATTGGATATTTCCTTTCCTCTTCCATAAGGACTCTTTTCTAAGGATTTTTATAGCACTAATTGAAGAGGACTGCATTTTATTTATTTCATACATTGATTTTTGCACATATATTAATTGCACAAGTGTGTTCACTTGTATATTCTTTATCACAATTATTAAGGAGGGGTACAGATACTCCAATGTATTTTTAGTACCGTATATATACACCCCTGTATAAGCCGAGTTTTTCAGCACTTTTTTTGTGCTGAAAATGCCCCCCTCGGCTTATACTCGAGTCACCTTTTTGCGTCTGATCTCCCGGACTTTGGGGACCCGGTACCGGCCGTCCGTAAGTCCCCTGGACCCCAAACTTGGCACACATGTAGCCCCACTCTTCCTCCACAAATGTGCAAAGTTTGTTATCCGGGGGACCTACGGCCGGGCACCCCTTCCATAGACGCCTATGTTAAAGGTCAGTCTAGTCATGGGCACAGTGAGGCATGGACACAGTGAGGCATGGACACAGTGAGGCATGGACACAGTGAGGCATGCAGATGGACTCCCTAGGCTTATACTCGAGTCAATACGTTTTCCCAGTTTTTTGTGGTAAAATTAGGTGCCTCGGCTTATATTCGGGTCGGCTTATACTCGAGTACATACAGTATTTTTATTATTCAATTTATTTTGCACATATTTACAATTATATATATGAGCAGTTTGCGCAGGCACTTTAGGATTCAAAAACTTTTTAGCACTTTGAGTTTAGTTATTTACACATTGCACTTTACACATTTGCATTATTTAGTGCAGCACCAGGCTGCACAGGGCTCCAATAGACTAGCGCCAGCCCTGCTTTTTCTTTCCTTTCCATATGGTGAATTGGGTCGGTGGACCAATATGACCGCAACTCAATCTTTTTAGTAATGCCCATGAGGAGGCATAGGCCCAGAAAGGTCTTGAATTCGGGAACCGTTATAGGTTTCCAGCCAAATTCTCTGGCAAGGGTCAAATTTGGATTTCCGGCGATAAATTGACCAGCATATAAATTGCTTTGGTCCACAAAAGATCTGTACAGATCTTCCGTGAAAAAACAGCTTGTAAAAGTCAAGCGTACTAAAAATAGGATTTTTTTGTACTCCCCGTAAAATCCTGTTCTCTGACGTCGATGGACTGACACAGCATCTTCAATCTTGACAAAGTGGGTTATGTTCCTGCTCATAGGAGAAGACTAGGCAGAATGTTAGATGTTTTAACATACATTCCCTTACCAGAGCTGAACAGCCCCGCCCAGGGGGCGGTCTCTCCGGACATAACCCTCCTAACTGCAGCCAGCAGCCTCAGTTCGTATTAAAGCAGTACAAACTCAAAAAAAGGAGGGGTGGGTGCTGTGTCAGTCCATGAATGTCAGAGAAAAGGATTTTTCAGTGAGTACAAAAAAATCCTATTTTCTCTTACCGTCCATGGACTGACACAGCATCTTCAATCTTGACATAGTGGGACGTCCCAAAGCAGTGTCAAAGAACGAGGGGTGGGAACAGTATCAAGGAAAAAAAAAACTTCACCCCAAACAAGCAGAGCTCCTCAACGGGGGAGTGGCAACTTTAAACAGCCGCCTGCAAAACCTTGCGGCCGAAAGAAGCATCAGAACATGCATCCACATCAACCTTATAAAACGTTGAAAAGGTATGTGCGGACGACCAGGTCGCCGCCTTGCACACTTGTGCAACAGACGCTCGATGTCGAAAGCCCAGGAAGCACCAATTGCCCTGGTTGAATGCGCCGTAACCGGAAAAGGAGGCGCCCGCCCCTTAAGGGCATAGGCCTATATGACAGTCTGTCTGATCCACCGAGAAATGGTGGCAGAAGAAACCGCTTGGCCCTGTTTTGGACCAGACACAGACACAAACAGCGAGTCAGACTTCCGAATCGAAGCAGACAGGTACACCTGCAGGGCACGTACCACGTCTAACGTGTGGAGCGCAAACTCTCTGGAATGCGACGGACGTGGACATAAGGACGGAAGCACAATGTCCCCATTAAGATGGAAGGCCGAGACCACCTTCGGGAGAACAGAAGGCTGCGGGCGTAGCACCGCCTTATCCTTATGGAGGACCAAGTATGGCGGTTTGCAAGACAAGGCCGCCAACTCGGAAACCCTTCTGACAGAAGAAATGGCTACCAGAAAAGCCACCTTCTGAGATAAAGTTAAGAGAGGAATCTCTCAGATGTTTTCAAAAGGAGGTTCCTGAAGAACCGAGAGCACCAAATTCAAATCCCAAGGAGGAAGAGGTGGTTTAACAGAGGGGAGCACGTCGGACCCCCTGTACAAAGGTACTAATCAAAGAATGGCCCACTAGCGGCCTCTGAAAGAAAATAGCCAAAGCTGAAATCTGATCTTTAATGGTGCTTAAGGCCAGCTTTTGGGTCACAGCACGCTGTAAAAACAGCAAGATCCTGGGATCGGAATACGTCCGTGGACGCCAATCCAGCTCCTCGCACATAGCGATGTAGGCCCTCCAGGTACGGTGGTATATCTACCTGGAGGAAGATTTCCGTGCCCTCAGCATGGTCGAGATGACCGAATCCGAGAGACCCCGTTCTCTCAGCACCCGGCTTTCAATAGCCATGCCGTTAAAGCCAGCGACTGTAAAAGCAGGATAAAGTATGGGACCTTGAGACAGATGGTCCTCCCGCATCGGCAGTCACCATGGAACGTCTGCCACTAGGCGCACAAGATCGGCGTACCAAGGACACCAAGGCCAATCTGGAGCGATGAGGATTACCGGACTCCCCTCGGCCTCCACCCTGCGAAAGGAAGGAGCTTCAGTGGAGGATAGGCATGAATCAGCCGATACCGACCGCACGGGGCCACCAACGTGTGACGCGGCTGCCCAGGGATCCCTGGACCTGGCCACGAATCTCAACACCTTGCTATTGAGTCGAGAGGCCAGGAGGTGGACATCCGGCGTGCCCCACCTCCGGCAAAGGAGTTGAAACACCTCCGGATGCAAGGACCATTCCCCCTGGTCCAACATCTGGCGGCTCAGATAGTCCGCCTGCCAGTTGTCTACTCCTGGAATGTAAACGGCCGACAGAGCCGGCACGCTTCTTTCCGCCCACCTTAGGATGTGAGCAACCTCGGACCCCACAGCTGAGCTCCCAGTTCCCCCCTGATGGTTGACATAAGCCACCGCCGCGGCGTTGTTCGATTGGATTCTGACCGAGCATCCCTGCAGTCTCCTCGACCACGAGGAGAGGCACAGTCTGATTGCCTGGAGTTCCAGGACATTGATTGGCAGACGGGACTCATCCGGAGACCAGAGCCCTTGGGGCTGACAGAACTCCCCAGACTCCGCCCCAGCCCGAAAGACTGGCGTCCGTTGTGATCATAGTCCACTGAACAGGAAGGAATGACTTCCCCGACCAAAGGGCCGGGGATCTCAGCCACCACGTCAGGGATGCCCTGACCAGGTGACTCACCTGGATCTGACGATCCAGTGATAATGGAGACTTGTTCCAGCAAGATAGGATCTCCTTTTGTAAGACTCGAGAGTGTGGAATTGGGCATACGGTACCGCCTCGAAGGAAGCCACCATGAGTCCCAGGACCCTCATGCAAAAACGGAGTGACGACCATTTGCGGGACGTCAGCACCCATACCACAGATTGAAGAGTCTGTAACTTGTCTAAGGGTAGAAATACCCTCGCCTCCGAGGAGTCCAGGATCAATCATAGGTACTCCAGACGCTGAGTCGGAACCAGGACCGACTTCTGAATGTTCATCAGCCAGCCGAATTCTCGGAGGGCCTGACTGGCTATCACCACATTTTCCTCTAATTCTGAGCCAGAGTCTGCTCTCAGAAGAAGATCGCTCACGATAGCAATGCCTCGTTGTCTCAGCAAAGCTAGAATCGGGGCAGGCATCTTGGTGAAAACCCGCGGTGCTGACGCAAAGCCGAAGGGAAGAGCCACAAACTGATAGTGGTCTTCGCTTATCGCGAAGCACAGAAACTTCTGGTGACCCACGCAGATTGGGACATGCAAGTAGGCGTCTTTGACATCCAAGGACGCCAGAAAATCCCCCGGGTGGAGTGCAGCAATCACCGAGCGAATGGATTCCATGCAGAATTTTTGAACCTTCACAAAGACATTAAGGGCCTTGAGGTCCCGTGGGCTCCGACTGACGAAAAAAAACTCTTTTGTGTGGGGAAAAGAAGGGCCCGGTTTACGGCGCGGCTCCTTCCCCTTAGTAGGCTGAGGAAGAAGGGTGCTCATACCTCCCGTGACATTTTTAATAATGTCATCCAGGGAAGCACCAAACAGTCTTCCGCCCTTAAAAGGTAAATCCGTCAGGAGCTTCTTAGAGGCCAGGTCAGCAGACCAGCATTTCAACCAGATAAGGCGACGCAATACCGTCGTAGACACGGAGGCCCTAGATATTAAGGGGGCAGCGTCCATACTGGCATCGCACACATACACCAGGCCTTGTACCAGTTGGTCAGCCAGTGCGATGCAATCCAGAGGAAGATTATGCTCCTGCACAGTCTAATGCAAAATCTTTGCCCATTTCTTGAGTGTCTGAGACACAAGGGTCGCCGCTACAATAGGACGTAGAGCAGATCCCAGCAAGGTGAACATGCCCTGCTCACCACTTCCGACCTCCTATCAGTGGGGTCCTTAAAGGCAGGAGGTCCCCTCAACCGGGAGAGTCGTGGCTTTATTCAATCGGGCGACCGGGGGGGTCAACAACCGGAGGAGAGACCCATTTTTCAATCAGGCTCTCCTCAAAAGGGGTACCTGACCGCCAGACGCTGCGAGACCGCAAAGGTCTTCTGCGGCTTTTCCCATACCTGGTCTTATGAATCTGTCAAGGAAAGGTGTATAGGGAAAAACCTTTTTAGAAGGATTAGTTCTAAATGAACCAAAGGAGACTGCCTCCACCGGAGGTTCCTCAGCTGCAGCATCCATCTTGAGACTGTCCCTCATAGCATCAATGAGTTCACTAACAAGCTTCCTGTCATGTACTGACCAAAATAAGGAGTCTTCCACACAAGGAATGTCCTGGTCAAACATATCCAAAAGTTCAGAACTAGGGTCCTGTGCCTCAGCAAGGCCCATATCTAAATTAGAGCACTCCCCTGGAGATGGTAGGGGGAGAGGGCGCTTTATAGCCGCCTTGCACTCACACGCCGCTTCCACCCTGGCAACAAATGATTCCAGGACTGCAATATAATAGCAAAATGATATTCCGCCCAAGGTGGAAGTAGAAATCTTGGGTGTACCAACATGTAGCCACAAAAACACAAGGACAAACAAAAAAACAAATAACAAAAACTTTTTTGTTATTATATTGCACTGATCTTTATTGGCTCCATTGGGGAGCTTTTTATATTCTATTTTTGTGTGTGACCTATAACATTTTTTGATATCTAATAAATTATTTATGAATTTTTCAGTATTTACTGGTTAAATATTGCCCCTTATTTGCCAATAGTAGCTGTCTATACTTCCTCTGTTGAGATTCACTTCCTTTGGTCCCAATAGGAGAAGAATTTTTTCTACCACGGTCACTAACTGCCCTACCGCTGTTTAGTGTCACAAGTGACACCAGTACAGTGATCAGTAAAAAATCTGAAAACTGAACATGTGACACTGACAGGGAGTTAAAGTGTTAACTGGGAGGGGGGGGGGGGGGTTAAAAGTGTGCCTATGTGTCCTGGTGTTCGTGTGAATGCTTGGTGTACTCACTATGGATGTCTTTACCTCGCTCGCTGGAAACAAAAAGGTCTCCACGAGGGAAGATTACATAAATTCCTCTGCCTGTGTTAACATTACACAGGCGGAGGAGGCTTTTCGTTCGCCAGAACCAGAACAGCAGGTCCAGGCCAGAAATCATTAGCCTGGGCCTGTAGATCAATCGGTTCTGTAACTAATCCAATTGCGGTGGGATGAGCGACGTACAGCTACGGCGATTCTTGCAGCCGAGCCAACCTGCTGCAGTAGTCGGCAACTGGTTAACCACTTCCCGCCCAGTCAATAGGAGATTGACGTCCGGGAAGTGGTTCTGTTATCCACACTGGACGTCTATTGACGTCCTGCAGGATAACAGCCGCCGTGCGCCCGGGGATGCGCGCATCGCGGCGATCGGTGGAGCGGTGTGTCAGTCTGACACACCGCTACACTGATCTTGGCAAAAGAGCCTCCGGCGGAGGCTTTTTACCACGTGATCAGCCGTGTCCAATCACGGCTGATCACAATGTAAACAGGAAGAGCCGTTGATCGGCTCTTCCTCACTCGCATCTGACAGACGCAAGTAGAGGAGAGCCGATCAGCGGCTCTCCTGACAGGGGGGGTTTTTGCTGATTGTTTATCAGCGCAGCCCCCCTCAGATACCCACACTGGACCACCAGGGAAGCCCCCCAGGACCACCAGGGAAGCCCCGAGCATGTGGATGGCCAGGTAAGTCCCCCATGGCCATCCACATGCACAAATACATACACAACATATGCCAATCAGTGCCCACAAATGGGCACTGACTGGCACCATCATGGCACGACCAAAATGTATGATGCCAGCCACCAGTGTCATCAGTGCCACCTACCAGTGCCCATCAGTGCCACCTACCAGTGCCCATCAGTGCCCACCTGTCAGTGCCACCCATAAGTATCCATCAGTGCTGCCTATCAGTGCCCATCAGTGCCACCTATGAGTGCCCATCGGTGCCCCCTCATCGGTGCCCATCATTGAAGTAGAGAAGGTACTTATTTACAAAAAAAAAATTAACAGAAACAAAGAAAAACTTTTTTTTTCAAAATTTTCACTTTTTTTATTTGTTGTGCAAAAAATAAAAAATCGCAGAGACGATCAAATACCACCGAAAGAGAGCTCTATTTGTGGGAACAAAATGATAAAAAATTGTTTGGGTACAGTGTTGCATGACCGCGCAATTGTCATCCAAATTGCGAAAGCGCTGAAAGCTCAAAATTGGCTTGGGCAGGAAGGTGTATAAGTGCATGGTATTGAAGTGGTTAAAGATATTTAATCTACACAGACATGGATCCAAAAATTTGTGTCACCACCAGTACTGTAAGGGTCAGACAGTTACATCAGATAACGAAAACTGAGACTTAAAGTGGTTGTAAAGTCTTGTTTTTTTTTTTTTTTTTAATAAACCATACTTATCTGCTATGGTTTTGCACAGAGCGGCCCCAAACATCTCCTCTTTGGTATCTGCAGACATGCGGGCTCGATCTGTGTGCGTCTTTTTTCACCGATGATCCCCCGCTCCCTTCTCACAGGATTTGATTGACAACGGCAGGAGCTCTTAGGCACAGCGCCAGATTGAGATTGGCTCAGGTAAGTATTTAGGAAGGCTTGGGGGATTGCGGCTGAACATGAAAAGTTTTTTCACCTTAGTGCAGAAAATGCATAAAAAGGTAATAAAAACCGTTTGCCTTTACAAGGACTTTAATAAATGTAACTGATAGTCAGTGAAGTCCTCAAAGGAAAGAACATTATCAATCTGTTTGGTGGGATGTTTGTTGAGGTGGAGGACGGTTTCATCTACTGTACAGTGAGCAGAGACCATTTATCAAGAAATTCTCATTCAAGGGACGAAGCTGCTTCACATTGTTAGGCGGAAGCTATGATTCCACAGGTTATTTTCAGTCCTTATAGAGGCATATTTTAAATGCTGAGTGAATTGGGAAGGTCTTTGCAGCCATAATAGCTTCAAAAGATGCTACGCCTGGAACAGCAGGCTGCTCATCTAATTGGAGGGCAGAACACATCAAGAACTCCTTGTAAATTGGAATTATATGGAACTTGCTGAATAAAAGGCTCTTCAGCAGAAGGCTATTAAAGGATAAGTTCACTTTAAAAAACTAAAAAAAACTAAAAATAAATGGAGCTTGCAGAGCATTGCAACTGCAATCAGCAGATCATGGGTGCAATGTCAGGCACCTGCAGAATCTTATCTCAGTATAGCGGTCTGCCCACACCTCCTGTAGGGGCAGACAATTACTGGAGAGCAAGAAGATCAACAAACTACATATGAAAGTGCTCGCCAGTGCCCTCACAGTCCATTGAGAACCATGAGCCGCCTGCTGCAGCGGCAGACAGTAGTTGTATGTCATTCATTCACAAATGGGCCATGTTCTTTGTAATTGTGACAGCAGGTGCAGGGAGAAGGTCCCCCCACCAGTTGTCACAGTGAGGGATCGGAGGGGCGCAGTCAGGTGCTCTTTGGTAGCATGTTACTTACCCTAATGCCACGTACACACGATCAGACATTCTGACAACAAAACAGTGGATAAATTTCCGAAGGAAGTTGGCTCGAACTTGTTTTGCATACACACGGTCGCACAAATTTTGTTGGAAATTGCGAACGTCAAGAACGTGGTCACGCACAGCATGTACGACGGCACAATAAAACTGAAGTTCCATAACCAAGTGCGCCACCCTTTGGGCTCCTTCTGCTAATCTTGTGTTAGAAGTTTGGGGAGAGACAATTCACGTTTTTCAGTCCATTACAGCGTGACGAATGTGCTATCTCCATTACGAACGCTAGTTTTACCAGATTGAGCACTTTCATCTCGTACTTGATTCAGAGCATGCATAGAATTTTGTGCGTCGGAATTGTCTACACACGCTCGGAATTTACGAGCACGGATTTTATTGTCGGAAAATTTGAGAACCAGCTCTCAAATTTTTGTTGTCGGAAATTCCGACAGAAAATGTCCGATGGGGCCTACACACGGTCGGAATTTCCGACCAAAAGCTCCCATCGAACATTTGTTGTCGGAAATTCCGAGCGTGTGTACGCGGCATTAGTCTCTGTGAAACAGAGATGGCAATAGGGGCCACAGACACACTTAGATGTGGAGGTCTGCCTGGGTCAGAATTGGATTCCGTCATGGATTAGAACTAGGGGTGCACCGAATGGGTTTTTTGGTGCCGAAACCTATACCGAAAATGAAAAATACACGAGGCCGAAAATCGAAACCGAAAATGACCGTTTTTAAAAAATATTTGTATTTTTGTATATTTTAAATAAAATGTATACATTTGTCATTTTTATATAACACATTGCCAATAGTATTAGCAAAATTTCCATGCGGTGAACCTCTAGTAGATATGATGCAGGAGATGGTCAGAGACTGCAGACATGGTACAGGAGATGGTCAGAGACTACAGACATGGTACAGGAGATCAATGCAGCCTCACCAGTGCCCATCATATGCAGCCTGCCAGTGCCCAGCAGCCTACCAGTTCCCATCATTTGTAGCCTGCCTGTGACTCACCAGTGCCCAGCAGCCTACCAGTGCCCGTCATGCAGCCTGCCTGCATCTCCGTGTGTCACAGAGCTGTATTTGAATTGCCCGGGTCGCAGTAACAATGTCCCGTCTCCTGTAATCACTTCACACTGATTCAATGTCCCACCATTGGATCAGTGTGCCGTCTGTCACAGGAGGCAGGACATTGTTACTGCGGTCTGTGCAGTTAGGCTCCGTGACACACAGAGATCGCAGCGAGGAGGGAGGGGAGGAGAGAGTAAGTATGGGCGCTCCAGAACGACACCCCCGTAATGGGCGGCATGCAGGGCCCCGCCCCATTTTCGGCTCCATTATCGCCGTGTTTTTTCTTTCGGCAATATGCCGAAAACGCTATTTTCGGCTGCTGAAACTTCGGTGCATCCCTAATTAGAACCACACTTAGAACCTATGCATGCAGAATGGGAATACGGACAAATAATCCTCACCAACAATGGAGGAGTAAGGGCTGAGGTCACCTATTGCAGCGGGGCTGTCCTAGGTGTATCTATCAAAAGACATGTTGCATCACACAGCAGACAATTAACAAGGTGCAAAACAAACAAGGCAAAGCCCCCCTTACTCACGAACACGAGCAGCTGATGCGGAAGAGGGTCGCAGGCGGCCGGAGGTGAACAAATCACTGAAGGCAGGCAGCAGAGCGAGACCGAACAACGGTGAATCCACGAAGCGCTTTCAAAGCAAGAACAGCAGGGGGAAGTTCCCTCCTTTAGGCTGGATGATGGGAGAATGACTGTACAGCACGTTCATGAAATACTCCACTCAGTGAGGGACGTCAGTTTACAGTTCCCTCAACCTCAAAAGTAGAACTATAGGCAAAACCCCCCCCCCCCCATTTTGGACAGATTAAGGGAGGGTTATAACCAGTGTCCGTTGTTTTGTTTTTTCCACCTGTGTCCTATTGGCGAAATTTACCTGCACTTCCTGTCCCATAGCCAAAATAAGAGAGAGGAAATCCCTGCAACATTAAGGGAATCTCTTGGGGGCCCCCATGTAACCAGAAGTGTGTCCCCTTTGGAATATTTCCCCTATATTACTGTTCTGGGGACAACCCAAAATTTGGGATTCTCTTTTACTTTCACTGATAATAGTAAACAGGACAAATAGAGAGGGTGAATCTCTCCAACAGAGGGAGTAATAAAAACCTGGCAGGTATTCTAATACACCTCCTAAAAAAGTTTTGCCTTTAGTTATACTTCAACTGTTACTGTAGGATAACAGTACCGGGAATTTAAAAAACAAAAAAATAGGACACCCAATGGAATCAACTGTGAAGTACCTCCCAGTGCTTCAGCCTGCCCAACCTTACAACCTACCAATGTGCTTTACATTTTTCATGTACTACAGCCAGCAATATTATATTACGTATATATTATTTGTTCTGTCTGGGCAACAGTTTATATGGGCTGAATATCAGCTGGAGGTTGAACACTCCAGGAATTTCAGAACCTCTCTGCTTCTCACACCACTCACTGAGGCCGACAGACCTCCTCACTGTGTAATGTTCATTCAGTTTATTTTTTTAGCAAATCATCCAGTGCTATGTGACTTCTACTAGAGTCTGTGCAGTGATACCTCAACCTAGGCTGCATTCCTAGAATTAGGGCAGCAGTACAACACAATCCGATGATCTGATTTTGACCCATTGACTGACAAAGACATACTATAATAATTGGAGCAATTCTAAGGCCTCATGCACACTGGACGTTCTAAAAAAGGCAGTAGCATTAGCTGTAGAATGAGTTTTGCAGCATATTTGCAGTAGCGTTTTTCAGTATTTTGTTTAGCTGTAGTGTTTATCCTTTTTTTTTTTTTTAAGCAAAAACTATACTCCCACAAAAGCTTATGGCTCAAAAATGCTGATAAACGCTGAATAGCCACATTTTCATTGTTTTTCAGTGTTTTTTTTTTTTGCGTTTAAGCTTTTATCAGTTAGAGCGTTTTTATAGCTGAAAAATCCCTCCTAAAAACGCACTAGTTCTGGGGGGGTTTTCCAGCCAGAAAATGCAGATAACGGCCTGTGTGCATGGACACATAGGATAACATGCTGGGGAGTTTACTGGCTGCAGAAAAAAAAAAACAGCTGAAGCCAAAAACAGCAGCTGTAAAAACATCCAGTGTGTATGGGGCCTAAGTTCAAAGCTACCAGAATCCTGGCAGCAACATCCAGGTAAGAATCAGATTGGGGACTCTAACTATTACATGCTTCAACATGGGGTTGACGCATGGTAAAAAGTATAAAGACCAAAAGACCTCACTCGCACAAGCAAAAAGGTTCTCCACAACCCCCACTCAGCGTTCAGCTATAAGTATAAGAATCTGAGTGCACTAAAATAAAAACTTTTTTTGTTGTTTTTTTTTTTACTTACTGTATTTATTGGCGTATAACACTAACTTTTTTACCCTGAAAATAGAGGGTAAACTGCGCCTGCGTGTTATACGCAAGGGGCTGTGGAAATTTTTTTCCCTGAAACTTCCCTCTTAACGTTAGGGTGCGTGTTATACGCCGATAAATACGGTAAATTATAAACTTAATAAACATTTCTGAAAATATTCTGTAACATACAAAATTGAGACCCCCATTCCTTATTCTATAGGTCCTCTGCTTTCACAAGATGTTTTTTTTTTGGATAGGTATGAAAAATGGTCTGGCAGTGAAAGGGTTAAAAGATGCTTTGGCACGGTTTCCATTTTTTTTATAAGTATTTAATTCACATAACTGGGGGTCTTAGCTGAAATATGTTTTCACTGTGGCGCTTTGACACCAGCTTAAACAAGGTTCCTTGAAACAAAAAGAGAGTGAAAAACCTGGACCTTGAAATTATTAAGGACAAACAAAATATGTGATCACACTGGGTAGCGTAGGAGAACAGCGAAGTCAAAAGAAAACCAAAATAGAAATCAATGCATTTCAGAAAGCCAGTTTAGGTAACTGAAATGTATAATCACAAAGAACATAAGCAGCTACATTAAGGGCCCATTCAGACATCTCTGCTGTATTGCAGTGTTTTACCTCTTGCACGTGATGGTGCGTTGCAGTTAGGCAGCCTGTACATTTTGAATATGCTGACAACATACCATAATGCAGGTTTTTTTTTTACAGACTTGCAGCAATCTTTTCAAAGCAACGCACCACATTTTCAATTACGTGTATGTTATGGTGTGCTAAACTGCAGATGTATGGTGGCCTGTTTTCAAAGTGCATTGGGGTGCCATTTAAAATGATATTCAAATTTTTTCGAGTACATCGCTTCCGCCCATGGCTCTTAAAAGGGCCATTTTTTTTTTATTGCATTTTAGTCTAAAATTAAGATCTGAGGTCTTTTTGACCCCAGATCTCATATTTGAGGACCTGTCATGCTTTTTTCCATAACACGGGATGTTTACATTCCTTGTAATAGGAATAAAAGTGATCCAATTTTTTTTTTTTTTTAAACGGTAAAAATAAATAAGAAAAAATAGGATTTTTGTACTTACCGTAAAATCCATTTCTCTGACGTCCATGGACTGACAGCTTCTAATACTGAAACACGTGGGTATATGTCCCTGCTTGCAGGAGAAGATCTAGGCAGAATGTTAGATGTTATAACATACATTCTAAAAAAAACAGAGCTGAACAGCCCCGCCCAGGGGGCGGTCCCTCCGGACATAACCCTCCTACCTGCAGCCAACAGCCTCAGTTCGTAGCAAAGCAGTACAAACCTTAAAAGAAGGGTGGGTGCTGTGTCAGTCCATGGACGTCAGAGAAACGGATTTTACAGTGAGTACAAAAAATGCAAGTTAGACTTACCGGTAACTTGTTTTCCAATAGGCTTTCAGGACAGCACCCGAGAGATCATGGCTCCTCCTCCTACAGGAAACACCTCATCAATTAATTCTTTAATTGGAGGCCTCCACGTTGCTTCCATCAGTTGTTTGTAGAGAACCTCCAGCCCCAGCTGCAACACATAAGCGACAGTTATTACATAGTATTACAGCCACAGCATAAAAAAGGGGCGGGATCCTGCTGTCCTGAAAGCCTATTGGAAAACAAGTTACCGGTAAGTCTAACTTGCATTTTTCCAAAACGTCTTTCAGGACAGCACCCGAGAGGATAATCGAGACTTACCCCATTTAGGGTGGGACAACAGCCTGTAAGACTTTCCTTCCGAAAGCCTGGTCCCCAGCCGTCATGAGATCTAATCTATAATGACGGGCAAAGGTCGTCAGACTTGTCCATGTAGCTGCCTTACAGATTTGTTCGGGGGTGGCACCAGCTTTTTCTGCCCAACTCACCGCCGAAGCTCTAGTAGAATGAGCCCTGATACTTACTGGACTCTCCTGGCCTGTAAGGGAATAGGCGTCTGAGATAGCCATTCTCAACCATCTGGCAATTGAACTGAGGCAACCTTTGGTAAAAAGTTAGGATCCGTCTTCAGCACAATTCTGTCTGAAAAAATAGAAAAAAATGGTTCCCTGATAGATAAAGCTTGCAGCTCACTGATCCTTCGAGCTGTTGTAATAGCTACTAGAAAAATTGTTTTTAAAGTAATTAGCTTCAGGGAGGTTAAATTGAGAGGTTCGAAAGGTTCCCTGGTCAGGGCCTGTAGAACGACTGATAAGTTCCATGACGGACAGTTTTTGATCACTATCGGTCTAGCCCGAGTGAGGGCTTTAAAGAATCTGTTTACTAGGGGTTCTGATGAAATAGATTTCTCAAAATATACCCCCAGTGCGGCAACCTGAACTTTTAGGGTACTGATCGCTAGGCCCTTGTCTGCTCCTTCTTGCAGAAATTCCAAGATAGAAATCTGCTTTAATGGTCTGCCGGATGTAGTGCACCAAGAGTTAAAGACTTTCCAGACTTTGTGATATATTGCTCTGGTAACATTCTTTCTGCTAGATAGGAGGGTAGCCACCAACCTATCCGAGAATCCTTTTCTCCTTAAGAGCTGCTCCTCAGAAGCCAGGCTGTGAGTTTTAGCTTTTCTACTTCTTGGTGAAACAGCGGACCTTGTAACAGAAGGTCTTGCCTCAAGGGAAGATGCCAGTATGGTTTGATCTGCATCTGTAGAAGAGCCGAAAACCAAGGCCTCTTGGGCCAGAAGGGAGTGATGAGGATTACTGTCGTATCCTCTTTCTGGATTTTTGTTATGACCTGCGGAATCAGCTGAAAAGGAGGGAAGGCGTAGCTGAGGTGAAAATTCCAACTGTGCGCCAGAGCATCTACCCCAAGAGATGACTCGTTCCTGTTCAGGGAAAAAAAGAGAGATATTTGTGTATTTTCCTGAGTCGCAAAGAGATCCACTCTTGGCTGTCCCCATTTCTTCACTATTAGATTGAAGACATCTGGATTCAATTGCCACTCCGCTTCGTACACCTGGTTCCTGCTGAGGAAATCCGCTATCCTGTTTAGGGTCCCTTTTAGATGGACCGCGGACAAGGATTGAGTATGGAGCTCTGCCCAATTTAGAATGCTCTCTGCTAGGCCTTGAAGTATTCTGCTTCTGGTGCCCCCTTGTCGGTTTATGTAAGCCACCGCCGTGGCGTTGTCCGACAGAATTTGTGTATGTCGCCCTTGGACTTCTTCTGCAAAGAACAATAAGGCCATTTCTATCGCCTTTAGTTCCCTCCAGTTTGAAGATCTCAGTGCTTCCCTTGTGGACCAAGATCTCTGAGCCCAACGACCGCTCATGTGAGCCCCCCAACCCCAGGAGCTGGCATCGGTTGTTAGCCTTACCTGGGTTGGAAAGGACCATAACAGGCCTGCTGAGAGTCTTGCCTGGTTCTTCCACCACCAGAGACTCCTCTTTACTTTGGTGGGGATCTTCACCAGTGAATCTAGTGAATTCTGCTGGCGATCCCAGATTTTTAACAGAAACTTTTGCAGTGGCCTGAAATGGAGCTTTGCCCATTGTACTGCCGGTATGGAAGAGGTCAGGGTTCCTAATGCTGACATGACCCTCCTGATGGACAGAAGCTGACTGGTTTGTAAGAGTGACACAACCTTTAACAGCTTTTCCCGTTTTTCTTCTGGGAGAAAAATCTTTTGCTCCACAGAGTTGATACGGAAACCCAGGAATAACACCTCCTGAGAGGGAATCAGATTGGACTTTTGGAGGTTTAGTATCCATCCGATGGATTCTAGGTGAGCACGTGCTCTATCCAAGTTTCTCTGAAGTCCATCTCTTGTTTGAGCAAACAGTAGCAGGTCGTCTAGATAAGGAATCACTGAAATTCCCTCTAGACGCAAGGGTGCTAGAGCTTCGGCCATTACCTTCGTGAACACCCTTGGAGAAGATGACAGGCCAAATGGAAGAGCTCTGAATTGCAGGTGTACCACCTTCTTCCCTTCTCTCAGTGCTAACCTCAGATATCTCTGAGATCTGGCAGCAATAGGAATGTGGAGGTATGCGTCCTGCAAATCTATTGACGCCATGAAGCATCCTTGACTCAGGAGGCTTCTTACTGAGAAAATGGAATCCATCCGAAATCTTTTGTATTCTACTGACAAATTCAGCATTTTTAGATTTAGGATGAGGCGGTACTTTCCTGAAGGTTTCTGTACAAGGAAAACGTGAGAATAGAACCCCTGGAAGAACTCCTTTGTTGGAACCGGAACAATGACTCTCTGGGATATCAGTTCCTGAATTAGGGACTTCATGGCGAGTGCCTTGACCGGATCCCTCGGGACGTTTGTCACTAGGAATCTCTTTGGGGGTTCTTCCGTGAATTCCACCACATATCCTTGGGAGAGCATGTTTACAATATACTGATTTGTAGTGATGTCTCTCCACTGGGGAATGAACTCCTGGAGTCTTCCCCCTACTTGGGGTGGATTGTCACTGCGGCTTTCCGGGGGTCGCAGGAGGATGGAAGAGCACTCCACTCCTACCTTTTGGTTTCTGGGAAGACCACTGCTTCCTTTTGTTTGCGTTTTCCCTTCCTGTTGTCCTTTTTGGGGACGAAAAAAACGCTTACGGGTCTGTACCTGTTGTTTTTTGACCGGAAACGCCTTCTTTTTGTCAGCCGTACGGTCAAGAATGGACTCCAGCTCAGAACCAAATAGCAAATTCCCTGTAAAGGGAATGCTACACAGTCTATTTTTAGATGCAGCATCTCCTGGCCAAGTTTTAAGCCACAAGGCTCTCCTAGCAGAATTGGTCAAAGCCGCTGACCTGGCTGACATACGAATGGATTCTGCTGAAGCATCCGCAATATATGATACTGCTGCAGAAAGCGTTGTAAATGAGTCCAGAATCTCCTGTTTTGGAGAATCTGCCGTAACATGGGCCTTCATCTGGTTAATCCAGTGTTCTAAATTCCTAGCGACACAGGTTGTTGCTATTGCTGGTTTTAGATTGTTCATCACAGACTGCCAAGCCCTTTTAAGAAGCAAATCCATTCCTTTGTCCATGGGCTCCTTTAACATGCCCATGTCCTCAAAGGCAAGGTCAGTTGATTTTGAGACCTGTGAAAAAGCAGAGTCCAGTTTTGGAACCTTGTTCCAGATGGAATCCGGGTTGTCCTCAAATGGAAATCTTCTCTTATGAGACCGGGAAAAAAAATGGCTTTTTCTCGGGTTCCAACCACTCTTTTTTAATCATGTCCGAGATTATTGAATGGACTGGAAAAACACGGCTTTTTGGATCACCCAAACCTGCATACATGCGGTCATGTAGGGAGAGCTCCTTCTTTTCCTCTTCAATCCCCAAAGTCGCATGGATTACTTTTAAAAGTCCTGCGACTTCTTCAAGCGACATTTTGTACTTAGAAGCGCTCTCTGCTTCATTTTCTTCCTCCTCAGAGTCTGTTCCATCTGGAGCAAGGGAAGCAGATTCTTGGGAAGCGTCTATCGGACCTCCCAATAATATTTGAGAGCCGTCTTGGGGTTCTGAAGAAGGCTGCGGAGCCCTAGGTTCCCTTGAAGGGCCTGGTTCTTCTCTTAGGTTTGACCTAAAAGCTTGAAAGGTGGCACGGAGTTCATCCTTAATTGTAGATACTAGATCACCACAAAAGGATGGAGACTCTTCCCTGACTACATTTGCAGTGCAATCTGCACAAAGCGACTTGGTCCAAGCCTCGCTTAACTTTTCCTTGCAGACAGGGCACCTTCTCTTCACTGGTTGAGCAGAACTTTTGGCCTGCACAAACAGAAAAGAAAAAAACCAGGGACCACGCTAAGAAAAAACTGTTACACAGTACAAATCAATACACCCAGGTACACATAGGAAAAAACACTTTCACTTCCTTGTGCCCCGCAAGCCATGCACCACCACCACCTTTTACAAAAAGACCCCTAGTATTATGCAGACATGCTAAATCACCAGCCACTGCACCACCAGGGAGATGGGGGGTGGGGGAGATGGAGGGGGAAGAAGGTGAATACCCCCCCCCCACAGGAGAAAACGGCCCAGTGTAAAATAGGACACAGTCCCTTACCTTAGCCTTGCTGGTGCCTTGGCTTGCCCCCTTATCCGCTGCATCGCTGTCCATAGCTGTCTGCGGATGCGTGGTGAAGAAAAAAACGCCGGTTCCAGATTCGAAAACGCCGCCGCGCTGACCTGGAACCGGAACTTTAAGGCACCAGGTGACCCTGCCCTCTCCCTCTGCGCTTTGCGGCCGGAAATGACGCGCGCGCCGACCCGGAAGTGCTGCCTCTTCCCATACAGGACGCGGCCGAGGCTCTCCTCGGCCACCAGAACAATGGCGGCCGCTGTAAAGCTCCACGCCGCTATTCGCAAGCGGTCGGTGAGAACACAGCAAACCACCGCTCTGAAGACAAAAAGGAGGCAGCACTCCCGGGCTGTACAGGCTCTCCCCGAGCACGGAAGAGGGAGAGGGAGCCCACGGGACCATCCATGCTAGGAGGTAAGTGGGAGGATCACTCTCCTAAGAAAAAAAGACTGACTGAGAACCTTGTCTCCCAGGAAAGCCCTGAGAGATCGTGGCTCTCACCAGAGGTGTTCCTCCGGCTGGAGGAAACACAAAAAACTGATGGAAGCAACGTGGAGGCCTCCAATTAAAGAATTAATTGATGAGGTGTTTCCTGTAGGAGGAGGAGCCATGATCTCTCGGGTGCTGTCCTGAAAGACGTTTTGGAAAATCCTATTTTCTCTTATCTTCCATGGACTGACAAAGCTTCTAATACTGAAACATGTGGGACGTTCCAAAGCAGTTTTAGAAAGAGGGTGGGAGCAGTAGTAAAGGAAAAAACAAACTTCACTCCAAACAAGCAGAGCTCCTCAACGGAGGAGTTGCAACCCTAAACAGCGGCCTGCAACACCTTGCGGTCGAAGGAAGCATCCGAAGATGCAGCCACACCAACCTGATAGAACTTAGAAAAGGTATGAACGGACGACCAGGTCGCCGCCTTGCACACTTGTGCAACCGACGCTTGACGTCGGAAAGCCCAGGAAGCACCAATTGTCCTGGTGGAAGGCGCCGTAACCGGAAAGGGAGGCGCCCGCCCCTTAAGGGCATAGGCCCGTATGACGGTCTGCCTGATCCACCTAGAAATGGTGGCAGACGACACCGCTTGGCCCTGTTTTGGACCAGAGACAGACACAAACAGTGAGTCAGACTTCCGAATGGAAACAATAGCAGAGAGGTACACCCATAAGGCTCGTACCACATCCAATGTGTGAAGCGCAAACTCTCTGGGATGCGATGGACAGAAGAACAATGTCCTCATTAAGGTGAAAGGCCGAGACCACCTTTGGAAGGAAAGACGGTCGTGGGTGCAACACCACCTTATCCTTATGGAGGACCAAGTAAGGCGACATGCAGGACAAGGCCACCAACTCAGACACCCGTCCAACAGAAGTAATGGCCACTAAGAAAGCCACCTTCTGGGACAAGGTCTAGAGAGGAATCTCTGATATTTTCAAAGGGATGTTCTTGGAGAACCGAGAGCCCCAAATTCAGATCAAGGAGGGAGAAGAGGCTGGACAGGGGGGGGATCACATGGCGAACCCCCTGCACAAGGTGCTAATCAAGCTAATCAAGGAATGGCCCGCTAGCGGTCGTTGAAAAAGACAGCCCGGGCTGAAATCCGACCCTTGATGGTACGCAAGGCCAGCTTTTTGGGTCCCACCACGCTGTAAGAACAGCAAAATCCTGGGAACGGAATACGTCTGTGAACGCCAATCAAGCTCCTCGCACATAGCGATGCAAGCCTTCCAGGTACGGTGATAGATCTTTCTGGAGGAAGATTTCAGTGCCCATAGATGAGATGACCAAATCCGAGAGACCCCGGTCCCTCAGCACCTGGCTTTCAACAGCCATGCCATTAAAGCCAAGGACTGTAAAGTAGGATGAAGTATGGGGCCATGAGACAGAAAGTCCTCCCGCAGAGGCAGCCACCAAGGAACGTCTGCGACTAGCCGCACTAGATCGGTGTACCAATGTCGCCATTCCGGAGCAATGAGGATAACCGGAATGGCCTCGGCCCCTACTCAGCGAAGCAGGCGAGGAAACAACAGTAGCGGAGAGTAAGCATACATCAGGCGATACTGCCCCCACGGGGCCACCAACGCGTCTGCCCAGGGATCCCTGGACCTGGCCACGAATCTCGACAGTCGACACCTTGCGAGCGAGTCGAGAGGCCAGAAGGTCCACATCCGGTGCCCCACCTTCAGTAAAGGATGAAAACACCTCCGGACGTAAGGACCCTTCCCCTGGAATGCAAACGGCCGACAGGACCGTCCTGCAGCGGGATGGGTATGATAATCCCAAAGAAGCCCCGCAATATATCGGGGAAGGGAAGCCCCGGCTTACGGGGTGCCTCAATTGTTGGTCAAAGAAAGGCAAACCTGACAGAGCTTCCCTAGAAACTCGGTCAGTGGACCAGCAACTCAGCCTCTACAGGTTGCGCAAAACCACCCCGGGCACAGAGACCCTAGAGGCTAAAGCAGGTGCAGTGCCCCTGCTGGTCGACTGATAGATGAAGCAGAGGCTTTTGCCCAGTTATTGAGCTTCAGAAACGCCAGAGACGCAGCCACTAACGGGCGTAACGCTAACCTCAGCATGGTGAACACAGTCCAAGCCATCACTTCTGATCACCACCGAAGGGCAGGTGACCCCCCAGAAAGTGATACCCCTGATACCAGGGGTCCTTATGACAATGCTCCATCCAGCAACTACTTCATTTATAAGTGCTGATTGTACAAACACATAGTTTATACTGTGTATTGCGTCAAAACGTGCAATTGGAGCGTGGGAGGAAACCCACTCAGCCACAAAGAGCATAGTACGTAGCTTCGTATGTGTGGATAAACATATTAAACACGTTTATACTGTGCCAGCGACGAAGGTGCGCACATCATTGGGGCGTGGGCGGAAACCAGCCACGCAGACAGCGTACACAACTGTGTAGGATGTTAGCACGTGAATAAACAAATTCCACATGTTTATGCTGTGCATAGCGCTGAAAGCGCACACACCATTGGAGCGCGGGGGAAAAAACGCAGCACCTGGATGAAACCCACGCAGACTGCATATACATACCTGTAG
The DNA here is from genome assembly GCA_029206835.1 of Rana muscosa. Taxonomy (NCBI): domain Eukaryota; kingdom Metazoa; phylum Chordata; class Amphibia; order Anura; family Ranidae; genus Rana; species Rana muscosa. The sequence continues at coordinate 846,226,895 of CM055116.1, forward strand.
GTACTATAGAATGTGTGATAAACATATTGAACATGTTTATGTGTGCATAGCGCCGAAGGCGCGCACACAGTTGGCACGTGGGAAAAAAACGGATAACCCGGAGGAACCCACGCAGACCCAGAGAGTACAATATATACAGAATACTGTGAATGTATTTAGTGTTGTGCATAAACCTAATGTGTAGGTTTATACTGTGTATGGCACCAAAGGCGCGCACGTCATTGTAGCGTGGGCGGAAACCGTAGGACCTGGAGGAAACCCACGCAGACTGCACACACATACCGTGTAGGTATGTTAGCATGTGAAAATCAAATCGCACAAGTTTAGGCTGTGCATAGCGCCAAAGCGCCCATATCATTGGAGCGTGGGAGGGAACCGGAGTACCCGGAGGAAACCCACACAGACTGCAAACACATACCGCGTAGGTATCATGGTATGCGTAATAAACATATGGAACATGTTTAAACTGTGCAGAGAGCCAAAGGCGCACATACCGCTAGAGCGTGGGAGGAAACAGGAACACCCGGAAGAAACCCACGCAGACAGCACACAGATACCGTGTAGGGATGATAGCATGTGAATAAACCTATTGCACATGTTTATGCTGTGCATTACCATTGGAGCATGGGAGGAAACCGGAATACCCGGAGAACCCCACACAGACAGCATACTATAAATACCTACACGGTATGTGTATGTGCAATAAACATATGGAACATGTTTATACCGTGCAGAGCACCGTGAGAGCGTGGGAGGAAACCGGAGTACTCGGAGGAAACCCACGCCGACCCAGAGAGTATAATACATACATATATTGTGAATGTATTTAGAGTTGCGTATAAACATATTGTGTATGTTTATATTGTGTATGGCATCGAAAGGCACAGCATTGGAACGTGGGAGGAAACCCACACAGACACAGAGACCAATAACACATACATACACTGTGATTGTATCCAGTGTAGAGTTATAAGATACGTTTAAATTATGGCGCTGAGGCGCATAATCTTCTCTGCATCGTTCCAACCTGCTTAAATGAAGCAAGCACGCAGGTAAAAAGTAACCTCTGACACCTCAGACCGTGGTCCTGTCAGAGCTCAGAGCGTTCCCCAGGAAATGGTGGGAAACCACAGGTGCAGAGACTCAGTTGTTGCCTCAGAGACATCACACAAAGCTCACAGGGACTAGAGAAATAAATTAATAAAGTCCCCCCCCATCATGCTGCACCGACCAGGGGGGGGGGGCACGGTGTACCACTGTATCATCCATGCTGCTCTCGACGCAGCGTGTGAGGAAGCTGTGTAAAAGAAAAGCTTGAAAAGAACCAAAGGAGACAGCGTCCGCCTGAGGTACCTCAGCCACAGCATCCAGCTCGAGAGTGTCCCTCACAGGATCAATGAGTTCACTTACAAGCGCCCTGTCATTTATTGACACAGAACTGGGGTCTTCCTCACAAGGAATGCCCTGTTCAAAAAACATCAAAGCATTCAGAGCTAGGGTCCTGAGCAGCAGCAGCTAGGCCCGTATCTGAATCAGAGCACCTCCCTTGTGTGGGGAGAAGGCGCTTTTTAGCTCCCCTGCGCTCTGACACCGCTACCATCCTGACAAGTAATGTCTCCAGGACTGCTGACAACTGGTCCATAGGGACCGCAAGTGCTGGAGCACTGCCTGTTGCCTCTGACATGAATGGGGAAGCAGGTGAACCAGACTCCATAACTCGCCACCCTCTGAGACCTTAATGCACAAAGTGAAGAAAAGTCCACCCACTGGCTGTGCTGACTGAGTAGGGGATACCCAGAGGACTCACCAACCCGGGGAGGACCGCTCAGTTCCGCTGCCTGTACCGCGCTGTACCAGCGCGAGTGAGCCGTGAGGAGAGTGTGAGGAGATTCGTGCCGCTCCAGCAGCGATAGAGGCCAAAGTAAAGCGCGCACGGCTTCAAGAAAATGGCCGCCGGCCGAATGTAACTGCGCCATCAATCCGCGGCAAGATGGCCGCCGTGTACACAGTAAAACACTACAGACAAGGCGCCGAATGGCGCCCAGGTCCACCACACAAAAAGTCCCCAGCTCCACGCAGGCAGTCATGAGCCCCCCCGCCATGCCAGAGTGTCCCCCAGGCACCCCCACACAGCACAGCGCCAGAGTAAGGTGCAGAGAGCAGCATAACAAGGGGGAGACAGGGAAAATCCCGCATACAGAGAAACACACAGCATGTACTCATCTGCAAGCAGGAGAGACTACTTACCCATCCCAGAGGGACCCACTGGTGTGTTTGACAGACCTATCACAGAGTAGTACCGAGTAGCTCTCGGCCCGGTCCACCACGAAAGATACAGCAGGCACTGTTCAATCTTATGAGGACCGCAAAGCATAAAAGCCCACCGGCCACCCCTGGAGTCGTGGGGCATGTTGTGAACGGAGTCTCACGCACACAAGGGGAGGATCAGCATGCTCGATGGTCGGACAGGGAAGACTACGAGGATACCTTGTACCCAACCTGTTGCCCAGCAGACAGTTGATTGAAGATCTCAAAAATAAAATAATAAAATTCCAAAAGGAATAAAAAATATCTTCAGGAGACTGGCTCCTGAGAGAGCCACGTCTTCTCCTTCTGCTAGGCAGAAAAAAACTGAGGCTGTTGGCTGCAGGGTTATGTCCGGAGGGACCGCCCCCTGGGCGGGGCTGTTCAGCTCTATTTTTTTAGAATGTATAACATCGAACATTCTGCCTAGATCTTCTCCTGCAAGCAGGGACATATACCCACGTGTTTCAGTATTAGAAGCTGTGTCAGTCCATGGACGATAAGAGAAAACTTTTTTTTTTAAAGCGCCCTATCTTGACGAGTTCGCACACAGAAGCGAACGCATACGTGAGCAGCGCCCGCATATGAAAACGGTGTTGTGAGGTATCGCTGCTATCGTTAGAGTGAGATAAATAATTCTAGCCCTAGACCTCCTCTGTAAATCAAAACATGCAACCTGTAGAATTTTTAAAACATCACCTATGGAGATTAAGGGTAAAAGTTTGACACCATTTCACGAGCGGGAGCAATTTTGAAGCGTAACATGTTGGGTATCAATTTACTCGGCGTAACATTTATCTTTCACAATATAAAAAAAAAAAATTGGGCTAACTTTACTGTTGTCCTATTTTTTTTTAAAAAGTGAATTTTTTCCAAAAAGTGTGAGCTTGTAAGACCGCTGCGCAAATACGGTGTCACAAAAAGTATTGCAATGACCGCCATTTTATTCTCTAGGGTGTTCTAAAAAAACGTATAATGTTTGGGGGTTCTAAGAAATTTTCTAGCAAAAAAAAAAATTGTTAACTTGTTTTTAACACCAAGTCTGAAAAAGAGGCTCGGTCCTTAAGTGGTTAAAGTAGTTCTAAACTCTAAACGGTTTTTAGCCAATGGATTCCCTGCATTAAGGTAAAAAAACACCCCACAACCTGTTTGATCCTCCCCGCCCTGTCCCTAAACACTTATCTGACCCCTCTCACTCATCCAGCACTGTCCTGGTTGCAGCACCACTTCTCCTCTCTTCCTGGTGTCTCTGTAGACACCTGTGAGAAAGGAGCTGGGAGATGGCTTAACGCAACTGTGGGCGTCTATGGACGCCCACAGCCCTAGTCAGAAGTACGCCTGCAAGGGTGCCCCTAAAGCACAAGGCTTGCTAAACGTGCACTTGGAGGAAGAAGGAACACAAAGCAGGAACGTACAGTGAAACCTCGGATTGCGAGTAACACGGTTAACGAGCGTTTCGCAATATGAGCACTGTATTTTTAAAAATCCTGACTCGGTTTGCGAGTGTTGTCTCGCAAAACGAGCAGGATTCAAGCCACAGCGGTGTGCAGTACCGCGTTTGGCCTGAGGTGGGGGGGGGGGTGGGTGCCGGGGCCGATCAGAAATACTCAGTTCCTGAGGTTTTCCGAGTTCAGCCAAGCTGCCCCCGGGCCTTTCCGATCATTTCCGAGGCTCTCCGGCACCCCCTACCTCTAACCACATGCGGTATTGCATGCCATTGAAGTCAATGCGGAACAAATTATTTGTTTCCATTGACTTCAATGGGGAAACTATGATATGCGAGTGCTTTGGATTACGAGCATTCTCCTGGAATGGATTATGCTTGTAATCCAAGGTTCCACTGTACTGTATAACTTTTTTTATTTTAAGAGAAACAAAAATTAAAAATAAAACTTTAGTATCACTTTAACACAGGTAAATATTCACTTTGAATGGCAACATTAAAAAATCATTACCTGCATTTATGTCCTCTAAATGCATTTAAATGCAGGTTTAGCACTGCCAGGTGAATGACATATGAATCTGAAACATGGTGTTTAACACAAGTGGGTGAGAAAACGCCTAAGAATGAAGGCATTAAGTAAAGTCTGTGAGGCACCATATCAGAAATGACTTGAAGAAAATTAGAGATTTAATTGCAAGCTTATATGTGGATTGTGGAACGAGACATGGTGATACAGGGATAGTTTATTAGATTGACACAGAGGGGAATTTACCAAGACTGAAATAGACAGAATCTGGAGCACCTGTGCATGGCAAACAATCTTCTTCTAGCCTTCATTTTTAAAGCTTAAAGGGTTTGTAATCCCTCCAGGTTTTTCACCTTAACGCATTAAGGTGAAAAACCTTCTGTAGTGCAGCTGCCCCCCCAGATCTCCCCTTTTACTTACCTGAACCCGATCTTTCCAGCGGCAAGAATGAGCCCAGCAGCTCCAGCCACGGTCTCTGGTCCTCATTGGATAGATTGATAGCAGCAACAGCCATTGGCTCCCACTGCTGTCAAACAAATCCAGTGACACGGGACCCAGGGCCGAGTCCTGCTGTCTGTGTCAATGGATTGGATGCAGCAGCAGGATATGGGAGCGCGCCCGCAAGGGTGCCCCGTGGAATGCGGGTATCCGAGGGGGCACTCGATGCGGGGAGGAGCCAGGAGCAATGCTGGGGGACCCCAGAAGAGGACGGTCAGGGCCACTATGTGCAAAACCCTTGCACAGAGGTAAGTATACCATGTTTGTTATTTAAAAAAAAAAAACCTTAACAACCCCTTTAACTGAACACGCTGATAATGGAAGCTGATTGGTTGCCATGCACAGCTGGAGCAGATTCTGTCTTCTCCAGTTTTGATAACATTTCCTCCATACAGTATATGCAGAGAGCATGAATGACAACAAGTGTTAATAAAAATGTTTAACCACTACAGAGTCCCAAGCCTCTTTCTGAGATTTGGTGTTTACAAGTTAAAACATTTTTTTTGCTAGAAAATTACTTAGAACCCCCAAACATTATATATATATATATATATATATATATATATATATATATATATAATTATATATATTTTATATAAATATAATTTTTTTTTCTACCACCCTAGAGAATAAAATGGCAGTCGTTGCAATACTTTCTGTCACACCGTATTTGTGCAGCGGTCTTACAACCGCACTTTTTTGGGGGGAAAAATGTACACTTTTTTTTTAATTAAAAAAAATAAGACAACAGAAAAGTTAGCCCAATTTTTTTTATATTGTAAAAGATAAATGTTACGCCAAGTAAATTGATACCCAACATGTCACGCTTCAAAATTGCGCCTGTTCGGAATGGCGACAAACTTTTACCCTTTAAATTCTCCATGGGCAACGTTTAAAAAATTCTACAGGTTGCATGTTTTGAGTTACAGAGGAGGTCTAGGGCTAGAATGATTGCTCTCGCTCTACCGATTGCGGCGATACCTCACATGTGTGGTTTGAACACTGTTTTCATATGCGGGCACGGATAAAAAAATTAAAAATAAATTCTTATTTATTTTACCTTTTATTTTTTCACTGTTCTTTAAAAAAAAAAAAATTGTGTCACTTTTATTCCTATTACAAGGAATGTAAACATCCCTTGTAATAGAAAAAAGCACGACAGGTCCTCTTAAATATGAGATCTGGGGTCAAAAAGACCTCAGATCTCATATTTACACTGAAATGCAATAAAAAATAAAAATAATAATAATTTTGTCATTTGAAAAAAAAAAAAAAAAAAAAAATAGCCCTTTAAGAGCTATGGGTGGAAGTGACATTTTGACGTCGCTTCCTCCCTGCAATGACTTGGAGACGGGTGGGGGCCATCTTCCCCTCACTCGTCTCCATGTCAGGCTAGGAAGAGGATCCGATCGCCTCCGCCGCTACAGACGGCCACGGTAAGCGGCGGAGGGCAGCGGGAGGGCCCCTCTCCCGCCGCAGATAAAAGTCATCTTGCAGCGAATCCGCCACAGAGACCACTTTTATCTGAAAGAGAACCGCTGGCTCTTGAAGAGGATACCGGGGTTACGGTTGTTAGCTGCTACCATAACAACGGTATTCCTCTTCAAAGACAGGACGTATATAGTCGTACGGCGGGAAAAAATCGGTTAAAGACCAGATAAATGCAGGCTATTGGGGGATGTGGAGGATGAGGACTGGGCCGAAATACCTGATGTGAACAAGTCTGCCAAGGCTTCAGATTGCCTCACACAGATTTACATCCTGCATAGAGCATACCTGATCCCAGTAAACATTGCAAGCTACCGCCCTTCTCACTCCCTTACATGTCCCAGGTACTTTCGATCCCCGCGGGGGGGGGGGGGGGGGGGGTTATACATGACTACTGGTCACAAGTGGTTCAATTCCTACACGACAAGATGGGATCACCTCTGACAGTTGACCCCCAGTTATGTCTGACAAGTTTGAGATAAATGTTCAACAGGAATCAGTTTTAGCTGCTTTGGTGTTCATGAAATTAACAGCAGGTGCACAAGATGGGCGACAATGAGATGACCTCCAAAAACAGAAATGGTTTTACAGGTGGAGGCCACTGACATTTTTTTCTCCCTACTCATCTTTTCTGACTGTTTTTCACTAGTTTTGCATTTGGCTAGGGCCAGTGTCACTACTGGTAGCACGAGGCGATACTTGGACCTTATAGATGTTGCACCGGTAGTCCACCTCCTTTAGAATGGCACATCAATACGTGCCATTGCCAGAAGGTTTGCTGCACCTCCCAACACAGGTCTCAAGAGCATGGAGGAGATTCCAGGAGACAAGCAGTTAGGCCCTTGTCACACAGGGCTGTCCATTTTTATGGACTTTGCTTGCTCAACAGGGATAACTATGTTGATCCCCGCTGAGCCGGCGAATGACAGGTCCGTCTCACTGTGCAGAGACGGACCTGTCAGAGCTCCGCTCTCCTCTATGAGGGATCGGATGAAAATTTACCGCCTGTCAGTTTTCATCCATCTGGATTCAGCAGATCGGAGCGGCTCGGATGTCAGCGGACATGTCACCGCTGACATCCGTCGCTCCATGGACCCGCATGGAACGTCCGTTCAGGTCTGCCTTAAAAAAAACTGACAGGCGGACCTTAACGGTCCACCTGTGTGAAAGGGGCTTTACTCTAGGAGGGCTGGACAGGGCTGTAGAAGGTCATTTACCCATCAGCAGGACCGGTATCTGCTCCTTTGTGCAAGGAGAACAGGATGAGCAATGCCAGAGCCCTACAATATGACCTCAAGCAGGCCACTGGTGTGAATGTCTCTGACCAAACAATCAGAAACAGACATCAGGAGGGTAGCCTGAGGGCCCAACGTCCTCTAGTGGGCCCTGTGCTCACTGCCCGGCACCGTGGAGCTCGATTGTCATTGAACACCAGAATTGGCAAGTCCACCACTGGCGCCCTGTGCTTTTCAAAGATGAGAGCAGGTTCACCCTGAGCACACGTGACAGACATGAAGGGGTCTGGAGAAGCCATGGAGAACATTATGCTGCCTGTAACATCCTTCAGCATGACTAGTTTGGTGGTAGGTCAGTGATGATCTGGGGAGGCATATCCATGGAGGGACGCACAGACCTCTACAGGCTACACAATGTCACCCTGACTGCCATTAGGTATCAGGAGGAAATCCTTGGACCCACTGTCCGACCCAATGCTGGGGGCAGTGGGTCCTGGGTTCCTCCTGGTGCACAACAATGCCCGACCTCATCTGGCGAGAGTATGCAGCCAGTTCCCGGAGGATGAAGGAATGGCTCCCATGCTCGCCTGACCTAAATCCAATAAAACACCTTTGGGACATGTTTCGGTACATCCGACGTCGCCAGGTTGCACCTCAGTCTGTTAAGGATCTCAGTGATGCCATTGTCCAAATCTGGGAGGAAATACCCCAGGACACCATCCGTCGTCTCATTAAGAGCATGGCCTGCCATTGTCAGGTGTGCATACAAGCATGTGGGGGGGGGGGGGGGGCATACAAACTACTAAGCACCATTTTGAGTTGCTGCAATGAAATTTCAGGAAAATGGACTAGCCTGCTGTATTATTTTTTCACTTTTGATCAAACGATGTGGCATTCTTTCATTCCTAATGCATTACCCAGTTCATACAAGTACAGATATCCAGCATCATATTTTTCCCCATTGAGATATGGTGTGTTTTCAAAGTGTTCCTTTAAATTTTTTGAGCAGTGTACATACATAGAGTGTGCCAAATACAATAAAGACTGGGACCGTTGGTTGGCTGTCCCGGATTTTGTCATATGGTCACAACTTTATGGAGCAGTTTTTTTGCCTACTGACTACACAAATTTTCTTTAAAAAAAAAACAGGGCAGCACTAGCAACCTGTGAAACAATATAGAGAGATTTCCATATAATATCTGGGATACTAAGGCTGGATAAATACGTGCACAATTCCTTGAAGGGCCTTGGCCTTTTGCAGAGCTATAGTGCCATATACTACAGAAGTCAGAAATTCTCTATGTTTAACAATCTTGACAAGTCCTATTGGGTGACAAATAAGAGTGTATTATGCTTAGTGAGAAAGATTAGTACAGTTAAAAAAAAAGGATATGTGTACTATGGCCTAGATGCCATGACTTTATTAAAATATGACAAAAGACCCCTGGGAAAACTTTTCTGGACTTAAACTAAACCAAAAGGGGAAAAATGTTACAGGGGGTATATTCCTGAGTAAATACATGCACTCCACCATAACTAAAATGCTTTCAGATTTCTTTCGTTTTGAGTAGTTAGAAGAAAAGAAATACAAAAGCCTGCTGCTTTGTATCCGAATATAAATTCTTCTATGTGAAAAAAATGCAGATGTTATTAACCCTTTATACTTTTTAGTCTCTGACTTTAAAGTAGAACTATAGGCAAAACCTTTTTGTTCATTTTGGATAGAGTAATGGAGGGTTATAACCCCTGTAAGGTGTATTTTCGCCATATTTGTCCCACTGGGGAGATTTACCTTCACTTCCTGTCCCATAGCCAAAGAGGAAGTGAGAAGAAATCCTTTCAAATTGAGGGAATCTCTTGGGGACCCCCAGGTAACCAGAACGAGTGTTCCTATTGGAATATTCCCCTTCTTACTTTTCTGGGGGGAAACCCCACATTTTTGTTTTGTTTTTTTACTTTCACCTTCAATTATAATGGTAAACAGAATAGAGAGGGTGAATCTCCTCAATGGGGGCACAGACAGCAAAAACAACATGACAGGTGTTCCATTTCATCTCCCCTCAATTCAAAACTAAATGTTATTCTTTAAATTCTCACTGGCGAAATTGTGTACAGATGCTTAATTAAAGCAGAAGTTCACACATCGATTTAACAGTGATGGGAATGTAACTGTCACATTGGTTGTGCTCTCAACCAAACTGTTAAACCACCCAATGGCTGGTGTTATAACTGATCACGTGTGCAGCAGAAGAATAAAGAGGATGGCAGCTTCCTTGGCTAAAAACGATAGGAGGGTTTACTTCCAATTTAAGAGCGTCTGGTCCCTTCAGTGTCATCTGGCCAACACAAGTAATTTGAAATCATATTGTGGAAAACAGTTTGAACCCATCCCTTTAAACCAGACATTAAAAGCAAGAAAAGTTTTGGTCAGAACCAGCCATTGATATGGCTGCATATATTATGCCCCAAGAAAAAAAACAATTGACTGGTTTCTACAATGGTGAAATGTTACAGAATATGAAGTAATTGATAGTCCATTAAAAAGGTGTTCCTACCTCACTGTCTTTCGGGCAACTTCGCTTGCTGCTGCAATTATAGAAATCCTTGTTCACTCGCAGCTCCTCTTCGTTGCACTCTGAGGAAGCAACCCGTTTCTTACTGACATATTCTGTGGATTTCTGTTCATCTTCAAAATTTGGGGAGACAAAGGTCCCTTCGAAATTCAACTTCTTTTTAACTTCCCATGCCCTGAAATCTAAATCACTTTTCTCTTTGGCATCAATTGTGCAGTATGGGTCTGAAAAAGAGGCCTCTCCTAGAAGAGCATCTTTTTCCAGCTCATCCACTTCAAGCACCACATTTGGGGACTCCATTGGTTCATGAGTAAGATGTCTAAAACATATTTCTTTAGACAAAATTGGATTCACGTCATCATTTATTCTGTATTCCTGCTCAGACTCCAGATTATTGGGCTGAAACTTTGTTGGAAAGAGAACCTCTAAATCACTTGAAGGAATGTCTTGCTCCACCTGTTGCCTCCACAATTTGTTGTGTCGCTGTTTACTAAAAAAATATAAAAAAAAGGTTACCGATTGTAATCACTGATCAACAGGTCTGGTATCTAGAAAGGTACACTCAGCCCAACAGTGATTAAAAGCACATAAAACCCCAAGTACGGGTGATAAATGTACATAGGTTTGTCAAGATACAAATGCAGAAAGTGCTTCAGATGACTTCCAGCCCACCTGCTTAATGAATAGTATAAGCAACACAAAGATGTTTTTGTAGTTGTTAAAGATTTTTTAGTTTGAGGTGTTGTGGGGCAGATTTAAATTAATTTCTCAAATCTTCACCACTGAATTATTCAGCTGCTGCGACTGTCTGTGCTCAGTTTTCTAACTCATGGTTGACACCAGACAGAATTCTCCATATATATGATGAGAATCCACTAGTAGCATAGCGACTGTATTTCTCTGCATTGCATCCGGTTATGAATTTACCTTTGGAACATGTAAAGGGTAACTCCACTTTCATGGGGATAAAAAATAATATAGCATATACAATTGCAACTGAAGTCATATTGTAATTGAATGTTATTAAAAATTACCTTTCCTTTTCAATCTGCAGCTCTGTAATTTTCTGTAACATGAAATGCAATATGGCTACCTGGAGGCATTCTTTACACAGATGATGTACAGAACGCCTCCCAGAAATGCAATTTCCTGCTTGAGTGATTGGCGCACCGATTTTCCCAAAAGTCTGCACTAAGATACAAGTCCGATTTTGGGCATCCCCTGAAACAAAAATTTCACTTTTGGTGAGATACTCCCAAAAGGGAAATCGTGTCTAAAGGGATGAAGCCCCTGCCAAATTACTCAGAGTCCTGTAGGTGCAGCAGCTGATTGACAATTATGAAACCACTCCAATATACCCTGCCCATGGACACAGAGCAACAAAAAACGATTTCTTCAAAACAAAAGTCCGGAATCTGCAACAAAGTTTGTTAAAATCCCTGCAATGTACATAGATCACCCAGTGGGGGGCATAGCCATTTGTCTGTATCCATGGTGTGTAGTGACTCTGTATGGAAGCAATTTCATAATCAATCAGCTGCTGTGCCTGCAGGGCTCTAATGAAAAAAGTTACAGGGTCTGCATCTCTTAAGATATAATTTCCCTTTGGGAGTATCACACCTAAAGATTTGATTTTATGTTGCTGGGGGGGGGGGAGAAGAGGTGTAAAAAATCTGACTTGTACAGTATCTTAGTGCAGACTTTTGGGAAAATCAGCGTGCCAATCACAGAAGCAGAAAATTACATTGGGGGGGTTGCGTTTTGTACCCCATCTGTGTACAGACAGCCTCCAGGTAGCCATATTGCATTTTACAGAAAATTATAACACTGCAGATTGAAAATGAAAGGCAATTTTTAATAACATTAAATTACAATATGATTTGCGCCGCAATTGTACATGCTATATATTTTTTTTCCTACAAAAGTCGAGTTACCCTTTAGGGTCAGCAACTCCAAGCCTAGCCTATAATGGCTGCGGAGGGGAAGGGTAATATTAATAACAGTTGTATGTTTTAGCAGCAGTGATGGCAAGAAATATGAGATAAAATATCCTGTTCCAAACTTTCTTCTAGGAAATGATGGTAAATTACCTGGCATCAAGGATTCCCTCATACTCCAGGAGCTGACGCATGAAACCAGCATTTGGCCTGGCGACACTGCGCCTTTGTTTGACATAACTATATGCGTTCTCCATGGACCAGCCATACTCTTTCATGGCATAAGCAATGACTGTAGAAGCTGAGCGGCTAACTCCCATTTTACAGTGCACAAGACATTTGGAATTATTTTTCCTGTAGATATAACAAACCAAGAAAAATCATATTGCAGCATTTTCAGGTCTTTTATAGCAACACCAGACAGTTATCATTTGTCCATGCATATGTACAAGCTAATAAAAATATCAACATGCAGTTGCTTTCTCCTAGTACCGTATTTCCAGTGCGTCTGCAATTTCATGCAGAAAGTGGTTAAAACACACACACACACACACACGGAAAAAAAACGCAAAAAGGTAAAAAACACAGACCAAAAAAAAAAAAAAAAAAAGAAGGATTAAAAAATTATCCTGTAATCAATCCCCAACCCCCATAGATAAATATAATTTTCTTTGCTAAAAATCATAGCCTTTTAAATAGGATAAATTAGTGGGGGTATATTTAAATATTTATGGTTTATCTAATATAAAAGTAGTAGCATTTTCAAGTGCAGCATTATAATTCGGTGAAATTGTTAAACAAAAAACTTCCAACTTTAGCATTTATTAATGGGTCTAAAGGTTCTTTTGTGATTATAACCAGAGGATCTCTTTAACCACTTAAGCCCCGGACCATTATGCAGGTTAAGGACCAGAGGCGTTTTCAGAATTTGGCACTGCGCTGCTTTAACTGGAAATTGTGTGGACATGCAATGTTGTACCCAAACGAAATTTGCGTCCTTTTCTTCCCACAAATAGAGCTCTCTTTTAATGGTATTTGATTGCCTCTGCGATTTTTTTTTTTTGCTATATAAAACGGAAAAAGACTGAAAATGTTGAAAAAAAAAAATGATATTTTCTACTTTTTGTTATAAGAAAAATCGAATAAACTCAATTTTAGTCATACATTTAGGCCAAAATGTATTCAGCCACATGTCTTTAGTAAAAAAAATGTAAATAAGCGTATATTTATTGGTTTGCGCAAAAAATAGGATTTTTGTATTCACTGTAAAATCCATTTCTCTGACGTCCATGGACTGACAGCTGGATACTGTAAACGCGTGGGTATATGTCCTTGCTCGCAGGAGAAGATCTAGGCAGAATGTTAGGAACATTCTAGAACAAACCAGAGCTGAACAGCCCCGCCCAGGGGGGAGGTCCCTCCAGACATTACCCTCCCACCTGCAGTCAGCAGACCTCAGTTCGTAACAAAGCAGTACAAACCTTAATAGGAAGGGTGGGTGCTGTGTCAGTCCATGGACATCAGAGAAATGGATTTTACGGCGAGTACAAAAAATCCTATTTTCTCTTATCGTCCATGGACTGACACAGCTGGATACTGTAAACGCGTGGGATGTCCCAAAGCGGTATCAGAAGGGTGGGAGCAGTAGTAAAGGAACAACCAAAACTTCACTCCAAACAAGCAGAGCTCCTGAACGGAGGAGTTGCAACAATAAACAGCCCCCTGCAATGCTTTGCGGCCGAAGGGAGCATCCGAAGATGCAGCAACATCAACCTTATAAAATCTTGAAAAGGTATGAACGGACGACCAGGTCGTTGCCTTGCACACTTGTGCAACCGACGCTTGATGTCGGAAGGCCCAGGAAGCACCAATTGCCTTGGTGGAATGCGCCGCAACCGTAAAGGGAGGCGCCCGCCCTTTAAGGGCATAGGCCTGTATGACGGTCTGCCTGATCCACCTAGAGACGGTGACAGACGGCACCGCTCGGCCCTGTTTTGGACCAGACACAGATTTCCGAATGGAAACCGTAGCAGACAGGTACACTCGTAAGGCTTGTACCCATCTTAATGTATGAAGCGCAAACTCTCAGGGATGCGATGGGTGAGGACACAAGGACGGAAGAACAATGTCCTTCTTAAGGTGAAGGGCCGAGACCATCCTTAGAAAAGAAGGACGGTCGTGGGCACAACACCGCCATATCCTTATGGAGGACCAAGTAAGGCGACTTGCCGGACAAGGCCGCCAACTCAGACACCCGTCTAACCGAAGCAATGGCCACTAAGAAGGCCAACTTCCAGGACAAGGTCAAGAGAGGAATCTCTCTTGATATTCTCAAAGGGATGTTCTTGGAGAACCAAGATGCATCAAATTCACATCCCAAGTAGGGAGAGGAGGCTTGACAGGGGGGATCACATGGCGAACCCCCTGCACAAAAGGTGCTAATCAAGGAGAAGCCCGGTAGCGGTCGTTGAAAAAGACAGCCCGGGCCGAAATCCGATCCTCAAAAAAAAGGTATGCAAGGCCAGCTTTTGGGTCACACCACGCTGTAAGAACAGCGAAATCCTGGGAACGGAATGCATCCGAGGACGCCACTCAAGTTCCTCGCACATAGCGATGTAAGCCTTCCAGGTACGTTGAGATATCTTTCTGGAGGAAGATTCCCGTGTCAACAACATAGAAGAGATGGCCGAATATGAGAGAACTCGGTCCTTCAGCACCTGGCTTTAAACAGCCATGCCATTAAAGCCAAGGACTGTAAAGCAGGATGAAGTATGGGATCATGAGGCAGAAGGTCCACCCCAATAGGCAGTCGCCAGGAACGTATACGACTAGCCGAAGTAGATCGGCGTACCAATGTCGCCGTTCCGGAGCACTGGAATGGCCTCAGCCCCTACTCTGCGAAGCCGGCGAGGCAACAACAGTAGCGGAGGGTAAGCATATATCAGGCGATACTGCCCCCACGGGCTTCCAACGCGTCTGACGCGTCCGGCCAGGGGTCCCTGGACCTGACCACGATCTTGCCACCTTGCGAGTGAGTCGAGAGGCCATAAGGTCCACTTCTGGTGCCCCACCTCCGGTAAAGGAGGTGGAAACCCCTCCGGATGCAAGGACCCATCCCCTGCAATGCACACGGCCGTCAGGACCGTCTTGCAGCGAGATGTATGAAAATCCCAAAGAGACTCTGCAATGTATCGGAGAAGGGAGGCCCCGGTGTACAGGGTGCCTCAACTGTTGGCCAATAAAGGCAACTTGACGGAACTTCCCTAGAAACTCGGTCAGAGGACCAGTACCTCAGCCTCCACAGGTGGCGCAAACCCACCCTGGGCACAGAGACCCTAAAGGCTAAAGCAGTTGCAGTGCACCTGCTAGACGACTGATGGATGAAGCAGAGTCATTGAGCTACAAAAAACGCCAGAGACGCAGCCACTAACGGGCGTAACGCTAACCTCAGCCTGTCGAACACAGTCCAAGCCAGCGCTTCTAATCACCACTGAAAGCAGGTGGAAAGTGATACCCCTGAAACCAGGGATCCTTGTTACAATACTCCATCCAGCAGCTACCCATTGATAAGTGCTGATTGTGCAAACACATAGTTTATACTATGTATTGCGTCAAACGCGCAAATAGAGTGTGGGAGGAAACCCACCCAGCCACAAAGCGCATAATACCACCACATACGGCGTATGTAGTTTAGTATGTGTGGATAAACCTATTAAACACGTATATACTGTGCCAGCGACGAAGGCGCGCACATCATCGGGGCTTGGACGTAAACCAGCCACGCAGATTGCGTACACAATCGTGTAGGTATGTTAGCCTGCGAATAAACAAATTGCACATGTTTATACTGTGCATGGCGCTGAGAATGCGCACACCATTGGAACGCAGGGGAGAAACCTGAGCACCCGGATGAAAACCCATGCAGACTGCATACGCATACCGTGTAGGTATTATAGTATGTGTGCTAAACATTTTGCACAAACCCATGTGTGCATAGCACCGAAGGCGTGCACACTGTTGGCGCGTGGGAGGAACCGAAGTACCCCACGCATACTCAGAGAATGCAATACCTACAACTACTGTGAATGTATTTAGTGTAGTGTATAGACATAATGTGTATGTTTACACCGTGTATTGCACCAAAGGCATGCATGTCATGTAGCGTGGGCGGAAACCCACGCAGACTGCATACGCATACCGTGTAGGTATTAATGTGTGTGTGCGCTAAACATTTTGCACAAGCTCATGTGTGCATAGCACCGAAGGCGCGCACACTGTTGCCGCATGGGAGGAACCGAAGTACCCCACGCATACTCAGAGAATGCAATACCTACAACTACTGTGAATATATTTAGTGTAGTGTATAAACATAATGTGTATGTTTACACCGTGTATTGCACCAAAGACATGCATGTCATGTAGCGTGGGCGGAAACCCACGCAGACTGCACAGACATACCAGGTAGGTATGTTAGTATGTGGATATCCAATCGCACAAATTTAGACTGTGCATAGCGCCGAAGCGCCCATACCAATGGAGTGTGGGAGGGAACCGGAGTACCCGGAGGAAAACCACACAGACTGCCTACACATACCGTGTAGGTATTATAGCATGCGTGATAAACATTGAACATGTTTAACTGTGCAGAAGGCCAAAAGGCGCACATACCGTCAGTGCGTAGGAGGAAACCGGAACACCCGGAAGAACTCCACACAGATACCGTGTAGGAATGATAGCATGTGAATCAACATATTGCACATGTTTATGCTGTGCATTTCCATTGGAGCGTGGGGGGAAACCGGAGTACCCGGAGGAACCCCACGCAAACAGTATACCCATACTGTAAACATGTATAGTATGTGCAATAAACATATTGAACATGTCTATACTGTGCGGAGAGCCGAAGCGCACATACCATGAGAGAGCGGGAGGACACCGGAGCCCCCGCCGACCCAGAGAGTAGAATACATACATATACTGTCAATGTATCTGGTGTCGTGCATAAACATATTTTGTACGTTTATATCATGCATGGTGCGGACTTCCAGGGTTGGAGAGTTTCAGTCACTTGATTATGGAGAACCTGTCCTGAGAGGAGGATGAGTGTCAGTGCTGACTTACCTCAGAAAAAGATAGAATTATTGGAGGAGGATGGTTTATCTATGCTCACATTAATTTAACATCTGAAGATAGAAATATTGGAGGAGGATGGTTTATCTATGCTTACATTAATCTAACATCTGGTGAGTGCATCCCCTGAAGGGGACTTTCAAAATACCCCCACGTGGTGATTCGCACTTTGGTGAAAGGAGCACTGGAACTAGGATTTGGACTAATTGTAATTAGACTCACCGTCCACTACCTCATTACCTATATGAGCACTTCGTATAGAAGACGTACATACGAACTTTTGTCCGTAGCGCTGCTACAGTTTTATTTTGGACTTTTAATATAAGTTTTTTTAATACTGTTTATACACACATTGACGTTTGGTTTTAAGCAGCTGCTGTCCACTTTTCATACATTTTTTCCTAGTGCTTTTATCTTGACGGTTTTAATCCATGAGCGCAGACTGATACTAAGGAGGAGGGCCAGTTCACATTAGTATCTCATACTGTAAACATGTATAGTATGTGCAATAAACATATTGAACATTTCTATACTGTGCGGAGAGCCGAAGCGCACATACCATGAGAGAGCGGGAGGACACCGGAGCCCCCGCCGACCCAGAGAGTATAATACATACATATACTTTGAATGTATCTGGAGTCGTGCATAAACATATTTTGTACGTTTATATCATGCATGGCACTGAAACATAGCATTGGAACGTGGGGGAACACTCACGCAGACACAGAGACCAATAACACATACATACACTGTGAATGTATGCAGTGTAGAGGTATAGGATGAGTTTAAATAATGGCGCAGAGGCGCATAATCTTCTCTGTATCATTCCAACCTGCTTGACTGTGCTGCCGAAGCAGCATGCAGGTAACAGGTAACCTCTGATGCTCAGACCGTGTGTCTGTCAGAGCTCAAGTGTTCCCCAGGAAATGGCGGGAAATGTTGCCTCAGGATATCACACAGAAGGCTCACAGGGACTAGAGACATAAATGAATAAAGTCCTCCCCCCCCACCATGTATCATCCATGCTGCTCTGAGGCAGCGTGTGTAGAAAACAGTGAGGAAGCTGTGTAAAAGAAATGCTTGTCACAGCACCCAGCTTGAGAGTGTTCCTCACATCATCAATGAGATCACTTACAAGTGCCCTGTCATTCACTGACACAGAACTGGAGTCTTCCTCACAAGGGAATGTCCTGTTCATAAATATTAAATATTCAGAGGTAGGGTCCTGAGCCCAATAGCTAGGCCCATATCTGACTCAGAGCACTCCTTCACTAAAGATTTTTGTGCGGGGAGGGGGCTTATAGCTCCTTTTGCTCACACACCGCTTCCATTCTGACAAGGAATGATTCCAGGACTGCTGACAACTGGTCCATAAGGACCGCAGGTGCAGGAAACATATGAACATGTTTAACTGTGCAGCACTGCCAGTTGCCCCAGGCAAGTGTGGCGAGCAGGTGTATCAGACTCCATAACGCCACCCTCTGAGACCTTATACACTATACAGTGAATATACAGTCCACCCACTGGCTACGCTGAGGAGGGGATACCCAGAGGACCCAACCAACCCTTAAGGACCGCTCAGTCTGTGAGGAGATTGTGAGGGGATTCGCGCACCGCTAGAATCGAAACTAAATGCGCGGTGGCCACAAGAAAATGGGCGCCGGCCGCAGCTACAACTGCGCCATTTAACACCAAGATGGCCGCCGAGCACGAAATTCAAAGCTCCCCCTAATGCACGCGCTAACGGCGCACGCAATAATCACCTCACACACCAGAAAAAAAATGCAGACATGAGCGCCCAGCCAGGCCAGAGTGACCCCCAAGCACCCCACAGCACAGCACCAGTACAGGGTGCAGAGAGCAGCATAACAGGCGGGAGACAGGGAGAACCCCCCCCACACAGAAACACAGCCAGTATGTACTCACCTTGCAGCAGGAGAGACTACTTACCCGTCCCTAGAGGGACCCACTGGCTTGTTTCAGACAGACCTATCACAGATTCGTACTGCGTAGCTGTCGGCCCGGTCCACCGCGAAAGATACAGTAGGTACTGTTCAATCTTGAGAGGACCGCGGGAGCATGAAAGCAACCCGGTCACCCCAGGAGCCATGGGGTATGTTGTGAACCGAGTCTCACGCACACAAGGCGAGGATCAGCACGCTCGATGGTCGGACAGGGAAGACTACGAGGATACCAGTGTACCCAACCTGTTGCCCAGCCGACAGTTGATTGAAGGTCTCAAAAATAAAATAATACAATTCCCAAAGGGAAAAAATTTAAAAGTAAAATCTTCCAGGAGACTGGCTCCTGAGAGAGCCACGTCATCTCCTTCTGCTAGGCAGAAAAAAACGGAGGTCTGCTGACTGCAGGTGGGAGGGTAATGTGCGGAGGGACCGCCCCCCTGGGCGGGGCTGTTCAGCTCTGGTTTGTTCTAGAATGTTTCTAACATCTAACATTCTGCCTCGATCTTCTCCTGCGAGCAGGGACATATACCCACGTGTTTACAGTATCCAGCTGTGTCAGTCAATGGACGATAGAGAAAGTTATAGCGTCTACAAACTAGGGTACATTTTCTGAAATTTACACAGCTTTTAATTTATGACTGCCCATCTCATTTCTTGAGGTGCTAAAATGGCAGGGCAGTACAAAATCCCCCCAAATGACCCCATTTTTGAAAGAAGACACCCCAAGGAAATTGCTGAGAGGCATGTTGAGCCCATAGAATATTTTTTTTTGTCCCAAGTGATTGAATAATGACAAAAAAAATAAAAAAATTACAAAAAGTTGTCACTAAATGATATGATATATTGCTCACACATGCCATGGTTATATGTGGAATTGCACCCCAAAATACATTTTGCTGCTTCTCCTGAGTACGGGGATACCACGTGTGGGACTTTTTAGGAGCCTAGCCGCGTACGGGCCCCCGAAAACCAAGCACCGCCTTCAGGATTTCTAAGGGCGCAAATTTTTGATTTCACTCCTCACTACCCATCACAGTTTCGTATTTTACAGCTCTCATTTGTTTTTGAAAATGAAGAAAGAAAATAATTTTTTTTTTTTTTTTAATTTTCAAAACTTTGTGACAAAAAGCGAGATCTGCAAAATACTCACCATACCTCTCAGCAAATAGCTTGGGGTGTCTACTTTCCAAAAGGGGTCATTTGGGGGGGGGGGGGGGTTCTGCCATCTGGGCATTCCCTGGCCTCCAAAACTGTGATAGGAAGTGAGGAGTGAAATCAAAAATTTACACCCTTAGAAAGCCTGAAGGCGGTGCTTGGTTTTTGGGGTCCCGTATGCGGCTAGGCTCCCAAAAAGTCTCACACATGTGGTATCCCCGTACTCAGGAGAAGCAACAGAATGTATTTTGGGGTGTAATTCCACATATGCCCATGGCATGTTTGAGCAATATATCATTTAGTGACAACTTTGTGCAAAAAAATAAAAAATAAATTGTCTTTTTTCCGCAACTTGTGTCAACATATAAAATATTCCATGGACTCGACATGCCTCTCAGTATATAGCTTGGGGTGTCTGCTTTCCTTTATAGGGTCATTTGGGGGGGTTTTGAACTGTCCTGGCATTTTATACACAACATTAGGAAGCTTACATCCACTCTTCTAACCACTTGAAGACAAAGCCCTTTCTGACACTTTTTGTTTACATGAAAACTTTTTTTTTGCAAGAAAATTATGTTGAACCCCAAAACATTATATATTTTTTTTAAAGCAAAGGCCCTACAGATTAAAATGGTGGGTGTTGCATTTTTTTTTCCACACAGTATTTGCGCAGCGATTTTTCAAACGCATTTTTTTGGGAAAAAATACACTTTTTTTAATTTTAATGCACTAAAACACACTATATTGCCCAAATGCTTGATGAAATAAAAAAGATGATCTTAGGCCGAGTACATAGATACCAAACACGACATGCTTTAAAATTTCGCACAAACGCGCAGTGGTGACAAACTACATACATTTTTAAAAGCCTTTACAGGGTACCACGTTAGATTTACAGAGGAGGTCTACTGCTAAAATGACTGCCCTTGATCTGACCTTTGCGGTGATACCTCACATGCATGATGCAATTGCTGTTTACATATGACGCGAGACCGACGCTTGCGTTCGCCATTGCGCAAGAGCAGGGCGGGACAGGGGTGCTTTTTTTTTATTATTAATTTTGCTTTTTTATTTTATTTTTAAACTGTTCTTTCCATATTTTTTTATCATTTTTATTGTTATCTCAGGGAATGTAAATATCCCCTATGATAGCAATAGGTAGTGACAGGTACTTTTTTTTGAAAAAAACTGGGGTCTATTGGACCCTAGATCTTTCCTCTGCCCTCAAAGCATCTGACCACACCGAGATCGGTGTGATAAAATGCTTTCCCAATTTCCCAATGGCACTTTTTATATCCGGGGGGGGGGGGGGGGACATTCCCTCCCACTGCTTGTAAAAGCAGTCCAGAGGCTAATTAGCCGCTAGGATTGCTTTTACATGAAAGTCGGCCGCTGGCTGAAAAGAATGATACCAAGATGATACCTAAACCCGCAGGCATCAATCTGGTATAACCAAAGTCCAGCAACATACCAGTACGTTGCTGGTCCTTGTTGGACATGTATTGTAATCTTTTTTTTCATGCAGCCTGTTGGCTGAACGAAAAAAGGAGATTGATCGGTGGGTATGCCCACCATTAGAATACCTCCCTTCATTCACCCACTTCTAATGATGGGCATACATGCACCATTTATATATGCCGAAGCATGGGGGCATCCTCCCGCAAAAGTTATGCCGCACACACATGGTCGGACTTTTCCACGGGCATGCCTCCGTCGGAATTTTGACCGTATGTACGCGGCATTAGGAGCAAAATCGCTCCTCCGCCCCTGCTGCCACCATGCTTCGGCATATATGCTCTTTTTTTTTTTTAACTGTGGTGGTGAAATCACCTCCTACAGCACTGGAGTCGCAGGGATCAGGCCTGTCTCTGCGAACGCTGCAGTTATGTGTGTTGTGTTTTGTAAGTGACAGTGATCGATCGATACTGCACTTGGGTGGCCTGGGCTGGACGGAGGGGCAAAACGCAGGTGCTAGCAGGTATCTGGGCTGATCCCGCTAACACTGCGTTTTTGGGATCCCGAAACTGCTGGGGACGCTAGTATAGATCTGATCAGATCAGATATTGATCTGTTCAGATACTATACCACTAAGGGAGGTGTATGCTTCACGCATGGGTGTTAGCCTTACTGGCACTAACCTGACGCTGCCTGGGGCGACGCAGACCCTGACGCTAAAACCTAATTGATATCACCCGCCGGGCGATCAGGGGGTTAAACCTTTATTGGGTTATATACGGCGGGTGCCCTGACACTATAAAAAGCAAACTAACTAACCAGCGTCACCCGTAACACTTATATGGTGATCACTGATGAAAGGGTTAACTAGGGTCAATCAGGGGGTTAAAACCTTTATTAGATAATATATGGGGGTACCCGACACTATAAAAACCTTGCGGCGAACCTAAAAAAAATAACTGACTACCTAGCGGCATCACCGACGCTAATACAGCGATCAGAAAAACGATCGCTTAGTGACAGTGGTTATAGGGGGTGAAAGGGTTACCTGGGGGGGCGATCAAGGGGTTAAACCTTTATAGAGGGGGGTGGGTTAGGGGGCTACACTGGACCTAAAACTCTCTGCCCTGACACTTTTACAGTCACAAATGTCACTGATTGCAGTGATCAGTAAATAAATGTTCACTGCAATCAGTGACACTGACTGGGGGTTGGGGGGTGATCTGGGGGGGCGATCGTGTGTCTATGTGTGTGGTGTCAGTGTGCTGTTATGTGCACTAACCTCTGTGTCTTCTCTCATGTGGCGCTCGGTATATGTGAGCGCCGCATGAGAGATGACATCACTTCCTCCTGCCTGTGTAAACACTACACAGGCAGAGGAAGCTTTTCATTCGCCGGGAGCGATCGCGAGGGGGTGGCCAGAATCGAATGGCGGCCCCCTCATCACGGATCGCTCCCGAAGCGATCCTGGCCGCTCACTGTACCGGAGGGGGGTCCGATTGGACCCCCCACCCATACGAAGGCAGGCACGTACAGGTACGTGATTGTGCCTGTCCGTGCCATTCTGCCGACGTATATATACAGTAAGCGGTCGTTAAGTGGTTAAGAATCATGTGCATAGAATTTAAATATATCTTTAGAATAAGTGCAGTGCTGTTCCTCATGCAAGAATAAAAAAACAAAAAAATAAATAAAAAATGAATATATGCAACCACATGAAGTGCAAAACTTTCCACTAGTGGATCCTCTGAAAAAGTCACCTGGGTGTGACAGAACACGTAAAGGGTGGAGCCGGTGAAGTCCTCACGCTAAATAGGAAGTGGTGAGACATCATGGAAAGGGGCGCTGACCATAGAGAGAGGTGATCTCTCCTGGGGGCATATACACCTGTATATCATCAGTTAAAATGCACATAATAAAAGGAAAGATTTTACAGAAAGCAGTATGATCCCAATATGTTTAATTTGAGCTGATATTATGGTTGAAGGTGGATATTGGAGCCATTACCTATACAAAGGAAAAAGTTTGCTCATCTATGCCATAAAGTTAAAAGCACCATTGAAGGAAAGGAGTCCCAGGTCTTGAAGAGGGGAGATCGATGGTATAACCCCTAAAAGGAGAATGTATGTTTTGACCTATATTATACATAGGTCAACTCCAGAGGTGAGAGTATAGTGAGCACAGAGTAGTGAAAGACAGCATATATACAGTATATTCCTTGGGAACACAGAGCTTAATTGATGCATATACTGTATGGTGTTCTTGGACTTTCACACTGGGACTTTCTATTAATGATTTTAATATTCTGCCATAAAGCAATTGCACATTGTATTTTTTTTTTTCAATTTATGTGCAGCACATTGAATATTTGTTCATTTCAGTTTTTAGTCATTTGATCATCACGTGTTCTTAAAATCAGTCTAAAGGAAATATAAAAAAAATAAAAATAAAAATAAACAACATATTTTACTTACCTGCTATGTGTAATGGTTTTGCACAGAGCAGTCCCGATCCTCTTCTTTTTGGATCCCCCGCCGGTGGTCTTGGCTCCTCCCACCTGCTGAGGGCCCCTAATAACAAGCCTGTTGCTATGGGGGTGCTTGAGCAGGCTTGCTCCCGAGCTGCGCTCGGTGTGTCTTTTCACACACAAGCTTGGCCCTGCCCCCCGCTCTCTCCTCAATGGCTCACTGGCTGCAATTGACAGCAGCAGGAGCCAATGGCTCCAACTGCTGTGTGAGTCAATGAGGAGAAAGAAACACGGGAGAGTCGCTGCTTTCATGCACATCGCTGGATCCAGATGGGGCCAAGTATAAGGGGGGATGCACCCAGAAGGTTTTTTTTTTTACCTTAATGCATAGAATGCATTAAAGTAAAGATTTTTTGGAACATTTAGGACCGATTTAATATTATATGCCTATCAGATTTTTTCAGTGGCATACACTAGTGGAACATTTTGCATTTTTGTTTTTTTTTTAAGAGCACTGCTCTTATCTCAACTATATTTAAATCTAGATTTGGGAACAAGTGTCAATGCTGGCTAGCTGCTAAGTGTTTTTTTTATTAGACTGTTCACTATTTATTATTTTGGTTGATGGTAGAGCGAACATTTTTTGCACTTGGGCTCCATTCACATCTTTGCGTATGGGGGCGACAATCGCGCGAATAGAATCGGAGGATGCCTGTTGCCCAAAAGCAGCTCATGTACTTCTTTTGGGCGACAGGCGTCCCACGATTCCGTTCATGCGATTTTACAGCGATTGTCGCCTGACGAATTGTGGGAAAATCGCGACGCATTTGGGGTGCTATTGAAATTGACGGGCAACGCACAGGCGTCCCGAGATTTGCCTCTATTACGAATCGCGGCGATTCTGCCCACGATTTGGAACCCGGAGATATATACTGTATACCTTATACTGTATGAGCATACAATTTATTGTTAATAGAGCTATAGTTTCTAGAATAATATTTACAGTACATGCATAAGTGTAGAAGTACTTGTGGTAATACCCCATGAGAGTAAACCAATACCAACTTTGCTTTGTTAATGAAGTTATAGGTATCATTCCAATGGGACAGCAGGTCAGTACTCTCCTCGTCATAAACACGAATGTTGTGATAGGCAAAAAGGCCAGGAAAGAAGTTGTCTATTTCTCTGGTCACATTAAGTATATAGCCAATTCTAGAAAAAAAATAAAACAAAAAAAAAAAAAGAACACATTAAAATTGTAACAAAGTAAACGTACATCAATTTAACCACTTCAATACCATGCACTTATACAGCTTCCTGCCCAAGCCAATTTTGAGCTTTCAGCGCTGTCGCAATTTGAATGACAATTGCGCGGTCATGCTACACTGTACCCAAACAAATTTTTTATCATTTTGTTCCCACAAATAGAGCTCTCTTTCGGTGGTATTTGATCGCCTCTGCGATTTTTATTTTTTGCGCAACAAATAAAAAAAAGCGAAATTTTTTAAAAAAACTATGTTTTTCTTTGTTTCTGTTAATTTTTTTTGTAATTAAGTACCTTTTCTACTTCAATGACAGGCACTGATAAGGTGGCACTGAAGGGCACTGATAAGGCAACACTGATGGGCACCGATGAGGTGGCACTGATGATGGGCACTGATATGTGGCACTGGTATGCGGCACTCATAGGTGGCACTGATTGGCACTCATAGGCGGCACTGATGGGCACTCATAGGCGGCACTGATGGGCACTCATAGGCGGCACTGATGGGCACTTATGGGTGGCACTGATAGGTGGCACGGACAGGCACTGATAGGTGGGCACTTATGGGCACAGATGGGCACTGATAGGTGGCACTGATGGACACTAGTAGGTGGCACTGATGGACACTGCTGCCTAGCAATGCCAGCCACCACACATTTTCTTGGCATGATCGTGCCAGTCAGTGCCCATGTGTGGACACTGATTGGCATATTTTTTTATGCTTTTTTTTTTTACATATATTTTTTTTTTTACTACATGTGGATGGCCATGGGGGCCATCCACATGCTTAGGGCTTCCCTGGTGGTCCTTGGGGGCTTCCCTGGTGGTCCAGTGTGGGTATCCGAGGGGGGGCTGCGCTGATAAACAATCAGCGCGAACCCCCCCTGTCAGGAGAGCCGCCGATCGGCTCTCCTCTACTCGCGTCTGTCAGACGCGAGTGAGGAAGAGACGATCAACGGCTCTTCCTGTTTACTTCCTGATCAGCCGTGATTCGACACGGCTGATCACATGGTAAAAAGCCACCGCTCCACCGATCGCCGCGATGCGCGCCCCCCCGGGCGCGCGGCGGCTGTTATCCCGCAGGACGTCATATGACGTCCAGTGTGGATAACAGAACCACTTCCCGGACGTCAATTTGCTATTGACTGGGCGGGAAGTGGTTAAAGGGGTGTTCCAGCCGAAATGACACTTTTTAAATAAAAATACCCCTATAATACACAAGCTTAATGTATTCTAGTAAAGTTAGTCTGTAAACTGAGGTCAGTTTTGTTAGGTTATTACAGCATTTAGAACATTTATAAACTAGAAATAGGCTGTGGCCATCTTAAGTGTGGGCATCTGAAGCCAGACTGCATGTCTTCCTGGATTTCAGACTTGCAAATCTCGCACATGCTCAGTGCTGCACAAGCAGTGTAATAAGTTTCAAGTCAGGTTTCCATAGCAACGGCAGCGTCAGAGGAAGTTGTCCTTATCTATGCAAACCTCTCCTCCCGTCCCCCCTCCAGGAAACAGTAAATATACTGCATGTAGAAGAAATATTATTCAAGATATATATATATATCTTTTGTTATATATTTATCTTGTTCTGTGTGTCTGTGTCCCCTCCGCAGACCATCTCACCTCTGCACATCCCCTCCGCAGACCATCTCACCTCTGCACATCCCATCCACAGACTATCTCACCTCTGCTCAACCCATCCACAGACTATCGCTCTGCCCCTCCACATGTCACCTCTGCACCCTTATCTACAGCTCCCCTTAATCCATATCTCCCCCTACAGCTCTCATTGTGCCCAATCTAAATACACCCCCCCCCCCAGCTCTGACCACTGCAGAACAACCTCAGTGTCTCAACACTCAACAGCTGTCTCAGTTTTCGTTCTGGCTCAAAAAAAGCCCTGCTTATATTATTACTGTGTGCAGGGAGAGAGGGAGAGAGGATCTTCCAGAAGTTATATTATAAGACTGAGCATGCTGGAAGCTGGTGTTTTGTGTCACACTGTCTTGTATTATAACTGTGTGCAGCGAGAGAGAGAGAGGAGGAGCTTTCAGAAGTCATCAGCTATGTGTGGGTGGGCGGGACAAAGCAGCTATCGCACACCAGACAATTATTTGGCTTCTTTAGAAAAGGGGCGGAGCCGCATACACGTAGCGGCCCGCCCTGACCCCATCCTATTGGCTGGTGTGCGATAGCTGCTCTGTCCCGCCCACCCACACATCTCTGATGACTTCTGAAACCTCCTCTCTCTCTCTGCACACAGTTATAATATAAGACAGTGTCACACAAACCATGCGAGATTTCGGTAGGAGGCGATTCACAAGGAGTCATGGGATACATGACGCTGATATCCCAGGAACCCTTGCGAATTGCCTTGTGACATAAGAGCCTAGGCTATTAAGACCAGGAAGTTAGGCTGAAAAACGGAAAAAAAGGTATTTACAATCCAAAAAAAATAATAATATTGCCCATTGTGAAAACTATGTGCTAAGGGCATGCAGCACAGACAAACATAAAAAATAGGATTTTTATAACAGCTTACCTGTAAAATCCTTTTCTTGGAGTACATCACGGGACACAGAGCGACATAGTCATTACTAATGGGTTATATAGATACCTTCAGGTGCTGGCACTGGCAACTTCCAAAACCGGAAGTACCCTCCCCTATATAAGCCCCTCCCATCCGGGAGCACCTCAGTTTTGTAGCAAAGCAATAAGTGTCCCCAAAGAGGGGTGGGAGCTCTGTGTCCCGTGATGTACTCCAAGAAAAGGATTTTACAGGTAAGCTGTTATAAAAATCCTATTTTCTTTCTCGTACATCACGGGACACAGAGCGACATAGTCATTACTAATGGGATGTCCTAAAGCAATGCCCAACGAGGGGGGGGATACACCATACATAAGCTGAGCGCTATCAGACATGAGGATCTTTTGCGGCCTGCAACACACTGCGCCCAAAGGCGACATCCTCCTGACTTCTACCTCCTGGTAGAACCTAGTAAACGTGTGTACTGAAGACCATGTTGCGGCCTTACAGATTTGAGCCAGGGAGGCCTGGTGATGCACTGCCCATGAAGTTCCAACTGCTCTCGTGGAGTGCGCCCTAACTTTGAACGGAGGCGGTCTCCTTCTCAAGCCATAGGCTTGCATTATGACCTGTCGAATCCACTTGGCTAAAGTAGATTTTGACGC
This sequence comes from Rana muscosa, assembly GCA_029206835.1. NCBI lineage: Eukaryota > Metazoa > Chordata > Amphibia > Anura > Ranidae > Rana > Rana muscosa. The sequence goes on from CM055116.1 coordinate 846,255,524, forward strand.
TGCCTGACCCCTTCTGGGGCCTTCCGGCAGAATAAACAAAGTATCCGTTCTGCGAATCTGAGCAGTGGCTTTTAGATAAGCTTTAAACTGCTCTTACTACATCCAAATAATGCAATAACTTTTCCTCTACCGAAGTAGGTTTGGGGAAAAAAGAAGGAAGAACCACATCTTGGTTCAAATGAAACCTCGATACCACCTTAGGAAGAAAGGCTGGATGAGGACGTAACACTACTCTGTCCTTATGGATAACCAGATATGGCTCCCTACAGGACATAGCTGCTAATTCCGACACTCTTTTAGCCAAACAAATGGCTACTAGAAAAATCAATTTCCTGGTGAGAAGAACCAAAGAAATATGCTGTAATGGTTCAAATGGTTGTTTCTGTAGAACCGACAGAACCAAGTTTAGATCCCATGGACATATGGGAATATTAACCGGAGGACTAATACGCATCACTCCTTGTATAAAGGCTTTGACTAGTGAATGCGAAGCCAAGGGCCTTTGAAAAAATATTGACAAGGCCGAAATCTGACCCTTGATAGTACTCAAGGCAAGCTTCCTATCTACAGCCCATTGTAGGAAGTCCAGAATCCTACCTATTACGTATTTACGTGGATGCCATTTCTTGGCCTCACACCAGGCGATGTACGCCTTCCAGATTCTATAGTAGATCTGCCTGGATACCGGCTTCCTGGCATTGATCATGGTAGATACCACAGCATTAGAGAGCCCTCTCTTTTTTAGAATGTGGGCTTCAATAGCCAGGCCGTCAAACCTAGGGCTGGTAAGGAAGGGTGGTATATCGGACCTTGCGAAAGCAGGTCCGGACGATGTGGGAGGGTCCAAGGACTCCCCACAGAGATCTTTACAATCTCCGCGTACCATGCTCTTCGGGGCCACGCTGGAGCCACCAGAATCACTGGTTTCTTTTCTACCCTGATTCTGCGGAGTAATCGAGGTAACAATTGTGGCGGTGGGAATGCATATATCAGCTTGAACTGATCCCAAGGGAACACTAGGGCATCCGAGCCACAAGCTAGGGGATCCCTTGTCCAAGAGACAAACCTGTCCACTTTTGCGTTGAATCTGGATGCTAGCAGATCTACATCCGGTGTTCCCCACCGCTGACATATTGTCCGGAAAACCTCGGGATGAAGGGACCATTCCCCTGGGCATAATTGTTGGCGACTTAGAAAGTCCGCCTTCCAATTCTCCACTCCTGGAATGAATACCGCAGATATGGCTGGGACATATCTTTCTGCCCATCTCAGGATGTAATTTACTTCCCTCTGGGCTGCACGACTCCTGGTGCCCCCCTGATGATTGATATATGCCACTGCTGTGGCATTGTCTGATTGAATTCTGACAGGGGACTCTTGGAGTTTGGATGTCCATGCTACTAGGGCATACCGGGCTGCTCGTATCTCTAAGAGATTGATGGGCAGGGCCTTTTCCGCATCCGACCATCTGCCCTGGAGAGACCATTGCTCCAGTACTGCTCCCCAGCCTATAAGGCTGGCATCTGTAGTGACCACCTTCCAAGAAATCGGACTGAAGGATTTCCCTCTTTCCAGATTCTGGGGAACCAACCACCAGCGGAGGCTCTTGCGAACGGAAGGGGACAAGGACATTGGTAAGTCCAGAGCCTGAACTTTTTTGTTCCAGGCTGACAGTATGGCCCTTTGCAAATTCCTTGAATGGAATTGACCGTAGGGTACTGCTTCGAATGATGCCACCATTTTTCCCAGCAGCCTCATGCACAGGCGTATGGATGGCTGTCTTTTTGAACCCACTAAGTGGATCAAATCTCTCAAAGATGACCCCTTTTCTTGAGGCAAGAAAATTTTTCTCTGGTCTGAATCCAGCCTTAGCCCCAAGTATTCCAGACTTTTGACTGGTTTTAGGGCTGACTTGTCTCGGTTGATAATCCAACCGTGATATTCCAGATACTTGATTGTCTCGTGAACAACCCCTTCTAGTTTTTCCACTGAGTGGTCTATCAGCAACAAGTCGTCTAGATATGCCATTATCGTTACACCTCGTGTTCTTAGATTGGCCAATAATGGGGCCAGAATTTTTGTGAACACTCGTGGTGCTGTGGCCAGACCGAAGGGTAAGGCTCTGAACTGAAAATGGCGCCCTTCTACGGCAAAGCGTAGAAATTTTTGGTGGGCTGGAAAGATGGGAATGTGCAAATAAGCATCTTTGATGTCGATCGAGGCTAACCATTCCTCCCCTTGTAGGGCAGTGGCCACCGACCGGATCGACTCCATCCGGAAAGTCCTGATATGTAGGAATTTGTTTAGCCCTTTTAGATTTAATATGGGCCTCACGTCCCTGTTTGGCTTCGGGACTGTAAAGAGGTTTGAGTAAAACCCGAACCCCCATTCTTCCAGGGGAACCTCTATAATTACTGCTTGGAGCAATAATTGTTCTAGTGCCAACAGGAGGGATCCTCTCTTCTGGGGATCCCTTGGCACGTTTGACCTTATAAAGTGGGAAGGAGGGGAGTCTTTTAACTCCAATTTGTATCCCAGATTTACTGCAGAGAGCACCCATCTGTCTCTGATCGTGTCCCGCCAGGTCTCTGTGAACAACTGAAGTCTTCCCCCCACCCGATTGAGTGGGGGCAACCCTTCATGCATTTGACTTTGGGGGAGGTTTTGTACCTCTCCTGCTCCAGGGCTTCTTGTTACCCTGCAATTGTCCCTGATTTTTACCTCCGGGATTTGACCGAGGAGGCCGTCGGAACTGTTTCACAGCCGATGTCCTAGGGACTGGAGAAGCAGGCCTCTTAAAAGAGGGACCTCTAACTCTGTTTTTAACCGGCAAAAGTGTACTTTTACCGCTGGAAATTCTCTGGATATATTTGTCCAGGTCTTCCCCGAATAAGCGTTCACCATGAAATGGGAAGCTAACCAGCAATTTTTTACAGGGAGCTTCAGCAGACCAGTTTTTGAGCCATAAAAGCCTGCGCATATGTACTACAGACAGCGTAAGGCGGGAGGCCTGATGGATTGAATCCTTTATAGCGTCCACCGCAAAGCATAAGGCTCTAGGTAGATCAGCTAGGGCAAGAGCCTGCTGATCTGGCAAGTCCCTTAAGACCTGTTTCAACTGATCCTTCACTGCTTGGCAGACCCCAATAGCTGCCACTGCTGGTTGTGTCACCAATCCTGCTGTAGAAAAAGCAGATTTTAATAAGGACTCTAATTTTTTATCTATTGGGTCCTTGAACATTTGGACATTATCCACTGGGCATGTCAGTGATTTATTCACACAAGAGATGGCTGCGTCCACTGTAGGGACCCTCCATTTTTTGATGAACTTATCCTCCATGGGATAGACCACTTGAAATCTCTTGGGAGGAGTAAATATTTTATCAGGATGCTCCCAATCCTGGTAAATGAGCCCTTCCAGTAAAGGATGGATCGGAAAGGAACAAACAGTCTGGGGAGCTTTTAGCGACCCCAACGAGGAGACAGAAGTGGATGATGGCTCCGCAAGGGGCATTTTAAATGCTGATCGGACCATATTAGTCAGGGACTGAACCCATAACCTTTCAGCATGTGATGCTGAGAATGGCTCTTCCACTGTTGATTCCTCTACAACAGAATCGACCTCATCCTGATCCCCTTCAGGCAGGTCGATCCCTGTATGGGACTGTTGCTCTGCTAACAGGCACTCTGAGGGAGGAGACGGAGATCGAGCGCTTTTTTCCTGTGACAGGGAAGCAGCGATCAATGCTGACAATCTCTCTTCCAGCCCTCCCAGAGCTGAGGAAAAAACCTCCTCTGTTACATACACAGGAGCAGGTGAACTGAGGACAGCCACAGTACCAGGTACTCCTGAGGGTGCTCTACGGTCACTAACCTCTGATTCTTCAGGGGAGACTGGTGCAGCCGAAGCATGCCCAAGATCCTCAGAGCCCGATGGAGACCCCCTATGCTTCCTGGAATTTTTAGTCCCGGAGTTTTTAGACGGCATTATTCCTAAGCCCAAAGCTGAGGTATTCCAGCCGAAATACACCACTTACTGACAATAGTCTAGCACAAATGCTGCTATAAAAACAGTTGGTGTCTACTAATGTGCCTTTCTATGGGGATGCCTGCATCAACCGCTTGCTGTATGCCTTTTTTAAATGTTGCCAGCTCTGTCTCTGCACTCCATAGCCAGCTCACAACACATAATTGTGGTTTTTAACATGCTGGGACGCCCGCACATGCGCATAAGCGCTGCGGCGCGCACAGAGCGTCATCCCCCAAGCTCCGCCCCCTTTCCCGGCTCACCTCTATATATAGAGGCGCGTGCACGCGCGCGGCCACGTGCGCCTTCGGCGCTAATTTTGAAAAGGAAACCAGGGACAAGAGCCAGGGCCCCTTTTGCCGCAGGCCGGGGGATGGACGAGCATTGCAACATGGCAGAGGAAGCAGTTTCCCACAAGAGAACTCACCATCTGCCTGGACTTGCTCTGATAAAAAGAAACTAGTCCACATGACAAGAAACGTTCCTACAGCGGCCTCTAGTGGATTAACACAGGTACCGCAGTCTAATATATTAAATATATATATATATATATATATATATATATATATATATATATATATATATATATATATATATATATTTTTTTTTTTTCTTGACCACTATTAAAATTATTACATTTTTTAGTAGTTACAGGCATGCACAGATATTAGCGGGAATACCGTTAGGTAACAGACAGAAAGACAAATTAGGCTTGGGGGTCCCCCAATAGAACCAAGTTCCTGGGGGCCCCCACTTACCTGTTCCCCGCCGCAGGACTTTGTTTGGTCCACAGAAGCCCAAACTTCACCTATCACGGCAGGCATTGTAATTAAACCTTCAGGGACCGGGTTCCCAAGGATTCCACTCCCCTGGACCTGTATAGCACCCTGCACAGAAAACATCTTGGTCGTGGGTATGACCAGAGCTCTGGATCCCAGGGTCCAGCTCTCCTAAGAGAAGCATTACAGGCAAAACCTTGCTCTTCTCTGCAAGGCCCGGGTACCGACCGTTTAGCTATGAAGCTTTTTTGGTGGGATCCGGAATAGCTTACTGAGGCCCAAAAGAACCTGTACGCAAGCTCAGTGAAAAACACATGTTTCTTCTTGGCCAACACCTTAGACACTGGCAAAAAACTGAGGTGCTCCCGGATGGGAGGGGCTTATATAGGGGAGGGTACTTCCGGTTTTGGAAGTTGCCAGTGCCAGCACCTGAAGGTATCTATATAACCCATTAGTAATGACTATGTCGCTCTGTGTCCCGTGATGTACGAGAAAGAAAAATGGGTGGAACTCCACTTTAACCACCTCAATACCGGGCCTACTCTGGCACTTATCTCCTTCATGTAAAAATCACCCTTTTTATGCTAGAAAATTACTCAGAACCCCCAAACATTATATATATATATATATATTTTTTTTTAGCAGACAACCTAGGGAATAAAGTGGCGGTCATTGCAACTTTTTATCTCACACAGTATTTGCGCAATAATTTTTCAAACGCCTTTTTTTTTATATTTATAAAAAATAACAAAACAGTAAATAAAGTTAGCCCAATTTTTTTGTATAATGTGAAAGATGATGTTACGCCGAGTAAATAGATACCTAACTTGTCACGCTTTAAAATTGCGCACACTCATGGAATGGCGCCAAACTTCAGTACTGAAAAATCTCCATAGGCGACGCTTTACATTTTTTTACAGGTTACCAGTTTAGAGTTACAGAGGAGGTCTAGTGCTAGAATTGTTGCACACGCTCCAACGCACGCGGTGATACCTCACATGTGTGGTTTGAAAGACGTTTACATGTGTGGGCAGGACTTACGTGTGTGTATGCTTCTGAGCGCGAGCTACCGGGGACAGGGGCATTTTAAATTTGTATTTGCGTCAATAAGACCCCACATCTCTCCTTCAGGCTGGAAAGCATGAGATCGGAAAAAAAATTCACTGATCTCATGCTGACAGCCGCGATCACGGCTTTGTTTACTTCCGGGTACCCGGGCGTGACGTCATAACGTCGCGCCCGGGCCTCCGACTGTCATAGAGATGACCGGTGACCATCTCGTCACCGGTCATCTCTATCCTCGTCATCCGGCGCCGCCCAATTCGTTCTCCGGGCCCCCGATGGCACGGGAGAGCCCGGAGAAGCACCGGATGGCGGCTGGGGGGGGGCCTATAAGAACAATCAAGTGGCGGAACTGCCGCTATGATCGTTCTTATGGTGCGCAGAATCGCTGGCTGAAAAGAAGGATATCTGAATGCAGGCATCATTCAGATTTCCCCCCTAAAGTCTAGGACATCATATGACGTCCAGAGGTAGGGAAGTGGTTAAACAATGTAGCATAGAGAAAGAAATGTAGAACTCTGGCTCTTATCCACCTCATTGCATGCTGCCCGAGAACAAAAAAAAAAAAAATATTGCACTGGTCCAAGGATTGCAGGATTTTCAATATAGTCAAACTTTAAATCTGTGGGCATGTGAAACACATCTAAACATCCTTTTAAAAACCACAGAAGTTTGGCCATTGTTCCTAATAAAAAAAAATAGTGCTTGGGTGTGATCAGTGCAGGTTTTATCCATTTGTATTATACAGCAAGTTGCCCATACCTTTTCCTTCTCAGTGGAGGGCAGCCTGATCTGCAACAGATTAACCATCCAGCAATACTATCTGGGAGACATACAAACTAGCTATACAAAAAGGACACCCACCAGTATCAGTACAATTATCCTTAACGCTGGGTGTGCAGCTCTGGCATATTAAGCCAGGGCTGCCATTAAAATGATGGGTTCCCCTGGTGTCGTATTGCACTTGTTGGGCCTTGTAACCATTTATACAATGGTCGCATGGATGGCCTTTTTGTTCTGGCCACTACTTTATTGATCAGTAATGGTTTAAACGCCTACTACTGAATGTATTCTGAACACTCAGAATGCTTATTGAATATTTATAGGATTGGAGTATGTCTTCTGGAAACCTTTTCTATTTAGTTGTGCAAGACTTACTCCTTTTTTAAGCACATTTTTCAATAATAATCATGGGTTCCTACCTTACAGTGGCCTGCAGGATAATGGTGTGTGCGCCCAAAGGTGTTTAAAGAGTCCCCCCCCCCCCCCATTGAACTTTTGTAACATGGTACACCCATATATAGGATGTAAAACGGTTATTGTGCTCCAGTCCCCTTACTCCCCCATCCTCCTCCATGACTGCAGGCAGGGGATCCTCTCCCAGCACCCACTGTCACAATTTTCAAAAACAGTGCGGCTGTAAGTTGCTGTGCCCACGCAGAGTTCTGTGACTGAACGAACTACAAATCCTGTCTGCCACCGTGGCAAACAGTTTGTAGTTCTCAATGAACTGCGAGGGAGCTTCTGTGGGATCTCGTAGTTCATTGATGCTTCCCAAAATTCAGGAACTGTCTGTCCATACTGGAGGTATGGCATAAAGCTATACTGGGTGTCTGCCCCAGCCTGGCATTATACCCACAATCTGCTGATTGCGGGTGTAATTATTTACATCCTGTAATTTAAAATAAATAATTAGAAAGCCTATAAACAATGTGGTGCTTGCTCCAATTCACAATATCAAGTGTCTAGTGACTATTCCATCTTGTACACCTATACCATAGGGATTATCTGCACCAACAATATAAAATAAAATCAAGAATATTAAACATATACATAAGCACGAGTCCTATTATATTCTTTGATTTTATTTTAGATTATATTGTAGGCATTATCTGCACCCGATAGCCAACTGAAAATGCGGCTCAGGTGAAGACACTGCTGGATCCTTGGACAGGTAAGTGTCCCAATATTAAAAGTCAGTAGCTACAATATTTCTGCAGGAGCCCGGAGTTCCTCTTTAAGTTATCTATCTTCTAAAAAGAATTCTTAAGACTTAAACCCCAAACTGCAAAATACCTTCCCCCCCCCCCCCCATCAGCTGTCTTGTGACTGCCATCAGTGTCTGGTTTAAGCTTGTAGGAGAAGTTTTCATTCTGCTCAGACTATCCCTCTGTCTGGACAGTGCTGATTGGCCCTGTGCTGATCACATTCACCCTCCCAAGGAAAAAAAAAACTCTCTAGCAATACACACCAAACGGAGCATTTGCAGCTTGCCCCCTAGTTCTATCAGGAGATGGTTTGGGTACTGTGGAAGAAGGGAAGGAACAGAGAAGACAGGATCAAAAAGCCTTTTTACATAATGCAGAGGATTAACCCCTTAGGTTTCACAGTAATTATAAGCAGCATGCTTTACTGCATATACAGACTGATTTTACTGTTGTGGGTTTAGTAACACTTTAACACTGTCATAACTTATAAACTATGCCCAAAAGGAATTAAACCCTACTCTACATTCTGCCTCATTCAACGCTGGCTGCCTCCCTTTGAGAAAAGCGTACAGGTCCTCTACCAAATCACCAAAATCACAACTCATCTACGCCATTGTGGCCCTTACTTCTATCCTGTCTAAACAATGTCTGGGCAGATAACTATTAGGAGGGAAAATCTGGTCAATAAACAAGCCCATTTTGCAGAGAATATACACGTGAATGGGCACCTAGAAAATGACAGGTCAATGTGAGATAAACGACTGGCTTACAACAGCAGGAAACAAAAAACGCTCAATTTCAGCTATCCAGAAAATGTAAATACAAAAAAAAAAAAGACTTTTGTTGTGCCGAGACCTCTTTTCTTATATTATCAGCATCTATTTTATACTAAACAAATATTTATTGGAGAAATAGTGACATAATGGATAAAAGTGATCATGCGGTGGGTACGGACATAAATTAAATTACTGTGGTTCTATAACTGAAGGCGATGCATATATCTGGAGTTCTCACTTCACAAGTGCTTCACACAGCAAAAAAGCAGGCACCATAGTAAGTGAACAGTCTAGGAAAGCAAAAACATACCCTGCCTTGTTGAGTTCCTCTAGGTTTGATGCGTTCCATTCAGATCCCTAAAAATATAAAAAAAATATTGCAAATAAAATACTGCTAAATTCAGTAAATATTTCTCTATACAGGCCTGAATGAAGAAGGCAGGGCTACACAACAGATATAAAAATTCCTGTGCTCTGGCAGGGTATATACAGGGGGTATATCCCGAGCACCTAAAGTCCATTCAGATGGTACTGAATAAAGATTACAAAATAAATATAGTTCAGGTCTGATCCCTGCTTAATTTAAGGTCACTCTATTATAGTTCTACAGCTAAAGCTCATCCATCCCTAGGCTTGATCTCTTTTTGCACCCCACCTGTATGGTTTGCCTGTACACTGAAATCCACACACAATTTCTTCTGTATCTTGCCACAATGCTGGATTATTATTGATTTCATTGACATGATTTTCTGCTGGTCAACAATGCATCAAATTCAGGCTGCTGGGCGTAGGGTTCTGCAGCACTTCCTATGTCACATCCTTTTTTACATGGACAAGCTGCAAAACTACATTAGTCCCGAGCCTTCAGCCAACTGGTCAGGCTCATTGGAGCAGTGGGGCGGTATCGCTGCACTACAGACAGAAGCACAAGAGGCTGGAGGTTGGCATAGTTGACCATGCAAAAGCCAAGTTAATATTAATAAACCCATCCACTGATTCAGGAAGAGCCAATGCAATCAGGTGAGCAATAATGGAGATAAAACTACAGGTGGTGGTAAGGAGAGTGGTTTCCCTGCTGGCCCCTCCCTCCTGTTGAGTGACCCCCCCCCACAGCAAGCAGCTTCCTATGGGGGGCACCCGAGTCACAACTCCCTGTATCCATACAGACATGGAGCTGCAGCCCGGCCCCGCCACTTTCTCTCCTCATTGGCTGTCTGACTTTAATTGACAGCAGCGGGAGCCAACGTTGCCACGCTGCTGTCTCAGCCAATGAGGAGGGAAGCAGAGACCTGCCTACAACATCGCTGGATATAGATGGGGCTCAGGTAAGTATTAGGGGGGCTGAGAGGGGCTGTTGCACACAGCATAGAATGCCTTAAGATAAAAACCTTCTGCCTTTACAACCCCTTTAGTCTGTTAAGCTCCTCCTATTGACCACTTGAGGTGACGCACTTACAGAAGTAATATTTATATCACTTGCTGCTGAATTTTATCAAGAAGATCTGAACAGGCATCCACCCATTCTATTTACCAGCAATTGGGACTTTGTTCTTTTCTCTTTTTTCATGAACCTTTAAACACAAGTCACTTTTTGCTCATGTTGTAATATATGCATACTTGCCTGTAAAATCCTTTTCTTTGAGTACATCATGGGAAACAGAGTCAGGCTAATATTCATTACCTACTGAGTTATACTTCATACCCAGGTGAATGTACACTCGTAGACCAAAGGTCTTCAGACAGGAAGTGACCCCCTATATAACCCCCTCCCATACAGGAAGAGGGTAGAGAACTCTGTGCCCCATGATGTACTCAAAGAAAAGGATTTTACAGGTATGACGAAAAAAAATAGGATTTTTGTACTGACCGTAAAATCCTTTTCTCTGAGTTCATGGACGGACACAGCCTTAATCTTGACAAAGTGGGTATTAGCCTTCATTCAGGAGTGACTAGGCAGAATGTGTTAACATCAAAGCTGAACAGCCCTGCCCAGATGGTGGTCAGCACAGAGACCTGTCTAACTGACGCAAAGGCCACCAAAAATACCCTTTCTGAGAAAGTGTCAACAAGGGAATTTCCCTAATGTTCTCAAACCGTGACTTCTGAGGCACCTAGAGGCCATGCCGTTAAAGCCATTGTCTGTAAAGCAGGATGGCGTATGGGACCTTGCGACAGCAGGTCCTCTCGTAGCGGTAGACGCCAAGGGACGTCTTCTATTCAAGACCCACAGAGGTAGTGGAGGACGGACCGGAGGGGCCACATGCCGAACCCCCTGTACAAACGTTCTCACTAGAGAGTGAGCCGCCAGGGGTCATTGAACAAGGACAGCCAGGGCAGATATCTGCCCCTTAAATCGTACTTAAAGCAAGCTTTTGGTCCGTCTCACACTGTAGAGAACAGCAGGACTCTGGAAAACAAACAAGTACGCGGATTCCACCTCATTTCCTCACAATGGATATGTAGGCCTTTCAAGTGTGATGGTAAATTTTCCTAGAGGATAACTTCCAAGCCCTGAATCCGACAGGCCCCGGTCTCTTAGCACCTGGCTTTCAATAGCCATGCCGTTTAGGCCAGTGACTGTAAAGCAGGATGAAGCATGGGACCTTGCGACAGCAGGTCCTCTCTCAGCTGTAGGCGCCGAGGGGCATCTGCTACTAGACGCACTAGGTCGGCGTACTAAGGACGCCAAAGCCAATCCAGAGCAATTAGGATCATTGGAATCCCCTCTGCCTCCACTATGTGAAGCAGATGAGGAAGGAGCTTCAGGAGGAGGGAAGGCATCGATTAGCCGGTACTGACTCCACGGTGTCACCAACGCATCTGTCGCGTCTGCCCATGGGTCTCTTGACCTGGCCACAAACCTTAATACCTTCCGATTGAGTCGAGAAGCCAGGAGATCTACGTCTGGCGTGCCCCATCTTTGGCAAAGGAGCTGAAACACATCCGGGTGCAGAGACCATTCTCCTTGGTCCAGCATCTGGCGACTCAGGTAGTCCGCCTGCCAGTCTTCCACGCCCGGAATGTATATGGCTGACAGGGCCGGTACGCTCCTTTCTGCCCACCTTAGGATGTGAGCAACCTTCGATGCTGCAGCTGAGCTTCTTGTTCCTCCTTAATGGTTGAAATACGCCACCGCCGTGGCGTTGTACGACTGGATCCTGACTGGACGCCCCTGTAACCTCTGAGACCATGTGGAGAGGCACAGCCTAATCGCGCGGCGTTCCAGGACATTGATCGGCAAGTGGGATTCCTCTGGAGTCCAGAGACCCCTGGGTCGACTGAACCCCTCAGACTCCCCCCCAAGCGGTAAGGCTGGCATCCATCGTGACCACCATCCAGTGAAAAGAAACGACTTCCCGGACAGAAGTGCTGGGGATGTCAGCCACCAAATTAGGGAGGTCCTGACTAGGAGGCTCACCCGGATTTCACAATTCAGGGACGATGGGCACTTGTCCTATCTGGATAGAATTTCCTTCTGCAACACTCGAGTGTGGCATTGAGCATATGGTACCGCCTCAAAGAAGGCTACCATGAGGCCCAAGACTCGCATGCAAAAGCGGAGAGACGACCATCTTTAGGGTGTCAACTGCCGCACTGCAGACCGAAGGATCTGCAACCTTCCCACAGGGAGAAAAACTTTCGCCTCTGAGGATTCCAGAATCAACCCCAGATATACTAGGTGTTGAGTCGGCACCAATACTAACTTCTGAGTATTCAGTACCCAAAGTCTCGGAGGGTCTGACATACTCACCTCTGATTCTGAGCTTGAAGTGGCCCTTAGAAGAAGATCGTCCAAGTAGCCCACAATAGCGAAGCCACGCTGTCTTAGTAGGGCCAGAATCGGGGCGAGCACCTAGGTGAACTCCCTCAGTGCCAATGCCAGGCCAAAGGAGAGAGCCACAACTTGGTAGTCGTCTTCCCCGACCCTAAAGTGCAGACATCTCTGATGCCTGGTGCATATGGGGACATGCAAGTATGCGTCCTTGATGTCCAAGGATGCCAGAAAATCCCCTGGATGGAGGGCGGCGACAACAGAGCAAACCGACTCCATCCGGAATCTTTGTACATTCACAACGCAATTGAGGGCCCTGAGATCCAGGATTGGACGAACGCCCTCCTTCTTTGGTACTACGAACAGATTTGAGTAAAACCTCTGAAATCGTTCCTGTACTGTGACAGGAATGATCACCCCGCGTATCCGCAGGACTTGAACCTCCCCATATAGGGCTTCGACGAGTCGGGATGGGTGGTGGGGAGACCTTCATGCAGACGTAGATTTGTTCGCAGGATTGTTGGGCTTCTGTCCCTCAGCAGGCGCTTTATCGGCCTGGGATCGTTTACTTGCCGCACTAGGTGGACGAAAAAAACGCTTGTGCGCGGTGAATGAGAGCCCTTGCCTACGCCGTGGCTCCTTACCCCTTTTTGAATTGTGGGAGCAGCGTGCTCTTACCTCCTGTGGCATCTACAATAATGTCATCCAGGGATGCTTCAAAAAGTCTGTCGCCCTTAAAGGGCAATCCATCAGGGCCTTCTTGGAAGATTGGTCCGCAGACCAACACTTTAGCCAGAGCAGACGGCGTAACACCACCGCATAGCTTGAGGCTCTGGACAGCAGAGGAATAGTGTCCAAGGCTGATTCGCAGACAATTTTAAGGCCCTGTGATTATAAAAAGAAAAATTTGCGCTAGGTGCAAAATAAATGTGAAGTAATAAATAAATGAATAAGTCCCTTAAGGAAACCTGCTGCTAACACCAAAAAAAACCTTGATATAAGGTACAAACAAAAATGGGTATACAAAATAGTGTAGCGCTGGAAAAAAAACTGTGTATGTCTATACAGTGAATTAAATAAGTGAAAAAAGTATCAAAAACACAAGTAAACAGCACAAATAAACAAATAAAGTTCATAAATGCACGTGAAGAGCGAATAATTGAATGTGTAGTGGGTCTTCCCTCTAATTGGATGATGAAAGTTCCACAGAGAAAATATCCAATAAAACTGGTAGATATTATTCCAACAATAAGTGAAGATCCCGCCACCAAAGTGAGAAATGAAGGCTTACCAAACAGCCTGTGACCGCCCTTCTCAGGGGGGTCAAAACAAGCTTAGCAGAGCGATGTTCACTCCATGGGAGGCAGGAAGACTGCAGTGGGAACACTCCATTCACAGTAGGTGAGTCTCCAGAGACGTGTCTGCACAGCTGATCCGATCCGGAAATGGGAAACACTCTTGATGAATCAGAGTGAATAATCCTCAGCAGATGAAACGAAATCCAAAAAAGAAAAAAGAACTTTCCATAGTGCAGAGTTCATCAAGGAAGTTTTAATTCGATTTAAAAAAATGTACAAGAGAAAGTACAGTTCTCCTATATGCATAAAATAATAAAAGAGAAAATCCTTGCAAGGAAGTAAATTGCTCCGAGTTTCTGTCAAAGACCATTCGCGCGTGCATGTGTTGAAGTTGATGGGCAGTATCTGTTCTGTCCTTGACCATTTCCCCTGAGCTGTGAGCCCTTCTAGGGTAGCTCCCCAGCCTGAGAGACTGGCATTTGTAGTCAGTACTTTTCAAGCTACAGGGAGAAAGGCTCTTCACTTTCGCAGGTTCTGATCCTGGAACCACCAATCTAGTGCCCGAGGAGATAAGCCTTGCAGACACTGGTAAAAAACGTTAGTATTTCCTGTATGGGAGGGTTTATATAGGGGATCACTTCCTGTCTAAAGAGTGTCTACCACTTTGGTCTACAAGTGTCCATTCACCTGGAAAAGAAGTATAACCCAGCAGGTAATGAATATTAGCCTAACTCTGTGTCCGATGATGTATGAAAAAGAAAATAATTTATTCTGGCCACTAAAATAAGTTAACACTCAAGAACTAAAAGGTGCCTTTTGTGCGTTTAGGCATGTCATGCCTTTTTTCTGCCAAAACGCTACTGCTCCTAAAACCTGCTGGCAGTGGGCATTTTTCTTTGCCTGTAAATGCCTATGTGTGCATAGACACATAGGCCAACATTGATAGACACTTAGAAGCAGAGAATTTTTTTTTTTCCAAAGGCCTCTTGCACACTGCAGCTTGAAAAAGCTCAGTACAGCTTATTTTTTTACTGAGCTAAAATACAGCCCATTAATTGTAATTTTCCCTTTGCACTCAGGCGTGTAAACAAGCACCGTGTATTCTTCAGTAAAAAAATAAATAAGGAAGAATCTGCATTTGTGGTTACTAATTTACGCCTCATGCACGCAAACGCACACATATGCACACATTTGCATGCAAATAGCCATTAACATATTGCGGAACTTGCACAAAAAAATATGTGCAAATACATACCAAAAAAAAAAAAAGCTGAAAAAATAGATGCTCAAAACAGGAGTATCGTGTGTAAGAGGCCTTAAAGAGGCATATTTAACGCCCAGTGTGGATGAGGCCTTAAAGTTCCGCAAGTATTCTTGTTTTCATTTTGTTTCCCGTTCTGCTGTACCCTGCTGTCACGTATACCTATTACCCCTCCTTTAAAAGATTATATATTTAATTTAGTTTTTTTTTAAAGATATTTTTATTGCGTTTCAAGACAAACAAACAGATAGACATACAGAAAAAGAAAAAACACAGTAGCCCCAGACAATCTGGGCACACTCAGGTATTACCCATACATCAATTTGCACAAATACAAAAGGAGTATACAAAAATAAAAATTTTAAGTGCAGTATTTGAACAAGGCACAAAAGGAGAAAAAAGAGCAGGCATATTGTCACTGAGGCAGATCAACAAGAGAAAATAAAAACTCAAACACTTGAAATCTTCAGGGCACGGCCTAGTAGTGTCTGACAAGGATAAATGATCTGCGTTGTGAGAGAGTCAACGGGCTAGCCAGCCATTTACCCCAGATCTTATGGAACATTTTATTCCGCTTCTGGAGCTCAAAAGTGAGTTTATAAAAGCGGGATAGCATTATCTATAAGTTTCAGCCAAAGGGACTTCAGGGAGGACTGTGCTCCCTTCCAGGATAATAGGATGGCTTTCTTAACATAAAAATAGAGTATGCGTAGCAGTCTCTTGGCATGGGTGGAAATATGTAAGTCTCCAAAAATGCAGAGAAGGCAGTTCTTGGGATGAATAATGTTTGGGAGGCCTAACGCTGAGGAGACAAAGGCACCCACTTCCTCCCAGAAATCTCGAACTATCGGGCACAACCAAAAACAATGTAGGAAGTCGGCTTCCTGGCCCCAGCCGCGAAAACAGCTAGCCGAGGGCAGGAGTCCCATTTTATATAGTCTAGCCAGGGTAAG
Source organism: Rana muscosa (assembly GCA_029206835.1). Classification (NCBI taxonomy): domain Eukaryota; kingdom Metazoa; phylum Chordata; class Amphibia; order Anura; family Ranidae; genus Rana; species Rana muscosa. Next base: position 846,271,440 of record CM055116.1, read on the forward strand.
GCGAGTCTGATGGAATACTTTAATCTGTATAATTCGGTCTCGGGAGGTAATGACAGAGGTTTTAAATGTATCCCTAAACTCTGACCAGTCATCATCCAGTGAAATATCTAGGGCAGTGTTTCTCAACTCCAGGCCTCAAGGCGCCCCAACAGGTCATGTTTTCAGGATTTCCATTAGTTTGCACAGGTAATTTGATCAGTTTCACTGCCTTAGTAATTACCACAGCTGTTTCATCTGAAGGAAATCCTGAAAACCTGACCTGTTGGTGCGCCTTGAGGACTGGAGTTGAGAAATACTGATCTAGGGAAGTCCATTTCACCTGGGCCCTGCGAAACCTAGGGTTAATGTCAGTCATCAGGGCAGCGTAGTATGTAGAAATCAACCTAGTGGGGTCTGGTTGTCTGAGCAGCTTTTCTAGAGGGGGCAGATTTGTAGGATCATCCAGAGAGCCAAACTGGGCTTGGATGGCATGCCTAAGTTGGTAATAGTAAAACAGGTAGAACCTCACCAGGTCAAAGTCTAAACTCAACTGAGAGAAAGTTTTAAAGCCTTGGGCATTATACAGGTGGCATAAATATTTAACCCCCTTTGAATACCAATGATTGGGATCCGGGATAGAGTGCAATTCTTGTAAATTGGGGTTAAACCACAGGGGGTTGCTGGGAGATTTCAGCCAAGTATGTGTGGAGACCTTAACTATATAACGAAAGACTGAAAGTGTATTGGTTATGACTGAGGTACCAGAGTGGTCAGGAGCCCGTCCCCTATAAATAACATTATGTAAGGTTTCCATGGAAGATACAATGGCTCCCTCCGTGGAGGTACAAGCGTTAGCTGGGACTGGGCACAACCAGTCATGATTAAGCACTGAATCGCAGTGCGAAACGTCAGCTCATACTTGCTGTTTTTTTGCTGTGGCATGCTGTTTGTGCTTTTATTTTAAATAAAAGAACCTTTTTTGGAGTGCGGCTGTCCAAGCGTTTTCCTCAGATTTTTTGCATGGATATGCACCAACTGTAATATAAATGAAAGTTAGGAATACGCCAACCCTGCCAGATGTGCTGGCAGCCTCAGCGTTTCAAGTGCCACTTTAGGGGAGCCTCCCTTCCACAAGAAAGTAGTACATAGCGAGTCTATATGTTTAAAGATAGATTTAGGTATTTTGCATGGGGAGTTAGCAAGGATATAGAGGAGACTAGGTAGATAAATCATCTTAAGGACATTAGCCCTCCCCATGAGGTCTAGAGGCAGGTCCATCCACAACTTGGTCTGTTCTTGAAGGCGGGTCAACAAAGGTTCTAAATTATTAGCAATATAGGAAGACCAGGGGGCCTGCACCTGTACCCCAAGATATCTAAAGGAAGACACCACCTGTAACTTGGAATCAGGGTGAATCTGAGGAGGCACAGATACATCCAATGGGAAGAGGCTAGATTTCTCCCAATTCACCCGAAAAGTCTCCAAACATATTAATCTCTCTCAACAGGGCCTGGAGTGATTCACTAGTGTCTGCCAAATACACCAAGGTGTCATCGGCGTAAAATGAGATTCGCTCCTCTATATTCGCGATCAGGAGACCTTTAATGAAGGGGGAGGAACGAATGCGGACAGCAAGTGGTTCCATGGCCAGGGCAAACAAGAGGGGGGACAGCGGGCACGCCTGCCGTGTGCCCCTGGTAATTGGGAATGAGTCAGCAATATTAGAATTAACCCTTATTCTAGCTGCCGGGGAAGCGTAAAGGAGCTTCATCCAAGTTATCATACGAGGGCCAAAGCCATACATCTGCAATACCTGAAAGAGGTAGGGCCATTCAACACTGTCAAATGCCTTACAAGTGTCTAGCGACACAATAGCACGGGTAGGGGGACAATCGTGGGGATACTGCAGGTTGTGGAACAACCTACGGATATTCATTCTAGTAGATCTAACCGGAATAAAACCGCCCTGGTCACTATGGACCAGAGACTCCACCACAGAGTTCAGACGGTTAGCTTATATTTTGGCCAGGATTTTAACATCCACATTGATAATGGAAATAGGACGATAGGATTCACATTTAAGGGGTTTCAATAAAAGTACTATTAAGGCCTCACGCATAATTGGAGGGAGGACGCCAGCTTCCAGGGCTGCATTATAGGTCCGCAAAAGATAGGGGCACAAAAAATCTTTAAACTGTTTATACCATTCGTAAACTGTCCAGACCAAGGGTCTTATGTGCGGGCATTTGTGAAATGGCTGAAGCAATCTCCTCAGTCGAGATAGGTGCATCCAACGCCTCGCGCCCCTCAGACGTCAAGGAGGGGATCGATACGTCGTCTAAATAGTGAGTCAGTTGAGAATCATCATAGTCACCCCTAGACGTATACAAGTCTTTATAAAAACAAAAAAAAGGAGTCCGAGATATCTTCCGGTCTATCACTGATAAGGCCCTGGGTCGTGACAATATGTGGGATGGATATGGGAGAATGGTCAGGTCTAGTTAAATATACCAAGAGACGACCAGCCTTATTACCATGTTCAAACGATTTCTCAGTAGCATGCGTTTCTGCGTGAGGTCTAACAAGCGGAGTTCATACTCCCTAAGGCTCTGCAACCATGCCTCCTTTGTATCAGAGGCAGGGTTGGAGACATAAGCAGACTCTGCACGCACCATAGCAGACTCAAGCTCCTCAGTAAGCATCAGATTGTTTTTCCGCAAGACCCCAGTAATGGACATAAAGGTGCCCCTCAAAGTTGTCTTAAATGCCTCCCATTCAGTGGAAGGGTTCACCTTTAGGGCTGCAACTAACGATTATATTCATAATCGATTAGTTGGCCGGTTATTGTTTCGATTAATCGACCAATCGGTTAATAACCGTAAAAAAAAAAAAAAAAAAAAAAAAAATTGCTGCGATTCGCATTTTTCAGTTTTTTTGGGCCAATTTGTTGTTGGGCAGATTACAAAACACAAATTGCTGCAAAAAACACATTACATGCTTTTCTGCAGCTTCTCCATTGAAGTAGATTAAACCAAAATAGCACAGTTTTTGCGTTAAAAGTACTTGCCCTTTCCAAATACGCAGCAGCTGAAAAAATCATGGATGTGACCATGTCCCATAGGAAACCATGTAAATGAACTGTAGTGTGTTTCTGCAAAAAGCACCAAAAAACACAGAGGTGTGACCCAGGCCTGAGATGTTTAGTGACATAATGGGGGTTAAAAAAACTAAAATTTGTACAAAAAGAGCAAATCGCTACTGTAAGAGGTTAATTTTTTACTGTGGGACAGTGAAAGTAATATTTACAGTAGCGATTTGCTCTTTTTGTACTATAAAGGGCTAATATTTTTTTTTAACCCCATTATGTTACTGGCCGATTAATCGATTATGAAAATTGTAATCGATTAATTTCATTATTGATTAGTTGTCGATTAATCGATTAGTTGTTTCGGCCCTATTCACCTTACCTATGTTATCCCTCCAATAGCCAGCAATACCTTTCCGACACTCTCCCTGCACTATCTCGTCCTCTAGTCAGTAGGAATTCAGGCGCCAGATAGCTGGCGCCGAACCCGGGAGGAGAAGGATGTCTACAAAGAGAGGAGCATGGTCTGAGACCCCTCTAGGTAGATAGGAGACAGCCGAGACAACAGGAAGGGTCTCGGCCGGAGCAAATGCGTGTGGAAATGGTGTGGAAAGAGTCCGAATGGCAGGAAAATTGGCGCGCATCTGGATGTTTCCACCGCCAGAGTTCTGTAAGGCCATGAACCTGGATCCAGTCCAGGAAGGAGGGGAAAGATCTTCCCCCACCCCCCAATCGGTCTATCACCGGGTCTAGGACAGCATTAAAATCCCATACATAAAAGTAGGGGGCCAGCAGATGAAGAGACAACTTGGAAAGCAGGTCCACTGAAAATGGGGGTGGGATGTAAACATTCACTAAAGTAAAGGTTACAGTGGAAATTTGTATGGTTAGCACAATATACCTCCCGTCAGGGTCTGTTTTAACCTGAACCGTCTCAGCTGGAAGAGATTTGGCCAAGAGGATAGATACCCCTCTGGAATAGTTAGTATGAGTAGCATGATATGAAGCTGACAGCCAGGAGCGTTTCAGGGCCCTCGCTTTAGAGCCCGTGAGGGGAGTCTCCTGGAGACAAATTTTATGAGGACGTTTTTTTTTCAGAACGGAGAAGACCAGTGACCTCTTCTGGGGTGCATTCAAACCCCTAGTGTTCCAGGAGACTATCCTCAGGGGCTTTGCCATGGTAAAATACATAGTAATAAAGAAGCACACAGTAACATAACAGTAAATACAGAAATGACTAGGTAGGCCGCACTACCCGAAGCACATACAGGCATAAAACAAAAAATGCCTGGATCTGCCATCAGAGAAGTTTGGGCCAGCAGTGCAATATTGAAAACATAAGTATTCTGCCACAGGCAGCAACCTGAGAAGCCCTTATACAGGGGAAAAATATAAACCTGAGGTGAAAAGAAAGGAAAAAAAAAAGAAAGAAAAAAGGAAAAAAAAAACACCAAGCAAATACCAAAAAAACCGAGTTACTTACCGGTAACATCCTTTTCCACGAATCTTTCAGGACAGCCACCTTAGAGAGATCCCGGCTCCTCCCCTCTCAGGAAACACCGCCTTCATTCAAAGATTTAAGCCTCATCCTCCCACCGGGCCCTCAGTTCTTCGAGAGTACCTCCGGTCAACTGGGGAGACACAAGAACACGTCATTCACATATAAACATCTTACCTGACGGCCTCATACGATGAGCTCATAAAAATATCCAATAGTTGGGTGGGTACCGGTGCTGTCCTGAAAGATTTGTGGAAAAGGATGTTACCGGTAAGTAACTCCGTTTTTCCCTCTTCATCTTTCAGGACAGCCACCTTAGAGAGGATAAGCGAGTACCTTACCTTAGGGTGGGACTACTGCTTGCAGTACTTTACGGCCAAAGGCCTGGTCTTTGGCTGTCAGCAAATCCAATCTGTAGTGTTTCACAAATGTGGTAAAGCTGGACCACATTGCTGCTCTACAGATCTGCTCCGGAGAAGCACCAGCCCACTCTGCTTGAGAGGTTGACATTGCCCTGGTAGAGTGTGCTTTAACACCCTCCGGGGCTTCTAACCCCCCTAATATGTAAGACTTACTAATAGCTGTCCTTAGCCATCTGGCTATCGTGCGTCTAGAGGCCTTAGAGCCCTGTCTAGACCCTGAAAATAAAACAAATAAAGAATCAGACTTTCTAAACTGTTTTGTAGCTTCTAAATACTGAAGGACGCACCTCCTGACGTCTAAGTTATGACATTTTTGTTCCTGTTCCCTCACAGGGTTTGAACAAAAGGTAGGCAAAACAATTTCTTGACCTCTATGAAAACTAGAAGATATTTTAGGCAAAAAGGCCGGATCTGTCTTAAAAACTACACGATCTGTAAAAACTTGAAAAAAGGGAGCCCTAATTGAGAGGGCTTCGAGTTCACTCACTCGCCTTGCCATAGTGATTGCCACTAGAAACACCGTCTTGAGGGTGATAAGCTCAATTGTGCACGAATCTAGTGGCTCAAAGGGTTCTTCTGTAAGTGCCTGTAGAACCAAGGAAAGGTCCCATACAGGAAAAGAAGGACTTCTGACTGGCCTCTGTCTAGCTAGTGCTTTAAAGAACCTTGCTATCCAAGGGTCCATGGCTAGTTGTTTCTCTAAGAAAACGCTTAAGGCGGACACTTGCCCCTTAAGGGTGCTAAGGGCCAAGCCCTTATCAGCCCCGGACTGCAGGAACTCCAATACTGCTACTGAACTTCGGGTGTCAAAGGAGCTTTCCAAGCACCAACTATTGAAATGCTTCCAAACTTTCAAATAGATAACCTGCGTCTCTTTTTTCCTGCAGTTTAGGAGGGTTGCCACTAGGCGGTCCGAGAATCCCTTGCCCCTCAGCAATTCCTCCTCAGAAGCCAGGCTGCAAGGTTCCACCTCTCTATGTGCGGACAACAGACTGGGCCCTGAGTGAGAAGGTTCTTCTGGGCTGGTAGAAACCAAGGTGGTTCTACCGCCAGACTCTTCAGGATGGAGAACCACGGCCTCCTTGGCCAATGTGGCGCAATTAGAATTAGAGTTGTGTTCTCCTCCCGGAATTTCCTCAGCACTGCAGGAATCAGGACAGGAGGGGGGAAAGCATAGCACTTGGAGAATGCCCAGGTCTGAGCCAGGGCATCCACCCCTAGTGCCCCATCTCGTCTGTTCAGGGAAAAGAAGAGGTCTGCTTTGGCATTGTGCCCTGAGGCGAAGAGGTCCACACATGGCACCCCCCACTTTTGAGTGACCATGTTGAAGGCCTCCTGGCTCAAGACCCAGTTGCCTTCCCTTAGGGTTTTCCTGCTGAGAAAATCCGCCAACTGATTCTGTTCCCCCTTCAGATGTAATGCTGAGAGGTACAGAACATTGGACTCGGCCCACCTGAGGATGTCTTCTGTAAGACTCCACAGGGACCCACTCCTGGTACCTCCCTGCCTGTTGATGTAGGCCACCGTTGAGGAATTGTCTGATCGGATTCTTACGTGTTGGCCCTGAAGTTCCCCCTGAAAAGACCTGAGGGCCAGTGAGACCGCCCTCAGCTCCCTCCAGTTGGAGGACCTCCTTGCGTCCTCCTTTTTCCAGGTCCCTTGTACTAACTGGGAATCCAGGTGTGCCACTCGCATCGGTTGTAACTGTCCTGGATAATGGAAGGACCCAATCTAGACCCTGTGTCAGATTTGCCCCCTTTCGCCACCACCAGAGAGACCGCTTGATCTGACCTGGTACTGTGATCATGGAGTCTATAGACTGCTGGCTGTGGTCCCAGACCTTTAGGATAAACAGTTGTAGGGGGCGAAAATGTAATCCCGCCCACTGAACTGCTGGGAGTGTTGATGTCAGTAAACCTAAGGCTGACATAGCCCTTCTTACCGAGACTAGGCCGCTGCCTTGTAGAACTGACATTGCACTGTTTACCTTCATAACCTTCTCCTGTGGAAGGAAGACTCTCTGACTTACCGAGTCTAACCAGTATCCCAGAAAGGTGACTTTCTGGGACGGAACCAGGTTGGATTTTTCCAGGTTCAGGAGCCAGCCCAGATTTTCGAGAATGTCTCTTGCTACCTGAAGGTCCCGAGACAGCTGTTCCGGAGAAGGGGCAAACAGAAGCAGGTCGTCCAAATGTGCGATCACTGAGACTCCCTTGAGTCGTATGAACGCTAAGACTTCCGCCATCACTTTGGTGAAAATACGGGGGGAAGATGATAGGCCAAAGGGGAGAGCCTTGAATTGGAGATGGACTACCCTTTTTCCCATATTTACTGCCAGTCTGAGGAACTTCTGATGATCCTCTGCGATGGGAATGTGCAGGTACGCATCCTTCAGATCTATGGATGCCATATAACAGTTTGGAGGAAGCAGGGCTTTCACCAAATTGAATCCATCCTGAATCTTTTGTAGATGACTGAAAGATTCAGGGGTTTAAAGTTCAGAATAAGTCTGAACTTTCCTGTCGGCTTGCGGACCACAAAAATGTGGGAGTAGAAGCCTCTGCCCGACTCTTGCGTTGGGACCTGGACTACCACCTCCTGTTCCTCTAACTCCTGAAGGGAGGTCAGAAGGGCAGATGATTTTTCTGCACATCTTGGGAGGTCTGTGATTAACAGTCTGAGTGGGGGAGGATTGTAAAATTCCAATTTGTATCCTCTCCTGATGATCCCCAACACAAATTGGTTGGATGTGATCATCTCCCACTGTGGGAGGAAGACCCTCAACCTTCCTCCCACCTTGAACCCGTCACTGGGTCTTTTTGGGCTGTTCAGGAGGGCGAAAAATAGCCCCCCCACGCCCTTTTCCTTTTGGTCCCCATACCCTCTTCTGTTTGGTTTTTGGGGCTTCTTTTTTCCCCTGAGGAGGAAACTTCCTTTTGGTCTGTTCCCCAAACCTCTTTTTAAGGGGAAAGGCCTTTTTCTTATCAGCCGTTCGATCCAAAACGGCCTCCAAGCCTGGTCCAAATAGCAGGTCCCCTGTGAGGGGAATCCCACAGAGTTTTACTTTGGACGTGCTATCTCCCTGCCAAGTCTTAAGCAACAAGGCCCTCCTTGCAGAATTGGTCAGGGCAGTAGACCTTGCTGACATGCGTATTGACTCCGCAGACGCGTCTGCAAGGTATGCAACTCCTTTGAGTAGCATGGGGAAAGAGGCAAGAATTGTCTCCTTCGCTGTACCTGCTTCAATGTGAGCTTTGATCTGTGTAAGCCAATATTCCATGTTGCGGGCCACCACTGTGGCCGCCATGGCAGGTTTGAGATTTCCTTGGGATGAATCCCATGACTTTTTTAGAAGGGAGTCCATCCTTCTATCCATGGGGTCAGAAAGGACTCCCATGTCCTCAAAGGCCAGGTCCGTGTGCCTTGAGACCTGGGAAAAGGCAGCGTCTAATCTAGGAGATTTATTCCAGACTAGACACTCGTCTTCAGCAAAGGGAAATCTTCTCTTCAATGTCTTTGAGAAGAAAGGTTTCCTTTCTGGATCCTGCCATTCTCTTTTAATGGCATCGACCAGGACCTCGTGGACCGGGAACACTCTCTTTTTCTGTTCCCCTAAGCCCCTGTACATCTGGTCGTGTAAGGATAGTGTCTTCCTTTCTTCCTGAATACCTAAGGTGGTATGGATAGCTCCTAAGAGCTCCTCCACCTCTTCAAGAGAAAGTTTATACCGTGAGGAGCTTGTGGACTCCCCGTCCAACTCCTCTAGTACTGATTCACTTTCAGAATCTGAAGCTGCATTGTCTGCTTCATCTTCAATTTCCTCTCTGGAATCTTGCGGTTGCTCACCACTACTAGGGAGCATTACCGCAAGGGTGGGGGCAACACTCTGCTGCGCTGGTGGAGGATTACTCTGGGGCTGAGGCAACTGGAAAGAGGAAAAAAGTGCCTGAAAGGACTGGAAGGTGCTGGAAAGCTCCTTTACTGATGCTGCCAGGTCCGCCCCCTGCTCTGCTGCCTGCTCCCTAACTAGTCCATCAATGCACTCCCTACAGAGTGCCTTGGCCCAGGAATCCCCCATGGTGGTTCTACATGAAGGACACTTCTTCCTAGACCCATGGGGTGATTTACTCGTGGCTTTCTGTAAGAGAGAGAGAGAGAGAGAGAGAGAGAGAGAGAGAGAGCAGTGTAAAACTAAAATCCACCAGCCTAAACAGAGGACCACCAGGGGTGCACCCCCCAGGACCAACCACCACCAGGGTCCCAGACACACCCCTTTACCCCCCCAACCACCAGGGAGGGCTAAACACCCGTGGAGCTAACGGGGACCGGTAAGGGAACACCACCCCAGGGTTCCACTTACCTTAGAGTGGCTGGTGCTGTTGTCTCCCGGAGCTGTTCATGGAGCCTCTGCTTCCGACATCTCCGCCGAGGAACGTGGTAACAACAAGCCTCCAATAGCTGTCTCTACAGTGCAGGAATAAAGGGCTGCACCAGCCAGCGCTAGGTCCGCTCTCATATGCCGCATCCGTTACCGGAAGACGCGGATATTGCGGAAGTGCACACCCCCTCCGGAACGGACGTCACCCGCCATCCAGAACAGCCCATAAGCTCCATGCTGACTGCCGCAAGGCAGGGGGGACTTGTTGCAACTCCCACAGCGCCACCCTAGGCAAGATGAGGAGCGGACCTCCCCAGGCTTCTTCCTTCACTAAGGGAAGCCTGGGGCGCGCAGATTTGAAACCGGCGTTGCTGGCGCTCCAGCCGACCGGGTCCTAAGAAGGTAGGAGAGAGAGTGGGACAGCTAGCCAGAGAACTGTCTCCCTCCCTCCCAGGTAATTTCAGCCTCGCCAGCCTCCCCAGGCTTCTCAGCTCAGCTAGGTTCCCTAGCGGTGTCTCCCCACCGGAGGAAACACCATAACTGAGGGCCCGGTGGGAGGATGAGGCTTAAATCTTTGAATGAAGGCGGTGTTTCCTGAGAGGGGAGGAGCCGGGATCTCTAAGGTGGCTGTCCTGAAAGATGAAGAGGGAAAACTCCCGTCCCCCCCACCCCACTCAACCAACCCAAAACGTAGCGAGCCTTGGATACCTAACCAAAAAAAAAACCCGTCTCAGCAAAAAGGTTGTGTAGGTCAAAAACTGTTCGTGGCCACACCACTAACTGGTGGGAGGGTGGTGTAAAATCTGGTGAGGCCCTCAACCGGTGGTAGCAAAAAGAGCCATAATAAATATGTCCTGATGAACATCCCCCCCGGTCCCCACGGCCGGGGGGGATGGAAGGATCTTTAGGCCAGAAAGGATAAAGTACATCTTGGGCAAAGGGTAATGTTCGAGTAGGAGGGCCTGTGGGGGATAGTCAGCAAAAGCACAGTGTTCAACTTCAGGGGTATTAGGCAGTACCCAGTAAATAAAAAAAACGAAAAATAAAAATAAAAAACTATATAAGTCGGACAGGAAGATGGGGAGGTCAGTATCCTCTATGGGATGGGGGAGGTCAGTATCCTATAATGGGGGCAGAAAAAAAAAAAAAGTGCATTTTCTCTATTGTCCACAAAATGAGATATGAGGGAGTAGGATCAATATGGCTAGTAAACAGTGTCTGAGGGCCAATAACAGCATCAGTTACCTCTGCGTCTAGGAGCAACACCATAATGGTCATTCAGCCAGGCCATGGCTTCTTTAGGGCTGGTGTAGAAGTAGGCCTTACCATCGTGGATGATTCGTAGTTTAGCAGGAAAAAGCATGGCATATGATAGCCCTTCCGTATGCAGGCGAGACTTCACTGCAGAGAAGGATACACGCTGGCGTTGAACCTCAGCAGAAAAGTCCGGATAGACAGAGATGGTGTTACCATTATATTTGAGTAGGCCTTTTTCCCTTGCCAGGCGCAGGATAGCAACTTTATCCTGAAAGTTGAGGATGCAGGCAATAATGGAGCGTGGGGGGCCACCTTCAGGAGGGGGGCGAGGGGGGTGCGGTGTGCATGTTCAATGACATGAGAGAGGGTGCGTCTTTGCCAAAAATGTCCCATAACCAGAAATAAAGGAACTTTTCAGGGTGGGGGCCTTCTGTCCTGGGATAGCTGGGGGTCTGCGTGGGTCTGAAAGATAGCAGGGATAGATGCACTCACCCCCGAAGCAGAGCACTGACCAGCAGAGGAAGCAGCGTGCAGCGTGTCAGCGTTCCCTGCATGTCTCGGTGCCATCTTGCCTCCTGAACCGCGCTAACTGCTCCGCCGTGGATGGGGGCAGAGGCAGCCCGTATTTCACCATCTCAGCCAGCCTGCTCGATGCCCACTGCCGTGGGGAACAAAATCGGTACCTTTGGCGAGGAGATAGGACCCAGGATAAAAGGTAAGGATTGTGGTTGAGAGCCGTGTGTCTATGCGACTGCTCTCTTCACCATCCAGCCACACCCTTATATTTAATTTAGTTTAATATACTTTGAAGCATACACTCCCTCACTGCCTTTTATATTTTCTTCTTGCACCACCCCCCCCCCATATACCACCCTTTCCTTCCCCATTTTCCTCCTCACCTTTTAACTCTTTACTATGACCCTGACCCCAATATCGAAGGCTTGAATATGCTTCAGTTAAAATCTTCTGGTCCGCCTGCAGGAAAACAACTTCCCATCATCCTCAACCCAAATACCCACAAGTATTTTAAGCTAAATCTATAGTGTATCCAAGAGGGTAAAGATGAAAGAAACCCTTCACCAACTTCAGCGTGTTAGGAAAGGCACACCACACCACGTGTGAATCCAATCTGCTTACCAGAAAGCATGTATAATGACAAGCACAGCTGGAAGTAAGGTGGTTGGAACACAACGCACACCGCATCTGCGCTCCACCACTGATCCATTCCTTTACAAAGGACGCTGAAAACAGATGAGGGGTCTCGCGTCATCCTTGCTCTACACAGCTTTCTGGTAAGCAGATAGGAAACACAACACCACGTGTGAATCCAAACACACTGAAGTTTGTGAAAGGATTCTTTCATCTTTACCCTCTTGGAATGACTGTTTAGATAGCGCCGCATGTGGACTTTTATTTTAAATAAATTTGCTCATCAACAAATTGTTCTGGCTGCTTCTTTTCAGGAATATCATTGTTGTTTAGTAGCGCGGATACCCACCTGTTTTTCTAACTCTATAGTGTAAGCGGAACTAAATGCAGCGATTTAATGATTTCCCAAAACAGTGATATTCCAGGCAAGCCATGAACGATAACTAACAGTTGCTTGTGCTGTCAATTGAACTGTCAAGCCATCAAATGGCTTGTGTCATAACTGATCACATATGCAGCACCATGGCAACTGCAGATCAGAGGCTAAGATGGCAGCTCCCTTAGCTGTAAAATATAGGAGGGTTTAGTTCCTCTTTAAAAAGAAAGGTATTCTGATTGTATTTTCCGAATACCAGATAAATGCAATTTTGAACACACAACATCCTTTTTTGTTTTTTTAAACGGACCTGATCAGCACATTTTTTTGGGGGCAACTTTAGATATTGAGGCCTTACATGAACTACTCCAAAATGATCTAACAGACACATGGATAGACCTCCACTAATGTCTCTTGAGACTGTACATACTATTTTAACCCTTACTGTACCCACTCCCACATGGAGCATTCATTTGTGCAAAGGCATTTCCTTCTAGAGGAGACCTTAGCAAACATTCTGACTGTATCTTGGTCTAAGCATAAGTTAAACCTTATTATTGGTCCTTTATTACTAGTAATCCATAGCGCCCTGCATGGATGCCCAAAGTATATGTCAAGACAAAACAAATAAACACACACACGCACGCGTTTCATACATCCCTGCAAAACTAGCACATTTTCCCATGTTTAGTTCCTTTAAACACTGCACGTACAGAAAAAGAAATGTTGATGTGCCAACAATATAATGTGCTCCTACCTTCCTCTTTGTCATGACAACACAGTGAGGGGGATTTACTAAGACTGGAGCAGCCAGAACCTGGAACAGCAGTGCACGGCAACCAATCAGCTTCTATCGATTTAAAAGCTTAACTGAACAGGCTGAAGATAAAAACAGATTGGCTAATATGCACAGCTGCTTCAGATTCTGTCTGCTACAGTTTTAGTAAATTCCTCCCAATATAAATTTGGCTCTAAATTCCAAAGCATGTGCAGTCAAGCCCTGTCTCTGATTTCTGATGCATTCCAGGAACAAAGGGCTTCTTCTCACCTTGTGCACAGGAAGCTATTAGCTGACAGGGTTTTAGACAAAAGCAACAGGTATTTTTGTACTTATCAAACCAAGATCCCAAAACATTTTTAACTGTATATTTAGCAGACTAAAAAGGGAGTAAATAAGAAAAGTTCACCGTTAGGATTCACATACACTTTAATAAATGATTAGTATTTTCCCAAATATGTTCCAAAACTGTAAACTCAAAGAAAAATAATGACTTTCAAGTCATATAAAGTGGTTCTAAAGCCTTAAGATTTTTTTTTTTTACCTTAAAGCATTCGCAGCATCTCTCCTCCCCCCCCCCCCAATCTTACCTGAACCCGATCCGACGACGATCCGATCCAGAGCAGCGGCTCTCACCGCTGTCTCCATCCTCATTGTGTAGATTGATAGCAGCGGCAGCTATTGGCTCCTGCTGCTGTCAATCAAATGCTGTGACGGGGGAAGGGGCCGAGTTACCCAGTCTGTGTCAATAGATGCAGACTGGGTATTTCAGGAGCGAGCACGCACAGGTGCCTTCAGGGAAAGTGGCTGCCCGTGGGGGCATTCACCGAAGAGGAGGGGCCAGGAGTGCCAGCGGGGAACCCCAGAAAAGGAGGATCAGGGCTGCTCTGTGCAAAACCACTGGCACAGAGCAGGCAAGTATAACATGTTCGTTATTTTAGTTTAAGAAAAAAAAAAAAAAACATGTCTTGCTATACTTAACAGAAAGAGCTCTATACACTTTTCTTACACGTTTTTTTTTTTTTTCTTCTTTCAAATGCAGGATTGTAATGATTTTAGCATATAACAGGACCTATGCCTGCACTCAGGTCATAAGTATGTTTGCTTTGCGTGTCGATAAGGTCAACACCCATGAGGTGGCCCTGGCAAGTGGTTCCCAGATAAGCTTGCAAAGAACATGCAAGTAAACAAAAGGCTAAAAAGGACAGGAGGGGCAGACAGAAAACATTTATTTTTGTCTGCAGACATGCAAATAGCATAGACCCAACAAGCCCCATGGCAAGAGCAAAGTTGTGGAAACAGGGTCCTTCTTCAAACTGCTAAATGCTTTAACTTCTTTTCTTGGCAAAGTGACTGAATTGCCTGATCAAATATTCTCGACAGTGCTTTATATTTCAGACTTCAAAAGCAGTTAAGCTGGTTCTAGGCGTGTGGTAATGTAGTGACAAATAACATCCTGTACTTACTGGAAACCTGTGGTTAGGCTGTATGGTGACTGGTTAATGTAAAGAAAAATCAATGTGCACCTTTAGTGAGGACCACAGTTTATTAAGGAGCTTTAAAAATCAGCATAGCATATTTCAATTAACTAAGTACAAGAGAACCAATAAATGTCAGCTGTGCAGGCTACATTCCAAGTACCAGTACACTGGGGAAATAAAGCCTTAAGTATAGGATGAAAAAAAACGACGATAGTAACAGACTTTGATAACCAGTCCCCAACTCACACAAATAATCAATTCTACTTAAAGAATCAGTTCTTTACAATAAAATAAGAACATAAAAATGTAGGTGTGTATTTATTATGTTTACATACCAAGTAAAGGTAATCGAAGATTAGAGAGGCTTTATCCATTTGTCCCAAAATCACCAGCATCTCATTGTCAATGTATTCTTTGTACTCTTTTAAATTGCAGCTCAGTTTCTTCTCCAGCTCGTTTCGAATCTAGGAAGAAGACAAAGGGCTCAAAACATTTTTACAAATTTTTGGGAATGTAGAATTGATGGAAAGATTATAAACCGCTTACTTCTTTACAAGTCACATTCTCCAAGTCTTTGCTCATCATGACACTCCGCAAAGAAGCTTTAATGACCCATTCAGTCCTTTCACCTTCATTTGGCCTATACAAGAAGACATACTAGGTTACAGCAAAAACAGACAAGGAGATATGTGCTCCACTTTGAGACCACAAGGGCCAAGTGTAATGCACTGCATGACTGTGCCCCATGGGTTCTCAATAAAAGAAGTGAAGGTGCAGTCCCACTGCACAGAAATGTTCCAAAATGTTTGCACGAACCCTGCCTGAAAACTATATAAGGGTAGAGGTCGACCGATATATCGGCTGATTTTTGGCACTTTTTAATTAATCGGCATCGGCCGATAGTGCTGAAAAAAAGCCGATTTAAAAAACTTCAGCGCAACTTGCAAAATAACTTCTTTCATAGAAGTCAATGCAAGTTCCCTGAAGTTTACCGTGGAGTTGGAGCGACGTGTCTCTGGGCAGCCTGCCAAGTGAGAGAAAAGAGATACAATGATTCTTCTTATCAATGAACTGAACTCAGTGTGTAGAAGAAGTTCTCAGTTTAACCATTTAGTGCCGGTTCACACTACCGCGACTTGGGATCCGACTTGTGTCGCCCCAAGTCACGCGACATGAGAAATTACATGTTAGTCAATGAGAGCCGTCTTAATGTACACTACTGAAGTCGCTCCGACTTCAGAAAAGGTTCCTGTACCCATTGATTTCAATGAAAGTCGCCTCCAAGTCGGATCCCCCGTCTTAACTGAAGCAACTTTCCAGGAAGTGAAAATAGTTTTCTAAGGCAAACCCCTCCCTCCCACAGAGCAGATTATTATGTGATTGGCCACTGGCAAAGGCCAATCCTGGAGGCGACTTGAAGTCATGTTGTAAGTCGCTCCAAGTAGCGATGAAGTCGCGCTCAAGTCGTCTCCAAGTTGCCTTGTAAAGTCGCGCTGGAAGTCATTTTGCCCCTGTGTGAACCGGCACTTAAAAGACTAAATCTTTTCTGACACGTGTAGCTTACAAGTAAAAATCCTGTATTTTCTACTAGAAAATCACTTGGAACCCCCAAACATTATATATTTTTTTTTAGCAGAGACCCTAGAGAATAAAATGGCGGTTGTTGCAATATTTTATGTCACACAGTATTTGCGCAGCGGTCTTTCAAACGCAATTTTTTGGGAAAAAATACACTTTAATGAATTTTAAATAAAACGAAACAGTAAAGTTAGCCGTTTTTATTTATTTTTTTCGTCTAAAAATTTTGATTACCTGTTTTTGTGCCTGCTTCCTGATTCCCTTACAGAAGATGGCGGCGGCAGCACCCGAGAGCCAAGGGAGAGATCGGCTTCGTGTGCCGACATCGCGGGCGCCCAGGACAGGTAAGTGTCCATATAATTAAAAGTCAGCAGCTGCAGTATTTGTAGCTGCTGACTTTTAATATTTATTTTTTTCGGCGGAACTCTGCTTTTACACTGGAGCGGGTAGGCGTTGACGGCAAAACGCCGCTAGTTTTAGTGGCGCTTTACCATCATTTTAGCGGCGCTATTCGGCTGCTAGCGGGGCGCTTATAACCCAGCTAGCGGCCGATGAAGAGGTTAAATGCACCCGTGTAGCACCGCTGCAGAAGCGCTTTGCAGGCGCTTCGGCAGCAGTGCCCATTCATTTCAATGGGCAGGAGTGGTGGAGGAGCGGTATACACCTCTCCAAAGACTTTTAACGTCCTGCCAGCGCACCGCCTCAGTGTGAGACTGCAGGGGAGATGTTTTGCAGCCACTTTTACAGGTGCCATTTTTAGCCCCAAAGTGCCTGAAAAAACACCCCAGTGTGAAAGGGGTCCAACTGTTAGATTTTATGAGATAAAGGGAAAAAAAAAAAATGAAAAAAAATCGGCCTAACATATCGGCCCAAACCCCCCCCCCCCCCCCAAAAAAAAAAAAAAAAAAAAAAAATCGGCATCATATATCGGCCATCGTCTGCCGCGATTTCTAAATATCGGCATCGGCCAGAGAACAACCCATATTGGTCGACCTCTATATAAGGGTATCAAATTTGGGGGGGTGGGGTCTGGGTGCTTTACAGCCACACTTGGTTGAAGAAAGTAGATAATGCCTTGGGTTATCTGTCAATTAAAGCTGGCCATGCACTGCTTGAATTTCAGCTAGTCCTGATGAACTGGCTAAAATTCGTTAAGCGGGTGGCCCTGTCAGCTACTTCCAACTGGACATCCCTTAATTAAGAAATCAGATGCAGTCGCTGCTTGGGTAATCTGATAGCTGATGGGGCTAGCTGTCAAAATGCAAAAGTTGAACAGAAAGAGAAGCCGCTCAGGTGTGGATGTCTTCAAAGTGATCACTTCTCCCAGAACCACGGGTGCAGGTAATGCACATATAATGCAAGGCAAAAGAACAAATTCTTCTGGACAGCCGCACTCCAAATAAAAATTGCCTTTATTGTAAAATCCAAAATCCAAAGCCACACTACAGGTCACAGCACACTGGTCAAATTGACGCGTTTCACACTGTACTAGTGTTTAATCATAGCCGATTAGCTGGAGTGCGGCTGTCCAGAAGAATTTGTTCTTTTGCCTTGCCAAAACGCAAAAGTTGCAGCAGTAGATTTGTTCATTCTTGCTGTGTAACATGGATGGAGAAATCTGTAAGATTTTTTTCAGTTTAGCCTGAGATTCAAATTTTAGCACCATGTCAAAAATCACTATTTAATCCAAATTTCCTTTAATAAAAAATAAAAAGGTGCCATCAGATGCTGCAAAATAATTAATTTCTTCATAATACAAAGTATATATAAATCAAAAAAAAATTCTTCATTCTGGATAGAGTAGTAGGGAATGGTTAAGGCTGTTTCCCCCCCCCCCCCCTTTCTTTAACCTATTGGGGATATTTTCCTTGACTTCCTGCAGACACAGCAGGAAGAAAAAAAAAAATGAAAAGCCAGCAACTACAAATACTGCAGCTGCTGACTTTTAATATCAGGACACTTACCTGTTCTGGAGTCCAGCGACGTCCGCAGCAGAAGACGAGCAATCGCTCGTCACTCTGCTGCCCCCCACCGCCATCCTCGGTGAGGGAACCAGGAAGTGAAGCCTTGCGGCTTCACTGCCCGGTTCCCTACGGCGCATGCGCGAGTCGCGCTGCGCCGTTCTGACTGGTCCCCATGTGTTCTGGGAGCCGAGTGTCTCCCAGAACACAACGGGTATTCTGCGGGAAGTGATGTACTTCCCGCAGAGAGGACTCCCGGAAGTGGGTGAAAATACCTGTCTTAGACCGGTATCTTTACCCCCCTCCCCCCTGAAAGGTGTCAATTGTGACACCGGAGGGGGGGAGGGTTCCGATGAGCCGAAGTTCCACTTTAGGGTGGAGCTCCGCTTTAACTAGTTGCTGACCCGCCACAGTACTTTTACTGCGGTGAGATGGCAGCTACATGCACTGCAATGTACTGGTACATCGCTGCCTTTTTCCGGGGTGGGGGCATGCGCCCATCCCCGCCTACTTCCCTGTAATTTGACACAGTGGGAGTTTATCAATAGATCCCAGCCAATGATTCATGGCTGGTACCTGCTGATCAGCTGTGTCAAATCACAGCCTATAGCTCTTTGTTGGTAAGCAGCACACAGCTCTATACAGGGAGCAATCGCTTTATTTCTATTCTCTGCTATAAATAAATCTGTAGTACAAAGCAGCACACAGTAAACACATTAACACTGGCTAGGCACACAAAGTAACCCCTTTATTGCCCCTAGATGTTAACCCCTTCCCAGCCAGTGTCATTAGTACAGTGAACATGTACATTTTTAGCACTGATCACTGTATTAGTGTCTCTGGTGATGTCAGTGTAAGTTAGTCGGTGCCCACAAAGCGTCAGTTTGTATCAGATTGCCTGCTGCACTATCACACTCCCGCTATAAGTCGCTGATCACTGCCATTACTAGTATATTTAAAAAAAAGTTCCAGTATATATATCCCATTTATACAGTAGGTGCTATAACTTGAACGCAAACCAATTTATATACACTTATTGTGATTTTTTTTTTTTTACCAAAAATATGTAGCAGAATACATCTTGGCCTAAATTTATGAAGAAATTCGATTTTTTTATTGGATATGTTTTATAGTAGAAAGTAAAAAACTATTGTTCCCCCCCCCCCCTTTTAAAATGTTGTCCTTTTTTCATATATATATATATATATATATATATATATATATATATTAGGATTTTTGTACTCACCGTAAGATCCGTTTCTCTGACGTCCATGGACCGACGCAGCTCTCATACTGATTACATGTGGGTATATGTCCCTGCTCGCAGGAGAAGACCTAGGCAGAATGTTAGAGGTTAAAACATTCTAGAACAAGCCAGAGCTGAACAGCCCCGTCAGAGAAACGGATTTTACGGTGAGTACAAAAATCCTATTTTCTCTTATCGTCCATGGACCGACGCAGCTCTCATACTGATTACATGTGGGACGTCCCAAAGCAGTATAAGAAAAGGGTGGGAGCAAAAGAAGTAAGGAACAACCAAAACTTCACTCCAAACCAGCAGAGCCCCTCAACGGAGGAGTTGCAACATTAGACAGCGGCCTGCAACACTTTGTGGCCAAAGGAAGCATCCGAAGATGCAGCCACATCAACCTTGTAGAACTTTGAAAAGGTATAAACGGACGACCAGGTCGTCACCTTGCACACTTGTGCAACCGACGCTTGATGTCGGAAGGCCCGGGAAGCACCAATTGCCTTGGTGGAATGCGCCGCAACCGGAAAGGGAGGCGCCCGCCCCTTAAGGGCATAGGCCTGTATGACGGTCTGCCTGATCCACCTAAAGACGGTGGCAGACGACACCGCTCGGCCCTGTTTTGGACCAGACACAGATTTCCGAAATGGAAACAGTAGCAGACAGGTACACTCGTAAGGCTTGTACCCATCTTAATGTATGAAGCGCAAACTCTCAGGGATGCGATGGGTGAGGACACAAGGACGGAAGAACAATGTCCTTCTTAAGGTCAAAGGCCAAGACCATCCTTAGAAAAGAAGGATGGTCGTGGGCGCAACACCAACATATCCTTATGGAGGACCAAGTAAGGCGACTTGCCAGACAAGGCTGCCAACTCAGACACCCGTCTAACCGAAGCAATGGCCAATAAGGCCAACTTCCGGGACAAGGTCAAGAGAGGAATCTCTCCGATATTCTCAAAGGGATGTTCTTGGAGAACCGAGATGCATCAAAATCAGATCCCAAGTAGGGAGAGGAGGCTTGACAGGGGGGACCACATGGCGAACCCCCTGCCCAAAAGGTGCTAATCAAGGAATGGCCCGGCAGCGGTCGTTGAAAAAAACAGTCCGGGCCAAAATCCGACCCTCAAAAAAAAAAAAAAAAAAAAAAAAAAAGGTATGCAAGGCCAGCTTTTGGGTCACACCACGCTGTAAGAACAGCAAAATCCTGGGAACGGAAAACATCCGAGGATGCCACTCAAGTTCCTCGCACATAGCGATGTAAGCCTTCCAGGTACGGTGAGATATCTTTCTGGAGGAAGATTCCCGTCTCAACAACATAGAAGAGATGACCGAATACGAGAGAACTCGGTCCTTTAGCACCTGGCTTTAAACAGCCATGCCATTAAAGCCAAGGACTGTAAAGCAGGATGAAGTATGCTCTGCGAAGCCGGTGAGGCAACAACAGTAGCAGAGGGTAAGCATACATCAGGCGATACTGCCCCCACGGGCTTCCAACGCGTCTAACGCATCCGCCCAGGGGTCCCTGGACCTGACCACGATCTTGCCACCTTGCGAGTGAGTCGAGAGGCCACAAGGTCCACTTCCGGTGCCCCACCTCCGGTAAAGAAGGTGGAAACACCTCCGGATGCAAGGACCCTTCGCCTGCAATGCACACGGCCGACAGGACCGTCTTGCAGCGAGACGTATGAAAATCCCAAAGAGACTCTGCAATGCATCGGAGAAGGGAGGCCCCAGTGTACCCTCAAATGTTGGCCAATAAGGGCTACTTGACGGAACTTCCCTAGAAACTCGGTCAGAGGACTAGTACCTCAGCCTCCACAGGTGGCGCAAACCCACCCCAGGCACAGAGACCCTAAAGGCTAAAGCAGTTGTAGTGCACCTGCTAGACGACTGATGGATGAAGCAGAGGCTTTTGCCCAGTCATTGAGCTACAAAAAATGCCAGAGACGCAGCCACTAACGGGCGCAACGCCAACCCCAGCCTGGCGAACACAGTCCAAGCCAGCGCTTCTGATCACCACTGAAAGCAGGTGGAAAGTGATACCCCTGAAACCAGGGATCCTTGTGACAATGCTCCATCCAACAGCTACCCATGGATAGGTGCTGATTGTGCAAACACATAGTTTATACTATGTATTGCGTCAAACGCACAAATGGAGAGTGTGGGAGGAAACCCACCCAGCCACAAAGAGCATAATACCACCACATACGGCGTATGTAGTTTAGTATTTGTGGATAAACCTATTAAACGCGTATATACTGTGCCAGCGACGAAGGCGTGCACATCATCGGGGCCTGGACGTAAACCAGCCACGCAGATTGCGTACACAACCGTGTAGGTATGTTAGCCTGCGAATAAACAAATTGCACATGTTTATACTGTGCATAGCGCTGAGAATGCGCACACCATTGGAACGCAGGGGAGAAACCTGAGCACCCGGATGAAACCCATGCAGACTGCATACGCATACCGTGTATGGTATTATAGTATGTGTGCTAAACATTTTGCACAAGCCCATGTGTGCATAGCACCGAAGGCGCGCACACTGTTGGCGCGTGGGAGGAACCGAAGTACCCCACGCATACTCAGAGAATGCAATACCTACAGCTACTGTAAATGTATTTAGTGTAGTGTATAGACATAATGTGTATGTTTACACCGTGTATTGCACCAAAGGCATGCATGTCATGTAGCATGGGCAGAAGCCCACGCAGACTGCATACGCATACCGTGTAGGTATTATAGTGTGTGTGCTAAACCTTTTGCACAAGCTCATGTGTGCATAGCACCGAAGGCGCGCACACCGTTGGCGCGTGGGAGGAACCGAAGTACCCCACGCATACTCAGAGAATGCAATACCTACAACTACTGTGAATGTATTTAGTGTAGTGTATAAACATAATGTGTATGTTTACATCGTGTATTGCACCAAAGGCATGCATGTCATGTAGCGTGGACGTAAACCCACGCAGACTGCAAAGACATACCGGGTAGGTCCAATCGCACAAATTTAGACTGTGCATAGCGCCGAAGCGCCCACTCGGAAGAACTCCACGCAGACAGCACACAGATACCGTGTAGGAATGATAGCATGTGAATCAACATAATATTGCACATGTTTATGCTGTGCATTTCCATTGGAGCGTGGGGGGAAACCAGAGTACCCGGAGGAACCCCACGCAAACAGTATACCCATACTGTAAACATGTATAACCCTTTCATGACTAAGCCTATTTCTGACATTTGGTGTTTACAAGTTAAAATGCGGATTTTTTGCTAGAAAATTACTTAGAAACCCCAAACATTATGTATATTTTTTTAGCAGAGAATCTAGAGAATAAAATGGCGATTGTTGCAATATTTTATATCACACAGTTTTTGTGCAGCGGTGTTTTAAACGCAACTTTTTTGGAAAAATTAACTTTCATGAATTTTAAAAAAATTTAAAAGCAAAGTTAGTTCAATTTTTTTGTATAATGTGAAAGATGATGTTACGCCGAGTAAATAGATACCAAACATGTCATGCTTTATAATTGCCCGCACTCGTGGAATGGCAACAAACTACGGTACCTTAAAATCTCCATAGGCGACGCTTTAATTTTATTTTACGGCTACTAAGTTAGAGGTACAGAGGAGGTCTACGGCTATAATTATTGCTCTCGCTCTGACGATCGCGGCGATACCTCACATGTGTGATTTGAACGCCGTTTTCATATGCGGGCGTGACTTCCGTATGCGTTTTCTTTGCCGCGCGAGCTCGCGGGGACAGGGGCGCTTTAAATTTTTTTTATTTTTTTTCTTATTTATTTTATTTATTTTTATAATTAAAAATAGTGTTTTTAAAAAAATAAAAAATTTGATCACTTTTATTGCTGTCACAAGGAATGTAAACATCCCTTGTGACAGTAATAAGTGGTGACAGGTACTCTTTATGGAGAGATCGGCGGTCTAAAAGACCCCCAATCCCTCCTTTGC
Source organism: Rana muscosa (assembly GCA_029206835.1). Lineage (NCBI taxonomy): Eukaryota > Metazoa > Chordata > Amphibia > Anura > Ranidae > Rana > Rana muscosa. The sequence goes on from CM055116.1 coordinate 846,294,608, forward strand.
ACTTCAAAGTATTCAGATCGCCGAAAACGGCGATTCTGAATACTGTGTACTTTTTTTAATTCGGCGCCATTGGCAGTCGAGTAACCCGGATGTGACGTCATGACGTCGCTTCCGTGGTTACAGTGCAGAGAAAAAATCAAAGCCGTTCGCGGCTTTGATTCACTCTCTGCCTAGCCGCCCGAGGTGGCGGATCGTGGATCGGGTCTCCCGGTGGGACGGGAGGCCCGGTAAGAGCGGCGGAGGCGGCGGGAGGGGGGGGATGTCCCCTCCCGCTCCTCCGGTATAACAACTGAGCGGCTTTTAGCCGCATCGGTGGTTATACCAGGAAAGCCGATCGCCCGCTCTAAACAACGGTACTGGGATGATGCCTGCAGCTGCAGGCATCATCCCGGTATAACCCCCTAAAGCCGAGGACGCATATATGCGTCCGCTCGGCGTGAAAGGGTTAATATGTGCAATAAACATATTGAACATGTCTATACTGTGCAGAGAGCCGAAGCGCACATACCATGAGAGTGCGGGAGGACACCGGAGCCCCCGCCAGCCCAGAGAGTATGATACATACATATACTGTGAATGTATCTGGAGTCGTGCATAAACATATTTTGTACGTTTATATCATGTATGGCACTGAAACACCGCATTGGAACGTGGGGACAGCCACGCAGACACAGAGACCAATAACACATACATACACTGTGAATGTACGCAGTGTAGAGGTATAGGATGAGTTTAAATTATGGCGCAGAGGCGCATAATCTTCTCTGTATCATTCCAACCTGCTTGACTGTGCTGCTGAAGCAGCATGCCGCTAACAGGTAACCTCTGATCCTCAGACCGTGTGTCTGTCAGAGCTCAAATCATTCCCCAGGAAATGGTGGGAAATGTTACCTCAGGTATCACACACAAGGCTCACAGGGATTAGAGACATAAATGAATAAAGTCCTCCCTCATCCATGCTGCTCTTGAGGCAGCGTGTGAGGAAAACAGTGAGGAAACTGTGTAAAAGAAAAGCTTGTCACAGCAATTTCAGCCTGAGAGTATTTCTCACATCATCAATGAGATCACTTACAAGCGCCCTGTCATTCACTGACACAGCACTGGAGTCTTCCTCACAAGGGAATGTCCTGTTCATAAACATTAAATATTCAGAGGTAGGGTCCTGAGCCCAATAGCTAGGCCCATATCTGACTCAGAGCACTCCTTCACTAAAGATTTTTGTGCGGGGAGGGGGCTTATAGCTCCTTTTGCTCGCACACCGCTTCCATTCTGACAGGAATGATTCCAGGACTGCTGACAACTGGTCCATAAGGACCGCAGGTGCAGGAAACATATGAACATGTTTAACTGTGCAGCACTGCCAGTTGCCCCAGGCAATGTGGAGAGCAGGTGTATCAGACTCCATAAACGCCATCCTCTGAGACCTTATACACTATACAGTGAATATACAGTCCACCCACTGGCTACGCTGAGGAGGGGATACCCGGGAGGACCCACCAACCCTTAAGGACAGCTCAGTCTGTGAGGAGATTGTGAGGGGATTCACGCGGCCGCCAGAAATAAATGCGCGGCGGCCACAAGAAAATGGCCGCCGGCCGCAGCTATAACTGCGCCACTGAACGCCAAGATGGCCGCCGAGCGCAAAATTCAAAGCTCTAATGCACGCCAATGGCGCACGCAATAACCACCTCAAACAGCACCAATGGCGCACGCAATAACCACCTCAAACAGCACCAATGGCGCACGCAATAATCACCTCACACACCAGAAAAAACTGCAGACATGAGCGCCCAACCAGGCCAGAGTGACCCCCAAGCACCCCACAGCACAGCACCAGTACAGGGTGCAGAGAGCAGCATAACAGGGGGGGGGGGACAGGGAGAAACCCCCACACACAGAAACACAGCCAGCATGTACTCACCTGCAGTAGGAGAGACTACTTACCCGTCCCTTTCAGGGACCCACTGGCTTGTTTCAGACAGACCTATCACAGAGTCGTACTGCGTAGCTGTCGGCCCGGTCCACCGCAAGAGATACAGTCAGTCAGGTACTGTTCAATCTTGAGAGGACCGGGGGAGCATGAAAGCAACCCGGCCACCCCTGGAGCCATGGGTATGTCGTGAACTGAGTCTCACGCACGCAAGGCGAGGATCAGCACGCTCGATGGTCGGACAGGGAAGACTACGAGGATACTCGTGTACCCAACCTGTTGCCCAGCCGACAGTTGATTGAAGGTCTCAAAAATAAAATAATAAAATTCCCAAAGGAATAAAAATCAAAAGTAAAATCTTCCAGGAGACTGGCTCCTGAGAGCCACGTCTTCTCCTTCTGCTAGGCAGAAAAAAACTGGGGCTGATTAGCTGCAGGTGGAAGGGTAATGTCCGGAGGGACCGCCCCCCTGGGCGGGGCTGTTCAGCTCTGGCTTGTTCTAGAATGTTTTAACCTCTAACATTCTGCCTAGGTCTTTCTCCTGCGAGCAGGGACATATACCCACATGTAATCAGTATGAGAGCTGCGTCGGTCCATGGACGATAAGAGAAATATATATTTTATTTATTTAAAACCTTGTGGTGATTAAATACCAACAAAGGAAAGCTTTATTTGAGGGCAAAAAAATATATAAAAATGTCACTTGGGTACAACGTTGGATGATCGCACAATTGTCAGTTAAAGTAGCGCAGTTGCATATAGCTAAAAATGGCCTGGTCATGAAGAGGGGTAAAATCTTCTGGAGCTTAAATGGTTAATATTTCTAATAGGTTGCTATAAAACAGAAATGTTGTTTCTTATAGGATGCATTTCTTCAGAAAACTAACAGAAGGGCTGGGATACTCACTTCTCCATGAAGAGGATGGGGGAGTCTGGTCGAGTGGACTCCAGGTCCTGCATGGTGTTCCACTCATTTATGCAGCTTTGCTCAGAGCAGATACAGCTCTCATAGTATGAGGCCCACACAAGAGCCAGCCCTCCAGGAAAGTAGTTGTATCGTCTGGCAACTTCGCAGACCTTGTGTAGGACTTGAAGTGCTGACCTGTTTTAGATTATGAGAAAGAACAGACTTGAATAAACAAGCATGAGGCCACAAAAAGCATAACAGCAGATAATAAATTAAACATAAATCAATTTTTGCAGACTAGGATAAAAAAAAAAAAAAAAAAAAAGTGTATTTAGTATGTCATTCTTGCTACACACATCACACTTTGCCTCATCATTAGCCTTCTTTAGCATTCAGAACATGATGTATGAAACATGCATTTGCCATTAACATAATGCCTCACGTATGGTGGGATTCCACAGTGGATCTTCTTTGTATGGAAAGACTGGCTGGTTAAAAAAAATCTCAAACTACCACTATTTTAAATGGAAGGACAGTAAAAATGTATTTCCCTTTTACACAACACACACACACACATACATACATACACACACACTCCGTTTTATTTAACAGTTTAAATTATTGTTTAGGAAATCTTAATGGTTTCTGTATACGATCGCAGTATGAAATTAAGCAGATTCCTGCTCAAAAATACAAAAAACAAACACACAATAGAATACGAGAGCACTGCGCCCCGAGCCCACCAAGTTGTGTGACAATAGCAAATACATTTTTGCATTTGTCTTCTTGCTTCTCCTCCCAGCCAATCAGGAGGCGGGTCTTAAGATGAGTCAAGTGCGGGACTGATGGACGGGCGAGCAGTGGAGTTGGGGGGGGTTATGGACCGAGTGTCGGGGAGTGGTTTGACCAATCGATCGACCGAACTGGGACCCCCCCCGACCAATCGATCGACCAAACTGGGACCCCCCCGACCAATCGATCGACCAAACTGGGACCCCCCCCCCCGACCAATCGATCGACCGAACTGGGACCCCCCCCCCCGACCAATCGATCGACCGAACTGGTACCCCCCCCCGACCAATCGATCGACCGAACTGGTACCCCCCCCCCCCAAAAAAATAAATAAAAAATTGGAGCACCAGCCGCCACTAGTGCAATCATTTTAAACATACCTACTGAGCCTGCAAGCCATATTTTTGGGCTATGCATGGTCAAGGGTGGATAAACATTTAAAACCCTGTGGAAAAATGATCCCCAGAGCTATAAAACTATGCTTAAAGCAGAGCTCCACCACTCCTCTTCTATAAATGGCAATGGGGGAGGGTGTGTGTGCGGGTATATGGTTTTGACAGGTACCCGCTCCCACTTCTGCTTGAATCACCTAGTTGATCTGACCGGAAGTTTTCCTCTCCCCCTCTGCAGTCTACACCTCACAGGTCCCAGAAGACTGCAGCACCATTCATAATGCCCAGCGCGACTTTCGCATGAGCAGTGAGCACTCGGCTTTGAAGTCACAATCAGTCACAGCCCAGTGCCCACAGTTAAAAAGGCCAGTACCAGGGAGAGAAGCTAGTGGGAAGGGGTGGCTCGGGTGAACACATTGTTGCATCATGGGACAGGTGAGTGTGTGTTTATTAAGTCAGCAGCTACAAATTTTTGTAGCTGCTGACTTTTAATAAGCCACAAAAAATAGGATTTTTATAACAGCTTACCTGTAAAATCCTTTTCTTTCTCGTACATCACGGGACACAGAGCGACATAGTCATTACTAATGGGTTATATAGATACCGTCAGGTGCTGGCACTGGCAACTTCCAAAACCGGAAGTACCCTCCCCTATATAAGCCCCTCCCATCCGGGAGCACATCAGTTTTTTGCCAGTGTCTAAGGTGTTGGCCAAGAAGAAACATGTGTTTTTCACTGAGCTTGCGTACAGGTTCTTTTGGGCCTCAGTAAGCTATTCCGGATCCGACCAAAAAAGCTTCATAGCTAAACGGTCGGTACCCGGGCCTTGCAGAGAAGAGCAAGGTTTTGCCTGTAATGCTTCTCTTAGGAGAGCTGGACCCTGGGATCCAGAGCTCTGGTCATACCCACGACCAAGATGTTTTCTGTGCAGGGTGCTATACAGGTCCAGGGGAGTGGAATCCTTGGGAACCCGGTCCCTGAAGGTTTGATTACAATGCCTGCCGTGATAGGTGAAGTTTGGGCTTTTGTGGACCAAACAAAGTCCTGCGGCAGGGAACAGGTAAGTGGGGGCCCCCAGGAACTTGGTTCTATTGGGGGACCCCCAAGCCTAATTTGTCTTTCTGTCTGTTACCTAACGGTATTCCCGCTAATATTCTGTGTATGCCTGTTACTACTGAGAAAATGTAAAAATTTTAATAGTAGGCAAAAAAAAAAAAAAATGTAAGACCGCGGTACCTGTGTTAGACACTAGAGGCCGCTATGGTTCTTTTTCTTGTAATGTGGATTTTTTTCTTCCAGAATCAAATCCAGGCAGTTGGTATGTTCTCTGCTGGGAAGCTGTCTCCTCTGCCCTGTTGCTGCGCTCATCCATCCCCGGGCCCTGCGGCAAAGGGACCCTGGCTCCCATCTAGCTCCTTGTTGTTTTCAAAAAAGGCGCCGAAGGCGCACGTGCCCGCGCGCGTGCGCGTGCACGCGCCTCTATTCATAGAGGCGATCTGGAAAAAGGGGCGGAGCGGGTGGATGACGCTCAGGTGTGCGCCGCGGCGCTACTGCGCATGTGCGGGCGTCCAGCATGTTTTGAAGCACATTATAGCTGGCTGTTGAAGTGCACAGACAGAGCTAGCAACAATATAAAGGCACATAGAGGCGGTTGATGCAGGCATCCCCTAGAAAGGCACTTTAGTAGACACCAACTGTGATATAGCAGCAATTGTGCTAGACTATTCTCAGTAAAAGTGGTGTATTACGGCTGGAATACCTCAGCTTTAGGCTTAGGAATATGCCGTCCAGAAGCTCCGGAACTGAATCTTCCAGGAAGCGAAGGGGGTCTCATCGGGCTCTGAGGATCTTGGGCATACTTCTGCTGCACCAGTCTCCCCTGAAGTTCAGAGGTAAGTGACCGTAGAGACCCCGCAGGGGTACTTGGTACTGTGGCTGTCCTCAGTTCACCTGCTCCTGTGTATGTAACAGAGGAGGTTTTTTCCTCAGCTCTGGGAGGATTAGAGAGAGATTGTCAACATTGATCGCTGCCTCCCTGTCAGGGAAAGCACGCCGATCTCCATCTCCTCCTTCAAAGTGCCTGTTAGCAGAGCAACAGTCCCATACAGGGATCGACCTGCCTGAAGGGGATCAGGATAAGGTTGATTCTGTTATAGAGGAGTCAACAGTGGGGGAACCTTTTCTCAGCATCTCAAGCTGACAGATTATGGGTTCAGTCTCTGACTAACATGGTCCGATCAGCATTTAAAAATGCACCTTGCGGAACCATCAACCACTACTGTATCCTCGTTGGGGTCGCTAGAAGCCCCCAGACTGTCTGTTCTTTTCCACTTCACCCTTTACTGAAAGGGCTTATTTACCAGGATTGGGAACGTCCTGAGAAAATATTTATTCCCCCAAGAGATTTCCGGTGGTCTATCCCATGGAGGATAAGTTCATCAAAAAAAAAAAAAAAAATGGAAGGTCCCTACAGTGGACGCAGCCATCTCTTGTATGTATAAATCACTGACATGTCCAGTGGATAATGTCCAAATGTTCAAGAACCCAATAGATAAAAGATTGGAGTCCTTATGAAAGTCTGCTTCTTTCTACAGCAAGCTTGGTGACACAACCAGCAGTAGCAGCTATTGGGGTCTGCTAAGCAGTGAAGGATCAGTTGAAACAGGTCTTGAGGGACTTGACAGATCAGCAGGCTTTGCCCTAGCTGATCTACCTAGAGCCTTAGGCTTTGCGGTTGACGCCATAAGGATTCAGTCCATCAGGCCTCCCGCCTTACGCTGTCTATAGTACATATGCGTAGGCTTCTATGGCTCAAAAACTGGTCTGCTGAAGCTCCCTGTAAAGAATGGCTGGTTAGCGTCCCATTTCATGGTGAACGCTTATTCAGGGAAAACCTGGACAAATATATCCAGAAAATTTCCAGCGGTAAAAATACGCTCTTGCCGGTTAAAAACAGAGTTAGAGGTCCCTCTTTAAGAGGCCTGCTTCTCCAGTCCCTGGGGCATCGGCTGTGTAACAGTTCCGACGGCCTCCTCGGTCAATTCCCGGGGGGTAAAAAACAGGGACAATAGCAGGGTAATGAGAAACCCTGGGTCAGGGGAGGTACAAAACCTCCCCCAAAGTTAAATTCATTGAAGGGTTGCCCCCACTCAGTCGGGTGGGGGGAGGACTCCAGTTGTTCGCAAGAGACCTGGCGGGACACGATCAAGACAGATAGGTGCTCTCCGCAGTATGTTTGGGATACAGTTTGGAGTTAAAAGACTCTCCTCCTTCCCATTTTTGAGGTCAAACGTGCCAAGGGATCCCCGGAAGATAGAGTCCCTCTTGTTGGCACTAGAACAACTATTGCTCCAAGGAGTAATTATGGAGGTTCCCCTGTAAGAATGAGGGTTTGGGTTTTACTCAAACCTCTTTACAGTCCCGAAGCAAACGCGGACGGGAGGCCCATATTAATTCTAAAAAGGGCTATACAAATTCCTGTATATCAGGACTTTCCGATGGAGTCGATCCGATCGGTGGCCACTGCCCTACAAGGGGAGGATTGGTTAGCCGCGATCGACATCAAAGATGCTTATTTGCACATTCCCATCTTTCCAGTCCACCAAAAATTTCTACGCTTTGCAGTAGAAGGGCGCCATTTTCAGTTCAGAGCCTTACCCTTCGGTTTGGCCACAGCACCACGAGTGTTTACAAAAATTCTGGCCCTTTATTGGCCAATCTAAGAACACAAGGTGTAATGATAATGGCATATCTAGATGACTTGTTGCTGATAGACCACTCAGTGAAAAAACTAGACGTGGTCGTTCACAAGACAATCAAGTATCTGGAATCTCACGGTTGGATTATCAACCGAGACAAGTTAGCCCTAAAAACCAGTCAACAGTCTGGAATACTTGGGGCTAAGGTTGGATTCAGGCCAGAGAAAAATATTCTTGCCTCAAGGAAAGGTGTTGTCTTTGAAAGATTTGATCCACTTAGTGGGTACAAAAAAGACAGCCGTCCATACGCCTGTGCATAAGGCTGCTGGGAAAAATGGTGGCATCATTCGAAGCAGTACCCTACGGTCAATTCCATTCAAGGAATTTGCAGGGGGCCATACTGTCAGCCTGGAACAAAAAAGTTCAGGCCCTAGACTTACAATGTCCTTGTCCCCTTCCGTTCGCAAGAGCCTCCGTTAGTGGTTGGTTCCCCAGAATCTGGAAAAAGGGAAATCCTTCAGTCTGATTTCTTGGAAGGTGGTCACTACAGATGCCAGCCTTATAGGCTGGGGAGCAGTACTGGAGCAATAGTCTCTCCAGGGCAGATGGTCGGATGCAGAAAAGGCCCTGCCCATCAATCTCTTAGAGATACGAGCAGCCCGGTATGCCCTAGTAGCATGGACATCCAAACTCCAAGGGTCCCCTGTCAGAATTCAATCATCAGGGGGGCACCAGGAGTCGTGCAGCCCAGAGGGAAGTAAATTACATCCTGAAATGGGCAGAAAAATATGTCCCAGCCATATCTGCGGTATTCATTCCAGGAGTGGAGAATTGGAAGGCGGACTTTCTAAGTCGCCAGCAATTAGGCCCAGAGGAAGGGTCCCTTCACCCCGAGGTTTTCTGGACAATATGTCAGCGGTGGGGAACATCGGATGTAGATCTTCTAGCATCCAGATTCAACGCAAAGGGGGACAGGTTTGTCTCTCGGACAAGGGATCCCCTAGCTTGCGGCTCGGATGCCCTAGTGTTCCCTTGGGATCAGTTCAAGCTGATATATGCATTCACACCGCCACAATGGTTACCTCGATTACTCCGCAGAATCAGGGTAGAAAAGAAACCAGTGATTCCGGTGGCTCCAGCGTGGCCCCGAAGAGCGTGGTACGCGGAGATTGTAAAATTTCAGTGGGGAGTCCTTGGACTCTCCCACGTCGTCCGGACCTGCTTTCGCAAGGACCGATATACCACCCTTCCTTACCAGCCCTAGGTTTGACGGCCTGGCTATGGAAGCCCACATTCTAAAAAAGAGAGGGCTCTCTAATCCTGTGGTATCTACCATGATCAATGCCAGGAAGCCGGTATCCAGGCAGATCTAATATAGAATCTGGAAGGCGTACATCGCGTGGTGTGAGGCCAAGAAATGGCATCCACATAAGTACGTAATAGGTAGGATTCTGGACTTCCTACAATGGGCTGTAGATAGGAAGCTTGCCTTGAGTACTATCAAGGGTCAGATTTCGGCCTTGTCAATATTTTTTCAAAGGCCCTTGGCTTCGCATTCACTAGTCAAAGCCTTTATACAAGGAGTGATGCGTATTAGTCCTCCGGTTAATATTCCCATATGTCCATGGGATCTAAACTTGGTTCTGTCGGTTCTACAGAAACAACCATTTGAACCATTACAGCATATTTCTTTGGTGCTTCTCACCAGGAAATTGATTTTTCTAGTAGCCATTTGTTCGGCTAAAAGAGTGTCGGAATTAGCAGCTATGTCCTGTAAGGAGCCATATCTGGTTATCCATAAGGATAGAGTAGTATTACGTCCTCATCCAGCCTTTCTTCCTAGGGTGGTACCGAGGTTTCATTTGAACCAAGATGTGGTTCTTCCTTCTTTTTTCCCCAAACCTACTTCGGTAGAGGAAAAGTTATTGCATTCTTTGGATGTAGTAAGAGCAGTTAAAGCTTATCTAAAAGCCACTGCTCAGATTCGCAGAACGGATACTTTGTTTATTCTGCCGGAAGGCCCCAGAAAGGGTCAGGCAGCGTCAAAATCTACTTTAGCCAAGTGGATTCGACAGGTCATAATGCAAGCCTATGGCTTGAGAAGGAGACCGCCTCCGTTCAAAGTTAGAGCGCACTCCACGAGAGCAGTTGGAACTTCATGGGCAGTGCATCACCAGGCCTCCCTGGCTCAAATCTGTAAGGCCGCAACATGGTCTTCAGTTCACACGTTTACTAGGTTCTACCAGGTGGACGTTAGAAGTCAGGAGGATGTCGCCTTTGGGCGCAGTGTGTTGCAGGCCGCAAAAGAACCTCATGTCTGATAGCGCTCAGCTTATATATGGTGTATCCCCCCCCCCTCATTGGGCATTGCTTTAGGACATCCCATTAGTAATGACTATGTCGCTCTGTGTCCCGTGATGTACGAGAAAGAAAATAGGATTTTTATAACAGCTTATCTGCTTATATAGGGGAGGGTACTTCCGGTTTTGGAAGTTGCCAGTGCCAGCACCTGACGGTATCTATATAACCCATTAGTAATGACTATGTCGCTCTGTGTCCCGTGATGTACTCCTAAGAAAAGGATTTTACAGGTAAGCTGTAATAAAAATCCTATTTTCTTGGAGTACATCACGGGACACAGAGCGACATAGTCATTACTAATGGGTTATATAGATACCTTCAGGTGCTGGCACTGGCAACTTCCAAAACCGGAAGTACCCTCCCCTATATAAGCCCCTCCCATCCGGGAGCACCTCAGTTTTGTAGCAAAGCAATAAGTGTCCCTAAAGAGGGGTGGGAGCTCTGTGTCCCGTGATGTACTCCAAGAAAAGGATTTTACAGGTAAGCTGTTATAAAAATCCTATTTTCTTTCTCGTACATCACGGGACACAGAGCGACATAGTCATTACTAATGGGATGTCCTAAAGCAATGCCCAACGAGGGGGGGGATACACCATACATAAGCTGAGCGCTATCAGACATGAGGATCTTTTGCGGCCTGCAACACACTGCGCCCAAAGGCGACATCCTCCTGACTTCTAACGTCCACCTGGTAGAATCTAGTAAACGTGTGTACTGAAGACCATGTTGCGGCCTTACAGATTTGAGCCAGGGAGGCCTGGTGATGCACTGCCCATGAAGTTCCAACTGCTCTCGTGGAGTGCGCTCTAACTTTGAACGGAGGCGGTCTCCTTCTCAAGCCATAGGCTTGCATTATAACCTGTCGAATCCACTTGGCTAAAGTAGATTTTGACGCTGCCTGACCCCTTCTGGGGCCTTCCGGCAGAATAAACAAAGTATCCGTTCTGCGAATCTGAGCAGTGGCTTTTAGATAAGCTTTAACTGCTCTTACTACATCCAAAGAATGCAATAACTTTTCCTCTACCGAAGTAGGTTTGGGGAAAAAAGAAGGAAGAACCACATCTTGGTTCAAATGAAACCTCGATACCACCTTAGGAAGAAAGGCTGGATGAGGGCGTAACACTACTCTATCCTTATGGATAACCAGATATGGCTCCTTACAGGACATAGCTGCTAATTCCGACACTCTTTTAGCCGAACAAATGGCTACTAGAAAAATCAATTTCCTGGTGAGAAGAACCAAAGAAATATGCTGTAATGGTTCAAATGGTTGTTTCTGTAGAACCGACAGAACCAAGTTTAGATCCCATGGACATATGGGAATATTAACCGGAGGACTAATACGCATCACTCCTTGTATAAAGGCTTTGACTAGTGAATGCGAAGCCAAGGGCCTTTGAAAAAATATTGACAAGGCCGAAATCTGACCCTTGATAGTACTCAAGGCAAGCTTCCTATCTACAGCCCATTGTAGGAAGTCCAGAATCCTACCTATTACGTATTTACGTGGATGCCATTTCTTGGCCTCACACCAGGCGATGTACGCCTTCCAGATTCTATAGTAGATCTGCCTGGATACCGGCTTCCTGGCATTGATCATGGTAGATACCACAGCATTAGAGAGCCCTCTCTTTTTTAGAATGTGGGCTTCAATAGCCAGGCCATCAAACCTAGGGCTGGTAAAGAAGGGTGGTATATCGGTCCTTGCGAAAGCAGGTCCGGACGACGTGGGAGAGTCCAAGGACTCCCCACTGACATTTTACAATCTCCGCGTACCACGCTCTTCGGGGCCACGCTGGAGCCACCAGAATCACTGGTTTCTTTTCTACCCTGATTCTGCGGAGTAATCGAGGTAACCATTGTGGCGGTGGGAATGCATATATCAGCTTGAACTGATCCCAAGGGAACACTAGGGCATCCGAGCCGCAAGCTAGGGGATCCCTTGTCCGAGAGACAAACCTGTCCACCTTTGCGTTGAATCTGGATGCTAGAAGATCTACATCCGATGTTCCCCACCGCTGACATATTGTCCAGAAAACCTCGGGGTGAAGGGACCCTTCCTATGGGCATAATTGCTGGCGACTTAGAAAGTCCGCCTTCCAATTCTCCACTCCTGGAATGAATACCGCAGATATGGCTGGGACATATCTTTCTGCCCATTTCAGGATGTAATTTACTTCCCTCTGGGCTGCACGACTCCTGGTGCCCCCCTGATGATTGATATATGCCACTGCTGTGGCATTGTCTGATTGAATTCTGACAGGGGACCCTTGGAGTTTGGATGTCCATGCTACTAGGGCATACCGGGCTGCTCGTATCTCTAAGAGATTGATGGGCAGGGCCTTTTCTGCATCCGACCATCTGCCCTGAAGAGACTATTGCTCCAGTACTGCTCCCCAGCCTATAAGGCTGGCATCTGTAGTGACCACCTTCCAAGAAATCGGACTGAAGGATTTCCCTTTTTCCAGATTCTGGGGAACCAACCACCAACGGAGGCTCTTGCGAACGGAAGGGGACAAGGACATTGTAAGTCTAGGGCCTGAACTTTTTTGTTCCAGGCTGACAGTATGGCCCCTTGCAAATTCCTTGAATGGAATTGACCGTAGGGTACTGCTTCGAATGATGCCACCATTTTTCCCAGCAGCCTCATGCACAGGCGTATGGACGGCTGTCTTTTTTGTACCCACTAAGTGGATCAAATCTTTCAAAGACAACACCTTTCCTCGAGGCAAGAATATTTTTCTCTGGCCTGAATCCAACCTTAGCCCCAAGTATTCCAGACTTTTGACTGGTTTTTAGGGCTGACTTGTCTCGGTTGATAATCCAACCGTGAGATTCCAGATACTTGATTGTCTTGTGAACGACCACGTCTAGTTTTTTCACTGAGTGGTCTATCAGCAACAAGTCATCTAGATATGCCATTATCATTACACCTTGTGTTCTTAGATTGGCCAATAAAGGGCCAGAATTTTTGTAAACACTCGTGGTGCTGTGGCCAAACCGAAGGGTAAGGCTCTGAACTGAAAATGGCGCCCTTCTACTGCAAAGCGTAGAAATTTTTGGTGGACTGGAAAGATGGGAATGTGCAAATAAGCATCTTTGATGTCGATCGCGGCTAACCAATCCTCCCCTTGTAGGGCAGTGGCCACCGATCGGATCGACTCCATCGGAAAGTCCTGATATACAGGAATTTGTATAGCCCTTTTAGAATTAATATGGGCCTCCCGTCCGCGTTTGCTTCGGGACTGTAAAGAGGTTTGAGTAAAACCCGAACCCTCATTCTTCCAGGGGAACCTCCATAATTACTCCTTGGAGCAATAGTTGTTCTAGTGCCAACAGGAGGGACTCTCTCTTCCGGGGATCCCTTGGCACGTTTGACCTCAAAAATGGGAAGGAGGAGAGTCTTTTAACTCCAAACTGTATCCCAAACATACTGCGGAGAGCACCTATCTGTCTTGATCGTGTCCCGCCAGGTCTCTTGCGAACAACTGGAGTCCTCCCCCCACCCGACTGAGTGGGGGCAACCCTTCAATGAATTTAACTTTGGGGGAGGTTTTGTACCTCCCCTGACCCAGGGTTTCTCATTACCCTGCTATTGTCCCTGTTTTTTACCCCCGGGAATTGACCGAGGAGGCCGTCGGAACTGTTACACAGCCGATGCCCCAGGGACTGGAGAAGCAGGCCTCTTAAAGAGGGACCTCTAACTCGGTTTTTAACCGGCAAGAGCGTATTTTTACCGCTGGAAATTTTCTGGATATATTTGTCCAGGTTTTCCCTGAATAAGCGTTCACCATGAAATGGGAAGCTAACCAGCCATTCTTTACAGGGAGCTTCAGCAGACCAGTTTTTGAGCCATAGAAGCCTACGCATATGTACTATAGACAGCGTAAGGCGGGAGGCCTGATGGACTGAATCCTTTATGGCGTCAACCGCAAAGCCTAAGGCTCTAGGTAGATCAGCTAGGGCAAGGCCTGCTGATCTGTCAAGTCCCTCAAGACCTGTTTTAACTGATCCTTCACTGCTTAGCAGACCCCACTGCTGGTTGTGTCACCAAGCTTGCTGTAGAAAGAAGCAGACTTTCATAAGGACTCCAATCTTTTATCTATTGGGTTCTTGAACATTTGGACATTATCCATTGGACATGTCAGTGATTTATACATACAAGAGATGGCTGTGTCCACTGTAGGGACCTTCCATTTTTTGATGAACTTATCCTCCATGGGATAGACCACCAGAAATCTCTTAGGGAATAAATATTTTCTCAGGACGTTCCCAATCCTGGTAAATGAGCCCTTTCAGTAAAGGGTGAAGTGGAAAAGAACAGACAGTCTGGGGGCTTCTAGCGACCCCAACGAGGATACAGTAGTGGTTGATGGTTCCGCAAGGTGCATTTTTAAATGCTGATCGGACCATGTTAGTCAGAGACTGAACCCATAATCTTTCAGCTTGAGATGCTGAGAAAGGTTCCCCCACTGTTGATTCCTCTATAACAGAATCAACCTTATCCTGATCCCCTTCAGGCAGGTCGATCCCTGTATGAGGACTGTTGCTCTGCTAACAGGCACTCTGAAGGAGGAGACGGAGATCGGGCGTGCTTTCCCTGTGACAGGGAGGCAGCGATTAATGTTGCCAATCTCTCTCTAATCCTCCCAGAGCTGAGGAAAAAACCTCCTCTGTTACATACACAGGAGCAGGTGAACTGAGGACAGCCACAGTACCAGGTACTCCTGCGGGGTCTCTACGGTCACTAACCTCTGAATTTTCAGGGGAGACTGGTGCAGCAGAAGCATGCCCAAGATCCTCAGAGCCCGATGAGACCCCCTTCGCTTCCTGGAAGATTCAGTTCCAGAGCTTCTGGACGGCATATTCCTAAGCCTAAAGCTGACGTATTCCAGCCGTAATACACCACTTTTACTGAGAATAGTCTAGCACAATTGCTGCTATATCACAGTTGGTGTCTACTAAAGTGCCTTTCTAGGGGATGCCTGCATCAACCGCCTCTGTGTGCCTTTATACTGTTGCTAGCTCTGTCTGTGCACTTCAATAGCCAGCTATAATGTGCTTTAAAACACGCTGGACGCCCGCACATGCGCAGTAGCGCCGCGGCGCACACCTGAGCGTTATCCACCCGCTCCGCCCCTTTTTCCAGATCGCCTCTATGTATATAGAGGCGCGTGCACGCGCACGCGCTCGGGCACGTGCGCCTTCGGCGCCTTTTTTGAAAACAATAAGGAGCTAGATGGGAGCCAGGGTCCCTTTGCCGCAGGGCCCGGGGATGGATGAGCGCAGCAACAGGGCAGAGGAGACAGCTTCCCAGCAGAGAACATACCAACTGCCTGGATTTGATTCTGGAAGAAAAAAATCCACATTACAAGAAAAAGAACCATAGCGGCCTCTAGTGTCTAACACAGGTACCGCGGTCTTACATTTTTCTCAGTAGTAACAGGCATACACAGAATATTAGCGGGAATACCTTAGGTAACAGGCAGAAAGACAAAATAGGCTTGGGGGTCCCTCAATAGAACCAAGTTCCCGAGGGCCCTCACTTACCTTTTTCTCGCCGCAGGACTCTGTTTGGTCCACAGAAGCCCAAACTTCACCTATCACGGCAGGCATTGTAATCAAACCTTCAGGGACCGGGTTCCCAAGGATTCCACTCCCCTGGACCTGTATAGCACCCTGCACAGAAAACATCTTGGTCGTGGGTATGACCAGAGCTCTGGATCCCAGGGTCCAGCCCTCCTAAGAGAGGCATTACAGGCAAAACCTTGCTCTTCTCTGCAAGGCCCGGGTACTGACCGTTTAGCTATGAAGCTTTTTTGGTCGGATCCGAAATAGCTTACTGAGGCGCAAAAGAACCTGTACGCAAGCTCAGTGAAAAACACATGTTACTTCTTGGCCAACACCTTAGACACTGGCAAAAAACTGAGGTGCTCCCGGATGGGAGGGGCTTATATAGGGGAGGGTACTTCCGGTTTTGGAAGTTGCCAGTGCCAGCACCTGAAGCTATCTATATAACCCATTAGTAATGACTATGTCGCTCTGTGTCCCGTGATGTACGAGAAAGAAATGACTGGAGTTCCTCTTTAAAGCGGTTGTAAACGACTGGATGTTTTTTTTTTTTTTTTTGGACCCTGCAAGGTAATTGCATACTAGCACATTATGTTAAACTTACCTTAAAAAAAGCATTCCAGCACCGAGATGTCAGAGCTGCAGGCACCCCCATCTTCACCCGTCTTGCTTCAGGGTTTCCGGACTCCAGCTCTGTGACTGGCCAGAGCCACAAGGACGTCACTCCCGTGAATGCGCCGCAGTTTACGACACAGGGCTCTGAAGGAACGGCACAGGTGGCTGTGCCAGTGGCTGCGTGTACAGTAAATATCTCCTAATCGGTGCATGTTTAGGAGATATTTAAACTACCTATAGGCAGGCCTATAATAAGGCTTACCTATAGGTAAAAGCCAGAGATGGAAGTTTACTTCCACTTTAGAAATACATGAATTGTTGAGAACACATATTTCAGTAAACATTTAGATGAAACGATCAGGCATGAATAATATTAGCTGCAAACTAAAAAGCACCAAATGTCGCCAAGTAAGAAATTTGTTTTGGCCGCTGTGCCTGTCCATCTGTATCATTTGCATTTGCCCCGAGGAAACCTAGGATGGAATGTGAAGAAAAGACAAAGCTGGAAAGAAGAAGAAAAATTTGGCAGGGAAGACAGATGGGATAGGAAATCACGAGAACAAAACAAAACAATGGTACTCTACCTTGTTCATGATACTCTGTTAGGATTACCCCTTCGCTATTAGAAATTAGGTAATATGGGTGGTATCCAAAACACATTGTATTAAGCACATACATAATGATGACGAACAAATCAACGAATAATACAACACATGCTTACCACATGGCTTGGACGGATACTGGTTTGAACACATGGGTCCTCCCTGCAGTGTTGACACTAAACCCACTAATCAAATAGAGAAAATACAGAAAGTTTAGAACTTCAGAACTAAAAAAAAAAAAAAAAAAAAAAAAAAAAAAAAAAGGGAAGAAATATCTCCTAATGAAATGCACACATACGCTGCTCTGCAGAGATCCAAGAAAAGTTTACAAAACCACACAGGAAAAAAACTCTCCTCACCAGTGGACCTTTACATAAATTATGCTTAAATGACATGATCTGTTTTCTACATGATGATTTCAGATTCAAAAAAGCAACATTGACCTTTCCTTATGAAAGGGTCCACAGTTTCAATAAGTGACTTTCCTGTGTGACAATGTGCACCTACCTTTCTTTGATCACTACAAGGCACAGTGCATTTGGGCTCTCAATACTGCAAGAATACCAGACTTTATTTTTACAGTTACTCGTAATGTCAAATAGATAACACACGTTCCTGGACGTCCCTGCAAATCTTTAAGCGCCAGTTCACCCCACAGAAATGCAGTCCGTGTGCGTTCTGCATGCGCATTTGTAATGCGTTTCCAGGGGGCTTTAATCCTTACCAGGGCTTTTTTTTCCCTGTTTTTTTTCTTTGCCTTAAATGGGGACATGTGCGTTTTTGATGTGGACAATTCCGTGCAGAAAAAATGCAGCATGATCCATTTTCTTTTCTGTAACTTTAATGCACTGGAACTGACAGCATAGTGTGAAATATACCATTGGAAACCATATACCTTACTATCCATGCATTACTGACGCAAGAAAAAAAAAAAACGCACTGGACTGCATGTTGTGTGAACCAGCCCTAAAGCGGTCAATCCACTGCAGCTGCAGTTACTTGTTTAAATAGCAGACACAATGGATATGCTCTTTGTAGCTCTGGTTAAGTCCAGTATACACGGGCCGAGCGACATTGGCCAGTTTAAAAAAACGTCCAGCATTTGGTCCATGTGTATTCCGACAGAAGCCGGCCGAGCATGCTGGAAAACCAGCAGCTGACCGGCTCCCTGATCAGCGATCTCAGCCAATGGCGGAGATTGCCGACGGGAGTGTTCTGGCGGGAGGGCTGTCCCCCTGTCAGAACACAACAGCTCAGCAGGGGGAGATCTGTGTACTAACGGTGGACTTTTAGTACAGCTGCTCCGACCAGAGCTGACACTTTTTTTTTGTTCAACCCAAAAAGGCTCATAGTATGTACCAGACTTTAGTGTCTGGAAAAAAATATATGACCTAGTAAACAAACAACGCAATAGTGGATGGGATGCCTGTTTTTTTATTAAGCAATCACCAGTATCAGTGGCTCTTCTTCCAGCTTTCAGACAAGAGAAATTCTACCCGACGACCTCCTCTAGTAGCCACTCTACTTCCTTTTATTATAAATTGTAAGTAAAAAAGTTGTCTTTTTAAAAATTACTCAAAGCTGAACACCAGGGAGAAATAAAAGACACCAATCAATGCAGCCCTATACTCTTTATTACATAATTTTTATAAGCAGTGGTACTTGAATTTGTCAGCAGTGCTCATGAGTAAGGATGAGCTGAACACCCCCCGGTTCGGTTCGCACTGGAAGCAGTGATTTTAATAATGCTTAAAGTTAAACAAACAATAAATATTCCTTTAAATATCGTGCTTGGGGGGGTGTCTATAGCATGCCTGTAAAGTGGCACATTTTTCCCGTGTTTAGAACTGTCCCGCAGCAAAATTACATTTCTAAAAGGAAAAAAAAAGTAATTTAAAACTGATTGCAGCTGTAATGAATTGTCGGGTCTTGGCAATATAGATAAAACTCATTGAAAAAAAAAAAAAACGTCATGGGTCACCCCCCCCCCCCCCCCAGTCCATTACCAGGCTCTTTGTGTCTGGTATGAATATTAAGGGGAACCCCGAACAAAAAAAAAAAAAAAAAAGTGTGGGGGTCCCCCCCAAAATTCATACCAGGTCCTTCAGGTCTGGTATGAATATTAAGGGGAACCCTGCGACAAAATGAAAAAAAAAAAAGGCGTAGGAGTCCCCCAAAGATCCGTACCAGACCCTTATCCGAGCACGCAACCTGGCAGGCCCCAGGAAAGGGGGGGGGACAAGAGAGGGCCCACTCTGCGGCAGCCTCCTATGGAGGTGGAACTGTTGCGCCTTTTTTTTCTTTTTTGGTCGTCGGGCGACGTGGATTTACATTGCTGGACTTTTTTTTTTTTTTTAAATAAAGGACTTGTCCCAAGCTGTGTCTGGTCTTTTTTAAATCTTTTTGCACTTTTTTTTGTGAAATGTTAGGGGTACAATGGGATCACATAGGAGGGGCGGGATCTGGGGGTCCTCTTGTTAAAGGGGGCTTCCAGATTCCGATAAGCCCCCCTGCTTGCAGACCCCCACAACCACTGGGCCAGGGTTGTGGGGATGAGGCCCTTGGGGACAAGGTGCTTCGGGGTCAAACCCCAAAGCACCCTCCCCATGTTGAGGGCATGTGGCCTGGTATGGTTCAGGAGGGGGGGCGCTCTCTTCTCTTTTCCTGCGGCCCGCCAGGTTGCGTGCTCAGATAAGGGTCTGGTATGGATTTTTGGGGGGACCCCACACCATTTTTTTTTTCTGGTGCAGGGTTCCCCTTAAAATCCATACCAGACCTGAAGGGCCTGGTAATGGACTGGGGGGGGAACCCATGCTGTTTTTTTCAATTAGTTTTATGTATATTGCCGAGACCCAACAATTCATTACAGCCATGATCAATTTTAAATTACTTTTTTTACTTTAGAAGTGTAATTTTGCTGTGGTAATATTCTAAATACGGGAAAAATGCACCACTTTACAGGCATACTATAGACACCCCCCAGGCATGAAATTTAAAAGGAATATTTAATTTTTATTGTTTAAAAAAAAACGTCAGTTTTTAAAACTTTTTTTTGCATTGATTCATGTCCCCTGGGGCAGGACCCGGGTCCCCAAACACTTTTTATGGAAATAACTTGCATATAAGAATTTAAAATTAGCACTTTTGTTTTTCAATGTTAGTGTCCCATAGACTTTAACGGGGTTCCGCGGCTTACGAATTTGCCCCGAACTCTGCATATTGTTCGCCGAACATCCGAACAACCAAAGTTTAGCCCAAACTTATGCTCGGGCCGAACCGTTCGCCCATCCCTACTCCTGAACGACCAAAGAACATGCTTACGCAAGGAGCATGCACAGTGACAGAGTGAAGCTTAGCAATGTACTGCTTCCCCTTTCACTGTTCAGTCACAGGCTGAGAGGGATTAAGTGAAAGCATAGGACAAAAAGGGCACATAGGCCTAGCGCATTATCCTCAATACATGTTTTGAGATATGTGGGTGCCCCCTGTGTCTGCCAGAACACCACCAGAGTCATGACTGTGTGTATGCTCCTGTCCAGAACTACAGCCTTACATGCAGTTATTCTCAAGGGAGACAGAGCCAAAACCAAGCTGACTCGGGAGCTGCTGTCAATCACAAATGTGGTGGTGAGGAGCGGCGAGGCTTTAGCTCTAGGTCACTAGATGGCTACAATGCTGCAAACACCACAAATTAAACCTGTTTTTCAAATTTGTTACTATAATTTTTCTTTTATTTAAATTAACAAAATCAGCAAAAATTTATTATTACAACAGAAAAAAAAAATCCAAGAGGTCAGCAGACATTTAGGTCATCTTTTCACTTCACTTTGTATTATTTGTGTTTACTCATAGATCTATTGTTTTTCTGTATATGTCACTGATGAGTGAATGAAGTTTTAATGTTTCATGCAGAAAACAAGCAGAACCCTGGTGTGTGGTCACTAAACGCATTACAACAATGAATAATCTATGCATTTCAATAAAAACAAGCTTCAAAGAGCAGTTCCACTTGTATCTAAATAAGGAAAAAAAGTACTAGATTGTAAGCTCTCTTGAGCTGGGCTCTCCCAAACTCTTGTACTGAACTGTATTGTAACTGTTTCGTCTCCCTTATATTGTAAAGCGCCACGCAAACCTTTGGCACTAAATAAATCCTGTATAATCACTACAGTAAAAAACAGAAAAAGATCATAATAACTCACCCATCTCCATCCAGGCGAATGGTGGTGTCACTCCACAAGTGCAGAACCATCCCAATGGTGCAACTTTTACTGAGGCAGAAAACAGGCTGTTAGAGTGGATATGTCATTGTATATTCAAGTTGTAATCGGCTGTAGAAAACAGTTTTTTTGACAGAATGGATTTGATTAGCACTGTAATTTTGTTCCTTTACTGAAATGTCACCAAACAGATGAAGGCCGAGTCAGGGCAGGAGATAAAAGGAATGTCTGTGGAGCTCAGAATAAAAAAAACTCTACTGGCATATTTGTTCCCCCAAGATAAGGGTAGTGTTGGTAATCTTTTTTTGAAACCACATGCCCATTCATGGGATACTGGCATGAATGCCTGGATATTGGGTTAAAGAAAGGTAACCTGGCCGTCACATTAATAACTCATTTACCACCAAAGCCTATTTTTTCCCTGTTTTGTACACATGTTAAAATGCACATTTTAGGCCTGGAAATTATAATTTACTGAAACATCTATGGCCACCATTACATCCATCCAAATCACTTCAACTAAACACCTCATAGTCAGGAGTGAAAAAACGTAACCAGAGTTTGCTTACTTGCTGGCACTGCCGCTAAAATTTAATTTCATTAGCAGCAGCAAAAGGGTCAAAGTATATGCCCAAAAAACAAAAACAAAAAAACTTTGGATGAAGTGGAGAGAGATCAGATTTCCTGTTGGGTTTTTACTACTATCTGGGGCTCTGTTGGACAGATTTAAAGTGGAATTCCAGCCAAAAATGATACTCTCACACACATTTCTATAGTTACAGGCATCCACTTCTGTATTATCCGCTTTTTACTGTTAAAAATGGTTAATTATAAATAATGATCCAATCAATCCATTCAGGACCCCTCCTTTCTTGGACAGACAACGATTGCTTTCAGCAGGCAAATGTGACTGCTCACTCACACTTCCCTGTTCAGTTGTCAGTCCCAAAACTCCCAACCAGCCCGCTCCGTTTTGCTGCACTCAGTCCCGCCTCTCATTTCCCTGTCATGTGAAGTATGCCTTTCACAGGCTTGTGTGCAGTTGTCTGTCTCAGTACTCTCAGCCAGCGAGCTCTGCCTCACTTAGTCCCACCTCTTATCTCCTCTTCTACTCGCATGCATTCTCATGAAAAACAGAGCTAGAAGATATTGTGCACGCCCACCAGAAGCTCTGCGTTTGCCAGTGCAGAGGGACTGTGGTCATGTGAAAGGGAGCAATACATTAAAAAAAAAAAAAAGAAGAAGATACAAAACCAGCAATTTTTAGCTTTTGGAGCATATCAGGAAGGGTATTGATTGCTTAGGGTTGCAGTGACTCTTTCAAGACATTGAGGCTGTACAACCACTTTAACCTCACCAAACAGGAAGCAAGGTAAAATCTCCAACAGGAACAAAATGAAAATTTGACAGAGGTTCTCGCCTTTCCTAACTAGCCCCCACACCAGACTGTTAGTGGCCCCTGAACTTAAAGCTTGTGTCCCTACTCAAGAAAGCTCCAAAGTAAAACCAAAGTCTGTAGGGGAAGCGCATAAGGGGCATCTTTATCTTGCAGGGTGCTCATATAAAAAAAAAAAAAGGTAAGTTCAGAACAGATTGCATCCCTTTTGTCTCAAATGCACTGCGTGGAAACAGCAAACAATGATCCTTGGCCTTCTCAGTGCTTACCAAGACATTCTTGCAACAAATGAGGAGAGAATTAGGGCAATACCTATGGGTGGAACAAGCACATGGAATCAATTAATCTCTGATGACGCTCCCTAAAACCAGGGGTGGGATAGACCTCCCAGACGTGGTCAAGTACCATAAATCAACCTGTATGAACTGTATCCTGGAGTGGTGTACTGCCAAGTCTTATAAACGCTGGGCCCAGATGGAGCAGGCTTCCTCAGAGATTCCTCTTGGGAATGTTGTGGGATTACCAAGAAAATGTCCCAGGTCTTTGTACAACCATCCTGTGATTGGCTCTACACTTAAACTATTTAATCAAGACAGACAGCCTATCTTCCCGAACCATATGCCCTCTCGCAAGACTCCAGCAATTGGACAAGCTTGGTTTCCGCTAGGGCTTCATGAAGGGATATTCTTCTTCATTAAAGCGATTGTAAACATTTATTTTTTAACCCTGCAAGGTAAAGCCATAATGTGCTAGTACATTATGTTAAAATTTACCTTAGAACCAAGCCCTCCCATGCCGAGATGTCAGAGCTAGAGGCCGCTTCCATCTTCACCCGTCTTGCTTCCGGGTTTGCGGACCCTGGTTCTGTGACTGGCCGGAGTCATGATAAAAACGCACTCCAGCGCATGCGTGTGGGAGACGCTGTTTACGGCACAGGGCTCTGAAGGAACGGCACGGGTGGCCGTTCCTTCAGAGCGCATGCGCCAGTGATGTCACTGGCTGCATGTACAGTAAAATATCTTCTAATTCAGAGCAGATGGTTATGTAAAACCTCTGTCGGAACTGCAAAATATGACTGCCCCCCTCTCCCTTTTTGGAGGGCTACGCTATTCTCTTGCAATTAGGCAGTAAAGATCACCCCTGTCCCCTCTAATACAGTTTGAAGCATTGTGCCTAATGTCTGAGCCGACACAAGATGCCTTATCCCACTCCTAGAGAATCCTATCTGACCCACCCAAGATGTCCACCCTGAAATTTCTCTCCAAGTGGGAATGAAACATAAGCCTTACATTCACTAAGAACAGAACCCTCCAGATGACTCATAGGACCTCCATCTCTAGCGCTATACAAGAAACAGGATATAAAATCCTTTCCAGGTGGTATAGGGTCCTCACAACATTGCACAACCCTGCCTGCCTTCCTTCTTCATCTGGCTCCCTTATCTTTAAAGAGATATAAATGCTCATTTATACACTTACTTAAAGTGGTTCTAAAGGAAGAAGGTTTTTCATCTTAATTCTGTCGATGGCCAGTCAATAATAAAAGGGGAACAGTTTAAAAGGTGGTTCTACTGGACCGAGTTCTCCTCAGGACTACTAAACCATACTGTCGTCTTCTGGTTAGGCAAATACTCCCTCTGACACCTCTATCCTTCAGGGGTAACCTTTGGTGACAACCAGGGATTTCCTTACTTTGGAGGGATTTCCTCTCACTTCCAGTTTTCTCTATGGGTCAGAAAGCAGGAATAAAAAAAAAAAAAAAAAAAAAAAAAAAAAACACACCCCTTACAGGTGTTATAACCTTCCTTTAAAAAAAAATTTAATAAAGTTTTGCCTTTAGTTCTACATTAAAATTACACTTAAAGGCAAAGCTTTAGTTATTTTTTTTAGTATTGGATAGAGTGGAGAAGGATTATAAAACCGGTCAGTTTTTATTGCTTTCTGTGCCCTCATTAGGGAGATTAACTCTATTTGTCCTGTTTACTATGATCAGTGAGTAGAGAAAATCCCAAATTGTGGGTGGTGAATAAAAGAGGAAATATTCTAAAAAAAGACACTAGTTCTCATGACCTGGGGGTCCCCAAGGGAATCTCTTAATGTGCAGTGATTTCCTCTTACTTCCTGTTTTGCCTATGGGACAGGCAGTGAAGGGAAATCTACCCAAAAGGGATAAAGATGCCCAGAAAAAAAAAAACAGGGGTCATGACCCTCCCCTACTCTATCCAAAAAAAAAAAAAAGTTTTGCCTATAGTTCTACTTTAAAAGTACTTGTATGTTTTCTTTTGTGTTTATGACACATTCATTGCACCATACATCTATACCTATTGATTTTAAAAAACTCACAAAATTTGGCATGATTTTAGAAAACGTTTCCAAAACAAAAAAAATTGGATTTTTTACTCACCGTAAAAGCCTTTTCTCTGAGTTCATGGACCGACACAGCTTCTCTATTGACATAGTGAGTATTATCCATTAATTAGGAGTGTCTAGGCAGAAAACTTGTAAAAGGTGTTGCATCACACCTTCTACAGTACCGCCCAGGGGGCGGACCCTCTGGGTATATTCCCCTCAGTCTGCATCTCGCAGATCAGTTTGTCAAAAAGCAGTGCAAACCTAAAAAGGAGGGGTGGGTGCTGTGTCGGTCCATGAACTCAGAGAAAAGGATTTTACGGTGAGTAAAAAAATCCTATTTACTCTTTCGTTCATGGACCAACACAGCTTCTCTATTGACATAGTGGGACGTCCCAAAGCAGTGTCAGAGAAAAAAAACGAAGGGGTGGTAACAGCATAAAAGTAAACTTCACCCCAAACACAAAACAGCACTCCTCCAACGGAGGAGTTGCAACTCTAAACAGCCGCCTGCAAAACTTTGCGGCCGAAAGAGGCATCCGAAGATGCATCTACATCAACTTTGTAGAATTTGGTGAAAGTGTGAGCGGACGACCAAGTCGCCGCTTTACATAATTGGGAAACAGACGTTTGATGTCGGAAAGCTCAAGAGGCACCTATTGCCCTGGTCAAATGCACCCTGACCGGAAAGGGAGGCGCTTGACCCTTTAAGACGCAAGCCTGGATTACTATCTATCTGTCGGATCCACCTAGAGATGGTGGCCAACGAGACTGCTTTGCCCTTCCTTGGACCAGCCACCGAAACAAACAGCGAGTCTGACTTCCTCAACGAGGAAGTAGCAGATAGGTATACTCTCAAAGCTCGGACAACATCCAAGGAATGCAACGCCGACTCCCTAGGATTCGACGGATGAGGACACAAAGATGGAAGTACAATGTCTTTGTTGAGATGAAAAGCCGAAACGACTTTCGGAAGAAAAGGAAGGCTGCGGCCGCAGCACCACCTTATATCCTTGTGGAAGATCAAATAAAGAGCCTTGGCTGACAAGGCTGCCAGCTGAGAAACACGTCTAACTGACGTAACAGCCACCAAAAAGACCACTTTTTGAGAAAGTGTCAACAAGGGAATATCTCTAATATTCTCAAATGGTGCCTTCTGAAGCACCAAGAGGACCAGGTTCAAGTCCCACGGAGGTAGCGGGGGACAGATCGGGGGAGCCACATGTCGAACCCCCTGCACAAATGTACTCACGAGAGTCGCCAGGGGTCGCTGAAAAAAAAAAAAAAAAAAGACAGCCAGGGCAGATATCTGTCCCTTAATCGTACTTAAGGCAAGCCTTTGGTTCACCCCACGCTGTAAAAACAGCAGGATTCTGGAGACCTAATAAGTACGCGGATGGCACTTAATTTCCTCACACATGGAGATGTAGGCTTTCCAAGTGCGGTGATAAACCTTCCTAGAGGACAGTTTCCGAGCACTTCTCATAGTAGAGATTACTGAATCTGATA
The DNA here is from genome assembly GCA_029206835.1 of Rana muscosa. Lineage (NCBI taxonomy): Eukaryota > Metazoa > Chordata > Amphibia > Anura > Ranidae > Rana > Rana muscosa. The sequence continues at coordinate 846,320,948 of CM055116.1, forward strand.
GGCCCCGGTCTCTCAGTACCTGGTTCTCAATAGCCATGCCGTTAAAGCCAGTGATCGTAAAGCAGGATGGAGTATGGGACCTTGCGACAGCAGGTCCTCCCGTAGTGGTAGGCGCCAAGGGACGTCTGTTACTAGACGTACTAGATCGGCGTACCAGGGACGCTGAGGCCAATCTGGAGCGATCAGTATCATTGGAATTCCCTCTGCCTCCACTCTGCGAAGCAGATGGGGAAGAACCCTCAAAAGGGAGGGAAGGCATCTATTAGCCGATACTGACCCCACGATTCCACCAACGCGTCCGTTGCATCTGCCCATGGGTCCCTTGACCGGGCCACAAACCCCAATACCATCCGATTGAGTCGGGAAGCCAGGTCTACGTCTGGCGTGCCCCATCTTTGGCAGAGGAGCTGGGACACTTCCGGGTGTAAGGACCATTCTCCCTGGTCCAGCATTTGGCGACTCAGATAGTCCGCCTGCCAATTCTCCACCCCCAGAATGTACACGGCCGACAGTGCCGGTACGCTCCTTTCTGCCCACCTCAGGATGTGAGCGACCTCCGATGCTGCAGCTGAGCTTCTTGTTCCTCCTTGATGATTGACATATGCCACTGCTGTGGCGTTGTCTGACTGGCCGCCCTTGCAGCCTCTGAGACCATCTGAAGAGGCACAGCCTGATCACCCGAATTTCCAGGACATTGATCGGCAGGCGGGATTCCTCTGGGGTCCAGCGACCTTGCGTCGATTGAACACCCCAGACTCCCCCCCAACCTGTAAGGCTGGCGTCCGTCATGATCACTATCCAGTACACAGGAAGAAATGACTTCCCGGCTAGCAGAGCCGGTGATGTCAGCCACCATACCAGAGATCTACTGACTAGGAGGCTTACCTGGATTTGATAATCCAGAGATGATGGACATTTGTTCCATCTGGACAGAACTTCCTTCTGTAACACCCGAGTATGATATCAAAAAGGAGGCTACCATGAGGCCTAACACTCATATGCAATAACGGAGTGACGACCAACTCTTGGATGTCAGCTGCCGCACTGCAGCACCAAAAGGGTCTGTAACTTTTCCACAGGGAGGAATACTTTTTCCTCTGAGGAATCCAGCATCAACCCCAGGTACACTAGGCGTTGAGTTTGCACCAATACTGACTTTTGCATGTTTAGTATCCAACCACAGTCTCGAAGAGTCTGACAGGTAATGGACACGCTTACCTCTAATTCTGAGCTTGAAGGGGCCTTTAGAAGAAGGTCGTCCAAGTAGCCTATGATAGCGATGCTCCGCTGTCTTAGGAGTGCCAGAATCGGCGCGAGCACCTTGGTGAATGTCCTGGGTGCCGAAGCCAGGCCAAACGTGAGGGCCACAAACTGATAGTGGTTCTTCCCGATTGCGAATCGCAGAAACCTCTGGTGTCTGGAGTATATGGGAACATGCAGGTATGCGTCCTTGATGTCCAAGGAGGCCAGAAAGTCCCCCGGATGGAGAGCAGTGACTACAGACCGAACCGACTCCATCCGAAATCTTTGTACCTTCACAAAGCAATTGAGGGCCCTGAGATCAAAGATTGGACGAACCCCCTCCTTCTTTGGCACAATGAACAGATTTGAGTAAAAACCCTGACCCCCGTTCCTGTTCTGGAACTGGTATGACCACCCCGCGTTCCAGCAGACCCTGGACCGCCCCATACAGGGCCTCCCGACGGGTCGGCTATAGCTGGAGGTTGGAGGGAACTTGTGAAGACGTCCCCCCACCCGAGAGCTGGGTGGGGGCGGACCTTCATGCGGATGCAGATTTGTCCACAGGCTTGTTGGGTTTGCGGAGCCAAGGACGCTTCTGTCTTTGGGCAGATACCTTGTCGGCCTGGGGTCTTTTCCCTGTCGTCCTGGGCGGACGAAAAAAACGTCTGCGTGCAGTAAAGGAGGGTCCTTGCCCTTGGCGTGGTCCCTTACTCTTCTTAGTTTGAGGAAGCAAAGTGCTTTTACCTCCTGTGGCATCCTTGATTATGTCATCCAGAGAGTCCCCAAAAAGTCTGTCACCCTTAAAAGGCAGATCCAACAGGGCTTTTTTGGAGGCCTGGTCCGCAGACCAGCCTTTTAGCCAGATCAGGCGGCGTATTGCTACTGCATAAACCAAAGCTTTTGACAACAGGGGAATAGTATCCATGTCTGACTCGCAGACAAACTTAAGGCCCTGGACCAACTGGTCGGCCAAAGTTATTTCATTAGGAGGGGCATCCCGCTCCTTTAACCCCTGGAGTAGCAATTTTGCCCATTCAGTAAGTGTCTGAGACACTAAGGCCCCTGCCAATGCCGGGCACACCGCTAAGCCTACCACAGAGTATAAGTAGCGAGCGAGTGCTTCAGCTTTCTTATCCACAGGGTCCTTAAAAACAGGAGTCCCTTGTACTGGGATTGTGGTAGCTCTGTTAAAGTCTGGACACCGAAGGGTCCACTATAGGGGGAGAGGTCCAATTCTTCAGAAAACTTTCCTTATCAAAATAAGGCACACAAGGGAACACCCTAGCAGTGCGGGGAGGTTTACGGAACCCGAAGGGGACAGGAGTCTCTGCAGTTTTAGCAGCATTTTCCATTTTTAGCGTATCCCGCAGTGCAGTAATAAGGTCAGATACCAAAGCCTTCTCGCGTATTGACCTGGACATGGAGTCATTCTCACTGTCCGCTTGGTCACGGTCTGCAGTCTCTGATGCATCAGAACCTGGGTCATGAGAAATAGCTGGACCTGGTTCTGCATCAGAATCACCCCCAGAAGATTGCAGGGGACGGGGGCGTTTACTACCCCCTGTATTCCCATGTGCTGCTTCCACCCGGGCAGCAAAAGCCTCTAGGATTGCCGCTATAGCGTCCATAGATACCTCAGGGGCACCAGCTGCCAATTCAGGTTTCAGGGGAAAAAACATCTGGCTCAGACGCCATGCTGACCACGCACTGACACCCACAGGGCTTCAGGCAAGATATCAATAGGCCACCCTCCTGTGCTGCAGAGATGCTGGGTCTCCTAGAGGACTCACCACCCTTGGATCGGTACCCTTATTGCTGTGTGCTGCGTCTGTGATGCTATCCCACCGCTGCTGTGTCCGTCTGATAGTTTTATCAGCGTTTCCTGTGTCCATTTTCGCGCCAGTGAAAAGGATCCTAGAGGCCGGAGACTATCGCAAAATGGCTGCCAAGCGGCTGTATGAAACAATGTTGGCTCCAAGAAAATGGCCGCGGAGCCAATCAGTAGAGGCAAAAGCGGTCGCGGACCACAAAAAAATAGCCGCCGAGTGGCGGTATTTACCTACAGCCTGAATCCTCAGAAACATGGCCGCCGACAGTCGATAGAGGCCAAAAAGGTGTGAACCACAAGAAAATGGCGCGGAGCGGTGATATCTAGCTCTAGGCGCAAAACTACAAGAAAATGGCCGCCGGACAGTCACCAGAGGCCGAAACAGGCATGGACCACCGCAAAATGGCCGCCGACAGCATGGAGGGGGAAGAAGCACACACACAGGTAAGCAGAAATGAAATTTTTTTTTTAAATGCATAGTTACAGCCAGCCCCGCACCAGATGGAACACCTTAGGTGACCCCCAGCACCCTTAACTCAGAGCCCAGGGAGGAGGGAAGGCAGGGAGAGAAGACAGAAAGGGGCCACAACCACTTACTTGATATCTCCTTAGGAATGTCCAGACAAGTCACCCTGCCAAAGCGGGGGAGCTACTTACCTATCCTGCATGTCTCATGCTGGAAGACATTCCAAAACAGATCATCATCCGTGCACGGAAGGTGACTGTCGGCCAGGCATGCTCTGATTGGACCCTAGGGAATGATCATATGTATGCCCTGGAGCGCGACACTCACTGGACAGGCTGCTGCGACTCGGCCGTAAGGTCAGCCGAAGCTGAGCGGTCCGATGCAGGCCCTGGAGTGTAAGCTCACCGGCCACCCGTAGAGCGACAGGTATGTCGTTTTAAAACCCAGCACGTAGCTAGGGTCGGCACACGCTCGATGACCGAAACTGGGGGGGGGGGGGGGGACTACGAGGATCCAGCCTGTCACCCAGTCGGCAGTTGATCGAAGATCGCAGGAAACAAAGAACAAAATGTAGAAAAAAAAATATTTTTTCCCTTGGACCAACATGGGCCCGAAGGGAGCCATGTCCTACTCCTTGCTAGACAGAAAAAAAAAAAAAAACTGATCTGCGAGATGCAGACTGAGGGGATATACCCAGAGGGTCCGCCCCCTGGGTGGTACTGTAGAAGGTGTGATGCAACACTTTTTACAAGTTTTCTGCCTAGTCACTCCTAATTAACGGATAATACCCATGTCAATAGAGAAGCTGTGTCGGTCCATGAACGAAAAAGTAAAATTTTAAAAAAATTTCATCTTTACAGTGATGCAGTACAACTCACCTCTCTTTACTGGTGAAATCCACCCCCAGAAGTATATTCTCTTCGGTGTCTTGCCGCCCACTACTGTACACCACAACCATGTAACGCACACGATCTGACCAGCTGCTCTCCAGACGGACAGCCTTAAAGAAAAACAATCTTTGTAAGCACTTGAAGACTGCCCATAGACCCTGGGCCAAAGAAACACGCAATTTCCAGTTGCATTTTCATAGAATAAAAGATACATTTGAATGTCACTAGAACAGAATTATGGAAACAATTTTTTTTTTCTGACAGTCTATATCCAAGTTTTTCTCTTTTCCTTAAATAATCAAATTCTACATAATGAACAATCATATTTCCTGTATCTAGAAGCAATATTTCAATTGTTTGCACTGTCACATGTATTTTTCAAACAATCTTTTCGGCAGATAATGTAAACAGAAAAAGCTTCAGTAAAAATGGATGCAGACAAGTCTGGTGAGCATCTCCTCCTATCACAGAATAGCAAAATTTTAACATTCCGGAATTTCAAATGATACATTAAAATCAAAGTCTCATCAATATGACAGGGAATGAGAGAACATATACCATTTACTTTTAAGATGAACTATAATTTTCAAGGAACAAAAACAAGCAGAGCTTAATTTATACCAGATGATATATCATCATCCTACAACCAAATTTTTAGTACAGCCTCTTGTATATGCAGTAGAGTATATTTTGGTTGGGTGGAAGGTCAGCTAGGTCTCAATCTTGTGCAATTTTGACATACTAAGCCTACAAAAGCCTAACCTGGTGGTACAGAGAGAAGAGAGAGGTCATCCCCTAAAAAATAAAAAAGGTGAATCAGCATGGTACACCATCCCCAAACCCCCAGTTTGCACTGCACTTATATCAATTAATGATTACATAGAGCTGCAGCATGGCCCCGCCCCCTCTCCCTCCTGATTGGCTGACTGACTGATTGACAGCAGCGGGAGCCAATGGCTCTGCTGCTGTGTCTCAGACAATCAGGAGGGAGAGTCTAGGACAGCCGAGACATTCGTGGACATTGCTAGACAGAGATGGGGCTCAGGTAAGTATTAGGGGGTGCTGGGGCAGCTGCTGCACACAGAAGGATTTTTATCACAATGCATAGAATGCATCAAGATAAAAATAGGATTTTTGTACTCACCGTAAAATCCTTTTCTCCGACATCCATGGACCGACACGGCGGCTCTTATTCACTGAACGTGTGGGTTATGTCCCTGCTTGCAGGAGAAGACCTAGGCAGAATGTGAGATGTTTATACATACATTCTAAAAGCCAGAGCTTAACAGCCCCGCCCAGGGGGCGGTCCCTCCGGACATAACCCACCCCCTGCAGTCCGCAGACCTCAGTTCGTAACAAGCAGTACAAACTTAAAAAGGAAGGGTGGGTGCCGTGTCGGTCCATGGATGTCAGAGAAAAGGATTTTACGGTGAGTACAAAAATCCTATTTTCTCTTATCATCCATGGACCGACACGGCGGCTCTTATTCACTGAACGTGTGGGATGTCCCAAAGCAGTGTCAAGAGGTATGGGAGCAGTATAAATGGAAAAACCAAAAACTTCACTCCAAACAAGGCAGAGCTCCTCAACAGAAGAGTTGCAACTTTAAACAGTGGCCTGCAACACCTTGCGGCTGAAGGAAGCATCCGAAGATGCAGCCACATCAACCTTCTAAAATTTAGAAAAGGTATGAACAGACGACCAGGTCGCCGCCTTGCACACTTGTGCAACCGACGCTTGATGTCGGAAAGCCCAGGAAGCACCAATAGCCCTGGTGGAATGCGCCGTAATCGGAAAGGGAGGCGCCCGCCCCTTGAGAGCATAGGCTTGAATGACGGTTTGTCTGATCCACCTAGAAATGGTGGCAGACGAAGCCGCTTGGCCCTGTCTTGGACCAAGACAGTCACAAACAGTGAGTCAGACTTCCGAATAGAAGCAGTAGCAGACAGGTACACCCGCAAGGCTCGAAGCACATCCAATGTGTGCAGCACAAACTCTCTGGGATGCGATGGGTGAGGACACAAGGACGGGAGGACAATGTCCTCAACTAGGTGAAAAGTCGAGACCACCCTTTGCAAAAGAGAAATTGCGAATGCAACACCGCCTTATCCATATGGATGACTAAATATGGCGACTTGCAGGACAAGGCCACCAACTCAGACACTCGTCTAACAGAAGTGATTGCCACTAAAAAGGCCACCTTCTGAGACAAAGTCAAGAGGGGAATATCCCTAATATTCTCAAAAGGAGGTTCCTGGAGAACCGAGAGTACTAATTCAAATCCCACGGGGGGAGAGGAGACTTGACAGGAGGGAGCACATGGCGAAACCCCTGCATAAAAGGTGCTAACCAAGGAATGACCCGCTAGTGGTCGCTGAAAGAAGATGGCCAAGGCCGAAATCTGACCCTTAATGATATTTTAAAGCGAGTTGTAGGGCCACACCATGCTGCAGTAAACGCAGGATTCTAAGGACGGAATACGTCCGAGGACGTCAGTCCAGCTCTTCGCACATGGCGATGTAAGCTGTCCAGGTACGGTGATAGATCAGTCTGGGAGGAAGACTTCCGTGCCCTTAATATGGACGAAATGACCGAGTCCGAGACCTCAGTCTCTCAACCCCTGGCTTTCAACAGCCATGCTGCTAAAGCCAGAGACTGTAAAGCAGGATGAAATATATGACCCTGAGACAGAAAGTCCTTCCTTATTGGCAACCGCCAGGGCACGTCCGCAACAAGGACGTACCAGATCGGCGTACCAGTGACGCCGAGGTCAATCCGGAGCAATGAGGATTGCGGGAATTCCCTCGGTCGCCACCCTGCGCAGCAAGCGGGGGAGCAACTGCAGCGGAGGATAAACCTATATCAGGTGACAACGACCCCTTGGGGCCACTAACGCCTCAGTGGCATCCGCCCAAGGATCTCCAGATCCGGCCACAAACCTCGACACCTTGCGATTGAGTCGAGAGGCCATCAGGTCCACATCCGGCGTGCCCCACCATCGGCAGGGGAGTTGAAATACCTCCGGGTGCAAGGTCCAGCGTCTGGCGACTCAAACAGTCCGCCTGCCAATTGTCTATGCCCGGAATGTAAACGGCCGACAGAGCTGGCATCCTTCTTTTAGCCCACTTCAGGGTACGGGCGACCTCGGAAGCCGCAGCCGAGCTCCAAGTCTTCCCTTGATGGTTGACATACGCCACCGCCGTGACGTTGTCCGACTGGATCCCAATGGAGTGATCCTGCAATCTCTCAGACCACGAGGAGAGGCACAGTCTGATGGCCCGTATTTCCAGAACATTGATCGGTAAACGGGCTTCGTCCAGGAGTCCAAGCCCTTGGGCCGACAGGACTCCCCAGACTACACCCCAGCCCTTCAGGCTGGCGTCCGTAGTGAACACCGTCCATTGGATGGGGAGGAACGACTTCCCGGACCGAAGAGTCGGGGACCCCAACCACCATGTCAGGGATGCCCTGACCAGGTGACTCACCTGGATCGGAAGATCCAAAGACCGCAGGGATTTATCCCCAGTGAACAAGATCTCCTTCTGCAATGCCCTGGTGTGTGATTGGGCATACGGAACGGCCTAGAAAGAGGCCACCATGAGTCCCAGGACTCTCATGCAAAACGGATTGATGACCATTTTCGGGATGTCAGCACCCGCACTGCAGACTGAAGTGTCCGTAACTTCCCCGGAGGTAGGAATGAATACCTTTGCCTCCAAGGAGTCCAGAATCAGACCCAGATAATCCAGATGCTGAGTCGGGACCAGGATTGACTCCTGAATGTTCAGGAGCCACCCGAAGTCCCTGAGGGTCCAACTGACGATAGTCACATAGTCTTCCAATTCGGAGCCACTTTCTGCTCTGAGAAGAAGATCGTTCAGATAGCCCACGACAGCGATGCCTTGCCATCTCAGCAAAGCTAGAACCGGCGCAAGCACCTTGGAGAACACCCTCGTGCCAAGGCTAGGCCGAAGGATGAGCCACAAATTGATAGTGGACTTCACCGAAAGCAAGCGCAGAAACTTCTGGTGACTTGCGCAGATCGGAACATGCAAGTAGGCGTCCTTGATGTCCAAGGTCGCCAGAAAATCCCCTTGACGGAGTGTATCGATTACCGTACGAATGGATTCCATGCGGAACTTTTGCACCTTCACGAAGGCATTCAGGACCCCGGGGTCCAGGATAGGCCGAACCCCGTCCCGCTTTCTGGACGACAAACGGATTTGAGTAGAACCTCTGAAACCTCTCCTGTGACGGAACCGGCACAATCACTCCGGACCTGATCATCCTGATTAGCCCCCATAGGGCTGCCAGCCGGGCAGGAAGGAGATGAAGATTCGAGGGAAGAATCTGTCTTGGACCAGGAACGGAAACCTATCCTGTAACCTGAGGTGATCACCTCGCACACCCACCGGTAGGAGATTCGAGAGGTCCACCGATCCGTGAACCTACAAAGTCGTCCCCCCTACCCCAGAGTCGGGTGGGAGCAAGACTTCACGCGGAGGCGGGCTTGGGAGCCGGCTTGTTTGGCTTACGCACCCAGTGGCGCTTGTGTCCACCAGCCGCACTGCTGTCAGAGTAGGAAGGCCAACCCGTGAACTCTGACTGACGGAAAAAAAAAAAAAAAAAAAAAAAAACTTTATTGCTGGAAAAGAAGGACCCTGCTTACGGCGGCCTCCTTACCCTTGCTAGCCTGAGGAAGAAGAGTGCTTTTACCCCCCGTGACATCCTTGGTGATGTCATCCAGCGCAGCACTGAAAAGCCTACCACCTTTAAATGGTAGATCCGTCAGAAGCTTTTTAGAAGCTAGGTCGGCAGACCAGCATTTCAACCAGAAAAGACAACGCAATACCACTGCAAGACAGAGGCCCTGATTATTAAGGGGCCGTGTCTAACGTGGCGTCGCAACATAAACCAGGCCTTGCACCATTTGGTGGGCCAGAGCAATGGTGTCTGGAGAAAGATAATGCTCCTGTACAGTTTGGTGCAAAAATTTTTTGCCCATCCCGTGAGTGTCTGAGACACAAGGGTCGCCACTACCACAGGCCGTAGGGTGGACCCCAACAAGGCAAACATGGCTCTGCTCACCACTTCTGACCTCCTATCAGCGAGGCCCTTAATGCAGGAGTCCCCTCCATCGGGAGAGTGGTGGCCTTGTTCAACCGGGCGACCGGAGGGTCGACCACTGGGGGAGAAGCCCACGTTTTAAGTAGGGCATCTCCAAAGGGATATCTGATAGGCAAACGCAGCGGGACCATAAAAGTCTTCTGCGGCTTTATTCAGACCTCATCAATGAGCTGATCAAAGCAGGTACATATGGAAAAAACCTTTTTAGAAGGCCCGGACTTAAAAGAACCAAAGGAGACTGTCCGCCTGAGGTTCTGCATCCGCAGCATTTAGCTTGCGAGTGTCCCTCACTGCAGCAATGAGTTCACTAACAAGCGCCCTGTCATTTACTGACTCAGAACTGGAGTCTTCCTTGCAAGGAATGTCCTGTTCAAAACAATCAAACATATTCAGAGCTAGGGTCCTGAGCGGTAGTGGCTAGGCCCATATCCGAATCAGCGCACACCCCCTTATTATTTAAAAAAAAAATAAAGTGGGGAGAGGGGCTTTTTTGCTCCCTTGCGCTCACACACTGCTTCCCTCCTGGTCAGAATGATTCCAGGACTGTCGACAACTGGTCCATAGGGACCGCAGGTGCTGGAGCACTGCCTGTTGCCTCATGCAAGGGGAAGCTGTGACACTGACTCCATGTTGCCCCTCTCTGAGACTCCTCAGATAAACAAAAGTCCACCCACAGGCTGTGCTAACTGAGGAGGGGCGCCCAGGGGACTCGCCAGACCGGACCAGGACCGCTCAGCTACGTTGTCTGTACCGCGCTGTGTCAGCGCGAGTGAGCTGTGGGGAGATTGTGAGGAGATTCGCACTGTTACAGCTGCGATAGAGGCCAAACTAGTGCTGAAAAGCGCGCGGGCTACAAGAAAATGGCCGCCGCACTTCACTGAGGCGATCCGCAGCAAAATGGCCGCCATGCGCAGATAAATGTAAAACACACCACAGCGCCAAAAACGGCGCCCAGGCCCCAAAATAACACAAAAAGCCCCCAGCAATATGCAGACTAGCATGAGCCCCCCCAGGACAGTATGACCCCCAGGCACCCCCCACAGCACAGCGCCAGCAATGGTGACAGAGTGACAATAAAACACAGCGGGAGACAGGGAAAATCCCCCACAGAGAAACACACACAGCAGTTTGTACTCACCTGTGGCAGGAGAGACTACTTACCCGTCCCCTGAGGGACCCACTGGTGTGTTTCTGACAGACCTATCACAGAGTCGTACTGCGTAGCTGTCGGCCCCATCCACCGCGAGAGAAACAGTCCGTCAGGTACTGTTCAATCTTGAGAGGACCGTGGGAGCATGAAATCAACCCGGCCACCCCTGGAGTCATGGGGCATGTCGTGAACTGAGTCTCACGCACACAAGGCGAGGATCAGCACGCTCGATGGTCAGACAGGGAAGACTACGAGGATACCCAACCTGTTGCCCAGCCAACAGTTGATTGAAGGTCTCAAAAATAAAATAATAAAATTCCCAAAGGAATAAAAATTAAAGTAAAAACTTCCAGGAGACAGGCTCCTGAGAGAGCCACGTCTTCTCCTTCTGCTAGGCAGAAAAAAACTGAGATCTGCGGACTGCAGGGGGTGGGTTATGTCCGGAGGGACCGCCCCCTGGGCGGGGCTGTTCAGCTCTGGCTTTAAGAATGTATGTATAAACATCTCACATTCTGCATAGGTCTTCTCCTGCAAGCAGGGACATAACCCACACGTTCAGTGAATAAGAGCCGCCGTGTCGGTCCATGGATGATAAGAGAAAAACCTTCTGCCTTTACAACTCCTTTAAGGGCTTCAAGGACAGATAAGAGCAAGTCCAATTGGTCAAAGTTGTCACGAGCCCGGGAGGGATGTCGAAAGTAAGTTCACCTCTCAAGTTGAACTTGCACATTAAAAAAAAAAAAAACTTTGAATCTTACTTTTTTCCTCACTTCCTTTAAACATTCCTTTTTTTTTTCTTATTTATCCTTCCTTCTCTTTCAATTCTCTGGCTACAGATGACATTGTATTCTTCAACTACAACAGCTATTACTAATCGTTCACACAAAAATTAAGCTAAAAACACTTGTTTGCTTACTTTACACACATTGTCATGGCAATTTGTAAAAGATCTAAACCATTTCTTTCCGTAAACTTTCAGAATCTTTTGTTATCAAATTGTAATTACAGTTGTTCTAATCCTCCTATTAGGCATCTGTGACTCGGTGGCTCAATCTACCTATAAACAGCTTTTTGTGTTCTATGCTGGCTTTTACGCCAGTAAGACTATACCTTTGAAATGGAGACAATGTGTCTCCCCCTTACAATCACACAGTGGAGACCATTAATTGATTCAGTCTTACCTCTTTATGAGCTCACCTACATGGGCCATTAGTGTCTTAAAAAATTTGGGAAAATATGGGATGCCTGGGTAGAGGCTAGAGCCCTGATGATTTGAACCTTCGGTTTGACCCCCATGGTGTGCTTCTAGTGGCTGGAGTACTGACCTCCCTATCTGGATGATACCACTATGGTATCCATGCATTGGGTTCCCCTACTTGGTATTTACCCTAACTTTGGTCCCCTTTTTCGGACCTCCCCTCCTTATGCAGGTATTAGTCTTGGCCTTCCTACTCCTCCTCCCAATCCACCCCCCTCTTTTTTTTTCTTCCTGTCCCCTTCCCTTCTTTTTGGAAAACGGACAGCTGGGTGGATTAATTCACTGTGCTATGTTGCACTACTGGGTTGGAGTTTATTTCACCCAATTTACATTAATATTTTATACTGGAGATGCAGACTTGTTATCAATAAGATTAAATCCGGCAACTCGGAGTGCTATTGCAAAGAAAATTCTTTATGGACTACATGTATAAAAAGCATGATACAAAAGATGCTAACACGTTTTGGCTTTTGCAGCCTTCCTCATGGCATGCCTTGAGAAAGGCTGCAAAAGCCAAAACGCGTTAGCATCTTTTGTATCATGCTTTTATACATGTAGCCAATAAGGAATTTTCTTCTCAAGAGCACTCCCAGTTGCCGGCTTTAATCTTATGGATATCTGCAACCCTGGGAGTTGGATGGCCCAGCCAGAGCACCAGACTCCAGCTCCTGGATATAAAATATAGCGGTTGAGCTCGGGTAAAACTTTTATATTCATGCTGACTTGTTAAAATGCTACCTCATCATCGTCTAGTTTGATCACTTTGTAATCCACTTTTGCATTATGTATTGTGGAATGCTTTGTTTGATGCTCTTATATCCTCGGATGTTTCTCCTTTTGCTGTTACTCAATGGTGACTATTGTGCTTCACTGTATGTAGAATTACGATTGTTCTATTTTATTGAAAAATAAAAATGTTTCTGTTAAAAAAGAAAAAAAAAATACTGTTGTTCTGTACAGTCAAAGTTCCTAATCCAAAGAAAGTAGCATGTATGTACATGTGGCAAATCTTACCAGTTTGATACGATCTTCAGAACGGAGGAGATTTATCACCACCTGGAGGTGTTGAGGTAAATCTCCTAGAAAGAAAGAAAGAAAGAAAGAAAGAAAGAAAGAAAAAATATTATTATTAAAAGAATACAATCCCCCCCCCCCTATATTAGGGAAATTCACCCTCTATCCCTCTATTTATCCAGTTTACTGTCATTGTTGAACAGTAATAGAGGAAAATCCTCCAATGGGGACACCAATTCTAATGGCCTGGGGTCCGCATGCGATTTCCATCATTTGCAGGGATTTCCTCTCACTTCTTGTTCTTGCTTTGCAACAGGAAGTGAAGGTAAATCTCCCCAATGGGGCACAGATGGCAAAAATAAACCAACAGAAGTTATAACCCTGAGCCCCCATTAGTGTGTGGCACTCCCTGTTCTACAGAAGACCAAACAAATAAAAAATAAATAAAAAGAACACACACACGCTGTACTTTTTAGCTCAGCATGGTCGAACACAATCCAATGCATAGAATGCAATGGAAAAAAAATGTAATTGAGATATTTAGTAAAGTTCTAACAATACAATAGGAAAGGGTTACAGTGTGATGAACTGTTTACAGCGCTTTGGCATGACTGCCTACATGCAGTTGGTGTGAACAAGCAGTAAAAATACATAAATAAAAAATGACACACCACACAATATATGTTGTTGTGAATTGCAACAATAGTAACATTTTCAAAGAAAATATAAACTAAAATAAAAAAATAAAAAAAGGAAAACGGGAGATAAATCCATTGGGATTACTAGAGAAGCACAGACAAGTTAAAGAACTCAAGGGGCTGTAATGAAAGAAAATAAAGCTTCAACTCTGAAACCAGCACTTTCCGTTACAGTTCAGGCGATTGTTACATCATTTCCCCCCAGGTCAGTTTAAGGACCTTGAAAAAGGGCTAAATTCTCAAACATTTGTCAGATTGAAAGACATGCATGTGATCTGCCCGAGGAATCAAAGTAACACAATTAGCTGCAAAGCCAATAAAGATCCAGTTTCCCTCAGATAGCCTCTGACCTTACGGCCACCCCGTACCAGCATTCTTGTGCAAGTGTAGAAGACTCCTTTGTCCTTGGTAGCTGTTTCCCTGCTGCAGGAAGAGGGCAGCACCCTTCACCATGAAAAAGCTGTCGCTCAAACTGAAAGGAAGAACACAAACATATACAAGATACAGTGAGTTAATAAAATTAAATTGATACCAGCCCAAGTCCAGATATATAATTTTTCAATGGTTAAATTTGAAATAAATACATATTTTCGTATTAAGTACTAAACAATTATTCTTCATGTACAGCCCTAATGAACAGGGAGCACAAAGGTGCAAAACGCATAGCTCTATGATAAATCTCATCAATGCAAATGACCAAAGATACTGTAACACAACAAAAACTGGAAAAGCAAATAAGATCTAAATACTAAGGACAAACTTATTTAATGTGTGTGTGTGTCCGTTTGATAAGCCTGTGGCACAGTGTAAATTATGACACTACCTACACTGGGTTCAGTCTGGCTTCCAACGTTCCTGCATTGCTGCTCTCCATGGGAGCAGCATCGTAATGGGGTGGTACAGTCACATGCACTTCTAAAGCATTTGTAGAAGCACTGGCCATTAAATCCTCCAAACAGAGATTTATTATATTCTATCCCGGATTTCATCTAGTCCTGCAGCCCTGCCTTTCCTAGCCAAGCAATCATCGAATAAAAGTAAAAGAGAATTTGCTGCAGCCCAAGATGAACAGAAAAGAAAAAAAAAAATAATGGTGTGTTTAATATCATCTTCTCGGATCCGTCCATCCCTTCACACGGGAAAGATGACTTCATTTTTTTCTAATTCATTCACATGGCAGCATTATTAGGTCACTGGAGGGATGGTAAGGCTCATCAGTATCATATAGCAGAAGAATAGCCTGTCAGTGAGTAGTACAAAGAGCTGTGTCATCAGAGGTCAATAGTAAAGTCCATATCATGGGCCAAGAGACATTAAACATGTATGGAAATATTATATCATGTAACTAATAAGAGTACTAACAAGTGAAGCCTTAGCAGATATTCCTTAAGGCAAAATGTCTAGAGAAGGAGAGGACACAAACTAAATCATTGCAGCCAGTGTGGTTGAGTTCACATTAACAACATTTGTCACTGCAGTGCATTATGATAAAAAGCTATACATTCCCAAATGTGATAACACTTAGAGTCGGTTCACACAGGGGCGTCCTGGGATCCGACTTCAAGTTGCCCCAAGTTGCGCGGTTTAGAAAAGTAATGGAAGTGAATGGAGCCGTCTTAATGTACACTACTGCAGTCGTTCCGACTTCAGAAAAGGTTCCTGTATGACTTCAATCCGACTTTTAGGCGACTTGTACCCATTGATTTCAATGGAAGTTGCCTCCAAGTCGGATCCCCTGTCTTAACTGAAGCAACTTTCCAGGAAGTAAAAATAGTTTTCCAGGCAAACCCCTCCCTCCCCCCCACAGGGCTGATTATTGTTTGATTGGCCACTGGAAAGTCTCCTGTCCTGGAGGCAACTTGAAGTTGTCTTGTAAGTTGCCTGGAGTCGCGCTGCGATTCATGCTCAAGTCGTGTCCAAGTTGCCTCCCATATTCGCGCTGGAAGTTGGGTTGCCCCTGTGTGAACCGTCTCTTACCTTCTCTGTGTAATGGATTGCACAGAGCAGCCCTGATCTTCTTCTTGGGTCCCCTACCAGTACTCTTGGCTCCTTCTCTTCAGTCATGGCTTCCTATAGGGGCACTATCTTATGGTGGGTAATGCGGCCTTGACCTGCCCCCATTGCCTCGTCACAGAGTTTGATTGACAGCAGCAGGAGCAAATTGCTCCCCGCCGCTATGGATCTACCCTGTGAGGACTGGAGGAACAAAGCTGGGAGAACCGCTGCTCTCCTGCACAGCGCTGGATCACGATAGGGATCAGGCAAGTATAAGGAGAGGCAGATAGATACCAGGCACAGAAGTTTTTTTTTTACCTTAATCCCTAAAATGCATTAAGGTAAAAAACCTTTTAGGGAGTTGTAAACCCCCAAGGTTTTTCCCCCTAATGCATTCTATGCATTAAGGTGAAAAACCTTCTGTGCTGCAGCTCCCCCCTAGATCCCCCCTTTTTCCTACCTGAACCCGATTGTTACAGCGATGAGCACAGCAAACAGCAGCTCCAGCCGCTGTCTGGGTTCCTCATTGGATAGATTGACAGCAGCAGGAGCCATTGGCTCACACTGCGGTCGATCAAATTCAGTGACGCACGAGCCGGGGCCGTGTCCTGCTGTCTGTGTCAATGGACGCAGCAGCAGGACTCGGGAGTGTGCCCGCACGAGTGCCCCCATAGAAAGCTGCTCTACGTGGGGAAAATCAAAGAGGAGGGGCCAGGAGCGCCGCCGGGGGGCCCCAGAAAAGGAGGATTGGGGTTGCTCTGTTGATAACCCTTGCACAGAGCAGGTAAGTATGACATTTTTGTTATTTTGAAAAACATGAACCTCTACAAATCACATTTTAAAAGCAGTAGTAAACTCTGTAAGAAAAAAATAAAAATAAAAATAAAGTTTTCACCTGCAAGGCAATATCATAATGTGCTAGTATGCGCTACATACTAACACATTATGAAAGACTAACTTTTAAATGAAGCCCTCCAGTGGCACAATTTTACCACTGCAGAGGCTGTCATCTTCACCTGGTCTTTCTTCTGGGTTCGGGGAGTCTTGCCATCTGATTCGGAGCCACGATGAAGTCACTCTCGCACATGTGCACAGGCGTTTCAGCCACGGCACACAGCTCAGAAGGAACAGCACAAGAATGCCGTTCCTTCAGAGCGCATACGTTGGTGACGGCACCGGCTGCTGCTTGCTAGAATATCTCCTAAACCCTTCACGCTTAGGAGATATTCATTTTATTATAAGCTTACCTATTAGGTACAGAAAAAAAAAAAAAAAAACAAGTTTACTACCACTTTAAGCCTTTAGAACCACTTTAAAGCAGAGGTCTGCCCACCGCTGCAAAAATTAAAAGCCAGCAGCAGCACATACTGCAGCTGCTGACTTTTAATAATCGGACACTTACCTGTCCTGGAGTCCAGCGATGTTGGCACCGCAGCTGATGTTTCCATCAGCTGTCTGGTACATGCCGCCTCCATTGCGAGTAAGGAACCCGGCAGTGTAGCCTTACGGCTACAACAAGCAGAAGTTCCACTTTTGGGTGGAACTCTACTTTAATATTGCTATGGAAAATGCTTTCTGCCATCCAAAGAGGAATACTGGCCTAAATTTTGCCCACACTTGTTCTCGTGCCGTTTTGATCTATCTTGTTGCCTAGAAGTATATCTATGGTCAAAATATAAAATCATATATTCATTTCTGCACTGATATTTAAACAGTTTCTAGCCTACTCCCATTAATCTGATCAATATTGAAGTTTGTAAAGTTACTTTGTGAAGGTCCCCACACATTTACTTCCATGAATTCCGTTTCACATACTCACTATGCCCTGTGAGTAGAGCCTGACTTTTGAACTACAAGGGCGCTTTGAGGAGGAGTTTGAGGAAGCAGAGTCCATACAGGAATCACTGCTTGCAGGCAGCAAGGTACCATGATGGGATATGTAGCCCTTAGAAATTGAAAGTAAAGTAAACAGCAAAGGAGAAGCTGCAAAAGCATGCAGGAAATCCAGGAGGTTATTGAAATAGATGGCCAGAGGACAGCCAGAACTCACAACATTAGATTGTCAAAAATAACTATTGCTTTGTATGGTTATTCAAAATGCTGATGTTATAACATGAAAGTATATGCTGTAACAATAGATCTTCTTTAATACAAAAACAATTTGATTAGTATTAGTTCTCGGTTTTGAAAATTGTCAGGATTACACACTCTGTGTTGAAGATGAGTTTACAAGATCAAGCATGTGCCCAATCTTACTTGGGCAAGTAGAAAATGGATTAGAATATTTTTATCTATGCTAAAGGATTGGTTAGTAGCTTTTTAAAAAGGATTAAAAAAAAAAAACACAAAAAAAAAAAAAATGCAACATGAAATGCTCACTGTTCAATTCAGTGGTCGTTAGCCAAAGCATTTGTGACAAATGATAAAAACTTACAGAATCAAGGCAGCGGAGCTCTCCCGCCATCCCAGCCTAGAGAAGAGCACAGTTCTGTTCAGCAGGAATATGTACTGGCTCTAGGGACAGAGGCAGCTGACCATTCCCTTCCTATACAACAGTCCTCCCAGCAACACAAATCCCAAGTTACAGAGATGAAAAGAAGGTGGCGCAAAAAGGTTAGAAATGTGGCGTTGAGCACAGGCATCATTTACACTCCCTTTTAGAGGGAGCTGCTTTATTTCAATTAGGAAATCGGCAACAGGGTCACCATGATGAAGATTCATTAGCTGGTCTTTTTTCAATCAATTGCCCTTTTATATTTTTGCTGTTCAATGAACGGGCACACTATTGCTAGTTTTCTACAGAAACTGCACATTGCAATATAAAGTTCTAGGTTACAAATGACATTTGAATGCACACAAAGATGGCCACACCTTCAAGAAGACACATCACTACATGATTCAATATACAGACAAGAGCAATTAGCCTTCCTTGCATACAAGGTTATGGTCCCGATTGTGAAGTACTGTATCATTCTCTTATCTGCATGTTAAGGACACATGGAAAAAAAAAAAAAATAAATAACTCTTGTAACCCTAAAAACGTTTAACACCGTAAGAGATAGAGTTAATAAAGATTAAACTATATTTAGCCTTCTCCGGGGTGACGTTCCTTGTGTGTCACGCCTGATGACATGAGTCAGCAGATTATGCTAACAAAAGTCAAACAGAAACAGCTCTCTTCTAGTAAGAAGAAATGAGGCTCATTGTCCTTCTGGCTGACTCAGTCGTCGTGACTGACCTTTGGGGAAAAAAACTCAAAGAAAAAAGCAGCAGCAAAAAAGACCCTGCTTTGTGGAGAAAAGGAGTCACAAAGTTACTAGCAACTTTAACCCCTCATTGGTCAACCGCGTCCACAAGAGGACAGCCACTTAGACCAAGAATCAAACTACAGGAAAGAACAAAAAACAGATTTAGGCTCCAGTATGCATATCTCCACGTTACAAAAACAGATAGCTTGTAGCTAGAAAAACAGCTAGCACTGGCTGAAGTCAAGAAGAAATGTAAGCAAGTAATGAAATACAGATTTAAAATTTGGGTATGTAAACTGCTGTACATGCCAAAGGATTTGTACTTTTCTTCAATCACACTCAAGATTCATTTATGCCTGCCAGACTGCACAGCCAGGTCCCTGACCTCAATTTTCTCCACTGGAATTGAAGCAATACAGCTGCAAAAAAAGACATTCCCCAGCCTCAGATCTGATAGTAATGGAACAGCATAACCATGTTCAGCCCTATTAGCAAAGCATAAGTGTTTGATTGACATCCCTGGGTGAAGAAAGAGCCTTTTTGTTTGTAGGCTCATGTCACAAGGCAAGTGTTTGCATCCGAGTTGTTTTTCTTTCCCAAACAAGTCAAAGTGAATTCAAAATGCAAGTATCTTGTGCTTCCATTTGCCTGTCCGTCTACACAAGCCATTTTCAGCGCTGCCCTTTATATTCCCAGTCTAAGTTCTTCTGCAATAAAAATTACAAGATCTTATAAAAATAGGTCAAGGTACTACCCTAAAATACATTGGGGTCCCAATCAGACTTCTGCATTGCTGCAAGGAGCGTACAATGGTGCGTAACATGGTACAATGAATGGCACCTAAACACTATGCAGTGGTGCCTGGAGCAATGCATGGAATCACATCACAATATACATACCATGCAGCATTCCTAATAAAAAGATACGTGCATTGTTTTGGTCCATTGTGGTGGAATCCCAGCAAAATCCCTAATGCAGGGGTCTCCAAACTTTCTAAGCAAAGGGCCGGGTTATTGTCCTTCAGACTTTAGGGGGACGGACTGTGGCCAGCGGGAGTGGAAATTTTCCTGGCATCAGTGTTGGTAAACTTCGCTACATTTGTTATTAGGGGAAGGAGTAGTGCCCCATTGTTGGTGCCACTGGGAGAAATGGTGTCCCACTGTGGATGTCAGTTGGTGGAATAATGCCCCAAAAAGACTGGATAAAGGCAAGCAAAGGCCTGAATCTGACCCCCGGGCTGCAGTTTGGAGACCACTGACTTAATGCAACAACGCAACCTGAAAGATTTTTGCATTGGACACATAACTGGATGGGTCTTGCATTTCAGTCCTACAGTCTTCATTGCTGCAGAGTGCAAGGGTACTTGCCCAGCAGTGCCCACATCTCATCCTAACAACATGGACACTGCCTATTTGCTTGAAAAGCACACAGTTGTACACTGGTTACATGCCAGGAGGGCATGTTTATGTTGGTGAATATAGGGAAGTTGACCGGTCTTGCTGCTGCCCTTTCACACCAAGAAGATGATCACCCGGAACACAGATTAAGGCAAGACTGGCTAGGAGCAAGATAAAGGGCTAAATGCTACTGTTTTTTTCTCCCAAGCCAGCCTTCAGCTGTAAACAGCAAATAAAATTAGGATTATTGAGCTACGTTTAGGAAGCAGTAGCCTGTATTTTCCATAGCAATCACATTCTAGTGATTTCTTATGAAAGAAACCTAAAAACATGATAGCCGTACTTACATCTGAGTGACCTGGAGTACAGTGGGAGCCCATGTTAGCCTGGAAGTCTTGTAAGCAGCATCTTGGGGACGCATTAAGAGCGGTGTATACACCGCTCCTAAAGCGCCCCTGCCCACTGAAATCAACGGGCAGCACCGCCATAGCGCTTCAGCAGCGACGCTACACGGGCGATTTTAACCCCCTTCATCGGCCGCTAGCGGGGGTTAAAAGCGCACTGCTAGCGTCCGAAAAGCGCTGCTAGAACTATGGTAAAACGCCAATAAAAATAGCAGCGCTTTACTGCCGACGCCCCCCCCCCCCCCCCCCAATGTGAAAGTACCCTATGTGTGCATTCCCAGCTGGGCAGGGTGAATGAATGAGTCTTTTTTGCATCCACAGATAGCCTGGGCAACAAGTCACTTCCCTTTACCCCCTCCTCCCAGAGAGTGCTAGGTCGCATGCGCTGTCTCTTGTGTCCCTGTGCATCTGAAGCACAGAGGGAGAAGAGGGAATTGGATCCAGGAGCAGTGATAAAAGTGACCATGTGTAAGTTTGGGCACACTGGAGACAATGGGGCATGTAAATACTTTACATATACCCCAGTGAAGTAACTGGGCTCAGATGATACACAGAGATTAAAAACAAATTCTTCTACGTAAGTTGTACCAGTTTATCTGCAGTCTTCTCTTTTCTACATCTGTTCAAAGTTCAGAATTTATAAAGCATGTCTAAGAATTCAGAGAAAAGGGGGCGGAAAGCTGAGGTTACACTCTGCAAAGCTCAGTGAGGAGAGCTCTGAGAGCTTTCACACTCCAAGTATGGAAAAACTCCCGAATCAACACGGAGGCTACATGAAAAAGCTGAAGAAACAAGCAACTTCTATAACCTAAAAGACAAGCACAGGAAGCAGGCCAGACTTAACAATCATAGAAGCTGGGCATTGTTTGGTCCCTAGATTTTTAGATCCCAGGGTCATCTGCAATACATCAGTATTGTACTGACATGCAACCATTTACAGGTAGCTATGCCTGCTATTTAATGCAAGCAGAAGTTAGTTAGACTGCTTTTTTATTGCTCACAGGTTTACTTTAAGGATGCATTCACATATGTACCTTGTGGTAATGCCCCGACACTAAAAAGGATTACAAATCAGATAAAGAATACATTTATCACTATGTACTTGCAGATCAACCCCTACACTGCCTAAAACTACAAACAGTTGCACAGCTACAGAAAATCATGCATGGCTAGTTAGATAATATACTCTAGCAGGTTCTAAGGTAGTAATAGTTGATTGGCGCGCAGATCAAAGTCCCTTGACACTGCCAAACAAATTGCTATGTGGCAAGCCTGGCCATGCTGTTAAGTGGCACCACACTCTGAAGATTTCACATGCCTTGTCATGTGTAAAATTATACAAGACAAACTAAACAGACCAATAGAAAAAGAGGCAGGGCTGAGCATTCTACTGCTGGGACTCTTCTTGAGCAAAAGCTTGGAGGAAAAAAGGGCAACAAATGTATAGTATATATCCACCTATAATGCCCAGTACACACAATCAGAAAATCGTACAAAAAAAAATAACCCTTTTGAAGAGATCGTACAATAATCTGATCGTTAGTACAGAGCTTTTCGTGAGTCGATCAGAGCAGTTCATCTGATATTATTTGATCGGACATGCACGAAAATATTTTTTGTGCAATGCCAGATCGTACCGTTTTCATTTAATCAGTACAGCTGCCGTTCGAAAATGCAATACAAATGAATTACAATACATGACATCACTTCCGAATTTTTATTCTGTCATACGAGAATTTGTGACTTTAGTAAACTCATATTTGACCCGAGATTTGCATCCACAAAAATGGAAAAAAAAAAAAAAAAAAAAAAAAAAAAAAGGACGATCATTCGTCCGATAATCTCATGGTGTGTACTGGGCTTAACACGCACATTTTCCTGTTAAAAATAAAGTGCAAATAATGCGTGCGTTTTATATACCGTATATACTCGAGTATAAGCCGAGTTTTTCAGCACATTTTTTTGTGCTGAAAATGCCCCCCTCGGTTTATACTCGAGTCACCTTTTTGCGCCTCATCTCCCGGACTTTGGCGACCCGGTAACGGCCGGCCGTAGGTCCCCTGGACGCCAAACATCGCACACATGTAGCCCCACTATGCAAAGTTTGTTGTCCGGGGGACCTACTGCCGGGAGCACCAATTTTTCAAAGCCGGGCTACCCTTCCATAGACTCCCATGTTAAACGGTAATTTCTCCGGTGATTTTGGGGAGCCGGTACCGGCCGGTCGTAGGTCCCCTGGATCCGAAACTTGGCACACATGTAGCCCAATTTCTTCTTTATAAGTGCGCAAAGTTTTTTGTACGGGGGACCTACGGCCGGGGAGCAACGATTTTTCAAAGCCAGGCACCCCTTCCATAGACTCCCATGTTAAACATCAGTCTAGTCATGGACACAGTGAGGCATGGGCAAAGTGAGGCATCGGCACAGACACAGTGAGGCACGCAGATGGACACCCTAGGCTTATGCTCGAGTCAATACGTTTTCCCAGTTTTTTGTGGTAAAATTAGGTGCCTCGGCTTATATTTGGGTCAGCTTATACTCGAGTATAAACGGTACCTGTATTTTTTTTAAAACAATTAGAGGGAGGGCAAATCCCATACCTCCTGAATTAACCGGGACCTTGCGCTTGCCAGTGAATCCAGGCTGAATCCTGTTGGAGCCGTGGCTCGCCCGAGGGGCACGCTAGTCTGGGCACTCCTGCCCCACAGCTTGTGCGGAGTGTTTGGTGTCCCACGCGCTTTGATCTCAGCCATGTATTGTATTGTGCCAGTGAGAAAGGCAGCCAGCGGGGAGAGATACCGGCTGCCTTTCTCACTGGCACAATACAAAATAAAGACAGTTCAGATCTGACTGAAACCGCCCCTCCTCCTTTTTGGCTCCGATATATTCTATATACACAGACAGGAGGAGGAGAGACACCGTTGTACATGTGTCGCTCATCTGTGGTCTGTGTGATTATTATACACACACTAAAGATCAGTATTTCGCAATTTCAGTCCTCAAGGCACCCCAACAGGATTTCCCTCAGATGAAACAGCTGTGATAATTACTAAGGCAGAAACTGATAAAATCACCTGTGCAAAATAATGGACAGCCTGAAATCATGACCTGTTGGGGCACATTGAGGATTGAAGTCGAGACAGGGACAGGGAAGGGAAAAATGTGAATACTTAGTGTTTGGGGGTGGGGGAGTAAAAGGATACTGTATGTGCTAGGGGGCATTTTGGGAGGAGAGGGGACTTGTGCTAGAAGGGGGGGTGGATATGAAATCTGACAACCCCCCCAGCACACATCCTCTCAAAGCACTCCCTAGTACATACAGTATCCTCTCACCCACCGTCCCCTATGTCCAAATTCAAAGAGATGCTGGCTGCTACACAGGCAGGGGACAATCATGGCATCTGGGCACCCCGCTAGAGATGCAAAGCAATCACACCAGGTGCTCACACTATTGTCCCCCTGCCAGGCAAGTTAAGGGAGACCAAACCCAAAAGTGGAACTTCGATCAATTTGCCTGTCTTTCACAAGAATCCCGATACCACTTCCGGGAGTCTGGGCCACGGCCATTGACGTCATCGCTGGGGCTCCCCCCTTCCTCCTCTTTCCCCGCCGGGCCAGTAGGAGAGAGCAGCGGAGCCTCGCGCCGTAAGGCTACACTGCCGGGTTCCCTTACCCGCAGTGGCAGCACCTGACAGCTGATGGAAACATCAGCTGCGGTATCGACATTGCTAGAGTCCAGGACAGGTAAGTGTCCTAGTATTAAAAGCCAGCAGCTGCAGTATGTGTAGCTGCTGGCTTTAAATTTTTGCAGCGGACTGCGGACCTCCGCTTTAAGTTTTTTTTCTGAAACTTCCCTTGCTTAAAATTAAGGTGCGTGTTATATGCTGATAAATACAGTAAATATCTCTTGAATTGGGCTGAAGACATTTTACCTCTCTAGGTTACAGAGGGGGAGTGAGGGAGCTGTGAAAGGCTGCATAAAATGTTGGCACTGTATAAATACCTGTAATGAATAAAAATTAATAAACTCTTGTAAAGCTTAACTAGTCCATTAAGCCATAACTTTAGGCTGTAGGAAACATAGAAAGAGGCAGAGCTGCTCTAGTTTTAGTTTACACGGTTGGTTTTAAACAGGTTAACTTTAAAAAAAAAAAAGAAAGAGTGACAAAGTTACAGGTTCAGAGCCCAGTCCCAGAAAGTTTCAGGCAAAAGTTTCATAGCAAAACCTGTCTGGTCCTCAGTAACTGACACTCTTGGCAATAAAGGACTGGGAGACCCTGGAGACATTCAGACACAGTGGCTTTAAAACTTCCGATACACAAATTATAATATTGACTAAAAGTAACTACATTGTCATAATTTATTTTCCAAATGTACTGCAAGGCACACAATAGGACAATCTCGGAATGTAAGCAATGATGAAATCAAAGTAGTGTGTGTACAAGCATTACATCTTTGTAAATCAATTTAACATTCATATCACAACAGAGGATTAAATATATGGCAATTACGGGTATGCTTTTCTAAATAAAACACAAGCTTGCTGTTCAGGTACTAATTTGATTTTGTCCTTTTTATGAACTCATGACTTTGGCTTAACTCTCTGCCGCCATCTTGTGGTACTAACTGTAACTGCAATGCAGAAAACCGATTACTGCCCTTTGTAAGGGCTTGTTAACACTGCTGGCAGCCTTTTCCACGCCTCTGAAAAGGGATCCATGGTGTATCACTTTTCAGAGGGCAGTTGACAGCAGCTGGAAGGCAATAGGTTGCCTCCTTACTGCCTGTTTTTAACGTGAAAAGCCTGCACCACAGACATGTGCATTGCACAGCGGATGCCACGCAGCTCCATTCATTTGAATGGGCTGCATTTGGTGTCAGTACTGCCAACTGAATGCGACAGCGAGTGCAAAATGCAGAAACCCTTGGACAAAAAAAAAAAAAAGTAGCATTTTTGTACTCACCGTAAAATCATTTTTTCTGAAGTTCATTGGACAGACACAGCTCCTTTACTCTTGACCTTAGGGTTATATCACCACCTTCAGGAGAGGACTAGGCAGAGCATGTAAACCATGAAAAACCAGCAAAGCTGAACAGTAACATCCAGGGGGCGGTCCAACTGGCTATAACCCCTCACACTGCATCCAGCAGCTCAGTTCGTCAAAAAGCAGTACAAACATAAACAGGAGGGGTGGGTGCTGTGTCCGTCAATGAACTTCAGAGAAAAGGATTTTACGGTGAGTACAAAAATCCTATTTTCTCTTTCGTTCATTGACAGACACAGCTCCTTTACTCTTGACCTTAGGGACGTCCCCAAGCAGTGTCAAAAAACGAGGGGTGGGAACAGCAAGCAAACAACCTCCACCCAAAACAACCAGAGCTCCTCAACGGAGGAGTTACAACCTCAAAACAGCCGCCTGCAAAACCTTGCGGCCGAAGGAAGCATCCACAGATGCACTCACATCAACCTTGTAAAATTTAGTGAAAGTGTGAACGGACGACCATGTCGCTGCCTTACACACCTGGGAAACGGACGCCTGATGTCGGAAGGCCCAGGAGGCAACAACTGGTTGAATGTGCCGTGACAGGAAAGGGAGGCACCCGCCCTTTCAGGGCATAAGCCTGAACCACGATCTGTCTGATCCACCGAGAAATGGTGGCCGACGAGACCGCCAGGCCCTTCTTTGGACCAGCTACCGACACAAACAGTGAGTCTGACCTCCGAAACGGAGCCGTAGCAGACAGTTACACCCGCAGAGCTCGGACCACGTCCAAGGAATGCAAAGCAACCTCTTTGGGATGTGACGGCCGAGGACACAAGGACGGAAGCACAATGTCCTCATTTAGATAAAAGGCCGAAACAACCTTAGGAAGAAACGAAGGCTGCGGGCGTAGCACCGCCTTATCCTTGTGGAGGATCAAGTAGGGAGACTTGCAAGACAAGGCCGCCAACTCAGAAACCCTCCTGGCAGAGGTAATAGCCACCAGAAAAGCTACTTTCTGAGAGTGTCAACAGGGGAATCTCTCTAATGTTTTCAAACGGTGGTTTCTGAAGTACCGAGAGCACCAGATTCAAATCCCATGGAGGTAGCGGTGGTCG
This sequence comes from Rana muscosa, assembly GCA_029206835.1. NCBI lineage: Eukaryota > Metazoa > Chordata > Amphibia > Anura > Ranidae > Rana > Rana muscosa. The sequence goes on from CM055116.1 coordinate 846,347,765, forward strand.
AATCAGAGGGGCCACATGTCGAACCCCCTGTACAAACGTACTCACCAGTGAATGAGCCGCCAACGGTCGTTGAAAGAAAAAAAACGCTAAGGCTGATATCTGTCCCTTAATGGTGCTTAAGGCAAGTTTTTGATCCACTCCACGCTGTAAAAACAGCAGGATCCTGGAAACCGAATATATATACGCGGACGCCATCCCATCTCCTCACACAGAGATGCAGGCCCCCCATGTATGATGATAAATCTTCTGAGAGGATGACTGTCACGCCCTCAGCATAGTAGAGATAACCGAGTCCGACAGGCCTCGGTCCCTTAGCACCTGGCTTCAACAGCCATGCCGTTAAAGCCAGCGACTGTAAAGCAGGATGAAGTATAGAACCTTGCGAGAGAAGGTCCTCTCACATCGGCAGCCGCCAATGAACATACGGCACCAGTCATACTAAGTCGGTGTACCAGGGACGCCGAGGCCAATCTGGGGCAATCAGAATTACCGGAATCCCTTCGGTCTCCACTCTGCTAAGCAGACGAGGGAGACGTTTTAGTGGGGGGGGGGGGAAGGCATAAATGAGCTGATAATGCCCCCATGGAGCCACAAACCTCAGTACTTTTCGATTGAGCCGAATAGCCAGGAGATCCACATCTGGTGTGCCCCATCTCAGGCAAAGATGAAAGACATCAGGATGTAGCGACCATTCCCCTTGGTCCAGCATCTGACGACTTAGGTAGTCTGTTTGCCAGTTTTCTACTCCCGGAATGTACACGGCCGAGAGAGCCGGCACGCACCACTCTGCCCACCTCAGGATGTGAGCAACCTCCAATGCTGCAGCCGAGCTCCTTGTTCCTCCTTGATGGTTGACATACGCCACAGCTGTGGCGTTGTCCGACTGGATCCTGACTGGGCGGCCCTGCAGCATTTGTGACCATGTGGAGAGGGACCGCCTGATCGCCCGAAGTTCCAACACATTGATCGGCAGGCGGGATTCTTCCTGCATCCAGCGACCTTGTGTCGAATGTACGCCCCAAACTCCCGAACCGGTCAGGCTGGCATCCGTCTTGATCACCGTCCAGTGAAAAAGGAAGGAACGACTTCCCGGCCCGAAGGGCCGGAGACCTCCGCCACCAGATCAGGGATTCCCTGACTAGGCGGCTCACCCGGATTTGACAATCCATAGACAACGGAGATTTGTCCCATTTTGACAGGATCTCCTTTTGCAAGACTCTGGTGTGGAATTGAGCATACGGTACCAAAAAGGAGGCTACCATGAGACCCAGGACTCGCATGCAAAAGCGCAGCGACGACCACCTGCGGGATGCCAACAGCTTCACCGCAGCCTGAAGAGTCTGCAGTTTGTCCGAAGGGAGAAAGACCCTCGCCTCTGAGGAGTCCAGAATCAAGCCCAGGTACTCCAGGCGTTGAGTCGGCACCAACACTGACTTCTGGAGATTCAGTACCCAACCAAACTCCCGAAGAGTCCGACTGGCAATAGCCACATCCTCCCTTAATTCTGAGGCGGAAGCTGCTCTCAGAAGGAGGTCGTCCAGGTAGCCAACAATTGCGATCCCTCGTTGCCTCAGCAAGGCTAGGATCGGGGCGAGCACCTTGGTGAAAACCCTTGGTGCCGACGCCAGGCCAAAAGGGAGAGCTATAAATTGGTAGCGATCGTCCCCGACTGCAAACCGCAGAAACCTCTGATGCCTGACGCATATGGGGACATGCAAGCATGCCTCCTTGAAGTCCAAAGACGCCAGAAAATCCCCCGGATGGAGTGCAGCGACCACAGAGCGAACTGATTCCATCCTGAACCTTTGTACTTTGACAAAGGTGTTGAGGGCCTTGAGATCCAGGATTGGACAGACCCCTTCCTTCTTTGGGACTACAAACAGATTGGAGAAGAATCCCTGAAACCTTTCCGGCAGCGGCACAGGTACTATCACCCCGCGCATCAGCAGGTCCTGCACAGCCCAAAAAGGGCGTCCCGACGAGCCGGAAGAAGATGAAGGTTTGAGGGAAAAAATCTGTTTGGTGGACAAGAAAGAAACTATCTTGTACCATGATGAAACCACTTCGCAAACCCACTGGTCGGAAAGCAGGGAGGCCCACCGAGCTGCAAACTCTCGAAGGCGACCCACCACCCGTGAGTCGGGTGGGGGCAAACCTTTGTTCGGCTTGCGAAACCAGGGACGCTTCTGTCCCTCAGCGGGCACCTTGTCAGCCTGGGAAAGCTTACCGGCGGGACCGGGCGGATGGAAAAAACGCTTCTGAGCGGAAAAGGAGGGCCCTGGCCTACGGCGTGGCTCCTTACCTTTTCTGTATTGTGGGAGCAGTGTGCTCTTACCCCCAGTAACATTTTTAATAATGTCATCCAGCAAGGCTCCAAATAGCCTCTCTCCCTGGAAGGGCAAATCCGCCAGAGCTTTCTTGGATGTCTGGTCCGCGGACCAGCATTTTAGCCAAATCAAGCGACGTAACACCACAGCAGATACTGAGACTCTGGAAAGCAAGGGAGCTGTATCTAAGGCCGCATAGCAGACATACTTAAGGCCATGCACCAACTGGTCTGCCAGTTCTACGCAGACCGGAGAAGCCTGTTGCTTTTCCAACTCACGGTGCAACAATTTTGCCCATTCGGTAAGTGTCTGTGACACCAGGGCCGTGGCCAACACTGGCCGCAATGCTGACCCCACTACCGTGAACATGGACCGGGCCACCCCCTCGGCCCTCCTGTCTGTAGGGTCCTTAAAAGTAGGGGTCCCCTCCACCGGAATTATGGTTACCTTAGTTAACCTGGATACCGGGGGGTCCACAATCGGGGGAGATGTCCATTTTTTCACGAAACTCTCCTCAAAGAGGTAACGCGCCGCCATGCGTCTTGGGACCGAAAAAGCCTGCTGTGGTCGTTCCCATTATTGGTATATAAACTTATCAAAATAAGTAAGGTAGGGAAAGCAGTGCGGGCCGGCTTGTGGGACCCAAGAGGGACCGACACCTCAGTAGATGCCCCCGCCGTATCCTCCAGTTTTAGGGTCTTCCGCACTGCAGTGATAAGTGCTCCAACAAGCGCCTTTTCCTGCTCTGACACGGAGTTATCCTCACTGTCTGAATGGTCCTGGTCTGCATCCTCTGACATGTCAGAACAGGGGCCGTGTGCCACAGCAAGGCCCGAGTCTGAATCAGAGCTTTCCCCAGAAGATGGTGGGGGGAGGGGGCGGTTTTTACCCCCCTTGTGTTCGCACACCGCTTCCACCCTGGCAACAAAGGACTCCAGGACCGCCGACAAAGCATCCATAGGCACCGCAGGTGCAGGGGAACTGGTTGCCACCACAGGGATGTCTGGGGAAGAAGCGCCAGCTTCTGACGCCATGCTGACCCACACCCGCCTGACACCCGTTAGGGACCAAAGGCAAGGTACACAAAGTCCAACCTCCTATCTGCCACAGACTGAGGGGTCCCCCACAGGACTCACCACCCTGCCCCAGGTACTGCGCTGTGCTATGCCGCTGCCCGCTCTCCCTCACAAGGTGTTCTGTGTAATTCACGACGTTCCAGAAGGATATCCAGTGCTAGGAGGCCAAAAAAAACGAGCTGGGCTACCAGAAAATGGCCGCTGCCGCCGGCCACCTCAGCGAGAAAAAAAATGCCTGAGATTTCCAGTAAGATGGCCACCCGACTTCCTGACTAAAACTACAGGAAAATGGCCACCGAATCTCCTGACTGAAACTACAGGGAAGAAAAATGGCGCGGCCACGCTGACCCTCCACACGGTGGCCTATCACAATGTGCCCACCAGAACACCCCATTATGTCCCATCATTCAGGGAAGGGAGGAGCGGACCACCCCCAACACAGCTCTCCGCCAGGACGAACCCCCCCCCCCGGAGGACCCCCCTGTCAGGTACACAGCGGCCCTGTATGGGGAGGAGGGAAAAGGGACAGGGGGAGAGAGAGAGAGCGAGGGTGCGAGGGAGCGCGAGAGCGCGAGCGAGACCCTAGTCGACCTCCCGGGGAATGCCCAGCTGCTCCAACCTGCAGAGACAGGTGGAGCCATACTTACCCCTCCTATGAGGACTGCTGGGCGCATTCCACAGACAGACCCATCACCCGAGCGGTACGGGGTGGCTGTCGGCCATGGCACACTGTGACTCGGACAGCAGTAGCCCGGTCATATGTGTGCTCCGGAGCATATAGCTCACCGGCTACCCCTGGAGAAAACGGGGTATGTCGTGGCCGACCCAGCGTGTAGCCAAGGTCTTCTCATGCTCGATGGCCAGGCTGGGGAGACTACCAGGATCTATATTATCCAGCCTGTCACCCAGACCGGCTGTTGATAGTAGATCTCAGGATCAGAAAAGTAGAAAGAAGTAAAAAAATCCTCAGGACCAATGGTCCCCACCGGGAGCCAGGTCCTTCTCCTACACTAGGCAGAAAAAAACGGAGCTGCTGGATGCAGTGTGAGGGGTTATAGCCAGTAGGACCGCCCCCTGGGCGGTACTGTTTAGCTTTGCTGTTTTTACATGTTTTACATGTTCTGTCTAGTCCTCTCCTGAAGGTGGCAATATAACCCTAAGGTCAAGAAAGGAGCTGTTCCCGTCAATGAACGAAAGAGAAAAATAGGATTTTTTGTACTCACCGTAAAATCCTTTTCTCTGACATCCATGGACTGACACGGTGTGTCTTTACACTTTACACGTGGGTTATGTCCCTGCTTGCAGGAGAAGACCTAGGCAGAATGTGAAATGTTATACATACATTCTAAAAGCCAGAGCTCAACAGTCCCACCCAGGGGGCGGTCCCTCCGGGCATAACCCTCCCACTACAGTCAGCAGACTTCAGTTCGTAACAAAGCAGTACAAACTTAAAAAGGAAGGGTGGGTGCCGTGTCAGTCCATGGATGTCAGAGAAAAGGATTTTACGGTGAGTACAAAAAATCCTATTTTCTCTTATCATCCATGGACTGACACGGTGTGTCTTTACACTTTACACGTGGGATGTCCCAAAGCAGTGTCAAGAGGGATGGGAGCAGTATAAATGGAAAAACCAAAAACTTCCACTCCAAGAAGGCAGATCTCCTCAACGGAGGAGTCGCAACTTTAAACAGCGGCCTGCAGCACCCTGCGGCCGAAGGAAGCATCCGAAGATGCAGCCACATTAACCTTATAAAACTTAAAAGGCATGAACAGACGACCAGGTCGCCGCCTTGCACACTTGTGCAACCGACGCTTGATGTCGGAAAACCCAGGAAGCACCAATTGCCCTGGTGGAATGCGCCGTAACCGGAAAGGGAGGCGCCCGCCCTTTGAGAGCATAGGCTTGAATGACGGTTTGTCTGATTCCCCTAAAATTGATGGCAGACGAAACCGATTGGCCCTGTTATGGACCAGGGGCAGTCACAAACAGTGAGTCGGACTTCCGAATAGAAGCAGTAGCAGACAGGTACACCCGTAAGGCTCGTACCACATCCAATATGTGCAGCGCAAACTCTCTGGGATGCGATGGGTGAGGACACAAGGACGGGAGGACAATGTCCTCATGTAGGTGAAAGGTAGACACCACCTTTGGCAAAAAGGAAGGTCGCGGATGCAACACCGCCTTATCCTTATGGATGACTAAATATGGCGACTTGCAGGACAAAGCCGCCAACTCAGATACTCATCAAACAGAAGTGATTGCCACTAAAAGGCCACCTTCTGAGACAAGACAAGAGAGGAATATCCCGGATATTCCCAAAAAGGAGGTTCCTGGAGGACCTAGAGCACCAAATTCAGATCCCACGGTGGGAGAGAAGGCTTGACAGGAGGTAGCACATGGCGAACCCCCAACACAAGGTGCTAACCAAGAAATGACCCGGTAGAGGTCGCTGAAATCTGATCCTTGATGGTACTCAAAGCAAGCTTTTGGGTCACTCCACACTGTAGAGGACGCAGGATTCTGGGGACGGAATACGTCCGAGGACGCCAGTCCAGCGCTTTGCATATGGCGATATAAGCTTTCCAGGCACGGTGATAGATCTGCCTGGAGGAAGACTTCCGTGTCCTTAACATGGTCAAAATGACAGAGTCCGAGAGACCTCGGTCCCTCAATACCTGGCTTTTAACAGCTCTGCCGTTAAAGCCAGAGACTGTAAGCCGGATGAAACATAGGACCTTGAGACTGAAGGTCCTCCCTCATCGGCAACCGCCAGGGAACGTCCGCAACGAGACGTACCAGATCAGCGTACCAGTGACGCTGAGGCCAATCCGGAACCATTAGGATCACCGGAGTTTATATCAGGCGATAAGGACCCTATGGGGCCACCAACGCATCCGAGTCATCGCCCAAGGATCCCTGGATCTGGCCACAACCTCGACCCTTGCGACTGAGTCGAGAGGCCATCAGGTCCACATCCGACGTGCCCCCCCGTCGGCAAAGGAGTTGAAATATGCAAGGACCACTCTTCCTGGTCCGGCGTCTGGCGATTGGCGACTCAGATAGTCCGCCCCTACAGAGCCGGCACGTTTCTTCCGGCCCACATCAGGATACGGATTACCTCGGAAGCCGCAGCTGAGCTCCGAGTCCCCCCGTGATGGTTTACATACGCCACCGCCGTGGCGTTGTCCGACTGGCTCCTGATGGAGCTACCCCGTACTCTCTCCGACCTGAGGAGAGACACAGTCTGATGGCCCGCATTTCCAGAACAGTGATTGGTAAACGGGCTCGTCCGGAGTCCAAGGTCCTGAGCCAACAGGACTCCCCAGACTCCACCCCAGCCCGTCAGGCTGGCGTCCGTCGTGAGTACCGTCCATTGGATGGGAGGGGAACGACTTTCCGGACCGAAGAGCCGAGGGTCCCAACCACCCTGTCAGGGACGCCCTGACCAGGTGAATCACCTGGATCCGAAGATCCAAGGACAACGGGGATTTGTCCCAGGTGGACAAGATCTCCTTCTGCAATGCCCTGGTGTGTGATTGGGCATACGGAACGGCCGCGAAGGAGGCCACCAGGAGTCCCGGGACTCTCATGCAAACAACGGATTGACAACCATGTTCGGGATGTCAGCACCCGCACCGCAAACTGAAGTGTCAGCAACTACTCCAGAGGTAGGATACCTTGCCTCCAAGGAGTCCAGAACCAGAACTAGAGAGACTCCAGACACTGAGTCGGGACCAGGACTGACTCCTGAATGTTCAGGAACCACCCGAGGTCCCTGAGGGTCTAATTGACGATAGTCACCTTTCCTCTAGGTCTGAGCCACTTTCTGCTCATAGCAGAAGACCGTCCAGATAGCCCACGACAGCAATACCTCGCTGTAACAGAAGGCTAGAACCGGAGCAAGCACCTTGGTGAACACCCTTGGTGCCGAGGCAAGGCCGAAAGGAAGAGCCACAATCGAGAGTGGACTTCGCTGATCGCAAGGCGCAGAAACTTCTGGTGACTTGCGCAGATCGGAACATGCAAGTAGGCGTCCTTGAAGTCCAAGGACGCCAGAAGAAAATCCCTTTGGTGGAGTGTAGCGATCACCGTGCGAATGGATCCCATGCGGAATTTCTGCACCTCCTCGAAGGCATTCAGGGCCTTGAGGTCCAGGATAGGTCGAACCACGTCCTATTTTTGGGACGACAAACAGATTCGAGAAGAATCCCTGAAAACTCTCCTGTGACGGAACCGTCACAATCACTCCGGACCTGATCAAACCTGTACAGCCCCCAAGAGGGCTGCCCGACAGGAAGGAAGGAGAGAAAGATTCAAGGGAAAGAATCTGTGTGGGGGCCAGGATCGGAATACTATCCTGTATCCTGAGGTGACCACCTCGCACACCCACCAGTCGGAGATTCGGGAGGTCCACCGATCCGTGAACCTGCGAAGTCGTCCCCCCACCCCAGAGTCGGGCGGAGGCAAGACTTCACGCGGAGGCGGGCTTGGGAGCCGCTTGTTTGGCTTACGCACCCAGGGGCACTTGTGCCCACCAGCCGCACTGCCATCAGTCTGAGAGGGCCTACCTGTGGACTCTGACTGACGAAAAAAAACCTGTTTTGCTGGAAAGGAAGGCCCCTGTTTGCGGCGGGCCTCCTCACCCTTGCTAGTCTAAGGAAGAAGAGTGCGTTTACCTCCCGTGACATCCATGACGATGTCATCCAGAGCAGCACCGAAAGGTCTACCGCCTTTAAAATAGTAGATCCGTCAGGAGCTTCCTAAGGCTAGGTCAGCAGACCAGCATTTCAACCAGATAAGACGACGCAATACCACCGCCGAGACAGAGGCCCTGGATATTAAAGGGGCCGCGTTCAGCGTGGCGTCGCACACAGAAACCAGGCCCTGAACCAGTTGGGTGGGCCAGAACAACTATGTCTGGAAGAATATGCTCCTGTACAGCTAGGTGCAACATTTTTGCCCAACCTGTAAGTGTTTTTGACACAAGGGTCGCCGCTACCACAGGTCGTAGGGCGGATCCCAACAAGGCAAACATGGTTCTGCTCACCACTTCTGACCTCCTGTCAGTGGGGTCCTCAAATGCAGGAGTCCCCTCCATCGGGAGAGTGATGGCCTTGTTCAACCGGGCGACTGGAGGGTCGACCACTGGGGGAGAAGCCCACTTTTTAAGTAGGGCATCTTCAAGGGGTACCTGATAGACAAACGCCGCAGGACCATAAAAAAATTCTTCTGCGGCTTTTCCCAGACCTTATCAATGAGCTGGTCAAAGAAAGTACAATGGAAAAAACCCCTTTAGAAGGCCTGGCCTTAAAAGAACCAAAGGAGACAGTATCCGCCTGAGGTTCTGCATCCGCAGCATTTGAGCTTGAGAGTGTCCCTCACCACAGTCATGAGCACACTAACAAGCGCCCTGTCATTTACTGACTCAGAACTGGAGTTTCCCTCATAAGGAATGTCCTGTTCAAAACCATCCATACATTCAGAACTAGGGTCCTGAGCGATAGTGGCTAGGCCCATATCTGAATCAGCGCACTGCCCTCGAGTAGCTAAAGTGGGGAGAGGGCGCCTTTTTGCACCTTGCGCTTGCACACAGCTCCCATCCTGGTCAGAAATTGATTCCAGGGCTGCCCACAACAGGTCCATAGGGACCGCAGTGCTGAAGCACTGCCTGTTGCCACTGACATTTTTAGGGGAGCTGGTGACACAGACTCCATATTGTCCCTCTCTGAGACTCTCTCAGATAAAAAGTCCACCCACAGGCTGTGCTGACTGAGGAGGGGGCGCCCAGGGGACTCACCAAACCGGACCAGGGACCGCTTAGTTCCGCTGTCTGTACCGCGCTGTGTCAGCGCTGGTAAGCTGTGAGGAGACTGTGAGGAGATTTGCGCTGCTATAGCAGCGCTAGAGGCCAAACTAGTGCTGAAAAGCGCGCGGGCTACAAGAAAATGGCCGCCGCACTTCACTGAGGCGATCCGCGGCAAGATGGCCGCCATGACGCAGTTAAAATGAAACAGCACAGACGCACAGCGCCACTCGGCGCTCAGGCCCCCAAAAAAAAAACCACACAAAAAAGCCCCAAGGCATACATTGCAGACCAGCATGAGCCCCCCAAGAACAGTGTGACCCCCAAGCACCCCACACAGTCAGCGCCAGTAATGGTGACAGAGAGCGACAATAAAATACAGGGGGAGACAGGGAAAATCCCCCACAGAGAAACACACAGCCCTTTGTACTCACCTGCAGGCAGGAGAGACTACTTACCCGTCCCCTGAGGGACACACTGGTGTTTCTGACAGGACTATCACAGTGCAGTACTGAGTAGCTGTCGGCCCGGTCCACCGCGAAAGATACAGTCAGTCAGGAGCTGTTCAGTCTTGAGAGGACCGTGGGAGCATGAAAGCAAACCCGGCCACCCCTGGAGTCATGGGGCCTGTCGTGAACTGAGTCTCACGCACACAAGGCGAGGATCAGCACGCTCGATGGTCGGACAGGGAAGACTACGAGGATATCTTGTACCCAACCTGTTGCCCAGCCGACAGTTGATAGAAGATTCTCAAAAATAAAATAAAAAAGAATTCCAAAAAGGAATAAAATAGGTCAGGAGACTGGCTCCTGAGGGAGCCACGTCTTCTCCTTCTGCTAGGCAGAAAAAAACTGAAGTCTGCTGACTGTAGTGGGAGGGTTATGCCCGGAGGGACCGCCCCCTGGGTGGGGCTGTTGAGCTCTGGCTTTTAGAATGTATGTATAACATTTCACATTCTGCCTAGGTCTTCTCCTGCAAGCAGGGACATAACCCACGTGTAAAGTGTAAAGACACACCGTGTCAGTCCATGGATGATAAGAGAAAATTGTTTTCCAATAGTCATATCATTTAATTTCTGCTTGGCTGTTATATGTTACATTAGCCCAACAGCACATGACACGTTACTGTCACTGTTTTCATTATTTATCTCAAATACATTTAAAGTAGTTGTAAACCCTTACAACACATTTTTTGCTACAGGTAAGCCTATAATAAGGCTTACATGTAGCTACCCTGGATATCTCCTAAACCTGAACTGTTTAGGAGATATCCTCTCCCCTGTATTTGCATGTGCCAACGTAATCGGCACATGTGCACTGAAGCAATGGCACGTACGTGCCGTTGCTTCAGTGAGTGTGCCGTTACCGGCGGCTCCCGCGCACATTCGCGGGAGTAACGTCATTGCAGCTCCGGCCAATCAGAGCGCCGGAGCCGCAATACCAGGAAGTAACCCCCGGGAGTGATGTCGCCGGCCGGTGCTGTGTATGGGCACCGCAGCGAGGGCTTCGATCTCAGGTGAGTATTACATAATGAGCTAGTACGCTATGCATATTGGCTCATTATGCCTTTGTCTTACAGGTGGTAGTTTTTTTTTTTTTTTTAAAGTGGGTTTACAACCATTTTAATGTCATGCCAATTCGCAATTTTTTGCCATTATATTGTGGTACCCAACCTTTTGAAGAGTGCAAGCCACTTAAGGGACTTGGTAACTGGTCCTGGGCCACAATGAGCAGATGACAGGTCTGTGTCCACTCTGCATACGCAGAGCAGACATGGACACAGTCCAATCTACTCTATGGGCCCTCCGATCCGATCTGCCCAGATGGAAGGGGACAGACCCCCCCCCCCTCTGGGCTTTTTTTTTTTTTTAGTGGATCGGATTTGGAGGTAGGCAGGTGCCGCTCCATAGGAGGTGAATGGAGGGTCTGATTGGGTCGGACCAATCGCATGAAAGGGGCCCAAGGCTGCTTTCACACTTAAGTGCTGCGGTTTACCCACACCATGGGTTCAGTGCACCTATGGCTTTACTGCAGGTTAGCTGCACTTTGTCATAGCCTTCCATTATATCCTGCAGGTGTAGTGCGCTTTCTGAAAGCGCACCAAACCCACAGGTACTAAAATAGGTCAATGGCTCAGTGCAGGTAACCCGCAGGAGCCCTCTGAGGTGGCCCATGACCTCCTACTCTGGGATGGCTGGTTGGCAAGATCAAAATGCGGGTCCCCAGCCTGCCATCCCAGATCGTCAATGTTATGAATGAAGCTGACGGTAGAAGAGGCAAGCGGCTGCGGAGCACTTACGGATCAGTTTGAAAGCAGCCTGGTAAACACTGCAGAACAGCGATTTCCATATATACACTGTGATTTTAGTATTAAAAAAAACGTACCTTTAATAACAGTCTTCCATTCAGGCATCATCGGCTGTTGCCGTCCCAGGCAGGGTACATTTGGTATCACTTTGCCTGTGACAGTAAGCTGCACTATACAGAAAGCATCGGCTCATTTGGCTCTGCTCTGCAGCCGCTTGCCTCCTCTACCGCCGGATTCATTCATAACATTGACTATCTGAAATGGCAGGCTGGGAACCCGCAATTTGGTCTTGCCAACCAGCCATCCCAGAGTAGGAGGTCATGGGCCACATCAGAGGGCTCCGCGGGTTACATGTGGCCCCCGGGCCACTGGTTGGGCACCCCTGGCATAGAATAACTAGAATACCAAATTGTTTCAGAGTGTGTAATTTTATTCAAATGTTGTAACTATTACAATGCAACAGAAGACAGAATGGACACACCCAAACAGCTCACCTTATATTAGTTTTCCGATCATCATCATTACCAAATTCCTGCAAGAAATTTGGAAAAAGCATGCATAAGGTTAAGCAATTCAATTGAAAGTGGGTACCAAATACAGAGGGTTGACAAGGTTCCCAAACTTTTACAAAGATATCCAGCTATCTAACCAATAATATAAAGTGCATTAAAAGCCGGACTTTTTACATAAAATAATCTATGCCAAAACATTATGAAGTCAGTCAATCCCCAAAAAAATACTGAATAGTTAGCATTCTGTGGACCTAGTCACCAGCTGGCTATAAATATGTCAAGTCCTACTAAGATCCTTTGCACTGCCCTCATGAAGAATGAACAGCATGGCCTCAGCAGACTGGATTAAAGCTGATCTAAACCTTACCAGGTGACCTTTGGTTTTCTAAGCCATGTGTGCCAAACAATTCTAATATTTTTTCTTTTAGAAAACATTTTCACCTTTTTCTATCCTTTTTTGCACCTCAGCCATACTAATCTGAAGCGTTCTTACTGCATCTGCTTTCTTTCTACATGCATGTGCTCCAATGGTGGATGCATGTTATTGCACAGGGAGAGCTTCCCAATAACAGAAGAACATCCCTGCACAGTCTGCATTTGAACAGCTGCCTGTCTCTGCTGCAGTACCTGTGATATGGTGACAATGCAGGAGAACAGGTGGCAAAAAGGGGCAGAACACGGTCAACCCAAAACAGCAAAGTAAATGAACAAGGTCCTTAATGGCAGGATCACCAGGTATTATTTTAAACAAATCTGAAGATTTTAAAAGGCTAAAAAAATACGTTTTAAAACATAAATATGTGGAAGATCATATTGGGTCTTAGGAGGTTGGGTTTAGATCTATTTTAAGAGGCTGTCTACACCTAATGCAAACAGCAATGTTATCCTGAACACAGGTGCCCTTTCCCACCAATGCTTTGCTATTGAGCAAGAAATGAGATGGCCTACTTCAATGACCAATAATAAATCACAGGAGGGGGATGGGCTGAGTAGGGAGCTCGGGCCAATCCTTAACTTCATGCTGACTAGGGATGGGCTATCTGTTCGAGTCGAACATTGCCTGTTCGCCCGCTCGCCGAACAGCGAACAATTTGGGGTGTTCACGGCAAATTCGAAAAGCCGCAGAACAGCGAACAATTTGGGGTGTTCACGGCAAATTCGAAAAGCCGCAGAACTTTAAAAGTGGGAGAAATCAAAAGTGCTCATTTTAAAGGTTAATATGCAAGTTACTGTCATAAAAAGTGTTTGGGGACCCGGGTCCTGCCCCAGGGGACATGCATCAATGCAAAAAATTTTAAAAAAACGACAGTTTTTTTCGGGAGCAGTGATTTTAATAATGCTTAAAGTAAAATAATAAAAGTGAAATATTCCTTTAAATTTCGTACCTGGGGGGTGTCTAAAGTATGCCTGTAAAGTAGCGCATGTTTCCCGTGGTTAGAACTGTCCCTGCACAAAGTGTAATTTCTAAAGGAAAAAAAGTAATTTAAAACTACTCGCGGCTATTAATGAATTGTCGGGTCCCGGCAATACAGATCAAAGTCATTGAAAAAAAAAAACGGCATGGGCCCCCCCCCCCCAGTCCATTACCAGGCCCTTTAGGTCTGGTATGAATATTAAGGGGAACCCCGAACCAACAAAAAAAAAAGCGCCCCCAAATTCCATATCAGGCCCTTCAGGTCTGGTATGGATATCTTCCACACATTTGCTGTGTCCCCCACATGGCTTCTCAAACTGCAAACGGGGCTTCTTATGGCTTTTTTTCAACAATGGCTTTCTTCTTGCCACTCTTCTTAGGCCAGATTTGTGGAGTGCACGACTAAAGCCTTGTACACACGTTCCGATTGTTGACAGACTGTTGTCCTAAAATCTGACCGTACGCGCCTTCTGACAATTGTTGTCCAACTTTCGACAAATGTTGGATGGCAGGCTAGTAAATTTTCGGCGGACAACGGTCTGTAGTCTGATTTTCGACGGTACACAAGTCCGTCATACAAGTCGAAAGTACAAACATGCATGCACGGAATCAATGCTCAAACATGAAAATTAGCAGAAGGGGCCCAAAGGGTAGCACTCAAGAGCTGAAATTCCTCGTAGTACGTCACTACGTTCATGTTTGTTGGCCGACAATTGTGTACCGTTAGTATGCAAGACAAGATCCAAGCACACAAAAATCAGACGCTCGTTTGGCCAACAATCAGATCGTGTGTACAAGGCTTAATAGTTGTCCTGTGGACAGATTCTCCCACCAGAGCTGTGAATCTCTGCAGCTCCTCCAGAGTTACCATGGGCCTCTTGGCTGCTTCTCTGAATTTCATTTCGTTTTACAGCTTACATGTTTAGAGTTATAGAGGAGGTCTAATGCTAGAATTATTGCTCTCGCTCTAATGTACGCGGCGATACCTCACATGTGTAATTTAAACGCCGTTTACATATGTGGGCGGGACTTGTGTGCGTTCGCTTCTGTGGGCGAGCCCACGGGGTCGGGGGCGCTTAAAATTTTTATATTGTTTATTCTACTGTATTTTTTTTTATTTTTTTATTAACACTTTCTTTTTAAAATATTATTATTTTTTTATTCCTATTACAAGGAATATTAACTGGATGGACTTGTGTCTTTTTTCAACCTGACTAACTATGTAACTATGTAACATCCCTTGTAATAGGAATGGTGCGTGACAGGTCCTCTTTATGGAGAGATGTGGGGTCTATACCCCACATCCCTCCTTCAGGCTGGAAAGCATCAAATAAAAAAAAATAAAAAAAGACAGATCTGATGCTTTTCAGCCGAGATCTCGGCTATGTTGACATATCGGTAACCATCAGGTCACCGGAAATCTCCTTGCTCTTTATCCGGCGGCAGCTTCTTTCTCCGGGTCCCCTATGGCACGGGCGAGCCCGGAGAAGCACCAGAGAAGGCAGGGGAGATGTCCCCTCCCGCCGCCTGTAAGAACGATCAAGCGTCTGAACTGCCGCTATGATCGTCCTTTCGGTGCACAGAATCGCCAGCTGAAAAAGCGGTTATCTGATTGATGCCATTGCATCATTCAGATATAACCACTGAAAGTCAAAAGACGTCATATGACGTCCTTGGCCTGGAAGTGGTTATTGCTCTCCTTGCCCGGCCTGTCAGTTTAGGTGGACGGCCATGTCTTGGTAGGTTTGCAGTTGTGCCATACTCTTTCCATTTTCAGATGATGGATTGAACAGTGCTCCGTGAGATGTTTAACCACTTCCCGCCCCGTCAATAGCAGATTGACGTCCGGGAAGTGGTTCAGTTATCCACACTGGACGTCATATGACGTCCTGCGGGATAACAGCCGCCGCGCGCCCGGGGGGGCGCGCATCGCGGCGATCGGTGGGTCAGTCTGACCCACCGCTACACTGATCTCGGTAAAAAGCCTCCGGCGGAGGCTTTTTACCACGTGATCAGCCGTGTCCAATCACGGCTGATCACAATGTAAACAGGAAGAGCCGTTGATCGGCTCTTCCTCACTCGCGTCTGACAGACGCGAGCCGATCGGTGGCTCTCCTGACAGGGGGGGTTTGCGCTGATCGTTTATCAGCGCAGCCCCCCCTCGGATACCCACACTAGACCACCAGGGAAGCCCCAAGCATGTGGATGGCCCCCATGGCCATCCACATGTAATAAAAAAAAAAAAAATATGCCAATCAGTGCCCACAAATGGGCACTGACTGGCACTATGATGGCACCACCACAATGTGTGGTGGCTGGCATTGCTGGGCATCAGTGCCCGTCCGTGCCGCCAATCAGTGCCCGTCCGTGCCGCCAATCAGTGCCGCCTATGAGTGCCAATCAGTGCCGCCTATGAGTGCCAATCAGTGCCGCCTATGAGTGCCCATCAGTGCCGCCTATGAGTGCCCATCAGTGTCGCCTTATCAGTGGCGCCTTATCAGTGCCCGTCATTGAAGTAGAAAAGGTACTTATTTACCAAAAAAATTTACAGAAACAAAGAAAAAATAGGATTTTTTGTACTCACCTTAAAATCCTTTTCTCTGACATCCATGGACTGACACGGTGTCTCTTTACACTTTACACGTGGGTTATGTCCCTGCTTGCAGGAGAAGACCTAGGCAGAATGTGAGATGTTATACATACATTCTAAAAGCCAGAGCTGAACAGCCCCACCCAGGGGGCGGTCCCTCCGGACATAACCCTCCCACTACAGTCAGCAGACTTCAGTTCGTAACAAAGCAGTACAAACTTAAAAAGGAAGGGTGGGTGCCGTGTCAGTCCATGGATGTCAGAGAAAAGGATTTTACGGTGAGTACAAAAAATCCTATTTTCTCTTACCATCCATGGACTGACACGGTGTCTCTTTACACTTTACACGTGGGATGTCCCAAAGCAGTGTCAAGAGGGATGGGAGCAGTATAAATGGAAAAACCAAAAACTTCACTCCAAGAAGGCAGAGCTCCTCAACGGAGGAGTCGCAACTTTAAACAGCGGCCTGCAGCACCCTGCGGCCGAAGGAAGCATCCGGAGATGCAGCCACATTAACCTTATAAAACTTAAAAGGCATGAACAGACGACCAGGTCGCCGCCTTGCACACTTGTGCAACCGACGCTTGATGTCGGAAAACCCAGGAAGCACCAATTGCCCTGGTGGAATGCGCCGTAACCGGAAAGGGAGGCGCCCGCCCTTTGAGAGCATAGGCTTGAATGACGGTTTGTCTGATTCCCCTAGAAATGATGGCAGACGAAACCGCTTGGCCCTGTTATGGACCAGAGACAGTCACAAACAGTGAGTCGGACTTTCGAATAGAAGCAGTAGTAGACAGGTACACCCGTGAGGCTTGTACCACATCCAATATGTGCAGCGCAAACTCTCTGGGATGCGATGGGTGAGGACACAAGGACGGGAGGACAATGTCCTCATGTAGGTGAAAGGTCGACACCACCTTTGGCAAAAAGGAAGGTCACGGATGCAACACCGCCTTATCCTTATGGATGACTAAATATGGCGACTTGCAGGACAAAGCCGCCAACTCAGACACCCGTCAAACAGAAGTGATTGCCACTAAAAGGCCACCTTCTGAGACAAGACAAGAGGGGAATATCCCGGATATTCCCAAAAGGAGGTTCCTGGAGGACCGAGAGCACCAAATTCAGATCCCACGGTGGGAGAGGAGGCTTGACAGGAGGGAGCACATGGCGAACCCCCAACACAAGGTGCTAACCAAGAAATGACCCGCTAGAGGTCGCTGAAAGAAGACGGCCAAGGCCGAAATCTGATCCTTGATGGTACTCAAAGCAAGCTTTTGGGTCACTCCACACTGCAGAGGACGCAGGATTCTGGGGAAGGAATACGTCCGAGGACGCCAGTCCAGCGCTTCGCATATGGCGATATAAGCTTTCCAGGCACGGTGATAGATCTGCTTGGAGGAAGACTTCCGTGTCCTTAACATGGTCAAAATGACCGAGTCCGAGAGACCTTCGGACCCTCAACACCTGGCTTTTAACAGCCCTGCCATTAAAGCCAGAGACTGTAAGCCGGATGAAACATAGGACCTTGAGACTGAAGGTCCTCCCTCATCGGCAACCGCCAGGGAACGTCCGCGACGAGACGTACCAGATCAGCGTACCAGTGATGCTGAGGCCAATCAGGAACAATTAGGATCACCAGAGTTTATATCAGGCGATAAGGACCCTATGGGGCCACCAACGCATCCGAGGCATCGCCCAAGGATCCCTGGATCTGGCCACAACCTCGACCCTTGCGATTGAGTCGAGAGGCCATCAGGTCCACATCCGGCGTGCCCCACCGTCGGCAAAGGAGTTGAAATATGCAAGGGCCACTCTTCTTGGTCCGGCGATTGGCGACTCAGATAGTCCGCCTGCCCATTGTCTATGCCCAGAATGTAAATGGCCTACAGAGCCGGCACGTTTCTTCCGGCCCACTTCAGGATACGGACTACCTCGGAAGCCGCAGCTGAGCTCCGAGTCCCCCCTTGATGGTTTACATACGCCACCGCCGTGGCGTTGTCCGACTGGCTCCTGATGGAGCGACCCCGTACTCTCTCCGACCTGAGGAGAGACACAGTCCGATGGCCCGTATTTCCAGAACAGTGATTGGTAAACGGGCTCGTCCGGAGTCCAAGGCCTTGAGCCGACAGGACTCCCCAGACTCCACCCCAGCCCGTCAGGCTGGTGTCCGTCGTGAGTACCGTCCATTGGATGGGAGGGGAACGACTTTCCGGACCGAAGAGCCGAGGATCTCAACCACCATGTCAGGGGCGCCCTGACCAGGTGAATCACCTGGATCTGAAGATCCAAGGACAACGGGGATTTGTCCCAGGTGGACAAGATCTCCTTCTGCAATGCCCTGGTGTGTGATTGGGCATACGGAACGGCCACGAAGGAGGCCACCACGAGTCCCGGGACTCTCATGCAAAAAAACGGATTGACAACCATTTTCGGGATGTCAGCACCCGCACCGCAGACTGAAGTGTCAGCAACTTCTCCAGAGGTAGGATACCTTTGCCTCCAAGGAGTCTAGAATCAGAACTAGATACCCCAGACACTGAGTCGGGACCAGGACTGACTCCTGAATGTTCAGGAACCACCCGAAGTCCCTGAGGGTCTAATTGACGATAGTCACCTTTCCTCTAAGTCTGAGCCACTTTCTGCTCTTAGCAGAAGATCGTCCAGATAGCCCACGACAGCAATACCTCACTGTAACAGAAGGCTAGAACCGGAGCAAGCACCTTGGTGAACACCCTTGGTGCCAAGGCTAGGCCGAAAGGAAGAGCCACAATCGATAGTGGACTTCACTGATCGCAAGCGCAGAAACTTCTGGTGACTTGCGCAGATCGGAACATGCAAGTAGGCGTCCTTGAAGTCCAAGGACGCCAGAAGAAAATCCCTTTGGTGGAGTGTAGCGATCACCGTGCGAATGGATTCCATGCGGAATTTCTGCACCTTCTCGAAGGCATTCAGGGCCTTGAGGTCCAGGATAGGTCGAACCACGTCCTATTTTTGGGACGACAAACAGATTCGAGTAGAATCCCTGAAAACTCTCCTGTGACGGAACCGGCACAATCACTCCGGACCTGATCAAATCCTGTACAGCCCCCAAGAGGGCTGCCCGACAGGTAGGAAGGAGAGGAAGATTCGAGGGAAAGAATCTGTCTGGGGGCCAGGATCGGAATACTATCCTGTATCCTGAGGTGACCACCTCGCACACCCACCAGTCGAAGATTCGGGAGGACCACCGATTCGTGACCTGCGAAGTCGTCCCCCCACCCCAGAGTCGGGCGGAGGCAAGACTTCACGCGGAGGCGGGCTTGGGAGCCGCTTGTTCGGCTTACGCACCCAGGGGCACTTGTGCCCACCAGCCGCACTGCCGTCAGTCTGAGAGGACCTACCCGTGGACTCTGACTGACGAAAAAACCCCGTTTTGCTGGAAAGGAAGGCCCCTGTTTTCGGCGGGCCTCCTCACTCTTGCTAGTCTAAGGAAGAAGAGTGCTTTTACCTCCCATGACATCCATGACGATGTCATCCAGAGCAGCACCGAAAGGTCTACCACCTTTAAAAATGGTAGATCTGTCAGGAGCTTCCTAAGGCTAGGTCAGCAGACCAGCACTTCAACCAGATAAGACGACGCAATACCACCGCCGAGACAGAGGCCCTGGATATTAAAGGGGCCGCGTCCAACGTGGCGTTGCACACATAAACCAGGCCCTGAACCAGTTGGTGGGCCAGAGCAACTGTGTCTGGAGGAAGATTATGCTCCTGTACAGCTAGGTGCAACATTTTTGCCCAACCTGTAAGTGTTTAAGACACAAGGGTCGCCGCTACCACAGGCCGTAGGGCAGATCCCAACAATGCAAACATGGCTCTGCTCACCACTTCTGACCTCCTGTCAGTGGGGTCCTCAAATGAAGGAGTCCCCTCCATCGGGAGAGTGATGGCCTTGTTCAACCGGGCGACTGGAGGGTCGACCCTGGGGGAGAAGCCCACTTTTTAAGTAGGGCATCTTCAAGGGGTATCTGATAGACAAACGCCGCGGGACCATAAAAAAATTCTTCTGCGGCTTTTCCCAGACCTTATCAATGAGCTGGTCAAAGAAAGTACATATGGAAAAACCTCTTTAGAAGGCCTGGCCTTAAAAGAACCAAAGGAGACTGTATCCGCCTGAGGTTCTGCATCCGCAGCATTTTAGCTTGAGAGTGTCCCTCACCGCAGTCATGAGTACACTAACAAGCGCCCTGTCATTTACTGACTCAGAACTGGAGTTTTCCTCATAAGGAATGTCCTGTTCAAAACCATCCAATACATTCAGAACTAGGGTCCTGAGCGGTAGTGGCTAGGCCCATATCTGAATCAGCGCACTGCCCTCATGAAGTAAAGTGGGGGGAGGGCGCTTTTTTGCCCCCTTGCGCTTGCACACAGCTCCCATCCTGGTCAGAAATGATTCCAGGACTGCCCACAACTGGTCCCTAGGGACCGCAGGTGCTGAAGCACTGCCTGTTGTCCACTGACATTTAGGGGAAGCTGGTGACACAGAGAAACACACAGCTTTTTGTACTCACCTGCAGGCAGGAGAGACTACTTACCCGTCCCCTGAGGGACCCACTGGTGTGTTTCTGACAGGACTATCACAGTGCAGTACTGAGTAGCTGTCGGCCCGGGCCACCGTGAAAGATACAGTCAGTCAGGAACTGTTCAGTCTTGAGAGGACAGTGGGAGCATGAAAGCAAACCCGGCCACCCCTGGAGTCATGGGGCCTGTCGTGAACTGAGTCTCACGCACACAAGGCGAGGATCAGCACGCTCGATGGTCGGACAGGGAAGACTACGAGGATATCTTGTACCCAACCTGTTGCCCAGCCGACAGTTGATAGAAGATTCTCAAAAATAAAATAAAAAAAGAATTCCAGAAAAGGAATAAAAATAGGTCAGGAGACTGGCTCCTGAGAGAGCCACGTCTTCTCCTTCTGCTAGGCAGAAAAAAACTGAAGTCTGCTGACTGTAGTGGGAGGGTTATGTCCGGAGGGACCGCCCCCTGGGTGGGGCTGTTCAGCTCTGGCTTTTAGAATGTATGTATAACATCTCACATTCTGCCTAGGTCTTCTCCTGCAAGCAGGGACATAACCCACGTGTAAAGTGTAAAGAGACACCGTGTCAGTCCATGGATGGTAAGAGAAACTTCGTTTTTTTCAAAATTTTCGCTCTTTTTTTATTTGTTGTGCAAAAAAAAAAAAAAAAAAAATCGCAGAGGCGATCAAATACCACCGAAAGAAAGCTCTATTTGTGGGAACAAAATGATAAAAAATTTGTTTGGGTACAGTGTAGCATGACCGCGCAATTGTCATTCAAATTGCGACAGTGCTGAAAGCTGAAAATTGGCTTGGGCAGGAAGCTGTATAAGTGCATAGTATTGAAGTGGTTAAAGATTGGGATATTTTCTTATAACCTAACCCTGCTTTAAAAACTTCTCCACAACTTTATCCCTGACCTGTCTGGTGTGTTCCTTGGCCCTCATGATGCTGTTTGTTCACTAAGGTTCTCTACAAACCTCTAAGTGCTAGTTCACACCAGACACAGTTGCGTGTGCTTTTTTTCTGCGCTAAAAATGCATGCACAGTGTTTTCCATGTATTCCAATGGCTCTAGATCACACCAGTGCAGTCAACTGACTGTATTGGTGCAGAAAAAAACGGAACTGCACGGAACTGCATCTGGTGTGAACTGGCCCTAAGGCCTGGTTCACACTGGGGCGACAAACGCTCCGACATTGGGAGCTCATGTCGCATGACGTGTGAAAATCAATGTTTCCCTATGGGAGCCGTCCTAACTGGTCCGACACATGTTGGTCCGACTTTGAAAATGCTCCCTGTACTACTTTGGCCCGACTTTGATCCGACTTCAGCCCATTGACTATCATTGAAGTCGGATCAAAGTCGGACCGCAGTCTTGCATGGTCCGACTTTGGCATGCGACTTGTGCTGTACTGCTCTTGAGGGGGAACTCCAGGCCAAATTTTAAATAAAAAACCGGCGTGGGTTCCCCTCCAGAGGCATACCAGGCCCTTGGGTCTGGTCTGGATTTGAACGGGCGCCCCTACGCCGAAAAAACGGCGTGGGGGGTCCCCCCAAAATCCAAACCAGACCCTTATCCGAGCACACAACCTGGCAGGCCGCAGGGGAAGAGGGGGGGACGAGAGAGCGGCCCCCCTCCCTCCTGAACCGTACCAGGCTGCATGCCCTCAACATGGGGGGTTTGGTGCTCTGGGGCAGGGGGGCGACCTGCGGCCCCCCCACCCCAGAGCACCCTGCCCCCATGTTGATGAGGACAGGGCCTCTTCCCGACAACCCTGGCCGTTGGTTGTCGGGGTCTGCGGGCAGGGGGCTTATCGGAATTCGGGAGCCCCCTTCAATAAGGGGGCCCCCGGATCCCGGCCCCCCACCCTATGTGAATGAGTATAGGGTACATCGTACCCCTACCCATTCACCTGGTGGAAAAAAATTGCAATAAAAAAACACTACACAGGTTTTCAAAGTAATTTATTGCACAGCTCCGGGGGTCTTCTTCCGACTTCCGGGGGTCTTCTTCCGACTTCCGGGGGTCTTCTTCCGACTTCCGGGGGTCTCCGGTGTCGTCTCTGGCCCCGGAGCATGTGACTGTGACGTCATGGGAACATGTGACTGTGACGTCATGAGAAGCCTATATTAATGCGGAGCGGAGCGGAGAGCCAGTATTACAGCGAGAGGAAGCGACGCGTCAACATCGAGAAGGAGAAGAGGGAAGAAGAAGCCGACGGCGACGACGGGAAGACCGACCCCTCCACTAGCGAAAGAGCTACGAAGAAGTTAGTGGAGGGGCCGGCAGAAGGACAACGGAGAGCCGGACGAGACAACGGAAAGACCGGGCCTCTGTTAGCAAGAGAGCTAAAAAGAAGTTAGCGGAGGCCCGGCGGAAGAAAGAACCGGAGACGACACCGGAGACCCTCGAAGTCGGAAAAGACCCCCGGAAGTCGGAAGAAGACCCCCGGAAGAAGACCCCCGGAAGTAGACCCCCGGAGCTGTGCAATAAATTACTTTGAAAACCTGTGTAGTGTTTTTTTATTGCAATTTTTTTCCACCAGGTGAATGGGTAGGGGTACGATGTACCCTATACTCATTCACATAGGGTGGGGGGCCGGGATCCCCCTTATTGAAGGGGGCTCCCGAATTCCGATAAGCCCCCCGCCCGCAGACCCCGACAACCAACGGCCAGGGTTGTCGGGAAGAGGCCCTGTCCTCATCAACATGGGGGCAGGGTGCTCTGGGGTGGGGGGGCCGCAGGTCGCCCCCCTGCCCCAGAGCACCAAACCCCCCATGTTGAGGGCATGCGGCCTGGTACGGTTCAGGAGGGAGGGGGGGCCGCTCTCTCGTCCCCCCCTCTTCCCCTGCGGCCGGCCAGGTTGTGTGCTCGGATAAGGGTCTGGTTTGGATTTTGGGGGGACCCCCACGCCGTTTTTTCGGCGTAGGGGCGCCTGTTCAAATCCAGACCAGACCCAAGGGCCTGGTAATGCCTCTGGAGGGGAATCCACGCCGTTTTTTAAATTTAAAATTTGGCCTGGAGTTCCCCCTCAAGATTCATACCAAACACAGTGCCCGATATTGGCGGAGATCCAAGTCGGATCCCCGTTCATTGAAAGTCGGACATATGTCGGCTTCATGTCGCAGGGCAAAGTCGGATCCAAAGTAGGACAGATGTCGTGTCGCACTAGTGTGAACCCGGCCTAAAGGGCTTCACAAAACAGCTGTATTTATACTAAGATTAAATTGCACACAGGTGGACTTTATCTACTAATTAGGTGACTCTAGATTCTTGTTAGGGGTAGAGTAAAGGGGGCTGAATACAAATGCACGCCACACTTTTCACATATTTGTGAAATTTTTTAAAAACCATTTATCATTTTCCTTCCACTTCACAATTATGTGCCACTTTGTGTTGGTCTATCACATAAAATACATTTACATTTTTGGCTGTAACATGAAAAGATTTGGAAAATTTTAACCGGGGTATGAATACTTTTTCAAGGCACTGTACAGTCATTTAATTTTTAAACCAATGCATAGATCTTAACAGGACAAATGCTATGTGCACTGGACCCCCCCCCCCCCAGGGCTTCTTCAAAGATTGTAACATTCTAGTCATAATTCCTTTTATAACTAGCTTCTAACAGGCTTCAGCAATACTTAAAGACTTTGAGAGCTTGCTAGCAACTTGTTTAAGTGACACAACTTCCAGTATCAGCTGTGTTTTAATATATCCAAACTGTAGCTGAAAGGTGCTTTTAGGAGTGTCAACAAAGTTGTTTGAAACTTGCTGTAAGCATTAACAATGTTTGGTGAAAGTTTGCTGTACACATTGCTCTTAAACACAACAAATACCATATGTATGAGGTTTTTTTGGTAAATCCTTCCGCACAGGGGCTTTAGAATAAAGTTTGGAATTGTGGAAAACAACAATACCAAAAGGTGAAAGAAGATCAGGACGCTGTTAGTCTAAGCTGCTCATGTTTAACCCAAGACATTTCCTCAGGAACTAAGCTCCCTACCATCTGGATAATGTGAACAAAAAAGGAAAATGATATAAAAGTTTAGCACAGCACTACATTCCCTGTACTTATGGAGAAAAAATAATCCTGGTTACATTATTATTTAAGATGAAAAACTTTAGAACATTACCCTGGCTTCAGCATCAAACACCCTTCTGGGAGTGTCACATGTCTGGTGCATTCCACCATGCTGTGGTTCCACCCGATGACCACCCAACATTACTACTGTATTTTGTAGTGATATAAGGGCCTTGGAAGAATCCGCAGAAGTGGACCATACACTTACCCAGAAGGGTCTGATGGGAAGATTTTTCAGCCTGGGTTGTACCTGAAGAATAATGTTACAGACACTACACATTTATTTAAATTTAAACTTTTGGTGAATGACAGTCACTTAATCCAAAATAAATATGTCCTTAAAAACTGAATGACATTTAATCCAGAATACCAAGGACATCTATCTAGTGATAGATCATAATTACTGCAGAAGACAGCACTGGTGAGGAGGTGAGTAACACCAAGTATAGTAGTTTGTTGTCGTTTTCCTTTTTTTTTTTTTTTTTTTTTATCTCCTGGGTTATCATAAAAAAAATTAAATTAAAAATTAAACCCTGGCTGGGCTTTATCGAAACCTACACTGAGGGAGTATGGAAGCTCCCACTGCCAACTTCTCCTATCAACTGCCCAGCTGTTACACTGAATCATCAGTGGCTTCAATACTTTCTGAGCAACTGAACTGGAACAAGTATGCAGATCGGCAGAGTTATGACTGCACTTTAGCTTTTCTATCCTGCATGCTTATCCTGGATCAATAACTCAAAGCACTGAAGTCAGAGCCATCCAGACAACTAGCATTTTCAGTCTAGAAATGGCTGCGTCTATTGTCCTCTCATTTTCGCTTCCCTCTTAGCCCCCTTTCACATATGGCTGATCTGCTCAGCGGAGTCCACTAGCTCAGTGGGAGATCGCTCCATTGATCCCAGCTGAGTCGGCGGATGACATGTTCGTCTCTGCGCACTGTGCAGGGATGGACCTGTCAGAGCCCCACTGTCCTCTATGGGAGATCGGATAAAAACGGATCCGCTGTCCGTTTTCATCCAATCCGCTGGATGGATGGCAATGTCTGTTTTGAGCAGATCTTATTGGATCGGATGGCAGGCGGGTGTCAACGGACACATCTCCGCTGACATCTGCCTGCTCATACAAGTCAATGGGTGGCCCGCTCGGATCCCCTAAGCAAAGCGTCTTGAAAGAGCCTCTCCTTCAATGTGAAAGCCCAAGGGCTTTCACACTGGAGCAGTGCGCTGGCAGGACGGTAAAAAAAGTCCTGCTAGCCGCATCTTTGCAGCACTGTAGGAGCGTTGTATACACTGTTCCTAAAGCGCCACTGCCCATTGAAATCAATGGGCAGCACCGCAGAACCACCGGCAAAGCACCTCTGCAGCAGCGCTTTGCGGGCTGTTTTAACCCTTTTTCGGCCGCTAGCAGGGGTTAAAAGCGTCCCGCAAGCGGCCAAATAGTGCCGCAAAAATGGCTACTATGCAGAGCTGCACCAGATTTTGCACTCTTCAGTTTTAGTAAATCAACCTTACTGTGTCCAGGGATGATATTTCTGGCGCACACAAACTGGATGAAGCCAATTATGCAGTTTGTATGCGGCCAAAGCACAGAGCGCTGTTGTGTATCCAGATACTGAATCTAGCTGCATCTGATCACTGCAGTCTCTAGCACCCATCTGAATGAGCCCTAATTGCTAATGATGCTGCGGCCATGTAGTATGTTGCCGATTTTGGCAGCAAGAGATAAATGCTATAGAACAATACATGCCATAAATGTGTGACTTTTAAAAGCACAATCACCTGTATGAAGTGTATCTAAAGTGCAGATGTTTACTTTTTAGCCTTACATAAAATGTAGAAGGGTTAGGGGCGGGCCCCTATCAGGTTTTAGTGCCGTGTCCCCACTGGGGGGATTCAACCTATTAATTGGTGTCCACTGTCAGAGGAACAAAAAGTGATGAGTGATTCAAAATGTTACAGTTGTTATTGTAACAGGGATAGAAGGGATAGAAGTGACAACTGTCTAAGCGGGAAATTCCTCTCATTTTGGGTCTTTGGCACAGGAAATTAAGAAAACATTTTTCTTGTAATGCAGAAAAAAAAAAAACAATCATTTGTTTGTACATTGTTGCACCCTCTCCGGATATGTGACTGAATTGTCATTTTCTTGCTCTTCACGTTTGTATCTTCTTTGCCAGCGAGTGATCCAGCCAGCTAGAGAAGGGCTATGTACAAAAGGGTGAATATTTGTGCCCTCTATAGTGATCCTGTGTGACATTTACTAAGGGCTTGTCAGGCGGCGGTAAAAGGAGGTGGTTGAGTTGTGGTTTTACTGTCCCTAAACCACCCTCCTAAAAAGGAGGGGCATGCAGCTGCTCAGGGCTGTACACGTGCAATGGCAAAAATTCAAACAGAATTTCACATTTGGCAGGCAGTCCTGCCACTGAACACAACCCATTTAAAGGCTTGCTTACAGTTGTGTTTGGGGGGGTAAAAACACAAAGCTGAGCTGCACTTTTACTGCCTCCAACTGCTCTTCCTTTTTAAGCGGAGTGGGGGGGGGGGTGGAGCAGATAAGTGAAGACAGGAATCCTGTCCCCGCTTCTGGGAGCCATGGCTGTGGACATCACCGCTCGGCTCCCTCCTCCTTTCCCTGCCACCAGGCCAGTAGAAGAGAGGAGCGGAGCGGAGCCTCGCTCATGCGCAGTAGGGTTCCTGGTGTGAAGCCGTAAGGCTACACGGCCAGGTTCCCTAAAGCCCTGTACACACAGTCGGACTTTTGCCCAACAATCTGACCGTGTGTACGTTCCATCGGACAAACTTTTTTGCTTTTTTTGTGTTTTCATCGGACAAAAGTTGGGTCTCCAAACGGACAAACTTTTGGCCAACAAAAGTCCGATGGAGCAAAGTCCTACCGTGTGTACAGAAAACCAATCGGACTTTTGTCCGATGGACAAAACAAATAATGTTACAATCAACCAACAATAGCAGAAGTTGACCAAAGGGTGGCGGTAAAGAGCAGAAAAACCACGTGATGTTGGAAAAAGTTTTGGGAAAGTTTGCAGAAAAGTCCTGTGGTGTGTATGCTATGGGTGTTCCGGACCAACTCCGTTCGGACAAAAATCCACGGAAAAGTCCGATGGAAGTCCGACCGTGTGTACGGGGCTTTACTCGCAATGACAGCAGCAGCACAACACAGATGATGGAAACATGAGCTGCGGTGCCGACATCACTGGACTCCAGGACAGGTAAATGAGCCCTGCTCAAAGCGCACTCCAGCATGTACACTAAACTGCGCATGCACAGGAGTAACGTCATCCCACACCAGCCAAAGGCAGCTGAAGTCTGGCAACCAGAAAAAGATGCTGGTGCTAGCGAGGGACAGGGACAGTTGAAGGAAAGGCAAGTTAAGCTCTGCTTTAAAGGATGGTGCACACCACAATTTCTGTGTTCTGGATGTGTTTCTGCATGCATGTTTTTGATGCTTTCCTGTGCATTTTCACCCCTCTTTTTTTTTGCCTTCATCTCATATCAGGACATGTACACTCACCGGCCACTTTATTAGGTACACCTTGCTAGTACTGGGTTGGACCCACTTTTGCCTTCAGAACTGCCTTAATTCTTTGTGGCATAGATTCAACAAGGTGTTGGGAACATTCCTCAGAGATTTTGGTTCATATTGATATGATAGCATCACGCAGTTTCTGCAGATTTGTCAGCTGCACATCCATGATGCCAATCTCCCGTTGCACCACATCCCAAAAGTTCTCTATTGACGTGAGATCTGGTGACTGTGGAGGACATTGGAGTACAGTGACCTCATTGTCATGTTCAAGAAACCAATGGTGAGATGATTTGAGCTTTGTGACATGGTGCATTATCCTGCTGGAAGTAGCCATCAGAAGATGGGTACACTGTAGTCATAAAGGGATGGACATGGTCAGCAACAATACTCAGGTAGGCCGAGGTGTTTAAACAATGCTCAATTGGTACTAAGGGGCCCAAAGTGCGTCAAGAAAATATCCGTCACACCATTACACCACCACCACCAGCCTGAACTGTTGATACAAGGCAGGATGGATCCATGCTTCCATGTTTACATCAAATTCTGACCGTACCATCTGAATGTCGCAGCTGAAATCGAGACTCATCAGACCAGGCAATGTTTTTCCAATCCTCTATTGTCCAATATAGGTGAGCCTGTGCAAATTGTAGCCTCAGTTTCCTGTTCTCAGCTGACAGGAGTGGAGCCCAGTGTGGTCTTCTGCTGCTGTAGCCCATCTGCTTCAAGATTTGATGTGTTGTGTGTCAAGAGATGGTATTCTGCATACCTTGGTTATAGCGAGTGGTTATTTGCCTTTCCATCATCTTGAACCAGTCTGCCCTTTCTCCTCTGACATCAACAAGGCATTTTCAGCCAATTGCCGCTCACTGGATATTTTCTCTTTTTCAGACCATTCTCTGTAAATCCCAGAGATGGTTGCGTGTGAAAATCCCAGTAGATCAGCAGTTTCTTAAATACCTGGACCAGCCCGTCTGGCACCAACAACCATGCCACGTTCAAAGTCACCTAAAGTGGATGTAAAACCGATTATGAAATTTGACATTGGCACATATATCTGTAGTGTTTACTTATTTCTCTCCAAAGCTCTAAGTCCCATGTCTTTCTGCTGCTTTGTTCCTCTGTTATCAGCATGTTAACGTCTGACAAGCTCCGACACGGGAGATAAAAGCAGCTGAAAATTTGTGTAGGAGAGGTTGCTTTAAATAGATTAGCAGAGAGCTGATCTATTCACAGCACAGCTCTGCATGTTTCTTTCTTCATCTATGTGAAGGGGGTGTGCCTTTTCTCCAATCAGCTGTCACAGTGTATGCCAAGACTCCCCTCCCACTGCTGAAAGAGGAAGTAAAAATTCTAACACGATATTCACTTTCTAAAGAATATAGCAAGCTAAAGACAGCAGATATACATGGCAAACTTATGTAGGTAAATTTGTTTCATCTCTGTGTATCATCTGAGGCTGTTCACTTCACCAGGTATATGTGAGGGTTTACAACCACTTTAAATCCCTTTCTGATGCTTGGTTAGAACTTCAGCAAGTCGTCTTCACCATGTCTAGATGCCTAAACGCATTGAGTTGCTGTCATGTGATTGGCCGATTAGCAATTTGTGTTACTAAGCAATTAAACAGGTGTACCTAAGTAGCCGGTGAGTGTATATTCCAGTGCATTTTGCCACGTTCCATACAGAAAAAATAAAGCATCTTCTACTTTTGACTGCACTGCACTAGTATCAGCTAAGGGCCACTAAAATCCATGTTAAAGCAGAGCTCCACTTATTTGCACCCTCCACTAACACATTTGGCACTTTTTGAGTTGGGGGGGGGGGGGGGGGATACCTGGTTTTGACCGATACCCACTCCCAGGTAAGATCACTATGGCGATCTACGAGCATTTACTGCCCCTCCTCCTTCCCCCCGCTGCCTTCTGGGACACAAACAGGTCCCAGAAGAAGGTGGGGCCATTCAGGAAGCAAAGTATTACTCGCCCATGCGCAGTAGGAAACCGGCTGTGAAGCCTGGAGGCTTCACTGCCGATGCCTGCACCCGAATCCGACTGACGAATCCGTTCGGTGTGCCGACATTGCAGGACCTGGACAGGTAAGTGTCCTTATAGTAAAAGTCAGCAGCTACAGTATTTGTAGCTGCTGACTTTTAATTAAAAAAAAAAAAAATTACTAAAAGTCAGCAGCTACAGTATTTGTAGCTGCTGACTTTTAATTATTATTTTTATTTCTTTCAGGACTGGAGCTCCTCTTTAAAGTAGAAGTCCACCCTAACACTAAAATCTCTGAATCTACAGGCATCTACGATCTAGGACTAACCTATATAGCCCTGTACAGAAGAAATCGTTATGCATACCTTTTTTTTTTTAAGCCGTTTCGGTAAGGTCTCCAGCGGTGGAAGCTCCACAGAGGACACAGCCAACAACGGCTATGAAATGAATGGGAAGTGACATCACCCATACAGTTACTATGGGGCTTCTTTTGTTGGATACCTCTTCTGCAGCCGCCGCCAGCTCAGTGTACCGGAGCGGAGCGGCTTTAGAAAAAGTATTAAGACCCCTTTCACACTGAGGCCGCCTGTTCGTTAGCAGTAAACGCTAAAGCCCCGCTCGTTTTTAGCGACGCTTTACCGCTGTTTAAGCAGCACTTTTCAGCCGCAAGCGGGGTGCTTTCAACACAAAGAAGGAGTTAAAAACGCCCGTGTTGCGGCCCTTCAGAAGTGCTTTTCAGGCTGTCCGTTCATTGTAATGGGCAGGGGCGTTCTTGGAGCGCTGTATGGAGCGCTCTCAAACCTCCTCAAAGATGCTGCTTGCAGGACTTTTTCTAACGTCCCGCAAGCACACCGCCCCAGTGTAAAACCACTCGGGCTTTCACACTCAGTATAGGAGGCAGTTTTCAGGTACTATTTCTAGCGCCAAAATGCCTGAAAACTGCCTTCAGTGTGAAAGGGGTCTTAACACTGTCGAGGCGTTTTTGGTGCAGAATTGGTGATGCATCTGGTGTGAACCAGCCCTTAGGCTAGGTTCACACATGTGCAGTTGTGGGAATCGCAACTATTGTCGCACCCGAAATGCGCTGCTCTTTTACAGCCGTGTGGTGCTGTCATTTATTCCTAATGGCACCTCCAAACATCTAAAAACACAGCGCATTTGCGGGGATAAGAAATCCCATTGTCCAAAAGCACCATGCAATTTCCCTGCGGCTTTAAAAAAGGCACAGGAAACTTTTTCCTGCGTTTCCCACAGGTACAGCTAGAGATGCCACCTCATCCCTTTAAACTCAAACACATATTAATTACACAGGTTCTGGGGCTGATTAGGGTGGTAATTAAACTCAGTTGGTGCCTTATCTGCATTAAATTAGCCTCAGAACCTGTGTAATTCATATGTGTTCGGGTTTAAAGGGATGAGGTGGCAACCCTAGATACAGCAGCTCATTCAAGTGTGAACTCGGGCCGCACCGAACGCAGACGTGTGAACCAAACCGTAAAATATGGCGTATTGCGTCCTTACCACCTGTGAGAGAGGTGGCAAGGGCTGCTGAATGTATGAAAGCGCCTCTAGACGTCTATGTGCTGTGATGAGGTGACGTGTGTTGAACATGCTGTGCAGATTATGTTCTGTATGGTGTGACAGGAATCCTGGGAGTTGAGGTAGACTGCCTTGTGTGAATGAGCCCCCTGAGGAGACCCAGTCTCACACATAGGATATCAGACCCCCCCCCCATAGGACATGTCTATTAAACACTACACATCCATACACAGGTCATTCTGCATGTCCTCTGTCATCCTGATCCCCTATTAGGACAGGCATAACCATTCCCCCCCACTGAGGCCTACACAGCCTGCACCACCCCCGCTCTTTCCTAGGAATGGGCCGGCTTACCTCGCTGGTACTGGTCGAGGAGGCAGCACTGGGGGTCGGGGATCTCTGCAGGGTCACCAAGGCCATGGCTGCGGTGTGTCGTGTACCGGGTGAGGAGAATTCGGTGTGAGCTCTGAGGAAGCCCCGGACAGGTGCTGTCACCTCAGGTACACAGAGAACTCCCGTCCATCAATATACCGGCACCGGGCTTTACTGCTATCCCCGCCTGGCCTCTGCTAGTACCATAACCCGCCGCTCTGTGATTGGACGGCGCCGTCCTCTACAGCCTGGTTTATGTTCTGATCCCCCATCCTGGCGGATCCCGAGCTCCCCCTACTGGTGATACGGAATGCCACACACACACACACACAGTGTCACATTCCGTTATCATCCTTTCCTGGGGTCATCTATGAGGGGTCAGGACCCCAACCAAGGCTTGTCCTTCTATAAAACATAGGGGTGTTATTGGCGGGACCCAGAGTCACAGCACATACTAGGGAATCCACAAGAAAGGGGACTTTCAAGGTATGACCCCTCAGCAAACTAATCACATTGAATTTATACACACTCACTGCCCACTTTATTAGGTACACCTGTTCAATTGCTCAGTAACACAAATTGCTCATCAACCAATCACATGGCAGTACCTCAATGACCTGAGACATCTAAATGTGGTGAAGACAACTTGCTGAAGTTCAAACTGAGCATCAGAATGGGGAAGAAAGGGGAAGTAAGTGATTTTGAACGTGGCAGGGTTGTTGGTGATAGACAGGCTGGTCTGAGTATTTCAAAAACTGCTGATCTTCTGGGACTTTCACACACAACCATCTCTCGGGTTTACAGAGAATGGTCCGAAAAAAGAGAAAATATCCAGTGAGTGGCAGTTGTGTGGAGGAAAATGCCTTGTTGAGATCAGAGGAGAATGGGAAGACTGGTTTAAGATGATGGAAAGTCAACAGTAACTCAAATAACCTCTCGTTATAACCAAGGTATGCAGAATACATCTCTGAATGTACAACACATGGAACCTTGAAGCAGATGGGCTACAGCAGCAGAAGATCACCCTGAGTGCCACTACTGTCAGCTAAGAACAGAAAACTGAGGCTACAATTCGCCCAGGCTCATCAAACTTGGACAATAGAAGATTGGAAAAACATTGCCTGGTCTGATGAATCTCGATTTCAGCTGCGACATTCAGATAGTAGGGTCAGAATTTGCCATAAACAACATGAAAGCATGGATCCATCCTGCCTTGTATCAACAGTTCTGGCTGGTGGCGGGGGTGTAATGGTGTGGGGGATATTTTATTGGCACACTTTGGGTCCCTTCTTTACAATTGTGAAGTGGGTATGAACATCAAATTAGATCAGTGGTGTTGCCAACATCCCTGGAATTGGATCAAAAGAGAGAACCCCCCAGAACTGGGATTTTAAGGGCAACAATGAAGTAATATATAAACATATTTTATTACAATTTAATACAAATATGCAAATATACAAAGTTAAAACCATGGATGATACAGCAGTGAGTGGATCCTGTAGAGAAGTCCGAAAGGGCCCAACGCGTTTCGGGACCGTTTGTCCCTTCGTCAGGGGCTAGTATCCGGACGACATCACACTGTACAATGCAAAAAAAATCAATTTGAACAAAACACATATTTTAACATTAATTGTCGTGTGCAGCTAAGTACCAATTGAGCATTTTTAAACACCACGGCCTACCTGAGTATTGTTGCTGACCATGTCCATCCCTTTATGACTACAGTGTACCCATCTTCTGATGGCTCCTTCCAGCAGGATAATGCACCATGTCACAAAGCTCAAATCATCTCACCACTGGTTTCTTGAACATGACAATGAGGTCACTGTACTCCAATGGCCTTCACAGTCACCAGATCTCAATCCAATAGAGAACCTTTGGAATGTGGTGGAACGGGAGATTCACATCATGGATGTGCAGCCGACAAATCTGCAGCGACTGTGTGATGCTATCATATCAATATGGATGAAAATCTCTGAGGAATGTTTCCAACACCTTGTTGAATCTATGCCATGAACAATTAAGGCCGTTCTGAAGGCAAAAGGGGGTCCAACCCGGTACTAACAAGGTGTACCTAATAAAGTGGCCGGTGAGTTTTAATAAAAACTATCCCTGGAATCCATATAGACTGGCTTAGACAGATTTTGAGAAAGTGCGTTCTAAAAGTGGTGCGGCGTGCCCCAAAGATATAATTCCTGTACTTGAATTCAGCACACGCTGTATCACTTTTAGAACGCGCACACAAGACAGTTTCACACAATCTGCCCACGCCATAGTCTCTCTCGGCACGCCAAAAGAGAGTTGGTCCTAGCTAGCTCCACTTTTGTAAGATACAAGCTGTTGGGATTTTAGAACTACCTGAATTTGCAGTCAGAACCAAAAGCGTTGCAGATGCTCCATAAATTTGCTGCAATACAATAAATTGAATACTAAAGGCTTGTGTATTATTTTTTTTAAATAACAAGCATGTTATACTTATTTGCTCTGTGCAATAGTCTTGCACAGAGCAGCCCCAATCCGCTTCTTCTCAGGTCCCATGCCAGGGCTCTGGGCTTCTCCCCCTCGCTGAGTGCCCCCATGTTAAGCCACTTGCTATGGGGGCACTAGTGTGTACTCGCTCCTGAGCTCTGCTCTTTTTGTCCATAAGACATTGTAGCGCCCTGCTCCCAATGACTGGGTGCTATGTTAAATCTAGTGGATGTCTGAGCTGGTAGTTAGACTCAGACTCTGTATATAATTATGTTAAATTAGCCTCTGTTCCGGCTATGGCTGTGTTGGGCAGATTTCCCACTGTTGCCTGTAGGTGGCGTTACCACCCCAGGCCAATGTGGAAGACTGACAGGCCAGAGTGTATTGGGTGCCCTCCCCCGGGAACAGTTCAGTGGGCGTGGTCTACCGGCTGAGCATGCTGGGGAAGGGTACTTAAGGGAGACGCCATTTTGAGGTGTGTCTTTTCCCCTCGCGGCCCTCCTGGCGTGAGGAGTGTGTTGTGTGTTCTTGGCCTCGGGACCAGTTTGACCCGAGGCTGCAACTCTACCAAATAGGCCCAGTAGTCCTGACTGGGCTTACACCTTGAAGGTGATCCTGTGCTGTCCGTCCTGAGGGAGGAAGCCACTCAATGGAGGAAACCAGGGGAGGACCTGTCCTGGAGAGGACCAAGCGGAAGGCTGGTGTCTTGAGGAGGGCCTGGTGATTCCATTGGAGGATTCACCGTAGCTAAAGTTCACCCTGCAGTCTGCCGGGTCGGCTAAAAGGCTCTTGACTGCTTGGCTGGAAGTTCGGGCGTTAGGTCCTGTGGCAGAGGATCCCAGATTATCCAATTTATTCCACAACTGGTCTGTGGCAGAGACTGGTCCTGATCATTGTTTGTGCATCATACCGGCTGCTAGGCCAGGTGAGAGGGGCCTATCCGGGTGAGCAATACCCACTCAGGGAGGAGTGGTGACTAACTTTATACTAGAGAAGTTTTCCCCAGTGATATGTACTGTGTTTCTGAACCTACCCCTTCCCTTCACCCGTCTACTATTCTTTGTATGTTTTATGCAAAAGGAAAATAAAACGTAACAGCTTAAGGTTTTACATGTTGTGTGGACATTGGAGTTTCCACAGACTTTCTTCCCCTAGACAACGAATACCGAGGTAACGTGCAAGGCCCAAATTAAAACCAGCAGCTCCTACGGGGGTGTGCTACAGACACATAGGGGGAGATTTACTAAAACTGGAGCATGCCAAATCTGGTGCAGCTCTACATAGAAACCAATCAGATTCCAAGTTTTATTATCAAAGCTTAATTGAACTAGCTGAAGTTAGAAGCTGATTGGCTACCATGCACAGCTGCATCCAGATTTTGTACTCTCCAGTTTTAGTAAATCAACCACAGTGAGTCAGACTCACTTTCCCTCCCTCCTCATTGGCTCTGATTGACAGCAGCAGGAGCCAATGTATCTGAGCCAATGAGGAGCGAGAATCCCGAGAGAGCCTCTGCTCTCGTGCACATCACTGGATCAAGATCAGGCTCAGGTATGTATTTAAGGGGGCTGTGGGGAAAGCTGCATGTGAAGTTCTTTTTACCTTACTGCATAGAATATAGTAAGGTAAAAAAAAACTTCTGCCTTTAGGCCTGGTTCACACCTATTGTATGCGTTTTTTTTTTTTTGGTGCTTTTTTCAGAAACGCACTACAGTTCATTTAACATGGTTACCTATTGGACATGTTCACCTCAATGCTTTTTTCAGCCGCTGCATTTATAGAAAGGGTCAGGGACTTTTTTTAAACAAAAAATTGTGCTTTTTTGGTTTAATAGAATGGTGAAGCTGCAGAAAAGCATGGAGTGCGCTTTTTTTGCAGCGATTTTGCTGCGATTTGCAATTTGTGCTTTTTAACCACTTCAGCCCCGGAAGATTTGGCTGCTCAGTGACCAGGCTATTTTTTGCGATATGGCACTGCGTTGCTTTAACTGACAATTGCGCGGTCGTGCGACAAAATTGACGTCCTTTTTTTCTCACAAATAGAGCTTTATTTTGGTGCTATTTGATCATCTCTGCGATTTAAATTTTTTGCGCTATAAATAAATTAAAAAAAACGACAATTTTGAAAAAAACACAATATTTTGGACTTTTTGCTATAATAAATATCCCTAATTTTTTACTTTATTTTTAATATTTTTTTTGCTCAGTTTAGGCCGATATGTATTGTTCTACATATTTTTGGTAATAAAAATCGTAATAAGCCTATATTTATTGGTTTGCACGAAAGTTATAGCGTCTAAAAAATAGGGGAAAGATTTATGGCATTTTCTATTATTTTATTTTTTTTACTAGTAAAATTTTTATCGGACTGTGACATTATGGCGGACAGATCGGACATTTTTGACACATTTTTGGGACCATAAGCATTTTTTACAGCGATCAGTGCTATAAAAATACACTGATTACTGTGTAAATGTCACTGGCAGGGAAGGGATTAACAGTAGGGGGAAATCAAGGGGTTAACTGTGTTACCTAGGGAGTGATTCTAACTGTGGGGGATGGGACTTCCTGGGTGAGAAGAGCGATCGATCGTTGTTCATACTTGGTATGAACAACAGATCGCTCTCCTCACCCCTGACAGCAAGGAGATCTGTCTGTTTACATTGACAGATCTCTGTTCTGTCTCTGTGTGGATCGATCGCGGGTGCCCGGAAGTCATCGGCTCTGGCGTCGCTCCGCGGGTGCCTGCGAGCACCCCCTAGTGGTCAAAAGGCGTACCGACATATAAAATACAGGATTTTTACTTGTAAGCAACAAGTGTCAGAAAAGATTTAGTCTTTAGAGAGGTTGTATACCCTCCCTGACATGTTTTACCTACAGGTAAGCCTAGATTAAGGCTTACCTGTAGGTGTTTGCAATATCTCCTAAACCTACATGGTTTAGGAGATATTTGCCAAAAAGAATGTACCGATGTCTACGACGCAGGCGCACTCAGAATAGCCATTCATAAAACCGGCTTTGACGACTCCCGCTTGCATGCGCGGAGTGATGTCTTCGCCGCTCCGGCCAATCACAGCGCCGGAGCGGCGATACCTGGAAGTAACCTTCCAGAGAGATGTCTGCAGCCGGAGGGGGAGATGAGGACGGCTTCGATCTAAGGTAAGTAATTCATAATGAGCTAGTATGCTAGTCATACTAGCTCATTATGCCTTTGTCCTGCAGGTTTTTATGTTTTTTTTTTTTTTATTTGGGGGTATACAACCGCTTAAAATGGTTAAACTGAGAACTTTTACACACAGAGTTCAGTTCATTGATAAGTAGAAACATTGTATTCTTTTCTCACACTTGGCAGGCTGC
The DNA here is from genome assembly GCA_029206835.1 of Rana muscosa. Classification (NCBI taxonomy): domain Eukaryota; kingdom Metazoa; phylum Chordata; class Amphibia; order Anura; family Ranidae; genus Rana; species Rana muscosa. The sequence continues at coordinate 846,385,709 of CM055116.1, forward strand.
CCAGAGAGAAGTCACTCCACGGGAAACTTCAGGCAACTTGCATTGACTTCTATGATACAGAAGTTATTTGCAAGCTGCGCTGAAGTTTTAAATCTGCTTTTTTTTTCAGCACAATCGGCCGATGCCGATTAATTAAAAAGGGCCAAAAATCAGCCGATATATCGGTCGACCTCTAGTCCAAAGCCATTTCAACTGCTCCTAAATGCAAGCTGAATGCATCTAAATCACTGCACTTGTCCTGCTCAGGCCCTTTGGGTGTTGCAGGGTACATTTTTCCAGCAATAAAACACCTCTGACAATAGCACTCCTCCTAAGGTATATCGTTGCACATAGAGACCTCTGGCATTTGGCTCTATAGCCCAGGTTCACACTGGGCTGCGGGAGTGAAGCCGTGCAAGTTCAGCTGAACTCACACAATTTCACTCTCTCTGGCAGTCCCGATTGCAGCCGCGATTGCAGAGACATCTGACACAGATGTCAATGTAAATCGCGGCCGAAATCGCAAAAAGTAGTACAGAAACGACTTTTTGAAATCGGTGCAGCGCCAATTTTTGAAAGCGGTGCCATTGCCGGCAATTTGCGGCAAATATCGCCGATTTGACATGTCAAATCACATGTCAAATCGCACTAGTGTGAACCAGGGCTTAGGGTCATCACCTGAAAGATTGAAAATAAAACATCTTGCCATCTAGTGGCTTAGTGATACATCTGGGGATTTTCATTTCCCTCTGTGGCACTCTTTATAAGTAATAGATCATGACATGTGACCAGAAGAACCTTTGCCCATTTTTATAGTTTAACCTTTGGTAGTTCTAATTACTTGTATAGAGAGAGCACAGTGCCACTTACAGACAACCTTCTCCTGTGTTCTCCTAACTCCCAGGTGAGTTCTTTCTTGTCCCTAAAACTCTGGTTATGAGATTGTTTTATCGGGGTGAGACATTGCTGTAAATCATGTCACTTTTGGTTCTTCAGAAACATTTTAGTAGGTTTATTTGGTGATCTCTGATGCTTTAGCTTAGAGAGGTTGTGATTCTTTTATATTTATTCTTTTGTTAAACATTAGCTGTGAGTGTCCTGTTTTAACCATATTTAAATGGAATCAGTATAAATTGTGTAAATCAACAATTTCCAATGAGCTAGACTAGATTTTCTGTTACATACAGGGTCGGTGCTACCACTAGGCAAACTAGGCGGCCGCCTAGGGAGCACTGCTGCCTATGGTGCCTGGCCGCTGGTTTCCCTAGTCTCCGTCTCCGCGCTATGTATGTCTTCGGTGCTTTATTATTAATACCTTTGTAATAAATGTTATAACCTCTATTGGGCGCTGCTGGGATAAAGCGTGCACATCTAGGGGGATGCAGGGGTTGCCTCTGCTGCATGTTACTCAGGCAGCCGCTCTGTAGTGTCATTATAGAGGCGCAGCACTGGGGGACATGTACTGATGGAATGGAAGCAAACATCCCCTGTGCGCCTCTACAATCAGTGCTTTCTACTGTAGCCGCATGCTTCCTCTAGCGCCTACTCCTGTCACACTGATGCTCGGGCAAAGGGGGTAGATTCAGGGGCGGAGCCAGGGGGATGGCAAAATTAGGTTTCACCTGTGGTGTCAAAAATCCTTGCACCAGCCGTGGTTAAATATTAGGGTAATAACTCAATGACCATTCGACTGTTTACCAAACTAATGACATCAGTAAGCCTTGGTTCACACTAATGTGGTGCGGGAAACGCTGCAATCCATGTGCATTTCCCGCTATGCATTCAAATCGCACTGCCCTTATGATCTCCTGCGGGTGTCAGTGCAATCCTAATGACAGCCCAAACGCAGGTCGCAAAGGCAGTACATTTGCTGGCACTGGATCAGGCCGGATCCCATGGTACAAAAGTACCATGCGATCCGGTCGCAGTGCAGTTCCAAAATTGCTGCATGCACGTCTTTGGTGTGATGTGGCGGGATTTCAAAATTAATGGGCTGAAAATCGTATTGCACTGAATTGCACGTAAATTAAATAGGAACTGGGTGTGATTCCTGTGCGATTCACATGTAGTTCATAGTGTGAACCAGGGCTAAATGATCAGAGTGTGTCCCCGTCATGTTTCTCAACTCCAGTCCTCAAGGCGCCCCAACAGGTCATGTTTCCAGGATTTCCCTCAGATGAAACGGCTGTGGTAATTTCTAAGGCAGTGAAACTGATCAAATCACCTGTGCAAAATAATGGAAAGCCTGAAAACATGACCGGTTGGGGCGCCTTGAGGACTGGAGTTGAGAGACACTCAGGGATAGGCCACCTGTGGCCCTCTAGCCAGGGGAGGGCTGGGCCAGGGGGCAGGGTGGCAATTGCCTCCCAGGCCGCCCTAACTTATGTTCAAAATGGCCGGCAGCCGCTGCCATTTTCTTTTTTATTCTGGTCTAGGAAGTCAGGCCGGGGGCATGGCCATGGCGGCCGACCACTAGCTGTTGCATTCCGGGAGTTGTAGTCCGCACTGAAGCTTTTGGTGGGTGGAAAACACAGCAGTGCAGAGGAAACTACAGCTTCCTGGGACTGGATTCTTGGAAGCAGGCAGAGGCAGGGCGTGCCAGGGAGTCGGGACGCAGGGCTGCAGGGCTGGGCGCTGGCTGCAACTTGACCCCAGGATCAGGAGCGTTACCCCCCAGGAGACCATGGCGTGCAAGGACCTGCTGAGCTGAGATCGCTGAGGTGAGAGACCCTGACACCCCTAGCTGATCCCCCATCTCCCCCCCCCATACACCCCATGTAACCTGCCCTAGTGATCAGGCTGCATTGATGGGCACTGGAGTTGGCTGCACTGATGAGGCTGCATTGAAAAACCAGGTGGGCCATGGATGGTGAGCTGATTTGGCGGTTTAATGGGCCACTTGACTGGACTTGCCCCCCAGGCCTAAGGCCGCCAGCCCTCCCCTGCCTCTAGCTGTTGTGGAACTACATTTCCCATGAGGCATTGCCAGGCTGGCAGTTACAATTACTCCCAGAGGCATGATGGGACTTGTAGTTTTGCAACAGCTGAAGGGCCCCAGGTTGCCTAACCCTGCTCTAGACATTTTAGCTTGTAATAAATAGTTTATAAAAAAAATAAAAAATAAAAATAAATAGTAGTAAGAAGCTTGATGACCAACTAATGCTACATTCAAACTGTGTTAGATGCTAGAGATTATCCAGTACAATATATTGTATATGTTGTGTACTTTTTAGACTGATCTTTAGTCGAGGAGGGGAAACGACAAAAAACAATAGGGCCAAATGCTGACACTAGTATTCCAACTGCTGCACCACAGCGCTGCCCATCACCTACCAACCATAGTTAGACCCACTGCTTAGGAGGTGCATGGCCATGGCGGCAAATCTGATCGTGTGTACGAGGCTTTACAGAAAGAAACATGCTATTTGACACACCCAGAAGTGTCGGATAGCATCAGCGCATGGGGCTGTTTGCAAGAGATTGACGTATACACTTGATACCCACCGGACTAATAAGTATACCACTTATTTTATTCAAGAGGCATCTGCTATTGATTTTGTATACTAGCAACACAGAGACCTTTTTTTAATTGTAATTGAGTGGGTAATCTAATATAATGACAATCTAATCCATCTGGTATGCATATAATATTTGTCACGCATAAATCATCAATATCAAATGTTGTACCTGTGATTACAGATGGAATCTACAGCTTTGTACACACGATCGGATTTTCCGCGGACAAAGCGTAGGACTTTTGTCCGAAGGGCGTTGGCCATAAACTTGTCTTGCATACAAACGGCAAAGAATTGTCGGCGAACAAACACAAAACTATGTGGTTTTTCAGCTCTTTAGCTCCACCCTTTGGGCAACTTCTGCTAATGTTGTGTTATGGTGAGCATTGCTTCCGAGTATGCGTGTTTGTACTTTTTCCGATAATAGCCTGTCATCACACAATTCCCGTCGGATAATTTGATCGTGTTTATGGGCCTTATCAGTGCGGAACAAGTGATCTTAGATGATCTATGGTAAAACATGTCCATAGGGAGTCATCGTAGTATGTAGACAAGGGGGTGGAACATACATGAAGTAACTAATTGCACTTTAATTTACAAAAAAATTGATTGTTTGCCCCCCCCCCACCCCAAAAAAAGTATACCAGCAGGCCGCCACTGGTTGAGTGACTGATGCAGGTGTAGGAGTGAGCGGGTCTACAGCCTGTGTGTAGTCATAAAAGTGCTGGAGCTGATTTTCATGGAAGGGGGCTGCTGTGCCAACCTTGCAGTATTTAGAACATCTGTAGTGGGTAGGTGGGTGATTGAGGTAGAGGAGACAGCATTTAAAGCGGAACTTTACCCATCACCCAACTTGATAAAAAGGTGATGTTCTGTAGCAAGGAGTATACATTCCACATTAATAATTATGTTGCCAAAAATACTGCGTGCTGTAAATTGCCTCCAGCATTGCTCCTGTTTCTTCTGGCTGGAGGCTGCCCCCAAATCTCCATATTTCTATGTTTTTTTTTTTTTAGTAAATCAATTCCCATGAGTTTAATAATCAACTTACTTGGAGACGTAAAAGTGTTGTGTGCACTAAAATCAGTCAAGGTTAAATTAACCTTCAATTATACGGTTATTGCCATTTACCATAAAATATTATAGCCATTTAAATTTGAATTAGCTTTAGTATCGATGCAAAACATTTTAATTTACGAGGCAAGGTTTTTATTTTCATAGTTAACTTATTGCTATCGTGTTTAACAAGTATATTAACTACAAAGAGAATGTGTGTTTACTTACAAATATGAACAAATAAGTATGAGAAAAAATATGTTACCCTCTGCAGTGATGGATTATATACAGTACAGTATAATGCTAGGTTTATATGCGATTCTGCATTTGCGTGGGCACAGCAGCATTTCCTGCAGGAAAAGATATCCCGCACCCACTAAAAAAAATCCACAAGGTCTAGGAGTGTGTCTATGGGAATGTTGGACCATTCTTCCAGAAACGCATTTGTGATGTCAGGCACTGATGTTGGACTAGAAGGCCTGGCTCGCAGTCTCCGCTCTAATTCATCCCAAAGGTGTTCTATCGGTTTGAGGTCAGGACTCTGTGCAGCCAGTCAAGTTCCTCCACTCCAAACTCCCTCATCCATGTCTTTATGGACCACAGTCATATTGGAACAGGAAGGGGCCATCCCCAAACTGTTCCCACAAAGTTGGTAGCATGAAATTGTCCAAAATGTCTTGGTATGCTGACGCCTTAAGAGTTCCCTCCACTGGAACTAAGGGGCCAAGCCCGACCCCTGAAAAACAACCCCACACCATAATCCCCCCTCCACCAAAAGATTTAGACCAGTACACAAGGCAAGCTCCTCCTCAGTGAGTGCCCCCCAGAGAAAGCCTCTTCCTATGGGGACACTCGTGCGGACTATCTCCCAAGCCTCCTTGTCTGCGTCCATTGACACAGACTGAGTGGCTTGGCCCTGCGCCTGCTCCTCATCGCAGTATCTGATTGATCACTCTGCCCAGAGGATGGACAGGGCCCGGAGAGTCTCGGCTCTCATGCACAGCACTGGATTGTGAAAGGGGCTCAGGTAAGTATGGGGGGGGGGTAATTTGTTACACAGAAGGTTTTTTGCCTTAAAGCGGACCTTCAGTCATTTTTTTCAACTTTCTATCTATTAAATCCTCTGCCCTTGTTGTTTTAACTTTGGATAGTAAAACATTTTTTGTCTGCCAGTAAATACCTTATACAGCCCACTTCCTGTTTCTTGTCTGGTCATTAGTTTAGGCGTATGACATCATACACAGCTCTCTCTCCCACTCTTTCACTCTCGTGAGAGTTTGCCAGGAAGGGAATGGGGATCAGTCATAAGAGGGCCAAGGAGAGCTGCAGAGCTGGAGGTGTGCCTCTGTGTGTCTGTGTAAATCCAGGAAGTGAACAGGCAGCAGCTTCAGCTGCCCACAGTTAAAATGGTTGCAGCCGGACTTAGTGGAGAGAGATTTCTGCAGCATATTTGGCAAGTACAGAATCAGAGTATATATAAAATAATATGCAAAGTGGTTTTCTGGGGTCCCTCGGCAGCTGTCTCGGCTCCTCCCCGCAAGAACTCATCACCTTCATGCGAGCAAGCTCGCATGTTGGTGAGTGATTGCAGGGCGCGCTCCAGTGATACGGCCGGCGGCCATAGCCGCTCACTGTATCACTCGGCCCCGCCCCCCGCGTCATTGGATGTGATTGACAGCAGCGCAAGCCAATGGCTGCGCTGCTTTCAATCAACCAATGAATGAGCCGAGAAGCCGGCCGAGATGCCTGCACGTTCACGGCGCGGGACTTTCGAGGGGTCAGGTAAGTAAACGGGGGGCTCGGGGGGCCGCTAATCCAGAGATGTTTTTTGCCTTTAAATAAGGAAAGTGATCCCTTTTACAAAGATGGCTCCTACTCTGCAGGATGTAAAGCTCTCGCTGCTTCTGAATACTTATGTCTTCCTTGTTCATATTTATGTAGCCTGTGATGTTTAGAAAGAAACAAACATACATTGTTTCAATTCTTATTTCTTCTTGATCCAGTGAAAATAAAGCCTTGGCTTTGTGTAGGGAGGCAACAAATAGTAGAGTGTTTAATGTCCAGGTCCTGTAGGAGTGATGTTTATGAAAAGTAGGCGTTTAAACTCTTAGCAACTGTCTTCACAAACAAAAGCATCCCTTCACAGAAGAGACTGTGCTGTGCCCACAGTTAGGAAGTTATTGGCCAATAATAGCTTCTTTCTCTGGAAACAGATGTAGAGTAGAATACATTTTATGGTAGTAATACAAGTGTGGTCCTTTTAACGTTTTAAGACCATATTTAGTGAGAGTATGAGAATCCTAGGAGAGATAAGTTATGCTCTTTTCTTGAGCACGATCGCATGGCAATTGTTTAAATCATTCGTTTTCATTTGGGTCTTTGGTGTATAATGGAGAGAACATAACCCTTTTATTATTCAGGTACAGTATCTCACAAAAGTGAGTACACCCCTCACATGTTTGTAAATATTTTATTCTATCTTTTCATGTGACAACACTGAAGAAATGACACTTTGCTACAATGTAAAGTAGTGAGTGTACAGCTGGTAAATAACAGTGTAAATTTGCTGTCCTCTCAAAATAACTCAACACACAGCCATTAATGTCTAAACCGCTGGCAACAAAAGTGAGTACACCCCTAAGTGAAAATTTTCAAATTGGGCCCAAAGTGTCAATATTTTGTGTTATTATTTATTTATATTTTGTTACCATTATTTTCCAGCACTGCCTTACCCTCTTATGCCCGCGTACACACGGCCGGACTTGCCACCGGAAAAACCTCAGTCGGAATTTCCGATGGAAAAATAGAGAACCTGCTCTCTATCTAAGTCCGTCGGAAATTCCGACTGAAAAAGTCCGATGGGGCATACACACGGTCGGAATATCCGACCAAAAGCTCTCATCAGACTTTTTCCATTGGAAATTCCGACCGTGTGTACGCGGCATTAGGCATGGAGTTCACCAGAGCTTTACAGGTTGCCACTGGAGTCCTCTTCCACTCCTTCATGATGACATCACGGAGACCTTGGGCTCCTCCACCTTCCGTTTTAGGATGCCCCACAGATGCTCAATAGGGTTTAGGTCTGGAGACATACTTGGCCAGTCCATCACCTTTACCCTCAGCTTCTGCAGCAAGGCAGTGGTCGTCTTGGAGGTGTGTTTGAGGTCGTTATCATGTTGGAATACTGCCCTGAGACCCAGTCTTCAAGGGGAGGGGGATCATGCTCTGCTTCAGTATGTCACAGTACATGTTGGTATTCATGGTTCCCTCAATGAAGTGTAGCTCCCCAGTGCCGGCAGCACTCATGCAGCCCCAGACCATGACACTCCCACCACCATGCTTGACTGTAGGCAAGACAAACTTGCCTTTGTACTCCTCACCTGGTTGCTGCCACACACGCTTGACACCATCTGAACCAAATAAGATTATCTTGGTCTCATCAGACCACAGGACATGGTTCCAGTAATCCATGTCCTTATATTGCTTGTCTTCAGCATACTGTTTGCGGGCCTTCTTGTGCATCATCTTTAGAAGAGACTTCCTTCTGGGACGACAGCCATGCAGACTAATTTTATGCAGTGTGCGGCGTATGGTCTGAGCACTGACAGGCTGACCCTCCACCCGTTTAACCTCTGCAGCAATGCTGGTAGCACTCATATGTCTATTTTCCAAAGACAACCTCTGAATATGACGCTGAGCATGTGCACTCAACTTCTTTGGTCGTCCATGGCGAGGCCTGTTCTAAATGGAACCTGTCCTGTTAAACTGATGTATGGTCTTGGCCACCATGCTGTAGCTCAGTTTCAGGGTCTTGGCAATATTCTTATAGCCTAAGCCAGTGTTTCTAAACCTTTTACGGTGAAGTACCCCTACAGGTCTAAAAAGTTTACAGGGATGACCTCAATAGTATGTTACTGCTCTTTCAATGTCCTGTTGCAGGCTGGGGTGGGCCGTGTGTTGCTTGCCTGCAGTGTAGCGTACAGGGAGGCCCAGAACCTGTCTATGGTGTATGACAGGGGTTTCTGGATCACATGACTGAACAGTTTGCTTACCTTTATCAGAGAAATCAGTTCACATACAGTTTATAAATGGCAACTGTTTAGCTGTAAACCAGAATTTAAGGTTTGTATTATGAGTAATAGAAGGGGCAAGATGGCTCTAGAAGCCTCGTAAGGTATATTAATCCCCTTCTTTTTTTCTTTTTTTTTTCTTTTTTTTTTCTTTCACTAATAATTAGGGATATTTGGTGGGGTAGGGTGTAAAGCCCCTTAATTACATATGGGTGAGAGGGTGATGAAATAGATATGGTTTATATCACGTGCAATAGAAGGGGGAGATGGTTTAGTGAACATTGTAAGGTTTACTGGTCCCTCTTTCTCCCCCCCTTTTTTTTGGGGGGCGCAAAGGTTTATTAATGGTGGGGATGGAGGGGGGAGGGGATTTAATTAAGGGGAGGGGAAAAGGAGGATTTTTTTTTTCTGTTTTGTTTGTGGGATGGGGGGATACTAGATTAAAATTAATGTGATGTTAATGTATGATGTTATGTATGTCAATAACTATGTGTTAACCACTTAAGCCCCGGACCATTTCGGGCCATTAGGACCAAGCCTGTTTTTGGGATTCGGCACTGCGCTGCTTTAACTGTAAATTGTGCGGACATGCAATGTTGTACCCAAATGAAATTTGCGTCCTTTTCTTCCCACAAATAGAGCTTTCTTTTAATGGTATTTGATTGCCTCTGCGATTTTTATTTTTTGCGATATAAACAGAAAAAGACCGAAAATTTTGAAAAAAAATGATATTTTCTACTTTTTGTTATAAGAAAAATCGAATAAACTCAATTTTAGTCATACATTTAGGCCAAAATGTATTCAGCCACATGTCTTTAGTAAAAAAAATGTCAATAAGCGTATATTTATTGGTTTGCGCAAAAGTTATAGCGTTTACAAACTAGGGTACATTTTCTGAAATTTACACAGCTTTAAATTTATGACTGCCTATCTCATTTCTTGAGGTGCTAAAATGGCAGGGCAGTACAAAACCCCCCCAAATGACCCCATTTTGGAAAGTAGACACCCCAAGGAAATTGCTGAGAGGCATGTTGAGCCCATTGAATATTTTTTTTTTTCGTCCCAAGTGATTGAATAATGACAAAAAGAAAAAAAATGTACAAAAAGTTGTCACTAAATGATATATTGCTCACACATGCCATGGTTATATGTGGAATTGCACCCCAAAATACATTCTGCTGCTTTTCCTGAGTACGGGGATACCACATGTGTGGGACTTTTTGGGAGCCTAGCCGCGTACAGGGCCCCAAAAACCAAGCACCGCCTTCAGGATTTCTAAGGGCGTAAATTTTTGATTTCACTCCTCACTACCTATCACAGTTTTGAAGGCCATAAAATGCCAAAATAGCACAAAACCCCCCCAAATTACCCCATTTTGGAAAGTAGACACCCCAAGCTATTTGCTGAGAGGCATGTTGAGTCCATGGAATATTTTATATTTTGCCACAGGTTGCGGGAATATGACAAACTGTTTTTTTTTTGCACAAAGTTGTCACTAAATGATATATTGCTCACACATGCCATGGGCATATGTGAAATTACACCCCAAAATGCATTCTGCTGCTTCTCCTGAGTACGGGGATACCACATGTGTGGGACTTTTTGGGAGCCTAGCCGCGTACGGGACCCCAAAAACCAAGCACCGCCTTCAAGGTTTCTAAGGGCATACATTTTTGATTTCGCTCCTCACTACCTATCACAGTTTTGAAGGCCATAAAATGCCAAGATGGCACAAAACCCCCCCAAATGACCCCATTTTGGAAAGTAGACACCCCAAGCTATTTGCTGAGAGGCATGTTGAGCCCATTGAATATTTTTTTTTTTTTGTCCCAAATGATTGAATAATGACAAAAAGAAAAAAAAAATGTACAAAAAGTTGTCACTAAATGATATATTGCTCACACATGCCATGGTTATATGTGAAATTACACCCCAAAATACATTCTGCTGCTTCTCCTGAGTACGGGGATACCACATGTGTGGGACTTTTTGGGAGCCTAGCCGCGTACGGGACCCCGGAAACCAAGCACCGCCTTCAAGGTTTCTAAGGGCATAAATTTTTGATTTCACTCCTCACTACCTATCACAGTTTTGAAGGCCATAAAATGTCAAAATAGCCCAAAACCCCCACAAATGACCCCATTTTGGAAAGTAGACACCCCAAGCTATTTGCTGAGAGGCATGGTGAGTATTTTACAGCTCTCATTTGTTTTTGAAAATTAAGAAAGACATTTTTTTTTCTTTTTTTTTTCTTTTTTTACATTTTCAAAACTTTGTGACAAAAAGCGAGATCTGCAAAATACTCAACATACCTCTCAGCAAATAGCTTGGGGTGTCTACTTTCCAAAATGGGGTCATTTGGGGGGGTTTTGTGCCATCTGGGCATTCCATGGCCTCCGAAACTGTGATAGGCAGTGAGGAGTGAAATCAAAAATTTACACCCATAGAAATCCTGAAGGCGGTGCTTGGTTTTTGGGGTCCCGTACGCGACTAGGCTCCCAAAAAGTCCCACACATGTGGTATCCCCGTACTCAGGAGAAGCAACAGAATGTATTTTGGGGTGTAATTCCACATATGCCCATGGCATGTTTGAGCAATATATAATTTAGTGACAACTTTTTGTACATTTTTTTTTTTTGGTCATTATTCAATCACTTGGGACAAAAAAAAAAATATTCAATGGGCTCAACATGCCTCTCAGCAAATAGCTTGAGGTGTCTACTTTACAAAATGGGGTCATTTGGGGGGGTTTTGAACTGTCCTGGCATTTTATGCACAACATTAGGAAGCTTATGTCACACATCATCCACTCTTCTAACCACTTGAAGACAAAGCCCTTTCTGAGGCCTCGTACACACGACCGATTTTCTCGTCGTAAACAGTCAAGAAAAGTGCCGCGAGAGTTTTTTTGTCTAGAAAAACGTTCGTGTGTATGGTTTTACGACGAGAAACTTGACGAGAATCTCAACGAGAAAATAGAGAACCTGCTCTCTATTTTCTCGTCAGGAGTCCAGATTTCCTCGTCGTGTTTCTCGTCGGCCTGTTTTGTGACGAGAAAATGGTTCGTGTGTATGCTTTTACGACTCTTCCAAAAGTGCGCATGCTCACAAGCAACTATGAGACGGGAGCGCATCTTCTGGTAAAACAAGCCTTCATAATGGAGAGAGCACATTCGTCACGCTCATAAATATTTCATCGTTTAAATGTTCTGCATTGAATTCTTCGTTAGAATGTTACATTAATCAAAACGAGAGACCTTCTTTTGCTGCTGATATTCACACAGAGTTCTGCCTTATTTTTAACCTTTTTCATGCTGCTCTTTATAAGATTTATGTGTATTATATCGTGCAAGTTTTTAGGAATAATTTAAATGGTTAGATTTTTCAAAATTATGTTAATTATAATTTCTCAATGTTTTGATAGCGATCTCCCATTTAATTTTCTAATCTATATTTTTAAAATTTCACACCATGTTTTTGAGCTAATCAGATTTAGTTATTCTTTTGGGGGGGTGATATCTGTGCCTTTTATTGTCAGTCAAATGTATCTGCTTACTCCAAAGCTTGTTTTTTTTTATTTAAAAATACACATAGTCAAGTATGAACTTAAACAAAAAACACATTTATTCATGTTTATAAATTAAATAAAGAGAAGGCAGCGCTGGAGAAGCTGCTGCCATTTGTGCATCCCAGGGACCCCAGAGCACACAGCAACCCTGTGTGGACACTAAAATTGGGAGCTTGAGAAGGCCCACATTTCAGAACACAATCTGATGCTGGCCTCCCAGAGGTCAGGAACAGCAGCAGGTGAGATATATGTCCCAAGTGTGTGGTACTACAACAGGCTGCCTTCTGTCCGACCAGTGCGACCACAATGAAGCAAGGCCATCACTTCCTCTTCTTCCTGGCAACCTTCCCTGCAGCCTTTACTGAAGCCTTCCTTCTTTGTTTAGCTGGAGGCTGGCCCACTGGAGGGGTACTCCTGTCAGGAGGAGGAGGTGGAGGTGTAGCAGAAGGGGGTGGGGCAGAAGAAGAAGGTGGAGGTGTAGCAGAAGGGGGTGGGGCAGAAGGTGGAGGTGTAGCAGAAGGGGGTGGGGCAGAAGGTGGAGGTGTAGCAGAAGGGGGTGGGGCAGAAGAAGAAGGTGGAGGTGTAGCAGAAGGGGGTGGGGCAGAAGGTGGAGGGGTAGCAGAAGGGGGTGGGGCAGAAGAGGAAGGTGGAGGTGGAGGTTGAGGTTGGGTCAGTTGGGCCACCTCACATATGGCGGTATTGGGGGTAATTTGCTCCATCACCCCCTTGTTGAGCAAGGTGATGAGCAGGGGTTCGCATAGGAGGCGTTGCTCCATGCTCATCACCTTGAACTTAGCCTCCACTAGGCCGGCAATGGCCTCTTCAGGGGATGTGGGCTCCTTGAGGGTGGCATGGGCCTCTTTAATAAGGGCCATTGCTGCCTCACTGGTGGTCCTGTCCCTCCTGCCTCTTTTGTGAAGCCTGATGGGAGGCACCTGGGATCTGGTGCTTCTCCTTTGCCCTGCCACCTCCTGTCTGCCACTGGGCCCTGCCACCTCCTGGCTGCCACTGGGCCCTGCCACCTCCTGGCTGCCACTGGGCCCTGCCACCTCCTGGCTGCCACTGGGCCCTGCCACCTCCTGGCTGCCACTGGGCCCTTCCTCCTCCTGCCTGACAGTTTCCAGACCCTCCTCCTGGCTGATTTCATCCTGTGTATGAAAAAGAAACATAGTTTAATATGTTGGTTTAATCTTTGCATCAAACTTTGTAATCCTGATGGAAGCAATTAGAATGTAAATGCATAAATCCTTGCTTTAAATTTACCACTACATCAGTTTGACTATTTACCACACAATTAAGTGCAGAATAATGTCTACAGATCATGATTTCACTTGTTGAATACAAAATAATGTATGTTTCTCATCCTGACATATTTGGGAAACATTAATTTTATCCCACTACATTTTCAGTTAATACTATACCTGGCTCCAGATGGCCAAATCAGGATCATCCAGGATGGCTGCCTCCTCTTGCTCCAGAGAAGGCTCAGGTTGGCTGCAGGGAAGTCTGGGGGGAAGAGTGGAGAGTGATGGCCTTGGCTCAATGTGGTCATCCAGGAAGGACATCCTGCTGTAGTACCACAAAACCGGGACATAAACATCATCTGCTGCTGCTCCTGACCTCTGAGAAGCCAGCACCTTAGAGCGTTCAGTCCTGTAGGTACCTCTCAAGCTCCCAATTTTAGTGTCCACTTGTTTTGCTGTGGCTGTGGGCACCTTGGTATGCACAAATGGGAGCAGCTTCTCCAGCGCTGCTTTTCTCACCCCTTTTTTTTTATGGATGGGGTTTTTGGTCTCCCACAGAGCCGGCAGCTCCCTTACCCGGTCAATAAATTCCGCCAGGAACTCTTTGTCGCTAATAAATACATTCATATTGTATCTGCAAGTAAAATAAATTATATTTAAATAATGTGAGGCAAACAGTCTAACCTCCTTCACATCCTAGTCACCATATATATCCTCCAACAATCTCAAGACAGTATAGGCCAACAATTTTAACAAGTCTCACAAAATCACATACCTTCGTTCGCACGTCCGTCACTTGAACTCCTCTCTCCGCACACCGAACGTACTATAGTCACATGTGTGTTTGCTATATACACACCACGCATGCGTCCAAATTCGAACACGTCGCTCCGCACACGTCGCCCGCCCATGACGTTCTAACTAACATCTTTTCCCCGCCCCTTCTCTTTCGGCGCGCAGACAGATATGGCGGAGTTACAGCAGGTGTCTGATAATTCCGCAACTAGCGAGGAGACAAGCCCGGAGACCGAGGACACGTCACGATCAAGGAGGAGATTCAAGGCATCGAATATGTCTTTGGCGGAGATGGCGGAGATGGTGGACATCTTGGTCAAGGCTGATTATGATGCCAAGCATGGGCCGTATAGCAAACCAAATAGAAGGAAGGCCAAAATCCTCACTAAAGTTGTGAAGAGTCTGAGGGCGAAGTTCGGGGTGAAACGCTCAAATGAGCAGCTCAGAAAGAGGTGGTCAGACCTCAAACTGAGGGAGCCAGACCAGTTGAGGAGCATAAAGAGGATGCTCGCTAAAAGTAAGTAAAATGACGACCTTTCTGCTATTAATCTTTTTAGAAACTGACTTTTTTTTTTTTAAAGCATATTGGACTCCCTTCCAAAATGTATTATTTTGAACTAGGTTGGGCACAGTAATCGTTCGTTACGTTACCGACACTTCGTTCGGCCACTATCCGTGGTTTTGGCTTATTTAAGACCCCCAAAAGTAATTAGACATCTGCCATTTTTGATCAAGTATTGTGGATAATTTTTAAGTCTAGATGATGTGTTTGTAAGGAGAATGAAATGCAAACTTTAATCAGTGTAAAGGAGAGGACACTCAGCAGCTGCTTCCACATCTGTACTTTGGAGCACTATAGTGTGGGCCACCAGACCCGCCTTTTTTGGGTGTCCCACACAGGTGCATCAGAGTTTATTTGTGGTGCCTCCATGTCCAAAAAATTACATCCAAATGTGAATAATAAACATATTTGGGGTCATAAAGAATGCATTTTTCTTTAAATTCCGCACAAACACACACTTGTACCCCACTTCCAAACAATTTAGCCTGTTTTAAGTTTAAAAATGAGATTTTTACAGTGTGATAAATAGACCTTTGGTTTTATTCTCATAGGGGAGAGAAGACTGGGAGGAGGACACTCCAGGGAGCACATGCACCCCACAACTTCCAAGCAACCCCAAACTCCCAAAGATCCACAACCGAAAGATGTGCAGGAAGTTGAGGTGGAGGAAGGAGAAGTGCAGGAAGGAGAGGTGGATGACGTTGTGGATCTGGTCACCACAACAGGTCAGTATCTGACAGCACAGCTTAAGGTAAGCGAGGTAGGCCTGCAGAGTTTTATTAATTTTTTTTTATGGTTTTTAGGGGATGGAAATGTTGTGAAGGATAGCACACCGTTCTCTGCTGACAGTGCCCTCCGCCTCATCCAGCAAGTGATGGAATGTAGCACGGAACTGGACCTAATTAAACAAAGAATCCATGTGATGGAACAAACATTTAAAGACATTCTCGATGTTTTGGGGAGAATTCAATAAGCCATCCAAACACATTTGTTTTTACATGTTTGTTTTTATATTTTTACTAATTTTTTGAGTAACAAAGCAGCCAAAAATTGAATATGCACACAGTGTGTGAACATGTGCTATCTGCCATCAGGGGATATCCATGTACGTCTTTTGTGGGTGCAACCCCTTCCTCGTATCAAAAGTCGGTGAACTGAGGAAGGGGATGCACCCCCAAAACACATCCATTGATCACCCCTGATGGCAGATAGCACATGTTGACAATAGGGATCAGGATTGTAAACTTCCTATTTGCAAAAAAGTAAAAATGTGTGCATATTGAATTTTTGGCTGGGCAAGGGGTGGCAGGACCCCATATTAGGACGGGCACATAGAGACATAGTTTGTGTAACTGAATGTCTCAGATTGCTCAGAGGTATCCAATGTTGTCATTTTAGAAATGCAAGTGGTATTTTTGTATTTTCATAAGCCAAAATTTGACGGGTTGTGGTCAGGCCAACCCCAAAGTAAAACAAAAAAAAATGTGCAGAGAGTAAAATATTTGACCACAAACAACGTGTAGCTTCTTTTTATAATACACTCTAAGCTTATTTGGTTCTTTTGTAAGGTAACATAGTGAAATTGGTTGTTATTTACTAAAGTAAAATACACTTGCCACTACAAATGCACAAAGACAAACTAGGAGACAGGAAAGAACAAATAATTAAAGGTTTAAACAAGATTTTTATTGGGATACTTAGACATAGGCTGGCATAGGAATTGCCCCCCTACCCGTGAAATACTTCATGTATTTGTCCCGAACCACACGGGCATTTTGGGGGGGCAAGCCAAGACAGGCAGATTCCAGGCCCGGAAGGGGATTTGCAGGGGAAAGTCCAGCCTCTGGCAAAACTGAGGCCATATATGAATTCGCTTTGCGGCAAAGAAAATTGTGTAGCACACAGCAGCATAACACTACATAGTTTATTTTGTAGTCCGCCAAGTGGATGGAAGTCATAAAAAGGCGGAACCGGCTGGCCATTATGCCGAAGGCATTTTCAACGACTCTTCGGGCCCTGGCCAGCCGGTAATTGAACACACTCTTCTCTGGGGTCAGGGTCCTCTGTGGAAATGGCCTCATAAGATGCAGTCCGAGTCCGAAGGCTTCATCAGCCAAGAAAACAAAGGGGAGTCCTTCAATATTCCCTGCATCCGGTGGCAATGCAAGGTCGTCACTCTGGAGACGGAGGGCAAACTCCGTCTGGATGAAGGATCCCCCATCGGACATCCAGCCATTCTTCCCTACATCAACATAGAGGAATTCATACCGTGCTGACACCACCGCCATCAGCACAATGCTATGAAACCCCTTGTAGTTGTAGTAGTAGGATCCAGAACGGGGTGGCGGCACGATGCGGACGTGCTTCCCGTCTATGGCACCACCGCAGTTGGGGAAGTCCCACCGCGTGGCAAACTCCGATGCCACAGTCTGCCATTCCTGTGGCGTTGAAGGAAGCTGTGGAGTGAAACAAGATGAAATAATATTAGAAAAACAAAGGCATACATTACAAGCAAATTCAAGACCAAAAAATTAGAGACCAACATCAATCTAATTATACGTTTATTAAGGTGTGTAAAAAAAGTATAATGGAAGGCTCATTTATCATATTCATCACCCCCTCTGATGGGCCATTACTAAATTATTTTGGGGGGGGGAGATGTGTTTGGCCACAGGATAGCATTGCAGTGGCGGTGCGTCCAGAGTGGGCGCTGGAGCACTGTCCCCTCTCTCCTGTGCCCATCACTCAGAACAATACATAGGTTCATGCGTTGCATGAACCTATGTATTGTCTATGCCGCACACTATTCAGGTGGATGGCCTCTTGTAAAGCGACCGACATATGATTAATTGCGTCATTTAGGGGGTTAAAATTGCAGAGCAGAAACAGGTATTAAAAAAGTCTTGCAAATTACAACCTGAGGGATGTAATTGGCTTCCTCAAAGAAAAATCGGGGACGCAAGGAGGGGGCATTCCTTGTGTAAACACTGACAGGCAGCTCTGGCAATCATGTTCACCAAGTCTGTTTAATGGTAACATGATTGGCTGATGCAACATGAAGGGAAGGAGAAGACATCAAGGACAGAAGAAGGATGGCGCTGACCACAAGAAGGTAAGTGCAGGGCTGGGGGGAAACTGGCTGCAATAGAGGGGACTAAATGGCTGCATTGGAGGGGACAACTGGGGGCGTTTATTAGGCAACAGAGCAAAAAAGGAGGAAGTTTATTTCCGAAATTGGGGTTGTAACCCCCCAACATTTGGAGCAACAGGCGCCCCTGCTGGAAAAGTTAGTGAGGGGAAATATTTAGGGAGGATAAAAAAGGGGCATTTAAAAACTTCCAGCATGCATGGGGACAAAGGGGACATTCTCAGCATATTACAATCATGGTAATTAGGAAAGGATGAAAGAAATACAATACATTAGCATACATGTAATACATAAAATGTGATGTGAAGGGAGAAAACTTACCCTAATATAGTCCTCCTGCAGGACTTGTATAATAGCAGAACAGGTGTCTGGGATTATGAGGCCCAGAGCCTGGGGGGAGATGCCTGTGGTGAACTTCAAGTCCTGAAGACTTCTCCCTGTCGCCAGGTAACGCAACGTGGCGATGAGCCTCTGCTCAGCACTGATGGCTTCCCGCATAACGGTGTCCTTCCTGGTAATATAGGGGGACACCAAAGCCAACAGTTCCTGAAAAACGGGGTCAGACATCCTCAGAAAATTCCTGTAGTCCTCAGGATTATTCTCGACGATCTCCCGCAGCAGAGGCATGTGGCAGAATTGGTCCCGCTGGAGCAACCAATTCTTGGTCCATGAACTCCTCCTCACACCATTCATGGACTGGTCTTGGTCCAAAACAAGCAGACCAACACCAAGCGCACGCACAGCACGAACTCGACGACGAGAACGTCCAGGCGACATGGCTAGGAAACGGTCGTCTAATCAGAACGTACAGAACAGAACGCACTTTAGAACAGCAAGGCCTATGAATAACGAACTGAAATTCAGAAACGAACAGGCAAGAACGCACTGTAAAACAGATACGACCTGCCTAGACGCCCTGAAAGTCAAGATACGAACCCACAAGCACAAACTGAACGGCAGAAAACGATCTGAAAAGTACGAAGACTGAAAAGCGCGAATCGTCTCTTCCCAAACTTTTACTTCACACGCGGTAACACGAGATCAGCAAAAGCAGCCCAAGGGGTGGCGCCAAGAAAAAAGATCTTCCCCTTTATAGTGCCGTCGTACGTGCTGGACGTGAGCGCAGAGAACCACGAGGAAATTGGGAAATGACAGTGTGTACGCATAGAAAGCTTGACGAGAAAATCGACAAGCTTAACAAGAATCTCGTCAAAAAAAACGACGTGTTTTTTACGACGAGAAAATCGGTCGTGTGTACGAGGCCTGACACTTTTTGTTTACATGAAAGAAAATTTTTTTTTGCAAGAAAATTATGTTGAACCCCCAAACATTATATATTTTTTTAAAGCAAAGGCCCTACAGATTAAAATAGTGGGTGTTGCATTTTTTTTTTCCACACAGTATTTGCGCAGCGATTTTTCAAACGCATTTTTTGGGGGAAAAACACACTTTTTTTATTTTTAATGCACTAAAAAACACTATATTGCCCAAATGTTTGATGAAATAAAAAAGATGATCATAGGCCGAGTACATGGATACCAAACACGACATGCTTTAAAATTGCGCACAAACGCGCAGCGGCGACAAAACTACATTCATTTTTAAAAGCATTTAAAAGCCTTTACAGGTTACCACGTTAGATTTACAGAGGAGGTCTACTGCTAAAATGACTGCCCTCGATCTGACCTTCGCGGTGATACCTCACATGCATGATGCAATTGCTGTTTACATATGACGCTAGACCGACGCGTGCGTTCGCCTTTGCGCAATAGCAGGGGGGGACAGCGGTGCTTTTTTTTTTTTTTTTTTTTTTTTTTAATTATTTATTTGGCTTTTTTATTTTATTTTTAAACTGTGCCTTCCATATTTTATTTTTTTACCATTTTTATCGTTATCTCAGGGAATGTAAATATCCCCTATGATAGCAATAGGTAGTGACAGGTACTCTTTTTTTGAAAAAAATTGGGGGGTTAGACCCTAGATCTTTCCTCTGCCCTCAAAGCATCTGACCACACCAAGATCGGTGTGATAAAATGCTTTCCCAATTTCCCAATGGCGCTTTTTATATCCGGGGGGGGGGGACATTCCCTCCCACTGCTTGTAAAAGCAGTCTAGAGGCTAATTATCTGCTAGAATTGCTTTTATATGAAAGCCGGCTGCTGGCTGAAAAGAATGATACCAAGATGATACCTAAACCCGCAGGCATCATTCTGGTATAAACATTCAAAGTCCAGCAACATACCAGTACGTTGCTGGTCCTTGTTGGACATGTATTGTAATCTTTTTTTTCATACAGCCTATTGGCTGAACGAAAAAAAGAGATTGATTGGTGGGTATGCCCACCATTAGAATACCTCCCTTCATCCACCCACTTCTAATGATGGGCATATATGCCGAAGCATGGGGGCATCCTCCCGCAAAAAAGTTATGCCGCGTACACACGGTCAAGCCTTCGTCGGAATTTCGACCGTATGTACGCGGCATAAAAGGTTATGCCGCGTACACACGGTCGGACTTTTCCACGGATAAGCCTCCGTTGGAATTTCGACCGTATATACGCGGCATTAGGAGCAAAATCGCTCCTCCGCCCCTGCTGCCCCCATGCTTCGGCATATATGCTCTTTTTTTTAACTGTGGTGGTGAAATCACCTCCTACAGCGTTGGAGTCACGGCTTTATGTATCGTGGGAGCAAACGCTGTTGCTGTCAAGATAAATAGATCCGCGCTGCAACTGAATGGCGTACCTGCTAAGCAAATGGTGGTTAACATTAAAACAAAGTAACATTACAGTACAACAGTAAGACCTTACCATGCCATACCTGCAAAGCAAATACCAAAACAAAACCTAGTAAAAAATAAAAAAATGTTTTAACGCAACCTGTGCCTAAAATATATATATGCCGAAGCATGGGGGCATCCTCCCGCAAAAAAGTTATGCCGCGTACACACGGTCGGAATTTCGACCGTATGTACGCGGCATTAGGAGCAAAATCGCTCCTCCGCCCCTGCTGCCCCCATGCTTCGGCATATATGCTCTTTTTTTTAACTGTGGTGGTGAAATCACCTCCTACAGCACTGGAGTCACGGCTTTATGTATCGTGGGAGCAAACGCTGTTGCTGTCAAGATAAATAATTCCGCGCTGCAGTTGAATGGCGCACCTGAAAACAAAAAATTACATACCTGAAAAGCAAGCATGATAAAACATTGCAGAATAGAATACAGTAAAAAAAGAGCAGAACAATAGAGAGAAAATAGAGAGAGAGAGAACAATAAAACGACAACTATTTTTGGTTTTTTTATTTTATATTTTTTTTGTGTTTTGTTTTTTACGTTTTTTTTTTCTTTTTTACTCTTTTTTTTGTAACTTTACAACTGTAATGGTTCGGGTCTCTCAAAATGTAATGGCATCTTGGGAGACCCTGTGTAAGTGTGTCCTTGTCTGTGAAATGCTGTACCCTACGCTAAAACTTCACTTTTGAGTGGTAGCGTTCAAAACATTCACCTTGGCAAAGATCAGGCTTGTCAGGACAGAGTGGACAAAAACTACGGGTGTCACGCCTAAATCCGCGCTTGCTACAGACACGACATCTTTTTTGGGGGTGGCTTTGGGTAGGGGTACTCGGGAGGACATACGAATAATGCCTCTCATGCAGCCGGCTTACTGCATTTGGTTGGGGATGGTGAGGTGCAGAACCGCCTGGATACAGGAGTTCTGTGACTATCTCATTCTGGAATTTTAGAAGAGATAACGTCCCGCCTGAAGCTCTGTATAGCACATGAGCGTTCAGCAAAGCCAATTGGAATAATGATAGAGACACTTTTTTGTACCAGCGTCTCGCCTTACGGTCAATTAGATATGGCGCCATCAACTGGTCGTTGAGGTCCACCCCTCCCATATTTTGGTTATATTCGTGGACACAGAGGGGTTTCTCCACAACACCAGTCGCCGTACGAATTTGGACTGTCGTGTCTGCATGAAGGGAGGTAAGAAGGAAAACATTCTTATTGTCCCTCCACTTCATAGCGAGCAAGTTATTACACTTCAAGCAGGCTCTCTCCCCCAGCCTAAGACGGGCATCTACAAGCCGCTGGGGAAAGCCCCGGCGATTAGGTCGCACGGTGCCACATGCTCCAATCTTATGATCAAACAAGTGACTAAACAGTGGCACGCTCATGTAATAATTGTCCACATACAAGTGGTACCCCTTTCCGAATAAGGGTGACACCAAGTTCCACACTATCTTGCCAGCGCTCCCTATGTAATCCGGGCAGTTGACCGACTCAATCTGACTGTCTTTTCCCTCATAAACCGTAAAGTTCACTACATAGCCTGTTGCCCTGTCACAGAACTTGTAGAGCTTGACCCCGTATCTGGCACGCTTGCTGGGAAGGTACTGCTTGAAAGACAAGCGGCCAGAAAATTTAATCAGGGACTCATCAACGCAGACAACTTGATCGGGAGTAAACAAGGCTGCAAAACGTTCGTTGAAGTGGTTTATGAGGGGCCGAATTTTATAGAGCCGGTCGTATTCAGGGTCCCCACGTGGACGACAAAGTTCATTGTCGTTGAAGTGCATGAACCGCAAAATCTGCTCGTATCGTGCCCTGGACATGGAGGCAGAGAACACGGGCATGTGGTCAATTGGGTGCGTGGACCAATAAGCACGCAATGACGGAAATTTATGTGTGCCCATGTTGAGGGAAAGGCCCAGAAAGGTCTTAAATTCGGAAACCGTAATTGGTTTCCAATTTCTGGCAATTTTAGGCAACTGGGGGTTAGCGGCGATAAATTGACCAGCATATAAATTACTCTGGTCCACAATAGATCTATAGAGATCTTCCGTGAAAAACAGCGAATAAAAATCGATTGGCATAAAATCAGCTGTTTCCACCTGAATACCGGGTTGGGCAGTGAATGGGGGAAGTACGGGTTCTGCAGAAGTGGTGGGGACCCAATCAGGATAGGCGAATTCTGCAGGAAGGGCAGTATGGGCACGACGGGCCTGCCTTTGTCTTCTTGGTGGCAGCGGGACACTACTTGTGCTTGCCACCTCGCCAGCTTGAACTGCACTTATGGGACTCGCCACGTCACCACGTGATACTGCAGTGCTGGATGTACGCCCAGGCTGTACTAGGCCGCTGGTGCTTGCCAGGTCACCAGAAGGAATAGCGGCGCTAGTACTACTCTGCTCCATGATACGAGAGACCTGCGGTTCTTGCTCCTCAACAACCTCAGAAGATCGGGATCGGGTACGCCTGACCTTAGCAGGGACCTCAACTTCGTCGTCAGAGCTATCTGACGTGGGGCCGCTGACGTCACTGTCTTCTACGGGAAGATATTCTGAGCCTGAATCTGACAGATACGTGACCTCCTCTTCACTATCTGTCATGCTCAGAATCTCGTAGGCCTCTTTACTAGTGTACCTTCGACTTGCCATTTTGGGCTCTAAATTTAGGGGTACACTAGTAAGATTCACAGGAAAAAAAGCACCTGACTGTCGTCAGCAAATATATCAAACGCTACAAAAAAACTGTTAGCGATCGCAGGGATCAGGCCTGTCTCTGCGAACGCTGCAGTTATGTGTGTTGTGTTTGGTAAGTGACAGTGATCGATCGATACTGCACTTGGGTGGGCTGGGCTGGGCTGGGCGGAGGGGCTAAACGCAGGTACTAGCAGGTATCTGGGCTGATCCCGCTAACACTGCGTTTTTGGGAACCCTAAACCGCTGGGGATGCTAGTATAGATCTGATCAGATACTATACCACTAAGGGGGGTGTATGCTTTGCGCGTGGGTGTTAGCGTTACTGGCACTAACCTAACACTGCCTGGGGCGACGCAGACCCTCTCTGGCGCTAAAACCTAATTGATCTCACCCGCCGGGCGATCAGGGGGGTTAAACCTTTATTGGGTTATATACGGCGGGTGCCCTGATGCTATAAAAAGCAAACTAATCAACCAGCGTCACCTGTAACCTTTATATGGTGATCACTGGTGAAAGGGTTAACTAGGGGCAATCAGGGGGTTAAAACCTTTATTAGGTTAAATATGGGGGTACCTGACACCAATAAAAACCTGCGGCGAACCTAAAAAAAAAATAACTGCCTATCTAAAACACCAGCGACACGAATACAGCGATCGGAAAAACAATCGCTTAGTGACGCTGAAGTTAGGGGGTGAAAGGGTTACCTGGGGGGTGATCAATGGGTTAAACCTTTATTAGGGGGGGTTAGGGGGTTACCCTGGACCTAAAGGGGCCTAATCCTAACTGCCTTGCAACTTTTTACAATCACAGATGACACTAAATGCAGTGATCAGTAAAATAAATGATCACTGCAATCAGTGACACTGTGATTGGGGGCTTTGGGGTGACCTGGGGGGTGATCTGGGGGTGACTGGGGGGTGATTTGTGTGCCTATGTGTACCTACGTGTCAGTGGACTGTTGGAGCACTAACCTCTGTCTTCACTCCTCGGCGCCGGGAACGAAAAGACCGCGGCGAGGGAGATGACATCACTTCCTCCAGCCTGTGTTTACATCACATGGCGGAGGAAGCAATTTCATTGGCCGGGAGCGATCGCGAGGGGGGGGGGCGGAATCGAGCGGCCGCCCCCTCATGCCTGATCGCTCCCGAACACTTAACGGCCGCTCACTGCAGTGAAGGGGGGTCCGGATGGACCCCCCAACTGCACAAAGGCGATCACGTAGATCTACGTGATTCTGCCTGTCCGTGCCATTCTGCCGACGTAAATCGGCGGTGGGCGGTCGTTAAGTGGTTAAATAAAAAAAATTTAAAAAAGTTTTATTATAAAAAAATAAAATAAAAATAGAATTTAGCTTTAAATTATCTCCTCATTTTTGTGGGATTCTGCAACCTCAAAAATCAATTTATGTACATAGAAAGTATGTTGTGCACAGCTGTGTGAATAAAAAGATCTGGGTTCATGGGCAATCCTTTGAAATTGCCTGGGAGCACTTTAATGGGAGCATGTCATTAAAAATCAGATTACAGGTTAATAAGAGCAAGTGAACATTTTTCCTTTACACTACCAATAATTAATGTTAAAAAATATTTGCAAAAACAATTCTTTAAAAACAACAGGTCTATTATATTTAGCTTGTTTAACCACTTAAGGACCGCCTCACGCCGATATACGTCAGCAGAATGGCACGGCTGGGCACAACAACGTACAGGTACGTTGCCCTTTAAGAGCCCAGCGCTCGCGACCCGGTCCTGAGCTCCGTGACCGCGCCCGCAGGACCCGAGGACCCGATCGCCGCCGGTGTCCTGCGATCGGGTCACAGAGCTGAAGAACGGGGAGAGGTGAGTGTAAACAAACCTTTCCCCGTTGTTCTCCGTGACATGACAGTGATCGTCTGTTCCCTGTCATCGGAACAGACGATCAGTGATGTGTCATGTGTAGCCACGCCCCCCTACAGTAAGAATCACTTCCTAGAGAACACTTAACCCCTACAGTGCTACCTAGAGGTTAAACCCTTCACTGCCAGTGTCATTTTCACAGTAATCAGTGCATTTTTATAGCACTGATGGCTGTAAAAATGACAATGGCCCCAAAATGGTGTCAAAAGTGTCCGATGTGTCCGCCATAATGTCGCAGTCATGATAAAAATCGCTGATCGCCGCCATAACTAGTAAAAAAAAAATATTATTAAAAATGCCATAAAACAGTCCCCTATGTTTTAGAAGCTGAAACTTTTGCGCAAACCAATCAATAAACGCCTATTGCGATTTTTTTTTACCAAAAATATGTAGAAGAAAACGTATCGGACTAAACTGTAAAAAAAAAAAAAAAAAAAAAATTTATATATTTTTGGGGGATATTTATTATAGCAAAAAGTAAAAAAAAATGATTTTTTTTCAAAATTGTCGCTCTATTTTTGTTTATAGCGCAAAAAAATAAAAACCGCAGAGGTGATCAAATACCACCAAAAGAAAGCTCTATTTGTGGGAAAAAAAGGACGCCAATTTTGTTTGGGAGCCACGTCGCACGACCGCGCAATTGTCAGTTAAAGCGACGCAGTGCCGAATCGCAAAAAGTGGCCTGGTCCTTTAGCTGCATAATGGTCCGGGGCTTAAGTGGTTAACAATAAAAATATAATGCAGGGACAATCTAACTTTTACTACAGTGACTAAACAAAAACAAATAAATATAATACGACAGTGCAAAGTCCTGTGAAAAGTGCACTACTACATAGTAAGCAAAAACATTTAATGTTTTTCTGCATTGACAAATTAAATCTGGTTGCATTCTCAAAGCTCACTATACACCTTACAATCTGACTGTATAATCTCCACTAGATCCACCAGCTATGTAGTGCAAGGCATGGGCATCACTGAATTTTTTTCAGTGGGGGGGGGGGCGCTTCGGCAGCGGCGATGCACAGTCGCATTTTACCCTTTCATCGACCGCTAGCGGGGGTTAAAAGCACCCCCCCACGTTAAAATGTAAAAACACCCCACTGTGCCCCCTGCATCTTTCAATATCTCTTTGTCCCTACTGTGTACCCCCTCTCCACAACTGCACCTCTGGACCCCTTTACATTACACAGCACCCCACAGCTCTGGACCCCTTTACATTACACAGCACCCTGCACCTCTGGACCCCTTTACATTACACAGCACCCCACAGCTCTGGACCCCTTTACATTACACAGCACCCTGCATCACTGGACCCCTTTACATTACACAGCACCCCACAGCTCTGGACCCCTTTACATTACACAGCACCCTTCACCACTGGACCCCTTTACATTACACAGCACCCCACAGCTCTGGACCCCTTTACATTACACAGCACCCTGCACCTCTGGACCCCTTTACATTACACAGCACCCCACAGCTCTGGACCCCTTTACATTACACAGCACCCTGCATCACTGGACCCCTTTACATTACACAGCACCCTGCACCACTGGACCCCTTTACATTACACAGCACCCTGCATCACTGGACCCCTTTACATTACACAGCACCCTGCATCACTGGACCTTTTTACATTACACAGCACCCTTCACCACTGGACCCCTTTACATTACACATTACCCCTGCATCACTGGACCCCTTTACATTACCCCTGCATCACTGGACCCCTTTACATTACACAGCTCCCTGCACCCCTTTACATTACACAGCACCCTGTATCACTGGACCCCTTTACATTACAAAGCACCCTACATCACTGGACCCCTTTACATTACACAGAACCCTTTATCACTGGACCCCTTTACAATACACACAGCACCCTGCACCTCTGGACCCCTTTACATTATACAGCCCCCCACAGCACAGACCCCCCCATTCAGCACAGACCCCCCTTCAGCGCAGACCCCCCATTCCGCACAGATCCCCCTTCAGCACAGATGGACCCTCTTTAAGCACAGACCCCCTCTTCAGCACAGATGGACCCCCTCCCCCATCCCATTCAGTACCTCAGATCAGCGCGGCACAGGCACAGCAGCTGGTTCCCTCCCCCTGTGTACACCTAAACACTGGAGGGGAGGCGGCTTCACTCTGCTCGCTGTGCCTGTGTGACATCTGGCCCGGGACCGCTCAGACAGCCTGCAGCCGCGAGAGAAGGGGATGGTTGGTCAGGTGCAGTGGTGTCACCCTGCACCAGACCACCCCCCGCCCCCCCCCTTGCAACGCTACGGCCAGCAGCTCGCCTCTCTCTCCCTGTTTTAACCTGCCTGTCACCGCGGCGCTGTCACTTCTTCAGTCACGGAGGGGGGGGGGGCAACAGCCTGACACTCTTCAACACCTTCTAGATTCCAGGGGCAGATCCAGAGTCTTGTCTTGGGAGGGACACTGACAAAAAATACATTTTTTTTGTGGGCAATTTTTCAGGAAAATGGCAGGTGTTGGAGAATCAATCATCCAGGCACCATGGTTGTCATGACTGATTGAATCACATTATTTATATTATTACATTATGTGAGGGGGCTAGCTCGGCAGCGGGTATGTGTGACCCCCGGGATGGGCTCCCCACCCAAAAACAGGCCCAGCAGACGGAGGTTGTGGTTTTCAAAATCAAAAAAGGTGCGGTTTATTTTCTATTTACAGTGACAAAAACACAGCAAGGCAAAAAAAACAAACACAAAATAAATCCTGGTCAACTTGACCTCTGACTAAACTTACAGGTTTCCTAACTAACGACTGGGATCAGCCTAGTGCTGTCCTAGTCCCTGGTTTTAAATGTCCAAGCAAAATATAGCCACACAGGCTTTCTCTCACCGCACAGGGGTTCACTCTCCCTAGACAGTCCACACAGGTCTGCTTCCAGGCATGAGCTAACATCTAATGAAGCTGGGAGTTCCTTATAGAGGCCTAAATGAGCTGACAAGGTTCAGCTGGACTCATCAACTCCCTGTCTGCACGACGCCCAGCCCTCTCCCTAGAGGTATGAGTCATCAATGAGCCCACTAGTCTCAGCTGGGCTTATACAACTCTCCACCTAGCTGTATAAATCGGCGTAAAGCCTGAATCTGGGCGAAATATATCTACCCCCCTGGATGCAACCAGGTGACTTTACCTTCCTGCTGTCACATACCCCCCCCTCTTGTTTTAACCTCGGGGTTGGAACACCAGCAATCAGGCATTCATGTACTCGAGACAAAGCATCCACATTCCCCATTTGAACGCCAGGGCGATGCTTTACTGTGAAGTTGAATTCCTGGAGGGCCAGGAACCACCTATTCACTCTTCTATTTGTTTCCTTGTTTTGAGCCATCCACTTTAACGGAGCGTGATCCGTAACCATGTCAAAGTGCCTACCTAGCAGGTAGTACCGAAGGGAATCTAGAGCCCACTTCACCGCTAAACACTCCTTTTCAACGGTGGCGTAATTTACCTCATGGGACTTCAACTTCCTGCTGAGGTAAATGACTGGGTGCTCTTCCCCGTTCCAGACCTGGGACAATACTGCTCCTAACCCCACATCTGACGCATCACTTTGTACGACAAAGTCTTTAGAGAAGTCGGGTGAGTACAACACTGGCTGGCTACATAAGGCTTGTTTCAAGAATTGGAATGCTGCCTCAGCCTCGGGGGTCCATTTAATCATGACCGACCCTTTCCCCTTCGTCAGGTTGGTTAGGGGCACAGCCTTAGAAGCAAAGTGGGGAATGAATCGCCGATAATACCCAGCGATTCCCAGAAAGGCTCGTACCTGCTTCTTGCTGTTGGGACGTGGCCAACTCTGGATGGCCTCGACTTTGTTGAGTTGGGGTTTTATTACTCCCCTCCCAATGGTGTACCCAAGATATTTGGCCTCCTCCTGCCCAATGGTACACTTCTTGGGGTTAGCCGTAAACCCTGCTTCCCGAACAGAGTCCAGGACTGCTTGCACTTTTGGCAGATGTGAGGCCCAATCTGTGCTATGGACAATTATGTCATCCAGGTAAGCCGCAGCATACTTCCGATGGGGCCTCAGCATCTGGTCCATTTTCCGCTGGAATGTGGCCGGCGCATTCTGTAACCCGAACGGCATTCTTTTATATTGGAACGCCCCGTCTGGGGTTACAAATGCGGTTTTCTCTTTGGCCGACTTGGCCAGGGGGATTTGCCAATACCCTTTTGTGAGGTCAAGAGTCGTCATGTATCGGGCTGTTCCCAGCCGGTCGATCAACTCATCTATACGTGGCATGGGGTAGGTGTCAAATTTTGTAACTTTGTTCAACTGACGAAAATCGTTACAAAATCGCCAGCTCCCATCCGGTTTAGGCACCAACACAATGGGACTAGACCAATCACTTTGGGACTCCTCTATCACCCCTAAGTTCAGCATTCTCTGTACTTCCTCCCGTATTGCCTCCCGTCGGGCCTCTGGGATCCGATAGGGTTTTAACTTCACCCTTTCACCGGGCGGGGTAATAATGTCATGCTCTACCCCAGATGTTTGTCCCGGCAGCTCAGAGAATACCTCCTTGTTGCGAAGTACAAACTCCTTAACCTCCTGTTGTTGGGGTTGTGACAAGGTGGCTGCGATTCCAACCTCAGGAATCACGCAACCAGTTTGAGCTGGTGACCAAGTGTCTGCGACTAGGGACTCTCTATCCCTCCAGGCTTTCAACAGATTAACGTGATAGATCTGTTCGGGCTTTCGCCTTCCTGGTTGTCTGACCTTGTAATTCACTTCGCTCACTTTTTCCATTATCTCGTAGGGGCCTTGCCATTTGGCAAGGAATTTACTTTCAACCGTAGGGACAAGTACCAATATCCTATCCCCCGGGGAAAAGGTACGGGTCTTGGCTCCACGGTTGTACACTCTCTGCTGTGCCAACTGCGCTTGGGCCAAATGTTCCTTCACGATGGGCATTACCTGTGCAATTCGATCTTGCATCAGGGCGACATGCTCAATCACACTCCTGTGGGGAGAACTCTCACTTTCCCAAGTTTCCTTGGCAATATCCAACAGCCCTCTTGGGTGTCTCCCATACAGTAACTCAAAGGGGGAGAATCCCGTAGAGGATTGGGGCACCTCCCTAATAGCAAACATCAAATAAGGAAGTAGACAGTCCCAATCCTTTCCATCCCTATCCACCACTTTCTTCAACATTTGTTTTAGGGTTTTGTTGAATCTTTCAACCAGCCCATCGGTTTGGGGGTGATACACAGATGTACGTAATTGCGTCACTTTGAACAATTTACACAGCTCCTTCATAACCCGGGACATAAAGGGTGTACCTTGGTCCGTAAGCAGTTCTTTACAAATACCCACCCGGCTAAAAACAAGAGATAGCTCTTTGGCTATGGTTTTGGCCGAGGTATTTCTGAGAGGGATCGCTTCTGGATAACGGGTGGCATAGTCCATTATAACCAATATGTACTGGTGCCCCCTAGCGGACTTGATTATAGGACCTACCAAATCCATTGCGATTCTCTCAAACGGGACCTCAATGATGGGTAGAGGGACCAGCGGGCTACGGAAGTGTGGCATCGGGGCCGACCTCTGACACACAGGGCAGGAGGAACAATAATTTTCTATGTCCTTCATCACCCCAGGCCAATAGAATCTCTGTAATACCCTCTCTCGGGTTTTCTCTGTCCCCAGATGACCTCCAAGAATGTGCCCATGGGCCAACTCCAACACCAACTTCCTGTAAGGTTTGGGCACCACCAGCTGCTCAACGGTTTCTTCTGCCCTTTTTGCCACCCGATACAGTAGGTCCTTCTCTACGCTGAAGTATGGGTAAGTGCAGGTATTATCTGGGTTCACTAACTCGCCATCTATTTTCACTACGTTTTCCCGTGCCTTTATTAGGGCGGGGTCTTTCAACTGTTCTGTGGCAAAGTTTTCCCTGTGAACCTCAAGATCAGAAAACTCCACAGACGGTAGGTTTTCGTCTGAGGAGGTGGGCTCCTCTCCAGTTTCTTGAGTCTCCCCTGCCAATACTGACAAGGGAAATTCGGGAGAGTCCTCACCACTCTCAGAGGAGTTCTGGCTATCATATTCCTGGTACATAGGGGCACCAGTGGGGGGCTCATGATCATCCCACAGTTCCCAGAACTTCGGAAAATCCCTTCCCACAATGGCGTCATGCGGTAACTGAGACACTAAGCCCACTGGATGAGAAAGGGTACCTTTGGGGGTCTCGAAACACACTGTAGTCACTGGATACTCTCGGGTGTCCCCATGCACACAAATAACGGCTACCTTGCTATTCCCAGAGACCTCTGTTTTAACTAACTCAGCCTTTATCAGGGTCACAAGGCTACCTGAATCCAGCAATACCACAACATTTCTACCATTAATACACATTTTGCATAAATGTTTCTCAGTTCCCCGAATGGCAGTGCATGCGACTGTCGCACACAGCGACTGACGTCTGCCCGTCAGAAAGTCACACTGCATGGGTTCCTCCAAAACCGGGCAATTTGCTGCAATATGTCCCGCTTGCCGGCAGCGGTAGCAAATGATCCTTCTTGCCGCCTCTTGAGCCGCTGATTTCCCAGGCTGTTCTCGCCAAACTTGGGGTAGAGCTCCCACCCTCTCACTCTCTCCACCCTCACCCCTTGGAATCCTCTTATCCGCCCCTGGGGATGGTCTGGTCTTAGGGTGGAAAGTCCGAGTGTCTCTGGAAGAGGCCGTCAGGTTCTCTGTAGCCAAGTATTTCTCCACACGATCCACAAGACCATCGGCCGTCTCTGGGTCTCCATGGCTTACCCACTTTTGGATGGCAGTAGGAAGAGCTCTCAAAAACCGATCCATTACAACACGTTCCACAATCTTTGGTGCGGACAAAGTCTCTGGCTGTAGCCACTTTCTGCTCAGGTGAATGAGATCATACATTTGAGACCTGGGGGGTTTTCCAAGCTGGAAAGTCCAGTTATGCACACGCTGAGCCCGGACAGCCAGGGTGACACCCAGCCTTGCCAATATTTCAGCTTTTAGCATCACATAGTCTTTTGCTTGGTCAGGCTCTAGGTCATAGTAAGCTTTCTGCGATTCACCCGTTAACAGAGGAGCCACCAGTCCAGCCCACTGCTCCTCAGGCCACTTTTCTCTTTCAGCGGTCCTTTCAAATGTGGTCAAAAATACCTCTGGATCATCCTCTCCAGTCATTTTTGTCAATAAACGACTCACCCCAAAGGACGCGGTATTAGTGGGACGGCTTTCCTCACCGGTCTGCGGACGTTGCTGCATTACTGCTTCCATCTGTTGTTGTAGTCTCTGCTCTTGCTTCTGCAACAGGTCTATGAAGCGGGCCTCAGATTGCTGTTGGGCTTGTTGCTGAGCCTCCAGACTCTGTTGTAAAGTTGCAAGGCTCTGTTGATGAGCTTGCTGCTGGGCTGCAAGGCTCCTTTGCAAACCTGCATTTGTCTGCTGTTGATTGGCATTTGCTAGAGCCAGCTGTTTCAGTATCTCCTCCATGCTGGCTTAAAAAAAACTGCCACTGGTTCTCCACCAACTGTGAGGGGGCTAGCTCGGCAGCGGGTATGTGTGACCCCCGGGATGGGCTCCCCACCCAAAAACAGGCCCAGCAGACGGAGGTTGTGGTTTTCAAAATCAAAAAAGGTGCGGTTTATTTTCTATTTACAGTGACAAAAACACAGCAAGGCAAAAAAAACAAACACAAAATAAATCCTGGTCAACTTGACCTCTGACTAAACTTACAGGTTTCCTAACTAACGACTGGGATCAGCCTAGTGCTGTCCTAGTCCCTGGTTTTAAATGTCCAAGCAAAATATAGCCACACAGGCTTTCTCTCACCGCACAGGGGTTCACTCTCCCTAGACAGTCCACACAGGTCTGCTTCCAGGCATGAGCTAACATCTAATGAAGCTGGGAGTTCCTTATAGAGGCCTAAATGAGCTGACAAGGTTCAGCTGGACTCATCAACTCCCTGTCTGCACGACGCCCAGCCCTCTCCCTAGAGGTATGAGTCATCAATGAGCCCACTAGTCTCAGCTGGGCTTATACAACTCTCCACCTAGCTGTATAAATCGGCGTAAAGCCTGAATCTGGGCGAAATATATCTACCCCCCTGGATGCAACCAGGTGACTTTACCTTCCTGCTGTCACAATTATTATACAAAATGAAATGGTTCAACTCACCATAATGCAGAATCAGTGGGAGCCCCGAGTGTGTCACGAGTAGCGGATTGTCATTTGCCACAAGTTGCGGATTGTCACATCACCTGCCACATGTTTGTCACTTGCCACAAGTTGTGGATTATCATTTGCCACGTCACCTGCCACACATTGTGGATTGTCACTTGCCACGTCCCCTGCCACATGTTTATTATTTGCCACAAGTTGCGGATTGTCAAGTTGCGGATTGTCACTTGCCACGTCGCCTGTCACATGTTGCGGATTGTCACTTGCCACATTGCCTGTCACATGTTGCGGATTGTCACTTGCCTGCTCCAATTGTCCCTTGCTGTGTCCCAGAGTCAGGGCTGTCAGGCAGCAGAGAGATTATTTAATCTCTTTGCTGCCCGCGCTGCCTACACAGTGAGGGCAGAACTGCAGGGCGGGCTGTGAGAGATGATGTCATCTCTCTGCTCCCTCTGTTCACTGATTGGCCAGCACTCGCTCAGACACTCACCAAGCTGCCCGGCCCGCACGCTCTCTCACCCGACACCCGTCAGCAGAGCCGCCTGCGCTTTTAGCTGGCGGAGCCGCACGCTATGTCACCTGCCCACCGAGCCGCCCGCTCCCTCACCAGCCCGCCCAGCTGCCCGCAGTCCGACCCGCTTGCTCTCACCCGCCCACCAAGCCGAGCGCTCTCTCACCCAATCCACGGCACTCACCCGCAATCCGACGCTGCTAGATTCCCCTTGCCCTATGGAGCGGATGCCCATGGTGCAAGGGCCTGCCATATTGAATACAAATTGAATTGACAGATTAGGTCTTTATTTTACAATTGTAGGGATACCCCCCGAAAAAGCTGCTTTGTTTGTTCAGTCCGTTACTCTGCCTCTCAACCCTAATAACAGTCTCAGCCCCCTCTGGCAATAGTGTAAGTGCAATGACCAATGAGAAACACATACATATTATGATAAAACACAGAAATTGTCTTTACTGCAATATTTCTATGGAAGAATAACAGACAGTAACAATATATATTCAAGTAATCAACTAGAGAAAAATAACTGAGATTGAATGTAAGCTCTACAAGCAGGGCCCTCCTGTACTTTCTGTATTGAACTGTTCTGTAATTGTGCTGTCCCCGCCCTCTACATTGTAAAGCGCTGCGTAAACTGTTGGCGCTATATAAATTGTGTATAAAAATAATAATATAATTCTCAATCCTATATTCAAGCTGCTTTTAGGGGATTTCAAACCTGAGAATGTCCCCAAAAGCAGAGGCCCACTTAAAGCGGAGCTCCACCCTAAAGTGGAACTTCAGCTCATCGGAACCCTCCCCCCCTCCGGTGTCACATTTGGCACCTTTCAGGGGGGAAGGGGGTGCAGATACCTGTCTAAGACAGGTATTTGCACCCACTTCCGGGAGTCCTCTATGCCAGGGCTCAACAAACCTCGGGCGCCAGGTCGCCATTGCGACTAGAATTAGCGACCTGGCGCCTGGGGCAGCACAGCTGGGGTATCCTGTGTCTCCGTGTCCCCCCCCTCCGCGCCGCGGGATCGCGTCAGGCCGCGCCGGCCGGTAATTGAGGCCGCGGCTTTGCGGCCTTCTGCAGGCCTATGCTTCCTTCTGTGAACTAGTGCCATCTTGTGGTGGCAGTTGGTATGACAACCAGCAATGCTAATGGAGTTTCCCTGTCTGTTTTCACTGCCATCTCCTTCCCTCTAATTAGAACCCCCAAACATTATATATATTTTTTATTCTAACACCCTAGAGAATAAAATGGCGGTCGTTGCAATACTTTCTGTCACACCGTATTTGCGCAGCGGTCTTACAAGCGCACTTTTTTGGGAAAAAATACACTTTTTTTTAAATAAAAAAATAAGACAACAGTAAAGTTAGCCCAATTTTTTTTTATATTGTGAAAGATAATGTTACGCTGAGTAAATTGATACCCAACATGTCACGCTTCAAAATTGCGTCCGCTCGTGGAATGGCGACTAACTTTTACCCTTTAAAATCTCCATAGGCAACGTTTAAAAAATTCTACAGGTTGCATGTTTTGAGTTACAGAGGAGGTCTAGGGCTAGAATTGTTGCTCTCGCTCTACCGATCGCGGCGATACCTCACGTGTGGTTTGAACACCGCTTTCATATGCGGGCGCTACTCACGTATGCGTTCGCTGTGCGCGAGCTCGGCGGGACAGGGCGCGTTCCTGGCTCCTAACTTTTTTAGCTGGCTCCTAGATTCCAAGCAAATTTGTCAAGCCCTGCTCTATGCGGGTATTCTGCGGGTAGTGCGTCACTTCCCGCAGAATACCCGTTGTGTTCTGGGAGACACTCGGCTCCCAGGACACAGCGGGGACCAGTTAGAACGGCGCATCGCAACTCGCGCATGTGCCGTAGGGAACCGGGCAGTGAAGCCGCAAGGCTTCACTTCCTGGTTCCCTCACCGAGGATGGCGGTGGGGGCAGCAGAGTGACGAGTGATCACTCGTCCTCTGCTGCCGACGTTGCTGGACTCCAGGAAAGGTAAGTGTTCTAATATTAAAAGTCAGCAGCTGCAGTATTTGTAGCTGCTGGCTTTTAATATTAATTTTTTCAGGGAAACTCCGCTTTAAATGGTAAATAAAGCACAATATTACACTTTAAATTGGATTGGTTACCTTTACTTAGGTTGGCTCTATGAGTCCAGGCCGGATGAGAGCAAAGGAATGACTCCCTTTATGTCAGGCCTCTCTCTCCTGTCCCCTGACACCACAGGCCCAACTTTAAACACTATACAAGTGTAGCGGGTATATACTTTTCTATTATGTTTGAAACTGGCAGAGACACCAGTGATGCATAGTTCCCTGCGGCCCAGCAGGTGGCGCTGTCCCTGTGGGCTGGGGTTGAACCATCACTGCAGTGCCGTACCCTTTGTGGCCTCTCGCAGCACCTGTACGGCGGGGTGGGGAACCCGCTGTGCTTGCTGGGGGAAGGTATAAAGGGGGCGGACATCTTTGTCACGGGGTCGAGTCCCAGGCACCTTTAGCCTGAGGGCTGCGGTCCATGGTCGGTGTCCAGGTGGCCTAGGCCTGGACACCAGGAGTTCGAGAGCCACCCCAGACACCTTTAGTCTGGGGTGAGGTACTTTGTTCCAGGCCTGGGGCCCAGCTACTTCCACTGGGTTCCGCCCGAGAGGGATCGTCCTAAGGTGCCCGACGGACTGGGTACCTGAATCTAAGACGCAATGGACCGCGCAGATGACATTCCCGTAGATCTGGTGCAGCAGATTGCCAGTGCCGGGACAAGGCCTCCGGAGACCGTCTGGAGGGATGCCTTCACCAAATAGGGGCCTTATTCACGCGGAAGGTGGTTCATGTGCTAAAGTCTGTACAGAGACATTTCGCAAAGGTCGCATCTGAAGACCATTACTTTCAGGCCTGTGGCAGAGGCTGTAACAGTTTACCTGGTAGGTGGCAGCTACCGATTCACGGTCGGTGGCAGAGACCGTGCGCCAAGCCTATTCGCACGCAAAGAAAAGGAATAGGAGAGTTCATTGTGCGTGGGCCTACTCGTATCCACACCCCCTGTCTGTGTCAGGAAAGGCTTTACCTGCTGGTGGTGCTGTTGGTCCTTTGGACTGCAGTACTGGTGTCCACCAGCAGGTGTCCTCTTGCAGCCAATATCTTTGTTGGAGGATCTCACCTGCTGGTGGTAATGCATGATCCATGGACTGTAGTACCGGCGTCCACCAGCGGGTGTATTCCGGCAGTGTGGGACAGGCAGCACTTCCTGCGGTCAGCTGTGACCTGAAGCCTGATTACAGGACTTCCTATAAATACCCGGCGAGCCCTTACATGCTCGCCCTGGTATCTCTCTCTCCTGGACCTAGGACCTGTGATCTGGACTTTGAGCTTGCATCCTGCCCGAACCCGATCCGACCCCTACCTTAAGCCCATCCTGCATCTGTCCCTCCTGTCTCCTGATTTCCACGGTCCCCTGTCCTCCCGTTACCTGGATATCTTGGATCCCTGGTCTGCAGCCAATCCATCCGTCCCCTCCCTGTTCCTGTTTGATTCCCATCCTTACCCATCTGCTCCGATCCCCTTGTGTATGACCTCGGCCTGGCTTTCACTACGATTCCGGTATTTCCCCTTATTGTATATATTTTCTTTAAGTCACTGTTATTTGGTTTGGTTACTGCACTGTGTTCTGTTGGAGGTGTTTATTTGTCTGTTACTTCCCTTAATAAATTGTTACACTTTCACCTACACCTGTTTGGTCTCTTCTGTGCAGTCACACAGTCTGGTTTGCTAGTATTCCATGACAGTCTGTCTGTTGAGGGAGTCCAACTGGTTGTGTTTCATCCTGACATTGAAAAATAATGGAGTGCTGGACTTTTATTGGTGTGGGGCTCAATTACTGGCAGACACTGTTCCACAGGAGAAGCGGAGGCTCCAAACACCGAACACCGACCCGAAGGTAAAGAAACTTTGCTCACACCACACAAACATCTGCAGTGAAAGTATTGGCGTGGTGACCCCGCACTCTCTCCTCCAAGGTACCCCTAGACTGCAGCCAAAGATAACCGATAAACAAGAGAGAGAGAGTGGAGGCCGCTACACAAGTCAACGAGTAATGGCTTAACTTCTTGGATAAACTGTCCCACACACCCACTGCATACACAGAGTCCTGAATATGTGTGTGCAGATCCGTATGGCACTAGTAGCTTTAGTCCTTTTGAAGAAAAGATAAGATTTGGTGTCTTCAGCTAGCCACTTTCGTTGGTGCAGTTAAACTCCTGAATAGCAGGGCAAAACAACACAACTGGCCCAGCTTATCAAGTGAAACAGGCAGGACCCTCCTCAGCAAGGTGAGAGGACAATGATGTCTGTATACAGTGTCCCCAGAAATGGATGGCCTTATCCTTTGTCCTTGTGGCAATACAAGTGTCAGCAAGATGACTACCAGCAACGATGTCTGTATACAGTGTTCATACTCCTATGGTGCAGTGTCTCTGTTCCCTGCAGATGGGCAAAATGCTCTCTCACCAAATCCTGTGGTCAAGGCCCAAACGAACGTCATGGAACAGCAGGGTAACCTGGTGACTCAACTAGTCACCCCACACTGGAACGCCCCACCGTCGGTGCAGCTGTGCCTCGAAATAAACCTGAAATCCCCCTCTCTCTGGATGTCCCGACTGGCGGTGAAGGCCTGAATTGCACGGGCAGATCACCTGAGAGACAGCATCTCTCCTTCAGGTCTGATCTCTTTCACTGCCTCGTGGTCACTGAGAATCTCCTCAGATAAGCAAGATGGAGTCTTTTGTTTCCTGCCTCCTAGAGCATGCTGGCTCTTGTATTTCTGTCCCCATAGAAAGCTATGGGGCAGTTTTAGATTGAGACTACACATTCCAGAATCCTTTGCATCAGCTGCTTGTTAAAGTCCCAATTGATTGGTTCCTGTAACTGCACCTTTAATTGGCTTTCTTCCTCCTGCCAATAGGAACACAGGGAGGAGCAGAATAGCCTGTGTGAGTCAGCTCACATTACATTAAACTCAGTGAGTCAATGAAACAGTGAGAAGGAGGGGGGGAAAAGCCCATGCAGACATGAGAGGCAGCTCTCTCCCTCTTTTAGGCTAGAAAGCCTGTGTACATCCAGTCAGTGAAGAGAAAAAGGGAGGAGGGGAAGGAAACTCCTCATAGCTGCAGACACTCTGAACTTTTCTCTGTCAGCTTATCTGTGTTAATGTAAGTCTCAGACTGCAGAAATTACAGGGCACCTCATGGGCGTAGCATAAGGGGTTGCAGGGGTCACAATCGCAACCCCGCCCCTAGCTCCAGGGGGGCCCCAGCAGCCTCCCTGTCATATTATCATATCCTCCACTAAGTCCAGCTCTGATCTGCACTAGGGCCCCACAGCCACGCTCCTGTACTGGGCTTCTACTTTGCCTTCTACAGTCCACACTCCTCCAATCTCATTGGCTGGGGAGAAGCTGTGAGGCATTTCCTGAATGGAGAGGAGCATGAGGTGAGAACAGCACAGGATGGGGAAGTTTCTTTGCTGTGTGCTGGCAACATGGAATGGTAACCGTGCTTAGCGAGGCAAGAGGAGGAGAGTGCCGTCCTATAGCCATGATGGGACCGATGTCACTGGTGAGGTAAGACACCGCTCAGTGTCTTCTAGTCACTAGCTGGGATTCTCTGTACCCCCCACTCAGGGATGTCCACTTACCCCACTTCCCTGACAACTGGGGAAAAGACACATACCTCAGAGAGGTGACCTTCCCCCAACATCTGCCAACACTGACAGAGAAACCTTCAGAAATTGCTAAAACAAAACCCTTTAACACCTCCTCAGGGGGCCCCTGAAGGGCTACAGGCTCCAGATTTTATGTCACATGGCTTTGCTCTCCCAGATCTAAGTTGCAACCCCCCCCCCCTAAAGCCCCCTGACCACCCCCTCTGCCCTGGATACTATGCCTGGCTGCTGAGCTCCATTCCCATTACAGCACTCTATACTGCTCTTCCTTCGCAGGGCTGAAATCACATTCCTTTACAACACAGCCAGTTAGCCATGATCTGCACAGGGTGTAATTGCCTACTGCAACTACACTGCCGTTCTGACCAGAGAATTTCACAGGTCAGAAGGGCAACATAAAAGCCAGAAACAGCCTTTGAAGACTGAGAGACTGTGTGTAAAGGAATGTGATTTCAGCCCTGTGTAGTGTGTGTGTGTGTGTGTGTGTGGGGGGGTAGGAGCTGTATACAGTGCTGGGATGGTAAAGGAGCTCTGCCAAGTGACCTGCCAGGGGTCCCTGTCCTCTGATCCTCCAGCGGTGATCCCTGTCCTCTGATTCTTCAGCGGTGATCCCTGTCCTCTGATTCTTCAGCGGTGATCCCTGTCCTCTGATTCTTCAGCGGTGATCCCTGTCCTCTGATTCTTCAGCGGTGATCCCTGTCCTCTGATTCTTCAGCGGTGATCCC
This sequence comes from Rana muscosa, assembly GCA_029206835.1. NCBI lineage: Eukaryota > Metazoa > Chordata > Amphibia > Anura > Ranidae > Rana > Rana muscosa. Next base: position 846,426,163 of record CM055116.1, read on the forward strand.
TGTCCTCTAAATCTCCAGCGGTAATCCCTGTCCTCTGATGTAAAGAGGAACTCTGGGAACTCAAAACTCTTAAGCCACTTTGAGTATCTTGGCGTGCAATGGATGTATCTGCACGCACGGTGGAAGTGGTGGGTGGTAATAAGGGGGGGGCCCAGGTCAACTTTTGTATGGGGGCCCACAAGCTTCAAGCTACGCCTCTGGGGCACCTGCTACACATGGATTTGGTAAATCTAAAGTTGATTGTACAAAAGTCAAATGGTCTGATTGTAACATGTATGGTGAGCTTAACATAAAATATGTTTGACAGTGTGTTCATAAAAAATAGTACTTAGAGCCTTAGGATCGGGATTGTTTCCTGCTTTTTAAAACGAAAGAAAAATCCCAGCTCAACTCACCGGCCAGTCTGGTACCAACCAAAGTATCCTGACTATCATTAAAAACAGGGTTTTAGTTTGCACACATTTGCAAATACATGTGTAAGCTGCAGAGCCACTTCACTGCACCCCAGTATTACCTGCAGTCCTAACTCTTGTAAATTTATGAGAGCCTCCATAGTAGAAACACATGCAGTGGCCAGTTGTTTGTTTCTCATGTAATATTGGTGAGAGGACGCACTGGACACCTTTGCTGCCATTGTGCTATGTGCTGGGTGTCCATTGCACACCTGTGCCTTTAATGAGAGGTGGGCTGCCTCCAATCTCACCTGCCCTCCATTAAAATGCATGTGCTCCTATTATGGAGGCTTTCAAACATTTACAAGAGTTAGGACTGCAGTTAATACTGGGGTGCCTTGGAGCAGCTCTGCAGCTTATGCATGTATTTGCACATGTGTGCAGACTAATCCCCTAATTTTAACACAAACTGTTAGACAGGATAATTTGGTTGGTTGCAGGCTGACTGGTGAGTTGAGCTGGGAATTTCCTTTGGTTTTGTTTTGCATGTGTCACCCTTTCATGTGCTCCTTGATGTGAAAGCCAGTTATAGGTGGGGCCAATGGCCAGTTGTTTGTTACTGATGTTTTCTGTATTAATGCACTATAAACAACACATTGAGCACTGTCCAAGTACTGCGTAACCCCTAAGTGACCGTTCATACCAAAACATGGTGAGGGGAAACCTGCATTCCATGTGTGCTTCCCGCACTGTGTTAAAAACGCACTGCAATTGCGATCTACCGTGGGTGTTTGTTAAGTTAACGACACCCCAAACACAGGTCACAAATGCAGTGCATTGCCTGCCCTGAACTGCATGATACAGAAGTACCATGTGGTCCGGTTGCAGTGCATTTTTTATGTTTCAATGATTTTTATTCTAATTTTTACAGAGAACAAAGATCTCGGCATCTGCAGTGCATTTTTTATGTTTCAATGATTTTTATTCTAATTTTTACAGAGAACAAAGATCTCGGCATCTGCAGTGCATTTTTTATGTTTCAATGATTTTTATTCTAATTTTTACAGATAACAAAGATCTCGGCATCTGCAGTGCATTTTTTAAAGTAGTGTATGCACTACTTTTGTTGCGTTCCAATGTGATTCAACACATTCAAAATTAATGGGCTCAAATCACACCGCACTGTTCGATAACTGCAATGAACTAGCCCTAAAATAAAGATTGGACCCCAGAAAGCCAGTCCTGAAAATTTGTGTTGTCTAGTTCAAATGAGTGGTAAATATAGGGCATTGATCCACATTTTTACCCACTCTTGATCGTCTACCTTCAAAAATAAGTAAATAGTGGGTGCTCAGGTCAGTTTATATTGCCATGATCGTAATGCTCCAGAGTGCAGCAAATGTAATTTAGCATGTCAGGATTGGCAGGCAGTGCTGCATGTCAAACACACCGATTGAAGTCAATGGGGAGGGGGGGGGTTACTAAAACTAGAGCACACAGAACCTGGTGGAGCTGTGTAAAGTAACCAATCAGCTTCTAGGTTTTGGTTCTCACTGCTACGACATAGAAGTAGGACGACTTCTGATCCGACTTTGCCTTACGACTTTAATGAACGGGATCCCCGACAATACCAGGCCCTTTGAGTTTGCTATGAATCTTGAGGTGGGGAACCCCACACCAAATTGTTTTTTAAATGTAAAAAAAAAACAGCGTGGGGTCCTGCCCAAAATCCATACCAGACCCTTATCCGAGGATGCAGCCTGGCAGGTCAGGAAAAGAGGGGGCGAGTGAGCGTCCCCCCTTGGACCATACCAGGCCACATGCCCTCGACATGGGGGTTGGGTGCTTTGGGCAGGGTTGGGCTCTGCGCCCCCCCCACCCCAAAGCACCTTGCCCCTTTGTTAATGGGGACAAAAGCCTCTTCCCGACAACCCTGGGTGGTGGGATTTTGGGAGGGACCCATGCTGCTTTTTTTTTTGGGGCGTGGGGTTTCCCCTCAAAATCCATACCAGACTGAAGGGTCTGGTATGGCGTAGGGTTCCCACTTCAAGATCCTCAGAGCTAGGGTTGCCTCCTCATCTCTTTAAACCAGAACACACATGAATTACAGGTTTTGAGGCTAATTTAATGCAGATAAGGCACTAAGTGAGTTTAATTACCACCTAAATCTGCCACAGAACCTGTGTAATTAAAGCGGAGTTCCACCAATTTAAAAGTCAGCAGCTACAAAAAGTGTAGCTGCTGACTTTTAATAATCAGACACTCACCTGTCCCACGGTCCAGCGATGCGGGTATAAGAAGCCTCGCTCCTCTCCCCCTCCTCCCTGTGGTGGCCGGCTTTCTAATTGTGGGCGCCCGGCTGCGAATGCGCGAGCCGTGCTGCGTTCTGTGAATGGCTGGGCAATCTTCTGGGACCTGTGACGTGTCCCAGAAGATTTCAGGGAGGGAGGGGGGAGAGGTGAACTTCCTTCCGGTGCAGCGGATAAAAACAGGGTACCCACTCCTCCCTCAAAACAAAAAAAATTACATGCCAAATGTGTCATGTCAGGGTGTCACCTGTACTTAAAGCGGAAGTTTCATTTTTTAATTGGAACTCCACTTTAATATGTGTTTGGTTTTAAAGTATGTCGTACCAGTGGCCTTATTGCCACAGCTTATCTTAAAAAGCTGAAGTTGGAAGCTGATTGGTTACTATGCACAGCTGCACCAGATTCTAGCGCTCTAGATTTAGTAAATCTTTCCCAATGCGATTGCTAGGCATGCAGATGCAAAACAGTAGTGCAATGTGTAATTCCCCTTGGGATTGAAAGGAGAAAAAAAAAGGGGGGGGTGGCAATATCACCTCCAGAACACCTGTAAACCACCTCCACTCAACCGCCTCTGAAAAGTGATTCACCACACTTTTAAAAAGGCATGGGAAACTCACTGCCTGTGTTATGCAAATAAAAAGAGCCTCAGGGACAGTATTCAACTGTGTTGGATTGTTTTCAGTACTGAAAACTTGGCATTGTGGGATTTTTACAATCCTCTTACTTTGATCAGTGACTAGCTACTTTGTAATGAAAGAACAAACAGTTCTCTGCAGTGAAGCCCTGTTGGCAGCGTGGAGTTAACACACAGCTTGCTGTAAAGCAGATTTCCAATTGGTCTGTTCACCTGTCAGTCTTATTTCTGAAGCCAATCATATGCTTTGGGAAGGGATGTCACAACTGGAAAGGGTGTTTGGACACATCCCCTTTTGACTGGAGAAGGCATGGATAAAGGGGACTGAGCAACCCTTTAGTTCTACTTTTCCACAGCTTTATATACTCAGTTTTGCAGTGTGAATTCTCCCTCTACCCTCATGTATGGATAAGGAAGTGACTGACAACTACTTTCCCAGCTGTCTACACACTGTTTAAAGGGACAGCTGTCTGGCTTAGTCCTATTGACACTGCTTAGAGGAGACGGAAGTTGGTTGGTAAGAGTAGTAAGCTATTTAAAGTGATCACTGGTTACCCCTTCTTCATAATGCTATTACTGTTTTTTATTTTTTATCATGTTGCATTTATCTCATATGTATTATGATAAGTCCTAGAGTATCGTGCCAGTGCCACAACAGTAATTTGCTTTGTATTTAAAAACACTAACCAATAATACATTTAAAGTGGTATTGCAGCTTAACCCTAACTACTCCTAAAACTGACCTCCCCTCCCCCCTTTTAAAACCTGTACTGACTAACCTGTTATACTAGGTTCACATCTCTGCGTGTTTGCGGGTTGCATTTGCACGGGCACTTAAGCCTATTCATTTCAACGGGCTGCCATGCCTGCATTTCCACACAAACAAAAAAAGAAGGTGCATGCACTTTTTCCAAAACATGGCCGCAGGGAAATCACATGGTCTTTTTGGTGCGATTTCCCTGCTGTACCCGAACTGCGATTTTACATGCGTGGGAGTGCCATTCAGAATGATTGGCAGCCCACGCTTTTTTGCAGAGCAGTGTGGTTTCACTGTGGGTGGTTGTGAGTTACCCGCAGCCACACGCGGAAGTGTGAACCTAGGGTAAAGGAAAGATGCTTACTTATTTTCAGCTAGCTCTGGTCCAATCACATGATCCCACTCCCCTGTGTTGGCCAGTGCTGCTGCAGTGAGCACGACAACAGCTGGCACATTAAGGCCCCTTTCACACGGACTGTCCGATCAGGTCTGCCTGTCAGTTTTTCAGGCAGACCTAATCAGACCTTGCAGTCTCCCCTATTAGGCAGAAGATGTCAGCGGACACATGTTTGCTGACAAGGGCAGACTGACCCATCGGGCACTTGGGCACTGCCCGAGGGCCCAGAGCCAGTAGGGGGCCCCAAGAGAGGCAGTGCGCTTCACTCAGTGGAGTATGCTCAACCCAGTGAGGATTCCTGTCGGCTGCACCTGCCTCTGCTCTCTGCCTCTCTGCGCTTCTCTCCCCCAGCCTCGATGATCTCCTTAACGATCATTTTGTCCCTGTACAAACCCTGCATAGAAGAGGATAGCAGAGGAAAATAGTTGTAGAGCCGCGCCACCTCCCTGATCCACCCCTCCGGCTTTTACACTTCCTTGCTCCTGTGTCCCGGTAAGGCAATCCACATGGAGGTCTTAAAGAAGGCTGGAGGTCTCCAAGGAGGGGGGCACTGATATAAGGGGACTGTAAGTTATAGGGGGCCTCTAGGGAGAGGGACTGACTGCTGATCTAATGATTGGTGACCAACCATTAGATCAGCAGTCAGCAGCACCCCCCTTCCCTACAGACAATCCAATAGATCAGAGTCTCCTCACTTCAGCTCCAGTGGTGGACTGATCATTCATGGGGTGGAGCTGGGAGAGCGTTGGCAGTTGCTAGGCAACTGGCTCAGTTACTAATGACAACCCAGACTTCACTGACCCCAGCCTCCAGGGAGAACAGAACATTGTGATCCCCGCCACCTTTAACCCTAATGATCAGTCATGAGCAAGCTAAGCCAAGACTCAATGATCAGTTACATAATCAGGAAGGGGAGCAGGGTACCAAACCATCAGTTGGTGGAGCATTTTCTTGCTGACCGAGCCCCTCCCTGGTGAGTCCCCAATGCCCCCTGCCAAGCCTGGCATCGGGAAGGAGATCAGAGGCTGATTGCAGGAGTTCTGATAAGGTGCATAGAGGCCTGGGGTTACCTAGGAGTGGAGGTATAGGGGGGTCTGGTGTTACCTGGGGGGGGGGGGGGGTGTTATAGGAGGGTCTTGTGTTATTTATAGGTATAGTGGTTTTGATTTTATCTAGGAGTGGGGGTTATAATGGTTTTGATTTTATCTAGGAGTGGGGGGTATAGGGGGGTCTGGTGTTGCCTAGGAGTGGGGGTATAGGGTGTCTGGTGTTACCTAGGAATATGGGGGTTTATGGGAAATCTGGCTTTGTCCAAGAGTGGGGGATACTGGGGGTCTGGTGTAATTTAACAGTGGCGATTTAGAGAGGCTGGTGTTATCTCGGATTTGGGGGTCTAGGGATCTGATGTTATCTAAGAATAGGAGCTACAAGGGTTTTGGTATTATTTCTAGTGGGAGGGTACAGAAAGTCTGGTGTTATCTGGGACTTTGGATACAAGAATCCAAGGCGGTCTAGTTGTATTTGTAAAGGGGTATACAGGTATTATCTATGAGTAGGATCTGGCGCTGTTTGGATTGGGTATTGTTTGGAAGGTGAGGAGTCTACACATGTACGTCAATCATTTTCTATATGACATCTTGCATTGTACACCTGTATAATGATCCAGCACACCCTGTATACTTGCACACATACCTGTAGTGAGTGACAGCCTGATGGTCTTTCTTTATTGTATGTTTATTTTTCTTTATTCTATTAACTTATTAAACATTTATTTTGAACATGGTGTAGAGAAATTCTGTACCGAACACATATATTGTGGGCAGTGCAATATGTAGGTGGGGCTGTGTGTGGGTGTGGCTTAAGTGCGGGCAGGGACACAGGGGGCCCCATGATCTCCGCCCTCGCCGCTGACATCTGCCGTTATCCAATTCGATCCTGTCCGCAAAATCCAAATGGATGGTGGTCATATTTTCCATCCGTCTTGTGAATAGGATCAGAAGAAAATGGACAGATGGTCCGTTTTCATCCGATTTTCCCATAGAGGAGAGCGGGACTGTGTCTGTGTCTGCTCTGCAGGAATGGACAGGACCTGTCATCTGCCTGCTCAGCAGGGATCAGCGGCGTACACCCCTCACATTTTTGTAATTATTTTATTATATCTTTTCATGTGACAACACTGGAGAAATTACACTTTGCTTCAATGTAAAGTAGTGAGTGTACAGCTTGTATAACAGTGGAAATTTGCTGTCCTCTGAAAATAACTCAACACAAAGCAATTAATTAAGTTGTTACTTGTATTAAGAGAGGTATGGACTCCAGAGAGAGAGAGAGAGATAACTTTGCCCCTGTACAAATCATTAGTAAGACCTCATCTGGAATATGCAGTTCAGTTTTGGGCACCAGTTCTCAAAAAGGATATCGGGGAACTGGAGAAAGGTGCAGAGAAGGGCAACAAAACTGAAAAGAGGCATGGAGGAGCTCAGCTATGAGGAAAGATTAGAGGAACTGAATTTATTCACTCTTGAGAAGAGGAGAATAAGGGGGGATATGATCAACATGTACAAATATATAAGGGGTCCATATAGTGAACTTGGTGTTGAGTTATTCACTTTACGGTCAAAACAAGACAAGGGGGCACTCTTTGCGTCTAGAGGAAAAAAGATTTCACCTCCAAATACGGAAAGGTTTCTTCACAGTAAGAGCTGTGAAAATGTGGAACAGACTCCCTCCAGAGGTGGTTCTGGCCAGCTCAGTAGATTGCTTTTAAGAAAGGCCTGGATACTTTCCTAAATGTACATAATATAACTGAGTATTAACATTTATAGGTAAAGTTGGGTAAATCCGATTGCCTCTCGGGCGATCAGGAAGGAATTTTTTCCCCTGCTGTAGCGAATTGGATCATGCTCTGCTGGGGTTTTTTGCCTTCCTCTAGATCAATTGTGGGTATAGAATTGGATATATGGGATTGTACGATATTTTTTATTTATTTTTTTTATTTTTTTTATGGTTGAACTGGATGGACTTGTGTCTTTTTTCAACCTGACTAACTATGTAATTATGTCTAAACTGCTGGCAACAAAAGTTAGTACACCCCTAAGTGAAAATATCCAAATTGGGCCCAAAGTGTCAATATTTTGTGTGGCCACCATTATTTTCCAGTACTGCCTTAACCCTCTTGGGCATGGAGGTCACCAGAGCTTCACAGGTTGCCACTGGAGTCCTCTTTCACTCCTCTATGACGACATCACAGAGCTGGTGGATGTTAGAGACCTTGTGCTCCTCCACCTTCCATTTGAGGATGCCCCACAGATGCTCAATAGGGTTTAGGTCTGGAGACATGCTTGGCCAGTCCATCACCTTTACCCTCAGCTTCTTTAGCAAGGCAGTGGTCATCTTGGAGGTGTGTTTGGGGGTGTTATCATGTTGGAATACTGCCCTGCGGCCCAGTCTCCGAAGGGAGGAGATCATGCTTTGCTTCAGTATGTCACAGTACATGTTGGCATTCATGGTTCCCTCAATGAACTGTAGCTCCCCAGTGCTGGCAGAACTCATGCAGCCCCAGACCATGACACTCTTACCATCATGCTTGACTGTAGGGCAAGACACACTTGTCTTTGTACTTCTCACCTGGTTTCCGCCACACACGCTTGACACCATCTGAACCAAATAAATTTATCTTGGTCTCATCAGACCACAGGACATGGTTCCAGTAATCCATGTCCTTACTCTGCTTGGCTTTCTTGTGTATAATCTTTAGAAAAGGCTTCCTTCTGGGATGACAGCCATGCAAAGCAATTTGATGCAGTGTGCGGCGCATGGTCTGATCACTGACAGTCTGACCCCCACCCCTTCAACCTCTGCAGCAATGCTCACAGCACTCATACATCTATTTCCCAAAGACAACCTCTGGATATGACACTAAGCACGTGCACTCAACATCTTTGGTAAACGATGGCGAGGCCTGTTCTTAGTGGAACCTGTCCTGTTAAATGCTGTATGGTCTTGGCCACCGTGCTACAGCTCAGTTTTAGGGTCTAGGCTAGGCCATCTTTATGTAGAGCAACAATTCTTTTTTTTCAGATTCTCAGAGAGTTCTTTGCCATGAGGTGCCATGTTGAACTTCCAGTTACCAGTATGTAGCACTAACGAGTTACATGACACGGAGGAGGGAAATGGCTAATTGGGCCCAATTTGGACATTTTTACTTAAGGGTGTACTCACTTTTGTTGCCAGCGGTTTAGACATTAATGGCTGTGTGTTGAGTTATTTTGTTGGCTGTGTGTTGAGTTATTTTGAGGAGACAACACATTTACACTGTTATACAAGCTGTACACTCACTACTTTACATTCTAGCAAAGTGTTATTTCTTCAGTGTTGTCACATGAAAAGACATAATAGGTGCAGGGGTCAAGTATTGCGCGAACACCTGTTCTTTTTACGCTGCCCCCGCCACTCCTCCTATCCAGCTTCTTTTGCTGCCTCCCCCATGCTCTTCAGCTCCCCTCAGTGCTCTCTCTCCCCCCAGTGTTTTCCAGTGCTCTCCACCCCCCTGTGCTCCCCCCCTAGTGCTATACAGTTCCCCCCAGTGTTTTCCAGTCTCCCCCCAGTGCTCTCCAGTCCCCTCTGAGTGCTCTCCAGCGACCCCTGTCTTCTACGCCCCCCTCTGTGCTCTCCGACTCCCTGCGCTCTCAGATCCCCGGTGCTCTCCAGCCCTGTAGTGCTTTCCAGACCCCCAATACTCTCTAGCCCCCCCCCCCCAGTGCCCTTCGGCTCCTCCAGTGCTCTCCGTCCCCCCCTGTGATCTCCACCCCCTGTGCTCTCCAGCCCCATCTCTTATATCATGTCCACACTCTCTCTGACCATCTCCTGTAGTATGTCTGCAGTCTCTGACCATCTTCTGTATCATGTCTACAGTCTCTGACCGTCTCCGGTATCATGTCCTCTTCACTATGTAACTCTCATCCCCACCCAGAGTCATCCTCATTCATGCAACTCCATCATGCTCATCCCCACCCAGAATCATCCACAATGTATCCCCATCCCCATCCCCACCCAGAATCATCCATCCTTCTCCATCCTTCTCCACAATGTATCCCCATCCCACACTTTTTTTCCCAGGACTTGACCCCTGGAGGGGTGTAGTCACTTTTGTGAGATACTGTATGTGAGAAATGTCAGGATTGGTCTGGGGGTCAAGTGGTTCCAGGATAACCCTTAAAAATGTATACATAATAAACTTCTTAAACACATCTTGAGATAAATCCAAAATATGTGGATACATCCCACCTACCGTATATGACCTTGTTTTACATCCCATTTCAAAATGATGGGTGATAATATGGAGTTGGCCCCCTTTTGTGGCTATTACTGCCTCCCGTATTCTAAGAAGGCTTTCCACAAGATTTTGGAGTGTGAGGCCTCGTACACACGACCGATTTTCTCGGCAAGAACCAGCAAGAAACTTGCTGGCAGAGAGGTCTTGCCGAGTAAATCGGTCGTGTGTACGCGGCTATCGGGTTTCTCGTCGAGAAAACCGGCAAGAAACCTCGACGAGAAAATAGAGAACCTGCTCTCTATTTTCTCGTCGAGATTCTCCTCGGCATGTTTCTCGATGAGAAAAGTGAGTGTGTGTACACTTACCTGTCCTCCCGGAAGCCCGCGCATGTTCGAAATGAATTAGACGCATGCGCGGTAGCTTCCTAGGCATACGTAGGGTATACCAAGATGGCGGCGACGGCATCGAATGTGACGAGCGCATGCTCGTCGTAGTCGATGATGTCACCGCGTACGCTCCATTCTTTGAAACGAGCGTGTGTACACTCGGCCGGGACAAGTTTCTTGTCCAAGAATCTCGTAGAAAAAAACGACATGTTTTTTTCAACGAGAATCTCGGCCGTGTGTACGAGGCCTCACTGTAGAACTTTGTGCCCAGTCAGCCAAAACAAGCTCAAGAACAACTAACTTGCAATTGATGTTTCAAGTCAACTTAAAGGCGTTCAACAAGGTTGAGGTGAAAGCTCTGTTCAGGCCACTCAAAGGGCTTGATTTACTAAAACTGGGGAGGACAAAAGCTGGTGCAGTTCTGCATAGAAACCAATCAGATTCCAGGATTTATGGTCAAAGCTTAATTGAATAAGCTGAAGTTAGAAGCTGATTGGGTACAATGCACAGCTGCATCAGATTTTGCACTCTCCGGTTTTGGTAAATCCACCCCAAAGTCCTCCACAAAAAAACGTGGGGAGATTTACTAAAACTGGAGCACTCAGTATCTGGTGCAGCTGTGCGTGGTAGCCAATCAGCTTCTTCAATAAAGCTTTGACAATAAAAACTGGAAGCTGATTGCTTTCTATCAAAGATGCAATACATTTTGCACTTTCCAGTTTACCTCCCCCCCCATCCATGGGCGTCCGCTCCATAGGGCAAGGGGGGTCAATTGCCCCCCCCCCGGAATCATAAGAAGGTGTTGAATTGTGGCTGAGAAGCTTCACACTGCAGCAGCTCTCGCAGTGCTGACTGAACAGTATACTGAACTTTTCAGACGCTCCCTTGCTAACCCCTCCCATCTAGGGAGTGTGGCAGGGGAAAGTCTGCTTCAGCGCTGGGGCACTGTGTGGAAAGATATTGTATTAACATATGTCCCTCCTGCTGGGCGGGGGCTTATGCTAGGACAAGCTATGCATGGGTCTCATGTGTGTGGTGAGGATGATGCTGCTTTCTCAGAGGACACTGAGTGCAGGAGTGAAGAAAGGGTGATCTCGGGCATGCAACAGGGAAGGTAAGGGTAAAGAAAGCAACATGCCCATGCATTCTACTCATGGCACTGTGTACAATATACTACTGCACTGCCACCAACTCCTAATATTATAAATACTTCAAGTTGCTGTTCACCATCAAATGTGTTTCCACATTCTACAACTTAATATATAAATATTAATGGTGTTGCTCTACCCTTTAACCACGTGCAGAAACATATTTTAAATAAATTATATAAAAAAAAGTGATAATTGAATACACAATCCCAGTGCAATAAATCTATACATACCCCAAAAAAATATTCTCCAAAATATTACCACATATGTTGAAATATTGTAAATGAATTGCATAAAAAATGGTAATTGAATACACAATACCAATGCTGCAAATCTACTGATTAGAATATACCAATAAGTCGCTTTTAACCCCCGCTAGCGCTCAAACAAAGGGTTAAATGCGACACGTGTATCGCCGCTGCCGAAGCCCCCCCCTAAAAAAAATTCAGCGGACGCCCATGCCCCCCCCTCTATATCTTTATCGACCTGACTTGCAAAGGAGGGGCATTGGAACAGAATCTTAACTGCAGATCCAAGCATTAACTTATGTACAGGGTCGAATGAGTATCCTAGGATGCAAACTGTCTACCTCCAGAGGCACACCTCTATACCTGTATACAAGTAATGCTCGGATGTGTGGTTACCAGCCTACAGCCGCAGTTTGTCAATGATTTGTACAGGCAGCTGTATGCAAACACCTGTCACTCCTACATCAGGGTTGCCAACCTCCCGCAGCATTTTTTTACTGACAAAACATGGCAAATTTACTGGCGGAGCACTTTTTACTGACAACCTGAGAAATTACAGAACTCCTATTGAAAACTAACACAGTGAATTTTTGAACAGTATTATTATTTAGGTACTTATATATAAACATGATATGGAAACACTAAGAGCCGGTTCACACCAGGGCGGCACGACTTTGGGGGCGACTCGGCAAGGCGATCTCAAGACGACTTGAGAGGCGATTTGCAAATTGACTTCTGTATTGAAGTCAATGCAAGTCGCCCCCAAAGTCGTACAAGAACCTTTTTCTAAGTCGGAGCGACTTGAGTCGCTCCTATTAGAACGGTTCTATTGAACAGAGCGGGACGCGACTTGTCAGGCGGCTGAGTCGCCCTGGTGTGAACCGGCTCTGACAGTACCTATAACAAAGTAATTTACTTGATATACACCTAAAAAGTCAACACAGGATGAAACGATCAGCCCCTGATATTTACTGGTAGTTGTAAAAAAAAAAAAATCACAGATTTTTACAAACTGCCAGTAAGTTTACTGGCGGTTGGCAACCCTGTCCTACACGCAGAGATCTGCTTGTTTTTTATGGTGTCCAGGCAAAAATGAGCTTTTACTAATCCTACTTCTCATTTCAGCCTAAATACACATTAAAATGTTTGCACTTTTCATGCATGGTATTAGCTGGAATTGGCTTTTAACCAGGTCATCTATGGCAGATCAGCTAAGTGGTTTGGGTTAAACAAGGACAGCAATGAAGCGTACTAACAAGATGCCCAAACTGAGGCTGTCATTTTTTTCCTGGCCACTGCAGTGCTTAATGAACTGAACTGAGCTGATATATTGTATGCATACCATAGAGTTTTAGAAATTGAAACTAAACTGGTTTACTTCCTAGTTCAAATGCTGCATGCATGTCGTCTGCTGCTGTACTCTGAGCCGATATCTCAATTGTATTATGTTTAGGAAATGTGTCTCCTTTTGTTTGATTCACGAAATCAGGTACTGCAGATTTAAACTTCTATTTCTGTTCAGGGATATATTTTTTTATCACTGTAAAAGCTCACAGCTGTGTGTATTATGTGCTTGTGGGTGGTTATATGCAAAAAAAACCTTTCAAACAAACCAAAAAGTTGCCTGGGGGGGAGGCGGGGGCAGGGTTGGAGCCAAAGAATGTTGAGGTTTAAATCTACTATAGTCGAAATAAAATGTAAAAAAAAGGATGAAATTTGGTTTAGCACTTTGTACATAGCATTAATTAGGTAGTGAAAATAAAAGTAACTATCTATAGCTCTATGCCAGTGTTTCTCAACTCCAGTCCTCAAGGCGCCCCAAAGGTCATGTTTTCAGGATTTCCATTATTTTGCACAGGTGATTTGATCAGTTCCACTGCCTTAGTAATTACCACAGCCGTTTCATCTGAGGGAAATCATGAAAACATGACCTGTTGGGGCGCCTTAAGGACTGGAGTTGGGAAACACTGGTCTATACCCTATAAAGAAGGGGTAGGTAGGCAACCTGGGACCCTCCAGCTGTTGCAGAAACTACAAGTTCCATCATGCCTCTGGGAGTAATTGTAACTGCTTAGTGTGTCAATATTTCCTGTTTGCTTTTTTTGCACTACACAGAGCATACAAACTCTGTGCTTAAAGCGGTTGTATATCCTCTTGTGATACATGCACCTACAGGTAAGCCTACATTAAGGCTTACCTGTGGGTGCTTGCAATATCTCCTTAACCTACATAGTTTAGGAGATATTTGCAGAAAAGCGAGCACCGATGTCTACTGCGCATGCGAGCCGTAGATAACGGCGCAGGTGCACTGAGCGCGGCGGCTCTTGAATGGGAGCCTGCCGGAAAGTGCCGGAATGCGCACATGCGCGGGGATCGTGCCGTTCCTCGCGCATGCACGGGAGTGACGTCATCGCTGCTCCGGCCTGTCACAGCGCCGTAACGGCGATTCCCTCAAAGTCACTCCGGGTATCATGGCGGCGACGGAGGACGTGTCCGAGGACCGCTGCGGGGGCTTCGATCTAAGGTAAGTAATTGATAATGAGCTAGTATGCTAGTCATACTAGCTCATTATGTCTTTGCCTTGCAGGTTTTAAAAAATAAAATAAAAATTGTTTTCGGGTATACAACCGTGATAATATCTTTTAAATAGTTTTTTTTTTGTAAATTATGTTTTTATTAGTTTTTTCACAGTACAGAAAACAACACTCCACACAGCGTGGAGACAGCCAGCCACAAAATTTGCCGGCGTATACAGTCATAAAACAGAACACAAATTATCACATTAAACCTGTGACACTCCCACCCCCCCCCCCAAAACCAACAAATTATACCCCCCCCCCCTTGCCTAGATAGGAACACAGATGTCACGGGCCAGCCACCAGATGCGGCCCGCCATGATTGAGAAGTACAGTCCAGTAGCTCCCTGCAAAAACAAGTTAGATAAAGCTTATGAAAACAGTTCTCCCCGCACCCCCAAACCCCCCCACCCCAACACAGGACCTCAGGAAAGGAGACACTACCCCATCCCTACAGTTTTAATAGATCAATCGGATGCCGTATCTATAGTAGCCATCCAACCCCCGCAAACCTTGTCAAATTTAGTCAGTGCCCCCCTACTCAAATAAGTGGCTTTATAAAAGGGTATTGCTCTATTGACCAGCGCTTTCCACGCGTCAACAGTAGGAGCTACAGAACACTTCCATGATAGGATGATGCGCTTTTTAGCGTAATATAACAAAAGCATGAGTAAGGTTCGTATAGCCCTGGTAGTGGCCAGGGGTTCAACCAAATGTAGGAGACAAACCTCAACAGACATGGGGATAGATATAGATGTGACCGACCTAATACAGTCAGCAACGGCCTGCCAGTAGTGTTTAATTGGTGGACACTCCCAAAAGATGTGCATAAAGGTAGCTAAGGGTGCAGAGCATCTCCAGCAGAGAGAGCTCTGCGTCCCATACATCCTTGCCAGTCTTGCCGGAGTAAGATAAACTCTGTGCAGAAACTTATACAGGATCAGTCTGTCCCTACTCGAGACCAAACATTGAAAAGCCGTCCCCCACATGTCATCCCAATCATCTCTGTCCAACCCCGGGGCCACAGCCTCCCAAGCATCTCTGCAGGGTCTGAGTAGGAAAGCAGTTTCCGGGAACAGGTCTTTGTAAAAACTGGAAACTGGTTTTGATAGAGATTCGCTGCGCGCCAATAACTCAAGATCACTGGGCTCCAGGCTAAGGGTCCCCCCAAACTGCGAGTGAAAGGCATGCCTCAACTGCAGATACCTGAAAAAGTGGGAGTTGGGTAAATCATACTTTTGTTTCAGTTCATCAAAGGACAATAGGGTACCATCGGACACAACATGGGCCAAAATCTTAATTCCACACCTCGTCCAAACCGCCGGATCCGGGTAGCAGAAAAAATGTGGTAGGTTAGGGTTCCTCCACAAGGGGAGACTAGGCGATAATCTAGTAGAGCTAGGTGACCGCAATCCCTGGACCACAGCCCAGGCCCTCATCACTGAGCGCATGGAGTGTGTCAAAGAGTAAGGAGCCCTCAGGCCCCTGTAGACCAAATGAGACAATGCCTCATAAGAGCCCACACAGGCAGCCTCCAGGGATACAGACGTATCATCCGGAGGAACAGTTAACCAGCGGTGGGCCACCGCTAATTGCCCAGCCAAAAAATATTTATGGAAGTTAGGGACTGCAAGCCCTCCCTCCCCACATGGCTGCTGCAAAATCGCCAATTTAAGGCGAGGGACGCCTCCCCGCCACAAAAAGGAGGAAATCATGGTATCAATGGATTTAAAAAGGGACTTGGGAATCCACACTGGAGAATTTCTAAGGGTATACAGCAATAGTGGCAGAACCTTCATCTTAATCAAATTGATTTTCCCTATGAGGGACAATGGGAGATTTTTCCAAGCCTGAAATTTTTTAGATATTGCAATGAGTAGCGGAGAGATATTGAGATTAACAAAGTCCGTCACAGAGTTAGTGATCTGGAGCCCTAAGTATTTAATTTGGGAGACCCACTGCAAAGGAGCGTCAGGATCAGCCCGGTCAGGGACAGGGTGGGAGCACAGGGGAAGTATCTTAGACTTAGTCCAGTTAACCTGGAGCCCAGAGACTGCAGCAAATTTTTCCAAAAGTGACAACGCCGCCCGTAGAGAAGGCCCAGTATCTCTGATAAACAACACTAAGTCATCCGCATAAAGTGCTGTGGTTTCAGTTAGTGTGCCCACGCAAATGCCCTGGATTTGGGAGGAAGAACGTAGCGCAATCGCCAGAGGCTCCATGACGAGAGCAAACAGGCCGGGTGAAAGCGGACACCCCTGCCTGGTGCCCCTGGACACCGGAAAAGTCCCAGACACCCCTCCATTAAAGCGGAGGGCCGCAACCGGGTGGTCATACAACAACGAAATCCATTTAAGGAACCTGGGGCCGAACCCCATGCGTTGTAGGACATAGGTCATATAACCCCAATCAATGGAGTCAAAGGCTTTTTCCAGGTCAAAGAACACCAGAGCCCCCCCCGAAGACACCCCAGTCCCCAACTGTGTGTGAGTAAACACCCGTCTCAGGTTTATATCAGTGGCTTTCTGGGGCATGAATCCAGTCTGGTCAGGCGATACCAAGAGGTGTATAATTTCCATCAGTCTATTAGCTATCATTTTAGTGAGGATTTTCAGATCCATATTTAAGAGCGCTATGGGTCTATAGGAAGAACAGCGGAGAGGGTCCTTATCGGGCTTAGGGAGTAACACAACATGCGCCTCGTAAAAAGATGCCGGAAGGTCCCCTAAGTCAAAACAGTCACTATATAGTTTTAAGAGTCTGGGGGATAAAACATCCAAATACTGCCTATACCACTCTGCCGGGAGTCCATCCGGGCCCGGCGACTTAGAGTTAGGGAAAGATGCAATGGCAGACGCCAATTCTTTGTCCGTGAAGGAGGCCTCCAGACTGGCCACCACCTCCTCGGACAACTCCGGGATCTGAAGGGGACCCAGCAGGTCAGTCAGGTCCCGGTGGTCATATGGCGGGATAGCTGAATAAAGTTCCGAATAGTAGGATACAAAGGCCTGCATTATGCCCCCACTATCTCTTATTATGGTCCCATCTGGGGAAGAGACACACGGGACGACGGTATGCGCCCTAGTGTCCGCAGAGAGGCACGCCAACAGCCTCCCATTCTTATCGCCCCTCTCAAACAATTCTTCAGCCCTACTCTTGCGAGTGCAGTGGGCCAAGTCCTGAAAATGTACCAGAAGGGCCCTCCTGGCCATTTGCAGCTCAATCAGAGAAGCGGGGGAAGGCGCATTGGCATGCGTCTGTGCGCACAGAAGTTCATGGGCCTGCAACTCCTCCGATTTTGAGTTTTTCTCCATCCTAGCAGCCTTTATGGCCGACACATATGCCCCTCGTGTAGACGCTTTAAACGCGTCCCACACCACCGGCCCACCCGCTGAGCCCTCATTATGCTGCCAATATTCCTGCAAATGAGGTGAAACCAGGGCCTCGACGGATGGTTCGTCCACCCAACCAGGGTGCAGCCTCCATACCTTCCTGCGGCCCCGAGCAGCACAAGTCATTGCCACCCACAAAGGGGTGTGGTCAGAAAGACCCCCGGCTAGATAACGAACCTCCTCAACATGGGGCAAGAGAGCAGGATTGGCAAATGCCAAATCAATACGGGAAGAGGAGGTACTGACGTGGGAAAGATAGGAGTAACCTCTCTCACCAGGATGCTTCCACCGCCAGACCTCCTCCAAAGCCGCCGCGTCTGCCCAAAGTCCCAGGTCAAGGTTCCGCGCCCTATTTGGATTTGAGGAATCCAAGGAGTAATCAAGAATATTATTAAAATCCCCAGCCACAAATAGCCTCAGGGGGCCAAACGCGGCCACCTTGTCCAGGACCTGATAGAGAACCTCGTTTCTAAAGGGAGGGGGGACATAGACATTAACTATTGCAATTAATTGAGACTCAACGGTGAGAACCACAATAGCATAACGGCCACCCGGATCCGTCACCACATGTTCAATGTTACATACCAGTTTCTTATGGATTAAAATAGCCACCCCTCTCGCATAAGAAGAGTAGGTGGAGTGTATGGCCCTCTGTATCCAGTTCCTGTTAAGGGACAGTATCCTAGAACCCATAAGATGGGTCTCTTGTAAAAGGATAATGTGGGGACCAAGGGTTTTAAGATATTGTAGGACCAACGAGCGTTTAAATTTAGAGTTCAACCCACGGACGTTCCATGAGATCAGTGTTAGGTCACTCATCACGTTAAAGAGAATACAATATGGGGGAAGGAGAAGAGCACCAGACAGGGGAGGCCGGAGGGGGGAGAACCTGAACACAGAGAGCCACGGACCACCATATAACAGCAGTTACACAATATGAACCATACTAGGCAAGGTACCCACCCACCTGCACCAGCTCGTGAAGCAGGGCGCAAGCGGGGTAAAAAAAATAACCCCAAACAACAAAAAAGAAAAAGGAAAAAGAAAAAAAGCAAAACAGTCCAAAAAATTAACAGTTCAACATCCCAACGCCCTGTTTGCTCTAGGCGAACCAAACCAAAAACACGCCCGAGAAACTTTGTTCCCAGAAACCAAAGAAACAGTAGTGGATAGTTCAGAGAGTTCATCCACTCAGTAGGGGGTCACTTCCAGCGGACACTTTGTATCATCCAGCAGGGCTCCCGATGATGAACGGACCAAAGACCCCGGGTAGTAGACACGGTGCCCTCCCCCCAAAAAAAGGATAATTGCAGCTAGATGACCACACAGTATCGGATATTCATGTCGGAAACAACAACCACTTGCCCCAGCAAGGGGACACGCAGTTCCAGAGTCAGGATTCACAACCAACCTGTCACTTGCGCACCTCTCTAGGCAGTGGAGTCTAGCCATTCCGCCACCTCCACAGGGGAATCAAAAAATTTTGATGAGCCATGATGAATAACCTTTAGACGACTCGGGTACTGCATACTGTAGACCAGGTTCTTCTCCCTCAATCGCTTGCGGACATCCGTGAAAGAGTGCCTTTTCTTCTGTAAATCCGGAGAAAAGTCAGGATAGAGATGTATGATAGCATTATCATGTTTCAATTCCTGAT
Organism: Rana muscosa; assembly: GCA_029206835.1. Taxonomy (NCBI): domain Eukaryota; kingdom Metazoa; phylum Chordata; class Amphibia; order Anura; family Ranidae; genus Rana; species Rana muscosa. The sequence goes on from CM055116.1 coordinate 846,445,334, forward strand.
GCTTGCGGGCCTCCGCCAGGATCAGATCCCTGTCTCTGAAGTTAAGCAGGCGGACCAGAAACGCACGCGGCCATGCGCCGGCAGGCCTCCGATCAGTGGGCACTCTGTGGGCACGTTCCACAACATATACTGGTGACAGGTTCTGCAGGCCAAGGAGTTGTTTAAAGAAAGTCTCTGCAAATACAACAGGGTTGGGGCCCTCCGCACCCTCAGGGAGCCCCACCACCCGTACATTATTGCACCTGAGGCGATTTTCGGCGTCCTCAGAGCGCGCCATAAGGACTTTAACCTGCTGCTGCAGCTCAGACACGGAGCGCAATGTGGTGGCGGTGCTGTCCTCCACAGCAGATATGCGGTGTTCTGCTTCCGTAAGTCGGCCCCTGAACCTGTCCATGTCCTGCCGAATAAGCCCACAGTCAATGGCTAGGGTATCAATCTTACCCTCCACAGAAGCCTTACTGTCTGCAATGGCCGCCAGGATCGCCGCGGTGGACTGCTCCCCCAAGGGTTCCGGATCCTCACGAGATGCTGCCGAGGCTCCCTCCAGAGCAGATGTCCCGAGAGCCACCATCCCTGGGTCCGTCTGTACCGCAATAGAGCTCAGGGACAGGGAGATGGCAGGCAAGATGGCCGCCGCACGAGTGACAGGCGGCGAGAGATGGCCGGATTTCGCTGCTGCCTTCTTAGCCAATTTACGTTTCCCAGTCATGGGGAGGACCGGGGTGTCCCCCCAGACCACAGCCCGGTGCTTGCTGAGCAGGATGGCAGGGGAATAGAAGGATTAAGGCGGATTAAATGGACGGATGGCGGGAGCCTATGCTGCACACGTCCTTCCTCGCTCACATCCCGGCCACGCCCCCATCTTTTAAATAGTTTAGTGTGGGAAAATGACATGTGTGGTAAATGCCACGTATGGTTGAACTCGATAGACGTGTCATTTTTTAACCTAATTATGTCAGAGTATACAGCTGTCTGCGTGGATTTGTGCATGTTAACGGAGAAGTATAACATGGTGATACAACAATTAGTGTACTGTCCAAAATGTTAAAAAGTTTCAAAGGGATCTTTGGTATACGTATTTAATGCTGTTTTTAGATATGCACAGTATACTGTATGTAATAACTGATAAAAAAAAAAGCTAATCTTACTGGCATAGGTGTGCGCAGCCTATTGCATTATGGTGTGCACCCTAAAGCTCAAACACACATCCGTGTATATGTATGTATATGTGTATGCAAACGGACAAACTTTTGGCCAACAAAAGTCCGATGGAGCAAAGTCCGACCGTGTGTACAGAAAACTATCGGACTTTTGTCCGATGGACAAAACAAATAATGTTAAAATCAACCAACAATAGCAGAAGTTGACCAAAGGGTGGCGGTAAAGAGCAGAAAAACCATGTGATGTTGGAAAAAGTTTAGGGAAAGATTGCAGAAAAGTCCTGTGGTGTGTATGCTATGGGTGTGCCCGGCCAACTCTGTTCGGACAAAAATCCACGGAAAAGTCAGATGGAAGTCCGACCGTGTGTACGAGGCTTAACTCTCTCTTCTACAGTGGTACCTCTTTTTGGTTTGATTTACATACCATAGAAATAAATATACCAAAAATAAATGTATTTATTTACTAGAGGTACTTGTATAGCTCCATCAACTAACATCGCTTTACATACAGTATATATTGTTCAGTGTAATATATTACACTTGAGCCTGGTATACACAATTATCGGACGAATAATCACCTGTTTTTTTTTTGTTTTTTTGCATGCTAGTCATATATCAAAAATAAGAGGTTACTCAACTTACAAAAATTCTCGTACGACAGAATGCAACTATCGGAAATAATGTAATGTGTTAAATTGTTTTGTAATGTATTCTTTCGTTTCTGAGCATGCGCAGTCTTGCTCTTACGATTTTTTTCGGACGCAAACTGTACTAATTAAACAAAAATCGGATGTTGTGTTCCCTCACGATAAAAACTTTCTGAACCGCCTCCTTCAGTTTTTGTTGTCAGAAAAGTCGGAATCGGATGTGGAAAGCACTATACTAACAATTAGATAATCGGCCTCTCGTGCGTCGTATGAAATTTTACTTCAGATGTTCTTATCGTGTGTAAAGGCCTTTAATATTTCACCCAACCTCTTACTTAATGCAGTTGTTTTCAACTGTAGTAAAAAAGAACAGCTGTGTTTAAAAAAACCTTATTGGATTTAACTGGTCCCTTTTTCTGTATGAATTTGCCATGGTTTAGGAAAGTGAGGATATAATAAGGCTGTGTTCAGCGCCTAAATGCCATCACTGGAGCCAACCTTTGTCAACATTTCTCTGATAGGATTATATTGTCTGTTATTAAAAAAAAACAAAAAAAAAAAACATGTCATACTTACCTGCTCTGTACAATGGTTTTGCACAGAATAGCCCAGGACCCTCCTCTTCTCTGGTCCCCCACGACGCTCCTGTCTCCTCCGCTTCTCTGAGTGTGGCTTGCTCTGGGGGGACTTGCGTGTGCTCTCTCCTGAGCCCCACTTTAGCCTTTAGAACCACTTTAAGGCTCTTACCACAGTTATACAAGCACATGCACGTTAAGGATCTGAGCACATTGGACAGCAGAATAAAAGCTAGAACTGTTGGCTGAAAAAAGCAGCGTAAAAAACGCTCCTATAAAGCATACTGTATATACGTTTAGATTCGTTTTATTATGTAGCCCCCCCCAATATTTGGGGGCGCTATATGGAAATTTAGGGGCAGTCTGAGCCAGTAGTTGGGCTCAGACCAATTATAGTTCAAATTGTTTGCTCTGCTCTGGGTGTGATACTGCCCGGCAGCATTATTCTCCTTTGCCTGCAGGTGGCACTGTCACCGCCGGCATAGGCTGGATCACGGGGGTATCACAGCACCTGGGGTGTCCTCTCTCCGCAGCCGTGCAGTGGGCGTGGTCTACCCGCTGTGCATGCTGGGAGAGGGTACACAAGGGGCAGACACCATTTGGCGTGAGGCGATTCCAGAGGGACCCCAAGGCGTTCGGGGGGACCTCTGGTCCAGTGAGCGTGTCTCGTGGCCCACATGGCACGGGTGTGTTTAGGCCTCGGGCACCTTTAGCCCGAGGCTCTGCTGCTGCATAGTAGGCCCAGCTCTCCTAACGAGGGCCTACGGAGAAGGATCCCAGGCTGCCCGGTTGAAGGGGGGCCCATCTTTAGGAAAGGAGTTCCAGGGGAAGATCAGTCCCGGCGGAGATAGCGACGGTACTGCTGTCTCGGGGAGAGGCCTGGAGGCCTGCCTAAAGGGGATCCATCATCTCTGACATCTGTGCTCCATCCCCCTGGCTGCTAGGACTGCTCTTATAGGGACTACCTGGGTGAGCAATACCCACTCAGGCTTGAGTGGCGACGAGTGTATATATATTTGGGATTTAAGTGTGCCTGAACCTTCCCCTACATCTTCAACTTTCCTGCCTTCACTTTCTTCAAGTTAACTCAAAAGTAACAGAAAGAATAAAGCCTTGCTGATTAGGTTTTACTTGTGTGTGGACATTGGCCTTATTCCTGAATACACTGGTGTACCTAGACAACAGAGCTGAAGGATCCACTCGTAGGAGGTAACTCACTGCAGACCCAAAGGTAATAATTAAACAATGGATTTTCATACTTAACAAAGTGTGGATCCGGCGTAGCACCAGGGGAAGAGTAAAGAGGGAAGTGTGCAAAAACCCACCCTGGGAGCTACATTTATAAGCGTTTTTCCCCAAGACACTAGAAAAATGTACACTTAAAAATGCTTGACACGTCTAAATCCTGCATTTTGCCATGCCAATCGTTTTTCTTTTTTTTCTGCCCGAACGCTCCTTTTAAAAATGCAATTGTGATGGGGTTATTTGTTCATCCTGTAAAAGCTCCTCTACAAATATGCCTGTAAATGCCCAAATGTGCATGGACACCTAAGTTAACATGGCGTTCTACAGGCTGAAAGAAAGAATGCCTGTATAAGCAGTATTTTTATATGCCCAGTGTGCATGAGGCCTAACTCTAGTACCAGTTTGATTAGAAGCCAATCAGTTTATATATTTTATTTAGAAATTGCTATTTTCCTCTCTGCCAGGGGTCTCCAGACTTTCTAAACAGGGGGCCAGTTTACTGTCACTCAGACTTTAGGGGGGTTGGAATGTGGCCATTGGGAGTAGACAAGGTCCTGACGTCAGTGGGGAAAAAACAAAGCCCCATCCTTGGTGTCAGTGGGAGGAATTGTGCCCCATCATTGGTGTTATTGCAAGGAATGCCTTCTTTGGTGTCGGTGGGAGGTATTGTGCCCCATCACTGGTGTCAGTGGTAGGAATTGTGCCCCATTGATGGTGTCATTGGGAGTAATTGTGCCACATTGTTGGTATCAGTGGATGAAATAGTGCCCCAAGGGCCGGATAACAGCAAGCAAAGGGCTACATCTGGCCCCCAGGCCACAGATTGGAGACCACTGCTCTATACCAAACAGGAGTTTATATAGGTAAAACACATAAGAAAAACATTTTAAAGACCCATACATTGATTTATATTTACAGAAGCTTAGAGGGTATACTTATGCAGTTGTCATAGGAAGTTGATGTATTCAGTTTATACCAAAGTATCGTTTACACTGAGTCACGGATGACTAACATAGCCCCTGGTAAAAAAATGGAGGCGCAGACAAGTACCCTGATCTCCGAGTGCGCATCTCTTCATGCTTTATTAGTTGACAGACTTGACTGACTTGATTCCCTGCCCTGCCAAGTTGAACTGGCGAAGGAGATTATCCTTGCACCCTAAAGCAAGTAGCAAAATTGTCTTTCTGAATCCAGTCTGAGTATTCTCAATGAGTTTCCCCAGTCCTGATAATTAGATAGGTCATTGGAAATTGATATGTCTGGTGACATAGGTGCAGAAAAACCTATATAGTTACTTTTATTTAAATCTTTGTGTCTAACGACACTTAGAAACACACAGTTTTTTTTTTTTTAACATAAAGTTCATTTATTTTGAATATAACACAGAAAAAAACAGCGGTACATTCTTGACAATCATCTATACCATGAATAACATTTCAACAGCACAGTAGCTAACAGCAGATTAATACAGTTGGATCAACCGAAGAAGTACATTGTAGTAGATGTCATGAACAGGAAAATAGAGATCAACTAATCCACGCGTCAAGCAACAAAGAAGGTTCTTGAATAAAGCAAAGTACATAAAAAGTACAGAGGGGGAGTGGGGGTATAACCCCGGTGAGCTAGAGACACTGGAGTCATAGGCCCGAACCCGAGATGGGCTGTGTCAAAATAGAATTAGGGATGAGGGCCCAAAGAGCTGGGGACCCATGGAGATGCTAAGTTCCTATGATGATACGGACATTGGGGGGGGGGGGTCAAGTCCTAGAGAAAACGTAATCACACCCTGACTAGTCACATTAGTTCCTCAACCCTCAATCCAGAGTGAGCTGCCTCTCTCGAATCCACGCCGGACAGATTTTGTCAAATTTCTTGGGGCAATTGCGACCTAGATAGGTTAATTTGTAGAGTGGTAGGGCTGTGTCAACTAGGAATCTCCACTGTTGCACCGTTGGGGGAGTGGGGTCATTCCATTTTTGGAGGACTGCTTTGCGTGCATAAAAAGCTGCGTAGAATACAAATTAAACACACAAAGTTTAGATATATCTTTTGAAAAGTTCATACAATAACGCCAGCAAACGTTTAAAGATCTTTCTATAAAATGTGCATACAGGAGCTTCAGTAAATGTGTTATTCTGAAAACAACCATTTTTTACAATTTGTATGTGGTATTGTTGGCAGTATTTTTTACTATTGACATTTGAGAATATAGTGAAGCTAGAACATACCAGTGGTTTGAAGCAGCAAGTCTTCTCTTCATAAACATAGAGGAGGTCAATGGTGTTAATTTGCGGTTAAAGGGGTTGTAAATGTTCGTGTTTTTTCACCTTAATGCATCCTAAAAACACCTCACTGTTATGGGCCCCCCAGCCCCGCCCCGTTTTACTTACCTGAGCTCATTCACCTGCTCTGCGAGCACCCCCCCCCCTCCGGCGTCCTCTTCTCCACGGAGTCTCGGCGTTGATTGGATAGATTGATAGCAGCACAGCTATTGGCTCCTGCTGCTGTTAATCAAATCCAATGACGCGGCCACGGGGGGTGGGACGGAGTCATACATTCGGTGTCTATAGACGCCGACTGTATCACACGGGAGCGCGCCCGCAAGCTAACCCCCTCGGGAGAGAGCTTCCCAGAGGGGGTTAGCTTTTGCGGGGAGGAGCCGAGACAGCCACTGTGGGACCCCAGGACAGCAGGATCGGGGCCACTCTGTGCAAAACGAACTGCACAGAGGAGGTAAGTATGACATGTTTGTTATTTATAAAAAATAAAAAATTAACCTTTACAACCCCTTTTTAAGTTGATTGCTTTGTATTTGAAGAAACAATTAAAAACGTATTGATGGAGATTTTTCTGAAAGCTTGTGGACAGTCAATGGTGTTGTTCCTACATGGTGGCCTGTAAAAAACAAAATCAGTCAAGGTATATAACAGCACCCTGGCCCACATCTGGTTAGATCATCAAAGTTTTATATATAATGTTTGCATTGTGCTCAGTCAGATTTATATTGTAACACTTCAACTTTTCTACCTACATTCTCTATAAAGTAACATTAAAGTAGAACTATGGGCAAAACTTTTTTTCCCATTTTGGATAGAGTAAGGGAGGGTTATAATGTTATATATAATATATATGCCGCCTGTGTCTCATTTCATAGATTTCCCTTCACTTCCTGTCCCATAACCAAACAGGAAGTGAGAGGAAATACCTGCAAATTAAAGTGGGAGTAAACTCCCTTGTATGATTTTCACTTATGGGGAAACCTATAGGTACAGTAATTATCTCCTAAACTTGCACTGTTTAGGAGATATTTACTTTAGATGCAGCCAGTAATGTCACCGGTGCATGCGCTCTGCAGGAACAGCATACCCGTTCCTTCAGAGCCGTGCCATAAACAGTGACTCCCAGGCGCAGGAGTGACGTCATTGTCGGCTCGGACATTCATATGGTGAACCTGGAAGGAAGACCGGGTGAAGATGGCAGCACTTTCAGCGGTGACAGCGCGCCACTGGAGAGTATCGTTTTCAGGTAAGTCTGTCATAATGTGCTAGTATGCGATGTTTACTACCGATTTAAGGGAATTCCTTGGGGACCCCCAGGTCACCAAAACTAGTGTCCCCATTGGAAGATTTCCCCTCTTTTACTTTTCTGGGGACATCCCAAAATTTGGGGATTTTCTTTTACTTTTGTTAATGATCATGGTAATAATAATGGTAAACAAGACAAATAGAGAGGGCGAATCTCTTTAACGGGGTACAGACAGCAATACAAACTGACAAGCATTCTAATCCCTCTCCACTCTATCCAAAATTCAAAAAATGTTTTGCCTTTAGTTATACATTAATTACAAATCTTGGAGGAAGAAGGGGAGAGAGTGCCTGTCTAATGTCAGCAGGTGTGCTTTTTTAGGAGCTCAATGACAGAATTCTTTTGGGATATAGGAACAGGTAGGTGTTGATCTTTAGCATCAACCAGAAGCTGAAGTATCGGTTTTAGGTACACTGTTTAATGCTATAAAATAATGGATTAGCGCCATGCATAACTTTACACGTGTTTTGTCCTGCAGGGTATTGGCGGTCAGGAAAATGCGTGTTGCTGTAATAGGAGCTGGAGTGATTGGCCTCTCCACAGCACTGTGCATTTATGATCAGTACCACCGCACAGTGCACCCTCTGAAGATTGAGATCTATGCAGACAAGTTTACCCCGCTCACCACAAGTGATGGAGCAGCCGGGCTATGGCAGCCGTATCTATATGACCAGGGAAACAAGCAAGAAACGTAAGTCACCAGAGTAATAATGGTGTAACGTTTTACTTTGAGAAAAAAAACAATCCCCTTTGGGTGATCTATGTACATTACAAAATCTATAGGTATTAAAGAAAATCCGCCCACACTTCAAATACCACCACTGCGCCCAGGAGAAGATCCTGACCTAGAGATGAACTGCCACTTAAAGAAATGAGTATGTAAACAGTATTTTGACTTTTATCAGTGAACCAATGACAAATGAACAAAATAGTGGCGCTGTATACTTAATAAGCGTGAGTGCCTATCAAGTAAATGATGCAAAAATTGTACTAAACAATGTGCATATATATCACCCTGTGACAAGCGAAACAAAATATTGTGAATAAATTCAAAATATTGTGAATATGATCATAAAGTCCAAATAAAGAAAAAAATCCAGTGACTCTTCTGTGTATGGTCTTCCTAAAGTCTTCCACCACACCAATGTGCTAGTGATTCCACTCCCTTCAGGAAACGCACTCACCAGTTTTGCTGTAATTTGAGGTTTGCTGGCTTTGAATTTTTGAAATGTGAGTGTAAAGGTTGAAGGCTTTTTTAGAGTGTTTTAATAAACTGGTTTATACTTTATTACACTATTGGAGCACATTTTTATTATTTCCATGTGGAGAGATCCCTCACATACACGGTTGGATATTGGAGAGTCGTTTAACCCTTGGTGTGGTTTAAAAGCGTCTTAGCCTGACACGAGAGGGTTTAGGCATCATAATCTGGTGAGTACGTTTCCTGAAGGGAGTGGAATCACTAGCACATTGGTGTGGTGGAAGACTTTAGGAAGACCATACACAGAAGAGTCACTGGATTTCTTTCTTTATTTGGACTTTATAATCATATTCACAATATTTTGAATTTATTCTCAATATTTTGTTTCACTTGTCACAGGGTGATATATATGCACATTGTTTAGTACAATTTTTGCTTTTTGCATCATTTGCTTAATAGACACTCACGCTTATTAACCTTCCTGGTGGTATTCCCGAGTCTGGCTCGGGGTTAAATTTCAGCACCAAAAGCGGTAACCCCGAGCCAGACTTGGGATTGCATCGCAGTAATCCAGGCAGAGTTACTTACCTTGTCCCCTGGATCCTGCGATGCCTCCCCGCTGTGTGATCGAGCTGTCTCCTCGCTCGATTCACACAGTGCCCGAGTGCCGCGAGCTCCGTTCCCTGCGACGTTACGACGCACGGGGAAGGAGATCGGTGCCAAATTCAAAAAAGTTAAAACACAGTACACTGTAATCTTACAGATTACAGTACTGTATAAAAAAATGACATGCCCCCTTTGTCCCTAGTGGTCTGTCCAGTGTCCTGCATGCACTTTTATATAATAAAAACTGTTCTTTCTGCCTGGAAACTGGAGATTGTCCATAGCAACCAAAAAGTGTCCCTTTATATCAAAAGTGGTTTTAGACCAGCTAGAAAACAGCGATAATAAATTAGAATCACTCGCAGAACTGAGCGATAGCGATTTGTGGGGAAATTCGTCATCAAACACTGAAAAACACTTTTATTATTATTATTTGTTATAATTATTTTATAGTTATTTATTATATTATAATTTCTGATTTTTTTTTTTTAACTTTATCATACCCGGGATGTCTACTAGACTCTTGTTTGGACAGATTTAAGTGAGTTATTACTAAGAATTACAGGCCTACAATATAAAACGCCAAATTTCCATGCAAAACAATTGTACCGTTTTCAGCACCTAAAATCTGACAGAATCATACCGCCAGGGAGGTTAAGTATACAGCGCCACTATTTTGTTAATTTGTCATTGGTTCACTGATAAAAGTCAAAATACGATCTATGTAAACTGCAAGGATTTTAACAAACTTTGTTGCAGAGTCCTACCTTTTTGTTATTCTGAAGAATATGCTGTTTGATTCTCTGTACCCAATGTGCTAAGTAATGCCCCGTACACAGGATCCGATTATTGGACGAATGATAGTCCGTTTTTTTTTGCATGCTAATCTCACGTCGAATCTGATGAGTTTACTAAAGTCACGAAAATTCTCGTACGACAGAATAAAAATTCGGAAGTGACGTCATTGTGTTGTAATGCATTTGTATTGCATTTTTGAACGACGGCTGTACTGCTTAAACGAAAATCGTACGATCTGGCATTGTACGAAAAAAAATTCCGTGCATGTCCGATAGAATAATATCGGATGAACTGTCCTGATCGGCTCTCAAAAGCTCTGTACTAACGGTCCGATTATCGTACGATCGATTCGAATGCGGTATTTTTCGTATGATTTTCGGATTGTGTGTACGGGGCTTAAGTCTAATGGGAGTGGTTTCATAATTATCAACCAGCTGCTGCACCTGTAGGGCTCTAATGAGGAAAATTGCAGGGTCTGCATCCCATTAGATGATTTTTTTTATTGGGAGTATCTCGGCAAAAAGGACATTTTCGTTGCAGGGGATGCCATAAAACTGACTTGTATCTTAGTGTAGACTTCTGAGAAAATCGGTGAGCCAATCACACAAGCAGGAAATTATGTTTCTGGGGGGGGGGGGGCGTTCTGTACACATTTTGTGTACAGAACACCTCCAGGTAGCCATATTGCATTGCATTTTACAGAAAATTACAGAGCTGCAAATTAAAATGAAAAGGTACAGTAATTTTTAATTACATTCAATGACTTGTGTTGCAATTGTTAATGCTTTATTATTATTTATTTATTTTTTTCCACGAAAGTTACCATTTAAATACGATTCTCATTTGTTTTTAATTGAGTTTACTGCATATAAATTTCTAGTAAGTATAAAGGTTTTGTTCTTCTCATGTTCACTCAAAGATTGAAAGCACTTTTCCTCTTTTTTGTCAGACGATGGAGCAAGGAAACCTTTGATTATCTGCTAAAGTTCGTACATTCTGAAGAAGCCCAAAACATGGGGCTATTTCTACAATCGGGATACAATCTTCTAAAGGAACCTGCACCTGTATGTACATAGACTAGACAATTATTTTATTGTAGATTATGCTAAATATATATTGGCATTTACAGTTTTAAAGGGAAACTAAATAATATCCTTATTCTACAGAAATCGTACATGCTCATCCAATTCCTAATGGCTCTGTAACCAATTTCTTTGGAAATTGTTTCTCGGTGTGTTTCTCTGCTTCTTTGTAACATCCTCTGTGCGCTCCCGAACCTCATCTTTTGCCCTTCACTTCCGTCAGTTTGCACATTGGTTGCAGTGCACTGCTGTATGCATACTACAAATCCTATAATCTATAGCTTATAGTCCATCTTGCAAGTGAGTCTGTCTAAGTTCTACCTCTAAAAGGCAGTCAGATCACAGCAGCAAAGTAAAGTCACTTTAAATTAACATGTATATACTGTATGAAGCTGTTAAATGCTCTTTCCCTATCATTGTGCTTACATCTCTTTTTGTCTGTTCTTCTGCTTAGTTTAAAGCGGTTGTACACCAGTAAGGCAAAAGGCATAATAAGCTAGTATGCACCACATACTAGCTCATTATGAAATATTTACCTTCGAACGAGGCGTCGGCATCTCACCCGGTCCACGCCGAGGGAGATGACATTTTACCTCAGGGTGTCTCCCGGGTATCGCGGCTCCAGCGATGTGAGTGGCTGGAGCCGCAATGTCCTCACTCCCGCAGGGATGTAGTCGCAAGGGAGGGGGCGAGCACGCTGACTAACCCCCAGCCAGAACAGCTCGGATGATGGGGGCAAGCTTACTGAGGAGGAACAGGAAGTGAGAAATTCAGACAAAGAAAAAAAACATTTAGAAGGGAAATTGAAGGGAGTCGGGGCGTGGCCACGGCATGAAGGAGTGAGGACGTGCGGCTGACGAGCTCCGTCTGACCATCCGCACTACAACACCCACAGCAGTCTTTCGAACGGACATCCCCGGTCCTCGGTATGCCTCCAAAGCCGCGGAAGACATCCCCGCAGCCTCAGCGGGCATCCCGGCATCGTCCCGGATCATTGGATCTGTACTTCCTGGAGCGGGGCCGCGCCACTCTAGAGACTTCCAAGATGGCGCCGGCTGGCAAGTATACGGCCGCACACGCGGCCTCCTCCATCTCCTTGCCGCACCCGCCTTCTCCCTCGCATCCCACCCTCCACTTCCCCTGCTAGTTCTATCAGCTCAGCCCCCCCTGCTACAACCATGGGTGAAGTGATGGGGGACGCGGATCTCAGAGCTCACATCCTTGCCCTCCCCACTAAGGCAGACTTGGTGCTGTTTGCTGACAGGGTAGAGAAGGCCCTGCGGCAGGACATTGAGACGCTGCAGGCAGATACAGCACACATTGGGGGTAGAGTGGAGGAGTTGGAGGCACAATGGGATGTAGTTTCACCAGCCTTGCAGGCTCTCCATGACCGTAGTAAATATCAAGACCGCAGGATTGACTCATTAATAGATCAAATGGATGACTTTGAGAACAGGAGCCGCAGGGTTAATATACGTATCAGGGGAATGCCTGAAGCTACTGGTCCCAGAGACATAGTACCCTCCCTACAGGGTCTCTTTAAACAGGTTCTCGGCCAAGACGCGCCTGACCACATTGAGATAGATCGGGCTCATAGAGCCCTTCGGCCACCTTCGGATGACCCTAATAAACCACGGGACATTATTTGCAAGTTGCACAAATACTCCCTAAAGGAAATCATAATGGCCCATGTAAGGGGTGTCCGTCAGGTGGACTTTGATGGCACGCATCTCTCCAGACGCACCCTGATGCAACGCCGAGCCCTTAAGCCTTTACTTGAGGCCCTACAAGATGCACAGCTGCCTTACAGATGGGGCTTCCCTTTTCAATTGTCCGTCACTAAAGAGGGTCGGCAAGTTGTTTTGCGCACCATTGAAGACCTGCCACGGTTCCTGCAACAATTAGGCCTGCCAGTCATTAATGTCCCAGATTGGAGAATCGCGCCGGAGATCCCGCTTCCTGTGCAGCCACAATTTTGGCTTTCCACCCGTCGCAGAGGTCGGAATAGACGCCAACCCCGAGTGGACTCTCACAGGATGCTCCGCATTCCCCTCCACATTCCCCTTCCCAAAGGGGCTCTTGAAGGTCCCTTGAAATCTCATCATTTAAAGTTGAACTGATCCTGCTTGCAGTACGCCCTCTTTCAGGGCGCCGAGTTGAGTTGTATTGTTCTGAATATGTTTTGAATATGTTTCACACTGCTGCTGTGGTATATTTTTGCATTTAGGGCTGGCGCGTCTTAGATGCTGCTATGCCCCTCTGTTCTTACGGGGTGGGTCATTTTTGTAGGCTCACACTTCGTACTTTGCCTCCTCCCCCACATAGGCCAACTCCCTGGAGTTCTGTCCCGAGTTTGGGACCCCATGCTACTCGCTGACCTTCCCCCTCCCGGTGGCCTGAGGGCTGGGCGAAGGTCCCCGACTAGCTTAGTTTGGATGTTTTGGGAGACCCTTGAGGTAACTCCCTTTTTGTTTTGGATGCATGTTTTGATGAGTTTTTATTTTCCCTGTCTTTCTGTTTTAATTTTTTTGTTGTTTTTTCAGTACTCAGTGACTCACGGATCGATCATCTGCAGGTCTCTTCTCCCTCCTGACTGAAGATTTCTCCATGATAATTCTATCTCATGGCTTCCCTGAAAGTGGTATCGTATAACGTCCGAGGGCTGGGATCGCCTAACAAACGCAGTATGTTGTGGCTCGAAACCAAACGCCTGGGGGCACATGTCCTTCTTCTTTTTTTGCAGGAGACACACTTTCGCACTGACTCGGTCCCCCGCCTTCCCACACACCTATACCCTCAATGGTTTCTTAGCAACTCCCCTCGATCCAAGTCGAGCGGCGTTGCTATAGCTGTGCATAAATACTGCCCCTTCACCCTGATTGATCAGTTGACCGACCCGAATGGCAGGTACGTTTTTATTAAGGGGACCATTCTGGGCCGCAAATTCACTTTTGCAACCATGTATGCACCAAACACTGGCCAGCTTGCCTTCCTGGACTCCCTCCTGGACTCCCTCTCTCGTTTTAAAGAGGGCCAACTGATTTTGGGAGGGGATTTTAATATTAGCCCGGACCCCAAGATGGATACATCTGTGGGGCGTTCTACCCAGTCCTTTGCTTTCATCAAACATTTCAGGAAGGCTTTGCAAGCCTACCATCTGGTCGACTGTTGGCGACTACTCCATCCTACAGACAAGGATTTTAGCTATTATTCGGCAACACATGCCGTTTATACCCGTATAGATCTGTTTTTGATGGACCAGTTCTCCCTGGAGACTTTATTCAGTGCATCAATTGGTTCCATCACTATGTCGGATCATGCCCCAGTCTCCCTTTCTATCCATCCGCCTTCTTCCGATGCCCGGTCCTGGACCTGGCGTCTGAATGAGAATATCTTGGATGATGCAGTGGCGTCTAAATGCGTCTCAGATTCAATTGCCCTGTACTTTGCTGAAAACTCATCGACCGAGGTTGGGGCAGCGTTCATTTGGGAAGGCCACAAGGCAGTAATTAGAGGGGAGCTCATTTCCCAAGGGGCATGGCTGAAAAAGGCACGGGAGGGGATCTCCAATCCCTCTTACGAAAAATACAATCGGCGGAACTTAAACACAAGCGTTGTTTGACTCCGGAGCTGGCGGCAGAGCTACAGGCCCTTCGCCAGGAACTTGCCACCCTGTTAGATACCCGCATACGTGATCGTTTACGTCACATATCGCATAAATTTTATGAATATGGTGACAAGTGTGGGCGACTGCTTGCTAGGGCTCTAAAGAGACAACAGGCTTCGGGCCATGTGCATAAGCTTCAAGCCGGGACGGGTCCCCCGGTAGTCCACTCCTCTAAAATAGCAGCCGCCTTCAGAGATTACTACGCTCAGCTCTACCATCTCCCTGCCACATTCCCTGGTTTGACAGTAAATCAGAAACAAGACTATATTTTAAATTATCTGACTGAGGCCCATGCTCCCCAACTTTCGGTTGAGACCAGTAAGTCCCTTGAAACTCCGATTAGCAAGGAGGAGCTAGACACTGTGGTAAAAGATCTCCCGAAGGGAAAAAGCCCGGGCCCTGACGGTTACACGAATGCCTACTACCGTGTTTTCTTCCCCCTGCTTTCTGGGCATATGTGCACTTATTTCAACGCCTTAGCCTCGGGCACAGCTATGCCTAAGGAGGGACTGATGGCTCATATAGCAGTGCTGCCCAAGGAGGGGAAGGATCACACGGTCCCTAGTAGTTATAGGCCGATTTCGCTTTTGAACACGGACATTAAGATCCTAGCAAAAATTTTAGCAAATCGCCTTCAACCCATCCTTCCTTCTCTTATACATCCAGACCAGACGGGTTTTATTACTGGGAGGGAGGCAAGGGACAACTCCAATAGGGCCATTCAGTTGATTCATTGGGTGCAGACCAGGGCGGACCATACACCCTGTCTTCTTCTATCCATTGACGCCGAAAAGGCGTTTGACAGGGTGGATTGGACGTACCTTTGTGCGGTGCTGTGCAGATTGGGGCTTGGCCCTAACATGCTATCCTGGGTTTTTTCTTTGTACAGCCGTTCGTCGGCCCAAGTTAAGGTAAATGGGGTGCTTTCCGATACGTTCCCCATTGGGAATGGGACCAGACAGGGGTGTCCGCTGTCTCCTCTCATTTTTGCCCTTACCCTGGAACCCCTGCTCAATAGGATTCGCTCTAACCCCAACATTAAGGGTCTTAGCGTCAGATCACAAGAGCATAAACTATCTGCATATGCGGATGATGTCCTATTTTATGTGGCGGACCCGTTAATTTCCCTCCCCAACATTATGACCGAATTGCAGACTTTCAGTTCCATCTCCAATTTCAAAATAAATTTCACCAAATCAGAAATCCTGTCCTTAAATATCCCCTATAGCTTACGTACACGGTTGCAAACATCTTTCTCCTTTTCCTGGTGTGGCACTCACATGAAATATTTGGGGGTCTATCTTACCCCTTTCTACTCTCAATTATATAGCAGTAACTATGCTCAGCTACTCTCTACTATTAAATCAGACCTGCACCGATGGGATAGAGTGACCTTTTCATGGATGGGCCGAGTCAGTGTGTTAAAGATGAACGTGTTGCCTCACATTCTGTTCTTTCTCCAAATGGTGCCGATCTCATTACCTAGGTCTTTCTTTTTGAGCCTCAACAGTGCGTTTATTAAATATATCTGGCAGGGACGGAGTCCTCGTCTGGCACTTCGGACCTTGCAGAGACCTAAGCGGCTGGGTGGCCTAGGCGTCCCAGATATACGCAAGTACTACGAGGCTATCGCCCTTCAACGGATTTTGAATTGGCACCATGGGGTATCCACTAAGGTTTGGGTACCGCTGGAAAAATTTTTGGCGGGACGTAATCTAGCCCATGCTCCCTGGCTTCCCCAGGCCCATAGGAGCCTGTCACTATATGTTTCCCCAATGACTGCCCATGTGTTAAAGTTATGGGATTCTTTAAATAAATCAGGACAGCTCGCCCAGCCTTTTTCTCCGCTAGCACCCCTAGGAGGTTTCCCCTGGTTTATCCCGGGGGAACACCTATCCTTCTTTCAGACTTGGACGTCAGATGGGGAGTTAAGATGTGGCAGATTCTTTCACGATCAGGGACTTCTCCCGTTGGAGGAGCTTAGAGCCCAATATGGCAGCTTCCCGATGGATGGCTGGAGACATGGACAGCTTCAACACTTTGCGCGTGGTCTACAACACGCCATATGATCTCCTACGTCTTCCACCCCCTTTGAGAGGCTGTGTATGTCTTCCAGTTCAATCCCGCACTCTATATCTGTCCTCTACGAGTTACTACAGAAACAGGGACCTCCCGGGAAGCCCGCCTATATTCGGGAGTGGGAAAGGGACCTGCAGTTCGAATTTACGGATTTCCAACTTGATCAATTATATCGCCTCACTCATTCCAGCTCTGTTGACACAAAAATGCAGGAAAATGGTTTTAAGGTCCTGACTAGGTGGTACAGGGTCCCCACTAGACTCAAACAAATTTATCCGATGTCCTCAGATGCTTGTTGGCGGGAATGTGGCCATAGAGGTTCCTTTCTACACATATGGTGGGATTGTCCTAAGTTACGCCCTTTTTGGCAAGATATTAGAACTCAAATTAACATTATCTTGGATATGGAATTCCCTGACTCTCCAACGGGTTACCTCCTGCATGTTCCCGTCGTTCCTCTCAGTCTTTACCGAAAATCGGTGCTGCCTCATCTTTTGAATGCGGCTAGGAGATTGATTCCCATTTATTGGAAAAATAGCCAAATTCCAAGTCGCTTGGACTGGGTCCGGTTGGTAAATCATATTAAGGCTGCGGAGGAATGGATGGCAAAATGCAGGGATAAGTATGACGAATGGTATAGTATTTGGGCCACATGGATTCACTATGTAGAGGGGGATGCCAAAGACTCATGTTCCATAGTCCAGTCTCCGGCAGGAATGGAGTAATTGAGTAATTGTCAAACAGATTTTTGTGCAGATTGACGCATTTGATTTAGCCGCTGCAGATATGCTCACATGATTTGTATGAGTACAGTATTCTTTTTTTCTCCCTTTCTCTCTTTTCCCCTCCTTCCTTTTTTTTTTTTTTTTTTTTTCTTTGCTACCTGTCCGACCTGGCGATGTCTACCCGTAAAGTATCTCCTAGGTCTAACAGAGTGATTAAGGACATTTTGATTTTTTCCTTTTTTCACATTTAAGTTTGGTCATTTTTTCTTTTTAATATAGCCAACGGCAGATTAATCTCTCAGTTCCTTAAATAGTTTAATAGATTTTAACACTAGGATTCTAATTGGAAGTAATCATGGGAATCACTTCACCCTAAAGGATGTCTAGGGTATCAATATTAGAATTTCACTACACAAAATATTGGGGGGAGAAAAAGGGGACTTTACTCCCCTATCCCCCCCCCCCTTACTTAACCTTTCACCTCTTTTCCCTTCCTCCCCTTCTCCCCCTTTTTTTATTTTTTTCTCCTTCACATATTGGCGAGGGCACTTGTCCTGGTTACATTCTACCCTTATATATATGTTTTGCCACTTTATTCACATAGTCATTGGTAAATTTATTTCATAGTCATTTATATAGCCTATTGGTGGATTTTAATTTTGGTTGGGGTTTTTTTTTTTTTTGCTTTGAAGAAATTTTTGGAATCACTTTTTGTCACTTTACACTTTGGATTTTTACTTAAAAGGACACTCATATTAAAGATTTAACACATAATGAAATCATAAAACACTCAGGAGGATATTGCACCCTTCCCCCTCCATTCCTCTCTTTTTTTCACTCCCCCCTCCCCCCCCCCCCCTCTTTTTTGTTTTTTTTTGTTTTTGGGAAATGTTGAGAATGTATATGTGTTCTATGTATGTTCTACGTTTGTAAAGTGTATGATATGTTGTTAAAAAATTAATAAAAAAAGATAATATAAAAAAAAGAAGGGAAATCGAAGGAAAGGTTAAGTGAACAAACAATGCACTAGCTTAACCACTTCAATACAGGGCTTTTTGTACCTATTCAATACCGGGCCTATTTTGGCACTTCTCTCCTACATGTACAAATCATCATTCTTTTGCTAGAAAATTACTCAGAACCCCCAAACATTATATATGTTTTTTTAGCAGACACCCTAGGGAATAAAATGACGGTCATTGCAACATTTTTTCTTGCACAATATTTGCGCAATAATTTTTCAAACGCCTTTTTAAAAAAAAAAAAATGGTTTCATGAATTAAAAAAGAACAAAACAGTAAAGTTAGCCCAATTTTTTGGGAAAATATGAAAGATAATGTTACGCCGAGTAGATAGATACCTAACATGTCACGCTTTAAAATTGCGCACACTCATGGAATGGCGCCAAACTTCGGTTCTTGAAAATCTCCATAGGCGACGCTTTAATTTTTTTTACAGGTTACCAGGTTAGAATTATAGAGGAGGTCTAGTGCTAGAATTGTTGCACACGCTCTAACGCACGCGGCGATACCTCACATGCGTGGTTTGAACGGCGTTTACATATGTGGGCGACTTACGTGTGCATTCGCTTCTGATCGCGAGCTACCGGGGACAGGGGCGTTTTAAATTTTTTTTTTTATTATTTTTTTTTTTTACTTATTTATTTATTTATTTTTTTACAATGATTTTACTTTTTTTTTTTTTTTTTTTGATCACTTTTATTTCTATTACAAGGAATGTAAACATCCCTTGTAATAGGAATGTGTGTGACAGGTCCTCTTTATGGAGAGATGCGGGGTCAATAAGACCCCACATCTCTCCTCCAGGCTGGAAAGCATGAGATCAGTGAAAAAAAATTCACTGATCTCATACTTACAGTCGCAATGGCGGCTTTGTTTACATTTGAGACCCGGGCGTGACGTCATCACATCGCGCCCAGGCCTCCGACGATCATAGAGATGACTGGTGACCATCTGGTCACCAGTCATCTCTATGCTCATCACGTGACCCCACCAACAACGCCGGGAAGATTCGCTCTGGGTCCCCGATCGCACGGGAGAGCCCGGAGAAGCACCGGATGGCGGCGGGAGGGGGGGGGGGTGTCCCCTCCCGCCGCCTATAAGAACGATCAAGCGGCATCATTCAGATATCCCCCTACAAAGCCGAGGACGTCATATGACGTCCACCCAGGATGGGAGATCCCATCTGTGGACGTCATTTGACTATGGCTGGGTAGGGAAGTGGTTAAAGGAACCTATTTAGAAAATAAAAAACGAACCTTTACAACCCCTTTAAATATACATGTATCCTACCAAGTGCAAAGGTCATAATATCATAGTGGGCCTTATGTGTACAATTATCAGAGGTCTGTGATTTTATGTTCATCTTAAAGAAGTTGCAAAGTCTTGGTTTTTCACCTTAAAGCGGAGTTCCACCCAAATTTGGAAATTCCGCTTAATCCACTCCTCGCCCCCTTACATGCCACATTTGGCATTTAATTTTTTGCGGGGGGGGGGGGGGAGTGGGGGCTTCAGAAGGAGTGCGACTTCCTGTCCCACTTCCTCCTTCCGCGCTGGGGTCGCCTAGGCGATTTGTCATATCGCCTTTTGGCGGCCCCTCCCTGACCGGTCCCAGGCGATTGCCTATCCACTCAGAGAGCGCTGCGCCGTTTGCGCATGCGCAGTGAGTGCCCGGCCGTGAAGCCGAAAGCTGTCATGGCCGGGTGCCCACACTATGAATGGAGGCGCCGGTGGAGAAGGGGAGGAGAGGAGCGGAGCTCCGGGCGTCGCGGCGCTGGACAGTGGAACAGGTAAGTGTATGTTTATTAAAAGCCAGCAGCTACACTTTTTGTAGCTGCTGACTTTTAATAAACATAAAAAAAGGCTGGAACTCCCCTTTAAATCATTAAAGTGAAAACCCTTCTGTGCTTCAGCAGCCCCCCAGAGCCCCCCTTTTACTTACCTGAACCTGTTCGTTCCAGCGTCAAGGACGAGCCCAGCAGCTCCAGCCGCTGTCTCGGGTCCTGATTGGATAGATGGATATTAGCAGGAGGCATTGGCTCCCTCTGCTGTCAATTAAATCCAGTGACACGGGAGCCAGGGGGATCAATGGATGCAGCAGCAGGACTCGTGAGCGTGCCCAGGCGACTGCCCCCATGAAATGCAGCTCTCCGAGGGGGCACTCGAGGAGGAACCAGGAGCGCCACCCTGGCACCCCAGAAAAGGAGGATTGGGGCCACTCTGCGCAAAACCCTTGCACAGAGGAGTTAAGTATGACTTTTTTTTTTTTTTTTTAAACTAACCTTTACAATCACTTTGAGCCAGCCATAGACAATTCCTGCTAAACCGGCTAAGATTTGTACCAAGTATGGGTAGGCTGGACATTCCCAGGTTGATCAATCGATCAACTTCGGTACAACCAGCCTGCCGTATTTTACATGCGATTATTGCTAGCGGCTGTAATAGCTGCTAGCAATAGTCACTGTGTTCTCCTGGCAGGGACAGCTTCCCCCCCCAGTGGGAGAACACAATAGCTCCATGGGACTGTCTGTGTTGATCGGGAAATCGAGTTGCAGGAAATAAATTTGCTCGGTCTATGTCCGGCCTTAGTAATCAGATTTTCCCTTTTTATCCTGTGCACTTGAAATTTTGAAATGTGGTATGGGAAAAGGGAAAGCTTTGTTCATTTGTAGCTTTCTTTTTACACCAATAAAAACATTTTTTAATTATTTGTCACAATATGATTTTTGAGCAAAAATGTAACTCTATTTGTGTGATAGATTTGCTTCCATGGATGGAAAGATCCCTAATGCACATAGTGTGCTTGAAATGATAGTTGAAACAGTTGTATTGCTTGTTTTATTGGCCAAATATGGCTGATCATGCTTGTAAATCTTCTCTCCAAACTATCCATTTCCCTGTGTGCTATTACATCAATAATTATAATTCCTAGCAGGAAAATGAACAGTGTGTTACAATAAATTATCCACTTTCCTACAGAATGGCATGTAGTAATAAGCTGATTAGTTTGTCTGAAATCTGCCATGCCACTGAGCTAGCCAATTTTGTGAATCCTATATTATCTAGCAGCGTGTAAAACATTTTCCTCCTCCCCTAAAATAAACCGTCAGGTGCGCATACGATCTATAAGATCTTTTCATCTAATAGGGTAATTATGATGCAGTGGCATACTTTTGGCATACCTTTTGAAGCTGTGCACTGCACTAATATGACACAATTGCCCTTATTTGGATTTAGTATAGTCAAACGTATCCATATCTTATTGACAAGTTGCACATATAGGGATTTGGTAATCATGGTAAGGCACAAAATTATTAAGGGGATAGAATGTCCTTGTACATGATCCAAATCACTCAGTACACAATTATCTGTTACTTTTTATTTTATTTTTTTAAATTGATGTTTCTGCTCTGTTAGGATTTATGTCTGTAGCGGTATCCCCGTAGGATCTGCTGGTTTAGTTGTGGGTCTTTACACGTTACCTTACTATTCCAAGTGTTCGGCTCAGGGGTTCTCCTTGAAGAGTCTATCCATAAGAAATGTCTGCACCAACACAGTGTCTCTTTCAAGGGTTTTATTTGAATAAAACATTCCAACAGAGGGGGTAGAGGAATGGGGAGGACTCAGGTATCTTACTTGTCAATCGTGGAAACTTCCTAGGTCCAGAGGAGCGACTGTCTCCACGCTGGACTCAACCACCACCGGATAGGCCCAATCTCACTGGCCTAGTAGCCGGTGCGAAGCTCGATCAATAGAATAGTCTCTGCCACAGACTTGGTATTGGAATTTGTTCAATGGAATAGTCTCTGCCACAGACTTGTATAACCCTCACTGGGATAGCTCCCTCAGAAAGAACACCGCTCTCAGTGCCAGAATCTTTCAGCCGCTCCGGCAGCACTGTGAGGTAGATTATGATCCGGATGCATCCTCCAAATGAGTCCTCAATTGCTCGGTCCCTTCCATCAGGCAAGGCGACACAGGGTCATAACTGGATCAGTAGGCCCCAGCAACTCCTGGGCCTACATCTCAGTTGCGAGGCCTCGGGCCAACGTGGCCCGAGGCGGGAACTGCCAACACATCCCTGAGGCCAGGAGGGCCCTCAGGTGAGGATCGAAGAACACGACCCCCAAATCTCCTCCACCCTAATGGCGTCTGTCACTTAAATACCCTCTCCCAGCATGCACAGCGGATTCACCATGCCCCCTGGGCTGCTGCTGGGAAATAGGTACCCAATACGTCCAGCCTGTTGCCTTTCCAAACCTGACCAGCAGTGACAGCGACACCCACTGGTGGGGGGAAAATCATGCAACCAACTGTACTGAATCAGTGCCACAATTTGAATAAACAATCTCTCTGGGCTAAACTAATGCCCAGACAACTAAATGTCAACATATAGCGCCCACTCATTGGGAGCAGGGCGCTACATGTCAAAAGTTACACAGCCACACATTTTAAAGCTCAATGTAATTTGTATGATGTAATAAAGCAGGTAACACAGCACAAAGTGAAATACATAGCTGTGGACAGGGATTGCAACCACTGAATTGTAAACTCCTCAATCTAGAGCAGTGGTCTCCAAACTGCGGCCCGGGGGGCCGGATGTGGCCATTTGCTTGCTTTTATCTGGCCATTGGAACACTATTTTATTCAATGTCACTAAAACATTTCCCATGCAAACACCATTCCCTTCCATCGTGTACACTGACTGGGAAACTTTGGTTAAACTGTCAAGTGTTTTGCAATCCAATCCAATCCAATGCTCATTAGAGGATGCTTTTATTAAGAGGTGTGCTGTTCTCAAAGTTTATCCGGTAGTGTGCGGTCCTAATGAAGCAATGTTGACTCCTGTAGATAATGTGCCAGAATTTAAGGATCCCATAGATCAGGGGTGTCCAAACTTTTTTCAAAGAGGGCCAGATTTGATGAAGTGAACATGCACGAGGGCCGACCATTTTGCCTGACATTCTTTGAACCATTAAAATTCGGTCTAAGTGTGTTCGTTCGAGCACTAATACACTGCCCAACAAGAATTCTCTTGCCTTTGTGGCTGTGTGAGTAAAGAGATGAGCTCAGGCATATTATTTGGATATACCATATTTATTGGTGTATAACACACACCTTCACTTTAAGAGGGAAGTTTCAGGAAAAAAAACTTAACATTTTAAATAAACAACTGTGAAGCAAAATAAGGGTCAGTGCCCATCTGCAGGCACCCACCATTGCCAGGAATGCACTCACCCACCATTGCCAGGAATGCACTCACCCACCATTGCCAGGAATGCACTCACCCACCATTGCCAAGAATGCAGCCCCCCATTGCCAGGAATGAACTCACCATTTCAGCCTGTCCCAAGTGTCCATCTGCAGCTGTGCCCAAAAATATATCGTTTTTAAATGTTGCCACCCGCCGAGATACTTAGAGCCGGATGTCCTGTGTACTCGACTGTACTCGGCTCCTTTTACAGTCCTGCCCCTTGGCCCAGGTCCAATAGTGGGACTGGGCATGACTGCGAGCCGAGCGGAGCCTAGCCGAGTACACAGTACACTCGGCTCGGGCTATTTCGGCGGCGCTCGCTCCCCTCACAGACACACAGCAGGGATCGGCTTATAACACGCACCCACGATTTCTCCCTGATTTTAAGGGGAAAAAAAGTGCATGTTATATGCTGATAAATACGGTATATATGTTTAGATAACCAGGCGAGCCGTTCCTAACCGGGGCCGCGGGCCGGACTTTGGACATGTCTGCCATAGATAAATGTTTGGAGACAGGCCCTGCATTGCAACCTCCAATGGCCATCTTGTTAGTCTATCAGATATTATGGTATATTAGACTAAATGCACGGCAAGGGTTTCAGCTTTACTCTACACACTGATCTTCAACTTGTGGCAACGCTGTATCCTGGCCTACACCAACGAGGCCCAGGCCTAGGGCAGCACTTTGCAGGGGGGCAGCACGGAAAGAGTCCCCGCCGGCTTGCACTACACAGTTAGTGTAGTGCCAGTCTTATGGGGTGGACTGGGCAGAGAGGCAAATTAGTCTAGCACTCCCATAAAGCGGCCGCATTCTGCAACTGTTTGCTTCTAATTTTAACTGTCCTATCATCCTGGACCACAAACCTTCCTCACTGTGCTATATGTTTTCTGCTGCACCATTGGCATGGTTATATCTTATTAGTCCTCTCCATAAAATTATCAGAAATTTGTGCTTAAAGTAGAACTATAGGCAACACTTTTTTTTCATTTTGGATAGAGTAAGGGAAGGTTATAGCCCCGGTCAGTTTATTATTTACCATCCCCATTGCAGAGATTTCCCCTCACTTCCTGTCCCATAGCCAAACAGGAAGTGAGAGGAAATCTATGCAAATTAAGGGACTCCATCCCCCCCCCAGGCCCTCAGAACTAGTGTCCCCACTCAAAATTTTCAGGGCGGGTCTTAAACAGCAAGGGGTGTGGCCTTGACAGGAAGGGGTGGGTCATATTTAAATTAGGGGGTGCGCAAGTTTAGTCAGGCCTAGGGCAGCACAAAACCTAAATACACTACTGACTCAACAGCCCTGCACTACTGTGTAGATGGGTTAGTGGATGTTGCATGTCTTATTTACCATATGAGCCTCCTATCCGTTAACATACAGAGAACTATTTGGTTGGAATGTTGGGCTGCGGATCAGGCATGTAAAAACATCTACTGAGCTGCCTTGGATATCCTCATCAAGGATGTCCCGCGGGGTACTCATCTAGCCCTGCAGAAAAAACCTGGACCCCAAGCTGCAGGCATCAGCCCCTGAGGCCAAACAAAAGCAGGAGCCCAGTTTAACCATGAGCCCTAGGCCCAAAAATGTCCCAAACCTGCATTTCAGATGGAAGTGGTTTCAAATTGCTACAAACTAGAGTTCTGCTCCCAACCTCCTCTTCACTTCATATCTTCCGAAATTCCTGTCACTGGTTAGATTGACAGACCATCATGTAGCCTTTGCAACTCTTTTGGCGCAAGGGTTTATCGCCCCAGCTCCTGTATTGGAAAGGTTTTAGGGATTTTATTCCAATAGTTTTACATTTCCAAAGCCAAAATGGGCCCCATCTTGGATCTCAAGGGCCTAAATGTCTTCATTCAGCCTCAAAACTTCCATTTGTAATCCACCAGGTCTGTCATACCCTCTTTTCTATAGGGATTCTTTCTGAGATTTGTAGACATCATGGATGTGTACTTGAATGTCTGTCTGTATTCTTCCAGAACATCAGTGATTCCTTTGCTAAGTTGTGCGTATTCAGCACTTCAGTTTGTGGTCCTGCCATTTGGTCTGTCTTCCACATTCTGTGTACTCATCAATGTTCTATTTCCTGTGTTTGGACATCCCCCTTGTTGGGTATCTGGAAATTAAGTATCTATGAGTGGTGCTCAGACTTTCCTATTGTCATTGGAAGGCTAAATCCGTAACTAAATATTTCCAAAACAAAACCTCTATAAATAGGACTTTAACCACATATCGACCGCCGCACGCATATATACGTCTGCACAATGGCACGAGCAGGCAAATGGGCGTACCTGTACGTCCCTTTTAAATTTGCCGCCCAGCGGGCGCGCGTGTGCCTCGTGAGTGCGCTCGCGGGTTCCTTGAACTCGATGTTCCCGGGCAGCCCTCGATTGCGCTCGGCAAAGGCAGAACAGGGGGATGCCTTTTGTAAACAAGGCATTCCCCTGTTCTGCCTAGTGACATGTCACTGATCTACTGTTCTCCGTGATCGGGAACAGTGATCAGTGATGTGTCACTGGTAGTTCCTCCCCCAACAGTTAGAATCACTCCCTAGGACACACTTAACCCCTTCAGCGCCACCTAGTGGTTAACCCCTTCACTGCCAGTGTCATTTTCACAGTAATCAGTGCATTTTTATAGCACTGATCGCTGTAAAAATGACAATGGTCCCAAAAATTTGTCAAAAGTGTCCGATGTGTCTGCCATAATGTTGCAGTCACAATAAAAATCGCAGATCGCTGCCATTACTAGTAAAAAAAAATAATAATAAAAATGCCAAAAAACTATCCCCTATTTTGTAGACGCTATAACATTTTGCGCAAACCAATCAATATACGCTTATTGCGATTTTTATTTATTTATTTATTTATTTATTTTTTTACCAAAAATATGTAGAAGAATACATATCGGCCTAAACTGAGAAAAAATTTATAGCAAAAAGTAAAAAAGATTTTTTTCTCAAAATTGTCGCTCTATTTTTGTTTATAGCGCAAAAAATTAAAACCGCAGAGGTGATCAAATACCACCAAAAGAAATCTCTATTTGTGGAAAAAAAAGGACGACAATTTTGTTTGGGAGCCACGTCGCACGACCACGCAATTGTCAGTTAAAGAGACGCAGTACCGAATCTCAAAAAGTGGTCTGGTCATTGGCCAGCCAAATGCTCCGGGACTTAAGTGGTTAAATGTCCCTCCAATGAACACAAACCTAGTTCAGAACAATTATTTAAGGCTGGGTTCACACCTATGCAAATTGGTTGCGGTGTAATCCAATTCGCAATCCAATTCGTGGTCACCGAGTGATGCCACCTGGTGACCCCGCCCCCATATGACGTCACAGTCCCAATATTCCCCGGGATTGTGACGTCATATGGTGGCGGGGTCACCGGGTGGCATCACCCGGTGATCACGCCCATGCCTATATAAGTGAATGCGCTCCGCACACATGGCATTACAGCCGGAGACAGCGACGAGTCAACATCTCCAGGAGAGAAGAGGGAAGAAGGCGACAAAGAAGACCGGGCCCCCGCTAGCAAAAGAGCTGGAAGAAGATAGCCGAGGCCCGGCAAAAGGAAGAAAGAACCGGAGAGCGCGGAGACGAAACCGGAGACCCCCGAAGTCGGAAGAGACCCCCGACGTTGGATGAAGACCCCTGGAGCTGCCTAATAAATTACTTTAAAAACCTGTCTAGTGTTTTTATTGACATTTTTTTTTTCCACCAGGTAAATGGGTAGGGGTACGATGTACCCCATACTCATTCACATAGGGTGGGGCCCGGGATCTGGGGGCCCCCTTATTAAAGGGGGCTCTCGGATTCCGATAAGCCCCCCGCCCGCATACCCCGACAACCAACGGCCAGGGTTGTCGGGAAGAGGCCCTGTCCTCATCAACATGGGGGCAGGGTGCTTTGGGGTGGGGGGGCCGCAGGGCGCCCCCCTGCCTCAAAGCACTCATCCCCCCCATGTTGAGGGCATGCGGCCTGGTACAGTTCAGGAGGGGGGGTGCTCGCTTGTCCCCACCCCCTTTCCTGACCGGCCGGCCTGCGTGCTCGGATAAGGTTCTGCTATGGGTTTTGGGAGGACCCCAACGCCGTTTTTTTAGGCGTAGGGGTTCCCGTTAAAGTCCATACCAGACCTAAGGGCCTAGAGGGGAACCCATGCCGGTTTTTTATTTAAAATTTGGCGTGGAGTTCCTCCTCATGATAACAGCGGCGAGACTTCCCTCTCCTCTCCCAGGTCGGCAAGTCCACAGCTAAAAACGCAAAGGAACCACTGAACGACTGATTGCAACTTGGCAAGGACTCTGGAGCTCAAAAACGCAACGCATAAGTGTGAATCCAGCCAAAAAAGTAAAAAACATCCGTGTTTGTGTGTGTGTGTGTATAAAACATCCGTGTGTGTGTGTGTGTATATGTGTATGTGTGTGTGTGTGTGTGTATATATATATATATATATATATATATATATATATATACACACAGGGCTTTTTTTCTCAGACAATAGGTGCAGGAACTCCCCCGTTCCGAGTTACCCCTTTTCTCCGGCCCTACCCACCTCCCAGTACCGTTCCTTTTAGACAATATAGGACCAAGTATAATTTTGTGGTGCTAAGTAATTTGTATGGAATTTGGTAATGATATCAAGAAAAGCAGTAAAATAGATCCCCTGCAGCCATTAACAATAGATCCCTCCCCCCAACAGTAGATCTCTTTCAGCAACAACTGACCCCCCAGCAACAATAGACCTCCCCTGCAAAAATAGATCCCCAGCAGTGAGCATCAATACCCTGCAGCACACCCCAGCACCCCCTGTCATTACATACAGTCAGTCCAGAAGGTGCCGGAACTGCATTCCCCCGTGTTCCAGCTGAACAAAAACCCTGTTCTCTCTCTCTATCTATCTATCTATATATATATATAATTTGTAACAGCAGGCAGGTAAAATCACCAGGTTGCATCCAGGATGGGAGATATATATGTCCTAGATTCAGGCTTTATGCCAGTTTATACCACTAGGGGGAGTGCTGGGAGTCTTGCAGGGGAAGAGTTAATGAGCCCAGCTGAATCAAGTGGGCTCATTGGGGCCTCTACAAGAACTCCCAGCATGCTAAGGGAGATGCTCCAACCTGGAACCAGATCTGTGTGGATAGTCTGGGGAGTGTGATCTCTGTGCGGTGAGCCAAAGCCTGTGTGGTTATTGCTAAGAACTTCAAAAAAGCAGGGAGCTAGGGACTGGGACAGCACAAGGCTGTACCCAGTTGTTAGTTAGGGACACCAACGTGTGTAGTGAGCGGTCAAGTTGACCAGGATTTCTTTTCATGTTTGTTTGTTTTTGCTATATTTTTTTGTCTGTATATAGTTTAAATAAAACCACACCCTTTTGTTTTCTCCTACCACTGTCTGCTGTGCCTGTTTTTGTGTGGTGAACCCATCCAGGGGGTCTCACACACCCGCTGCTGAGCTAACCCCCTCACAATATATATGTGTATGTAGCACTACCCTCTCCTCTTAGGGGAAAAAAGAGGCACCCATGCCACAAGCCGGTGTCCTCTAGTTTAGAGGTCAGGCGGTGTATATGTATTTGGGTCCCGCAGCGAGTTACCTCCTTCCACTGGTTCCCATCTCCAGAATGTAGAGACGAGTCTGTACTTTCCCCTCTTTAATAAAGTCAATGTCCAAACCACTTAAACTCCAACGTTGAGTTTATTTTGTATCTTTGCTTGATGGGTAAGAGAGAGTAGATGAGAGAGATAATAGTTGAACCAAAGCAGATTCAGGCACAGAACTCCCAGATTTATCACCACTCGGTCCCGAGTGGGTTACAGCTCACCCGGATAGTCCCTCAATGGTCCTAGCACCCGATGTGGAGCTCGAACAAGCAATTTAAATCCTCCAAGGACAAGTTCGGTATGTCCTTGAAGAACAGCAGCACTCCGCAGGGTCAGTTCTGCGGAGCATAGGATCCTTTTCTCCGACAGGTCACCAGGCCTTTCCCGAGACAGCAATCTACTATCACTCATCTCCTGTTATGGGACCGATCCTCCCCTGGCTTCCTCTTGGTCAGAGCGGATACCCTCCCCCGGGCATCCTAGGACTCCAAAGTTCTGCCTGTAGACCCAGTTGAAGGTACTGGGCCTACCCGGAACGTTGCGGTCTCCGGTCGAAGGTGCCTGAGACTCTTCAGTCAGTGTACGCGATCCCCTCCTTAGGGGGCACACTCCTCCGGGTACTTGTCCCCGGGTCTCTCCCTGAATAATGGCGTCTGCCTCTTTTATATCCTCTCCCGGCATGCACAGCAGGCAGAACCAGCCCACTGCATGGTAGCCGAGAGAGGACATCCAATCGTGCCAATGCAACCTATGGTTCAACCCTGACCCAACATGGCAGTGCCACCTGCAGGCCACAGGGAACTCTACATAGGCACACAGCAACAAAGCAGAGTCCAGCACAATTAGAAGGCCCGAGCCATACTAGTGCTCGGGTCATCCCCCTAAATTTGGACATAAAGACCCCCTAAATTTGGAGTACCCGCTACATATATAAAAATAATATTATTTTTGGAAGTTCTTTATACACAGGCCCAACTACTCTGTGTTTTATGGTTTTGCTTTTGCTTGTTAGAAAACTGTAGGTGGCAGTATAACCTAATTGTCTTTAAAACCTCAATGAATTTCCTAGAAAAGGATTTTTACAGTGAGTACAAAATCCAATTATTTTCATTATTTACTTTTGTTGAACTCTGGAGCCTGCAAGTAATTTCCTATAGTATTTTAATGTAATTGTAGTGGTTAAATAAACTCACTGAATTTTCCTCAAATAACATAGTAACATTCTAACAATATTATCGTTTTTCCAGGAGCCTTCATGGAAAGATGATGTCCTAGGATTTCGTCATCTAACACCAAGAGAGCTAGAATTATTTCCTGGATACAGGTGTGTAAGTGAAAGTTGAAAAACCAAGAATGACACATTGACATATACAATTTTTGGGAACAATGTCTACTATTTTTTGCCAAGTTTCTACTTAAACGTAATTGACGCAATTACTGTGTCATAATGCAGCACGTCCGGCGGCCAGCAGCCCTCAGTTTTTGATTGTGAGGAGGCTGCATCTGCATTACATTTGTACAACTTATTTTCTTTTTTGCTTGCTTTGTTGAGGGCTGCCAAAGTTGGTGCTAGAAATGGAGACATCTAGTGGAATACATCTGGAACTGCATTTGACTAAAGCTTGCTTTTTGGATCATTATCTAATCTATTTTCCTTTTCTACATAGTCAGTTTTGCGCTCAGTCTAGATTGACCATATTATTAGCATTGTATATAGTTACAGCTTTTCTGATGTTTTTGTACAGTCCATGTCTACAATTTACCAGTGCGTGTAATGCATAACACCTTGTTTGGAATATTTTAGACTAGTCAATACAAATGGCATTATGCAGCCTTGATTGACAAGTGACCAGGTATCCCATTAAGCTGAATGCAGATCACTTAAAGCAGAACTAAGGCCCGGTTCACACAAGTCATTCCTATTAGAATGGTTCCATCGCACTTAATAGGGCGTGACTTGTCATGCGACATGTGCTCTCAAAGTCGGAGCGCATGTCGCACCAGTCTAAACCCAACACATTAACGGTTTCCCAAAACAGTTACATTCAAGGCATGCCGTTATGCCATAATTGTTACAGTTGTTTGTCTTGAAACCAATCAAATAGCTGGTAATAAAACTGATCTCATGTGCTGCATCATGGCAACTTCAGATCAAACAGAGGCTAAGATGGCAACTTCCTTGGCTGTAAAGCAGGCATGTCCAAAGTTCGGACCCCGCAGACCAATTGCAGCCTGTGTGCCGCTTTAATACGGCCCCCCTGGTAATTTGTGTATACAGTATATATATATATATATATATATATATCTATATATATATATATCTTTTGTGGCCCTCAGTGCCACAAAAGATGTATACTGTATTTATCCTCGGAGGGGACAGGAAGGGGGCGGAACAAGTGCCGTCAATGGTGAGGCTGCATTGATTGCAATGGTGAGGCTGCATTGATGGCAATGGTGAGGCTGCATTGATGGCAATGTGAGCCTGCAGATGGGCACTGATTAGGCTGTATTGATAGGCACTGACCCTTATTTTGCTTCACAGTTCTATTTTTAAAATGTAATTTTTTTTCCTGAAACTTCCCTCTGAAAGTGAAGGTGTGACTTATACGCCTGTGCATGTTATACGCAGATAAATGCGGTATATCCAAATAACACGCCTGAGCTCATCTTTAGTCCTGAGTGGCGTATCTATCTATCTATCTATCTATCTATCTATCTATCTATCTATCTATCTATATCCAATTCACATACCCAAGCTCATCACTTCACCACACACAGCCACAAAGGCAAGAGAATTCTTGTTGGGCAGTGTATTAGTGCTCAGACGAACACACTTAGCCCCCTTTCACACTGGGGTGGGCAGGGGCGCTGGCGGTATAGCGGTGCTATTTTTAGCGCCGCTATACCGTCGTTTTTACCGCGATATTCGGCCGCTAGCAGTGCGGTTTTAACCCCTGCTAGCGGCTGAAAAAGGGTTAATACCACCCGCAAACCGCTGCTACAGCAGCGGTTTGCGGGCGGTATAACCGCGGTGTCCCATTGATTTCAATGGAAAGGAGCGGTATACACACCGCTCCTTCACCGCTCCAAAGATGCGGCTTTCAGGAGATTTTTTTTTCCTCCTGCCAGCGCATCGCCTCAGTGTGAAAGCCATCGGGCTTTCACATTGAGAATGCTGGGGCAGGATTATTTCAGGCGTTATTTATGTGCTATTTTTAGCGCTAAAACGCCTGAAATACGCCTCAGCGTGAAAGGGGCCTTTCAAAGAATGTCAGGGAAAATGGTCGACCCTCACGCATGTTCACTTCATCAAATCTGGCCCTCTTTGAAAAAAGTTTGGACACCCCTGCTGTAAAGGATATAAGGGTTTAGTTCCACTTTAAAGCCTAAATGCAGACTAAATAAATAACAGAAAAATCAGCACAAGAGACATAACTTATAGTCATTCAGTTGTGTCCCTTTTGCTGAATTCTCATCTTTTAGTTGAAATTTTCCTCCATTAATGACCCCCAACCCCAACCCCTGCCGTCGTAATATTCTGGTGTGGTGGGGGTTAATACAACTAAGGGGCTGTCAGAGGCTCTCATCAAGAAAGCCTGACTATGCCTGCCCTTTCTGCTTATCTGCTTTATTCACAGAAGTCATACTACAGCTTCTATGAATGAAACAGAATCTATGACTGAAGAATGGGCAGATTGATCTGCCCCCTCCAGTCATAGAAGCTGTAGTATAGCTTCTATGAATGGAGTAACCCAACGGAAAGGACAGGCATAGTTAGGCTCTCTTGATGAGAGCCTATGACAGATCCTTATTTGTATTAATCCCTGCTGCATTGGAAGATTATGTTGGCAGGGGGAGGGGGGCACGAATGGAGGAGGATTTGAACTAAAAAGAGAGGCATCAGCACAAGGGACACATTCTGCTTACTGTAAGTTATGTCTATTGTGCTGATTTCTTTTTTTTTTTGGCAGCACTTAGGCTTTAAATCAAACAACTGCAACTAGGCTTTTTGTATTCTTTGCTGAATAATGAAATTGGTTAGTGCTGTTGATTGATGCACATTGGGGAATTGCACAATATTGTATGAATAGTCATTGGTGTGCAGAAGATCATGGGCAGTCAGAACTCTCTAGGAATAATTAGAAATTTAATTGGTATGGTTTTTGATGGCTAAGTGCAAAAATCTTGACATCGGAACATTCTAGGTAACTTTTGGAAATGCAACTTATTTGGCTAAATATTTACATAGAATCTTTTGGTCTTTTTAAAATGTAAAATTAATATTTTTTTTTTCTCAGTAATTGGGTAGTGGAAATTAACTAAAGCAAAACAAAAAACTAAAATAAAAACAGACGATTTATTTAAGCTAGATGATTTGTTTGGACTGTAGAGAGGAAATTTTTTGGAAATGATTTGGTTAATATGTTCGTAATATATACAGTTTCGAAAAATAAATTAAATAATATATACTGTCTATTCTAATGATGTTACCTCTTTAACTACTTTCTTTTTTGTTATATTGAAGTTATGGTTGGTTTAACACAGCATTGATGATCGAGGGGAAAAACTACTTACCTTGGCTCACCAAAAAGTATGTTCTATATTAAAATATAATATTCAACTGTGATTGTGTGTTAAGGCATGTTAAAGCAAAACTCCAGCTTGGGGAACAAAAGTCACTTCCTAAAAATAAAAAAGTAGCTCTGTCTGCCAAATTCACCTGAAATCTGGTGCTGTCCCCCTGAAGACCAGCATTTTATATCTCACTTCCTGAGAGCCCCGAGAATTAAGGTTCACCCACCCCTTCACCCTGAGCTCACAGGAGGATGCTGCAGGAAAAAAAAAATTGTGTATGTGTATGTATATATATATATATATATATATATATATATATATATATATAATTTGTCTTGGGGTACACAAAGGGTGGTGGGGGACTGAAAGGGGGGGGACGGTGACCTGAGCCCCAAGTAATATTATGAAGGTGGATGGGAAAAAAAACTAGAACATTTCTTCATATACAGGAACCCCCCCAATTAGAAACTCCTGCATTTTGTAGTTATTAGTGTTATCTTATCACTTTGTGACCAGTCCAGATCTGATTCATACAGAGCAGAAGACTTTCTGCTTTCTCATGCAAGTCAAAGAGAAAATCCTCTGACAAACACTGCATGCTGTAGGAAATAGTTGGATGCTTGAAATAAAATCTGCCCTCTCCATTCATATTATAACATGTGTTTAAGTAATTTTATTCTGAATTTATCCTTGCAGACTACAGGAGGGAGGAGTCAAGTTTATTCACAAGAAAATTGAAAGTTTTGCAGAGGTAAGATTTAACGGAAGCCTTTTTTAGGAAAAGTGTGTACTGGATAGAGGAAGCCTTAAGGAGCAAAGAAAAGGTATTTATCCCAGACCTGGGCAATTTGTGGGCCACATCAGGCCCTTTGGCTGTCCCTACCCAGCTCTAAATGGTGCCACTGTCAGCATGCCTCCCTGAGCCTGTTAGCCCCTCATTGAGGAAGCTGACAGGTTCAGAGAGGCACGCTGACGAATGTCAGTGTGGAAAGCTGCAAGAACTGAAAGGAGAGAGCCAGAGGAGCTGATCAGTACAGCGGGGAGGCTCGGGTATAGTTAGGTTCTAGTGGTAGAGTGTTGCCTAGGAGATGTCCTGACAGTCTCATTTCTCTCTGCTTCCCGACCAAGTGCTTTTTCGGTGTTTGCGCCTGCACACTGTAAACTCCAGGTCAGGATCTGCAGAAGTCTCTGCTGTACCGACCTCAGGCTCTCTCATTCCAGTCACTTTGCTTTTCAAAGGGCATTTGACAGACAGTGAGGAAGTGTTATATCACCCCCTCACCGTTTGATTTAACCCTATAATGCTGCACTACAATGCTGTAATTGCATGCATTGCACATGGTTGCAGCGCAGCCCTATTGAACTTAATAGGCAAGTGGTGACGCTTGTTAAACTTTGCAGCCCAAGCTAAAAATGAAACGGCATGAGAACAGACCCGTCTGACTTTTAATTTACAGTTCACGTGGTCAGCCAATGAGGTGGTAAAACTGCTGCCCATTTTACCACCCCCTGACTGCCCATCTAAAAAATGTATTTCATGAGCAGTTGTACCTGTTATTCCTAACAGGGCTTATTATTTAGAAATTGAACTATAAGCTAAGAAATTTGGACTTTTAGAGGCACACAGGTAAGTATTGTAAAACACTTAAGCCCTGTACACACGATCGGATTTCCTATGGATTCTAATCTGATGGATTTTTCCATCGGTAATCCGATGAATCTGACTTCCAGTCTTGCCTACACACCATCAGTCAAAACGCTGTGACATAAAACACTCCGACAAGCCGAGAAAAATTAAGTTCAATGCTTCTGAGCATGCGTCGACTTGATTCTGAGCATGTGTGGGTTTTTTGTCCGCTGAAGTTCCACACAGACGATCGGAATTTGCTATAGTTTTTCTTCCCCATCGGATAAATTTAAAACATGTTCTATTTTTTCTCACCGATGGAAAAAAGACCGATGGGGCCCATACACGATCGGTTTGTCTGATGAAAAAAGTCCATCGGACTGTTTTCATCGGTAAAACCGATCATGTGTACACGGCTTAAGGGTTTTTATTGTAGAAAATTATTTTAAAAAACAATTATACAGGTAAAATTGTATGTAACCACATTATTAAATGGCCCTCTTAGGTGTTATCGTAATAATTCCAATAGTATACAGTTGTATTATAGATTGAGTAAATACAGTAGGTTATGAAAACATATGTAATAAAGATAACCGTACACACAACCGTTTTCCCTGTCATGCAAAAAACCGACGTTTTTCTCGACGTGATTCGTCATGATTCCTCTCAAGCCTGCCTTGCATACACACGTTCAGGAAAAAAAACGCTCAAACAAAGCGCGTGACGTACAACACGTACGACGGCACTATAAAGGGGAAGTTCCATTCGAATGGCGCCACCCTTTGGGCTGCTTTTGCTGATCTCGTGTTAGTAAAGTTTGGTGAGAGACGATTCGCGTGCTTTTCAGTCCGTTACAGCGTGACGAATGTGCTATCTCCATTACAAATGCTAGTTTTACCAGAACGAGCGCTCCCGCCTCATACTTGATTCTGAGCATGCGCATTTTTCTCACCTCGGCAAAGCATACACACGAGCGGTTTTCGCAACGAGAAAAAGAACAGGAAAAACGACGAGAAAAAATAGCGCAGGTTCTAATTTTTTTGCGAGCAGTTTTCTCTTAGAGAAAACTGCTATGGAGCATACACACGACCGGTTTTCACGACCAATCTAAAAAATGGCAGTTTTCTCATCATCAAAAACGGTTGTGTGTGTATCCGGCATTAGTGTTTTACAATACTTACCTGTGTGCCTCTAAAAGTCCAAATTTCTTAGCTCACAGTCCAATTTCTATACATTATCGGGACGTTGGCACATTGTTATCAGTGTATCCACAGTGTCACCCTGTGAGGATACACATAATAAAATTCTCTTTAAAAAAAAAGGACTTATTTTGTTTTCTATATGTCTACATACTTATAGACCCTCCCAGTGGCAGGTTTATGTCTGTAGTACTCATACTCTCAAAAACAACACAGAGAGGATTTTTTTTGTAAGTTGTTTATTGTATTTTCCTATTGTCTTTATTGTATAATATGAAGAGCAATAACAATATCTTTGAAAAAATCTATATGTCTGCAGATTACCAGTAAAACCTTGGACTGCGAGCATAATTTGTTCCAGAAACATGTGTAGCGATACCCCCAGCTAAGAGAGCCGCTAGTATGATTTTCGGGCCTGTAACACACCGCTGTCAACCCCCAGCAATTGGCTCTACCCTCCCTTGGCACAGCTAGTAGGGGATGATAGGAATGTGAGGCCTGCAACTTTAGGCAACACAATCCAGCAACAAAAGCACACACAGTGATATAGCGGACACTGACCGTTTCTTCTGCACAGTAATAACACCAGCACCTAGTCTGCTTAATCCTGGTACTTTTACTGAAGGAAATCATTAAACAGCTTAAAACAGTACACTTTAGTATATGCAAAGCCCTGCAATAAAAGGTGTTCAGCAATAGACAGATATACAATCCTGTACAAAGATAACTAACGGACCCCCTTGCAGCTCTCTTCCCTCGTGGGCAAGATGGCGCCCAGCAATGTCTACACTGATAAGTCAGGCCTGACTGTAACTATGTGTAAGTTCCGTAGAGAAGAATCTTCGCTAGCAAATGGTGGTGCACTTTTGAAGACAAAATTGTAATCCACAGGAATAAAGTTCGACAAACTTGATGAACAAGGATAAAGTCACTAATGCTACTCAATGCACTGTCCCTCCGGTGTGCGTATGCAAACTCTAACGGGTGAGTCAACAAACACTGGGCCTAGAGATCCTGTACTAATCTCTGAGCAGGTGCTCTCTCACCCAACCGGACCAGTCCACGTCAGTATCTTCCGTTGCTGTGTCTCGGTACACAGGTTCCACGACACCCGGGTCTTCGGTCCTCCTAGAGGTGGTAGATGGGTAGCAGGATGCGACGTCCCTCAGGCTCCTTGGTGGAAACGGAAGGCTCTTTGGAAACACAGGGCCTAGACCTCAGGCCCTGTCCCGAACAACAGACTCGGCACAGAGTTCCACTTGCTAGGCGGGCGATGTCCAAAGAGACCGTACTCCGGTCTGCCCCTCGGTTAAATAGCCCACCCCAGCAGTCCTTGCGCGGGGCAATGCACCCTGGGTATGGTAGTCTCTGGGTTCTTAAAGCAACACCCCGCTACACACTCCCCCCACTTAAAATCTTTGGTCCCCAAAGATAATATTAGCATTATTTACAAACAATACCATTTTTGGCTGCAAAGGAACTGGGCAAGGGAACCTCCCACCAAACTTGGTAAGGGAGATTGTCTTGTCTACAGGTCATATTGGTGGAAGTGACCTGCCTAACTGTGCCAGAGAGTGAGCTGGGGTTGCCCTCCACCAAATGC
Organism: Rana muscosa; assembly: GCA_029206835.1. NCBI lineage: Eukaryota > Metazoa > Chordata > Amphibia > Anura > Ranidae > Rana > Rana muscosa. The sequence goes on from CM055116.1 coordinate 846,483,585, forward strand.
ACAGTGGAGGGGCCAGGTTTCTCTATTGTCCTTCTCGCAGTCACAACAGTATCTTCCGAGCATTCTCCCATCTGAGTGTAATTTAGTTTTCGGGGAGGGCGAATAGCTCTTTTCACTCTTTGTTCCCTGGGAGCTGAGGTATCAGGTACAATGGGTTCTTCCATTCTTCCTTCCACTGGGACAGGTGTAATGGATCCTGCTGCTTCAGGGGCATCCAACTGTGGTGCAGAGAGGTACAAAGAATCTCTTGGGTCTTCAGCTGGAACCGACTCTAAGGCATCTTCCCATTCCTCAGTTAGAGTACACGATGGAATGAACTCAGCAGCTTCAGCATTTAGGGTGCCATCGATGGTAACTTCACAGGGTGAAGGATCCATGACCATAAGTTTAGTTGTCTGAGTGGGCCATAGCCAGTTCAGTTCCATTTCCTCATCTTCACTCTGGTCTGTGGCATTCATCTCTCCTGACTGAGTGATTTGAGACCTGGTGTTGGGCCTAGGGGTGCTGGAGGTTGAAGGTGATTCAGGAGAATCCGGAGTAGAAGGTATCCGGACTGCTTCCGAGAGAGGCAATAAGTGGTTCCTGTGCCAGGTTTTCAAAGGTCCCACTTTCCAGGTTTCAGCTGGTACACTGGCAAGCCAGGCATTTTTTTGCAGATTATATACGGCTGTGATTTCCATCTGTCAGCAAGCTTATGCTTCCCTGGAACACCAAGATTCCGCCTCTAAGGTCGAAATTCAGTTTGTTCCGGGCTCCTCTCTGGTCAGAAGTGGCTTGTGCCTTCTCATAAGCCAGTCTTAAGCTTTTTCGCAGCCTGTCCACGTATCCCTTGTGTGAAGCAGCCGATGTGTGGTCAATCGAAGTACCAAAGGCCAGGTCTACAGGTAGTCTCGCTTCTCTACCGAACATTAATCTGTAAGGGGAGTATCCGGTGACATCACTAGTTGTGCTATTATAAGCGTGCACTATGGCAGCTATATGCTTGCCCCAATGTTGCTTTTCCTCGCTGCTCAGGGTCCCCAGCATATTCAACAAAGTTCTGTTAAACCTTTCCAGTTGGGCATCCCCTTGTGGGTGATAAGGGGTTGTGCGAGTCTTCTTTATGCTTAGGGAATCCAATAACTTCCGGATCAGTCGACTCTCGAAGTCCCTCCCTTGATCCGAGTGAAGGCGTTGAGGTAGTCCGTAATGTACAAAATACTTTTCTACGAGTATCTTGGCCACAGTGGAAGCCTTCTGGTCTTTGGTTGGAAAGGCCTGGGCGTATCGGGTGAAATGGTCGGTTATCCCCAGAACATTTCCATGTCCACCCAAATCAGGTTCCAGACAAAGAAAATCAATGCATACCAAGTCCAAGGGCCCTTGGCTTTGTAGGTGGTCCATTGGGGCAGCTTGATGAGGCAGTGTTTTCCTTTTAGGTGGCCATGGTTGTCATGTAGGGCAATCATAACAGTCTTTCTGTGTTTTTCCGGCAGGAATAGTTGCCACTTGTCTTCCAGGTCGTCAGAAGGGCCCCTTCGGTAGACCACCCCTTGATGCACCCGCAACCTGTCCCATTTCTTGCGCAGTAAGCGGGCCTCTTTTGAGGGATCATGCAAGAGTCTGTCCGGGTCCTGGTCTTCTAAGGCTTCCAAAGCCAATCTTCCCAATGAGTCTTCCAGCTGGTCCCGTCTTATATCCTTCTTTGATAGTTTGGGCAAGTCCTCTTCACCAATCTGAGTCACATCACAGTAATATTTGGGCACTCCAACAACTGAGACTCCAATTTCTTCTGCCCTGGATCCTCCACTAGCCTGGAGCTCTGCTCCCTGACACAAAGCCTGTACCCCCTCTGGGATCACCTGGGTCCAATCTTCTGCCATGCACGTGGGAGCATGAGATCTTCGGGACAAGGCATCAGCATCTCGGTTTCCAGTCCCAGGCCTGTACTTCAGGCTGAAATTGAACCCTGAGAGGGCTGCCAACCAACGGTGTCCGGTGGCATCCAGTTTTACTGTGGTTAGAAGGTAAGTGAGTGGGTTATTGTCTGTTTTAACCACAAAGTCAGCTACATATAAGTAGTCCTTCAGTTTGTCCACCACAGCCCACTTCAAGGCCAAAAACTCCAACTTGTGGGTGGGGTAATTCTTCTCAGCTGGGGTTAAACTCCTACTCACATAAGCAACGGGTCTTAGCTGCTCTTCATACTCCAGATATAATACTCCCCCCAAACCATCATGGCTGGCATCCACGTGTAATTCATAGGGCTTTTGGGTGTCCGCATAGGCCAAGACAGGGGCAGTGGTCAAATTCTCCTTCAGCTTAATGAAAGCCTCTTCACACTTTCCAGTCCACTGGTCTTCCACTGACTCTCCCGGTTTCCTGGGGCCTGAGTCATCCTCCTCTCCATCTGTCTTCAACAGCTCGTTCAGAGGCTTGGCAATTCTTGCAAACACCTCCACAAACCTGCGATAGTAGGAGCAGAACCCCAGAAATGACCTAAGCTCAGTCACTGTGGTGGGCCGGGGCCAGGAGGTAACTGCCTCCAATTTGTCGGGATCTGTGGATACTCCTTCTTCAGACACTATGTGTCCCAGGTAATGGACTGAAGACTGGTAGAACTGGCACTTCTCCCGGGAGAGCTTGAGTCCCTTATCACTGGGTCTCTTCAAGACCTTCTCTAACCTCTCCCCATGCTCCTCCAGAGTCTTCCCAAAGACGATGATGTCATCTAGGTATACTAGGACTTCAATGAGGTTCATGTCCCCCACTGTCTTCTCCATCAACCGCTGGAAAGTGGCAGGGGCTACCGACAGAACTTGAGGCATACGGTCGAATTCATAGAACCCCACCGGGGTAATGAAGGCAGTCTTCACTCTGTCTTCTGGGTGCATTGGGATTTGGTAGTACCCGCTCTTCAGGTCCATTACACTGAACCATTTGGCTCCAGACAGACTCTGCAGAGCATCCTCTATTCTTGGGGTGGTGTATTGGTCAGGTATTGTCCTCCTGTTGAGGGTCCTGTAGTCTATACAGAGTCTCAATGACCCATTGTTTTTCCTGACTACCACAATTGGAGAGGCATATGGGCTCCTGGATTCCCGGATAACACCAGTTCTCTTGAGCTCTGCAAGTTGCTCACGCAGATCTTCCAGATCAGCCAGGGGAACTCGCCGGACTCTCTCCCTAAAGGGTTTGTCTTCCTGTAGGCGGATCTTGTGAGTGGCACTTTTCGCACATCCTACATCAAACTCATCCTTGGAGAAGATCTTCCGCCACTTTGCCAACTGGGCCCTTGCCCTCTCCTTCCATGCCGGGGGTAGGGCCGGGTTCTCCAAAGTGGGTTCCCCTCCTTCTTCCTTCTCTAAGTCGGGCAAGGCAACTGGGGTAGCGGGATTCACTTGGCCCAACAGCATCCGGGCTGGAATCTTCACAGGCGAGTTAGTGGTGTACCTTATGCTCACTGGCACCCTGCCGTTTGCCTTCTTCAGGACTCTCAGCGGGACTACTTCGGGGATTACCTCCAGTCCTGGGTGGGTACCCAGAGGGACTGGTTCCAGGATTACAAAGGGGCCAGGTTGTAACCAGGTGAGCTTCACAGTGGCTCTCAAGCAGGCTAATTCACTAGGCTGCAACTCTCTCTCTCTCTTCTCCAGTCTCCAAACTTTCCCCACCCCCTCTTCTGGGGCCTTCTGCTCCAAGATCAATCGTTGATAAGGTAACTGCAACATGGGGTGGATTCTGGCTGTTGAGACGCCCTGCTCTTGTAGCAGAGGGGCCAGTAGTCTCCTGACCAGGTCAGTGTTTGTTCCTACTATCAGAGAACTTTTGTTGGCCCCTGGTGGGCGGGGACAGACTACTGCCAGGGTGTCAAAGACCTCGGCCTCTCCTGCTACTGAGGGGTCGAAAGCCAATCTAATCGGGAGGTAACCGTCATAAGGAAAGCTCTGGGTGCCAATCCCCTTTATTTCCAAGTCTTCTAACTTCTGCAAGGGCAACTGTCTCAGATGCTTTTGGTAGAAATCCCGATACAGGAGGGTTACTTTAGCCCCTGTATCCAGAATGGCCTTCGTGTAGACTCCCTCCACTTGAATGGGGACCACTAACTTGGCTGGAAACTTCTTTGGGGAGGCCTCTTTTTTTCCCTGGGCCCATGGTTTTGGCCTTTGGTGTTTTTTTCTTTTTCCATCTTTTCCTGGATCTTAATCCCTGTTGGGTCTGGTATGCATTGATTTCTTGCGATTTTTGGGGTTTTACCTCCAGGTGAGGGGTATTAAGTGCTTTTGATGGGGAATTATTCCCCTCGCTTCTTGGCTTTTCTTGCTTTCTTATTCCAATGTAGCTTGCTGGAAATGATGGGCACCCGGTTGACTCCTTCACCGGGGCCCTCTGGAGTTTTCCGCCGGCTGGCGGTAGTTGCCTCGGGTCTTCCTTGGACTGGGGCACACTCGCCCAAAATGGCCAATTCCTCTACAGTTAAAGCAAACAGCTTCTTCTCTATCCCGTGGGGAGACTGGTGTTGAAACGCTCTGGTACAGCTCTTTCCTGACTTCTTCTTTTTCTCCAACTCCTGAGTTCTTGGCCATTAAAGAGGTCAGCATCTCTAATACTTGGGTCATCTGCGACTTTAAGACCTCCACCTCCGAGTCCCGTTCAATGGCCATGGCGGATCTGACCCCAACTGAGGGGGGAGTAGTGGGTTTCTCAGTCACCTGTTGGTCTTTCAGCAGAGCCTCTTCATCCCTTATTATTCGCACAAGGTCCGGGTAGTTCAGGGACATGACCCCTCCAGTGGTTTTCAGATGGAGCCAGACTGGATCAGAATGCAATGCTCCCCTTAGAATCTGCTTCATCCTGGCCGCATCTATGGCTTGTGGCAGCATCCTCTTCTTAAGGACAATTTGACACAGCATCTTGTTTAATCCGCGAACATATTCAGACAGTCTTTCTCCTGGAAGTTGAAGGGCATGCTCAAACTGATAGACTAAATCGACCACTTTCTCCAATTGGCTGAACTCTTCCTGCAACATAGTTAAATAGTCATAGGCAGTACAAGCAGCATTGCTGAACCTGAGGTTCTCCACGGCTTCAGCAGCAGCACCCTTTAAACTTTCTCTTATGCGCTGCTTCTTCTGGGCTTCCGGTATTTCCGATCCTTCCACAGCCTGCATCGCCTGCTCCATCCAGGTGTCGAAATCCTCTTCCCCGAGTGGTACAGGTTGTTTCCCTGAAAAGATCCTGAGCTTCCGGTACCCGGCCTCTACATGTACCGTACTACTCTTCTGGCACTTCGTGACAAGGTCCCCTAAAGCATTTAAAAGTTCAGGGCCTATAGTGGTTAGAGGTGTCCCCGAGGCTGTCAGTCGGGGACAAGCCAATAACGTAACAGAGGAGGTTCCTTCTTTATAGCCTTTGCGTGTGCCAAGCGGTACGTCTTATTGCCCATGGACTGCACACTCTGACCTTTAAATTCTTCCGGCATTTCATCCCTCCACTCTATCAGCGCGAAGGTGCAGGAATTCTCTTCCTCTGACCTGAGGTCAATTAACCATCCTTTATGGTCCGGGGACAGGAGCTCTATGAGCTGTTCTATGTCACTCCCTGACCAATCCTCTCTGGGGAGTTCAATCACCACAGCCATGTCCAGGGAGGCATGGGCAAATAAGCACCGCTGGGTCACCGTTAGCGGATCCATGCCGGTACTTCTGGTGGGCTTGATTGCAACGTACAGGTATCCCGGACTCTGAGCCCCCACGTGTAGCGATACCCCCAGCTAAGAGAGCCGCTGGCATTATTTTCGGCCTGTAACACACCACTGTCATCCCCCAGCAATTGGCTCTACCCTTCCTTGGCACAGCTAGTAGGGGATGATAGGATTGCGAGGCCTGCAACTTTAGGCAACACAATCCAGCAACAAAAGCACACACAGTGATATAGCGGACACTGACCGTTTCTTCTGCACAGTAATAAGACCAACAACTAGTCTGCTTAATCCTGGTACTTTTACTGAAGGAAATGATTAAACAGATTAAAACCGTACACTTTTTAGTATATGCAGAGCCCTGCAATAAAGTGTTCAGCAATAGACAGATATACAATCCTGTACAAAGATAACTAACAGACCCCCTTGCAGCTCTCTTCCCTCGTGGGCAAGATGGCGCCCAGCAATGTCTACACTGATAAGTCAGGCCTGACTGTAACTATGTGTAAGTTCCGTAGAGAAGAATCTTCGCTAGCAAATGGTGGTGCACTTTTGAAGACAAAATTGTAATCCACAGGAGTAAAGGTTGACAAACTTGATGAACAAGGATAAAGTCACTAATGCTACTCAATGCACTGTCCCTCCGATGTGCGTATGCAAACTCTAACGGGTGAGTCAACAAACACTGGGCCTAGAGATCCTGTACTAATCTCTGAGCAGGTGCTCTCTCACCCAACCGGACCAGTCCACGTCAGTATCTTCCGTTGCTGTGTCTCGGTACACAGGTTCCACGACACCCGGGTCTTCGGTCCTCCTGGAGGTGGTAGATGGGTAGCAGGATGCGACGTCCCTCAGGCTCCTTGGTGGAAATGGAAGGCTCTTCGGAAACACAGGGCCTAGACCTCAGGCCCTGTCCGGAACAACAGACTCAGCACAGAGTTCCACTTGCTGGGCGGGCGATGTCCAAAGAGACCGTACTCCGGTCCGCCCCTTGGTTAAGTAGCCCACCCCAGCAGTCCTTGCACGGGGCAATGCACCCTGGGTATGGTAGTCTCTGGGTTCTTAAAGCAACACCCCGCTACACATGCTTGTAGTCCAAAGCACTTGTATATCAAAGCAAATTTCCCCATAAGAAATAATGGAAACGCAAATGATTCATTCCACAACCATTTATTCATAAGTTCTTCAGTCTATAGTCTATATAAAAAGATTATAGCAATGTGATAGATTATGTAACCATAAAATGTCCATCCACAAATGGAAGCCTCCACAAGGGGATTAGAAGCAAAATCCAGCAGGAGCTACAGAGTATAAAAGAGAAGAGAGGCGCTTCTAAGTGTAGCAATATGTTGCTAAATGTTGTACCTCATTAAATATTACCATATTGCTACACTTAGAGGCGCTTCTCTTCTCTTTTATACTCAGTTGTGACATGACGCTACTTGTATTTCAAGACATCGCTTGTATATCAAGTCAAAATTTTGCTTGTCTTGCAAAACGCTCTCAAACCAAGGTTTTACTGCATGTTTTATCTTGTATAACTTTTTTTATGAATCTATAGCTTGCTGCTCAAGGGGCAGATGTCATCATTAACTGCACAGGAATGCGTTCAGGACAGCTGCAGCCTGATCCAGATTTAAAACCAGGCAGAGGGCAGATTTTGAAGGTATGTGTGTAACAGAGATGGATAAAGCCTTTACTGTATACAGTATATCCTGCTGTTTTTCCTGTCATCTTTGAGCAAGCAACATTATGACCCATGTGCTCTTTGACTAAGAAATTAAACATAATTGCTCAAGGCAATACAACTGGTATTACTATGCTATGTAGATTTTAAAGTCTAAATCTATTTTAAATCTATAAGATTATTGTTCCATATAGATATGGAAAATAAATAACAAGAAAATGGACGTCATACTAGGTTATTCAAGCTGCAGACACTTTAAAAATAATTGCAGTAATTATACTTCTAGTGCCACTACTCTGCAGGCTGCACTGTAGATGTAACTCTTGAGTGATGTCAGCGCAGTAGAAATCTGCAAACAGAAAACCTATTTTTTTAATAAAAATACTCTTTATGTATGATACATGTACTTGTATGTTTGCTGCATGAGGCAATTATGTATAGAGTATTCTATTATTTTTTTAAAACCAGTGCTGTTAGTGTGTTCATAGATAATATATAAAACATGCTGAAGCATGATAAATATTATGTATATGTATGTGTGTGTGTGTATGTATATGTGTGTATATATATATATATATATATATATATATATAAAATGTTTTTATATTTCTTTCATTTTTCTATACTTTAAAGCAGCTTGTCATGGATATGCAGTAGTGTTTGTCTGTCAGCTTACCTTCCTTCCCATGTGTTCATCTTAGAGGCCTGAGCCCTTTCACCTGGCTTCCTTTATAATCTCCTCCCAGCCTGACTCCACCCCAGGCCCTATCACTGAACACTATATTAACCTGTGCACTGCAAGCCTGCTTTGCTGATCAACGTGTTTGTTAGGCATTGTGTGTTTGGGTTCCTGCCTGCTGTGTGCTACGTCTGTCTCTCTGTTACGTTATTGGCTTGTCCCCGACTATCCCTGTCTGCTCGTGACCCTTGACCTTCGGCTCGTTCTTCGTTATCCTTGTCTGCTTGTGGTCCCTGACCTTCAGCTTGTTATTCAGTTCTCTCTTATCGTGTGCTGCTGCTTCCCCTCTTTTCCCCTTATCCTACGGGGCGTGAGCTAGGAAACTCCAGGGGCCGCGACCTGGTCCCAGCCTGCAGCTAACATCCTCACCACTAGAGGCCCTGGAGAAGACCAGCTGGGTCTTAGACTCCGCGCCCTGGGGAATCTTGGCTCTAGCTTCCGTTTTGGATCCCGGTTGTGCTCCTCTGGTCCCGCTTTCCACAACCACCCAGTTTCCTATCCGCAGAAGCCAGCCATAGGGTTCACTACCTCGCGGTGCACTCCTGTCCCCCTACGGTGTGCATCTGTCACCTGGCCACAGGTGACCCTGACAGTTTGATCAGCCATGAACCCGGCTGACATCCCGCTACCCGCGGATGATCCATTGCAGGGCATAGTTTGCAGACTTGAAACCCAGGAATCGAATCAGACTCAGGTGATGCGATTCCTCCAGGATCTGGCTTCTCGCTTCGAGCAGCTTCAGGCCTCCTTGGGAACCCTGAATCCGCAACCTCAAATACAATCAGCGGCTGCACCTATTGCACCAGTCGCAGCCACACACTCACTACAACTGCCAGCTCCGTCCCGTTTCTCTGGGGACTCCAAGGCTTGCAGGGGGTTCCTTAGCCAATGCACGATTCATTTTGAGCTCCAGCCCCAAAACTTCCTGTCTGATCGGGCTAAGGTAGCCTATATCATTTCCCTCCTCTCTGGTGAAGCTTTAGCCTGGGCAGCCCCTCTGTGGGAACTGAATGATCCAGTGGTTTCTAGCCTGTCTGGCTTCTTGAAACTTTTTCGGAATATCTTCGAAGAACCGGCTCGTGTCTCTTCAGCGGCCAGCGCCCTTTTACGTCTCCGCCAAGAGTCTGCTTCTGTGGGACAGTATGCCCTTCATTTCCGCATACTGTCGGCTGAGTTGAGCTGGAACAATGAGGCCTTAGTCGCAACCTTTTTGCATGGCCTGTCTGATAGAGTGAAGGATGAATTAGCAGGAAGAACCATCCCCACTGATCTGGCCGGCGTTATCTCCTTGTGTAACCAGATCGATATTCGCTTTCAGGAGAGGACCTTAGAAAAGCAACGCCAGCACTCCTTGGTTCTTAGTCAGCCTGAGCTCCCCTCTCTTCGACCCGTAGAGCATCTCCTACCAGCTGAGGAACCCATGCAGCTGGGTCGGACCAGGCTATCCCCCGAGGAACGTGCTAGGCGCAGAACTCTTGGTCTGTGTCTTTACTGTGGGGGCAAAGGTCATTTTCGTGACACTTGCTCTCTTTGTCCAGAAAAACGCTCGGGTCCACTTCATCTGGAAAGTGGAGTATTGGACCCAGAAATATCACCTTCCCCTTCTCGTCTTCTGCTTTCTGTGTTCCTTCATGTTGGTGCTTCTTCTCATTCGGTCTCAGCATATCTGGATTCCGGAGCCGCTGGTAATTTCATGGACTGGGAAATCGCATCGTCCATGAGACTTACTCTTTTTGCCCCTCACCACGCCATTGGTGGTCTTGGCGATTGATGGTACTGTTCTCCCAGGGGGACCTATCCGCTTCCAGACCCTCCCTGTTAAGATGTCGGTAGGGACACTCCACCAGGAGTGGATATCCTTCCTTATCTTACCCAAGGCCTCAACGCCTATAATTTTGGGTCTCCCATGGTTACAGCTCCATTCTCCTCATGTGGACTGGACTACTGGACAGATCCTGGCTTGGGGTCCCTCCTGTTCCTCGTCCTGCCTACCCAAGGTTGCCCCCTGTGAATCTGAGCCGGTCATTCATTCCAGGTTGCATAACCATTTACATTTCTCTGTCCCTAACCACCCTTGGACGCACAGCCAGGCTAGCTTGTCTACAAGTCCTGCAGTCGCTACGTCTTGCGATGCGATTCAGGTAGTCGCTACACCTGACTCAGCTATTCACTCTGCCTCTGTACTAGTTATGCCAGTCCAGCCCATGCCCAGTGAGCCTCCTACTTTTTCTTGTTTGGGACATTCTGCTTGTCCTTCAGCTATTCAGCTTGACTCCGGCGACATGTCACCTTCTAACCAACCTGACTTCAGGGTTCCACTGACATCTGCCCAGTCTGATGGTCCTGTGCAAGATGACCAGTTCCCCTTTAAGGGTCTAGGGGACCCTCCTCAGATTCCTGTTGATCCTCTCATGCCCTTGCTTATTCCTAGAGAGCCTTTGGTCCTCAATAGATCTTCTTGTCATCTCCCTACCTCGTTTTCGGTCTCTGAGGATAATCTTAAGTACGAGGTTAGACAAGTTCTGGATTCTCGGCTCTGCAGAGGCATTCTTCAGTACCTTGTGCATTGGAGAGGTTTTGGTCCTGAGGAAGCGTCTTGGATCGCTGCATCTGATGTCGCTGCACCTCATCTGTTGAGAAGGTTTCATCAGAGATTTCCCTTTAAGCCTGGGTCCAGGCGGGGGAGGGCCCATAAGAGGGAGGGTACTGTCATGGATATGCAGTAGTGTTTGTCTGTCAGCTTACCTTCCTTCCCATGTGTTCATCTTAGAGGCCTGAGCCCTTTCACCTGGCTTCCTTTATAATCTCCTCCCAGCCTGACTCCACCCCAGGCCCTATCACTGAACACTATATTAACCTGTGCACTGCAAGCCTGCTTTGCTGATCAACGTGTTTGTTAGGCATTGTGTGTTTGGGTTCCTGCCTGCTGTGTGCTACGTCTGTCTCTCTGTTACGTTATTGGCTTGTCCCCGACTATCCCTGTCTGCTCGTGACCCTTGACCTTCGGCTCGTTCTTCGTTATCCTTGTCTGCTTGTGGCCCCTGACCTTCAGCTTGTTATTCAGTTCTCTCTTATCGTGTGCTGCTGCTTCCCCTCTTTTCCCCTTATCCTACGGGGCGTGAGCTAGGAAACTCCAGGGGCCGCGACCTGGTCCCAGCCTGCAGCTAACATCCTCACCACTAGAGGCCCTGGAGAAGACCAGCTGGGTCTTAGACTCCGCGCCCTGGGGAATCTTGGCTCTAGCTTCCGTTTGGATCCCGGTTGTGCTCCTCTGGTCCCGCTTTCCACAACCACCCAGTTTCCTATCCGCAGAAGCCAGCCATAGGGTTCACTACCTCGCGGTGCACTCCTGTCCCCCTACGGTGTGCATCTGTCACCTGGCCACAGGTGACCCTGACACAGCTCTTCAGCTTCTGCAGCATGATTCCTCCTTTCCACCCCACCTCCGGTCCCGAGCACGTTGAGCGCTATTTTTTTTTTTTGTTCTGTTTATTATACCACACTGGCCTGTCTATATAAGGGAAGAAAAAAAGAAGAAATATGATGGTGTACCCAAAGTATTTGACATCCAGGGCTGATAATTTTAAACACCCTTTTGTACTACATGACAAATATTTTTTCTAGTAGTGACCATAAAAATTATAATAATAATGGGCAAAAAACCCACAGACAGTAAAAATTATAGTGTTATCATACACTAGTAGTCAGTGTATTGTCCCCTTACAATGATGGTCAGTGGAAAATTGGGTCCCTGTTACATTGGTAATAAGTATAGACTGGAAATCAGTCCACCAGTGCTGACTTGACAAGGACCTTCTAGTAACCTCTGAGGGTACTCTAGGGTTCAACAGAACCCTGGTTGAGAAAGGATGCCATACATCAGCCATCTAGCGGAGACCAGGAAAGTAACAACATATTCTTCAGTATGTAAACCTGAAAGGTTCATACCCTTCTCCGATCTATCCAAAACTAAAGAAAAAGATTTTGGCTTTGACAAAAGTGAAATTTTTCAGTGTACTGGCACATTAGAAACTTTGAGACTTACCCTATAACATAGAAAATCTTCACTCTGAGTACTGGCTGACTTTAAAAAACAAATGGAAAAGACCGTGGCTGAATGTACCGGGGCTTGCCCCGGTGGATCTAGTCATGGGCAGATTGCTGGGCATTGGTACCTGAACAGGTTATACTGTATGCTAGACCAATGGCTCAACTCTGTGGGCACTGGCAACTCAGTCCAAAATATGACACGAGACATGACCAGAAAGTCAGGGAATGTCTAGACAGGTCTGCAGACTGCGCAAAATTATTGCTTATGATGTTTGAATATGTACTGGAATGTATTTGTAGCTTCGGTATGTGTGTTGTGACAGCAGGAAGGTAAAGTCACCTGGTTGCATCCAGGGGGGTAGATATATTTCGCCCAGATTCAGGCTTTACGCCGATTTATACAGCTAGGTGGAGAGTTGTATAAGCCCAGCTGAGACTAGTGGGCTCATTGATGACTCATACCTCTAGGGAGAGGGCTGGGCGTCGTGCAGACAGGGAGTTGATGAGGCCAGCTGAAGCTTGTCAGCTCATTTAGGCCTCTATAAAAAACTCCCAGCTTCATTAGATGTTAGCTCATGCCTGGAAGCAGACCTGTGTGGACTGTCTAGGGAGAGTGAACCCCTGTGCGGTGAGAGAAAGCCTGTGTGGCTATATTTTGCTTGGACATTTAAAACCAGGGACTAGGACAGCACTAGGCTGATCCCAGTTGTTAGTTAGGAAACCTGTATGTTTAGTCAGAGGTCAAGTTGACCAGGATTTATTTTGTTTGTTTTTTTTGCTTTGCTGTGTTTTTGTCACTGTAAATAGAAAATAAACGGCACCTTTTTGATTTTGAAAACCACAACCTCCGTCTGCTGGGCCTGTTTTTGTGTGGGGAGCCCATCCCGGGGGTCACACACACCCGCTGCCGAGCTAACCCCCTCACAGTTGGTGGAGAACCAGTGGCAGTTTTTTTTTAAGCCAGCATGGAGGAGATACTGAAGCAGCTGGCTCTAGCAAATGCCAATCAACAGCAGACAAATGCAGGTTTGCAAAAGAGCCTTGCAGCTCATCAACAGAGCCTTGCAGCTCAACAACAGAACTTCGCAGCCCAGCAGCAAGCTCATCAACAGAGCCTTGCAGCCCAGCAGCAAGCTCACCAACAGAGTCTGGAAGCTCAGCAACAAGCCCAGCAGCAATCTGAGGCCCGCTTCATAGACCTGTTACAGAAGCAAGAGCAGAGACTACAACAAATGGAAGCAGTAATGCAGCAACGTCCGCAGACCAGTGAGGAAAGCCGTCCCACTAATACCGCGTCCTTTGGGGTGAGTCGTTTATTGACAAAAATGACTGGAGAGGATGATCCAGAGGTATTTTTGACCACGTTTGAAAGGACTGCTGAAAGAGAAAAGTGGCCTGAGGAGCAGTGGGCTGGACTGGTGGCTCCTCTGTTAACGGGTGAATCGCAGAAAGCTTACTATGACCTAGAGCCTGACCAAGCAAAAGACTATGTGATGCTAAAAGCTGAAATATTGGCAAGGCTGGGTGTCACCCTGGCTGTCCGGGCTCAGCGTGTGCATAACTGGACTTTCCAGCTTGGAAAACCCCCCAGGTCTCAAATGTATGATCTCATTCACCTGAGCAGAAAGTGGCTACAGCCAGAGACTTTGTCCGCACCAAAGATTGTGGAACGTGTTGTAATGGATCGGTTTTTGAGAGCTCTTCCTACTGCCATCCAAAAGTGGGTAAGCCATGGAGACCCAGAGACGGCCGATGGTCTTGTGGATCGTGTGGAGAAATACTTGGCTACAGAGAACCTGACGGCCTCTTCCAGAGACACTCGGACTTTCCACCCTAAGACCAGACCATCCCCAGGGGCGGATAAGATGATTCCAAGGGGTAAGGGTGGAGAGAGTGAGAGGGTGGGAGCTCTACCCCAAGTTTGGCGAGAACAGCCTGGGAAATCAGCGGCTCAAGAGGCGGCAAGAAGGATCATTTGCTACCGCTGCCGGCAAGCGGGACATATTGCAGCAAATTGCCCGGTTTTGGAGGAACCCATGCAGTGTGACTTTCTGACGGGCAGACGTCAGTCGCTGTGTGCGACAGTCGCATGCACTGCCATTCGGGGAACTGAGAAACATTTATGCAAAATGTGTATTAATGGTAGAAATGTTGTGGTATTGCTGGATTCAGGTAGCCTTGTGACCCTGATAAAGGCTGAATTAGTTAAAACAGAGGTCTCTGGGAATAGCAAGGTAGCTGTTATTTGTGTGCATGGGGACACCCGAGAGTATCCAGTGACTACAGTGTGTTTCGAGACCCCCAAAGGTACCCTTTCTCATCCAGTGGGCTTAGTGTCTCAGTTACCGCATGACGCCATTGTGGGAAGGGATTTTCCGAAGTTCTGGGAACTGTGGGATGATCCTGAGCCCCCCACTGGTGCCCCTATGTACCAGGAATATGATAGCCAGAACTCCTCTGAGAGTGGTGAGGACTCTCCCGAATTTCCCTTGTCAGTATTGGCAGGGGAGACTCAAGAAACTGGAGAGGAGCCCACCTCCTCAGACGAAAACCTACCGTCTGTGGAGTTTTCTGATCTTGAGGTTCACAGGGAAAACTTTGCCACAGAACAGTTGAAAGACCCCGCCCTAATAAAGGCACGGGAAAACGTAGTGAAAATAGATGGCGAGTTAGTGAACCCAGATAATACCTGCACTTACCCATACTTCAGCGTAGAGAAGGACCTACTGTATCGGGTGGCAAAAAGGGCAGAAGAAACCGTTGAGCAGCTTGTGGTGCCCAAACCTTACAGGAAGTTGGTGTTGGAGTTGGCCCATGGGCACATTCTTGGAGGTCATCTGGGGACAGAGAAAACCCGAGAGAGGGTATTACAGAGATTCTATTGGCCTGGGGTGATGAAGGACATAGAAAATTATTGTTCCTCCTGCCCTGTGTGTCAGAGGTCGGCCCCGATGCCACACTTCCGTAGCCCGCTGGTCCCTCTACCCATCATTGAGGTCCCGTTTGAGAGAATCGCAATGGATTTGGTAGGTCCTATAATCAAGTCCGCTAGGGGGCACCAGTACATATTGGTTATAATGGACTATGCCACCCGTTATCCAGAAGCGATCCCTCTCAGAAATACCTCGGCCAAAACCATAGCCAAAGAGCTATCTCTTGTTTTTAGCCGGGTGGGTATTTGTAAAGAACTGCTTACGGACCAAGGTACACCCTTTATGTCCCGGGTTATGAAGGAGCTGTGTAAATTGTTCAAAGTGACGCAATTACGTACATCTGTGTATCACCCCCAAACCGATGGGCTGGTTGAAAGATTCAACAAAACCCTAAAACAAATGTTGAAGAAAGTGGTGGATAGGGATGGAAAGGATTGGGACTGTCTACTTCCTTATTTGATGTTTGCTATTAGGGAGGTGCCCCAATCCTCTACGGGATTCTCCCCCTTTGAGTTACTGTATGGGAGACACCCAAGAGGGCTGTTGGATATTGCCAAGGAAACTTGGGAAAGTGAGAGTTCTCCCCACAGGAGTGTGATTGAGCATGTCGCCCTGATGCAAGATCGAATTGCACAGGTAATGCCCATCGTGAAGGAACATTTGGCCCAAGCGCAGTTGGCACAGCAGAGAGTGTACAACCGTGGAGCCAAGACCCGTACCTTTTCCCCGGGGGATAGGATATTGGTACTTGTCCCTACGGTTGAAAGTAAATTCCTTGCCAAATGGCAAGGCCCCTACGAGATAATGGAAAAAGTGAGCGAAGTGAATTACAAGGTCAGACAACCAGGAAGGCGAAAGCCCGAACAGATCTATCACGTTAATCTGTTGAAAGCCTGGAGGGATAGAGAGTCCCTAGTCGCAGACACTTGGTCACCAGCTCAAACTGGTTGCGTGATTCCTGAGGTTGGAATCGCAGCCACCTTGTCACAACCCCAACAACAGGAGGTTAAGGAGTTTGTGCTTCGCAACAAGGAGGTATTCTCTGAGCTGCCGGGACAAACATCTGGGGTAGAGCATGACATTATTACCCCGCCCGGTGAAAGGGTGAAGTTAAAACCCTATCGGATCCCAGAGGCCCGACGGGAGGCAATACGGGAGGAAGTACAGAAAATGCTGAACTTAGGGGTGATAGAGGAGTCCCAAAGTGATTGGTCTAGTCCCATTGTGTTGGTGCCTAAACCGGATGGGAGCTGGCGATTTTGTAACGATTTTCGTCAGTTGAACAAAGTTACAAAATTTGACACCTACCCCATGCCACGTATAGATGAGTTGATCGACCGGCTGGGAACAGCCCGATACATGACGACTCTTGACCTCACAAAAGGGTATTGGCAAATCCCCCTGGCCAAGTCAGCCAAAGAGAAAACCGCATTTGTAACCCCAGACGGGGCGTTCCAATATAAAAGAATGCCGTTCGGGTTACAGAATGCGCCGGCCACATTCCAGCGGAAAATGGACCAGATGCTGAGGCCCCATCGGAAGTATGCTGCGGCTTACCTGGATGACGTAATTGTCCATAGCACAGATTGGGCCTCACATCTGCCAAAAGTGCAAGCAGTCCTGGACTCTGTTCGGGAAGCAGGGTTTACGGCTAACCCCAAGAAGTGTACCATTGGGCAGGAGGAGGCCAAATATCTTGGGTACACCATTGGGAGGGGAGTAATAAAACCCCAACTCAACAAAGTCGAGGCCATCCAGAGTTGGCCACGTCCCAACAGCAAGAAGCAGGTACGAGCCTTTCTGGGAATCGCTGGGTATTATCGGCGATTCATTCCCCACTTTGCTTCTAAGGCTGTGCCCCTAACCAACCTGACGAAGGGGAAAGGGTCGGTCATGATTAAATGGACCCCCGAGGCTGAGGCAGCATTCCAATTCTTGAAACAAGCCTTATGTAGCCAGCCAGTGTTGTACTCACCCGACTTCTCTAGAGACTTTGTCGTACAAAGTGATGCGTCAGATGTGGGGTTAGGAGCAGTATTGTCCCAGGTCTGGAACGGGGAAGAGCACCCAGTCATTTACCTCAGCAGGAAGTTGAAGTCCCATGAGGTAAATTACGCCACCGTTGAAAAGGAGTGTTTAGCGGTGAAGTGGGCTCTAGATTCCCTTTGGTACTACCTGCTAGGTAGGCACTTTGACATGGTTACGGATCACGCTCCGTTAAAGTGGATGGCTCAAAACAAGGAAACAAATAGAAGAGTGAATAGGTGGTTCCTGGCCCTCCAGGAATTCAACTTCACAGTAAAGCATCGCCCTGGCGTTCAAATGGGGAATGTGGATGCTTTGTCTCGAGTACATGAATGCCTGATTGCTGGTGTTCCAACCCCGAGGTTAAAACAAGAGGGGGGGGTATGTGACAGCAGGAAGGTAAAGTCACCTGGTTGCATCCAGGGGGGTAGATATATTTCGCCCAGATTCAGGCTTTACGCCGATTTATACAGCTAGGTGGAGAGTTGTATAAGCCCAGCTGAGACTAGTGGGCTCATTGATGACTCATACCTCTAGGGAGAGGGCTGGGCGTCGTGCAGACAGGGAGTTGATGAGGCCAGCTGAAGCTTGTCAGCTCATTTAGGCCTCTATAAAAAACTCCCAGCTTCATTAGATGTTAGCTCATGCCTGGAAGCAGACCTGTGTGGACTGTCTAGGGAGAGTGAACCCCTGTGCGGTGAGAGAAAGCCTGTGTGGCTATATTTTGCTTGGACATTTAAAACCAGGGACTAGGACAGCACTAGGCTGATCCCAGTTGTTAGTTAGGAAACCTGTATGTTTAGTCAGAGGTCAAGTTGACCAGGATTTATTTTGTTTGTTTTTTTTGCTTTGCTGTGTTTTTGTCACTGTAAATAGAAAATAAACGGCACCTTTTTGATTTTGAAAACCACAACCTCCGTCTGCTGGGCCTGTTTTTGTGTGGGGAGCCCATCCCGGGGGTCACACACACCCGCTGCCGAGCTAACCCCCTCACAGTGTATATATGTGTACTTTAATTAACTTTTTTTCTGGATAAAAAAAAACAAATGGAAAAACATAAGTTATTTAGCTACTTTTATTACTATACTATATACTTGGTATGAGTGGTGTGATGACCTCATACTCCCCGCAGATGATTCTATTTGGTTCTCCTTTTTTTTTTTTTTTTTTTTTTTACTTTGGTACAGACCTGCTGGATGGGGGTACACAGTGTTCGATTCTCTTTTTAAACAATGTCAGCAGTCTATAAGAAAAAGGGTGTTATTAATTTCTCTACAACAGAATGGGGTAGGGGTCTTCAACTTCAATAATGTTTGCTAAAAAAATACATGCAATATATGTAGTAGACCTGGAGGCTTTTTGTTTAAAGGAGACATGGCTCATCAGTGGGCACATAAATTATGATAGTAACAAATATATTGTGTGGCTTTCCCTCGTGGCCTTTACTCCAGGAAACCCACTAAGCTCCACCCGCTGAATTTTTTCGATATGCTCAACTTCAACACTGGGCGTCCTCTCTGCGATGTAATTTCGATTTCCATTCGAACTTACCTGCCTTTGCTCCCCAAGCACCCCTGGCACCATCACACAAGTCTATTCTTCTCTCAACGCATTCGATTGTTCTGCCCAGGCCTCCTATAAGTCTTGGTAGTCTTGGTCATGATTTGGCGGCATCCATTGACCCTGAGGAGTGGAGTAAGACCTGGTCTCACGTCGCAAAGTGCTCCTTTAACACTACTACATTGAAGGCTGCCTACAAGGTTCTCTTGAGGTGGTATTGGGTTCCTGCCCATATAGCCAGTGCAAAGCCATCCTATAGCGACAGATGCTTCAGGGGCTGTGGACATCTCTGGGAAACGTTATCCACACCTGGTGGTCTTGTCTTGGTTGACGGGGTTCTGGTGCAGGGTCTTTGGGCTCCTTCAAACCTTATTCCACATATCCATGCATAAGGATGTCAAGTTGGCTTTGCTGCTTTGTCCAAATAAGGGTCTATTTATGTACCAACAAAAACTGGCGACTTACCTGTTTATCGCCGCGAAGAGACCCATTGTCAGAGCCTGGAAGAAACCCTCCGTATCGATCGCTGTGGTGGGGAGCATAATGACCTTATGATTAATGCGAAAATGTTGAGTTTTCTCCATTACTCCAATGAAAAATTTTTGAAAATTTGGTGGTCTTATGCCCTCCCCATAATTCCCCTGATCAGCCTGGGTGCTTCCTAATTAATAGTGTGGCCTAGATCCTAGCCTGTGGGTATTTTACCCTCCCTTCCCTCCCCCTTGTCCCCCTCATATGCTTTTCCCTTTGTGTTGTTTTTTTGTTCTCTCTCTTCCTTTTGGGGCTTCTGCCCATTCTTGTTCCCGGGGTCGTACTTCAAGCACTTGCTCTATAAAATGGACCTGTTCTTGGTTTATTTATTGATGTTCTGTGTAATTTTATGTCTCTCATCTGACACCCCCTAAGTGGGTAAACTGTTGATCTGCACCTGTGCATTTTTTCAATAAAAAATGATTGTACCAGAAATATATTGTGTGACATAGCTGTTATATGTTTTAGGTTCTTGCTCCTTGGATGAAACACTTCATTGTAACTCATGATCTAGCGACGGGGGTATATACCACACCATACATTATTCCTGGGTGAGTATAGTAGGCTAAAACTGGCTATGCTTTAAAATGTATGTGCTTTAATCAAATACTGTATGTCTTATAGTGGAAGTCATGCAATAGTTACATAATTCACCATATTTAGTATACTGTATGTACAGGTCTCAGTTGGTCACTCTGGGAGGAATTTACCAGTTAGGGAACTGGAATGAGGAGGATGTGTCCGATGATCATAAATGGATTTGGGAAAGCTGCTGTGAGCTGATTCCTAGTCTTAAGGTGAGAATGGTAATCGTTCAGTTCTCTACAGTCTGTAATTTAACAACAGTGCTCAATATTCACACAGTTACTGTAGGCAATAAAAGTTCAAGTGATAAACTCTTCTTTCTTTCTTTTTTTTTTTTTCCTACAAGTAAGCTTATAATAAAGCTTACCTGTAGGAAAAATGAATATCTCCTAAACTTGCACCATTTAGGAGATATTCTAGCAAGCAGCAGCCGGTGACGTCACCGGCGCATGCACTCTGAAGGAATGGCATACCTGTGTGCCATGGCCAAAACTCCATGACTGGAGTCCCCGAACACTGAAGTAAGACCGGGTGAAGATGGAAGCATCTGCAGCAGTGACAGCGTGCTGCTGGAGGGCTTCATTTTAAGTTAGGTCTTTCATAATGTGCTAGTATGCAGTGCATACTAGCATATTATCATATTGCCTTGCAGGTGGAAACTTTATTTATTTTCTTTTATTTCAGAGTTTACTACCGCTTGAAGTGCATGTATACAGTAAAATAATTTCCAATATATTGTACCCTGAATTATCAGAAATTCAGATATATGGCTCCCTTAAGGCAGAACTTCACCCTTCCCCCATGTGGTTCCCCCCCCTTACCTCTTATCTTAAAAACACATACTCTCTCACACAGCGTTGTCCCGATGCGATCCACTGTTCAGGTGACATAGCCTGGGTCCCTCTTTGTGTGCCTAATCTCGCGGCCATATGGGAGATGTGATGTGAGAATCCCAGGAGGCAGCAAAACCAGGGACATGTCTTAGGCGAGGGGTGGGGCCTGAGGAAAAATACAAAAAAAGGCTTAAATGGAACAAATTGATTCTGGGAGTTAGGTTCCACATTAGGTATGATTGCATTAACTACACAAAGTTTTAATATGGGAGTGGAACTCCAGACAAAACTTTTTTTGTTTGGGGTAGATTGCATCAATAAGGTTTTTAAGCATACTGTACCCCTTTGATCTGAATTTTTTTTTTATTAAAGTGGAACTTTACCCATAACAACTTGATAAAGAATAATGTTCTTCAGCAAGGAACGTACATTCCACATTAATATTTATGCTACAAAAAATGAGTGTGTGCTGTAAATTTCCTCCATCATTGCTCCTTTTTCTTCTTGCTGGAGGCTGTCATTTTGCTGAAGCCCAGAGCCCCTGAACAGCAGTAGATCATAAAGCAAAACTAAGCCCATCGATTTAACGGTTCCTGGAATGCGAGAATTGCTAACTGTGTCCTCAACCAAACTATGAAAGCATCAAATGGTTGGTGTCATAACTGATCGCATGTGCAGCACCATGGTAGTTGCAGATCAAACAGCTTCAAAGGCTGTAAAGGATAGGAGGGTTTAATTCCGCTTTAAGGCTGTCGGCAGATCTGCCTCTACAAACCCGCCAGTGCCTAAAAATAGAGAGCAACTGAGCATGTGTATTACTGGAATTTAAACAGCATAGACTCTTATTTTTTATGTTTTAGATAGCTATACCTGCAAAAGGGGCCAGACTGAAAAAACCTAGCAGGACCTAATTTTCTGACTAAAGCTCCACTTTAAGTTGCTTTTTTTTACAACATACAGAATGCAAAGATTGTGCATGACTGGACAGGACTGAGACCAACACGAAGTAAAGTGAGGCTGGAGAGAGAGCCCTTTGTCTCAGGACCAGTTAAGAGTGAAGTAAGTGCATCTAATATTATATGTTAGTTTTCAGCTTCTACGCATTTCGACAAACACAAGTTATCAACATGAAAAGCTTCTATCGTATGTTATACCAGCCATTCTCAACCAGGGTTTCTCTAGAAATTACAAGGGGTTTCTAGAGTTGTGGCTGAATGACCTCCCATTTGATGGTGTCTGCATAGTTCCAGGGTGAACCCAACTTGGCAGAGTCATCCGAATTACATCAATGATCCTTTTAGCTAACTGTAAAGGTGACATTCTGACCACTACTCTGAGGGGCCATTCTTCCAACTAATATAATAGACGTTTTTCTCACTGATCTCCAATGAATTGGTTTTTCCATGGGTTCCCAGAGACCTGAAAACTATTTCAAGACTTCCTGAGGAGTAAAAAGATTGGGAATGGCTGCTTTATACACTTATGCCATCTGTTCTCCTGGCAGTTTTTTTAATGCCGTCTGTGACATCTGGAAAATTATTTCCAAAGTTCCTGTTTGAAGTGTACCATTCACTGGTAAAGTAAGTAAAGGGATATTTTACTAAGGGGGACACACACTGATGTAAAAAATGACTATTATTACATATTTTTATTAACCTAACCATTCTTCATTGGTATTTTATGGTTCTCTGTGTCACTGTTAGGGGGATTTCCCATCACGTTCCATCGCAGGTGGCACAGTAAACACAACAGGAAGTGAAGGGAAATGATCAGAACAGAGACACAGACAGTAGTAAAAAAAAAAAAATGGACAGATGATCTAAGCCTTCTGTACTCTAAAAAGTTACACAAACCCTATACACCATTTTGCTGAAAGTTGGAGCGAAGCAAACAAGCAAAAGTGAAGTTCTTGTCTACAGCAGCAAATATCTTTCAAATCAAACAGTGATTCTAATCTGGCAACAATTCCCCTTTAGCTCTATTTTTGGCACTAGTATTCATTCTGCTATTTCTTATGCTCTGACCTAAGTTTAACCACTTCCTGCCCGGCGTATTGTAATATGACGTTCGCAGGAACCTCTTGTCCCTCCAGGCGGACGTCATATGACGTCCACGCATTCCTGGCCGTCTAGGGGGCGCGCGCCGCATTGCTCGATGCGCGTGCCCGGCGGCCGCGATGTCCGCCGGGCACCTGCGATTGCCCGCAATCACAGCAGGACTGTGGATCTGTGTGTGTAAACACACAGATCCATGTCCTGTCAGTGGTGAGGAGACCGATGGTCTGTTCCCAGTACAAAGGAACACCGATCGGTCTCCTCCCCTTGTGAATCCCCTCCCCCTACAGTTAGAATCACTCACTAGGGAACATATTTAACCCCTTTAGCGCCCCTAGTGTTAACCCCTTCCCTGCCAGTCACATTAATACAGTAATCAGTGCAGTTTTATAGCACTAATCGCTGTACAAATGTGAATGGTCCCAAAAAAGTGTCCGATGTGTCCGTCGCAATGTCACAGTCACAATAAAAATCGCATATCGCCGCCATTACTAGTAAAAAAATTAAAATAAATAAAAATGCCATAATTCTATCCCCTATTTTGTAGATGCTAGAACTTTTGCGCAAACCGATCAAATACGCTTATTGCGATTTTTTTTTTTTTGATTTTTTTTACCAAAAATATGTAGAAGAATACATATCGGCCTAAACTGAGGGAAAAAAAAATTGTGATATTTATTAAATCAAAAAGTAAAAGATATTGTGTTATTTTCAAAATTGTCACTCTTCTTTTGTTTATAGCGCAAAAAATAAAAACCGCAGAGGTGATCAAATACCACCAAACGAAAGCTCTATTTGTGGGGAAAAAAACATAAAGATTTAATTTGGGTACAGTGTTGCATGACCACGCAATTGTCATTCAAAGTGCGACAGCGCTGAAAACTAAAAATTGGTCTGGGCAGGAAGGGGGTGAAAATGCCCTGAATTGAAGCGGTTAAATATTATTATTGTTTCCCATCCCATTTACACATAGATTAAATCAAGAGATAGATAATTATCTTTGTTTCTACACTCTCCATATGGAGAACCTTGGATTTATGTGCAGGTAAAGTTACCCATATATGTCAGATTGTAATCAGACATGCAGGCAGAGTGTTGGAATGAAAATGAAAGGGATGCAGAGAAAAAAAAATTCTCAGGAAGGTAGGAAGTAGTATGAGATTTTCAATAAGTTCCTGGTCCAAACTATGCAGTCATATCTGGCAGAACTAAGGTAGTGGTGGTGGTAGTAGTGTACAGTAGTTTGGTGGTACAACGATTTCGCTGAAGTCTTTGAAAGCCTTTAAAGCAGGGGTCTCCAAACTGCTGCCCAGGGGCTGGATGCTGCCCTTTGCTTGCCTTTATCCGGATCTTGGGGCACTTTTCCTTTCACTGATACAAGACACTATTCCTTCCACTGACACAAGACCATATTCCTTCCACTGACACCAACAAAGGGGCAAAATTCCTGCTACTGACATCAACAATGGGGCACTATTCTTCAAACTGACACCAATAATTGGGCACTAATATTCCCACTGACACCAACAATGCGGTACTCTTCCTCCCACTGACACCAATGATGGGGCACTATTCGTCCCACCGACATCAATGACGGGGCACTATTCCTCCCACCGACGCCAATGATGGGGCACTATTTCTCCCACAGACGCCAACGATGGGGCACTATTCCTGCCACTGACACCAACGATGGGGCACTATTTCTCCCACTGACACCAGCGATAGGGCACTATTCCTCCCCCTAATACCAAAGATAAATAGTTTAATCCCACCAACACCAGAATCATTTCTAATCCCAATGGCCACAGTCCAGCCCCCGTAAAGTCTGGAGGACATTAAACTGGCCCTTTGTTTAGAAAGTTTGGAGACCCCTACTTTAAAGAGATTATGTTTCTCTTTTCTCATGATATACCAGCGTACCCTCCGTACAGAAAATGTATACAGTATGTTATCTTTAGAATGTACTTAGACAATGAAGTGTGCCTAGAATTTGAGAAGTTCTGTGTACATTTCCAGCCTATTAATCTTGAATAATAATATTGTTCTTAGTAATGGCAGTTAATTGTTATCTATTGTAAGCAATTATATCATCATATGATCTATTTAATAGAAGTTGTTTCTTTTAATATACTGTAAAAAGAAAGCATGGTAGCTTAGAATATCTGAAAAACATATCTAGTAACATTTACTGAAACATTGTCTTTCGTTCACAGCTCATACATAATTATGGCCATGGTGGATATGGTCTCACCATCCACTGGGGATGCGCACTGGAGGCGGCCCGATTATTTGGGAAAATTGTAGATGAAAAGAAATCCAGATTTCCCAAGTCTTCGCTATGAAAGTGATTGAAAAGCATTGCATTCAATGAAATGTCAGGATTGTTCCTCTAACCTTACAGATTTTGAGAAGAGACTTTGTTAAGATGATTAATACATCATTAATACTAGATTTGTTAGATCCAGCGAATTGGCTAATTCACTAGCTCAGCCTAGACACAACAGTTAACACACAAATTACAAATTATTCTGGAATTTTTTTTTTTCTCTTACGCTTTCCATACTCTGATTATTTTTGTGAGCAAATGTTGGCAATAAAGAAGTCATATACCTTATTTTTGCATTAGAGGAAAAGCAGTTATGGGTGTGTTTTTTGGTGATTTTCTTTTTTAAGCCAAACACTAAATTCTAGCAGATGTTTGTGATTACTTTTTTAGAAGCAGAACTACAGAATGGTGTTTGGATTGCATTTGTAACATGTTTCCATCTGAGCTTGTTTGCTGTGGGCCATTGTAGAGATAATGCAAATTCGGTCCCCGCTGTCCAATTGAACTTTAGCTATATACACACAAATTATTTTGGCTCAAGGCAAAAACAACCTTATTAAAGTGAAGCTGAACTTAAAAAGTGAAGATTTGCTATGGTATAGGGAACATTTAAAATTTTTAATTGTGCATAGGTAAAATTCTGAAACATTTACACTTCCTGGTGTGTCAGGGGCCTAGGCACTTCTATGCCTGCAACCCAATAGCTGTATATCTGCAGTGTGAGATCTAAGGCACTGCTGCCACTGACTGCCAGTCTAGGAAATTTCAAGTGAGAGTTAGTGATGTCACTACTGTGCTTCTCACTGTTTTCTTCGCTGTAGGCTCTGACCAGTGTTGGCAACTGTCAGTATTTTTACTTTCAGCCAGTAAAAAATGGGTACCCTTTTCCTGTCAGTAAATGTCATTGACAGGAAAGGTTGGAAGTAAACAATATCTCTGTGATGCTTGGCTCGGAACTGTGCATGCGCAGTTCTGGTCCAGAGCCGGTCGAGACCATCCGAGTGCTTGCTATAGTGTGTTTGGGAAGCACAGGTCTGGCAGAGGTGAGCAAGTCACGTGATGTCATGGTGCAAGGGAGCCGAGCAGAGCAACCAGAGCCTCATCTGTGGGACAGGAGCAAGGCAAACCAGGAGTGGGACTGTGAATGCTGTTTGGACTGAAGGGACCACCTGGCGTGGAGAGACTGTCACTCAGGAGGGAATGTGTCGTGTTGGTGAGGTGTCATCATCTGTGCTGCTACACACTGCTGTGGATCTTGCAGGCAGAATATTTATGACCCTTTCACATGGGCTTTCCGATCTGGTCCGCTTGTCAGCTTTTCAGGGGGACCTAATCGGACCCTCCATTTACCCCGGATGTCAGCGGTGACATGTCCGCTGACACCCGCTGCTATCCGATCCGAAAAAAACCCCCAGAAAACAAATCGAGCTTCGAGGGTCGTAGCTCGGCAATCTGAGGTCAGAGACCCCAAATTTGGAGGATAGGTAGCCTAAGTCCTACCCCACCACTTGTAAAAATGTGGAGCTCCTATGATCTATGGTTCCGGAGATAATGGGCTCCTTGTGCAGCCTGTCAGAAGCTATAGACAGAGCGGCCAGTTTAAATACAAGCTGGCACACTCTGTTAGCAGCAGACTTGAGAGGTTGAGCTCAGTGTCTCTCCTCACTTCTTTACAGAGGCACTGAGCTCAATTGACAGCTTGGAGTCTTGGACCAATGGTAAAGTACCATTAGCCCCAGCTGTCCAATAAAAATGCTGCAGTGGAGGCACGCCTCTCACTGCAGTGTCATAGAAAGGGGCATGTGTCTTAAAGACAAATGCTCCCTTCCAGCTCAGCCCTCTTAACTAGAAGCAAAAAAACGTGTTTATGGGTATAAGATTTACCCACAATCCCATGTTTTTCTCACACAATTAAGAGGGAGAATGAGAATCTGCTGCTGTTAAAAAGGTACATATAGGTATATATATATATGTTATATTGATAATAATTTATTTATCTATTTACTGTGAAATTACTGTAAAAAGTTAAAACTTCAAACTACAGTAATTTGTCCGTTAAGCCACCCGCTTGAGTACTGTTTTTGAAAAGCAAGTAACTTACCTTAAAAACAAGATATAATAATTATTTGTATATTACTTATGGTAATTAACCCCTTGCCACCCAGGCCAATTCTGACACTTCTCTCCTACATGAAATAATCATATTTTTTTGGCCAGAAAATTACTCGGAACCCCCAAACATTATATACATTGTTTTAGCAGACACCATAGGGAATAAAATGGGGGTCGTTGCAACTTTTTATGTTACATGGTATTTGCGCAGCAATTTTTCAAACGGCTTTTTTCTTTTGGAAAAAAACTGTTTCATGAATATTAAAAAATAAACACAAAAAATTACCCAATTTTTTTTTTGTATAATGTGAAAGATGATGTTACGCCAAATTAATAGATACCTATTAGTCATGCTTTAAAATTGTGAACACTCGTGGAATTGTGCCAAACTTCAGTACTTAAAAATCTCCATTGGTGAGGCTTTAATTTTTTTTTACAGATTACAGTGCTAGAATTTTTGCCAAACGTCCCTGATCAGAGGACCTTAGACTGCCAAAGCATAGAGGAGAAGAAGCAGCAGGGACTGTTCTAGCAGTGCTGTGGAGCATTCTGGAACAGAGGATTGGGAAAATAAATCTGCTTTTTCATCCCCACCTATACACAAACAAACAAGCAATTACCTCTTGCAGTGTAGGCACAGCTTTAAAGTGTCATCAAACCCTTGCTTTAAACACATGGGACAGTCAGTAATAATAAAGGGCACCTGCATAGTTTATCTTGCTGAACAAGCTTAAGGCTGGGTTCACACTGGTACGACAAACGCTCCGACATTGGGAACTCATGTCGCATGACGTGTGAAAATCAATGTTTCCCTATGAGAGCCGTCTTAACTGGTCTGACACAAGTCAGTCCGACTTTGAAAATGCTCCCTGCACTACTTTGGTCCGACTTTGATCCTACTTCAGCCCATTGAATATCATTGAAGTCGAATCAAAGTAGGAGCCTTGTCCTTACCATCCGACTTTTGACATCCGACATGTGATTACAGCAGCAGTAAAAGGAATTTATCTCACTCTGGGATTGTTTTGATTGGTCAAAGAACAAGTCAGACTATCACAAAGTCGGATCAAAGTAGTATTCTGTTCATTCAAGTCGGATGGATGTCGGACAAATGTAGGAATGATGTCGCAGAGCAAAGTAGGATGAAAGATGTATGACTGTCGTGTCGTACCAGTGTGAACCCAGCCTCAGGCTGGGATCACACTGGTACGACACGACAGTCATACTACTTTGGATCCGACTTTGCCCTGCGACACAGAGAATTGAGTGCTGACATTATTCCTTAAGTGAAGTGTTGCGTGCACACACTCTTCTTACCGCTATTCATTATGAGATAACACATTCTTGCCATTGTTCCTTTTCAATAATGACATGGGATCCTCGTCTGTTGAGCTGGCTATACACTATACAATTTTCTTGTACAATTTTCCATTAGATTTACCAAAACCATGTAATATGAGGACAAACCTAAACACTTTCAAATTGAGTACAATCAGACAGGCCCTTGCACTACATAGTTGAAGGTAAATCCTAAAGGAAATTGAACAACAAAAATTGTATAGTTACATAGTTAGTCAGCTTGAAAAAAGACAAAGTCCATCCAGTTCAACCATAAAAAATAAAAATAAAAAATAAATCGTACAATCCCATATATCCATTTCTATACCCACAGTTGATCCAGAGGAAGGCAAAAAACCCCAGCAGAGCATGATCCGATTTGCACCAGCAGGGGAAAAAAATCCTTCCTGATCCCCCGAGAGGCAATCGGATTTATCCTGGATCAACTTTACCTATAAATGTTAGTACTCACCTATATTATGTACATTTAGGAAAGTATCGAGGTCTTTCTTAAAGCAATCTACTGAGCTGGCCAGAACCACCTCTGGAGGGAGTCTGTTCCACATTTTCACAACTCTTACTGTGAAGAAACCTTTCCGTATTTGGAGATGAAATCTTTTTTCCTCTAGACGTAAAGAGTGCCCCCTTGTCTTTTGTGTTGACCGTAAAGTAAATAACTCAACACGAAGTTCACTATATGGACCCCTTATATATTTGTACATGTTAATCATATCCCCCCTTATTCTCCTCTTCTCAAGAGTGAATAAATTCAGTTCCTCTAATCTTTCCTCATAGCTGAGCTCCTCCATGCCTCTTATCAGTTTGGTTGCCCTTCTCTGACCTTTCTCCAGTTCCCCGATATCCTTTTTGAGAACTGGTGCCCAAAATTGAACTGCATATTCCAGATGAGGTCTTACTAATGATTTGTACAGGGGCAAAATGATATCTCTCTCTCTCTCTGGAGTCCATACCTCTCTTAATACAAGAAAGGACTTTGCTCGCTTTGGAAACCGAAGCTTGGCATTGCATGCCATTATTGAGCTTATGATCTACCAAAACCCCCAGATCCTTCTCCACTACGGATCCCCCCAGTTGTACTCCCCCTAGTATGTATGATGCATTCATATTCTTAGCCCCCAAGTGCATAACTCTACATTTATCAACATTAAACCTCATCTGCCACATAGTCGCCCAATTAGACAGAGCATTGAGGTCGGTTTGTAAATTGGCAACATCATGTAAGGATGTTATTCCACTGCATAGCTTGGTGTCATCTGCAAAAAACAGAAATGTTACTTTTGATCCCAGACCCAATATAATTCATAAAGATATTAAAAAGTAAGGGTCCCAGCACTGAACCTTGGGGTGCACCACTGATAACCTTAGACCATTCAGAGTAAGAATCATTAACCACTACTCTCTGAAGTCTGTCTTTTAGCCAGTTTTCTATCCATTTACAAACTGATATTTCCAATCCTGTATACTTTACCTTACATATGAGCCGTGTGTGCGGAACTGTATCGAACGATTTTGCAAAATCCAAGTATACCACGTCCACTGCCACAATAGTGTGTTTCCAGCTTTAGTCTTTGTTGCCCACCTATAGTGATGTGACACCACCTTAACCTCAAAAAGAAAATTTGAATTTTGTGCTTACTATAAGGTCCATTTCTTGAAGTTTCTTAAGAGAAACAGGTTCCATACCTCTATGTCTATGATGTGGCTCTTATTGTTGCTTTTCTACAAACCTGAGGCATACTGGGAGTGGGAAGGGTTATGCTAAACAGGTCACTGTTTTGTTTGACAGTGTCTAAATCCTCCTTTAGGCAGCAGTATAACTCAATTGTCTCTAAAGTCTGTGTCCCCTAATGAACAAGATTGAATTTTGCAATAGGTGCAAAAATCCATGTACTTTCATAATGTTCTAGTATTACCATAGTCACAAACTAAACATATACAGACGCTTGTACAATAAACCAGTCACTAAATACACTATTCCTTTTAATGTAAAATTTTTATTGAACATAAAATATTCAACTTACAATAAAATCCAAGTCAACAAGGCATTGTGGACATAGGAAGAGATCATACAACAAGCTTCTGACACGGAGACGTTCAAACATTGAAATGCATTCATTAAAAGTCTGTACATTCAGACACACAAACATTCACTATTCTTCTGCGCTGTTGCATCTGTTAACATCATACATACAGTGCCAAGCAGAGACAAGCAATGATTCACCCCCAGGACTCAGCATCCTGATAACCTAGTGTGAAGCTGAACTTGAAATGATATGGTTCACTTTCCGTTACTCTCATAAAACCAGTTCTGTTAACCCTGTCTTTTCCAATAAAAATAAACAGTACTGTCTATGCATTAAAATTCTTTTAACCTGAGCATCTGAGTACTACAGAGGCTTGAGAACCAACAAATTGCCAATTTCAGCATTATAGAATTTTGAAGCAAGTTGTTTTGTTAGAGATGATCACAGCTTTTTAAATTCATGATGTCACTGACTTATAGTCAGAAGTGGACTACCAGTTGTTTTGGTGCCTTTTGTTCAAAGTATAATTGAACCCAAACACAAAATGTGTGCACCAGCTATATGCACAACCTTGCATTCTGCAGATGTGATGGTGCTTATTTTATTTTTATTTTTATGTTTTACCTTTATTTTCACCTGGTGATTGAGCCAGTAACACACTTTCATTCTTAGGATGACAAAGCTCACACAACCTTCAGGACAACAGAAACTAGATAAGAATACAGAGCCCCAACCTATTCTTGATAGCATCAAGAAGTGTGGTTCTGTAGTTCTCAGAAATAGCTGAGAACAATGTCAGCACAGAAAGAGCATAGGAAGCTATCAGTTCACAAGTTTTCTGGCAAGATCAACGGATATTTTTCGAACTTGTGAAAATAAAATAGGTAAAATGGTCCAAAAGGGACCAAGTAAAGATGTTCATAGTTAGGGTTTACATACACTTTAAGTCCCCAATGCTTTTCCAGACAGCAGCTGAATTTCTTCTTAGAGTGCAATGTACATTAATATAGACAAGGATGTACCCAGCAAAAATCTATGTTTTATCTAATTAGTGAACTGTTGCATACCCAAGTGCTATTTTGTAAGTCACAGATTTATTTTAAAGTTAAAACCAGACTAAAGTAAGTTGCTCAACCCCAAATATGCAACAAACATTATTTCAGATTTTCCTGTGTATATTTTCCTTAGAAATTTTAAATTCTTAAATTAAAATCTTTTAAACTCTTAACACCAGACATTGTTCTAAGCCAGATGGGCAAAGATGGCCTAGTATTGCTCACCTCTTCTTGCTTCATGTTTGAAACCACTCATCATTTACAACTCATGATCACTTACTACTGTATGCTAAAAAGGAGTTAAAGAACAATAGTAAACAAATTAGTTGAATAGACCATACGGTTTGCAGAACTTAAGGCCTAAACCAAGGTCTAAACAAATATTAGGATCACCATTATTAGTTGGCTGCAGTTCTCCACTCTCTCGATCTAGAAAATTATTCATAATTATTCATAACTACAGCATGTGAGGCGAAATATCTACGATTACCTTAATCCATGGCTTTCTCTGGTTTACTCAAGATCTCAAAGACATTAACAGCATCCATACATATCTGGTGTATCAGGGTCAGATTTCATTTCAAGTATGGATACTGTATCTTTGTTTCTTGTCAGTGCTA
Source organism: Rana muscosa (assembly GCA_029206835.1). NCBI lineage: Eukaryota > Metazoa > Chordata > Amphibia > Anura > Ranidae > Rana > Rana muscosa. Next base: position 846,515,758 of record CM055116.1, read on the forward strand.
AAAACAGTGTGTTATAGAAGTTTTTAACTGTTGAATTTACTCTATGGATGTTATTTAACAGTGTTGAATTCTCTCCCTATAGCATAAGAATAACGAATTTCTCAATCTTTTTTTTAAGGACCTATGCACACCAGTATCCCATTACAACGGTGCTACTTTTGTTTAGCAATACTTTGGCCATTACCGTCCATGTCCTAATGGTAGATGTGAGACTGAAAGGCTATCCATGTGTGAGTGTCAGTAATAGTAGGTGAGGGGGTCACTCTTGTGAGCCAGAGTTTGAAGAAGTGACTCCATCGTTGTGCACTCCTCTTCCCACCATCTCTTGACCCCATTCTCTGTGGCTGGACTCCTGTAGCCCACGGCCTTTGGTTTCAATGGGAAGGAAGCAAGAAGCCAGTGCTGCTAAAAGACAACAACCACTGTACACCAACACTGTGAGATATATAGAAGACTCGAGCATCACCTGGAAGAAAGGAGAATAGATCTGTAAATGCTTTGTTGAAATAAATGAGAGTGGAAACCAAAAGACATCATTTGAAACTTCATGAGAGGCTTGTGGAGATCGTGGCTTTTATTTTTTTTGTGCCCAAGTCATCATAAGTATGTGAGCCAAAACATTTATTTTTGTTTTGGATAGAACATATAAAGGCTAAAACCCTTGTCAGTTTAGTTTTTGTCCTCACGTTCTGTCCCATAGATGCAGTGCCATCCTAATAGCATCAAGGGCCCCTGTGCAAAGTAATGCACTGGGGCCCCTACCAGCCTGCATCAGCTGTCCTCATCACAGTGTCCATATACACCAGGTGTCCCCATCACACTATCCCCTTACATCAGGTTCCCCCATCACAGTGCCCATTTCCATCAGGTGTCCTCATCACAGTGCCCCTTACATCAGTTCCCCCATCACAGTGCCCATTAACATCAGGTGTCTCCTTACATCAGGTTTCCCCATCACAGTGTCTGCATACATCAGGTTCCCACATCACAGTGTCCCCATACATCAGGTTTCCCCATCACAGTGTCCCCATGCATCAGGTTCGCCCATCACAGTGTTTCCATACATCATGTGTCACCATCACAGTGCCCCTTACATCAGGTTCCCCCATCACAGTGTCCATATACATTAGGTGTCCCCATCACAGTGCCCCTTACATCCGGTTCCCCAATCACAGTGTCACCATACATCAGGTGTCCCCATCACAGTGTCCTCATACATCAGGTGTCCACTATCAGAGTGTTCCCATACATCAGGTGTCCCCTATTACAGTGTTCCCATACATCAGTTGTCCAGTGGCAGCTGGTGCTCAAAATTTTTGGGGGGGCGCAAACAAACTGAAAAAAAAAATCAATTGCCGCCACTGTGCCCATTAAACGCAGCCACTGTGCCCAAACGCCACCAGTTTGCCCCCTCAAATACAGCCAGTTTGTTTCCATATACAGCCAGTTTGTCCCCATATACAGCCAGTGTGCCCCCATATATATATAACCAGTGTGCCCCCATATATACAGCCAGTGTGCCCCCCATATACAGCCAGTGTGCCCCCATATACAGCCAGTGTGCTCCCATATACAACCAGTTTGTCCCCATATATAGCCAGTTTGTCCCCATATATATAGCCAGTGTGCCCCCATATATATAGCCAGTGTGCCCCCATATACAGCCAGTGTGCCCCCATATATATAGCTAGTGTGCCCCCATATACAGCCAGTTTGTCCCCATATATATAGCCAGTGTGCCCCCATATACAGCCAGTGTGCCCCCATATACAGCCAGTGTGCCCCCATATATATAGCCAGTGTGCCCCCATATACAGCCAGTTTGTCCCCATATATATAGCCAGTGTGCCCCCATATACAGCCAGTGTGCCCCCATATACAGCCAGTGTGCCCCCATATACAGTCAGTGTGCCCCCATATACAGCCAGTTTGTCCCCATATATATAGCCAGTGTGCCTTCATATACAGCCAGTTTGTCCCCATATATATAGCCAGTGTGTCCCATATACAGCCAGTTTGTCCCCATATATATAGCCAGTGTGCCCCCATATACAGCCAGTGTGCCCCCATATTCAGCCAGTTTGTCCCCCATATACTGCCAGTTCCCCCCAAATGCAGCCAGTTTGTCCCCCATATACAGCCAGTTCCCCCAAATGCAGCCAGTTTGTCCCCCATATACAGCCAGTTCCCCCCATATTCAGCCAGTTTGTCCCCCATATGCAGCCAGTTTGTCCCCCATATACAGCCAGTTCCCCCCGTATTCAGCCAGTTTGTCCCCCATACACAGACAGTTCCCCCCATATTCAGCCAGTTTGTCCCCCATATACAGCCAGTTCCCCCCAAATGCAGCCAGTTTGTCCCCCATATACAGCCAGTTCCCCCCATATTCAGCCAGTGTGTCCCCCATATACAGCCAGTTCCCCCCCCCCCCCCAGCCCTGCACTTACCTTCCTCGGTCCGCGCCGTCCTCAATGTGTTCTCCCGCCCTCGATGTCGCTTCAGCCAATCAGGTTACCGGTAACCAGATCCGGTGAACCTGATTGGCTGAAACCTCCACAGTCTTCTCCAAGGAACGCACCCCCGTGCGTACCTGGGAGGAGTTTTTGGAAGCCGAATACAGCGTGAGAGCTGTATTCGGAAAGCCTATCAGAGCCGCTGGCTCTGATAGACACTTCCAGAACACACCCACCGCCGGCCACCGCTCTAATTCATATGGCCGGCGCTCACCAGGAGGCCAGCCATATGAATAGTGGGCAGCGCGGCAGCGGTGACAATACACAGATTCATGCAATGCATGAATCTGTGTATTGTCTTTCAGTGGCGGTGTGGGAGCGAGAGGGGGCGGCGCTCCCGCGCCCTCTATGGACGCACCGCCACTGCAGTTGTCCCTATACATCTGGTGTCCTTCAATATATTGTCCCCATACATCAGGTTCCCCCATCACAGTGTCCCCATACTTTAGGTTCCCTCATCACAGTGTCCCAATACATCGGGTTCCCTCATCACAGTGTTCCCATACGATAGGTGTCCCCATCACAGTGCCCCTTACATCAGGTTCCCCCATTCATCAGGTATTACCACCACAGTGTCCCTAAAAATCAGGCTTCCCCCATCACAGTGTCCCTATACATCAGGTGTCCCTATCACAGTGTCCCCATACATCAGGTGTCCGCCATCAGAGTGTTCCAATACATCAGGTGTCCTGAATCGCAGTGTACCCATACATCAGGTGTCCCCATCACAGTGTACCCATACATCAGGTATCCCCCATCACAGTGTATCCATACATCAGGTGTCCCCATTACAGTGTACCCTTACATCAAGTGTCCCCCATCACAGTGTCCTCAAACATCAGGCCCCCATCACAGTGTCCCCTTACATCAGGTTCCCCCATCAGTGTCCCCATACATCGTGTGTCCCCCATCACAGTGTTCCCATACATCAGGTTCCCCATTACAGAGTCCCTTATAAATCAGGTTCCCCCATCACAGTATCCCCATACATCAGGTTCCCCCATCACAGTGTCCCCATAATAGCGTCCCTACCCATCAGGTGTCCCCATAAGTACCCCCATATACCAGAGTTGTGCCCCCTCCTTTTCCCCCTAGTACTCACAGATCACAAATGCTGTTCCCACCTGCAATGAAGGCAGCTCCTCCTTCCCCTTCCGCGCTAAGACTGGGGTGAGGTCTCAGTCTTAGCGCTGGCTCTCTTCTGTCCCCTGCAGGAGGGAGGAGAAAACAGAATCCTCTCTCTAGCAGAAGCCAGCCACTGCTCCTTCCAACAGGAGTGACATTGCGGCTACTCCTGTCAAAGAAGAGCAGCATCGTCCAAAACGCCAGTGCACCCCACAAACTCAGGACCTGCCCCCACTTTTCTTGGCCCTGATCATGAGCCCCCCATGCACCTGGAGCCCAGGGCAGTGCCCAGGTGTGCCCATTCATTAAGACGACCCTGCATAGATGCAAAAAAAGGTGAGAGCAGCTCTCTCCAAAGTAAAGGGTATTTCCCTCTTAGACAGTTGTCACAGGTACAGGTGTCCCTGTTGGAGGATTTTCCCACACCTTTTGTTCTGGTGAAAACTTTAAAATTCTGGATATCTGTCTCAATGACAATGGTCAAAGGACAAATAGAAAGGGACACAGACTAACCCATTCACACTATCCATAAAAAAAGGTTTTGCTTTGCAAACAATTTAATTCTTTAAATTATTTCTCTAATATTGTCACATGTGATCTTTTCTGTTTCAATATTTTTATTGAAGTATTTTACAAGAAAGAATACAAACGTTATGACAAAGCATGTGTATCTTCCGCAATATAAAATACGTACTGAATGGATAAAAAGTACAAACATTTTTAAACATAAAAGAACATATAAAAGGGCGTTCTTCCAAATAAGAATCTCCACAGTCAGTATAGATTGTACTGTCAGTGTGGGGTAACCCCAGAACCTACTTAAAACTCGAAATAATGCATTCACAAGGCACATCCCAGGCTCATTGTACATTAAAGGACAGAGCAACTACATATTGCATTTTCAAGTTTAGGATCAACTCGTAAACCCCAATGACTTTGAGATGAGCCTGGTAGCAACTGTGTACATTCATGGAAGGGGACCTATACCACCAAGAAAGGGAAGCCAAATCCCTCGTCACCCAGAAAACGGTCTTCACTCAGAGGAAGTAGCAACTTTTCTAGATTTATAAGGAATAGACATGAAGACCTAAGAGGTATAAAAGTAAAGACTGAAAAGAGAGAAAGGGAAGAGGTTGAGGGGGAAAGTAGGGTATGACCCTGCATGCCGAATCCCACAATCCTAAATTTGCCTTTAATCGGGTATGGATCGTGGATCTCCAGTCAGGTACTTGACCCATGGGTCCAAAACTTCCTCAAACATCCGCATTTTATCAAGATCGCTGACATACGCTCATTAATCATAATCCAAGAATGTTTGTGCTTACGCTGCTCGAATGTAAAGACTGACGATTTCCAAGATTTTGCAATAGTAATTTTTGCTGATATGAATATAGAGGCTATAAGACATCTCTGGGGTCTCGAGGCTGTCTCCACCTTGCAGCCCAGCAGAGCTTGTCTCTGGGATTTGACAAGGTTTACTTGGGTGAGAGTGTAGATGAAGTTGTACACCCTAATCCCGTAACGCCTTACATTAGGGCACTGCCACCAAATGTGGTACATCGTCTCTTCATGCCCGCATCCGCGGAATCACAAGGGAGACGCTACCGGTATATAATTTGCCAACCTAGCTGGTACCATGTACCATCTCAGAAGCACTTTATAATTTGCTTCGATAATAGAGGTATTAATGGGAGGCCTCCTGAGCTAAAGAGTGCCATTCGTCCAGCTCAATCGTTTCCTGGAGGTCTACCTCCCATTTTTCCAGATAACTCTGTTTGACAGGAGTATTAGTCAAAATGGTATAGATTTCTGAAAAACGCTTTCAGATTTTATCAAACTTCTGACACAAATATTCCATGGAGGTCATGGTTCCTATATCGGAATTTCGTGATAAGGTATTTAAAGTGTTGCTAAACCAAGTAATATGAAAATAGTTAATCCCCCTCTGGGGGTGAGGCCCCGGGTGAATTCCATATTTCTAAGAATAGGTGCCAGAGGGGTTTGCTGGGATTTATATTTGTGAGATTTTGATAGTCTATCCCAAATTTTCATGGAAAGTGCTGGGCATAGGATTGGAGGCCGTTCCTTAGGTGTCAGCCATAGGATATGGGTGATTGGTCGATCCAGACATGCATAAGCCTTCACTTGCATCCAGATAGGGTGAGGCTGATTGGAATGAAATTTGGCTAGCTGGGCCAATTGTGCCATGTAAAAATACTTAAGCAAGTCTGGCACATGTAACCTTTTGTGTAACGAGTAGGTATGTGTAAATTACCTCCCACGGGGGATATTGAGTTTTAGCAGGTGGTGCTTCCAGGTTGCCCCCTTGTTTTTTTAACCACATTTTTAACATACATGTAAAAATCAGCATTTTTTGCTAGAAAACTACTTAGAACCCCCAAACATTATATATTATCTGAAAGCATAGGCCTTGGAGAATAAAATGGTGACTGTTGCAAATTTTTATGTCACACAATATTTGCGCAATAGTTTATGAAGCACAATTTTTCAGGAAAAAATTGAGTTTCATGAATTTTACTGCACACAAACACAAATGATACCTAATGTTTTGCAGCTGCAGCCATGTTCATAGTATAACCACTTACTGATGAGGCCATACATATACAGTTATGTACAGCAATCAGCAAGTAGTTAAGTTATAACATATATCAGGAGAGACTGGCGAAACTTAATATGTACATCCTCAAAGACAGAAAAGAAAGGTGGGGGGATCCTTCAGATACATGATGGATGTGAATAAGATTCACGAGGAAAGTATATTCAATGTAAGGCTGAACTCAAGAACACAAAGGGGCTTCAAACTAGCAAACTAAAAGTTCACAATAATGCCAAAAAATATTATTTTACTGAAAGAGTAGCTGATACTTGGAACAGACTTCTAGCAGAGGCAGTGAGTAAATTTACAGTAAGTATATTTAAAAATAATTGGGAGAAACATTGTTCTATTTTCTGACAAAAAACTCAATGGACTACTTTTTCTTTTTCTGCCATCAGTCTTCTATGTTCGTCTCACGCAGGTTGCTAATTTTGGAAACATAATGAGTCAGCAGGCAAAAACATAGCCTATAAAACTGGCAGGTAGCCTTCAGGCAAGGCTGAAACATTGCCAGTGGTTAGACCCCTTTCACACTGGGGCGCTCTGCAGGCGCTATAAACGCTAAAAATAACGCCTGCAAAGCGCCCTGAAACAGCCGCTGCTGTCTCTCCAGTGTGAAAGCCCCGAGGGCTTTAAAACTGGAGCGGTGCGCTAGCAGGACAGTAAAAAAAGTCCTGCCAGCAGCATAAAATTAGCGGTGCTTTACCACCGACGCACCCACCGCCCCAGTGTGAAAGGGGCCTTAGGGCAGTTTAAAAAATAGCATAATTCAGAAGGCACAATAGGGTTGTAGCCAAAATAAAAGAAGCAAACACAGATCTATTACAGTGCTAGAAAGGGTCAGGGGGGGCCTGCTTAGCGCTGCCTTACTGCCCAGAGCAGAATATATGCCGACTTCACATAGTTAGGCTTGCAGTTGCCACCACTGCTTTTAAAACTGTACTGAGGTGAGCAGGGGCACTGGGGGCAAAGACGTAATAAATATTTTGCTGAGAAGAGAAAAATGGAAGTGTACACTGTCTGCAGTAAAATGCCTGGCTACGAGAGAAAAGTTGTGTCTGCAATATTTATATTGTATCATACATAATGAACAGTTTTCATTTTTACCTGTGCAATAAAAGGTGTGATTAATGCCCCTACACGAGCCATCCCACTGCAAGTTCCTAGACCTAGTGCTCGTGTAGCTGTTGGATAGACCTGAAGGAATAAAACAAAACATGCATATATTAAAATTCTTACATATGGGAAAGACATTAGAGATAGCTAAAGCATTATCAATGCAAACGAAAGCAGCAGCCAAAGCCAAAGCCCCCAAAAAAACAAAAAAAACTGTAGCTGCTGACTTTTAATAAAATTACACTTACCTGTCCAGGGATCCAGCGCCGTCCTCACCCAGGCCGGGTTATCAGCGGTCTTCGGGTCCCTGGTTCTGACATGTTTACTTTGGGAATTCAGCTATGACTCCTTGTGGCCCCATTGCCGGCTTCCCGCTGGTCATATACGAGCCGCACTGCACTTTGTGAATGGTACTGCAGCCTCCTAGGACCTGTAACCTGTCCCAGAAGGCTGCGGGCAAAGAGAGGGGGGACAAACCCCCCCAGCCTAGTCAATCTGAGTGGAAGTGGGAGCGGGTACCTTACCTATCAAAACCAGGTACCTGCTCCCACTTCCACTGGGATTCCAACCAGGTACCGGCTCTCCCCCCCATAAAAATGTGCCCAAAAGTAGGAGAAGAGGGGGGAGGGGCGGAAAAGTGGAACCCTTTTGGGTGAAGTTCTGCTTTAACCACTTAACGACCGCTCACTGTATATGTACGTCGGCAGAATGGCACCGACAGGCACAATCACGTACAGTGTACGTGATTGCCTTTGTACAGTTGGGGGGTCCGATCGGTAACCCTTGGGGGGTCCCAGGTAACCCTTTCACCCCCTATCACCACTGTCGCTAAGCGATCATTTTTCTGATCGCTGTCTTAGTGTCGGTGATGCAGATCGGTAGCCAGTAATTTTTTTTAGGTTCGCCGCAGGTTTTTATAGCGTCAGGTACCCCCATATATTATCTAATAAAGGTTTAACCCCCTAATTGCCCCTAGTTAACCCTTTCACCAGAGATCACCATATAAGTGTTACGGGTGACGCTGGTTAGTTAGTTTGCTTTTTATAGTGTCAGGGCACCCGCCGTATATATAACCCAATAAAGGTTTAACCCCCTGATCGCCCGGCGGGTGATATCAATTAGGTTTTAGCATCAGAGAGGGTCTGCGTCACACCCCAGGCAGCGTCAGGTTAGTGCCAGTAACGCCAACACCCACGCGTGAAGCATACACCCCCCTTAGTGGTATAGTATCTGAACAGATCAATATCTGATCTGATCTGATCTGATCAGATCTATACTAGCGTCCCCAGCAGTTTAGGGCTCCCAAAAACGCAGTGTTAGCGGGATCAGCCCAGATACCTGCTAGCACCTGCGTTTTGCCCCTCCGTCCAGCCCAGGCCACCCAAGTGCAGTATTGATCGATCACTGTCACTTACAAAACACAACACACATAACTGCAGCGTTCGCAGAGACAGGCCTGATCCCTGCGACTCCAGTGCTGTAGGAGGTGATTTCACCACCACAGTTAAAAAAAAAAAGCATATATGCCGAAGCATTGGGGCATCAGGGGCGGAGGAGCGGAGGAGCGATTTTGCTCCTAATGCCGCGTACATACGGTCGAAATTCCGACGGAGGCTTGCCCGTGGAAAAGTCCGACCATGTGTGTGCGGCATAACTTTTTTGCGGGAGGATGCTCCCATGCTTCGGCATATATAAATGGTGCATGTATGCCCATCATTAGAAGTGGGTGGATGAAGGGCGGTATTCTAATGGTGGGCATACCCACCGATCAATCTCTTTTTTCGTTCAGCCAACTGGCTGCATGAAAAAAAAAGATTACAATACATGTCCAACAAGGACCAGCAACGTACTTGTATGTTGCTGGACTTTGAATGTTTATACCAGAATGATGCCTGCGGGTTTAGGTATCATCTTGGTATCATTCTTTTCAGCCAGCGGCCGGCTTTCACGTAAAAGCAATCCTAGTGGCTAATTAGCCTCTGAACTGCTTTTACAAGCAGTGGGAGGGAATGTCCCCCCCCCCGGATATAAAAAGCGCCATTGGGAAATTGGGAAAGCATTTTATCACACCGATCTTGGTGTGGTCAGATGCTTTGAGGGCAGAGGAAAGATCTAGAAGACCCCAGTTTTTTCAAAAAAAGAGTACCTGTCACTACCTATTGCTATCATAGGGGATATTTACATTCCCTGAGATAACAATAAAAATGATAAAAAAAAAAAATATGGAAGGAACAATTTAAAAATAAAATAAAAAAGCAAAATTAATAATAAAAAAAATAAATAAAAAAAAATTAAAAAAAATCACCCCTGTCCTGCCCTGCTCTTGCCCAATGGTGAAGGTCAGATCGAGGGCAGTAATTTTAGCAGTAGACCTCCTCTGTAAATCTAACGGGGTAACCTGTAAAGGCTTTTAAAGGCTTTTAAAAATGTATGTAGTTTGTCGCCAATGCGCGTTTGTGCGAAATTTTAATCTGTAGGGCCTTTGCTTTAAAAATATATATAATGTTTGGGGGTTCAACATAATTTTCTTGCAAAAAAAAAAATGTTTTCATGTAAACAAAAAGTGTCAAAAAGGGCTTTGTCTTCAAGTGGTTAGAAGAGTGGATGTAAGCTTCCTAATGTTGTGTATAAAATGCCAGAACAGTTCAAAACCCCCCCAAATGACCCCATTTTGGAAAGTAGACACCCCAAGCTATATACTGAGAGGCATGTCGAGTCCATGGAATATTTTATATGTTGACACAAGTTGCGGAAAAAATAAAAATGTATTTATTTTTTTTGCACAAAGTTGTCACTAAATGATATATTGCTCAAACATGCCATGGGCATATGTGGAATTACACCCCAAAATACATTCTGTTGCTTCTCCTGAGTACGGGGATACCACATGTGTGAGACTTTTTGGGAGCCTAGCCGCGTACGGGACCCCAAAAACCAAGCACCGCCTTCAGGCTTTCTAAAGCCTCGTACACACGAACGAGTTTCTCGGCAAAAACCAGCAAGAAACTTGCTGGCAGAGATTTCTTGCCGAGAAATTCGTTCGTGTGTATGGTTTCTCGTCAAGAAAAGCGACAAGAATCTCGACGAGAAAATAGAGAACCTGCTCTCTATTTTCTCGTCGAGATTCTCGTCAGCCTGTTTCTCGACGAGAAAATTGTGTGTGTGTACACTTACCTTTTCGCCGGGAAGCCTGCGCATGCATCAAAGTCATTTCAAGCATGCGCGGTAGCTTCCTAGGCATAGGTAGGGTGAACAAAGATGGCGGCGACGGCATCGAATGTGACGAGCACATGCTCATCGTATTCGATGACGTCACCGCATTCGCTCCATTCAAAGAACCTCGGGTTCTTTGAAAGGAGCGTGTGTACACTCGGCCGGGACAAGTTTCTTGTCCAAGAATCTCGTCGAAAAAAACAACATGTTTTTTTCGACGAGAATCTCGGCCGTGTGTACGAGGCATACGGGTGTAAATTTTTGATTTCACTTCTCACTGCCTATCAGTTTCGGAGGCCATGGAATGCCCAGATGGCACAAAACCCCCCAAAAAGACCCCATTTTGGAAAGTAGACACCCCAAGCTATTTGCTGAGAGGTATTGTGAGTATTTTGCAGATCTCGCTTTTTGTCACAAAGTTTTGAAAATTGAAAAAAAAAAAAAAAAAATTTTTCTTTCTTCATTTTCAAAAACAAATGAGAGCTGTAAAATACTCACCATGCCTCTCAGCAAATAGCTTGGCGTGTCTACTTTCCAAAATGGGGTCATTTGGGGGGGTTTTGTGCTATTTTGGCATTTTATGGCCTTCGAAACTGATAGGAAGTGAGGAGTGAAATCAAAAATTTGTGCCTAGAAATCCTGAAGGCGGTGCTTGGTTTTCGGGGTCCCGTACGCGGCTAGGCTCCTAAAAAGTCCCACACATGTGGTATCCCCGTACTCAGGAGAAGCAGCAAAATGTATTTTGGGGTGCAATTCCACATATAACCATGGCATGTGTGAGCAATATATCATTTAGTGACAACTTTTTGTAATTTTTTTTTTTGTCATTATTCAATCACTTGGGACAAAAAAAAAACATTCAATGGGCTCAACAGGCCTCTCAGCAATTTCCTTGGGGTGTCTACTTTCTAAAATGGGGTCATTTGGGGGGGTTTTGTGCTATTTTGGCATTTTATGGCCTTCAAAACTGTGATAGGTAGTGAGGAGTGAAATCAAAAATTTGCGCCCTTAGAAATCCTGAAGGCGGTGCTTGGTTTCCGGGGGCCCGTACGCGGCTAGGGGCTAGGCTCCCAAAAAGTTCCACACATGTGGTATCCCCGTACTCAGGAGAAGCAGCAAAATGTATTTTGGGGTGCAATTCCACATATAACCATGGCATGTGTGAGCAATATATCATTTAGTGACAACTTTTTGTAATTTTTTTTTTTTTTTGTCATTATTCAATCACTTGAGACAAAAAAATAAAATATTCAATGGGCTCAACATGCCTCTCAGCAATTTCCTTGGGATGTCTACTTTCCAAAATGGGGTCATTTGGGGGGGGGGGTTTGTACTGCCCTGCCATTTTAGCACCTCAAGTAATGAGATGGGCAGTCATAAATTAAAAGCTGTGTAAATTCCAGAAAATGTACCCTAGTTTGTAAACGCTATAACTTTTGCGCAAACCAATAAATATACGCTTATTGACATTTTTTTTTACTAAAGACATGTGGCTGAATACATTTTGGCCTAAATGTATGACTAAAATTGAGTTTATTCGATTTTTCTTATAACAAAAAGTAGAAAATATCATTTTTTTTCAAAATTTTCCTTTTTTTCCCGTTTATATCACAAAAAATAAAAATCGCAGAGGCAATCAAATACCATTAAAAGAAAGCTCTATTTGTGGGAAGAAAAGGACGCAAATTTTGTTTGGGTACAAAATTGCATGTCCGCACAATTTACAGTTAAAGCAGCGCAGTGCAAAATTCTGAAATCACCTCTGGTCCTTTAGCTATCAAATGGTCCGGGGCTTAAGTGGTTAAATTGCTGAGATACAATTCCTTGCTTCAAAATATATATCCACATTTGAAACATTCAATCTATTGTTATCCTTAAGGCCAAACTCAACTACATCCAGAGGAATTCTTTAAATCTTAATTGTCTTTATGACAGTTTTACTGTCCACTATGATTTTCCAGGCTCTTCTGCTGCGACTAGCCATCTTGTAAGGGGCTCAAGTAGCAGTCACACATTCTCACGCTTCTTCCCCTTCTTTTCCCATCACCCATTGATAAATCATCTTATATTCTATTCACAGAATACAAGGTGTTCTGTGACTGGACAAGAGGTAGTCCCATTGTTCATCTTCCCCTCGTCTTGTATCAGTAGGTGATGGGGGAGGAAGGGAAGAGCGTGTGACCACTACTCCTGCTCTGTATGAAATGGCAAGTCACTGTAGTAGAGCCCAGAAACTCAAAACTGACAGTAAATCTGTCACAAAGACAACTAATGCCCCGTACACACAATCGTTTTTTCCGACGGAATTCCGCTCAAGCTTGGCTTGCATACACACGGTCACACAAAAGTTCTCTGAACTTTCGACCGTCAAGAATGCGGTGACGTACAACACGACGAGCCGAGAAAATGAAGTTCAATGCTTCCGAGCATACGTCTAATTGTTTCCGAGCATGCGTTGGAATTTTGCACGTCGGAATTGCTACAGACAATCGGAATTTCCGATTGGAATTTTTTCCGTCTGAAAAATTGAAAACTTGCTCTCAATCTTTTGCTGGTGGAAATTCCGACAGCAAAAGTCAGATGAAGCATACACACGGTCAGAATTTCCGACCAAAAGCTCACATAAAATGACGTCACATGATGGTCCCCTCCGCACGCGTAACGATACGCGTGCGGAGGGGACCATCATGTGACGTCATTTTATTCGTTACCCAGAGACGAGCAACAAAGACGCTGTGTCTATAAAACAGGAGGCTTTTGTTCCTGGCACTAGGCTCAGTGTTTTTTATGTGAGTGCAAACTTTTTACAATAAATGTGATAATTTTAAGTGAAACAGAGAGCACTATGGTTGTTCAATTGTGTTTTACATGAATGTTGCTGATTGCCAACTGTTTGGAGAAGTATCGCCACCATTAATGATAATCTACAGGCTATCTGAAGATAGGATTCATTCTCATTATCACCCCTGTGGGGAATGTGTGTTTGGTCTTCTGTTGGCTCAGAGACCCAATCATTGAGGTGAGCGGCTTGCATACTTGGTGACGGAAGCACGTTTAAGAAGCACTATTGATTATACAGTTTTAATCACTCTTAAGGACTACTATCTGCATCTAGAAATTTTTCCTTTCATCATCTGAAATTCATATTGGAGTTGGGACTGTGTTTTTTATATTTGTGTGGACTATTTATAGGCCAATATATTGAACATATTTGTGTACTTACTTAGTTATGTATCTAGCGCTGCACTAATTTTATTTTCGTTAGACATAACTATGCTCGATCAATCTATTCAGGTGTCCGGCCTCTTGTCGAGCACCGGCTATCTGAATTACAGCAGTGGGGGTGTTTTGGAAGTGCCTGATTAGAGCCATAGGCTCTAATAGGCTTCCAAATTAGAGCCTGTGGGCTCTAATACAGTGGTCACCATCCTGTCCCCAGGGCCCACTAACAGGCCAGGTTTTATGTATTACCTTGGGGAGATGCAGACTAGAATACTGTAATCACTGAGCAGCAAATGATATCACCTGTGATGTATTTCAGTTATCTTGCAAACCTGGCCTGTCAGTGAGCCCTGAGGACAGGGTTGATGACCACTGCTCTAATAGGCTTCCAAATTGTTAAGCAGCGGGCGCACTGCTGTGCGTTCGCTGCTTATGTAGTGCTGTTAGGGAATCGCTTCCCTAACACTGACCCGCCTCTCAGCCAATCAGGTGCACCAGGTCTGGTTACCGGTCACCTGATTGCCTGATTGGACGCTTATCAGGCATCCAATCAAAGCAGAGATGACATAAAGAGGACGGGAGAAGACTTTGAGGACTCGGAGGGAGCGTGGAGGACGGCGCTGACCCGAGAAAGGTAAGTGCCAGGCGGGGGGGGGCAAACTGGCAGCATTTGATGGGGCAAACTGGTGGCATTTGATGGGGCAAACTGGCGGCATTTGATGGGGCAAACTGGCATCATTTGATGGGGAAAACTGACATCATTTGATGGGGCAAACTGGCGGCATTTGATGTGGCAAACTGGCGGCATTTGATGTGGCAAACTGGCATCATTTAATGGGGCAAACTGGCATCATTTAATGGGGCAAACTGGCGGCTTTTGATGGGGCAAACTGGCGGCATTTGATGGGGCAAACTGGCATCGTTTGATGGGGCAAACTGGCTGCATTTGATGGGGCAAACTGGTGGCAATTGATGGGCACAGTGGCTGCGTTTGATGGGCACAGTGGCGGCAATTGATGGGCATAGTAACTGCGTTTGATGGGCACAGTGGCTGCAATTGATAGTTTTTTATTTTTTTTTCAGTTTGTTTGCGCCCCCCCCAAAACTTTTGATCACCAGCCGCCACTGATGTGGTGATGGTTTGTGTAAAGTAAACTGTTAATGTAACATTAAAATACAATCAAATTGATTTTGCATGAATAGAAATTAGCATGACATCAAAGAAAGTGCAATCTTTAAAGTCCTGAATGACATTGTGCTGCCTTTTGTAAGTTTTTAATGCTCATGTAGCTCACTGTGCTCCAGACCTGATTTGAGGTCTAGGGCACAGTGGGCTGAACACTGAGTGGTGGTGGACTGCATGTTGGGCACCAAGGGCTTAGGTATATGATGCTTTGCTTAGCATATTACATGTCTTACCCCGACCTCCCAACTTTTTGCAATAGGACTAGGGACACCTATTAGCAAAAGTATGTAGGCATAGGACACACCCCTGCCACACCCCCTTAACTACTTTCCACCCAAGGTACAACATATGATGTCCTGGGCTTTGAGTGGGGATATCTGAATGATGCCTGTAGCTGCAGGCATCATTCAGATATCAATTTTTTCATCCAGCGTTTCCCTGCACCGTAAGAACAATCATAGCGGCTGTTCAGTGCCTTGATTGTTCTTACAGGCTGTGGGAGGGGACGTCCACCCTCCTGCCACCCTCCACCACATGGGCGAGAAGGAATCCGCCGGTGGCGGAAGTTCACCATAGAGAATACTAGTGTTCTATCAGAATACTGCTACCCATCAGAAAATGCAACAGAAGTGATGTTGCAAACAAAATTGCTTATTGCCGCCTTCGTGTTCTGTCAAATTAGGAAACCTATTAAAACGCATAGGGGCCATGTTGGAACGCATGGCGCATGCGCAGTAAGCATTTTTGGATCTCAGGCTTTCCAGCCTAGAGGGTAGATATGGGGTCTTATTGACCCCACATCTATCCATAAAGATGACCTGTCACACCCTATTCCTATTACAAGGAATGTAAAGTGATCAAAAGAAAAATTTAAAAAGGGAAAGTGTAAAAATAAACAAATGAAAATAAAATAAACATTTTTACAGTGCCCCCGTCCCCGCGTGCTCAAATGCAGAAGCGAGTACATATGTACGTTGCGCCTACATATGTAAACTGGTGTTCAATCCACACATGTGAGGTATCACCGTGAACGTTAGAGCAAGAGCAGCAATTTTATCCCAAGACCTCACATGTAACTCTAAACAGGTAACCTGTAAATATTTTTAAAGCTTTGCCTATGGAGATTTTTAAGTACCGAAGTTTGGCGCCATTCCACAAGTGTGCGTAATTTTAAAGCCTGACATGTTAGGTATCTATTTACTCGGCGTAACATCATCTTTCACATTATACAAAAAATTGGGCTAACTTTAGTGTTTTTTTTTTATTCATGAAAAAAATTGCTGCGCATGTGACATAAAAAGTTTCAACAACCGCCATTTTATTCCCTAGGGGCCCTGCTAAAAACATATATATATACTGCTTGGGGGTTCTGAGTAATTTTCTAGCAAAAAAAAAAAAATATTTTTACATATAGGAGCAGAGTGCCAGAATTGACCCGGATGGCAAGTGGTTAAAGAAGAATTATACAAAAAAAAAATATGCGTTTTCTTTCCTTTATACTGGCATTTGAAATTTACCAATGCTGAAATTTGGAAACTGGATGAATGGTTTAGCACTTATAGATCAGACCAAAATGAGGGACGAATGAGGAGAAAAGAGGGACAGAGGGACTTTGTTCCAAATCAGGGTCAGTCCCTTGAAATCAGGGACAGATGGGAGCTGTGGTCTTACCTCTGGAGTGTAAACATAGGCAGCTTGGAATCCACCTGAAATAAAGGCTCTTGCTATGAAGAGTAAAACTGTGAGCACATTCCTGAAAAGAAAAAAAGAGTCAATGGTGAATAGTCGCAATGTAAACTATTAATATTTTAATAAAAAGCCACCATGACATGTCAGGCTAATACTTATCTAGAATATAGAGTCTGTTTTTCAAAGGCTTTTTTGAAAAATCATGTTTATTTGATAGGGATAGTGTTGATGATTTTTGACCTTATGTTGCTGGGCAAATGCAGGGCATTTAGGATCAGTTTGAGATATTTCTGGGATCATTCACAGTTCATTGAAAGGCATATTTAACCCTCAGTTGACTGCCTTAGAAAATGACTCATCTTACTTCAAAAGCTGCTTTCCATTTCCATTGACTTGCATGGAGAGAGAAGCAAGTTCTAACGTGAGCAAAAGCCCATTGTCACAGGCTCTTAAGCTGGGTACACACAGGCTGAATGTCGGGGGAATGTCCAGACATTCGGCCCGTGTGTATGTCGGTCTGTCTGACAGAAGCCAGCCATTCGGCCGGCTTTTGTCGGATGTGCATGCTGGAAAACCAGAATCCATCCGACTCCCGTTCAGCGCTTTCAGCCATTGGCAAAGAGCGCTGATCGGAGTGTCCTGGTGGGGGGGGGGGGGCACCCCCCTGTCAGAACACAACAGCTTAGCAGGGTAGAACTTAGCTTGCATGGTTAGTACAGCTGACCATTTTTTTTTCTCGTTCAACCCACGGGGTTAAATGAAAAAAACGTTCTTATTGATCTTTTCAAAAACATTTACTGCATTTAATGATTGTCTCGATCAGAGAGTTCAACCAAATATTCTTTTTGCTGGAATGAAAGATAATTTGCAAGGACAAGGTTATTTGAAACAATCAGATCTATAGTTAAATCCTTATTATTACGTGTATTTTCAGTATACAGTAAGGCATGCAGAGGATGCAACTTCCTTCAAGCAGTTCAGCTTGTAGGATGAGATATTCCACCTCCCATTGCTGACATGTTAATACCACCCACCTATCTCCTGTGCTGGTTATCCACCAGAGCCAACACCGCTGTCAGCTGCAGCCAGAAATATTAAAAATTGTACTATAGCAGGAAAAGTATATTTCAAACAATGGATGCAAGGAATCATTATATCTGTAGTTTTATTATTCAAGACGCAGATCATGTCTGATCAGAAAGGAATACTTCTTGCTAGGATTATGTACTATATTGTGGACATAGTATACATACATTTTTGATCATGAGGACATACTATGAGGAAAAATTCAGAAAATTATTTATGTTTTTGATACACTTCAGTTGTCCTTTAAATTGTGGCTTGAGGTTGAGGTAGTGCATATGGAAACGTGTAGGCAAATTCAACCATTTATAACCATTGTTTGAAAATAAAAAAGGGCCAAAGGATTAATGCAATATAACCAATAATTTTTACCAAGACTGTGAAATGATCAGACTTGGTGGTACTAATTTCGAAAGATGGTTAAAACTGGTTCAAATTGCCTTACAATTGCCATATTTATGGCCAACATAACAGATTGGAGTTAAGCTTTCTATAAATGTAGCAATTTTCATTTTCCACTCTTCATCCACCAGGAATTGAAAATATGATTGCAAGTAATCACCAGAAACAAAGCAATCTACCAACCCAGGAGTTCAATTGACCAACCAAATTCCAGTGATTGTGAAGTAGAAACTGGGCAACAAATTGAAAGCTTCAATTAAAAATGAGACTTTCTGCAGTGCACACTGTATGATATAAGATAGCGAGAGTGATGGTATAAATGCTTCATCAGAATGAAAAAGGCATTCTACCTCCCAGAGGATGGGGCACAACATGTCGCCATCGCTGCGCATTCAGGAGTTTTGGTCCACTCTCAGAAAGCGCACCAAACCTGCAGGATATAATAGCAGTCTATGGCTCAGTGCATCTAACTCACAGAAAAGCCTCAGATGCACTGCGCTTCACCAGCGGATCAGTGTAAAAGCAGCCTAAAAGCCTTTTATAGGTGTTAATATGACGATTGCAAAAGCGTAGTGTATGGGATGTTTAATACACTGAGCTTCTACTGGCATCGCCCTCCAGGCAGCCAGAAAGGTCCCAGGCGAAGTGCACTTGGTATCACTTCATCTGGGACAGGAGCTCTACAGAGGTAGCATCAGCTTTTGCAGCTCCTGCTCCCTCCATGCTCTTTCTGCTGCTGGCGGATACTCTGGGATGGTGGGTCGGCAACCCGTTGCTTGCTTACCCGCTATCCCAGAGCATATACATGCACTTCCCTGCTTTGTGGTTGCAGGCCACATCAGAGGGCTCCGTGGGCCATGGGTTGAGCACCTCTGCTCCAGAAGGTTTTAATGGATCGCTGGTTTGCTTCTGTAAACAATTTACATTGTAAGTGCACTATGTTTGTTGCAGCATGTTATATATTTCTATACTGCTACTGTAATTTAAATTGTTAATTTTATTGTAGATACAATATGTCACACCCTTCTAAATGTATTGGGTCTGTCGTGATTTGGGGATTGGTGCAGACAAGTGAAGCACTATGAGAATGTTGTAATAAATCCCTGATTAGGGACCATTGGGTAGTGCCATAGATACAGTATATTTCATTTTTATGTATACATATGATGTACTAGTCACTATACATTTTTATGTTTTATGTAATGTTGTAAATAGAAGTTAATGATTTTACCAATATGGTTTACACAATTTTTCCATAAAAGTCACATGAGAATTTAATGTGGAGAATCTGTTCTCTGTATAGTTTAAGTAGTTTTTTTAATGGCTAGAATTGCTGTTTAAAAGATTAATGGCACCCTTGCCGGTTGTTTGACACATGTGCCTCATTCCTGCATGTCCAAATAGAATGCAGAAGTCTAGTTACTTGAATACTATGTGTGATGGGAGTCACTTTGGGTGGGGGGCTTGTGGAACCCAGCATACCTTGGAGAGCTCTGGAAACTCTTTGTCCTCTTATGTGTAAATTACCCTGTGTCAATTAGGGGCACAGGGTGACTGAGAACCCCAGTCTGATCTTAGATAGTCGGACTCGCTGTACAGCCACACTGGAATATTGTATATATGTATATAGTGTGTGTTGTCTCATGCTCTTGTGGACTGTTTTCTGGGATCGTTTGGGGTGTGGCTGTGTCCCATTGTTCTGTTGTGTCTGTCTGCCTTAGGAGAAATGTATTATGGTCTGGATGTTTTGTATTTGTGTTCCTGTCATGTGAACTGGGGGCAGGGTGGAGAGGGGAGGGACGAATTCCTCCAACAACTCTCCTTGCTGATTGGACAGTTACATTGAGTTACGGCTAATAACTGGGTGAGCCAAAGGGACCTTAAATGGTGCTGGTTCTGGACAAAGGAAGCATTTACAGTGGGCATAGTCCTGTTGAGGATGGGGTCCATCACAATTGGTTGACAGCAGTAGGATCGTGCTTCCTTGCTGTGAACACATCCAAACACCACCTCGATCCAAGGTCCGGATAGCAGCAGAGCAGAGGTACAGATACCAGCCGTCATAGAAGAGGAATTCCAAAGGAGGTTGCGAGAGATGCGGATACAGCACAGGGGACCAGTATCAGTGCAGGTCCTGCTGGAATGGTATGATTCTGTCCGCCTACAACTCTGGAAGAAAGCGCTAGCTCTCGAGCAGTGTCACCAGGTAAAAAGTCTCCCCTCCGTCCATGTAAGGTACTGGTCGCAGTGTGAAGTGCGAATGCTGTTATTGGGGGAACAACCGAACCAGGAGTGAACAGCTGAGTTAAGCAGGCTGATCCGGGCAGAGATGCGGTTGGACGAGAGCTACAGAGCCCTCCAGTGGTATGTAGCCCAAATGTGCATGTGGGCAGCGAATGACAGCCCCACAGTAGGCTTTGACTATGGTGGCTTGGGATTGTTGTACTGGAGGCTGTTCAGGGACCCTGACTTTTAGAGTGATCTGAACTGGCATTTGGAGGAAATAATGGAGCACAGAGAGCGAAGACTGAATGTCTCGAAGGTGCTCTGGCACAGGAAATTTTTAAGTTTCTGGCCGTTCAGGAATGGGAGCTGGAGATTGTCTACAGACAGCTGCTAGACTCTGCCCAGCAGCAGGGGGGCTCCCTTTGCCTGGGACTATCCAGAAGTACCAGCCGACAGCTCTGAAATCCTGGCTGAAGAGTCGGCAATGTGGCATAGTAACAGTGTGCTTTGCCCATATGCCCCCGCAGCTATGGACGCGGAGGCAGTGCATGGTCACAATGTGCACCCCAAACAGGCCCTTGTAAATGATGCGGTCAGTGCCGGTGCGCTGATCCGTGTGTTGTACGCATTGGGGGGGTGACACCATCACGGTCGGATATCACTTCCTACTTGATGGCATCACCCCTCTGGTCAGTGTCACCCGGGTGCGGTCCACGACCCCCGTACCCCCATAGTGACGCCACTGTTTCTCACTCCATGAAAAAAACGCGTAATCTGATATGAGTTTAGTTGTGCTTTAAAAAAAACACATCAGGAGAGAAATATTAAAGAAATAATTGCTGGCTATATGTCAAAGTTCATTTCAAAATTTCCTGCTTTACGAGTTACTAATATGGTAAGCAGAAAAATTACAGCACCCTTAAACATATAACACTTGTTTATTTTATTGATATCAGATAAAATGAAAAGCAGTTTTCAAGTGTTCTCCAGCTTGAAAAACACAAGATGGACACTTTGATTCTTACTTTATCCAGAGTATCAAGATTCCATAAACTTTGGGTTTTAAAGGGGTTGTAAAGGTTCGTTTTTTATTTTCTAAATAGGTTCCTTTAAGCTAGTGCATTGTTGGTTGACTTACCTTTTCCTTAGATTTCCCTTCTAAATATTTGTTTTCTTTGTTTTCTTTGTCTGAATTTCTCACTTCCTGTTCCTCCTCAGTAAGCTGTTCAGTAAGCTGTTCTGGCTGACTAAACACCACTCGGATGATGGTGTGAAGTTTAGTGAGGAGAAACAGGAAGTGAGAAATTCAGACAAAGAAAAAAAACATTTAGAAGGTAAATCAAAGGAAAAGGTAAGTGAACCAACAATGCACTAGCTTAAAGGAACCTATTTAGAATATAAAAAACGAACATTTACAACCCCTTTAAGTGCTCTGTCAACACTCTGCTTGCCCTATTGTGTGGTGGGGGAATGCACTGTCCCAGACAGTTTACAAATCATGCTGTTAAACCCTGGTTTTTGACTATCTAAGTTTCAGTGTACGGTTAATGTTGCAGGGTAATGGTATTTTAGCAAAGAATTACTAAAAAAATGTAGTATGTGTCACTCATATTACATTACCTTCCAACACAAAGAAACAGAAGAAGTGCACAAAAAGAGAAAACAAAAAAGCAGATTGCCATTGTCTTCTTCCGCCCCAGTCTGTCAATGATCCATAAAGTCACCAACACACCTAAGATGAAACACAGGATACATAGCTATCATAAAGATAAATATACATAGAATTTTGTCAAGAACATCAACCAGAATTATGGGCATTTGCTTTAATAAGTGTTGTTTTCCCAAAAATTCCCTTCTGCTAATTTTTCAGTATAGTCACTGTACACTTGGAAACACTGAACGCTCCTAAACGCTGTGTTTAAAAGCATTTAATGTTTTTTGTGCTTGAAAACTTCTCACAAAAATGCACTTGTCATGGATTTTTTCTGCCTCTAAATTCTCCTCCTGAAATACAGTAGGTGCCGCCGACATTGTATATTCATCGCGATCCCATCGCGGAGATTCTCGGCGACAGGGTGCCGACATCTTGGCGACAGGGTGGCGACATCTCGCGCTCGCTGCAATAGCGAGAAGGAGACGCGGCACTGTATTGAACAGGATCCCACGTGGATTCCCGCCAATACCAGGCACTGTGTTTGGTATGAATCCTGAGCGGGAACTCCACGCCAATTTTTAAATAAAAAAACGGCATGGGTTCCCCCTCCAGGAGCATAACAGGCCCTTCGGTCTGGTATGGATTTGAAGGGGAATCCCCTAAGCCGAAAAATCGGCGTGGGGGTCCCCCTCAAAATCCAAACCAGACCCTTATCCAAACATGCAACCTGGCAGGCCGCAGAAAAAGAGGGGGGGACGAGAGCGCCCCCCCTCCTGAACCGTACCAGGCCGCATGCCCTCAACATGGGGGGTTTGGTGCTTTGGGGCAGGGGGGCAACCCACCCCAAAGCACCCTGTCCCCATGTTGATGGGGACAAGGGCCTCTTCCCGACAACCCTGGCCGTCTGCGGGTGGGGGCTTATCGGAATCCGGGAGCCCTCTTTAATAAGGGGGCCCCCAGATGCCGGCCCCCCACCCTATGTGAATGAGTATGAGGTACATCGTACCCCTACCCATTCACCTGGGGGAAAAAAATGTCAATAAAAGAACACACACAGCTTTTTAAAGTAATTACACAGCTCCGGGGGTCTTCTTCCGACTCCGGGGGTCTCTTCCGACTTCGGGGGTCTCCGGTGTCATCTCCGCGCTCTCTGGTTCTTCTATCGCTCTCCAGTTCTTTCCTCCTTCTGCTGGGCCTCCGCTATCTTCTTCCAGCTCTTTTGCTAGCGGAGAGGCCCGGTCTTCGCCGTCGTCTCGTCCGGCTCTCCGTTGTCCCTCTGCCGGCCCCTCCACTATCTTCTTCCAGCTCTTTTGCTAGTGGAGGGGCCCGGTCTTCCCGTCGTCTCGTCCAGCTCTCCGTTGTCCTTCTGCCGGCCCCTCCACTATCTTCTTCCAGCTCTTTTGCTAGTGGAGGGGCCCGGTCTTCCGGTCATCTCGTCCCGCTCTCCGTTGTCCTTCTGCCGGCCCTTCCCGTTGCTGTCAGCGTCTTCTTCCCTCTTCTCCTCCTCGATGTTCACTCGTCGCTTCCTCCCGCTGTAATGCTGGCTGTTCGGTCCGCAACGATTTATATAGGCTTCTCATGACGTCACAGTCACATGCTCCGGGTGGCCCCGAAGCATGTGACTGTGACGTCATGGGAGCATGTGACTGTGACATCATGAGAGGCCTATATAAATCGTTGCGGACCGAACAGCCAGCATTACAGCGGGAGGAAGCGACGAGTGAACATCGAGGAGAAGAAGAGGGAAGAAGACGCAGACGGCGACGGGAAGACCGGGCCCCTCCACTAGCAAAAGAGCTGGAAGAAGATAGTGGAGGGGCCAGCAGAAGGACAACGGAGAGCGGGATGAGACGACGGGAAGACCAGGCCCCTCCACTAGCAAAAGAGCTGGAAGAAGATAGTGGAGGGGCCGGCAGAAGGACAACGGAGAGCCGGACGAGAAGACGAGGAAGACTGGGCCTCTCCGCTAGCAAAAGAGCTGGAAGAAGATAGCGGAGGCCCGGCAGAAGAAAGAAAGACCTGGAGAGCGAGAGAAGAACCGGA
Source organism: Rana muscosa (assembly GCA_029206835.1). Lineage (NCBI taxonomy): Eukaryota > Metazoa > Chordata > Amphibia > Anura > Ranidae > Rana > Rana muscosa. Next base: position 846,539,847 of record CM055116.1, read on the forward strand.
GAGCGCGGAGACAACACCGGAGACCCCCGAAGTCGGAAGAGACCCCGGAGTCGGAAGAAGACCCCTGGAGCTGTGTAATAAATTACTTTAAAAAGCTGTGTGTGTTCTTTTATTGAATTTTTTTTCCACCAGGTGAATGGGTAGGGGTACGATGTACTAGGGTTGGGCGATTTTCCCCCCCAAAAAAATCTGCGATTTTTTTATAAAAAACTTGATTTACGATTCGATTTTTTTTTTTATTATATTAATTGAAGTGCATCAACAAACAAAATTTCAAAGGCAAACCCTTTCTCTAACTGCAAAGTCAGTGTGCCGTGTGCAACAAAGATTGTTAAACATCCAAATTATTAATACTGTATTTGGATTTAGCTAATAAAACAACCAAAAATCTTGAGGTTACTCTTAGTTGAATTGAACTGTGCCCGTGCCTCACTGTGCCCGTGTCTCACTGTGTCCATGCCTCACTGTGCCCAATGCCTCACTGTGCCCAATGCCTCACTGTGCCCAATGCCTCACTGTGCCCGTGCTTCAATCACTGTGCCCGTACCTGATGCAGATTTTCATGGGATACGGATTTTACTGCTACACCGGCGGCCATTCCAGTATTCAAAAGCCACGCCTCCTCCTCGTCTGTGATAGGCGGAACACTCAATTTCCCAGCATTCAGTGTTCCGCCTATCATGGACATCCGCTTATCCTCATAACACAGGCGAGGATGAGAGGATGTCCGTGATAGGCTGAACACTGCCTGCAGTGAAATTGAGTGTTCCGCCTATCACAGACGAGGACTCGGGAGGCGCGCCTTTTGAACACTGCAATGGCCGCCGTCTGTCTGCATGACACGCTGATCAGGTAGGCAGATGGCGGCTTGCGGTTAGTTAGTGTTACATTACTACGGCGAGTAGATGTAATTGGGGTAACGCCGCCCAGTGCCATTCCGGATACGCCCCCTGCAGCCCTGCTATGGAAACTTTGAAGGAAAAAATAAAATAACATTTTTCCCAGCCCTACGATGTACCCCATACTCATTCACATAGGGTGGGGGGCCGGCATCTGGGGGCCCCCTTATTAAAGGGGGCTCCCGGATTCCGATAAGCCCCCGCCCGCAGACGGCCATGGTTGTCGGGAAGAGGCCCTTGTCCCCATCAACATGGGGACAGGGTGCTTTGGGGTGGGGGGGCCGCAGGTCGCCCCCCTGCCCCAAAGCACCAAACCCCCCATGTTGAAGGCATGCGGCCTGGTACGGTTCAAGAGGGAGGGGGGCCGCTCTCTCGTCCCCCCCTCTTTTCTTGTGGCCTGCCAGGTTGCGTGCTCGGATAAGGGTCTGGTTTGGATTTTGAGGAGGACCCCCACGCTGATTTTTCGGCTTAGGGGATTCCCCTTCAAATCCATACCAGACCGAAGGGCCTGTTATGCTCCTGGAGGAGGAACCCATGCCGGTTTTTTATTTAAAAATTGGCGTGGAGTTTCCACTCAGGATTCATACCAAACACAGTGCCTGGTATTGGCGGGAATCCACGTCGGATCTCCGTCTACCGGCCTCAATGTCAGCAATGCGTGTCGCTCATTGCGAAAGGAAAAACAAAATTTTTCCTTTCCCGATGATGAGACAGCTTGGCGCTGGCTCTCGCAACAGGGCTCGTAAGGTGTCAATCTCGCTGCTAGAAGAGGTGAGATTGACAAAAAATCGGCGGCACCTACTGTATGCTACTAAAAGCCCTAATGTGCATGGACACATAGGATAACATTGAGCTGCCTCTGAAGGCAGGAGGAAAAAAAAATTAACTCCTGTAGAAGCAGTGTTTTTTAAGTCCAGTGAGCATGGACCCTAACACACGAATATCGGAAATGGAAAATTTAGTCCGACGAACGATCTGCTGATTTTCAGATCATTAGTATGGTGCTTTCGACAGCCGATTCCGGTTTTTCGATAGGCAAAAACTGGATGTGCAGACTATAAAATTTTTGTCGTACGTGAACTCAACATCCGATTTTCGTTTAATTAGCATGGTTTTCCTACGAAAAAAATCGTAAGAGCAAGACTACGCATGCTCAGAAACGAAAGAATACATACAACTATTCAACACATGACGTCACTTCTGAAGTTGAATTCTGTCATATGAAAATTTTTGTATAGTGAGTAACTTCTTCACTTTCAACATGAGATTAGCATGCAACAAAAAACAGAAGAACAATCGTCCGAAAATCTGATCGTGTGTACGAGGCTTTAGAGTGGTTGAGAATCTCAGACATAAAAAAAGAACAAGGCATATCCCTCTATAGTGTGTACTTATTGAGAGCATTAGGTGTCATTTCTGTCTCATGCTTTGTTGTTCTGCTATTGGCATGAATCACTTATGACAAGTTTTCCTGACAAGAGAAAATTGGTGACAGGGGAGGGATCTCCAGCTGATTGACAGCCTCAGCTCTGTTCCTGTGAGCTGTGTGGAGGGGGCTGTGTCTCTTCCCTGCAATCTGCTCTCAGAATTCTTATTGAGCTTTGCAGAGTGTAACTTCAGCTCTCCACCCCCTTTATTCTGAACCCTCAGACAAGCTTTAAAAATTCAGCACTTTGAAGAATGTAGAGAAGAGAAGACACCAGATAAACAGGTACAACTCACAGTACGTAGAAGGATTTGTTTCATCTCTGTGTATCACCTGAGGCCAGTCACTTTACTGGGTATATGTGAGGGTTTACAACCACTTTAGGGTTTCAAGGCCCGTTCGTACACAAGATACAAAAATTGGAAGAAAAATGTTGTACGGCAAACAATCGGCCGATTATCTGATTGTTAGTATAGTGCTTTAGACAGCATGATTCCGAATTTTCGGACATCAAAAACTGAAGGTGAAGGCTAGAATTTTTTTTATTGTAGGTGAACACAACGTCCAGTTTTCATTTCTTGTGTACAGTAATCGTACAGAAATAATTGAATAGAACAAAATATGCATGCTTAGAAGCATAGAGCAACCCTACATTTCCTCTTCTACTACGCTAGTAAGTAGCTACATTTTCCTATGTTTGTCTTTGTTGGCTGAGAATTTTCGCACAAGTCAGTGTCATTTCGACTACATCATGATATGGACTTTCGTCAAAAATCGAATGATCGGTTGTCCGATTTTCTCATAATGTGTACTAAGCTTAATGCACACTGGTGTCAAGTTTGTTTGTACTTTAATACATGTCTTCTGGCAGTGACTTTCAGATCAGTTTAGATGCTTAAAAATATCTCTGTTTACATCTGTTTACATTTAAACCAACAGAAAATGGACCGCAAATGCAAGTTTTCCTTGATTTGATAATCAAATGCAAAATAATATTCATTGATGTCATATTAAATCCAAATGATGTTTCAGACTACTATATGTTTTAGCATTTAAAGTATAACTAAAGGCAAAACTGATTTTTGTGGAGAGGGGATTAGAACCCCTGTCAAATTTTTATTGCTGTCTGTGACCCTGTTATGAATAATCACTATGTGTCTCGTTAACTATTATCACTGAAAGTGAAAATGAAGGAAAACTCCAAAATCTTCCAGTGGGGACATCCTGGTGACAAAAATATTCCCTACATTTGGGGGGATTTCTTCTCACATCCTATTATATTTAATCTCCCCAATGGATGAAAGGTGGCAAAAAATCCTTCCCTTACTCAATCCAAAATGTAAAAAAAAGAAAGAAAGAAACACTGGATACACTCCACATAGGGGGGATAAGAGAGAAATAGATAAGTGATTTTTTTTGTGTGTGTGTGAGATATTTTTTTTTTTTTTTTAGGGGAGTTCGCTTGCAGAGCCCACCTTATTACTCTGGGAATAGAACTAAAGAGGAGATTAGAGGGTAAAAGGGGGAGCGAGGGGAGGGGGGGATAAATAATTACACAGGTAAGATAAAACACAAGAGGGGGCACAAGTATTTAAGAAGGGGGAAGTGAGGGGACGGGGGGAGGGAATGGGGAGGGGAGCTATGATAACAACATAACACAATTTTTTTTTTTTTTGTGTTTGGACACAATGAGTGAATACATGGAGGGGGGGGGGGGTAAATAAGGGATAAGGGATATTTTTATATTTTCTCAGTTTTTTTCCCACCCGGTTAAAAGATTAATAAGACTGTGTTTTTTCTTGGATTATATAGCATTGTAATATGATATATTGTAATGTACTGAGGTGAAGGTCGTGAGTAGCAAGAGGAATACAGAGATATAATGTACAATGTATACGATGTATAGAAGTATAGATATATAATGAGATATATAGATGTGCATTGAGGCTCTGGTGAAACGGACAAAAGAGGAGAAACAATAAGGGGTTGGAAAGAGGGGGGGGTATAATGGGGCTACAATGGGGATAGGGTGAATGAGATAAGTATGATAAAAGATGGGGAAATATGGGAAGGAAATATGGAACATCTGGTTCTTCTCCTCCTTGGAGAGCCTCACTGGAAAAAAGTACATGTTATTTGTAAGATATGTTATTGTGATAAACTGGTGGAACACGCTCGGAATGCTCGGCCTGGAGCAGCTGTGCTCAATCTCGGCCCTCCAATAGGCCAACACTCAAGAAATCGGTAGATCGGAAATTGAGTGAATAAAAACAGAAATAGCTTTAGGGACTCCCGGGAGGCCATAAGCAAACGGCTGGCCTTGGAGCCTATAGATAGGTAGGGAGGGGGTGGGAGTGGTTTTAGGTTGCTTTTTATTTTTTTTCTCTCTCTCTCTCTTCTTCTCTCTCCCATTTGCTTTTTCTCTCTTTCTCCTCCTTTCGGATAACACCCTTTTGCGGCTCCCCCCCCCCCTTTTAGATTGGGAGGGCATTGGCTTAGTAGAGGAAGAAACCTATTATTTGGGTAGAAATATTATAGACTAGGAGGCGGAGCAAAAGACGATGGAAACTCTGTCAACTCTGTCGTTTAATGTAAAGGGACTAAATATCCCAGAAAAACGTTGGATGTTATTGCAGGAACTTAGGAGACTGCAGAATGATTGTCATGGATATGCATTAATGTCTGTCTGCCATCTTACCTTTCCTCCTCATGTGTTCATCTTAGAGACCAGACCTCCTTCACCTGGCTTCCTTTATAATCTCCTCCCAGCCTGACTCCACCCCAGGCCCTATCACAGAACACTATATTAACCTGTGCACTGCAAGCCTGCTTTGCTGATCAACGTGTTTGTTAGGCATTGTGTGTTTGGGTTCCTGCCTGCCGTGTGCTACGTCTGTCTCTCTGTTACGTTATTGGCTTGTCCCCGACTATCCCTGTCTGCTCGTGACCCTTGACCTTCGGCTCGTTCTTTCGTTATCCTTGTCTGCTTGTGGCCCCTGACCTTCAGCTTGTTATTCGGTTCTCTCATATCTTGTGCTGCTGCTTCCCCTCTTTTCCCCTTATCCTACGGGGCGTGAGCTAGGAAACTCCAGGGGCCGCGACCTGGTCCCAGCCTGCAGCATAACATCCTCACCACTAGAGGCCCTGGAGAAGACCTGCTGGGTCTTAGACTCCGCGCCCTGGGGAATCTTGGCTCTAGCTTCCGTTAGGATCCCGGTTGTGCTCCTCTGGTCCCGCTTTCCACAACCACCCAGTTTCCTATCTGCAGAAGCCAGCCATAGGGTTCACTACCTCGCGGTGCACTCCTGTCCCCCTACGGTGTGCATCTGTCACCTGGCCACAGGTGACCTTGACAGTTTGATCAGCCATGAACCCGGCTGACATCCTGCTCCCCGCGGATGATCCATTGCAGGGCATAGTTCGCAGACTTGAAACCCAGGAATCAAATCAGACTCAGGTGATGCGATTCCTCCAGGATCTGGCTTCTCGATTCGAGCAGCTTCAGGCCTCCTTGGGAACCCCGAATCCGCAACCCCAAGTACAAACAGCGGCTGTACCTATCGCACCAGTCGCAGCCTCACACTCACTAAGATTGCCAGCTCCGTTCCGTTTCTCTGGGGACTCCAAGGCCTGCAGGGGGTTTCTCAGCCAATGCACAATTCATTTTGAGCTTCAGCCTCAAAGCTTCCTGTCTGACCGGGCTAAGGTAGCCTATATCATTTCCCTCCTCTCCGGTGAAGCTTTGGCCTGGGCTGCCCCCCTGTGGGAGAGGAACGATCCGGTGGTTTCCAGCCTGTCCGATTTCTTGAAGCTCTTTCGTAATATCTTCGAAGAGCCGGCTCGGGCTTCTTCAGCAGCTAGTGCTGTCTTACGTCTTCGCCAAGAATCTAGTTCAGTGGGGCAATATGCTCTTCAGTTCCGTATCCACACAGCTGAATTGAGCTGGAATAATGAGGCCCTGGTCGCTACCTTTTTACATGGCCTCTCTGACCGAGTGAAAGACGAATTAGCGGGAAGAGCCATTCCCATCGGTCTGGACGATGTAATTTCATTATGCAACCAGATCGACATTCGTTTTCAAGAGAGGTCCTTAGAAAAAAGACGCCAGCACTCTCTGGGTCCTAGCCAGTCTGAGCTCCCCTCCCTTCATCCCGTGGAGCATCCTCTGCCTGCTGAAGAACCTATGCAGCTGGGCCGGACCAGACTAACCCCCGAAGAACGTGCTAGGCGCAGAACTCTGGGCTTGTGCCTCTATTGTGGGGGCAAGGGTCATTTTCGTGACTCCTGCTCGCTTCGTCCGGGAAACGCTCGGGTCTAATACATTTGGAAGGTGGAGTATTGGACCCAGAAACATCACCTTCTCGCCTGCTCTTGCCGGTGTTCCTTCATGTAGGCACTTCTCCTCAGTCAACCCTTGCATACCTGGATTCCAGGGCTGCCGGCAATTTTATGGATTGGAGAACTGCTTCTTCTATGAAGCTTACCCTTTCACCTCTCACTACCCCATTGGTAGTCTCGGCAATTGATGGCACAGTTCTCCCAGGGGGCCCTATTCGCTTCCAGACGCTACCCATTAGAATGTCGGTAGGGATTCTCCACCAGGAGTGGATATCCTTTCTTATTCTACCCAAGGCCTCTACCCCAGTTGTATTGGGCCTCCCTTGGCTACAGCTCCACTCTCCACATGTGGACTGGGTCTCTGGGCAGATCCTGGCCTGGGGTTCCTCATGTTTCTCGTCGTGTCTTCTCAAGGTGACCCCCAAGGAGAGTCTTCCGGTTGCTGCCACTTCTGTTTCTTCTGATCTTCCTGCTGCATACAGCGATTACCGGGATGTGTTCTGTAAGAAATCAGCTGAGGTGCTTCCTCCCCACAGGTCTTTTGACTGTGCTATTGATCTTGTCCCCGGAGCAACTCTACCCAGGGGTCGTACCTACCCTCTGTCCATCCCAGAGACCCAGGCCATGTCGGAGTATGTCGCAGAGAATCTGGAGAGAGGTTTCATCCGGAAATCCTCATCGCCTGCAGGGGCAGGGTTCTTTTTTGTTGCCAAAAAGGATGGTACCTTAAGACCCTGCATCGATTATCGGGGTTTAAATGCGGTTACTATTAAAAATCGATACCCCTTACCTTTAATATCTGAGCTATTCGATAGGTTGAAGGGTGCCTCCATTTTCACCAAGTTGGATCTCAGAGGCGCGTACAATCTCATTCGAATACGGGAGGGTGACGAATGGAAGACTGCATTCAACACTAGAGACGGGCATTACGAATATCTGGTGATGCCTTTTGGTCTGTGTAATACTCCAGCCGTGTTTCAAAACTTTGTCAATGAAATCTTCAGAGATCTGCTGTACCAGTTTGTTGTCATCTATCTGGATGACATTCTGATCTTTTCTGAAAATCTGCTCGTCCACAGAAACCATGTCCGCACTGTACTTCAACGTCTTAGAGAGAACAATCTCTATGCCAAGCTGGAGAAATGTTCCTTTGAATGTTCTGAGGTCCTGTTTTTGGGGTGCTTCGTCTCATGTTCGGGCCTTCGTATGGACCCTGGGAAGGTCTTGGCTATCACCAACTGGCCTCTTCCTGCTAGCCTCAAGGCCACACAGCGCTTTCTTGGCTTCACTAATTATTATAGGCAGTTCATAAGGAATTACTCTTCCATTGCCGCGCCTATTATCGCTTTGACCAAGAAGGGTGTGAATGCCAGAGACTGGCCTCCCGAAGCTGTCTCTGCATTTCACAACCTGAAACAGGCCTTTGTTTCTGGCCCCCTCTTGAGGAGACCAAATCCTGGGAATGCATTTTTTATTGAAGTGGACGCTTCCTCAATGGGGGTGGGAGCTGTGCTTCTTCAAATCTTTGAGAAGAGACGCCAACCATGTGCGTTCTTCTCCAAAAAAAATTCTCAGGCAGAGAGGAATTATGCCATCGGTGATCGGGAACTTCTCGCAATTAAATTGGCGTTAGAGGAGTGGCGTCATCTCTTGGAGGGTTCCCCTCACTCCATAACGATCTTTACCGATCACAAGAATTTACAGTATCTACAGAATGCTAAACGTCTGAATCCTAGACAGGCCAGGTGGAGTCTCTTCTTTGCCCGTTTTAATTTCACGATTACCTACAAACCTGGTTCCTGCAACGGTCGGGCTGATGCGCTCTCTAGGTCATTTGACACTTTGGACGAGGAGTCCGCCCCTGAACCTGAGCCGATCATTCCAACCTCATGCATTGTTGCCCACTCTACCACCCTGAAGTCAAAAATTCCGCCTGGTAAGACCTTTGTCCCCGCTGAGCTAAGAGCTAAGATCCTTCGTTGGGGACATGATTCCAAGGTGGCAGGTCATTCTGGATTCCTCCGATCCTTCCTACTCATCAGTCGTCACTACTGGTGGCCTAATCTCCGCTCAGACGTCAAAGACTACGTTAAAGCTTGTCATGTCTGTGCTCAGTCCAAATCCTCCACACAAGCTCCTGCCGGTCTCCTCATGCCCTTGCCCATTCCTAAGGAACCCTGGGCCCATATTGCCATGGATTTTATCACCGACCTCCCACTGTCTGAGAATAATACAGTCATTTGGGTGGTAATCGATCGGTTCTCCAAGATGGCTCATTTTGTTCCTCTTCCTGGTCTTCCTTCTGCCCCTGCCTTGGTTCCCATTTTCATTCGAGAAATTCTCCGCCTACATGGGGTCCCTTCTCATATTGTTTCCGACAGGGGAGTCCAATTCACGTCTCGTTTTTGGAGAGCCTTTTGCAAATCCCTCAATATTGTCTTGGATTTTTCTTCTTCTTACCATCCCCAATCCAATGGACAGACTGAGAGGGTTAATCAGGAGTTAGAGGTCTTTCTTCGCACCTTTGTGTCTTCTCACCATGACGATTGGTCCTCTCTACTCCCGTGGGCAGAATTCTCCCATAACAATCATGTGAATACCAGTTCGCAGAAGACACCCTTTTTCACAGTTTATGAAAAACACCCTCAACTTCCTCTTCCCATGATCTGTTCTCCAGACATTCCAGCTTTGGCTTCGGTTCAGGAGTCTCTCAATTCCGTTTGGGGTCACGTTCATGATTCCCTCCGGGCAGCTGCTGAAAAATTCAAAGGCTTTGCCGACCGCCGCAGGCGTAAACCGCCTTCTCTTCAGCCAGGGGACAAAGTCTGGCTCTCTACCAGGAACATCAAGCTCCGAGTTCCTTCTCTGAAGTTTGCTCCACGATTCATCGGTCCATACACGGTAACTGCTAAACTGAATCCGGTTTGTTTCAAACTCCAGATTCCTAAGAGCCTTAAAATCACTAACTCCTTTCATGTTGCTCTTCTAAAGCCTTTAGTCCTCAATAAATTCTCTCGTCCTCTCCCTACCGTGGCGCCTGTCTCTGAGGATAATCAGGAGTACGAGATCAGTCAAATTCTGGACTCCCGACTCTGTAAAGGCGTTCTTCAGTACCTCGTTCATTGGAAAGGGTTTGGTCCTGAGGAGAGGTCTTGGATCACTGCATCTGAGGTCTTTGCACCTCGTCTGTTAAAGGAGTTTCATCTGAAGTTTCCCTCTAAACCTGGGCCCAGGCGGGGAAGGGGGAGGCCTCGTAAGAGGGAGGGTACTGTCATGGATATGCATTAATGTCTGTCTGCCATCTTACCTTTCCTCCTCATGTGTTCATCTTAGAGACCAGACCTCCTTCACCTGGCTTCCTTTATAATCTCCTCCCAGCCTGACTCCACCCCAGGCCCTATCACAGAACACTATATTAACCTGTGCACTGCAAGCCTGCTTTGCTGATCAACGTGTTTGTTAGGCATTGTGTGTTTGGGTTCCTGCCTGCCGTGTGCTACGTCTGTCTCTCTGTTACGTTATTGGCTTGTCCCCGACTATCCCTGTCTGCTCGTGACCCTTGACCTTCGGCTCGTTCTTTCGTTATCCTTGTCTGCTTGTGGCCCCTGACCTTCAGCTTGTTATTCGGTTCTCTCATATCTTGTGCTGCTGCTTCCCCTCTTTTCCCCTTATCCTACGGGGCGTGAGCTAGGAAACTCCAGGGGCCGCGACCTGGTCCCAGCCTGCAGCATAACATCCTCACCACTAGAGGCCCTGGAGAAGACCTGCTGGGTCTTAGACTCCGCGCCCTGGGGAATCTTGGCTCTAGCTTCCGTTAGGATCCCGGTTGTGCTCCTCTGGTCCCGCTTTCCACAACCACCCAGTTTCCTATCCGCAGAAGCCAGCCATAGGGTTCACTACCTCGCGGTGCACTCCTGTCCCCCTAAGGTGTGCATCTGTCACCTGGCCACAGGTGACCTTGACAATGATATTGCCTTTATTCAAGAAACTAATTTTAGAGAAAATAACCTCTCTTTGCTAAGAAACAGACTATTCAGTGGTGTACCATGCATTTAATCCGGACTCTAAAACGAAGGGTGTATCTATTATGATATCTAATAAGGTGGCTTGGGACCATAGAAATTCTTTGATAGATGTAGGTGGAAGATATCTGTTTATTAAAGGAGCAATTGGAGGGGTTAGAGTGACGCTGGCGTCATATTATGCCCCCAATATACAGCAAGATGCATTTGTAAAAAATATGTTGGGAAGACATTAATGGAGTTTACAGAGGGGCAGCTTATCCTGGGAGGAGATCTTAATGCCCCTTTGATCCCCAGTGAGGATACTTCATCAGGGACATCATCAGTATCACCTAAAATAAGGAAGGGGATCACACAGGCAATGACAGAAGCAAGAGTGGTAGACATATGGCGGTTATTACATCCAAAGGAAAAGGATTTTCCTTTTTCTCTAATCCCCATAGAGTATATTCCCGTATTGACGTTTTTTTCGTCCCACACAAACAACTACATTCAGTTAAGGAAGCTTCCATTGGTTCGATCACTTGGTCAGACCATGCACCGATTTTTTTAAAATACAATTTGGCAGAGAGAAACCATTCAGCCCCTATGATGTGGAAACTTAATGAAAGTCTCCTCCAGGACCCTATGGTAATGGAGGATATTAAGAAAGAGGTCAAATGTTTTTTTCAGACGAACGATAGTTCAGAAAGCACCCCGGGAATAATCTGGGAAACACATAAAGCTGTAATACGAGGAGTACTGATCAAACATGGAGCAAGGATCAAGAAGGAGAGAGAAGCTAAATTAACAGGGTTTTTAGCAAAAATTCAAAATCTAGAGGCACAACATAAGCACGCCCAAACTATAGAAGTAGAATGAGAATTATTTAACACTAGTAGACAAGTGACAGATCTATTAAAATACAGAGCAAAAATGTCATTACAGATAAGACGTAAATGCAGTTATGAGTCGGGTAATAAGTGCGGCAGACAACTGGCGACAACTGGCAAGAGCTCTACGGGAAATACATTCAAGGACATTTATACCCTCAGTTAGGAAAAGAGTTGAGGCTCAGTTACCCGGACAAATTGAGGAGGCGTTTGGCAATTTCTACTCCTCACTTTACAATTTGAGATTGAGAGATCCAGACCAGGCAGTGATGGAGGAATATCTAACATCAAGTGGAATGCCGAGTCTGACAGCAATTGTGCGTGAGGAGTTGGAATCACCAATAACATTAGAAGAAGTGCAGAATGCAATAAAACTAGCGAAAATTGGAAAAGCACCAGGACCGGATGGATTTTCAGTTCAGTACTATAAGTCACTTATCTCTGAGTTTGGACCCTATATGGTTAAAATGTTTAATGAGTTGGGGGATACAGCATCCCTCCATTCAGAGACAGTGAAATCTATGATATCGGTGATACCAAAAGAGGGTAAGGATCCAAAGCAGTGTGGAAGTTATAGGCCTATATTGTTATTAAACGCTGATTTGAAAATATTTAGCAAGATAATAGCCCTTAGGTTACAACAGCAACTCCCCCTTTTGATCCATCAAGACCAAGTGGGATTTATACCAACAAGGGAAGCAAGGGACAATACCATCAAGGCCGTGAATTTAATGCATATAGCCAACTCGACCAGGACCCTTTGCGTGTTCCTTGGAACAGACGTAGAGAAGACTTTTGATCGGGTGGGATGGGGGTTTATGTTTGCGGTCCTGCGACATATAAAATTAGGAGAGAACATGATCAGATGGATTGCTAGCATGTACAAAGGACCCACAGCTCAAGTAAAAGTAAATAGGGTAGTCTCCCCATCTTTTGTGATAACGAATGGGACAAGGGAAGGTTGTCCATTGTCCCCTTTAATATTTGCGTTAACCTTGGAACCTTTTCTGTGCAGAATACAGCTCAACAAGGACATCAGGGGAATTGAAATAGAAGGAATACAACATAAAGTTGCAGCATATGCAGATAATATGCTCTTTTCAATGACAAATCCGATAATTTCACTCCCGAACCTGTTTAAAGGGGTTGTAAAGGTTTGTTTTTTATTTTCTAAATAGGTTCCTTTAAGCTAGTGCATTGTTGGTTCACTTACCTTTTCCTTTGATTTACCTTCTAAATGTTTTTTTTCTTTGTCTGAATTTCTCACTTCCTGTTTCTCCTCACTAAACTTCACACCATCATCCGAGTGGTGTGGAGTCAGCCAGAACAGCTTACTGAACAGCTTACTGAGGAGGAACAGGAAGTGAGAAATTCAGACAAAGAAAACAAAGAAAAAAAACATTTAGAAGGGAAATCAAAGGAAGAGGTAAGTGAACCAACAATGCACTAGCTTAAAGGAACCGATTTAGAAAATAAAAAACAAACCTTTACAACCCCTTTAAGGAAATTGAGCTGTATGGTACACTTTCGTATTTTAAAATAAATTTCACTAAATCGGAGGCCTTGATGGTAGCAATCCTGAAGGAAATGACAAAGTCAATAAGTTCAAGCTACAAATTTAAATGGTCAGACCAATGTTTGAAGTACCTAGGGAACTATATTGCAGTAAACCCCTGTAAAATGTATGAGTTAAATTTCTTGCCAGTACTAAGCAAAGTATGTGGACTGCTGGAGAGATGGCACAGGGGAATGTTTTCCTGGTTTGGAAGGAGTAATATAATTAAAATGAATTTTTTACCAAAGATCCTGTACCTCCTCCAGGCAGTCCCAATTGTAATACCGAGAATTTTTTTCCCAAATATCCAAACATTACTCACAAAATTTATTTGGGCGTATAAACAACCAAGGATTAAGAGGACACTACTATCCTTATCAAAGCAATATGGAGGGCTGGCTGTCCCTGATGTATTTAAGTATTATCAGGCAGCCCACTTAGGTCGACTGTTGGATTGGTGTCGACATAGGGATATGAAAATCTGGCCAAATTTAGAGCAAGCACAGTGTAGGGAGCTTTTAAATAGAGCCCCTTGGTGCTATAGAGTTGTTTAAGCCAATACTAAGTCACACCTAACAATAGGACCTACACTACGGGTGTGCTATAATCTTTTTTCCAAGGATAAGATATCTACACAGAATTCACCTTTGGTGCCTATATTAGGTAACCCTCAATTTATACCAGGTATACAGAAAGGACCCTTTGCGGTACTGATTGAACAAGGACTGTATCAAGCCTCGCATTTTATGAGATCAGGCAACTGGCCAACATTGCAGGAACTGATGTATAGAAATGGCCCTTTCCAATTAGATTTTTGGCAAGCGGCACAATTAAGAAATTTCCTAAGTACTGCAGTAGCACCATGCTCCTTGGACCGCAGTTTAACACCATTTGAGAAACAATGCATGGAAAAAGAACCAATTACGCACGCAGTATCTAAAATGTATGCGTTACTAATTAAATCACCGGAGAATTTTCAGTTGCCCTTTTTCCATAAATTTGGGAAATAGACCTGGGGAGGACCTTTTCGGAGGACCAAAAAACTAAAATGATACAATCTATATTTAAGACAGCAACATGTACAAAAATACAGGAAACAAATTATAAAATTATTTCACAATGGTACAAAACCCCAGAAATACTTCAAAGGTGTTTCCCGAATATATCAGGGGAGTGTTGGAGATGTCAGATAGAACAGGGAACCTTGTTACATATTTTTTGGTCCTGCCCCAGAGTTAAGGAATTCTGGAAGGAAGTCCGAGAGATTACTCAAAAATTTCTAGTATAGACAAACAGGTAAAAAAGAGAAATCTATTTGAAAATTTGGTCACCATGGAATAGTTTCATTTCTTCAGAGGAAGGGAAGAAGCGAATTGATAGAAATTAGAGAAGAGATGGGAGGGGGGGGGGGGAAAGTGGAGGGAAACATTTGGGTTTTTCTTTTTTCTTGGGGGGGGGGGGGATAGGGAAGGGAATGGAAATGGACTATAAATAAGGAGGGTGGATGGAATATTGCGAGATAGTAGCCAAACAGGCAGGGCCATGGGATAGCGTCGTCCCATGATCAGACACAGGAAAATAATATGAGGTGGAATTTAGAGGGGAGGAACTCCCCTCCTTTTTCTTTCAATACTTTATTGTTGTTTCTTTTTTAACCTCGCTCCTTACTATGGTTTAGAAATGTCTCACTTTGTCCTCCCCACCCCTAGTGGATATTACCCTAGAAAGGAGGAGTTGGTAGGACTAGGGGGCATCAAATGTACTAATTTACTTTTTGTTAAATATATCGAAGGAGGATATGTTAAAATATGTAAAGATGGTTTATTTTTTGTGCCTGTTTTCTTTATTCCTTTCCCTGTATAAAGGAAAAAAAGTTGAAAAAAAAAAGAAATAAAAAGAAAGTTTTACCTTTAGTTCTACTTTAACAACCTGTTAAATCACAAGGGCAGTGGAATGGCAGATTTGCATGCCAATATGTCCTATCAAATGAATTAACATTTCATATTACTGTAAATTACAGATAATTTTTGATTGACCGACTTGTAACTGCATTACACTGAATATACATTTTGCATATTAGTAAATGAAAGTGGACAGAGATCAGCATATATATGCACAATAGTCTAATGGCACCATCATCCCTGTAAAATTGTGAAAACTAGCTGAACAGGATATGGGACTATAAAGGTGCTAGATTGTAAATTATAAAGATCACAAACCAAGTGATATATAGAAAAATATAATTTTCTTTATTTATTACATACATTGTAAAAACTGAAACATACACACACTTTGACCTTCGCAGGTAAACACCTACTACCTAACAATAGACAGTCGCAGGATGTATTCAGTAGGAAGAAACGTCTATTGTATTTCTACAGTTTCGCCATTGAGGCTTCGTCAGGAATAGACGCAAAGAACACTTTAATACATTTTAAGGGTAAGTTCCAGCTTTAAGGTGTAAAAAGAAAGAAAAACAAATTACTATACAAATTAAACATAAAATTTTAAAGTATAAATATAGAGCATATTCTGACACGGTACACATGTGCATCCCCCAATGAGGATCAAGCAAGACACAATCATTCAGGCAAAGGAATCCCACTATGTGTTCCGTACCTCCTTGAAGCACAGAAAACCTGAGCAGATGGAACCAACCCCTCCAGGTACCCACGCAGACAACCTCGTCCAAGATAGCCACAACTCCCGTAAGGGAGGATGAAAAATTGTATATTGAAGGAAGTATTTCTAGGTGTGCCTCTAATATATA
Source organism: Rana muscosa (assembly GCA_029206835.1). Lineage (NCBI taxonomy): Eukaryota > Metazoa > Chordata > Amphibia > Anura > Ranidae > Rana > Rana muscosa. The sequence goes on from CM055116.1 coordinate 846,555,729, forward strand.
AATTAAAATTAATAATAACGAAACACTGGAAGGAGAAAGGATAAGTGTGTCGGTCCAACAACAGACATCTCCTATACAGACCACGCTCACCTACCTCCTATTGTGCACCTATCCAATCAACTTGGGAGCTCATCTAAAACCAGGATGGGATCAATTGGTTTGTATTAGGACAGATTTGCATTTAGACCCATCTAGATAAAAAATATTGTTAATAAAAAATTGTTAGTGATATACTCCTAGTTAATCCTGAATACAGGATAACAATAAAGGAAAACGAATTAATGATATTTGAGTGACAACTTCTCACCGGATGAAAGGTCACAAACAATTTGGGCCGAATCCACCTCTGAAGTAGAGGTGGACTCCTTGTCCAAAACGTGAGGCCTTGGAGTGTATGAGAGGTTAAATCCTCATTCAAGGTAAACAATTGAGAACAGCAATCCACCTGAATCAAAATTACATATATAGGAATGACCAATCAATATGGAGATAGCCCCACATAATGTGGTCAGTAAATAGTTCAGAAATCTACCTGTTTTGTAGTCCGCATCCAGCATGAGCTCCCACAAGTGTCCCAATGCAGCTAATGCTGTCTGGGATTTATATATCCTCCCCCGAACCGCCAAAACGCAGCGTGTGACGTCACGCCGTTCTGACGCTTCACGGACGCAAATAGGGAGGGACCTAGGTGCGTGGACTGACACCCGGAATCCAGGAAATTACATCACTTCCTGCATATGCCGTCTGCGCACAGGATGACTTTCTGTGCAGACACTGCATCACTGAACAGGAAGTCAGGAGCGTGTCCAGATGGTAGGGGCAGAATACCGGCAAGGAATCCTTTGGGGCCACGCATCACAGGATCCTCAATGTGGGCGAAAACAAGACCAAACTCACACTTAGTGAATGTGTCCAGTGTACACCCTTGGGCATCCCTACGGGAAAGTGGGTATGAGGAACGAGGTTCAGCCAAGGCATATGCGTGTGCATCCATGGGGAATTGAGTCCATCCACCTGAGCTAGAATGGTGGATGAGGGATATCTGTCCCGAGATCCTGCATCAACTTCATCCCATAGGAGAGCAAAGTTGGAAGGGAATCATGTACACCGTGTCAAAAATAGCTGCAAAGAAAAATCAATGCAAAAAGTGATAACATATTACATAGTACAGTTGGTAATTACAGACATTTACCACTGTACATCAATAAGTGTTACAGAAAAAGACAAAAATAAAAAACATATAAAATAAATTAAATTAACCTCCCATACATAGAGAGATATTGTTGGCATAGAGTTTGTAAAGCCCTACCCAGGTGCTGTATCCCACCAGCCCCCACCCCAGGGGGTGTGCCATCAACCTCAACGATGGTAAAAATAAGAGCTCAAAGGTAGGGGAACCGATGAACAGGGAGTGAAGGGCTCATAAGAAGTAAAGTTGGGCCCAATTGCAGTATGAATCCCATTGACCTATAGTGTATAGGTCAAGGGTAGAGCAGATGGAAATAAATGGAAAACGGACCTTGAGCATGAGGGAACTGGACATAGTGCTATAAACACTGTTTTCACAAAAACGGCTTAAAACAAATACCCTTGTTTAAACCCGGAAAACGGGTTGCCTGTAACAGATAGATCCATCTGCTTTCAAGCTGGAGGAGTTTCTTGTCGATCTCCCCCCCTCGTTCATGTTGAGGTATATGTTCCAGTGCAAAGAACTTGATTGATTTCAAATCAAAATTGTGATAAAGGCCCACATGACGGCTGATTTGCGTCTCCATTCTGCGTTTTGCAATCAGGGAAACATGGTCCCTGATCCTGCAAAACAGGGGACGCTTGGTTTTGCCCACATAGAAGGCTCCGCAGGAGCACTTCATAATGTAGATGGCACCAACTGATTGACAATTACACCTGTGTTTCGGTGTCCATGTGGTGTCATTGGGAAGTACCACAGTTTTACCTGTTAGGACAAAGCTACAGAAATTACATTTGCCGCAAGGGTATGTACCTGGTGTTCGTTTTTTTACTACATTTCTGTTCGTATGATGACTTGATACCAGGGTATCCCTAAGTGACTTAGACCTCCTGTAGGTTATCTCTGGGTAAGATTTAATAAACCTAGATAATCTCTGGTCTGCAGTGAGTAAATACCAAAACTTGTTATAGATAGTTCGATTTTTTGCATGCTGATGGTTACATTTGGTGATGATTCTTGTGGACATACTTGATCTATCCAGTCTAGATTTATAGATAAGTGACTTCCTATTAAGGTTCTTTACTTTATTGAAAGCTTTCTTTAAACTGGTCTTGCTGTATCCTCTGGCTTGGAGACGTTCATTAAGAGAGTCAGACTCTCTTTGAAAGTCCTCATCCAGTGTGCAATTGCGTTTCACCCTAAGAAATTGACTATAGGGTATACTCTTTTTTAGTTGTTCAGGATGTGAACTGTCCGCGTGTAAAAGACTATTACCGGCAGAGGGCTTTCTAAATAGTGTGGAACATAGTTCACCCCTTTCATTTTTGAAAATCTCCACATCCAAAGAAGTGATTCTTGCCAGATCAAAAGCATAAGTAAATTTTAAATATAAGTGTTTACTTGTAACTGTTCCAAAAAGCTAGTCAGTTCTTCTCTAGATCCCGCCCAAACCATAAAAACATCATTGATGTAGCGATGCCAGGATATGATCCTGCCTACATCAATTTGTTTCGATTCGTCTGCAAATAGATCATGCTCCCACCATCCCCAGATACAGGTTTGCATATGAGGGTGCACACGTTGCCCCCATAGCAACACCCTGCATCTGGAGGTAGTGGGAGCCCTTGAAAACAAAAAAATTATGTGTCAAAACAAAACTCAACAATTCTATGACGAAGTCATTATACTTCCAGGAGTAACACAGGTGTAATTGTCAATCAGTTGGTGCCATCTACATTATGAAGTGCTCCTGCGGAGCCTTCTATGTGGGCAAAACCAAGCGTCCCCTGTTTTGCAGGATCAGGGACCATGTTTCCCTGATTGCAAAACGCAGAATGGAGACGCCAATCAGCCGTCATGTGGGCCTTTACCACAATTTTGATTTGAAATCAATCAAGTTCTTTGCACTGGAACATATACCTCAACATGAACGAGGGCGGGGAGATCGACAAGAAACTCCTCCAGCTTGAAAGCAGATGGATTTATCTGTTACAGGCAACCCGTTTTCCGGGTTTAAACGAGGTAATCAGTTTTAAGCCATTTTTGTGAAAACAGTGTTTATAGCACTATGTCCAGTTCCCTCATGCACAAGGTCCGTTTTCCATTTATTTCCATCTGCCCTACCCTTGACCTATACACTATAGGTCAATTGGATTCATACTGCAATTGGGCCCCACTTAACTTCTTATGAGCCCTTCACTCCCTGTTTATCGGTTCTACTCCCTTGAGCTCTTATTTTAGCATCGTTGAGGTTGATGGCACACCCCTTGGGGTGGGGGCTGGTGGGATACAGTACCTGGGTAGGGCTTTACAAACTCTATGCCAACAATATCTCTCTGTATGGAAGGTTAATTTAATTTATTTTATATGTTTTTTATTTTTGTCTTTTTCTGTAACACTTATTGATGTACAGTGGTAAATGTCTGTAATTACCAACTGTACTGTGAAATATGTTATCACTTTTTGCATTGATTTTTCTTTGCAGCTATTTTTGACACGGTGTACATGATTCCCTTCCAACTTTGCTCTCCTATGGGATGAAGTTGATGCAGGATCTCGAACAGATATCCCTCATCCACCATTCTAGCTCGGGTGGATGGACTTAATTCCCCATGGATGCACACGCATATGCCTTGGCTGAACCTTGTTCCTCGTACCCACTTTCCCGTACGGACACCCAAGGGTGTACACTGGACACATTAACTAAGTGTGAGTTTGGTCTGGTGTTCGCCCACATTAAGGATCCTGTGATGCGTGGCCCCAAAGGATTCCTTGCCGGTATTCTGCCCCTACAATCTGGACACGCTCCTGACTTCCTGTTCAGTGATGCAGTGTCTGCACAGAAAGTCATCCTGTGCGCAGACGGCATATGCAGGAAGTGATGTCATTTCCTGGATTCCGGGTGTCAGTCCACGCACCCAGGTCCCTCCCTATTTGCGTCCATGAAGCGTCAGAATGGCGTGACGTCACACGCTGTGTTTTGGCGGTTCGGGGGAGGATATATAAATCCCAGACAGCATTAGCTGCATTGGGACACTTGTGGGAGCTCATGCCGGATGCAGACTACAAAACAGGTAGATTTCTGAACTATTTACTGACCACATTATGTGGGGCTATCTCCATATTGATGGTCATTCCTATATATGTCATTTGGATTCAGGTGGATTGCTGTTCTCAATTGTTTACCTTGAAAGAGGATTTCACCTCTCATCCACTCCAAGGCCTCACGTTTTGGACAAGGAGTCCACATCTACTTCAGAGGTGGATTCGGCCCAAATTGTTTGTGACCTTTCATCCAGTGAGAAGTTGTCACTCAAATATCATTAATTCGTTTTCCTTTATTGTTATCCTGTATTCAGGATTAACTAGGAGTATATCACTAACAATTTTTTATTAACAATATTTTTTATCTAGATGGGTCTAAATGCAAATCTGTCCTAATACAAACCAATTGATCCCATCCTGGTTTTAGATGAGCTCCCAAGTTGATTGGATAGGTGCACAATAGGAGGTAGGTGAGCGTTGTCTGTATAGGAGATGTCTGTTGTTGGACCGACACACTTATTCTTTCTCCTTCCAGTGTTTCGTTATTATTAATTTTAATTGATATATTAATTACAGGCACACCTAGAAATACTTCCTTCAATATACAATTGTTGTGGCTATCTTGGACGAGGTTGTCTGCGTGGGTACCTGGAGGGGTTGGTTCCATCTGCTCAGGTTTTCTGTGCTTCAAGGAGGTACGGAACACATAGTGGGATTCCTTTGCCTGAATGATTGTGTATTGCTTGATCCTCATTGGGGGATGCACATGTGTACTGTGTCAGAATATGCTCTATATTTATACTTTAAAATTTTAAGTTTAATTTGTATAGTAATTAGTTTTTCTTTCTTTTTACACCTTAAAGCTGGAACTTACCCTTAAAATTGATCAAAGTGTTCTTTGCGTCTATTCCTGGCGAAACTGTAGAAATACAATAGACATTTCTTCCTACTGAATACATCCTGCGACTGTCTATTGTTAGGTAGTAGGTGTTTACCTGCGATTGTCAAAGTGTGTGTATGTTTCAGTTTTTACAATGTATGTAATAAATAAATATTTTTCTATTTTTCTATATATCACTTGGTTTGTGATCTTTATAATTTACAATTTTGCATATTAGGTTACAAGCTAAACTTTCTTGTGGAAATGAGGGTAAAAGCTCTTTGTTTGCCCCTTATCTGTGTACTAACCAGGGAATTCTGATAGTGTGGTCCATAATAAATCAGTATAATCTTCCACAGTTAAAAATTCACAGGACAGGCTGCACTTTGGCTTTGCTGTCTTCCTGCGGCTGGCAACTAGAAGAGAGTAAAAAAATAATACCGATAAGAATAATCATTAAAAATAAAACCAGATTATGTTCTGAGAAGAGCAAACTCTGGGAAAAAGTGTAATTACAATTACAACACTTGCAATGTTATTTGTGGTAATATATATATATATATAAAGTACAAATTGTAAAAATTTTACTAAAGCGCTGATGTGGATATAAAAATAGAAAATGTGAAATATTAAAAGATAAATAAATGATAATTGCTGCAATTATTTGAATCGTGTACTGATATCACAAAAAAGGGCTAAATATAAAATTAATAATGCGCTAAAATCAACCTCCTAATATTGCACAGTGCTCCAACAATCCTACTAATAAATAAATGTCACAAAATTAATCCTGATATTTAAAATGTAATGACAAGGAGTTTTCCACCACCATAAAGTGAGTAAAAAATACTCCCAAAGTTAATGATTAAATGCCTTAATAGGGGAAAAAACACAGACACCTATCTTGATTGATTTGATTTCAAAGAACGATATCCAATTAGTTATATGAGAGTCTCTGGTGATCTCCACATGCGCTGGACAATTCAAGCGACGATGTTTCACATGCTGCAATTCTCAAAAGAAATAGGACATCATCATTGCGCAGATATATTAGACTAAAAACAAATAAGGGTTTAGGTGGTTACACTCACATATAGCCCACACTTGTTTCGCATATAGAGCGGTCAGTTGCATACAGCTTGATTCTCCTCACTCCCCATCCAGCACAATCAAAGCACTGTGGGTGACATCACTGGCTCCTCCCGACGCGTTGCATCACTAGACACGTGACTTTCTCAAGGGTGACCATGTGACGAACGTGCTGAGTATTTAAGCCATAGTAAGCGTGCCAGTTGCCATAGTGGCATGGGAGTTGGATGCATCATCATGCCGTTAATTGCGTTCTGAATTCTATTTAACTGACAGCAATATATTCAATAAGATACAAAATATACAATCATAATTTTAATAAATATCATGTTTGAAATTTTAAAACTTTCTAAATCTCTAAAAATACTATGAATGAACCAAGATATACACATTTAGACACTAGGCTCCCTCCCGTGGTGATAAATAATATTGCAGCTATTTGCTTAATAACACACACTATCATTCGAACATACTGCTGTATAATATATATAAATAATTAAAATCCCTAAAAATATATATTAAAAATCCGATATGAAGCAATTTAAATCAAAATCTATATTTAAACCCATAGGGGAGAAAGTGCACATCTCGGATATCCATCTGGATTCACTTTTACTCAATTCTCTAACCCTATTACTCCCTCTCCAATGTGATTTATACTTTTCAATAGCCCAAAATTTGAGACCCGTGGGGTTTTTATTGTAGCATAATGCGAAATGACGTGAGACACTATGCTTCGGAAATCCATTCCTGATAATTTGTATATGTTCTTGTATCCTCTTCTACATAGGGCGTTTTATTCTTCCTATATATTGCAATGAGCACGGACATTGCAATATGTATACTACCCCTTCTGTTCTGCATGAAATTAAGTCTTTTATTTGATATTCTTATTTAGTGCTGGTGGACATACAATTAATACATTTTTGACCATTTTGATTAGTATTTCTGCAGACATAGGATCTTTTACATGGAAAAAATCATTTTTCTTGAAAAAAGGTAAATTCCTGGGATTTTTTTGGTGGATCTGTGACATTTTTTGCTATCAGATCCCTTAAGGTGGGTGCCTTCCTGTATACAAAACAAGGTTTCTCCGGTAGGATGGTTCGCAGTTGTCTATCTGCTAAAAGGAGTGACCAATATTTTTTAAAAATGCGCTCAACTTGCCTATGTTGGATACTATAGTTTAGAATCATTGGAATTTCTTGATACTGTATCATTTTCTTTTCTTTATCTTGTATCAAGTCTTCCCTCTGTAATTGCAATACTTTCTTTATCTTTTCGTCTATAAAATGTTCATTATAGCCTTTATGGATAAATTTCTCACCTATCATTTTAGCTTGCTCCAGGAAGGTGCTTTTATTAGTGCAATTTTTCCTCAGGCGTATCATTTGCCCTTTAGGTATATTTATTAACCATGGGTCTAAATGGCAGGTATCCACTGATATATAAAACTGTTCCTTTCTACAGGTTTAAAAAAGGTTTTCGTTGTCAATCCATTTTCAGTTAATTGTATTTCCAGATCCAGAAAATGTATTGATCTATTGCTGATCTCATACGTAAGCTTAATCTTTTTTTGGTTGTTATTCAATTTTTCAAGAAATTCCATCAAGCTATTTTTGTCATAAAGATATTAGCAACGCTTGGTGCGTATTTTGCTCCCATTCCAATACCATTAAGCTGCCTATAAAAATCTGAGTTGTACCAAAAATAATTGTGTTGTAAACTGAATGCCAGACATCTTAAAATAAACCTTTTTTGCTTCAAGATAAGATTGCTGTATTTGTCCATGGCCCATCTTGATGCTTTTATAGCCTCCTCATGATCTATGATTGTGTAAAGTGATGATACATCTGCTGTCGCTATCAAATAATTCTGATCTGGCCTGATTTCAATAGTACTCAGTATTTGGATCAGGTGCTTAGTGTCCCTTAGGTAGGCTGGTGTTTGCGGTACCAAAGGTTGCATGAATTTATCCACATATTCTCCAAGTCTTGCATTAATCTATTGTATTCCATTTATTATGGGTCGTCCTGGAGAGTTATTCTGATCCTTATGTAGTTTTGGTATCGTACAAATAATTGGCACCCTACATGTTTCTGGTATGAGATATTTTTCCTCCTTCTTTGTTAGTATATTATTCATACTTCCTTTTTGTATCAATTCATATAGTTCAACTTTATATTCTCTCGTTGGATTTCCTCTCAGTTTTATATATGTGCTTGTATCACTCAATTGTCCTAAAAGTTCATTATTGTAGTATTCTTTAGATAATACTACAATTGCACCCCCTTTGTCAGCCGGTCTGCCCACAACTTTCTTGTTTTCCTCTAGTTCTTTTATACCCTTTCTGATATCTTGCGGATATTTCATTTTTATTTTTTTTTTATTTGTCTATTTATTGTGTCACCATTTTCTTGAAGACTTCTATATGTTCATTATTGTGAACTGGTGGATTGAATAAAGATTTATTTCTTAATTTGCGATGCATTATTCTCCCTGGTGTATCAACTTTTCCTCTATTCACCAAAGGGGTTTTATTTAACATATACTTTTTGATATTTAGTCTCCTCATATATTTTTGAATGTCCACATATAGTTCAAAATTATTAAGATTTCGTTTTGGTGCATATTTTAATCCTTTATCCAGTGTCAGTAGTTTAGTTCTTGTTAATTCTATTCCGCTCAGATTATATATGCCTTCCCCTACTACTCTCTTTTTCTTTTGGATCTTGAATCCTCCTCGGCATCCCCTCTTGTGTTTGGACTTCTTGTATTTACCATTCTGTCATGCCGAGGAGGTGTTCTCTCACTTCTGCGTTGGTCTAAAAAAGAGTTTGACTGATCATCTTCTCTCTAGTCCTTTAAAGCTTCATATCGGTTATCCTTGTAAGTATTGCGTGGACATTTATCCATCCTTTTGTCCCCCTTCTTTTATATTATTTTCTTCAGTCAGACTGAGGCTCATTATACACACATTTATATCTATATTCAGATACTTCTGTCGCATCGGCTCCTGATGAGTGGACAGATTCCACGAAACGCGTCAAGCCTTGTTGATCCCACAGCAACATTATACCTTGAAATCATGTACCCAGCCATTAATCATGTCTGATGTTGTTAATAATTTTTTCAATCATTGTCAACTATGTTGATTGTCTATGTGAAACTTTGATGTTAGTATTGGGTATTCACTTTCCGTGTCCCTATACCACAATACCGTATATACATATGAATTTACCCATGTACTTATGTATATTTTATATTTGCATTGTGTATGGTTTTATCTGTATTGCTATATGAAATACATCATTTACAGACACACAGCACATTTTTTGCCTCCTTTTTGCATGCTTCACTTAAAGTCCCAAAGTCCCCTTGTTTTTCTAATAGTATCAGGGATGGAGGCATTGGACCCATATGTCCTGTACCTCATTTAAAGTCCCAACCTCTTTCCCATTCCCTTTGAATCAGATCCATTAGGTTTATCCCTGTATTGCCTTTCGGGGGACCTATATCTTTGGTCCCTACTAGGGGTCATTATCCGTACCTCTCTTTCAGGGGATGAGGTCGTGGATCCTAATTTTCCTTCTTTTAAATTCAATTGTCATTTAAAAGTTTGCTCTAGTTTGTAATCATTTGTATCTCTCAGATATTTTATTTTTTTCCTTTGTTTAATTTCCACATCCTTCTGTTCTAATACTTTGTTTAGCTGATTTGTCAGAGTAACAAAGGAGGGTGAATCCTTGTAAGCTTCTAGTATGGCTTTACAGTCTGCAATCTGTTTATTTATATTTGCAATCTTTCTCTGTTTCCTTTTTATTGAAAACTGCAAAACTTCAAAACCCTTTTTATTAAAAAAATTTAACCATTCATCTACTCCATCCTGATCTAATAGACCATCATTGATGGGAACATCCCATCTTAACCTCCTTGGTACAATACTTTATTTTATGTACTGTTCATGAGTTGTGAGATCCCACCATAGACTCACTTTTTTTAGGTGTCCAAATTTTCAAAAATTTGTGTCTAAATCCCCTGTGTCAATAGTTTGACTACTAGTAAAAACATCCTTTAAATCCACCGTGCGATTTTCCATAACTTTAAATATATCCATATCTGCCGCTCAAGTGAATAGTAGAAAGGAACAGATAATATACGAGTGGATACCTGCCATTTTGACCCATGATTAATAAATATACCAAAAGGGCAAATGATACGCCTGAGGAGAAATTGCACTAATAAAATCACCCTACTGGAGCAAGCGAAAATGATAGGTAAGAAATTTATCCATAAAGGCTATAATGAGCATTTTATAGAAGAAAAGATAAATAAAGTATCACAATTACCGAGGGAAAACTTGATCCAAGATAAAGAAAAGAAAACGATACAGTATCAAGAAATTCCAATGATTCTAAACTATAGTATCCAACATAGGCAAGTTGAGCGCATTTTAAAAAAATATTGGTCACTCCTTTTAGCAGATAGACAACTGCGAACCATCCTACCGGAGAAACCTTGTTTTCTATACAGGAAGGCACCCACCTTAAGGGATCTGATAGCAAAAAATGTCACAGATCCATCAAAAAAAAATCAGGAATTTACCTTTTTTCAAGGAAAGGGATTTTTTCGATGTAAAAGATGCTATGTCTGCAGAAATACTAATCAAAATGGTCAAAAATGTATCAATTGTATGTCCATCAGCACTAAAAAAGAATACCAAATAAAAGACGTAATTTCATGCAGAACAGAAGGGGTAGTATACATATTACAATGTCCGTGCTCATTGCCATATATAGGAAGAACAAAACGCCCTATGTGGAAGAGGATACAAGAACATATGCAAAATATCAGGAATGGATTTCCGAAGCATAGTGTCTCACGCAGTGCCACACTGCTGGTCATGTGTTGGATTGGCTCCTGTTCAGTGGATTGTCGGCAACCTGTGCACTGCCTAGGGAGTTGACCTGGTCAGATCACAGGTTTATTTCCTTTAGCCTGGCCCTACCGGAAGGGAAACCTCCACATATCCCAGATTGCTCTGGCCCCAGGGTTTTCTCAAGAAACTTTTCAAAAGTCTGCCCAGACAGATTTGGAAACCTTGTGGCTACGAGTATTAAGCAGCAAAACTTTTTTGAGCTGGGCGACCCGGTAGAGAAACGGAGTATTTTTCAGGAGTCGGTTGAAGTGGCTCTTGATGTGTTAGCACCCCGTAGGATGAGATCTAATCCCCGTCCCCTGGGCAAGAGCCCGCAATGGTTTACCGAGGAGCTTAGGCTTCTCAAAAAGCGGGTTCGGTCCAGGGAGAGACGCTGGCGGAAGTTACTTCTGGAAGCTGACAAAAAGCTGCATCTGGTGGTCCTCTATCTTTATAAGAGGGCTATTAGAGAGGCTAAAAAGATCTACTTCCGAGAGCGAATCAGGAAGGCAGCCAACAGCACGGCCAAACTTTTCAAGATCTCCTCAGAGTTAACCCATCCCGAAGCTACCAGCTCTGCTCCCAAGGAGTCACAGGACTGGTGCCAGGAGCTCGCTGACTTCTTTGTTTCTAAGGTTAAGACCATTAGAGACAACATTCACAGGCTAGAGACTGTGCAAGAGGACATCTGCCACACAGAGTTTTGTCCCCTGGATTGCCCGGGTTCCAACCAGTTACGGTTATACAGGTGGTTGAGGTAATTGCCTCTTTGAAACCATCTTCCTCTCCATTAGATGTATGTCCTGCCGGGCTGGTTATAAAATCTGCTGCCCTTTTGGCCCCCTTTATTGGGGAGACAATCAACTGCTGCTTCAGGACAGGTACTGTCCCAGGCGCTCTAAAGCGGGGCGTAGTCTTGACCCTGCTGAAGAAACCGACCTTGGACCCAGACATACTGGGCAACTACAGGCCGATTTCCACCTTGCCTTTTGTGGCAAAGGTGATGGAGCGCCTGGTGGTTATCCAGCTACAGGCTTACCTTGAGTCTTTCTATCTCTTGGACGAATTCAAGTCCGGATTTCGACCTGGACATAGAACAGAGACGAGCCTCATCTCTTGTCTATGATGATGTCCTTCACAGTTCGGACATGGGTGACTCAGTAGCTCTGGTTCTTTTGGATCTGTCGGCCGCATTTGATACCATTAATCATGGAATCTTACTGGAGCGGATGAAGTCAGTTTTGGGTATGAGTGGGTCGGCTTTGGCATGGGTGGCCTCTTTCTTAGAGGGCAGAGTTCAGGGAGTCAAGACTGGCCCCTTTTACTCTAAGTCCACTGCCCTGGATTGCGGAGTACCACAGGGCTCTGCCTTGTCTCCCCTGCTGTTTAATATCTATATGAGGCCCCTTGCTGACCTGCTAAAGTCCCACGCCGTCCATTACCATGTTTATGTGGACGACACCCAGGTTTACTTAAAGATTCCTAGGAACCAGACGCCTGATGCCACCCTTGCCAGCTGTTTGGAGGCCATCAACACATGGATGTCTGCCAACTTCCTGAAACTTAATGGGGGAAAAACTGAGGTGATCATCTTCAGCGATCTGGCGACCCCTCCAGATATCCCACCTTGGCCTCCCTCATTTGATCCTGCTCCGGAGGTGGCCCCCCAGGTCCGTGATCTGGGATTTGTCCTAGATTCAGATTTAACTTTGGCTCCTCAGGTAAAGAGGATCGTCAGTGCATGTCACTGGCAGCTAAAACTCCTGAGGGGGCTGTTTAAATATTTGGATATCTTGGACAGAAAAACTGTCATCTGCGCCACGATAGGCCTAGACTACTGAAACTCTCTTTATCTGGGATTGCCAAAGATGTTAGTGCAGAAGCTTCAACTTATTCAAAATGCTGCGGCTAGGTTACTCGTGGATGTCCCGCTGAGGGATCATATCACCCCTGTCCTCTGCGCCTTGCACTGGCTGCCAGTCCACTATCGCACCTTATTTAAGGCCGGATGTATTATGTTTAAGATAATGAGAGGCCTGCCCCAAGCTATCTCTGCTCTCGTTTTCATAAACAAGCTTTTGTTAGATCACTCAGATCTACCGGCAGAGATCTCCTCCACATCTCGGTGCCCAAGAAGATCCGGCGTGGTGGTCAGGCCTTCTCCCACCAGGGTGCCGTTTTGTGGAATAGTCTCCCTGTCGAGCTCCAGGAGGCCCCTACTATTCCGGTCTTCCGCGGGTTACTGAAGACTTGGCTTTTCACGCAAGCCTTCCCTGCGTAGCCTCTCTCTTCCACCCTTTCTGCCACTCTGTGCTGCTTCTGGTTCCTGGGTCCTCTTCTCCCAGAAACTCTGCTATGCACGTCGGGACCCTTCGGGGTAAGACCGCGCTATATTAAGATACCTCTCAACTCAACTCAACTCAACTCACGTCATTTCGCATTATGCCACAATAAAAACCCCACAGGTCTCAAATTTTGGGCTATTGAAAAGTATAAACCACATTGGAGGGGGAGTAATAGGGTTAGAGAATTGAGTAAAAGTGAATCCAGATGGATATTCGAGATGTGCACTTTCTCCCCTATGGTTTCAAATATAGATTTTAATTTAAAATTGCTTCATATCGGATTTTTAATATATATTTTAATAGATTTTAATTATTTATATATATTATACAGCGGTATGTTTGAATGATAGTGTGTGATTAAGGAAATAGCTGCAATATTATTTATCACCACGGGAAGGAGCCTAGTGTCTAAATGTGTATATTGGTTCATTCATAGTATTTTTAGCGATTTAGAAAGTTTTAAAGTTTCAAACATGATGTTTATTAAAATTATGATTGTATATTTTGTATCTTATTGAATATGATGATGCATCAAACTCCCATGTCACTATGGCAACTGACACGCTTACTATGGCTAAAATACTCAGCACGTACGTCACATGGTCACCCTTGAGAGAGTCACATGTCTAGTGACGCAACGCGTCGGGAGGAGCCAGTGACATCACCCACAGTGCTTTGATTGTGCTGGATGGGGAGTGAGGAGAATCAAGCTGTATGCAACTGACCTCTCTATATGCGAAACAAGTGTGGGCTATCTGTGAGTGTAACCACCTAAACCCTTATTTGTTTTTAGTCTAATATATCTGCGCAATGATGATGTCCTATTTCTTTTGAGAATTGTGGCACGTGAAACATTGTGGCTTGAATTGTCTAGCGCATGTGGAGATCACCAGAGACTCTCATATAACTATTTGGATATCTTTCCTTGAAATCAAATCAATCAAGATAGGCGTCTGTGTTTTTTTCCCTATTAAGGCATTTATTCATTAAATTTGGGAGTATTTTTTATTCACTTTATGGTGGTGGAAAACTCTTTGTCATTACATTTTAAATATCAGGATTAATTTTGTGACATTTATTTATTAGTAGGATTGTTGGAGCAATGTGCAATATTAGGAGGTTGATTTTAGCGCATTATTAATTTAATATTTATATATAAAGTGCGCTCTCAAAATTAAGTGCATAAGCTCATAAGCTTAGATGGAAGTACCACGTGTGTATAAACAATTGATACAATATAATAAAAAATTATGGTTCTATTAGAAACCACTTTGGTAACAAAGAACGTGTGTATGAAGTAAATTAGGCCATCTATAAATCATCTGCTATATCAAATGACAGTGTCCATCCAAAACAGTGCATAAGTGAAAGTTCAATGCACACATATCCAAAAATGCTTCACCACCATGTTAAGGAATTAATAGATGGCAGCTTACCAGGTCCTAAGATCCTAACAGGATCTATATGCGTGTGTCTCCACAAAATGATTACATTTTTGTAAGTGCAGCTTTTTATTAAACTCTTATTCGTTTAAAAAGATAATGCACTATGAGCTTTTTCTACCTCTCCAACACGCTTTTTTCTGAGCACTTAAAGCTAGTTTTGCAACACCTGGAGGGCCGCCGGTTTGAGACCCTGCTTTAGATAATAAGATAGTAGTTGCATGAGTTATAGACAGTATTGTGATTCATATCAGCAGTGTCTGCATTCCCCCAATTATTATTGCCAATAATGTTATGGTTCTAGAGGTAGCCTTGCCATGTAACAAAAAAAAGAAAACAGAAACTAAACAATAATACTGATTTGGTGCTGTCCACTCTGGCCCTGCTGCCATATCCTGTTAACTTTTTTTACTATTTTTTTTGTTCCATCAGATTTTTATTAAAGAATTAGTACAAAAATGAAAAATACAGACCTTAAAAAAATAACTAAAAAAACGAAACCCTTCCCAGATACCCTCTTAGGTAGAAGATTCCACAAGGCTGTCAACGGGCCATCACTGGCCAACCAAGACAATACAGAGGGGTCCAAACCATTATATATACCTAGTAATACAGTACAGAACTAAAATTACCAAAAGTACAAGATAATAGCAGAGGCCAACTTGGAATCATGGAAAAAAATAAGCAATTGAAGATAAGTTCTCAGTGCACCTACTGGGTGGCGGTAATATTATTATTCACAATTGTACACCAAGAACCTGATGTCAGAAAGAACAGTACACGTGCTAAAAAGCTTGAGGAAACTCCTGCAATCATAAAGCAGAAGGGAGTGAGAAGAAAAAAAAAAGAGAGGGGGTGGGGAAAGGAAAGAAGAGTAAATAGGAGAAAAAATAGTGGGGGGCTGCCCCACTCGGTCAAACGGGCGAGCATCACAGATGAAAACCACCCCATTGTCCACACCCATCCACCGATAGCACTCCAACCTACCAACGGTCCCCAGAATAATTTGTTTTATCATTTTTATAGTGAATCCAACATGCCCAAGTTGAAGTAAAATGTTGGATTCTATCCTGGGCTGTCAAGATCCGCTCCTACAGCCTGTTCACACAAATGTAAAATTTCTTCAGGCTAGGGGGCGAGGTGTCCATTCAATGTACCGAGACACACAACTGTGCAATGTTGATCATGTGGATCAGCAAAGTGCGTACAGAAAGGGAAGAGTGATGAAGCAAATATTGGCTTGACATGCAGTCAACGGTCATCCCTGTCACCTGAGCCGTAATATCATAAACCTTGGTCCAGAAAGGGACCAAATTAGGACATGTCCGCCAGATGTGGAGAAATGTACCCTCATCCGCAAGGCAGCACCAACAACGGTCTGTTGCCGTCGGGCAGATTTTATGCAAGAGGTGTGGCACCTTGTGCCAACGAGCATGAATTTTATAAGCATTCCCCTGCATATGGACATTAAGGGAACCCTTGTGTATCAAGGTATTGATTTGCTCCCAGTCCTCTGCATCCAGATGACAATCTAAGACCTTCTCCCAAGCCTTACATGCAGCCCCGCTGTCAGGAGGACTAGTGGCCGAAAACAACGCATAAATCTCAGATATGAGATGAACTTGAGGGGACAACTGCGTGCAAATGGACTCAAAAGGTGTGCAGTCTCTGGAAAAGCTCTCTTGACTTCCAAGGCAATTAAGATAATAACAGATTTGTAGATACATCCAGTGAGGGACATTAGAGCCGGGACTCGGCTGTTAGACTCTTAATATTTATTAATAAGAAGACTTTAATAAGAAGACTTTATGAGTGCTAACTCCTGCACCATAATTCATAAAGTGGTATAGATTTGTAGAAATTGTAGTTGCTAAGGACTGGGTTACATGGTAGCTGGGAGCTTGTCTCTTGATATGCCTCTTTAGACTTTAAAAAAAGGATAAAAATGGATCTAGGATAGAAAAGGTTTATAGGATATTAGTAAATGATGTATGAAAAGTGAAAATCACTGTTACTTACTACTGCATGCATCTCCAGCTTGAAAGAGTTCTGTGGTTAAGAGAACCAGTCCGTAGTATGAAAAGGCATTGGAAAACCTGAAGTATAAAAAAGTTATGTTATTTGTCTAGTCAGTCAGTATGAGATTTTTTTTTACAGATAAGCTTCACAATATGTAATGCATACCTGCATATTACCAAATATATCATATAGTCAATGTCCTTGGCATATTGTATACACACAAACAGATATGTGCCATTGTGCCTGATTGCTTTATCTTCATTGTATCACAGATTTACACAGCATACATAGTATTAAAATAAGTTAGTTTCAAGCTGAAGAATGCCAAAGTCAGCCTGTTTCTTGTTTATTTACCATATAACATTGCTGATATAGAGCTCCTGATGTTTGAGTTAGGATAGATACTAATGGCAGCATTTAAAATATCCTTTGCCACCCTCAGGAGACCTGCAGCCCATGCTGTCAGGGAATGCTGCTGGTGGCTGCCATACTGCAACTGAAGTGTGATATAACTTTTGTAAAAAAAAACATTAAAAAATCCCACATCTTTACTATAATGCTGGTACACCTTGTCGTGAACATAGACCTAGACCCCCCCTTCTACTAAGTCCCATACTTACTACGGTGCTGACTAAAGAGCTGATGTACTAGTTTCAGCAAGGATGACCTGCAAATTGATGAGGAACACTGGGTATTCCCTCTGATCTTAAAACTCTACAACTACTGAAATGTGTCAAACAGGTCAGGTGCCAGTAGTGAAGCTGTATTGTTTGGCAGCTGGGGCCCCATGTCTTCTTGAGTGAGCAAATGATCTATTTTGACCTTAGAGCCCGCTCCATATTAATGGCTGCTATAAAGAAATCCTGTAGTGCATGCATATACTATAAAGTAAGGTAGCAATTAGGTGTCAACCCATACTGGAACAGTCAGGGCCGCCATCAGAAATTTTGGGGCCCCTTACACAGTTTTAGGTCTGGGCCCACCCCCGGACCTGACCATCAACATTCCCCAGGGCCCGCCCACTGGCAGTCCCACCGAGTCCCATCCCATGTCCTCCTCTTTCAGTCTCATCTCCCCGATCCCATGTCCTTCTCCTCCTCCGGTCCCATCTTCTCCATCCCACATCCTCCTCCTCCAGTCCCATCTCTTCCATCCCACATCCTCCTCTTCCAGTCCCATCTCCTCCATCCTACATCCTCCTCCTCCAGTCCCATCTCCTTCATCCCACATCCTCCTCCTCCAGTCCCATCTCCTTCATCCCACATCCTCCTCCTCCTCCAGTCCCATATCCTCTATCCCACATCCTCCTCCTCCACTCCCATCTCCTTCATCCCACATCCTCCTCCTCCTCCAGTCCCATCTCCTTCATCCCACATCCTTCTCCTCCTCCAGTCCCATCTCCTTCATCCCACATCCTCCCCCTCCTCCAGTCTCATCTCCTCCATCCCACATCCTCCTCCTCCTCCAGTCCCATCTCCTCCATCCCACATCCGCCTTCTCCTCCAGTCCCATCTCCTCCATCCCATGTCCTCGTCCAGTCCCATCTCCTTTTCCTCCTCCAGTCCCATGTCTTATCCTCCCCCAGTCCCATCACCTCCATCCCATGTTCTTATTCTCCTCCAGTCTCATCTCCTCCTCCTCCAGTCCCATCTCCTCCATCCCACATCCTCCTCCCCCAGTCCCATCTCCTCCATCCCATGTCCTTATTCTCCTCCAGTCTCATCTCCTCCTCCTCCAGTCCCATCTCCTCCATCCCACATCCTCCTCCTCCAGTCCCATCTCCTCCATCCCACATCCTCCTCCTCCAGACACATCTCCTCCAACCCATCTCCTTCTCCTTCTCTAGTCCCATGTCCTTATCCTCCTCCAGTCCCATCTCCTCCATCCCATGTCCTCTATCCTATGTCCTCCTCCTCCAGTCCCTTCTCCTCCATCCTGGGACTCCGGTTCTGGTGGCAACTGTCTCCAAGGGCATTTCTCTCTCACTACCTGTTTTGCCTATGGGACCTCACAATGGGACACAGATGGTAAAAAAAAGAATGTGGTTTTAACTCTTCCATAATTTAGCCAAAATGGAAAAAAAAAGTACTTGCTTTATATATACTTTTATACATAACTAGAACATCTAATAGGGTTATATCATTGCATGAGATTTCCCCTCACTTCCTGTCTTAGTGTCCACCAGAACAGGAAGTAGGGGAATTTCACTGTGGGGAGATAGCTTGCAATTGTTGCCTTATAACGTCCAAATTATATTATATTGATATACATATATATATATATATATTGTGACAGCAGGAAGGTAAAGTCACCTGGTTGCATCCAGGGGGTAGATATATTTCGCCCAGATTCAGGCTTTACGCCGACTTATACAACTAGGTGGAGAGTTGTATAAGGCTAGTGGGCTCATGGATGACTCATACCTCTAGGGAGAGTGTGGGGCGTCGTGCAGACAGAGATGAGGAGACCAGCTGAACCTTGTCAGCTCATTTAGGCCTCTATAAGAACTCCCAGCTTCATTAGATGTTAGCTCATGCCTGGAACCAGACCTGTGTGGACTGTCTAGGGAGAGTGAACCCCTGTGCGGTGAGACAAAGCCTGTGTGGCTATTTGCTTGGACATTTAAAACCAGGGACTTAGGGACTAGGACAGCACTAGGCTGATCCCAGTTGTTAGTTAGGAAACCTGTATGTTTAGTCAGAGGTCAAGTTGACCAGGATTTATTTTGTTTATGTTTCTTTTGCTTTGCTGTGTTTTGTCACTGTAAATAGAAAATAAACCGCACCTTTTTGATTTTGAAAACCACAACCTCCGTTTGCTGGGCCTGTTTTTGTGTGGGGAGCCCATCTCGGGGGTCACACACACCCGCTGCCGAACTAACCCCCTCACAGTTGGTGGAGAACCAGTGGCAGTTTTTTTTTTTAAGCCAGCATGGAGGAGATACTGAAGCAGCTGGCTCTAGCAAATGCCAATCAACAGCAGACAAATGCAGGTTTGCAAAAGAACTTCGCAGCCCAGCAGCAAGCTCATCAACAGAGCCTTGCAGCCCAGCAGCAGACAAACGCAACTTTGCAACAGAGTCTGGAGGCTCAGCAACAAGCCCAGCAGCAATCTGAGGCCCGCTTCATAGACCTGTTGCAGAAGCAAGAGCAGAGACTACAACAACAGATGGAAGCAGTAATGCAGCAACGTCCGCAGACCAGTGAGGAAAGCCGTCCCACTAATACCGCGTCCTTTGGGGTGAGTCGTTTATTGACAAAAATGACTGGAGAGGATGATCCAGAGGTATTTTTGACCACATTTGAAAGGACCGCTGAAAGAGAAAAGTGGCCTGAGGAGCAGTGGGCTGGACTGGTGGCTCCTCTGTTAACTGGTGAATCGCAGAAAGCTTACTATGACCTAGAGCCTAACCAAGCAAAAGACTATGTGATGCTAAAAGCTGAAATATTGGCAAGGCTGGGTGTCACCCAGGCTGTCCGGGCTCAGCGTGTGCATAACTGGACTTTCCAGCTTGGAAAACCCCCCAGGTCTCAAATGTATGATCTCATTCACCTGAGCAGAAAGTGGCTACAGCCAGAGACTTTGTCCGCACCAAAGATTGTGGAACGTGTTGTAATGGATCGGTTTTTGAGAGCTCTTCCTACTGCCATCCAAAAGTGGGTAAGCCATGGAGACCCAGAGACGGCCGATGGTCTTGTGGATCGTGTGGAGAAATACTTGGCTACAGAGAACCTGACGGCCTCTTCCAGAGACACTCGGACTTTCCACCCTAAGACCAGACCATCCCCAGGGGCGGATAAGAGGATTCCAAGGGGTGAGGGTGGAGAGAGTGAGAGGGTGGGAGCTCTACCCCAAGTTTGGCGAGAACAGCCTGGGAAATCAGCGGCTCAAGAGGCCGCAAGAAGGATCGTTTGCTACCGCTGCCGGCAAGCGGGACATATTGCAGCCAATTGCCCGGTTGTGGAGGAACCCATGCAGTGTGACTTTCTGACGGGCAGACGTCAGTCGCTGTGTGCGACAGTCGCATGCACTGCCATTCGAGGAACTGAGAAACATTTATGCAAAATGTGTGTTAATGGTAGAAATGTTGTGGTATTGTTGGATTCAGGTAGCCTTGTGACCCTGATAAAGGCTGAGTTAGTTAAAACAGAGGTCTCTGGGAATAGCAAGGTAGCTGTTATTTGTGTGCATGGGGACACCCGAGAGTATCCAGTGACTACAGTGTGTTTCGAGACCCCCAAAGGTACCCTCTCTCATCCAGTGGGCTTAGTATCTCAGTTACCGCATGACGCCATTGTGGGAAGGGATTTTCCGAAGTTCTGGGAACTGTGGGATGATCCTGAGCCCCCCACTGGTGCCCCTATGTACCAGGAATGTGATAGCCAGAACTCCCCTGAGAGTGGTGAGGACTCTCCGGAATTTCCCTTATCAGTATTGGCAGGGGAGACTCAAGAAACTGGAGAGGAGCCCACCTCCTCAGACGAAAACCTACCGTCTGTGGAGTTTTCTGATCTTGAGGTTCACAGGGAAAACTTTGCCACAGAAAAGTTGAAAGACCCCGCCCTAATAAAGGCACGGGAAAACGTAGTGAAAATAGATGGCGAGTTAGTGAACCCAGATAATACCTGCACTTACCCATACTTCAGCGTAGAGAAGGACCTACTGTATCGGGTGGCAAAAAGGGCAGAAGAAACCGTTGAGCAGCTTGTGGTGCCCAAACCTTACAGGAAGTTGGTGTTGGAGTTGGCCCATGGGCACATTCTTGGAGGTCATCTGGGGACAGAGAAAACCCGAGAGAGGGTATTACAGAGATTCTATTGGCCGGGGGTGATGAAGGACATAGAAAATTATTGTTCCTCCTGCCCTGTGTGTCAGAGGTCGGCCCCGATGCCACATTTCCGTAGCCCGCTGGTCCCTCTACCCATCATTGAGGTCCCGTTTGAGAGGATCGCCATGGATTTGGTAGGTCCTATAATCAAGTCCGCTAGGGGGCACCAGTACATATTAGTTATAATGGACTATGCCACCCGTTATCCAGAAGCGATCCCTCTCCGAAATACCTCGGCCAAAACCATAGCCAAAGAGCTATCTCTTGTGTTTAGCCGGGTGGGTATTTGTAAAGAACTGCTTACGGACCAAGGTACACCCTTAATGTCCCGGGTTATGAAGGAGCTGTGTAAATTGTTCAAAGTGACGCAATTACGTACATCTGTGTATCACCCCCAAACCGATGGGCTGGTTGAAAGGTTCAACAAAACCCTAAAACAAATGTTGAAGAAAGTGGTGGATAGAGATGGAAAGGATTGGGACTGTCTACTTCCTTATCTGATGTTTGCTATTAGGGAGGTGCCCCAATCCTCTACGGGATTCTCCCCCTTTGAGTTACTGTATGGGAGACACCCAAGAGGGCTGTTGGATATTGCCAAGGAAACTTGGGAAAGTGAGAGTTCTCCCCACAGGAGTGTGATTGAGCATGTCGCCCTGATGCAAGACCGAATTGCACAGGTAATGCCCATCGTGAAGGAACATTTGGCCCAAGCGCAGTTAGCACAGCAGAGAGTGTACAACCGTGGAGCCAAGACCCGTACCTTTTCCCCGGGGGATAGGATACTGGTACTTGTCCCTACGGTTGAAAGTAAATTCCTTGCCAAATGGCAAGGCCCCTACGAGATAATGGAAAAAGTGAGCGAAGTGAATTACAAGGTCAGACAACCAGGAAGGCGAAAGCCCGAACAGATCTATCACGTTAATCTGTTGAAAGCCTGGAGGGATAGAGAGTCCCTAGTCGCAGACACTTGGTCACCAGCTCAAACTGGTTGCGTGATTCCTGAGGTTGGAATAGCAGCCACCTTGTCACAACCCCAACAACAGGAGGTTAAGGAGTTTGTGCTTCGCAACAAGGAGGTATTCTCTGAGCTGCCGGGACAAACATCTGAGGTAGAGCATGACATCATTACCCCGCCCGGTGAAAGGGTGAAGTTAAAACCCTATCGGATCCCAGAGGCCCGACGGGAGGCAATACGGGAGGAAGTACAGAAAATGCTGAACTTAGGGGTGATAGAGGAGTCCCAAAGTGATTGGTCTAGTCCCATTGTGTTGGTGCCTAAACCGGATGGGAGCTGGCGATTTTGTAACGATTTTCGTCAGTTGAACAAAGTTACAAAATTTGACACCTACCCCATGCCACGTATAGATGAGTTGATCGACCGGCTGGGAACAGCCCGATACATGACGACTCTTGACCTCACAAAAGGGTATTGGCAAATCCCCCTGGCCAAGTCGGCCAAAGAGAAAACCGCATTTGTAACCCCAGACGGGGCGTTCCAATATAAAAGAATGCCGTTCGGGTTACAGAATGCGCCGGCCACATTCCAGCGGAAAATGGACCAGATGCTGAGGCCCCATCGGAAGTATGCTGCGGCTTACCTGGATGACATAATTGTCCATAGCACAGATTGGGCCTCACATCTGCCAAAAGTGCAAGCAGTCCTGGACTCTGTTCGGGAAGCGGGGTTTACGGCTAACCCCAAGAAGTGTACCATTGGGCAGGAGGAGGCCAAATATCTTGGGTACACCATTGGGAGGGGAGTAATAAAACCCCAACTCAACAAAGTCGAGGCCATCCAGAGTTGGCCACGTCCCAACAGCAAGAAGCAGGTACGAGCCTTTCTGGGAATCGCTGGGTATTATCGGCGATTCATTCCCCACTTTGCTTCTAAGGCTGTGCCCCTAACCAACCTGACGAAGGGGAAAGGGTCGGTCATGATTAAATGGACCCCCGAGGCTGAGGCAGCATTCCAATTCTTGAAACAAGCCTTATGTAGCCAGCCAGTGTTGTACTCACCCGACTTCTCTAAAGACTTTGTCGTACAAAGTGATGCGTCAGATGTGGGGTTAGGAGCAGTATTGTCCCAGGTCTGGAACGGGGAAGAGCACCCAGTCATTTACCTCAGCAGGAAGTTGAAGTCCCATGAGGTAAATTACGCCACCGTTGAAAAGGAGTGTTTAGCGGTGAAGTGGGCTCTAGATTCCCTTCGGTACTACCTGCTAGGTAGGCACTTTGACATGGTTACGGATCACGCTCCGTTAAAGTGGATGGCTCAAAACAAGGAAACAAATAGAAGAGTGAATAGGTGGTTCCTGGCCCTCCAGGAATTCAACTTCACAGTAAAGCATCGCCCTGGCGTTCAAATGGGGAATGTGGATGCTTTGTCTCGAGTACATGAATGCCTGATTGCTGGTGTTCCAACCCCGAGGTTAAAACAAGAGGGGGGGGTATGTGACAGCAGGAAGGTAAAGTCACCTGGTTGCATCCAGGGGGGTAGATATATTTCGCCCAGATTCAGGCTTTACGCCGACTTATACAACTAGGTGGAGAGTTGTATAAGGCTAGTGGGCTCATGGATGACTCATACCTCTAGGGAGAGTGTGGGGCGTCGTGCAGACAGAGATGAGGAGACCAGCTGAACCTTGTCAGCTCATTTAGGCCTCTATAAGAACTCCCAGCTTCATTAGATGTTAGCTCATGCCTGGAACCAGACCTGTGTGGACTGTCTAGGGAGAGTGAACCCCTGTGCGGTGAGACAAAGCCTGTGTGGCTATTTGCTTGGACATTTAAAACCAGGGACTTAGGGACTAGGACAGCACTAGGCTGATCCCAGTTGTTAGTTAGGAAACCTGTATGTTTAGTCAGAGGTCAAGTTGACCAGGATTTATTTTGTTTATGTTTCTTTTGCTTTGCTGTGTTTTGTCACTGTAAATAGAAAATAAACCGCACCTTTTTGATTTTGAAAACCACAACCTCCGTTTGCTGGGCCTGTTTTTGTGTGGGGAGCCCATCTCGGGGGTCACACACACCCGCTGCCGAGCTAACCCCCTCACAATATATATATATATATATATATATATATATATATATATATATACAATTGCTGACTATATTCCCACAGGGAGATTCCCTCACTTCCTGTTCTGGTGACATCAAGACAGAAAGTGAGGGGAAATCTCCTCCAATGACATAACCCTGTTAGATGTTCTAGTTATGTATCATATTAAAGTATATATAAAGCAAGCACTTTTTTCCCCATTTTGGCCAAATTATGATTGTTTTCCCCATCTGTGTCCCACGGGTTGCCGGAAAAAAAAATTGCTTGATTCCCTTATTAACACAGACAGTGTTGATGGGGGAATCCCTGCTGTGGAACCATTGTATTCTCCCAGTGGGGGGCGGGAAAACAGCCTCAGCCAGGAGAACACAGTAATTATGGCTAGTGGCTACAAGAGCTGCTAGCGATAATTGTATGTAAAATCTGACAGGCTAATCGTACTCAAGTTGATTGATCGATTAACTTGGGTACATTCAGCCTGCCCATACATTGTTTGAATCTCAGCCAGTCTCTGCTAAACAGAATTCAAACCATCTATGGCTGGCCTTATCTGCACTCTAGCTGCAATCTTCACAGGGGCCGATCCAGTTTTTCTCAGCAGGGGATCTGTCTGTGGATCTCTTGCTGAGCTGAGCAAGCAACTGACAGATCTGTGTCTGCTCATGCTGTTCGTTTACACCCTACTATCCTCTGATCCGGCCAGACGAAGGGGAATGGGGACCCTTCCATCTTTTCCTTTTTGCCAGATCAGATTGGAGGTAGGTGGGTGTAAACGGACAAATTTCCATTTAAATCTTGCGATCCATAGAGAACAATGGGTGGTCCGATTTGGTTGATTCAAAAACGGGCAGGAGGACCCGATCGGACCACTCATGTGAAAGGGATTGCTTTTCAGAGCATTGGCTAGTTTAGTGAACCTGGACTTATAGCAGTTACTGTAATGCTACCCATATTGCTGTCCTTTTAACATTTTGACATAAGCTGACACCTATGATGCACATGTGTAAAGTTACTTTCATTCTGCTAAAAGGACACCAATAGGGCTGGTAATACAATGATTGATATTAACAGGGGAGCACAGGCTGTGCACTGTACTAGTCTTCTAGCAGCTTCAGGGAAACACTTTCTTTTGTTTTCACTTACCTCGATCTCTGCAGCAGCTTCTTTACAGAGGAATTCTGTCCCTCCCACCAACACAGGAAGCACGAGGCTCTTCAGTGATAGACAGTAGACCCTGTGTACCTATTGGCTAAGAAGACAGCAGGAGGCGGAGCAGCCCGCCTCCTGCTGCCTCCTCAGCCAATGAGCAACTGAAAGGCTGTTAAGTCCCTCCCTTATACCATCTCCCGAGTCCCAGCTGTGCCAGCTTACTATGCTTAGCCTACAGCCGCGTCTCTCCTGAAGACCTGCACTATTTTTCCTCCGGCTCCTCTCTCCTGCGCACTTCCTTTTGCCGCTGGGCCCCTCCAGACACTCGGGCCCGGTACATGTGTATCGGCTTTACCCCCCTGATGGCGGCCCTGGGTACAGTGAGAACCTGATCCATTACAGCTTTGCTGGAGCCAAATAAAGTTCCTCTGCTTTCTTAGGGTTCATAGTTGCATAGGGAACAGTGGCGCCATCCTCCATGGGGAAGTGCTTAAAGCTGGGTATACATGACAGTTTTTTCATTCAACCAGTGGGTTGAGTAGAAAAAAACTGACAGATCGCCACATAAGCACAATGATGTCTGACGCAGGGATCTCTCACGCTGTGCTATTGTATTCTGACAGAGGGCGCACTTTCTTGACTTGACACTTCAAGTTTATTTAACTTGTACTACCATTCTTGTCTATCAAATTTACAAAGAGGAACTTCAGCTGTGTGTCATGATCACTTAGTGCCCCTGTTCCTCATTCCAGCACCCGGGTGTTGGCTGTTGCTTTTCCTCCCTGTCTGTGTTCACCTGTTGACTGATTGATCTGGTCAGTCACCTGATCTAAGCAAACTGAACAGTTTATCTCTTGCTTGTGATAGAGACAGACTTACCTGCATTGTTCTAGACCAAGCCTCCTGTTAGTCTTCCTTGCTTGCTGTTGGATCCCCTGTGTATGACCCGGATTGCACTGGATTATCCCCTGAACTCAGCCTGCCTTTTTACCTGGAACGGATACTGGATTATCCCCTGAATTAAGCCTGCCTTTACCTGAACTGTCTTTGAACCACACTATCTGCTAAACTGCAAGTACCTGTTTTCTTTGCTCAGTTCACGTCTGCCCAGGCGTGGTGGCCAAGCACTATAGCATTGTGTATAAAGTCCTGGGGGCAACCAAGTACTGGTAGGCCTGCTTGTCTTAAGAGAAAGGGGGCTGCTATAGGTGAAGCGCCCAGAAGCCGGCTATAGTGTCTGGCCACCTGCGTTGGGGTAGACGTGACATTCGTGACACTGAACTAAATATCAGAAGAATAAAGGTACCCCCCAGTACATTGCGACTTTATGGGCAAACTCAAATTATTGAATCGATTTACTTTAAAAGTATAACATTTATTCATACACAATTAAAAACATTGGTGCATACATTACCATAAGATACATTTCGATACATACGCGTTTCAAGAGCAAATATGAATCCCTTCTTAAGGGGCATTTACAAAGAGAAGATCATAGCTTTAGGACACTCTATAACAGAACATAACATTTGTTAAAAACATAGAAACAGATGATGGGTATGCACATGTTGCAAATATTAATAACAGTGGAATCTACATACCAACAGATCAGCCCGCAAAAGACGCATCGCACATAAAAACAGCCAGAGGTAATTCTGCACCAGAGTTTTGGATAATCCCCTATGTGTGGATCCCCCAAGGAAAACATTCACTCACTATAAAACCTTCCGATAAGGAGGAAATATAGTGATTATGACAAACGAATAATACAAACTGATGTGCAAAAGGATTCTCCTAATGCTTGCTACAAACCTATCCCTAGATGCACCATTGACAAGTTCAACAACAACTTCTATACTCTTGTTGACAATGCCTTTTCTCGTGGCATCATAAATACGTGGGAGTTTATTCGTACTCAACACCCCTAATTTCCAACATTTTATAGTGTACCTAAAATACATAAAGAACTAAAAGTTCCACCTGGTAGACCTATCATATCAGGGAGAGGTTGTAACACCAAAAATCTAAGTAAATTCATAGACACAATTGAGACCCCATGTTACGAATCTTCCTTCCTACATTAGGGTCACCATCCATCTGCTACAAAACCTGGAAGGGATCTATCTTTCCCCTGGGACACTTCTTGTAGCCATTGATGTTAAGGCCTTATACAGCTCTATCCCTCACCATTTAGGTATATCAGCAGTGAAACACATTCTTTTGCAGTCTCACAGAGATGATTGGAAACCTTATGAATTTGTGATATCAGCATTCGAAATTATCTTAATGCACAATATATTTTTGTTTGATGGTTCCTACTTCCTCCAGGTATAGGGCGTGGAGATGGGGACATGTTGTGCCCCATAGTACGCCAATCTGTACCAGGGGGAGTGGGAACGTTCTTTCCTCTCTGGCGAAAGCTTGTCATCAGTTACTTGTTATATCCCCTTATGGTTTCGATACATAGACGACATCTTTTTGATCTGGGAGGGTTCCCTTGAAGCTCTTAATTCTCTTATCATGGCTATGAACAGGAATACTTTAAATTTGAGTATAGTGAATCAGCAATTACATTTTTGTTTACAAACGATTTTTATTATAGAAAAGGTCAAGGTATAAACACAAATCACAATGATGGTACAGGTATATATATAAACATTGTACATATTGAGCATTGTACAGAGGAAGGAGAAAAGGTTCTTCTTTTTTTTTTTCTCAATTCATTTATTTTTCTTATTTCTTAAGACTGGTATAGGAATGTATATTGTTCAAATAAAGTCAATCAAGGGCATTGTATTGGAGAGAGGGCTAAATGACAATTGTATATATTTTAAGAGTGGGAGGTAAAAAAAAAAAAAAACGGGAAGATACTAGACCAGAGAGGTGGTATCCCAGAGAGTCCATTTTTTTTGGTAAAGGGGCATAGAATCATATAATGTGTGATGAATTCTTTCTGAAAGCTTAATGTTTGACATGCGGTTAAGAATTTGTGGCCAAGGTACCGTAGTGGAGCGCCAATTAAATGCTATGGCCCAGTGGATGGAACTAAGGAGTGTATGTATTAACCTTGTACTAGTCATTGGAATGTCCTGTATAGGGGTGAATAAAAGGCCTATTTGGGGTGTAAGAGAGATCTTTCTACAGGATATTTTATCTATTATAATATTTGCCTTATGCCAAGTGTCTTTAATGTGGGGGCAATCCCAAAATATATGTAAAAGTGATCCCTGGGTGGGGCAACCCCTAAAGCAGAGTGGGGACACTGAGGGATAAAATGAATTGAGTTTAGCGGGAGTAAGATACCATCTATAAAGTAGTTTGATGGCCGATTCTCTAATCGAGGTTGTTCTGGTACATTTGTGGAGATTTGTAAAAATTGTATCCCATTGATCAAGAGTAAATGAGGTATTTAAATCTGATTCCCATTGTAGCATGGGATGTGATTTATCAGGCATGTTGGTTTCATTTAAATTTTTATATATTCTGGAGATTAAACCCCGGTCACGAGGGGAGGAGATACAAATTTGCTCAAATTGTGTATAAGGGGGGTGGAGTGTAAGTGAGTAATATTTCTCATAGAATTTTTTTATTTTCGCATAGATCTCTAGTTCGGTAGGAGAGATATTGTATTTTGTTTGTAGTCTGGTGAAAGTAAGAAATGCATTGTCTTGGGAGAGCGATTTTAAATGTATTAGATTATGTGACTTCCAATATGTTAGCAAATTTTCATCCTGAGCTCTATCTGGGGGGAAAAAACGTGGGTCACCCATAAAGGAAGCTAAGGGGGGAACATCCGAGGATAACTTAAAATTAGAGATTTGTCTGTTCCATAGTTGAAGAGTGTGAGTGACGATGAGGTTTAAGGGCCTTATTTTTTGTGGTGGGATGACATTGGACCAGAGAAGTCCTTGTAAATTGTAGGGTAGGATAGATTCTTCCTCGAACAGGAGCCAAGGAATTTGGAATGAAGGGGCATACCATTGGGCTAATTGGGTGAATCTGGCCGACAGGTAATATAGCCAAAGGTTTGGAAGGCCGAGGCCTCCTTTTAAATGGGGTCTAAACATAAGGGAATAACTAAATCTGGGTTTCTTGTTTTGCCATATAAATTTATTGATTTCTCTCTGTAAAGATTCTAGTGTTTTTTTAGGTAGAATAAGTGGAAGGGTTCTGAAAAAGAATAGAAGTTTGGGTAATATCATCATTTTTGTGGCTACTATCCTGCCCGAGAAAGAAATCTGGTATGATGACCATAGTTTAAGTAGGTTTTTAATATTGTTAAATAAAGGAGGGTAGTTTGCTTGATATAGCGTTTTATATGAAGATGTAATCTGAATACCTAGGTATCTAAACGAATCTACGTGCCAATTGAATGAGAATTTGTCTTTAAGTGAGGATATTAAGGCTGGGGGAATGTTGATTGGTAAAGCCGAGCACTTAGATAGGTTTACTCCCAGACCTGTCAAATCATGAAAGACGTCCAGGGTTTTAGTTAGATTAGGTAGGGAAATAAGAGGGTCAGTTATGAATAGAAGGACGTCATCCGCATAAAGACTCAGTTTGTATTCCTTGGATCCATTAAGATATCCTTTAATATTTGTATTGTTTCTGATTGCACAGGCGAGGGGTTCTATTGTGAGGGCAAAGAGTAGGGGGGAGAGTGGACAACCTTGTCTGGTACCTTTAGTCAGGGGAAAAAAGTCAGAATTGTTACCTGGGAGTTTAATACGTGTCTGTGGGTTGTGATAGAGAGCCTTAAAGCCATGTAGAAATTCATTGTTGATGCCATATTTTGGGAGAAGGGTGTCAAGATATGACCAGCAAACGCTGTCGAAAGCTTTGTGTATATCAAGACCAAGAAGCAGCGTGGATCTGGAATGAATGTTGGAGTCTTGAATGATATTTGTGGTAAGTCGTATGTTGTCTGTTATTTGTCTGTTGGGAATGAAGCCTGTTTGATCAGGATCAACTAATGGGGAGATAACGGCTGATAATCTGTCTGCTAATACACGGCCGAATATTTTTAGGTCGTTGTTAATAACTGATATTGGGCGGTAGTTTTGAGGGGTGGAGTGATCTTTATTTGGTTTGGGAAGTAGGGACATATTAGCCAAAATCATCTCGGGTGGGAATTGGCCACCCTGTAAGATATTATTATACAGTTTAGTAAGGTGTGGTGTAATGGTAGAGGAAATGTTTTTATAGTAAGATGTGGAATAGCCGTCAGGGCCTGGGGCTGTGGATATTTTTAGTGTTCCAATGATTTTGTTAACTTCCATCTCCGAGCAAGGGGCATTAAGAGATTCAATTTGATCTCTAGTAAGAGTGGGTAACGTAATGTTATTAAGCCAGTCTAAGGAGGACTGTTTCGGAGGTGTTTTTGGTGAGGTCAGGAGATTTTTATAGAAGTCCGAGAATAATTTCATGACTTCTTTGGGATGGGATACCAAATTACCAGAAGGGTTCCTTAATTTATAGGTGTGTGGGGGTTTCATAGATTGATTTCGTTTTTTAGCAAACATGGTGGAATAAGAATTACTGTTGAGTAGGAATCTAGCTTTAGACCATCTGAGAACTTTTTCAGTATCTGATGTTAATAATGTGTCTAAGGTAGTGCGTTTCTCTTGTATCTGTTTAAGTAGGTCACTAGATGGGTTCTGGTTGTTTCTATGATACAAGTGATCTAGATCTTTTGTTAGGGATCTAATGTCTGCAAGTTTGGATTTGTTGTTGATTGAGGCGATATTTATCAGATGACCTCTCATTACTGCTTTATGTGCCATCCATATAGTTGTAGGGGACATGTCTGGTGCTACATTATGTGCAAAATATTGTTCAAGGTAAGATAGAATTTGTTGGTTGCTTGAGGGATCTGTGAGCAAGGAATCGTTTATTCGCCATGAGTGTGCTGTGTTGGCTAGACCTATATGTGAAGTATCAAAGGAGACTATGTGGTGATCAGACCAAGGACACGGATGGATATCTGCTCTAGAGGAATTGGCAAGTAGAATTGGGGTGCAAAAGATGTAGTCAAGACGAGCGAAGCAGTTGTGCGGATGGGAGTAGAATGTGTAAGATTTGGATCCTATGTTATGGGCTCTCCAAGTGTCTATTAATTGATGGTTATATAGTGATCTATTCAAGGATTTGGGGAAAGCTTTTGAGGATGGGACAACATTGCTTCTATCTAGAGCTGAGTGAGCAGCTAAATTGAAATCCCCGCCCACTATTAAATGTGTGGAGTGATAATTGTCTAGAGTATCAAAAAATTTGGTGAAAAAGTTTGACTGGGCTTCGTTGGGAGCATAAATTGAGGCAATGGTGATAGAACGTCCTTTGATTGAACCTTTCAAGATCAAGTAACGACTGTCTGGATCTTTAAATATATTTTGAACCTCAAATAACACTGTGTTTCTAATGAATATAGCAGCACCTCTAGATTTTGTGTTATAAGTAGTGCAATAATATTGGCTGTAACTTTTGTCAAAAAATTTAGGGTGTTTATCTGTGGCAAAGTGCGTTTCCTGCATTAAGATTATATCAGCTCCTAATCTTTTATAATGGCGAAAGGCCTTCTTTCTCTTGTGAGGCGAATTAATACCCTGGGCGTTATGAGAAATCACTCTGAGACCCATTGTATTGGTATTAAGGGGCGATGGTGGTTATGAAGAAATGGCAGTGGGTCATCAAGCCTAGGTTTGAGTATATAGCCAAATCGGAGTGGAGTTGATAATTTGATTATCGCCATTAAGATCGAAAGTGAAGCTACTTGAGATATAGGCGGAACTAGCCAACATCGTATTGCCATTTGTAACTGTGTATATATGTAATATATCAGGTTATACATTCGTATCCAGCTCAAATATTTTCTCGTTGACCTTTGTTTTTTGAATAACATTTTGTACCTATACAACAGAACCATGAAGAACAGGGCTCTTGAACAGTGGCACATTAGAGCTAGTAAACTTATAGAAAATAACGGTACTGTATTGTACAATGACATTCCATAATAATGTTTTAATTGAGGTAAAGAGAGTTTGTTTGACCTTTTCAACATTTTGTAAATATAGAGTGTTTTAGTATGACTATGAGAATTAACTTTTATGATTTGGGGGTCAGGGTGAGAAGCACTTCCTGACCGAAAAAAGTATTGATTTGGACAATACTGTCCATTACTCACAAATAGACCCTCCACCACTAGAACGGAGGATAGCAGGATCAGTAGCAGAAAAATATCCACCAGTTGGACCATGCTTTTGGAGTCTTTTGTGAGTAGGGGGACAAACTAACGCAGGCGGAGCACATCAGCCTTAGCGATGATGCTATAAAAAGAACATTTTTTATATAAGTGCATGCTGTTACTTATATTGATAAAAAATTAGCATACGAAACAGTATAAAAAAGGAGCAAGAAGAAATGTTAGATATATAATATCGTATAGAAGAAACTGTGGTAATGCCGACCCGGTACCATTTAAACGTGTGGTACAGTTGTTTACTATAATCAGAAAAAACAACCTCAAACAATTCGAACTGTAAAAGTGGTATTTTGAACCTTGCAAAAGGGAAAAAGAAAAAGGGAAAAAAAAAAAAAAAAGAAGAAAAAGAAGAGAAAAGAAAAGAAAAAGAGGAAAAAAAAGAAGAAAAGAAGAAAGAAAAAAAAAGAAAGAGAAGAAAAAGAAAAAAAAAAAAAAGGGGGGGGGAGGAAAAGAGCAAGGTTTTTATAAAAGAAGGGGGGTAAGTTTTGGGCCACAAATGGGATCCATCTTTATCTTCAAGCGTCTAAATTTCTGAATGATGGTCGCCATTAGGGATGAGCCTCGTGTTCGAATCGAACATACGTTCGACTCGAACATCGGCTGTTCGATCGTTCGACGAAGATCGAACGATTTGGGCCGTTCGCGCCAAATTCGAGTGACGCGAACGGCCCACAATGCACTACGCCATCGCAGTGTCATCCAGGCGCTGTGATTGGCCAAGCATGCACTGTGACCCCGCATGCTTGGCCAATCACAGCGCCGGCAGCGAGGAGAGCAATGATTGGCCACAGGCAGGATGCCTGTGGCCAATTATTGCTGAGGGTGTTTAGTACACGCCCCACACTATAAAAGGCCGCCAGCACGGCGGCCTAGTGTAGTGTGTTCCGGAGCAGGGATAGAGCAGCATAGGCAGG
Organism: Rana muscosa; assembly: GCA_029206835.1. Taxonomy (NCBI): domain Eukaryota; kingdom Metazoa; phylum Chordata; class Amphibia; order Anura; family Ranidae; genus Rana; species Rana muscosa. The sequence continues at coordinate 846,589,863 of CM055116.1, forward strand.
GACAGTGACTTTTATTTCTTTCTTGCTTAACCTGGATTCCTTTAGTTTAGGGAAAGAGAAGGATAGGTAGGGAGAGTGTCAGTGTGTTTTGTGCTTGTGCTATAGTGTGCTTAAAAAAAACATTTTTTCTAGGGACAGAAAACTGTAGGTAGGGAGAGTGTCAGTTTCTTTCACTGTGTAAGTCCTTGTTTCTAGGGACCTGGAAGGACAGTGAGTGAATTCTCCTTGTGCTATATTGTGCTTAAAAAAAACATTTTTTCTAGGGACAGAAAACTGTAGGTAGGGAGAGTGTCAGTTTCTTTCACTGTGCAAGTCCTTGTTTCCAGGGACCTGGAAGGACAGTGAGTGAATTCTCCTTGTGCTATATTGTGCTTAAAAAAAACATTTTTTCTAGGGACAGAAAACTGTAGGTAGGGAGAGTGTCAGTTTCTTTCACTGTGTAAGTCCTTGTTTCTAGGGACCTGGAAGGACAGTGAGTGAATTCTCCTTGTGCTATATTGTGCTTAAAAAAAACATTTTTTCTAGGGACAGAAAACTGTAGGTAGGGAGAGTGTCAGTTTATTTCACTGTGCAAGTCCTTGTTTCTAGGGACCTGGAAGGACAGTGAGTGAATTCTCCTTGTGCTATATTGTGCTTAAAAAAAACATTTTTTCTAGGGACAGAAAACTGTAGGTAGGGAGAGTGTCAGTTTCTTTCACTGTGCAAGTCCTTGTTTCTAGGGACCTGGAAGGACAGTGAGTGAATTCTCCTTGTGCTATATTGTGCTTAAAACAAACATTTTTTCTAGGGACAGAAAACTGTAGGTAGGGAGAGTGTCAGTTTCTTTCACTGTGCAAGTCCTTGTTTCTAGGGACCTGGAAGGACAGTGAGTGAATTCTCCTTGTGCTATATTGTGCTTAAAAAAAACATTTTTTCTAGGGACAGAAAACTGTAGGTAGGGAGAGTGTCAGTTTCTTTCACTGTGCAAGTCCTTGTTTCTAGGGACCTGGAAGGACAGTGAGTGCATTCTCCTTGTGCTATATTGTGCTTAAAAAAAACATTTTTTCTAGGGACAGAAAACTGTAGGTAGGGAGAGTGTCAGTTTCTTTCACTGTGCAAGTCCTTGTTTCTAGGGACCTGGAAGGACAGTGAGTGAATTCTCCTTGTGCTATATTGTGCTTAAAAAAAACATTTTTTCTAGGGACAGAAAACTGTAGGTAGGGAGAGTGTCAGTTTCTTTCACTCTGCAAGTCCTTGTTTCTAGGGACCTGGAAGGACAGTGAGTGAATTCTCCTTGTGCTATATTGTGCTTAAAAAAAACATTTTTTCTAGGGACAGAAAACTGTAGGTAGGGAGAGTGTCAGTTTCTTTCACTGTGCAAGTCCTTGTTTCTAGGGACCTGGAAGGACAGTGAGTGAATTCTCCTTGTGCTATATTGTGCTTAAAAAAAACATTTTTTCTAGGGACAGAAAACTGTAGGTAGGGAGAGTGTCAGTTTCTTTCACTGTGTAAGTCCTTGTTTCTAGGGACCTGGAAGGACAGTGAGTGAATTCTCCTTGTGCTATATTGTGCTTAAAAAAAACATTTTTTCTAGGGACAGAAAACTGTAGGTAGGGAGAGTGTCAGTTTCTTTCACTGTGCAAGTCCTTGTTTCCAGGGACCTGGAAGGACAGTGAGTGAATTCTCCTTGTGCTATATTGTGCTTAAAAAAAACATTTTTTCTAGGGACAGAAAACTGTAGGTAGGGAGAGTGTCAGTTTCTTTCACTGTGCAAGTCCTTGTTTCTAGGGACCTGGAAGGACAGTGAGTGAATTCTCCTTGTGCTATATTGTGCTTAAAAAAAACATTTTTTCTAGGGACAGAAAACTGTAGGTAGGGAGAGTGTCAGTTTCTTTCACTGTGTAAGTCCTTGTTTCTAGGGACCTGGAAGGACAGTGAGTGAATTCTCCTTGTGCTATATTGTGCTTAAAAAAAACATTTTTTCTAGGGACAGAAAACTGTAGGTAGGGAGAGTGTCAGTTTCTTTCACTGTGCAAGTCCTTGTTTCTAGGGACCTGGAAGGATAGTGAGTGAATTCTCCTTGTGCTATATTGTGCTTAAAAAAAACATTTTTTCTAGGGACAGAAAACTGTAGGTAGGGAGAGTGTCAGTTTCTTTCACTGTGCAAGTCCTTGTTTCTAGGGACCTGGAAGGACAGTGAGTGAATTCTCCTTGTGCTATATTGTGCTTAAAAAAAACATTTTTTCTAGGGATAGAAAACTGTAGGTAGGGAGAGTGTCAGTTTCTTTCACTGTGCAAGTCCTTGTTTCTAGGGACCTGGAAGGACAGTGAGTGAATTCTCCTTGTGCTATATTGTGCTTAAAAAAAACATTTTTTCTAGGGACAGAAAACTGTAGGTAGGGAGAGTGTCAGTTTCTTTCACTGTGCAAGTCCTTGTTTCAAGGGACAGAGAAGGACACCTGAAGGTAGCCCTTATTGCTTTTTTCCCATCTCCCTGCAGGCCATCTATTAGAATGTCTGGAAGGCAAACAAGGAGAGGCAGACAGTCAGGAGGCAATAAAAGAGGGCAAGCAGGCTCTGTGTCTGGGGGCAACAGTGCTGGTCGTGGACGCGGTGCATTGTCATCAGCACATGGCCATGGGACACGCTTGTCCTTCTTTTCCGCAGCTGGACATGTTGAGCCACATCATGCCGAAGACTTGGTAGAGTGGATGACCAAGCCCTCCTCCTCATCCTCTCTCACCCAGGCTCAGGGTACTGGCAAAGCAGCTGCCAAAGCGTCCTCTTCCCTGGTATCAATGTCAGACTCATCATCAGTCACTCCTTCCCTAGACCCACCATGTCCTCCTCCTGAGGAGTCCCCCGAACTGTTTGAGCACAGTGTTGGGTACATGCTCCAGGAGGATGCCCAGCGTTTCGAAGGGTCTGATGATGAAACCCAGCTACAGGAAGGCAGTAGGGTGAGAGCAGACAGAGGGGATGCTCAAGAAGGACACCAATCTGGCAGTCATGTTCCAGCAGCTGCAGCATACTGCCAGATTGGCTCCAGTGATGAGGAGGGAGGGGATGATGAGGTCACTGACTCCACGTGGGTGCCTAATAGGAGAGAGGAGGAGGAGGATGAGGAGGAGGCACATCTCCAACGAGACAGGATGCCCTTTGGTGGCCAGCGTAAGGGCAGTACACCGACGGAATCACACCGCAGAGCTCCGCCTGTGCAGGGCGCTGCCTCTGCCCGTCATTCAAAAAGTTCCTTGGTGTGGGCCTTTTTTGAGGCAAGTGCATCAGATCGCACAGCTGCTGTTTGCAACATATGTCTCAAGCGTATATCGCGTGGCCAAAACATCAGCCGCTTGGGTACCACATGCCTGACCAGACATATGTTGACCTGCCATGCAGCTCGTTGGCAAGCCTACCTCAAAGACCCACACCAAAGAACAAAGCGGACCTCTCCTTGCACCGCATCAGCTGGGATTTCCAACCCCACTATAACTTCAGTCCTCTCTGAAACATGCACTGAGAGGAATGAAGGTGTAGAATTAGGTGTGTCACAGCCAAGTACTTGCGGCCACTCTGCTAGCAGTACACCGACGTCCGATTCTAGCAGGCAAATTTCCCTGCCCCAGCTGCTGGACCGTCGAAAGAAGTTCACTCCCAGCCATCCACATGCCCAGCGGTTGAATGCTAGCTTGGCTAAATTGCTAGCGCTTCAACTGCTGCCTTTTCAGTTGGTAGACTCGGCCCCCTTCCGTGAGTTTGTGCAATGTGCGGTTCCTCAGTGGCAGGTTCCCAAACGCCACTTTTTCTCACGGAAGGCTATTCCGGCTCTCTACCGGCATGTGGAAGGCAATGTCTTGGCCTCGCTGGACAGGGCGGTCAGCGGTAAGGTGCATATTACCGCTGACTCATGGTCCAGCAGGCATGGACAGGGACGTTACCTTTCTTTCACGGCCCATTGGGTCACTCTTTTGGCAGCTGGGAAGGATGCAGGACAAGGTGCAGTAGTGTTGGAGGTTGTCCCACCGCCACGCCTCCAAAATGCTACTACTGGTTGTGACACACCTCTCTCCTCCACCCCCTCCTCTTCTTCTTCCTCCATGGCCTCTTCCTGTGGTTTGTCCTATGAACCAGCGGTGCTCCGTAGCCGTTCACGGGGCTACGCAAGTACGCAGGCAAAAAGATGCCATGCCGTGCTTGCGCTGGTGTGTTTGGGGGACAGAAGCCACACTGGGGCAGAGGTCCTGTCTGCTCTGCAGGGCCAGGCCGAGAGGTGGTTGACGCCACGCCAGCTTAAGCCAGGAATGGTGGTTTGCGACAATGGCACCAACCTCCTCTCCGCCCTCCGACAGGGACAACTGACCCATGTGCCCTGTGTGGCTCACGTCCTTAACCTGGTGGTGCAGCGGTTCTTGGGCAGGTACCCGGGCTTACAGGATGTCCTGAGGCAGGCCAGGAAAGTCTGTGTGCATTTCCGCAGATCTTATAATGCCAGTGCTCGCCTGGCTGAGCTGCAAAAGGAGTTGAACCTGCCCAAGAACCGCCTTATATGTGACATGCCCACCAGGTGGAACTCAACGTTGGCCATGCTGCAGCGGCTGCACACGCAGCAGAGGGCCATCAATGAGTACCTGTGCGACTACGGCACCAGGACAGGGTCAGGGGAGCTTGGTTTTTTTTCTCCACGCCAGTGGGGCATGATCAGGGATGCATGCACTGTCCTGGCACCATTTGAGGAGGCCACGAGGATGGTGAGCAGTGACAGTGCATGCATCAGTGACACTGTACCTCTTGTCCACCTGTTGGAGCACACGCTGCGTGGAATAATGGACAGGGCACTTGAGGCAGAACAGAGGCAGGAAGAGGAGGACTTACTTGCCTCTCAAGGCCCCCTTTACCCAGACAGTGTTCCTTCTGTCCCACCCATCGCACAGGAAGAGGAAGAGGAGGAGGAGGAGGAGGAGGAGGAGGAGGAGGATTGTGTCAGCATGGAGGTGGAGGCTGGCACTCAGCATCATCAGCAGCAGTCTTTTAGGGATGATTTACAGTCCCAAGAAACCAGTGGACTTGTACGTGGCTGGGAGGAGGTGACTGCGGATCATGTCGTCCTTAGTGACCCAGAGGACTCCGGAGCGAATGCCTCAGCAAACCTACGCTGCATGGCCTCCCTGATCCTGCAAAGTCTGCGGAAGGATCCTCGTATTCTTCGGATCAAGGAGAGGGACCATTACTGGCTGGCCACTCTCCTTGATCCACGGTACAAGGGTAAGGTTGCGGACCTTATGTTACCGTCGCAGAGGGAGCAGAGGATGAGACAACTCCGGGAGGCCTTGCAGAAAGGTCTGTGCAACGCGTTCCCAGAGACTGGGAGGTTACAAACTCCTGGTCCAGGACAACGAGTTGCTGAGGCTTCGGCCAGTCAAAGAAGGAGCGGTGGGGAAGGTGGCCGTCTGACCGATGCGTTCAGACAATTCTTTAGTCCGCAGCCCCAAAGTATGATTGGTTTCAGCAACCATCGCCAGCGTCTGATAAACATGGTGCAGGAATATCTAGGGGCAAGGTCAGACTTGGACACCTTCCCCACCGAAAATCCTCTGGCTTACTGGGTCTTGAGGATGGATCACTGGCCAGAGCTTGCACAGTATGCAATTGAGCTACTGGCCTGTCCTGCATCCAGCGTTCTTTCGGAACGCACATTCAGTGCTGCTGGAGGATTTGTCACGGATCACAGGGTGCGCCTGTCCACCGACTCGGTTGATCGACTGACTTTCATCAAGATGAACCAGTCTTGGATCACCACCAGCTACCACACACCTGATGCTGATATAACAGACTAATTGATTTTAACATGTCACATCCCTTCAAGACTGATGCTGATGCTGAGTGTCTGTGCTGTTATGTTGACTGGCTATCCTCCTCCTCCGAGTCCTCAATGATACGATTGATGATGATAGCTTGGAAGATCATTTTTGTTTATGGGTGCCGCCACCAGTGGCTAAGGCCCAATTTTTCAGCCCCTGTTTTACAGGGGCGTGTAATTACAATTTTTTTAGCAATAATTTGCCATAGGGCTCATTGCTGTGCTCCAAGTACAGTATCTGTGAGGGGTTGGAGTGTTGTGGCACCAGTGCCTAAGGCCCAATTTTTCAGCCCCTGTTTAACAGGGGCGTGTCATTACAATTTTTGAAGCAATACTTTGCAACAGGGCTCATTGCTGTGCTCCAAGTACAGTATCTGTGAGGGGTTGTAGTGTTGTGCCACCAGTGCCTAAGGCCCAATTTTTCAGCCCCTGTTCAACAGGGGCATGTAATTACAATTCTTGATCTAATAATTCACAGCAGGGCCCATTCCTGCACCCACCAAGAGTAACTCTGAGGGCTTACAGTGTTGTGTCAACACCACCACCACCACCAAAGGCCCAATTTTTCAGCCCCTGTTCAACAGGGGCATGCAATTACAATTCTTGATCTAATAATTCACAGCAGGGCCCATTGCTGCACCCACCAAGAGTAACTGTCAGGGCTTACAGTGTTGTGGCACCAGCACCACCATCAAAGGCCCAATTTTTACTACCACTGTTCAACAATTATATGTAATTACAATTCCTGATATAATAGTTGACAGCAGGGCGTTCCAGCACCAACCAAGAGTAACTGTGAGTGCTTACAGTGTTGTGCCAACACCAACAACTAAGGGGCCTATTTCTGCAGAGTATCTACGGCAGGTCCCTACTTTCAAACATCCAACTTACAAACGACTCCTACTTGCAAACGCAAGAAGACAACAGGAAGTGAGAGGAAATCTACCCCTAGGAAGGAAAATTCTCTCCTGTAAGAATTAATATGGGAGAAAGGTGTCTCCTCTGTACTGATGCTTTATCAGCAATCCTTGTTTCAAGAAAAACACCACATTTCAAAAACAGTTGTCATTGGGACGGAAAGTGAGGTGAAATGTTCTGAACAGGGGCACAGACAGCAAAACAAATGTTACAGGGGTGATAACCCTTACCTATGTTTTCCAAAAAGTTTAAAAATAGATTTTTGGGCTGGAGCTACACTTAAACAATGTACCTGTTCAAAATTACAAACAGATTCTACATAAGAACAAACCTACAGTCCCTGTCTTGTATGCACCGCCTGTATACGGCTGTTCAGAGTATATAGGGCCTTTTTTATTTTATGTGCGGGGTTCCCCTTAATATCCATACAAGACCCAAAGGGGCTGGTAATGGGCTGGGGTAGGGGGGGGGGGTCATGGGGTAGCTATGCCATTTTTCTTAAAGATTTTCATCCATATTACCGGGACCAGACATTACATTAAAGCCGCAAGCAGTTTTAAATGGCTTTTTTTTCCTTTAGAAGTGTCATTTTGTGCAGGGACAGTTCTAAACACGGGAAACACGTGGCACTTCACAGGCATACTTTAGACACCCCCAGGTACGATATTTAAAGGAATATTTGACTTTTTTTTTTTCACTTTATGCATCATTAAAATGACTGCTCCCGAAAAACGACCGTTTTTAAAACTTCTTTTTGCATTGATACATGTCCCCTGGTGCAGAACCCGGGTTCCCAAACCCTTTTTAGGACAATAACATGCATAATAGTTGTTATAATTAGCACTTTAGAATTCGAACGTTCGCATCCATTGTATTTAATAGGGTTCTAATGTTCGTACGAACTTTCGGTCCGTTCGCGGGTTCTGGTGCGAACCGAACCCGGGGGTGTTCGGCTCATCACTAGTCGCCATCTCCTTTGATCACGGCGTGTGGCTGGGGTGGCCCAGATAGGTGAGGTGTGGGGAGTTGCTGGAGGTCCTGTATTTGTTCCCGGATCTAAAAGACCTAACTTCACAAGGAGATCCTTGCCTTCTGAGGTGTTGAATATTGTATAGGTTGTCCCGTTGTGTGGCACTGTTAACTTAAATGGAAAACCCCACCGGTATCTAATATGAGCTGATTGTAATACCGAAGTGATCTCCTTCATTTTGCGTCTTCTTTCCAGGGTAGCCTGTGAGATATCTGGAAAAATTTGGATTTTGGTGCCCTCCAATTCGATGTTATGCATATTTCTGGATGCTCTTAATATGTTTTCCTTAATGATGAAATCTTTCATGCATAGAATGATGTCACGAGGAGGTTTGTCTGGGGGAGGTTTAGGGCGCAGGGCCCTATGAATTCTATCACACGCAAATGAGGATGGGGGTGTGTCAGGGAGGAGACTGTGGAACAATTTAGACACTGCAGGCATCAGTTCAGTGACTGATTCTGGGATACCACAAATCCTTAGGTTGTTCCTTCTGTTGCGGTTGTCCAAATCTTCTACTTGCGATTGTAGGTACGTGTAGTTTTCAGCTAAAAGTTCAAAGTCCTTTCTAAGATCGTTGTGTGCAAGTGAGAGCTCGTCGTGTTTGGTTTCTAGAATATCGGTGCGACCTCCCAGGGTTGCTATTTCTTGTGTGAGTGTATTTGTTGTTTTTTGGAGTTCACACTGTATCTTGTCTACAAGTTTTTCGTAGATTTTGGTTAAGCTGAAGTCCAGATCTGATTTTGTGATCTGGGAGGAGAGATCACTATTGTTATGTGTGGAAGCAGATTTCTGCTGAGGAATATTGGAAGCTGTAGGAGACTGTACCGAAGGAGAACCAGCGCCCATATGGGCCATCTTTCTATGTTCCTTGTTGCGTAATGAGTATGTGACCAAAGAGTGCTGTTGCGCACGGCGATTGTACGCCTTCTTGCCCGACGGCATGCACTAGTATGAACTGCAAGGTGGATTTATAAAAAATATATGGTAGTTTGTGGAGGTTAAACAATGCAGTGTGGGTTAAATCCTCGCTGATCTGATGGAATGCTTAATTAAAGATGGTGATCTGCATCGCGCCGCGCATGCGTCCCCTCTAAGATTTGATTGTGACTTTTAGCTCATCCTGTCCCGTATGTCCCCGGTAAATGATTCATTACATGCCTGCAATGTTGGTATGTACTTCTTGATGAGGGGGCTGCGGGGCCATCAGATTAAGGGTTAAGCAATTAGGAGCCAGGGAGAGCTGGTTAATGGGGTGTGGGTGTAGCAAGATGGCCGCTCTTTGGAGTGATAAGTACAGCAGTGTCTCTTGAGGCAGAAAATATAGGGGTCCTATGATGGGGACTATTGTTGATAGGTTGATTTACTGGGTAGTACTAGGATTTCTGCAGAGTGTCTTATAGGAGCCTGTGGAGTCCTGGCTACACTGCTGTTGGGTGCAGCAAGATGGCCGCCACAATAGACTGTGGGGACAGGGTCCCGGCGATCCCCAGGGCAAACACTGGACCGAGGAGATCCCAAATCCCTGGCTGAGAACACCCCCTGTGTGGGCCAGATGATGCTGTAGTCCCGCAGGCTAACAAGGGGTGGGGAGGCTACTGTGGGCTCCGGGGGTGTAGCAAGATGGCCACCTCTCACCTGTGTTTCAGCTGCGATGTGCCTCACAAGTTGTCCCCGGTGGCTCTCCAGTTATTCAGCGCCGGTCTGCGTGGGGAAGGTCCTCCTCTGGTGTGGCGGATTGCCGTCGCCGCCCGCCGGGTGGACCGCAGCACTCGAGCGCCGAGGATGCGGGGATGCGGGGATCGTGTAGGCCGCAAGATGGCGGCGGGGCTCTTGTAGGCTGATGCGGTCGCAGGCCAACGGTGGCTCCCCGGCGACTCAGCGCCGGTCGGCACGGGGAAGGTCCTCCTCTGGTGTGGCGGATTGCCGTCGACGTCCGCCGGGTGGATCGCAGCACCCGAGCGCCGAGGATGCAGAGATCGCGCAGGCCGCAAGATGGCGGCGGGGCTCTGGCAGGCCGATGCAGTCGCGGGCCCACGGCGGCTCTCCGGCGACTCCGCGACCCCGCACCGGTCCGCGTGGGGAAGGTCCTCCACTGATGTGGAGGATTGCCGTCGCCGCCCGCCGGGCGGACCGCGAAACTCAAGCGCCGAGGGTGTGGGGATCGTGTAGACCGCAAGATGGCGGCGGGGCCCTGGCAAGCTGATGCGGTCGCGGGCCGTATAGCGGAGCTGTCCGGCGGTCAGGAAGACCAATTTGATGTTAGGCAGATGCAGGGGACACCCTGGAGCCTGGACAGCTGTTTTGGGCCGTGGCTAAATGCTACGGATGGCATTAGATAGGGATTGCTGATGGCGGAGCTCCTCAGAACCACGTCTTTCGCCGCTCACGTCCGGACACGCCCCCTAGCAATTACATTTTTGGACGTTACCATCATCAAAAATGAAGATGGTGGTCTCTCTAGTGGTCTTTACCATAAGCCCACTGCGGGAAACACCATACTCCATGCCTTGAGTGCACACCCTCAGCCGCTTGTGCGGTCTATTCCCTATAGCCAATACTTAAGGCTAAGGAGAAACTGCTTTACAGATGAAACTTTTTGCTTGGATTACTCAAATGAGGATATTCCTCTACATGTTTAAAAAAAAGCATTCAGGCGAGCTAGTGGGCAGTCTAGACAGGACTTACTATTTCTAACAAAGAAGATGTTAAACCACAAACCACCAGGATTATCACAAAATTTAACAAACACAAAGCAGTTAAAAAAATTATTGAAAAACATTGGGACCTTTTACAGATTGACCCTGCCCTTAATCCCCACATACCAACTGTTCCAGCCATTACATACCGAAGAGCTAAGTCCCTTAAGGACCAATCGGTCCAGAGCGAATATCTGGGAACCTTTAGGTCTGACCCATGTAAACGACTGGGTATCTTTACTTGTGGTGGCTGTCCATACTGTCAATACATGAATACACAACCTAATACTGTGCTACCCAATGGTCACATATATAAACCCAAACATTAATTAATTGTAAGACCCTAGGTGTGGTCTACTTACTGACATGCCAATGTAACAGTTTCTATGTGGGGGAAAACGAAACTTGAATTTCGTAAAAGGGCCTACAGACACATTATCTGTCACGAGGATGCTATACACAGACATCCAATACAGGTGGTCAGATCATTGGGCTGCACATTAAGGAATCAGGAACAGAGTAAGTGAAAAATATAAATATTTATTAAAGATAAAGACACACGTGTAAACAAAACCACAGCAAACCATAAGCAAGAAACGAATACAAAAGAACACAACAACCCCAAAAACAACCTAATCTAACTAGCTAACTAATATGTACAAAAGAGAACACACATACATGAACAAGGCAGGGATGAGAGACAAGGGGAGCAGAAGGCCAGGTACTGGGAGCAGTCAGCAAGGGGGAGCTGGTATCAGGGGACAGGTATCAGGGGACAGGTCTCAGGGGACAGGGTACAAGGATCAGAGTCCAGGACAAGGCAGGGAACAGATCAGGAACAGGTTCAGGATCAGGTAACGGATCAGGTTCAGGTTCAGGCAGGGACCAGGCTTACAGAAGGAATTCTGGGGCAATGAGCTTGGTTAAGGGCGGGCTTATATAGTCCAGCAGACCCAGATCAGGTGTGCTTGATGGCTGGTGGAAAGTCTTGGTGGGGGAGACACCCACTGGTGGCCACCAGAACTACACCCACTGGTGCCGGATGCAACAGTGCCACCAGCAGGTGAGCCCGGTAATGACACCATTCCTGACATTATCAGTATGACCACTGCCATCCCAGAACTCTCCTTAGGAAGACACGTTAGAGACCATCATCAGAGAACCTTTACCTGTATCCAGTTCCTCTTCCTGGAACGGGTTCATCCCAATTCTAGGGGGGGAGACTGTAACAGGCTTTTACTCCAACGTGAGGCACGCTGGATTGCGGAACTAGGAGCCACTTTGCCCCCGGGCTCAGTTATCTTCCCTTTCTAAAAGGGTTCTTCTCAGGTGGCTGTGTAAAAGAATGATATAGTGATCTTGCTAAGTTAGTGAGCGTGCTTTGTAATTGTATGTACCATCTGGGATGATCTCAGGCTGTGCTTACTACTTTAGTATACTGTACACAACTCATAAAATCTCTGAATGCCTATATTGCTTACCTATTATGATAACTATTATGCCATTTTTACTGCTGTCTCTAAAACATCTGTGGTTGTCATTTAGATACACATGTTCACTTTATGTTTGTGGAATGGTGCCCCTGGTATTTACATGTCTATTTATGACCTGTATACCTTTCTACCCTGACCGTATATTTATACGGTCTTGATGCCATACGACTGTCTCTGCACCCGGGGACGCACTCTTGTTCTTTCCCTGGGGCCTTGTTGTGCTCCCACCCAGCATAAGAAGGTTTCCCGTCTTTGGTGGGCGGCCTGACACGCGGCATTGCATGGGTTGGAGCTTATGCCTGCGGTTCACCATCATGGGTATTTTTCCTCCCTGTGCACTTGCTGCTTACATTGTGCGTCAGTGGACCGCGGGTGTATGACGCCCTCCCATTCACATTCCCTCACTGGTCATCCTCTATCACTAGCATGCTCTCCATCTAACGTCATTGTGTTGCGATGACGCGGTGGAATGTGCACGCGCTTGCAGCGGTCGTTCTGAATGGTGTTTAGAGCAGCGTGTCTGCATTGGTAGACACTGCTTTCTAGGTTGACGGCGGATTGGGGGAAGTCTCAGTTCTTGGAGCACACAAGGTAGGATCTAAGGAGTCTTTGACTATTTGATTCCCATATTCAATAGGCACATTGGGAGATGGACTTCTGGTGGGGTTATGATACTGGTCTTTGGTGCTCCCCGTCTTGGGGACCTTCCATTAAACTCCCAATACTCCAGCATGCTTTTCTCCATGCCTTATCCATCTTTACACTCAATATGGATTGGGTGATTTATGGTACAATGCATACCCACACATAGGGAGTGTAACGAAATGTCCCACACTCCGCTTGAGTGCTTTCGTCATATACCACTTCCTCCCAGTCTGGATATAGATATCAGATATTCCAGCTGCTCACAAGCACACAACGAGACGATACTTGTTTGTCTGCTGAACATGCAGGGTCGTCTTTAATTTTGATTGGGCCCTGGGCAAACATTTTCTTGCCCCCCCCCCCTCCATTCTGAGACATACAAAAAAATAGCAGATAGACGCAAAATCAGTTTACTGCAGCAGATCACGCAGCGATTGCAATTGTTTGCCAGAGGTTACAGCCTATCCTTACCGCATACTGGATGGTTGCTAGAGGTTACAACACATAATTTCTGCTTGCCAATTGGTTGCTAGAGGTTACTGCACATTATTAGCGCTCACTGATTGGTTGCTATAGGTTAATGCACATCATTACCACTCACTGAGCAGTGGAGCAATCCCAAATAATTGAGCAAGTAAAGCGGCACATTAATACACATACTACAGGAGAGGGTCAGAGAGTGCAGACATACTGCACGAGATTACCAGAGACTGCAGACATACTGCACGAGATTACCAGAGACTGCGGACATACTGCACGAGATTACCAGAGACTGCGGACATACTGCACGAGATTACAAGAGACTGCGGACATACTGCATGAGATTACCAGACTGAGGACATACTGCACGAGATTACCAGACTGCGGACATACTGCACGAGATTACCAGACTGCGGACATACTGCACGAGATTACCAGAGACTGTGGACATACTGCATGAGATTACCAGAGACTGTGGACATACTGCATGAGATTACCAGAGATTGCGGACATACTGCATGAGATTACCAGAGACTGCGGACATACTGCACGAGATTACCAGAGACTACGGACATACTGCATGAGATTACCAGAGACTGCGGACATACTGCATGAGATTACCAGAGACTGCGGACATACTGCATGAGATTACCAGAGACTGTGACATACTGCATGAGATTACCAGAGACTGTGACATACTGCATGAGATTACCAGAGATTGCGAACATACTGCATGAGATTACCAGAGACTGTGACATACTGCACAAGATTACCAGAGACTGCGGACATACTGCACAAGATTACCAGAGACTGACATACTGCACAAGATTACCAGAGACTGTGACATACTGCATGAGATTACCGTGAATTGAGGCCCCGATGACAGCTTTGCAGAGTGCACAGAGGACACAGGAGGCTGTATTCGCATGCTAGCCAGCAGAGAGGGGGCGGGGCCCGGAAGCTCCACTCGGAACAGAGCGGCTGTAGTGAGAGCCAGTGATCGGAGTGGGTGCGTCAGTGGAGCTCCCGGCCCCACCCCCGGACCTCTGTATTCCCCAGCCAGTATAGAGGGGCGGGGCCGGGAGCTCCACTGACGCGCCCAGTCCGATCACTGCTCTAACTACAGCCGCTCTGTTCCGAGCATACAGGCTTCATGGGGTGGGGTCAGCACATCAGTGGAGATCCCGATCCCGCCCCCTCACTGCTGGCTAGATTGGGAATACAGCCTCCCGTGTCCTCTGTGCACTCTGCAAAGCCATCATCGGAACCCCAATTCACGGGTAGCGCGGGGCCCCCTACAAAGATTGGGCCCAGGGCAAGTGCCCCGTTTGCCCTGCGCTAAAGACGGCCCTGTGAACATGGACTGTTTATGAGAACCACAATACAAGTCTTATATACAGTAACAGAGGGAGTTCACCCCTCCTGCTCATATTGCTCTAACAATACATTTGTAAGCAGAAACCTAATTAACATGAGCTAATTAACTAATCCCTTAAAGCAGCCTGGTCATTGTTATGATAAATCAGGATTTCACTACAGGTCAGACTTGTTGTCACCGAGCTTCACACAGCAGATGATACATTATCATAAGTACAAACATAAGACATCTTCACACAATAGCAGGAGCTCCAGTAGGAGTCGGCTAGTCTCCTACATTGTACAGAGGCCAATGTGATCAGCTCTTTCAATTAACATGTTGCGTTCAGAATCAAACAAACCAAGAATAGTCTTTACATATATCCTGGGAGATATTGTGGATAAATATCACTGTCCCATTTTAAGTAATCCAAGACATATTTCCTGGCACAGGGTGACTTAGACATAAGAGGTGCATGGGGAGCTGAAACAAGGGTATAACATACTTTCCAAGGGATTCTGGGTTCCACAGGCCCTCCCATCATATCAGTGACTTAGACATAAGAGGTGCATGGGGAGCTGAAACAAGGGTATCCCATACTTTCCAAGGGAGTCTAGGTTCCACGGGCCCTCCCGTTACAGGCAGTTTATATTGTCCATCCATATGTGCTATGACTGGGTAATTATTATGTATATGCAGGGACAATCATGATGTTCCCTCTGCTTTATTACTGTTTATCTACCATCTAGGTGGGGGCAGACATCCTTGTTGGTGATAACTGCCCTTCTCCTCAACAACCGTGACCCTGCCTCCCCCTCTCTACATTCCCCGCCAGTTGGCTCATCAATTGGCTGTGTTCTGGGATCCTTGTGAAGAATATTCAAGGCCTTGGTGGCCTCCATTTCCTTGGGGGATTCACGCATAGGGGATTATCCAAAACAATGGTGCAGAATTACCTCTGGTTGTTTTTATCTGCGATGAGTCTTTTGGGGGCTGATCTGTTGGTATGTAGATTCCACTGTTATTAACATCTGCAACATGTGCATACCCATCATCTGTTTCTATGTTTTTAACAAATGTTATGTTCTGTTATAGAGTGTCCTAAATCTATGAGATTGGAAATCTTCTCTTTGTAAATGCTCCTGAAACGTGTCGGGAATAATGAGAAGAGACTGTACATCAATAACCAACCCTACATAAGCTTTTTCATATCATGTTGTTATATGTATCTTATGGTGATGTATGCACCAATGTTTTTAATTGTGTATGAATAAACTTTATACTTTTATAGTAAATCGATTCAATAATTTGAGTTTGCCCATAAAGTCCCAATGTACTGGGGGTACCCTTTATTCTTCTGTTCCAAATTTAAGGGATGTTGGCAACAAAATTGGGCTCTACCACAGTGGTTTAATCCATCTGAACTAAATATCAGGACATTAAAATGTATGTATAGCCAAAACATTTTTTAGTTTAGGATATAGTAGGGAAGAGCTAAAACCCCTGCTAGTTCATTTGTTTGCTGTTTGTGTTTCACTGGGGCAACTTCCCTTCACTTCCTGTTCCAGAAACACTACAAAAAGTTACAGGAAATCTCCCAAATTGAGCGGAATTCCCTTTTTAGACAATTGTCCTAGTAACAGGTGTACCTATTCCAAATTTTGTCCTAACTTTTAAATTTTGGGAACAACTCTAAATTTTAGCATGTCCCATAATTTTTTCTTTCAGTCATCAGGAATGGTGGCTTTTCCCAATTGGGTCACACACAGCAATAAACTTGGCCAAAGGTCTACCTCTTGCCAACGCCATCCTAAACTAAAACAAAAATGTTTTACCCAAAGATTAATTTGAACTCTTCTGCTTAAAGGTCACAACACTGTTTAATATGTTCATTGTTCCATAGATGACAGTTTAAACTACTTCATACTACAGCCCACCACAAGAGAGAAACATGATCTGCAAAGGAAACCAAGATGGCTGGCTGGAAACTGCCACAACCTACTCTCAGATATTCTTTACACATGCACATCCACCTGTGTCCCTTTTACACAAATTGCTACCCAGTACAGCACTATTTAGGTATCAGTATCCCTAACTCGTCCTAAATGTACACATTTAATGGGAAGCTCTAACTCGGCACCCTCTAACATATTTAAATCTGTCTTTAAGACATATGAGCTTTACTACTTACCATATAAACCAAAGCAACAGTGTTGTACATCGAAACTGAGGTGTAAAAAGATCTCGTATTTTACCACGATCTTCCTGTAAAATAGATGATACTACATTTACTTGCCAGTGCAATTAAGCTCCTAATGAGGGAAGTTTTTTTGGTAAAACTTAAAAAATAACAAATTAAATCAATAGACAACAAAATCAATTGCCAACAAAAAGGCAGTATGCTATAAAGGTGTCATGCTATACAGGTAAAGTTTGATAAACCTCAAGAAGCCTTATTTGGGGACTTTTTGGGTAACCTTTAAGTGCATGCAGAGATACAAAACAAAATAAATAAAAACATTCACTCATTTTAATTTGATACAAAAATATGATTTAAAAAATTATCACACAAAAAGTACAAACATGGCTTGTACATTCATACAAGTGTCATATTTGTCATATTTGTTTCATCAAACACAACTCCCACCCCCGTTAACATGTTTTAAATATAAATTTACATGTCTAAAAAATACATCTTGGGGTTGTATCCTTGAAATCCAGAAGAGTGACAATGTAGAAATACAATCCTATATTTCCTCAACATATTTTACAGAATGACCTATTTCCTCTGGAGTTGATAATATTTTAGATCCCATACCAGTGGCGGCTGGTGTTCAAAATGCTATGCATGAATCTATCCATTGGTCATAGAGGGGGTGGCTGGAGAGAGGGGACGGCCTTATTGTCCCATACAATAAAATGTCTTCATTTAAATGTTCAATCATGTGTTCCTGATCATAGAAGTGGAACTTTACTCACAACAACTTGATAAAAAATTATGTTTTTTTAGCAAGGAACAAACATTTCATACTAATAATTAAGCTACCAAAATTAGTGGGTGCTGTTAATTGCCTCTAGCATTGTTCTTGTTTCTTCTTGCCGGAGGCTGCCATTTTGCTGAAGCCCAGAGCCCCTGAACAACTTTAGGCTGTCAGCAGATCGGCCTCTACATTTTTGACACAGTACCGAAAAATAGAAAGCAACTAAGCAGTTGCAGAGCAGGGTGAGATGCTGTTTTACTGGATGTAAAATGTTTAATGTTTTACATAGCTATACCTGCAAAAGGGGACAGCCTGAAGTCATCTAGCAGGAAATAATTTTCTGACTAAAGTTCCACTTTAAACTTAAAGGGTCTTTCTCTACTCATGTGAAAAATAAATGCCTCAGAATGGTCTCAAGAGCTTAACCAACATGTTGGGAGAATGCTTGTGCTGAAGGCCACAAGACAATCGTTTCTAAACCCACACACCAATCAACTGCCACTATATTGTCAATCAAATATACATAACAAATACATACCTGTCTAGATAAGATTAGTTTCCCTAGAGGCATTGGAGCACCATTCTCAGTTGCAATACGCTTCAAAGTAGCAAGAGCTTTCTCTTGATTCCCAGACAGAACATCATACCTTGCACTCTCTGGCAACCACTAGAAAACAGCAGACAAAAAAAATTATATACACATGCTCTACAGAACAATTCGAAGTGAACAAACATTCATACTTGCTTATGTTGCTGCAGCATCAGCATCGATCCGATACTGCAGCTGTCCCCCACTGCCTCTAAGGCCAAGAACTGAGCAATCACATGACAGCTGATTGCTCAGTTCCTGGTCTTCATGAGCAGAGAGATGTGGCTGTCAGTCACTGGCTCTCTTCTCTGTCCCTCCAGTGCTCACGGGTGGGGGCAGCAGGGCGCTGAGAGCCTGAGCCAACTGCCAGTTGGGCATCTGGTGGATCTCAACATTATTGTCGGGATCCCTGCAGAGCCTGGACTGGCTCTGTGACATCAGCTGACAGCGGGCTTTAGCTAAAACTGGGTCACAGGAGTAGAGAACTAAGTGCACTCCTGTGATTCACAGGAGAAGTATGGCCTAAAAGCTTTGGCCATACTTCTCCTTTAAATTACTGGGTCTGCAGACCTATTGTGTTCATTATGAGGGGTTTCCACTCTCTCTATTGGACCTTCAATTTGTTTTAGGTTATGTAGAATGCAGCATAAAATACAGAAACACACAACAATGGGCAGCAACACTAACAGCTTTCAGGTGGGCAGATAATCAAGAATAATAACAGAGAGATCTTAATGTTGCAATATCCCTGTCATATGAGGCCATGGTATGGCTCACCAGGATCCAGCTATAGCTAATATATTTCTTTTGGGTGGATTGACTATTTCAACTGGCATCAGTAGGTTTAAAATCACTACTGAAAAATTTGAATTTTTCTAGTGAGTTTCAGTTTGGGAAGAATGAGGGCATATCAGTATGTATGTGTATTGATGGACCTGCCCCACCACTCTCACCTGGACAGAAAACTGCAGAACTAGTTAATTTTGATATGCACTCCATCAGGGAAACACATGTAGAAAATCATTAAAGGTTCATTATCTATTCTGCAAATGTATCAAATATATAAAAGTAACCTGAAGGTTAAATAAATGTGATTTGAATTATTAAATACTTACAAAGCACATAATGGAAAAAATCATGAGGGGGAGGGCAGAGAGTATAAGAAGCCAGCGCCATCCCAATGTGGGCATCACAAAAATAGCTAGTAGAACCTCAAACACGGTGCCAATAGCCCAGAAAATCTGAAATAAAAATGTTAATAAGCTGAATCTAAGTTTGTCATTGTAGCACTACAAAGCAAACACACATTTATCAAAATCTTTTAATATCACTGTTTAGCTAAAACATTGGTAATCTGTCCATTTTAAGAAGCCTTGTTTGAGCTGATTGAGAGCGGTTTCTACTAACTGTAGTTTGCTGTCTGCTAATTTTTAATAGAAATAACTACCTAAGTACGTCACCAAATATGTAGACACTCACATAGTTAAAACAATGCCTTAATAGGTAAACATTATCTTCTTTGGCAAGGAAAATACAAAATGATGAACATTGTATGGGATAAGTATGTACAGGTTCAAAGGGGAAGTTTTGTGTTTTTCAGAGTGCCCATTTTGAGTCATTATTAATTTTGCTTATAATATTTTTATATTTTAAAATGTTAACATAAAGTGATATATATATATATATATATATATATATATATATATACACACACACACACACACATACTGTATATTACACACACACTGTATTAGCAAAAGTATTGGGACTGCCTTTATACGCACATGAACTTTAATGGCATCCCAGTCTTAGTCCGTAGGGTTCAATATTAAGTTGGCCCACCCTTTGCAGCTATAACAGCTTCAACTCTTCTGGGAAGGCTGCCCACAAGGTTTAGGAGTGTGTCTATGGGAATGTTTGACCATTCTTCCAGAAGTGCATTTGTGAGGTCAGGCGCTGATGTGGACGAGAAGGCCTGGCTCACAGTCTCCACTCCAATTCATCCCAAAGGTGTTCTATCAGGTTGAGGTCAGAACTCTGTGCAGGCCAGTCAGGTTCCTCCACCCCAAACTCACTCATCTATGTCTTTATGGACCTTGCTTTGTGCACAGTCATGTTGGAACAGGAAGGGGCCATCCCCAAACTGTTCCCACAGAGTTGGGAGCATGAAATTGTCCAAAATGTCTTGGTATTTTGACACCTTAAGAGTTCCCTTCACTGAAACTAAGGGGCCAAGCCCAACCCCTGAAAAACAACCCTACACCATAACCCCCCCCCCCCCCACCACCACATGATTTGGACCAGCGCACAAAGCAAGGTCCATAAAGACATGGATGAGTGAGTTTGGGGTGGAGGAAAGTGACTAGCCTGCAGAGTCCTGACCTCAACCCGATAGAACACCTTTGGGATGAATTAGAGCGCAGACTGCAAAACAGGCCTTCTCGTCCACATCAGTGCCTCACCTCACAAATGCGCTTCTGGAACAATGGTCAAACATTCCCCATAGACACACTCCTAAAAATTGCGGATGGAAAAGGCTTTCGATAGATTTGACTGGGAATATATGCTGTTGACACTGCGTAACTTTGGCATAGGCCCACGTATGTTTAGGTGGATAGAGGCACTGTACTACGGCTCAAATCTGGGTAAATGGGATTTTGTCAGAATCCTTCCTGCTTTATAATGGTACATGTCAAAGATGTCCACTTTCCCCTCTACTTTTCGTACTTTTTTTTAGAACCTCTTTTAGCAACTATAGGAGAAAATCAAGAAATTGAAGGTATAGAGGTGGCTGGACAAGAACATAAGGTATCCGTATTTGTGGACGATATCATGTTATACATACCAATCCCACACAAATGATTTCAAATGTTTTAGTAGAACTGATTAAGTACAGGGCTATATCAAATTTTAAGATCAATGTTGAGAAAACAGAGATATTAAATATCTCTGTTCCCTTAGAAGAATGTAGGGATATTAGAATCCCTTTGTGTGGAGGCAAAAAGGACTAAAATATCTCGGTATACTTTTGTCCGTATCAGTAACAGATTTGTACCAAGATAATTATTTGCCTTTGTTAAGTTAGAAGGCGGGGCGCAGGCCCGCCTGAATTTGTAGGAGGGGCCTCGCCTTTTTAAACCAGCCCCGGGGCCTCCTTCCCTCTGTCGGATCGTTTCGTTGTGGGGGCGTGTCATTCCGACTTGACCCGCTCGTATCATTTCCGGTGCGCCGGCGCGTGTCATTTCCAGGGTCATAGCGGCGAAGGACAGCGTGTCGTGGCTTCTCCTGCTGCAGCACAGGTTCAGGTATCAGGGACCAGCCAAACCGCCGCTCGCTGTGTGGCGGGGAGGGGATACATGGCGGTGGTTCGTTCGTGGCGGGGAGGGGGGCCCCCACTTATCTGTTACTTTGTCTCCCATCACCTCTTCCATATACCGATCACCCCCCGATCCGTACACCCCCCCCATAATACATCACCGACATAGGGAGCATGAGATGCTGATCTGTACACACAGAAAGAGTGGAGAGAAGACCGCAGTGGAGTATTTTTAAGGAAAGTTGCACGCTGTGTAAAAGCCAAGAGACTGCTTTTGAGTGACATTTAAGCAGTAGCTAGTAGCTTCACAATTTCTGGGTAAATTGGTCATCTTTCTCTACATCCCCATTTTCTTTCCTTTTTTGCATGCTTTTCTGCTCTGGTGGTATGATTGCACGTGTAGACCAGTTTTCAAGATTGCTCACCTTCTCTTCATATCCTTACATTCATTTCCATTTAAAGGGAACCTGAGTGATCATCTCTTCACCTCATCCTCCGTACACCCCGATCACCTTCTCTCCCGTTCCCATGTCCTGGCTGATGTCTGACTCCTCCCCCCACCGCGTCACCATAGAGACCGGGTACACTACTACCGGAGAGCGAGAGGACCAATCCGACCCCTCCCCCTCCCCCACCGATCATTATGATCACATATACACCTACCTACCTCCTCCCCTCCCCCACCGATCAGCTATCTTTCCACCCCCAGTGGGGAGGTTTCATTTCTGTAAGGTTAACCTTTTAATTGCTATGTCATGTTGGGGGGGCCATGTGTGCATTATTTCCATTAACAGTACTCATTGGGCTAGCATGCGTTGCTCGGAGGGTCAGCCAGAGTCGGACGCAGCCTTGTCGGGACTGTTCGGGGTTGGCTACATACAGTTATCTGGTTTTCTTTTAGCCGGCTCCCCGGGCTTTAGGGATGTTGCTGGCTGGTTGGGGGTTTGGGGTTTACATGTTAGACATCATTTAATGCAGGTTTTTTTCATGTGGTTTTACTACTCTGTCCATTTGCTTTTCTTATGTCATGTTTATTTCTCGTTATTTGCAGGAACTGGTTGCTAGGTGTATTCAGTTAGTTCAAGTAACCCGACAAGTTTCTGCGGTTCCCATCTTGGTACTTCATCTCTCGTCTCATATTGAGGTTTTAGGTTCCTTTCTCGGGGTGTCGCATTTCATGTTTTATTTTTCTTCATCCTCAGGAGCTGGTTGGAGTGTGTAAGTGGGCGTGTGCTGTCAGATTCTTTCAATTCAGCAAGCGCAGTAAGTGCTGTCTCCCCTCTTTTAACGCTGGTTGGGTCACTCACAAGTTGCACTTCCAGTCGTTAAGTCACTTGCCGTGTGGCTTCAAGCGCACCCCACACTTTTTTCCCGGGGGCCATCACCTAGGAGGAGGTTAGGCGGCCAGTTTGTAGGATGGGGCTGGGGTGGGGGTTTCTTCTCACACTCCTCGTAATCACTTGTGTTCTCAGGGATAGAAGGTGGGGGGAGGGAGCAGTAGAGTGGGGTTAAGGGGATGTTGGGTTGTTCCGTTCACTGTGTTCGGTTTCCTGTCAGTTCACGCCTGTCATTTTACGGGTTGGGGGGGGTTCTTCCAGGGGGCTTTAGGGCTTCCCTTGGTAGGTTGATAGTTCACGATTTTGTTTTCAGGGTATGGTCCTCCTTTACCTAGGGGATCCACGGTGTTCAGTCTCTCAGGGGTGGGTTGCTGGTTGTTCAAAAACATGGGCATTTCATCAGAACCTTTTGTTATGTTCTCAGGGGATATTTCTACTTTCCGAGTTCCAGCGTGTCAGGTATGTATTGGGTTTCGTTCCTCACTGGATTTTTAGTTTCGTGTGGTGGCAGGTTCACCATGTCCTTCACCTTCATTTCGTTACCTATCACGTTTATAGGTATGTTCGGATTGAGATGTTCGTTTCTAATTGACTTGTACGTTAGCAAGTCCGCTCATCCGTTGCACTCATTTCATTTCACGATCCTTTGTTTCACCTGACACGTTTTCAGGTGTTAGAGGCCTGAGTGTACGTTGTTAATTACCTGTCACACCGCAGGTGGCTCGGCTCCTCTTGCTGTTCATGATCAATCTTTCACATGGACGTCTTGTACCCACTTGCACCGCGGGGGAGGGGGGGTTTCATCAGTTGGTCACTCACTCTTTTCAATGTCACAATCTGTCACGAGTTTCGGTACGGATATTTTTTGGGCTAACCTTCTTCCCCCTCCTTTTGTTATGTCATATTAGGCTATGTCTCAGGCGGCGGATATCGAAGATGGTTCGCTTGTCCACTTGTTCGCTTCCCAGGCTGGAGACTCCGAACTCGGCAGCACGCCCTCCCTGAGGTCCTGGACCATTCCTAGACTTGTGGCTGAGCTCCAGCGGAGGGGTATCTCGTATTCGGCCTGCAAGGCGGAACTTTTCAGACTCTTATTTCCTTGCGCTTCAGGCTCCACCCCTGAGAAAGTTACCCTGCGTTTGGTTGGGGCCTCTCTTACACTCATCCATTCTTCCCTGGGGGTTTTAGCTACTTCTTTTCAGGATTTACGTGCTAGGATAGAGCTCCTGGAAAGCCCTCCTTGCCTGACGTCAGTGGCGTCTGACGTTCCCGGTCCGTCTGCAGCCCCCGTGTTACCCTGGATCTCGTCGGCCGTACCTGCTGTTCCCGGCCCTTCAGCAGTCCCCGTGTTACCCTTGGTTCCGGTTGCCACAGGTAAGGCCGCGAGTTCTTTGTCGGTCACTCCTGCCCATTTTATTCCGGCTAACATCAAGAAAGACATTTTGGATGGCAAAGATGTTAATTTAGCTTCCCTCTTGATTGCCGCCCATGACGTGGCCGATAATAGGTCATATGCTTGTGGCGATGTCTCGGTGGTGGTCAAGACCAGGGACCATAGGCTGAGTCGCAAGCTCTCCATTCCCGATTTTCTGCTGGCTTTCAGCATTTTTAGGGATGTGGTCTGCTCAGTTAGTCCTCAGAGGAGGGAGGAGCTTGACTTGTATCTATACGCTGTAGTCGAGCTGGGCCAGAAATATGGTGGTTCGGCTTTCTATGACTACCATCGGTCGTTTTCTGCCAAGGCAGCGGCTGTGTTTATCCAGCATCAGGTAGTGAATGATTGGAGTGTCGTAGACACCAAACTTTTTTGTCGCCATTTTGCAGGGTTAAGATCTCCTGTCTGCTCAACGTGCCAGTCATCTTCCCATACTTCCTACTGGTGCCCTCTCGTGGGACCCGCTGCTGTGATGGGTACCTCCAGAGCGCCCCCAGTTTGTTGCCAGCCCCCGGCCCTTCCTCCTCTTTTGACAAACTCGGTCATCCAATCCATTTCTTGGGCAAATCTCAGATTTGCAACAATTTCAATCAGGGGTCATGCAATTACAGTCAGTGTCGCTTATTACATGTTTGTGCTACCTGTTACAGGGCTCATCCCAAGTCTTCCTGTTCACTCAAGCTTGGGAAGTCCTCATGACTGAGCCGGATCAACGTGGCCTTCTTGCAGTCCTGTTTAGCTGCCCATCCGTCCCCCTCGCTGTGTCAGTTCTTGGTGGAGGGTTTTGTTCAGGGGTTCCACACGGGTTTCATTACCTTGCCTCAGGGGACCTTTGAATGCAAGAATCTGTTATCCACAGGCGCAGACATGAAGGCGGTAGATGGGTTGCTTCAATCAGAGCTGGATAAAGGCTTCATCATAGGGCCATTTTCTACCCCGCCATTTCATAACTGGAGGGTCAACCCTCTTGGCCTAGTAAGAGGCAAATTTTTAAATAAACTACATTTGATTTATGATTTGTCAGCTCCTCATTGCGCTCACGTACCCAGCTTGAATTCTTTGATACCGTCAGAAGAGTTTTCACTCAAGTACGCGTCTGTAGATCAGGCTATCCAGTGTATTACCAGCATAGGAAGGAATGCTTGGTTGTCCAAGGCCGATATTTCGGATGCTTTTAAGCTTCTTTCTATTCGGCCTTCTCTATGGCAGTGGCATGGTGTTAAGTGGAGGGGGAATTACTTTTTTGCTACTAATCTCACCTTCGGTTCCAAGAGCAGTCCTTGGCTCTTCAATGTATGTGCAGACGCTCTACATTGGATCCTCTCCCATAAAGTACACTGTCAGGAGGTTATACATTACCTAGATGACTTCCTCCTGATCGAGGGGTCAGGTTGCGCTCCCTCTGACCTCCAGGGGCTGGTGGCTGTGTTCTCCGCTCTTAATGTCCCGTTGGCAAGCAAGAAGATGGAGGGCCCGGATGACCTTTTTGGGAATCACGCTGGATTCTCGATCCATGCAGGCAAGTCTGCCGGCGGATAAGTTGGTCAGGATTAGGGATCGGATTCATGGGTTCTTGGTGTCCCGAGTCACCTCTAGGAAGGATCTACATTCGTTGCTGGGGATGTTGAACTTTGCCATGAGGATTATTCCTCAGGGCAGGTCTTTCATCTCCCGGTTGCTAACGTTGCTTCCCGGAGCCCCTGATTCGGATTCCGAATGGGGTATCTGGCGGGTATCCAACACTTCTTGTCTCTTCTTCACCCAGGTAGGCAATCTTTGTTTGCGGCTCATTCTGTCAAGGCGATCCTCAAAGGTATTTAGAAGAGTGGTCCCCCGGGCCCCACTAGTAGGTTACCTATAACAGGACACGTATTTCAGGCCATGTCGGACATGTTGTCCAGGGCACCGTTTGGGCAGCGGACTAGCCTGGTACTGAAGGCGGCTATCTATCTGGCCTTTTACGGCTTCCTTAGGCCAGGGGAGTTTGCTCGTACGGGAGTCAATTCCCGTTCACTGTCCATCAGCCAGTTAGTCAGGGGCCCTGAATGTTACGTGTTGCATCTTCAGGCATGCAAAACGCAGCAAACCGGGCCTGGTACCGATGTTAGGTATTTTAAGGTTGAGACTGGTTGGTGCCCAGTGTCGGTGTTAGATCTGCTCATGACCCAATTAACGGGGGAACCCAGGGATAGTCCTCTTTTGCCAATTAATGGGGCCCCGCTCACCTCTACGCTTTTCATGAGGTATTGCCGCACTCTCTTGGGGAAACTGGGTTTGAATCCTATGTCCTACTCGGGACATTCATTCAGGATAGGGGCTGCTTCTGCGGCCTTGCGCCAGGGGGTCTCGGTACACATTATCAAAAGGTTAGGTAGGTGGAGGTCTTCTTGCTACTCCAGGTACATCCCAGAGCCACTTGTTGAAATGTCCCAGGCCTTTGTACATTTGGTTGACTAATCTGTGTTGTTTCAATAAACCACTTTCATATTCTTCCTAAGTGTCTTTGCCCCCTTTTAGGCATACTGACCTTATGACCACGGCACACCCCAGGTCACCTTTTCAGCTTCCCCTGTTCTTTCCCCTAAATTCCACACAGAGGCGCTGAGTACAAGTTAGAAGGTGGGGCGTAGGAGTGGCCTCGCCTTTTTAAACCAGCCCCGGGCCTCCTTCCCTCTGTCGGATCGTTTCGTTGTCCCTCCCTCCCTTTCCCATATTTCATTACTTTGCATTTATTTTCTCTTTTTGAGTAAGCCCCCTTTTAGGCATACTGACCTTATGACCACGGCACACCCCAGGTCACCTTTTCAGCTTCCCCTGTTCTTTCCCCTAAGTTCCACACAGAGGCGCTGAGTACAAATATAATTAAACAAGATTTGAAAGGATATCCTGCCCACAGGTTGTCCTGGTTTGTCAGGATAAGTGTAATTAAAATGGTGACTCTCTCGAAAGCTCTGTATATTTTTCAAAGCCTCCCGATTATCCCAGGGGCATATTTTAAAACCCTTATCCCTTGTACACACGATCGGATTTCCGATGGAATAAAATCCGATGGAATTTTCCTTCGGAATTCCGATGAAGCTGACTTCCATCAGTCTTGCATACACACTGTCAGACTAAATTCCGACCGTCCAAAACACGGTGACGTAAAACACTACGACGAAAATGAAGTTCAATGCTTCCGAGCATGCGTCGACTTGATTCTGAGCATGCGTGGATTTTTCTCCGATGGAATTCCACACAGACGATCAGAATTTCCCATCGGAAAAATTTAAAACATGTTCTATTTTTTTACTCCGATGGAAAAAAGTCCGATGGGGCCCACACACGATTGGAATTTCCAATGAAACAAGTCCATCAGACTTTTTTCATCGGAAAATCCGATCGTGTGTACAAGGCATTAGACTTTTATTGCAGAAATTTATATGGAAAAATAGAGGCACATGTATTGCCTATAAGATACTGACTAGACAACAAGTAAATGGGGGCTTATTTCTTCCAGACTTTGAGAAGTACCATGTGGCAGCAGTGCTGCGGAGAATAACAGACTGGGTTCATGGCACTTCCCATAAAAAATGGGTGTCACTGGAGTAAAATATAAGCAAATCATCTTTGGGCCAGATTATCTGGATACCAAGGCAATACAGAGGCCTTTCTAAAGGAACTGGCTCCAATCAGAATAGAAACCTTTAGATCATGGGATAAGCTACTTAAAAGTATATCATGGCAACACAACAGTCCTTTAATGCCTCTTTCAGGTACAAACTATTTTCCACCAGGGAAAGAAAATAAGTTGTATTTGAAATGGACTCTTTCAGACTGTCTGAGATTAAAAGATGTTCTGAAGGGAAATGCCCTTTGTTCACTATTAGAATTACGAGAAAGATATGACTCATCACCATGGGTTGTTTGGAGATATAGACAACTGCAACACTTTGTGGATATCCTCACAAAACACCTTTGTTCGGTTAGCAAACTAAGCCCATGGTAAAGACTTGTGGACCAACGGGGAATAAATAGACATGGGATTTCTAGAATATATATGATGTTGATTGATGCCCCAGATTTTGGGTCCTTGTGTCTTTTGGAGAATTGGGAACTGGAATTGAACCAGTCTCTACCAGAAATATTGAAATGTAAAATTATTGATTATATACACTCCACTTCAACGGACACAAGGACAAAAGAAATGATTTATAAATTGCTAACCAGTGGGTACTATGTTCCATAAAAATTGCATAAGACCAGTTTTGATGCTTCTCCTCAGTGTTGGAGGGAATGCGGAGACATGGGAACCCATGCCCATATATGGTGGCAATGCCCTTTGAGCCAGCCCAATTGGAAGGAAGTATTGTATTTAATTAAGAAGATCAGCAAGGTTGAAATCAGGCAAGACCCGTGGCAGTGTTTGTTTCATGCAATAGGTGACTCAAGGAAAAACTATAGAGCAG
The DNA here is from genome assembly GCA_029206835.1 of Rana muscosa. Taxonomy (NCBI): domain Eukaryota; kingdom Metazoa; phylum Chordata; class Amphibia; order Anura; family Ranidae; genus Rana; species Rana muscosa. The sequence goes on from CM055116.1 coordinate 846,618,424, forward strand.
CAATTACCCCATTCTTGTTAAATGCAGTGAAAGCATCAATCCCGAAACAATGGAAATCAGAAAAAAATACAGACAATAAAGAATTGGTTCAGGGAAGTGAATAGAACTAGGCTAATGGAAGAATTAATATATTTACAAAACGATTTGGAATTAAGATTTTATAGGACTTGGCAGAGTTGGTTAGACTTCAAATAATCTTCTATTTGTTTGAGTTATATGGGCAGTGAGGACGTCATTTAAAAGCCAGGGGGGGGGGGGGAGTGGGATAGGGGAAACTTGTCAAACAAGATGGGGAGGGGGTCAAAAGTTGCGGGATTATGTTTTCCCAAGGTTTGTCTCTATCCTTTGTGTTCTCTCGATCCCCTCCCTCCCCCCCCTTTTTTTTTATATAGTAGAGGTAAGTAAATCACAGTATTTAGGATGGAATCTAAGGGGAAGCTATAAGTAGCTGTCTTACCATAGACCCACCCTCTTAAATTGAAATGAAAATAAATTTATTTACGGTAATCCAAATATTTGACACATAGTATTTCACGGTTAGCAAGGGAGAATGGGAAGAGGATTACTGGGTAGGGGTACACGTTAACTTGGGAGGAACTGGGGGGTAGTGGGGGCAGAGGTTCCCAGTCCCCCACTAACAAAAGGGAAGGATAAGGAAGGGAAAAGAGGGAAAAAGTATTTTTGGTTGTTCACACTTTGCAATAGGGAGGGTTTCATTTGTATGGAGGGCTTGGTGGTTCGGGGGGGGGGGGGGGATTGTTTGAGGGAGGAAAATTGATTGATGGAATAAGCTAAGGAAATATGGGGGGGGGTTTATGAAGAACTTTGAAAAATATATATATTCTAGGAGCAATCCATTCTTATGTTTTTGAATGATTTGTATATATGTTTTTGAATGATTTGTATATATGTTTTTGAATGATATGTAATGTTGTATGTCTATACAAAAATTTTATAAAAATAATTGAACACTAAACCTTGTGGACAGCCTTCCCAGAAGAGTTGAAACTGTTATAGCTGCAAAGGGTGGGCCAACTCAATACTGAACCCTAAAGACTAAGACTGGGATGCCATTAAAGTTCAACACTTTTGGTAATATAGTGTATATATACATATGTCTTTCAGCAGAGACTGGCCAAATTTCGATCCATCTACCTGTAGCGGGTACTCGAAATTTAGGGGGTCTTTATGTCCAAATTTAGGGGGATGACCCGAGCACTAGTATGGCTCGGGCCTTCTAATTGTGCTGGACTCTGCTTTGTTGCTGTGTGCCTATGTAGAGTTCCCTGTGGCCTGCACGTGGCGCTGCCATGTTGGGTCAGGGTTGAACCATAGGTTGCATTGGCGCGGTTGGACGTCCTCTCTCGGCTACCATGCATTGGGCTGTTTCTGCCTGCTGTGCATGCCGGGAGAGGATATAAAAGAGGCAGACGCCATTTATTCGAGAGAGACCCGGGGACAAGTACCCGGAGGACTGTGCCACCTAAGGAGGGGGGCGCATACACCGACTGAAGAGTCTCGGGCACCTTCGGCCTGAGACTGCAACGTTACGGGTAGGCCCAGTACCTTCAACTGGGTCTACAGGCAGAACTTTGGAGTCCTAGGATGCCCGGGTGAGGGTATCCGCTCTGTCCAAGAGGAAGCCAGGGGAGGATCGGTCCCATAACAGGAGATGAGTGATAGTTAGCTTGCTGTCTCGGGAAAGACCTGTTGACCTGTCGGAGGGAAGGATCCTATGCTCCGCAGAACTGACCCTGCGGAGTGCTGCTGCTCATTGAGGACATACTGAACTTGTCCTTGGAGGATTTAAATTGCTTGTTCGAGCTCCACATCGGCTGCTAGGACCATTGAGGGACTATCCGGGTGAGCTGTACTCACTCGGGACTGAGTGGTGATAAATCTGGGAGTTCTGTGCCTGAATCTGCTTTGGTTCAACTATTATCTCTCTCATCTATTCTCTCTTACCTATCAAGCAAGGATACAAAATAAACTCAACGTTGGAGTTTAAATGGTTTGGACATTGACTTTATTAAAGAGGGGAAAGTACAGATTCGTCTCTACATTCTGGAGATGGGAACCAGTGGAAGCAGGTAACTCGCTGCGGGACCCAAATACATATACACCGCCTGACCTCTAAACTAGAGGACACGGGCTTGTGGCATGGGTGCCTCTTCTTTCCCCTAAGAGGAGAGGGTAGTGCTACACGTGGGGGCTCAGGTCCGGGATTCTGCAGCTGCCCCTGGAAGCTGGACTTTGCTTTCTCCCTTGTGTGTGTTTTGTGGAAGTCAGCCATATTGAGAGAATTCGAGTTGCGCCATTTGTGAGAGAGAGATAGAGGAACAGGCCTAGTTAATTTCTAACTGCGTAGTTCGTGGGCGTGTCTCAAGCCTGGAAAAGCCCGCGAGTTGCGTGCAGCAGAAGAGAGAAAAGGGGAGGAGCCCTGCTAGGTGTGTGCTCCACGCGATGTGTTGGCGCCAAAGGACAGTACAGATTGGATCAGTGACGAAGCAACATGTCTGCCGCTCCATGGATCTCTGCTTCACCGGGACCTCGTGGGTTCTCAACTGCTTCAGCCATGGACGTTGCTTCGCTTGCTGCTCCTTTGACGGATACGGGAATTCTGCTGAAGCCCCGGGGTCGCTTTGCCCTTTACACATGCAGAGACGCAGAGGCCTTGGGCATGATCTGTCCAAAGTACCAGGGACTGGCTGTACAGCTTCGCCCTTTCGGGAGATGTGCCCTTTGCGGGGAACTCCTTTTTGAGGTAGATCAGCCTACTGAAAAGCCAAAGATCTACCGGGTTAACTGCCTCTCCGGTGCTGTTACTCTGGAGGAGAAAATTTGTGCTTCCACAGCCGTGCCCATACGCACCCCCGCAGAAACAGTGGATGCTAAGGAAAAAGTTCCGGCTGCTATGGAGCTTGAGACGGAGAACCCAGCGGATGCTGCCTCTGTTGCAACGGAGTCCTCCCTTCCCCCTGCTAAGAGGAAGGTGGGATATGTGAAGGCTTCTCGTGGCCACGGTCAAGGCCTACCCCAGCACCTGTCTGAACCGGATCATCAACCCAGAGGGATCTCCGGCCAATCCAAATCAGGGGAAGGTAAGAAGGCTGGGAAAACTGAGACATTGACTTTGTTGGGAGAGGGTAGAAAGTCCACACCCCACGCTACCGGGGATGTGCGGACTGCCAGCCCGCAAGGACCTTCCATTTTTCGGGACAATGTATCGGCCACTTATTTGCCGGCACAGGCATATGACACCTCTGACTTTGAATCATCGTCCGATGTGGGGGATGACCACGAAATTGACGAGATTTTCATCCACAAGAGTTGGGACAAAATCCCGGTGACCTCATCCCGTAGTTTAAAGGGGGTGTCGCCAATGGACTCTGGGGAAACTACACCCCGGGTGGAAGTGACTGTCCCAAGGGAAGAGGCCAATCCTATGCCTGCTTTGTCTGCCCCGGCATCTTCTGTGCCTACTACTACTGCTGCTGTTTGCCCCCTCCTTTGTGGCCACCTATGTTACAGTTGGAGCCCGCACTAATAAAGAGATCTCCAGATGCGATTGTCCTCCCTGGAAATGGAGATCGTGCGAACATGCCGCCTCTGGCCCGATTACAGCGGCTTTTGCACCAGAAGGTGGCAGCGGAATATGGTTGGGAGTAACCATATGTACCCAAGGACCTTTTGTTCAAAATAGAAGCCTCCAGAGAACGATGGTATGCAGACTTTGTGTGGGACCGCTTGGAGGTAAAGAAAGGTCACCGCTACTTCAAGTGTTCAGCCGTGATGACTGAGCGATACAAGGGCTGCCGGAAAGACTGGACTCTTGGTCGGCACATTCATGCAGACCAGGTGGTGATTTGTAGCAGGGATCGAGATGATGTGGTATATTCTATAGAGACTCTGGACAAAGACTGGAAAACTCTTATTTTCCCTGATCCCCAGTACTACCTCTGAAGTGGGAGCTTGTTTTTTTTATTATTATTCCACTTCAGGGACATTGTCTGAACTATTACCTTGACCTTCCGCCCAAGGGAAATTTTACTCTTTGGAGACTTTGGGGAACTCTTTGTGTTTTCTTCCCCTTTACTGTTCTGAAAAAAGAACTGAACTTTGGATAGATTTAATTAGGGCAAAGCAGGAAGCCGACGTGAACAAGGAGGAGGGTTCCTGTGTTAAAATTGTGCCTATGCGCACCTAGGTCATGTAGTGATGTGTGCTGCCACTAGGTGGTGGTTGTCTGCAGAAATTTGTGTTGCGGAAGCAAGTCATGCTTTCTAGGAGGAATGATTCGTTTCTGACTTCCAAAAAGTTAGGAGATGTTATTTGTGTGCTGTGTTTTTTTCTTTCCCTCTACAGGTGATCGCCTATCAAGTACATCGGAGAGTGGGTGGAAAGATAGGATAGAAGAAAAGGGATTGTTATGTAAAATGATTGTAATGTATATTACTTACTGGTTCTTTCTTTCTTTTGTTCTAAAAAAAAAAAAAAAAGGGGAAAACCTTTTGATTCAGGCACCGAACCAATCCTATTGTACATAGTTGGAAAGGACCAGAACCCACTCAGGATTAAGGGGGGTCTTCTGACCTTCTCCAGACACTGGGAACAGTGTCTATTAAGGAGGGGGTGTGTGTAGCGGGTACTCCAAATTTATGGGGTCTTTATGTCCAAATTTAGGGGGATGACCCGAGCACTAGTATGGCTCGGGCCTTCTAATTGTGCTGGACTCTGCTTTGTTGCTGTGTGCCTATGTAGAGTTCCCTGTGGCCTGCAGGTGATGCTGCCATGTTGGGTCAGGGTTGAACCATAGGTTGCATTGGCGCGATTGGATGTCCTCTCTCAGCTACTATGCAGTGGGCTGGTTCTGCCTGCTGTGCATGCCGGGAGAGGACATAAAAGAGGCAGACGCCATTTATTCGAGAGAGACCCAGGGGAAACGTATCCAGAGGAGTGTGCCCCCTAAAGAGGGGGCGCGTACACCGACTGAAGAGTCTCGGGCACCTTCGGCCCGAGACCGCAACGTTCCGGGTAGGCCCAGTACCTTCAACTGGATCTACAGGCAGAACTTTGGAGTCCTAGGATGCCCGGGTGAGGGTATCCGCTCTGACCAAGAGGAAGCCAGGGGAGGATCGGTCCCATAACAGGAGATGAGTGATAGTTAGATTGCTGTCTCGGGAAAGGCCTGGTGACCTGTCGGAGGGAAGGATCCTATGCTCTGCAGAACTGACCCTGCGGAGTGCTGCTGCTCATTGAGGACATACTGAACTTGTCCTTGGAGGATTTAAATTGCTTGTTCGAGCTCCACATCGGCTGCTAGGACCATTGAGGGACTATCCGGGTGAGCTGTACCCACTCGGAACCGAGTGGTGATAAATTTGGGAGTTCTGTGCCTGAATCTGCTTTGGTTCAACTATTATCTCTCTCATCTACTCTCTCTTACCTATCAAGCAAAGATACAAAATAAACTCAACGTTGGAGTTTAAGTGGTTTGGACATTGACTTTATTAAAGAGGGGAAAGTACAGACTCGTCTCTACATTCATTCTGGAGATGGGAACCAGTGGAAGGAAGTAACTCGCTGCGGGACCCAAATACATATACACCGCCTGACCTCTAAACTAGAGGACACGGGCTTGTGGCATGGGTGCCTCTTCTTTCCCCTAAGAGGAGAGGGTAGTGCTACATACCTAATGATCAACTCCTGTTAAACAAGGCTGTTGGAAAATATGTGTTCGATCAGCGCATGCAGCCAATTGGCTGCAGCATTGATCAGTGTATTCTGGCACTGAAGTCCTGCTGTCAGGATGGAATAGAGCAGCGGGGAGGAATCTCGCATCAACTTCAAATGTGTGGATGGGGGAACCTGTTCATATTTTTTTTTTTATCAAAAAAATAAATAAATAAAATTAATGGCCCGCTTTAGTCATGGAGGAGTGGAAGAGGACTCCAGTGGCAACCTGTGAAGCTCTGGTGAACTCCATGCCCAAGAGGATTAAGGCAGTGCTGGAAAATATTGGTGGCCACATACAATATTGACACTTTCGGCCCAATGTGGACATTTTCACTTAGGGGTGTACTCACTTTTGTTGCCAGCGGTTTAGACATTAATGGCTGTGTGTTGAGTTATTTTGAGGGGACAGCAAATTTACACTGTTATACAAGCTGTACACTCACTTCTTTACATTGTAGCAAAGTGTAATTTCTTCAGTGTTGTCACATGAAAAGATATAATAAAATATTTACAAAAATGTGAGGGGTGTACTAATTTTTTTGAGATACTGTATATATATATATATATATATATATATATATATAGTAATATTTGGGGGCTGTTTTAGCTCAAGTGTAGCACCCGCTAGCGAAAACAATCCATGCCAGAAGTTCAATTTCAGGGCTTGTTGGCCCACTTTAATTAAGAAAAGTTAAAACAAAATCAAAGGTTTTCCCTCGCAGGGGGTTTTCAACGTCCATACAAAATAATGATAAATTCAGCCTCCTGGCTTATACATACAGCAGTGCTCCTCAGGCCTTCCACTTCAGGCTCTCGTCTGTCTCCTACAGACTATTCCTTTGGCAACACCGTCCATTTAGATAGCAGCCCCTCACTGCTCTGATCTTCAGACTTGGGTCTCTGGCTTCCACTGTGCACACCTGCACTTGTCAGGAGGGTGGAGCCCAGAACCCTGATCCTGACTCTACTATCAGGCCCACACACACCTGAACAATCAGTGTGCCGGTGAGTCTCAAAACCCGAACCCAGGACTGGGGATTTCATCCCACCCGGATCTCTAAGAAATCCCAAGGCTCCAGGTCCCAAAGTGGACTTTAATAAATAATGAAACTGAAAAGCCAGTTTCCTCCCAAACAAGCAAATACACTGGAGCCCCTCAACCTGCCTGGTTGAGAATCCTGTATTCATACACTGGTGGGGTACCACACTACCACAATATATATATATATATAATTTCATAAAATACCTTTTATTGAACAGTAGAATCAGCTCACCTCAATTAACAGGATACACTTTGCACGAGCTTTCATTGGAAGGAACTCTGCATACAGGGTTACTCTGTCATGATACAAGGAAAAAAATTAAATCACTGCACATATCAAGGTTATATGAACTGTCTCAAAACACCATTTTCCTCTATGTATACTTTCTAGTGCAGAAAGCAGTGTGCAGAAGTAACAGTTATGGATTTTATCTTTTCTGCTAAATTATCTCCATGGTGTGTGCCAAGAGTGCTGGACTGTCTGAAACACTGAAAATAAGCATGGAATACAGGTGCATATACTGTACTCATAGTATACATTGCTCATCTTTGTCTGCTGCCATTTTTAAAGTAGCCACTAACCTACAGCTGCTGTTAATGAATCAAGATCTTTACAGGTACTTCCACTGCTATGCTGGTTTTTAAGGATGAGCTCCAGCGTGTTCGCATTGAACACGTGCAGAGCCCGCCAGGAAGTCGGCACCCGCGCTGCGCTAATCACCGGCAGGGAGACATTTCCCGATGCTCGGCTGCAGAGATCGGAAAATGTCTCCCTGCCTGTGATTAGCGCAGCGCGGTGCTGACTTCCTGGCGGGCTCTGCACGTGTTCAATGCGAACACGCCGGAGCTCATCCTTACTGGTTTTGTAACTGTTGGAGCTAGACTTAGGAAAAGGAGTACTCTGGTGGCAGAAACTGCACAATATTAGATATTTTACTGTTCAGGGAATGTATAGTCATGTATTATGAATTATAATGAGATGTCCCTGGGAGCTGGCTTTCCATCAGGGGAGGGGGTGGGGGAGAGGGGTTGTACCGCATGCCAAGCTGCACCCTCCTTATCACCATAGCTGGGAACTTGACAGGTCTGGCCTGGAGATTCCGTAAAGGTGGTCAGTTTACTGGATCTATGAGTCCCCAGCTCTAATCCTTGGCTTTCCATTAGCTTACTGAGAGAATAAACATCGGTATCACTGCTATCAGTTAGAACAGGAATAACAGCAGCAGTGACAGTAGCAAAGACAGGTCTGCTAAAGTAGGAGGTAGCAGGGAGGAGCAGTGGGCTGATTATACTGCCTCTGGTCCCCCTCCAACTACAGAGCATAGTCAGTAGGCAGAGTGGGAAATCCAAATAAATGAAGATACAGAACAGATCTATACACATTCCTATAATGAGCTGCCTGTCAAAGTTCTGCAGGGTCCAGGCCAATCTTCTCCCTAATGGTGTGTCCAACCCAGCTAGCAATGTGTCATTTACCTGTATATGCCCTACACTGTAGTCCTGGCTGTGTCCCAGCATCTCTTACAGGCTAGAGTCAAGACATATATTGCTGGAACGTGTAGTTCTACAAAACACAGTTGAAGTTCAGAGTTGGAGATAATAATAGTAATAATTGAGCTGATAAATAAAACTTTTTAACCATGTCCACTTTTTTGATGCTATGCCCACATTTTTCTGCAGTTTAATGATCAAACATCTGCCAGCCATAGTTGTGACTTGAAAACCAAAGCCAAAGAAAATTCCCAGCTCAACTTACCGGCCAGCCTGCAACCAATTGAATTATCCTGTCTAACACTTTGTGGTAAAAACAGGGGTTTAGTTAGCACACATTTGCAAATACATACGTAAGCTGCAGAGCCACTTCACTGCACCTGAGTATTTAAAGGCAGTCCTAACTCTAAATTTTTGAGAGCCTCCATAGTAGAAGCACATGCATTCTAATGGATAGGCAGAGAGCAGGTGAGCCTGGAGGGAGCCCACCACTCCTTAAAGGCACAGGGGTGCACTGGACACCCAGCATATACCACAATGGCTGCAAAGGTTTATGCAGATTATCCTCTGTGCCGGGAGAAGGCACTTAAGAATGTAAGCAGGCATTTGTTATTTGCTTTTAAACTTATTAAACAATTTTACGATTTGGTTCCCTTTTTTTCTTATTTTTTATGGCTTCTATGGAGGAGAGGTTGATTTAAACGTAAAGTCTCCTGATATCTGTATTGATGTTCAAGCAAGTCTAAAGACACTACCTACTCAAGCACTGTTTGACCTTCTTTTTAATTAAAGAGGTCATATCTGTCTGGTGAGTAGGCAATCTTTATCCAAAACATCGGTGTATTTTGCAGATTCACTGCCATATGGTGAAGGTGTCATCATTATTTTATGTCACTTTGGAAAATTATCACTATACAAATATATGGACTTCACAAAGGACTGGATTATCTTATAATTTTATCCACAAAATACAGTATATTGAGCATGTTGCACTTTATTTTTGGATATGAAATTGACAATTGTGCAATATATCATTGTTGTATTTATTGTGTTCACATGATTGGATCATTAGCACCCCTCACTCCTGATTACCCAGGCCCTATTGCCTACATATTGTTGCAACTGCCCATTTGTTGCCCCATGTTGTCAAAATTGCCAATTTGGTGTTTACATATTGTCAGGATTGCCAGTTTGTTACCCATGTGTGGTAATATTTGCCTGTTTGTTGGTTATGTACTGTCATTCTGCCATTTGTTCTGCATATTGGCAAGTCAGCTGTTTGTTTAGAGGACCATATACTATAATTTAATCCCCTGCAGGTCTGTCACTATCAAACCACAGCACTGGTAGCCCTATTTTTTACCACGTTTCACTATGTGCATCGCAACTAAAGCAGAAGTAAACTCCTGCTGTCAAAAACTGAGTTGGCAGGTTGTTTTTTGCAGAAGGGACATGATATTTTTGGTTTTAAATTAAGTTTAAATAAAATGCAGTCAAACACAGTGTAAATATACATTAAAAAAAAAAAGTCCTGGATTTAGGCAACTTACGATTGAGGGACTCCTCCAATCCCAAAACCAACCAATCCTCTAAGCACGAGAATCCAACTATAGACTGGTGCAAATGCACTGAGGATCCCGTAATACAAAGTCCAGAATACGCTAATCTTTAGACCCTATGCAAGTGAGAAAATGTAGATACAAAACATAATTAAACACAATGCAGAGCTCAATGCCTAGAAATGTCAATCGGGAAATCATAATAATAATATCTTCTTCAGTGAGCTTATATAATTATTAAATCATTCTGTCACCAATACTTACTGTCTTTCTGCCATACTGGTCAGAGACATTTCCCCAGAGGGAAGAGCTTGACATCATTCCTATAAAGACAACCTGGGAATAAAACAGAAAAAAAACAACATAAGCATTCTTGGCACTGCATTACAGCTACGGCTGACGCGTTGCGAAGGCGAACCCTCTTCCTCAGAGCCAGAAAGTGATCTTTCTGGCTCTGAGGAAGAGGGTCCGCCTTCGCAATGCGTCAGCCGTAGCTGTAATACCTGTCGTCTGGACTCTCTGGTATCTGGTTCCAGCGGGAGGCAATTCCCATTGATGGAATGTTATATGTGCCTACTATCATACTTGCTTTGTGAGTATTTGTAATATTTTAATATATTTTAAATAAACCTAGCCACTGGTAATGCACTAGGTCGGTGCGCCCTCTTTTTTCCTTTTACATACATCTATTTAAAGCAGTATTAAAGTTCACTTTTGCGGCCCCAGGTGGTTGATGCCATAATGTCCTAGTATGCACCGCATATTAGCACTTTATGACAGACTCACCTGTGAAACAAAGCCATCCAGCGCTGAGCTGTCACTGTCACACGGCGCTTCCATCTTCGCTCGATCTTCCTTCTGGGTTCACACTCTTCGGCCGCCTGAGTGGCTGGGCCGCGATGATGTCACTACTGTCCATGTGCATGGGAGTCAGTCACCATCACAGCCCGGCACTTTATGCAATCACAGTACAGGCAGTGTTTTCTGTGAATGCAGAGGTAACTGTGCATGCAGGAGTGATATCATTGACCGGAGCCAACATCTAAATCTAGTAAAGAGCCCAGCCTAAGAAGATTTTAAAGGTACTTTCAAGGAAGACATATATCAAGTCTTAATACGTTGGAAAGTACAAAAGTTGGGTTTCAGATTGCTTTAAGTGCAGGGGAGAAAATAGCTGCAAACAAAGCAAAGTGGAGTTTGTCTATAAAGTGGTAGTAAACTCTCCTTAAAAAAAAAACAAAGCACATTATAACAGACTTACGCATAAAGCAGATCCCTCAACCTGCATGCTGTCACCACTGCCAGGGCTTCCATCTTCACCCTTCCTTCAGGGTTCACGTGCAATGGCTGTTTGAATGGCCGTGCATACGCACACAAGTCATGATCGCAGTACAGCGCTCTAAATGGATGAATGCGCCAGTGATGTCACCAACTGCTACAATTGTGAATATCTCCTAAACAATGCGCGTTTAGGAGATATTCACTGTTCCTACAGGTAAGCCTTATTATAGGCTTACCTGTAGGTACAAATGTCTACTTTCCAAAAAAACAATTATCTTGGGATTTATTTATTTTTTTAGTGCCCTGGTTTTTGTTTTTAATTAGATATTTTTATAACAGAAATTAAGGAAAAGTAAGGAAAACTGATTTTTTCTCTTTTATAGTAAAAGATTAAAAAAAAACAGTGACTATTAAACACCACCTAAAGAAAGCTATCCGTCTCAAAAAATTAAATTAAAAAAATTTGGGTACAGGGTTGCATGGCCTTAGAATTTTTGGTCAAGCTTTCACAGCCTTGAAAACGAAAAAATGGTCTGGTAAAGAAGGGGTATATACAGGCTGGTACTCAAGTGGTTAAAGTAGAACTATAGCACTTAAAGTGTATGTGAACCCATATAAGTAAGTCTATGCCAGCCCCACTATTAGAGCCTGGCATAGCACACTGTACATGTCTTTTAAAAAAATAAGGCTTGTAAATACCATTTATGGTGATCTTCAGGCTGGTCACATGACACCGCGGCCGCTTTACATTTCCGATACATGGATACTGCAGGAGGGGCCCGGGATCTCACTCTGACGTCAGCCGGTGAGATCAAATGGCCACTCAGCCCCTCCTGCAGTAGCCATGGAAACTGGCTGAGAGTAACATGACCGGCCTGAAGAGCGCTCTAAATCGGTATTTACATGCCTTGTTTTTATAAAAGGCATGTACAGTGTGGTATGCCCGGCTATAATAAAGGGGCTAGCACTGGGCATTTAGAATATTCGGGGGGGGGGGCAGAGACACAGGCAGGGAACCGACAGGCATAGAGGAGTGGGTGAGGGGAGAGAGGAGAGCAGAGCAGGGCTGTGAATGATGAAGGGACGTACACTGACCACGGTGGTCAGGGCTCAGCAGCCCTGATTTCCATTGTCAGTTCAGAGAGGGGCATACAGGAAGTGGCATGTTCAGGCAGGTTTTTTTTTACAGTTTAGAGGGGGGCAGATTACACAGTACAAGCACTGTGCTGTTTAATCTTCTTTAAGGGACCAGGATATCATTTTTTTGGGGTTAACAAACACTTTAATTATAAGTGCATCTACACCATCAGTTTTCTCTATGTGCCACTGCAAAATCTACAAAAGACCTGTTGAGCCTGCTAGTAGGCTACATAATGCAGCTTCCTAGCAACAATGCTGCACTGCATCTGAATTCACAGTAGAGTTGCCACACTCTTTTGGTTGTGTTTGCTTGCACTACATTGGTTTGAAAAAATGTTGCAAGGGCGTGCTATTAGCATTATCACCGCTGTTTCACAAGTCACAATGGGCACCTGGCCACACCTAGTCTTTTCCACTACTCTGTTGTTGAAGCCCACCTACTGAGCTGTGTCTGTAATGGGGGGGGGGCATGTGAGACACAACTGAGTGTTGGTTCACATCTATGCAGCTTCAAAGCCATATGACTTTGACAGCCAACATCCGACTTCATTGCGGCTTGCTTGCGACTTCATTAACAGAAGTCATTACAAGTCATGATGAAGTCACCCAAAAGTAGTACAGGAACTTTTTTCTAAGTTGCTGCGACTTGAGTCGCACCGTTTAGAACGGTTACATTGCCGTTAATAGGGTGCGAATTCTCAAGTCGCATGACAAGTCGTGGCAATGTGAACTGGCACTGCAAGAGACTTGACTCAGTCAGGGAAGGTAAAATACGTTTTCTGTTTACTTTATGAAGCTTGTGCATGACATAGTAACTGAATTTTGTACTTGTTTAGACTATCATACAGGACCCTTTAGTTGTACTTTAAGTGTTAGTTCTGATGACATTTTCAAAAAGTAATTTTAGATTAACATGCAAAGTCATTCAGTTACCAAGGGCATTGTGGCATAAGTTAAACCAATGCTATTTCAGCTACAAGTTTAATAACCAGGCATTACTGTGCCAACAAAGCTTTGTAATTAAAAAAAGATGAATGTGAGTCTTTGGGCAGCTATGACGTCAGTTCAGCACCTGGAATATGATCAAGGCCTAGTCAGCGCATCTGCTTACCGATGTGAGCAAAGCCACCTGCCAGCTGGGTAATCTCCATTCACAGTGGAGCTGTGGAGCCAGGATGCTAAGTATCATCATTTCCATGGCATCTGCCATCTGCATATACACCAAGGCAAAGGATCAATGTGTGAATTAGAAAGTAAACACTATGACAATAAATGCAGGGAAGGAAATATGTAGAAGAACATAGATCATCATTCAAAAAACAATGAAGAAAAACAAACAGAAGGAAAAAAGAGGAAACTCTTTATTTAAAGCCTTATTTTCTTTTAATGAGTCTTAAATGTTACTAAACCCAGGGCCCTGAATTCACTATAGCTGGTCTCCCACAGTACACAGAACATGGAAATGCAAATATTTCAGTAAATATAAACTGCTTATTACCTTTTTTCATCAGCAGTTAGAGCAGCCTTGTGACTTCTATTAGTATCTGGTAAAGCTTGTAGGAGAAGATTTAATTTTCCCACGATTGTCCTATGAAAATGCAGTACCCCTGACTCTCTGTCTGGACAGTGCTGACTGGCCCGTGCTGATCACATGCACTCTCTCAAGAAAAAAACAAAACTCTCTAGCAATACACACCAAACTGAGCATGTGCAGCCTGTCTCTTGGTTCTGTAAAAATCAGGATTTATATTGGAGTCAGTGGAAGAAGGAGACGATCAGAGGAGACAGAATTATGCCTTAGGTTCTACATCGAGTATAACAAGCATGCTTTACTGCATATACAGACTGATTTTCCTGCTGTGGGTTTAGTAACACTTTAACTTAAAACCATATTTAAACTTTAAATTTAAAACTGTCAAATACATTCCAGATGCATCAAAGCAAAAGGTACAATGTTTTACAAGTTGTTTTCTAAAGAAAGCAGCTACAGCTTGAGCAGATAAGCCTGTGTCCTCATACTGCAAAGCGGAACATTTGCTCTTTGTGTGGAAGCAGTAGTCTCTTTGCAGAGGTCCAATACACCTCTTGCTGTGTCAAAGTATAGTCAAACTCATGCTCCCTGCTGGTTGGAGAGCTCTAGCATTGACTCTTTTCTAATCTGGCTGTGGCTGCTTTCTACAGAAAACAAAACTGATGAACCTAGAATGTATTTATCTGATTTAAGGTGCACCTGTGCCCAGTCTATGGACAATAACGTTTTTACATATACTTAAAGAACAGAAAAAGAGGTCATCACTGACCTCTGTAGATGATTGTACTGTGGAGTCATTGATCCTTTAGGATACTCAAAGATCAAAACAAAGACTGTAAAGTCAGGTTTTAGTATATTTCTAATGCCGCGTACACGCGATCACTTTTCTCGTCGGGAAAAATTTCATTTTTTCTCTTGGACGAGAAAAACGGACGTGTGTAGGCTCTCCAGCATTTTTCCCGACGAGAAAAACGGCGAGAATCACAACGAGAAAAATTAGAACATGCTCTAATTTTTCTCGTCGCGAATCACAGCATTTTTTTCCTCGGCAGTTTTCCCATAGGGAAACACTGCTAGGGAGCCTACACAAGGCCGGTTTTCTCGACCAAGAGAACACATATCGTGAAAAACAGCCGTGTGTAGGGGACCAAGCCGGTCCTCGTTTTTCCCGTCGGGTTTCACGGCGGTGTTTTCACCGCCGGGAAACTCGATCGTGTGTACACGGCATAACAGTTTAAACGCACCTGCTGTGTGTTTACATTAGAGCAGCCTTTCTCAACCTTTTCAACACAGTGGAACCCTTGAAATAGTTCTCCGGTCTCGGGGAACCCCTGCTAAAAAATAATAATCTACAACTCATGATACATTAGTGTAATGGTCAGTGGGAAGAATGGTCCTTACACTTGTGGTCATTGGGAAGAATTACCTCCTTACAGATAGATAAAAAGATCACTGGTGTCAGTGGGAACTTATCTGAGAGGCAGAAATTATCCAATGCTGAAGGAACCCCTAGCAACCTCTGGAGGAACCCTAGGGTTGCACGGAACCCTGGTTGAGAATCACTGCATTAGAGGGCTGGCAGGCTGTGAAGATTCAGTTTCCATAGAATACAAAGGGGAAATAATCTGTAATTTCAGTGCCTCTGTTGTGATCCCTCAATAGCTAAATGAGGGTTTGTATAAATAGCTTTTATTGCTTTTTAAGACAATGAAAATACTTTATTATGTATATTCTGGACAGGTTCCCTTTAAACTGAACGTTCAGTTAGGCTTTCAAAATTGTTAACATTAACAGAGACTCAGCTGTCTAAATATTCAAATACCATGCCAGTTGTTAAAAAAATCATAAAAATATTACAAAGAAAAAATTAGGACAGAGGGCAAATTCACACATTGCGGCATCATGTGCTATAATTACCATTATGTATGTTAACATGCACCTTCATCCCTGGAAACGATGCTGACGGGAGAGGAACTGGCAAAGCCTCTCTCAGACACGTACAAGGAATTCTTTAAGGTGACCCCTAAAGCTATCACTAGGTGCCCGGAAACGTGGGCTAGAGAGGTCCCAGAGGTACAAGGAGATGATTGGGAGGACCTCTGGTCTCAACCTTTTAAGAATCTCGTGTCGGCCAGGGACAGATTGATACAATTTAAATTTTTGCACAGGAGTTACTACACACCGGCGCGACTGGGGAGAATTTTTCCCTCGACCTCGGCGGAGTGTTGGCGATGTTCCCATTCACCTGCTGACGCTGATCACATTTTCTGGCATTGCCCAATCATACAGAATTTCTGGAAAGATATCACTGCATGTATCTCAGATCTCCTGTCGGTCCCGATCCCAATGAATGTAAAAACCTGTCTCCTGGGTCTGGTTGATGATGTGGTGCCCTCAAGAGCAATGCGTACAATGTTGAATATACTGTTCTTCTATGGCAGGAAGGCTATCCTGCTTGCCTGGAAAAAACCGATGGCTCCAAGCGTTTCCGCTTGGAAAGGCCTAGTAAATACAATGTTACCTTACTACAAAGCCACTTATGAGAGTAGGGGATGTATACAGAAATTTGATAAAGTATGGCACTCATGGCTTAACTCTGATAGTACTGTAGGGTAGGAAATGTTTGTGAGGCGCAGGCAATGGAATCTTGACTGGCTCACTCCAATGTGATGTGTCTAGACGGCTAAACATGGCGAAATCGAGATGGTAGATTAGGACACCAGAAATCAGCATGGATAGAATTCTAAGTGACTGATGTCAAGATCCGTATAATAGTCGAGATGTGACTGGGGGGTGGGAAGGGGGGGGGAGGGGGAAGGTTGGATAGATTGGTCTATGTTAGACGGTTAGTTTAGGCCGGTATATGGATGCTGTCTAGTCGACACATCCACCAATGTATGTTATGCATATAAAACTTCAATAAAAAAAATGTTTTAAAAAAAAAATGTATGTTAACATGCATTTTAAATGGCACCCCAATGCACCTGAACAGCACACCACTTGTGGCATGTGCATTTAAGCATGTGTTTATTGTGTGTGAACCATCTGTTCATTGTGGTGCGCTGTGTTAATACATTTGGTGGAGGTGAATTAAAACCTTAGCGGTGCATTATAGCATCCTATTCAAAATGAACAGGCTGTCTTATTGCAAAACCCGTTAACAAAAGTAATTAATGAATCACAACAATGTGAATTTAAAATAGATTTCTCTTTTCCTCAATGTTGCCTTTTTACTTAGACTGCTATTAACTAACAGAAATGCAAAAATCCTGTCACATCCATTCAATAAATAATAGGTTTATCTTATTATATCTATATCTGCCCATAAAGACTGTGGAAAATATTTTATGCTGCACCATTCTCCTCCAGCCAGCATGGGGAGTGCTAAAGGCAAGCAAGCCTAAAGACTTCTATGCAGAACACTGAGATACCTGGGAGTTGTAGTTTGAGATGGCAGCCGTATAATGGGGCCAATTTACTCTTTACACTACAGATCTCAATAGGCACTTCCAGCAGGAGTGAGAGTTTTTTTTAATGAAAAGTTCTGCCCCGAAATGTTCTCAACGCAGCATCCTGAGGACTGGTGGGAGGGCTATTAACCCATTGTTGATACTTCTAACAATGACTGAGCCAATGAGAGCAGGAAACCAAGTGTTTCCAATCCATACTGCACCCATTCTGCACTCTATACTGTACTTATTCCAAACCTAGACTGCACCAATACCAACCCTATACCGTATTATACCACACCTTTACTGCATCTGAATCACAACTACCTTGCACCTGTGCAAGACTATACTGTACCTATACTGCATGTAGGTTAACTGGGACTGTCATTAAGTGCACCAAAGCTCTTGAAGGGCCCCAATGATAGCCAGCAGAAGTCTCCTTTATTTTCCTGTCCCCCCGCCCTCTCCCATCCTCTTTTTCTTTTGGACAGAGCATACCCAGACGGTATAGGCTCCTACAGGGGTTGCACTGTATATGTGTACATATATATATATATATATATATATATATAAAATTATATGTATATATATATATATGTAGTGGGGTCTCTAAACTTAGGTAGGACACTCAGGTGTGTAAGTATGGGAATAATGGACTATTTGTGTTCGTGGAGGATTGGACGGTGTAATAATCCATTTGGCCTCTGGGTGGCAGGATACCAGGAGGCTCAAGGTAGATTGGCCGTCACAGTGCTACCCTTTTTGTCCCTTTCCGGAGATGGTACGGCGAGGGCGGGGAACCTGCCGTGGTGTCGATGGGAGGAGATAAAAGGGGGAGACGCCCTAACCACGAGGTCTTCAGGAGGAAGTTCTTCACGCGCCCAGGCACCTTAGGCCTGGGTGCGGGAGGTTCCGGATTCTGGTCCAGGTGCCCTAGGCCTGACCGGAATGGAGTTGGAGTCCATCCCAGGCACCTTCAGCCTGGGGTGAGGTACTAAACCAGGAGGCCTGGGGCCCAGTGACTTCGACTGGGTCCCGCGAGGGTGGAGAAGTCCGAGGGTCCCTGAAGTGGAAGAGGCCCATGTCTGAGGTGAGGAGGCCGGGGAGGTTACCCATTCGGAGAGTCTGGAGCAGCATCAACCCAGTGACGGATGAGCCTCTGGTAACTCCCTTGGAGGGACATCTTCCCCTGACAGGGGCTGCAGCGCAGCGAAGGTACTCCTATCTATGTTCTCTTGAGTCGCTGGTAGAGACTCTCAAGTTCTAAGTCCTTCCTAGCTAATGCTATAGTAACCGCTGGCGAGATCGCAGTGGTTTAGCTGACAACCAGGATAGTGCCTCGACCTGCTCATTCGCCGTATCAAAATGTTATCAAGTCACAACCAGTTGGCTACTGAAGCACTGTTTATTGTGAGATATGCAATAAAACAAGAGTTGGACTGTGATCGGTGTGTGGAACTCTGGTTAATGGGAACAGAGGGAAGTGTTGGCACAGCGGGACTTGATTCTAGACAAAAGCACATAGGCCCGAGGAAATATCTGGTACTGGCCTTCACCTCACCCACAGTTATGGGGAGGACATGGGCCGTAGCGCATCTCACCCTGTCGTATGACATACCCCTAGACAAAGGAGATGGGGTGGGGCCGCTACATATATATATATATATAAAACTATATTTATACCACTTCACAAAGCTCTGGTTTGGTCTCATTTTGATCATGCAGTTCAATTTTGGTCACCAATCTTCAGGAATTATGTCCTCTAACTGGAAAGAATACAGAGAAGGGAAACAGAAATAATAAGGGGGCTGGAGGACCTCAATTATGAGGAATAACTACAAAAGCTAAACTTATTTTTACTGGAGGAAAAAGAACTAAGAGGGGATATGATCACAATATACACTATCTTTAAATGGTAACTGTATCATTTGGAGAAAACTATTTAGTCTAAGATCTCTAAACAAGACATGTGGCCACACGATGAAGTTGGACGAGAAGCTGTTTAATTTTAAACTGCATAAGTGCTTCTTCACCTCGTACACACGGCCAGGAATCCCGTCAGGAAAAAAACATCGGTTTTCCTGACGGGATTCCTGGCAAGTTTCCTTGCCAAGCCGTGCATACAGACAGCCATTCAAAAGAACCGCCTGCGCTTGTCACATTCGATGCCGTCGCCGCCATCTTGCTACACCCTACACTACCCTTGTATGCTACCGCGCATGCGTCAAAGTCTTTTCAAGCATGCGCAGGTTTACCTGGGGACAGGTAAGCATACACACTCACGGTTTTCTCGGCAGGAAACACTCTGCCGAGAATCCCGACGAGAAAAACGAGAGCAAGTTCTCTATTTTTCTCGTCGGGATTCCAGGCAGTTTTCTCGATGAGAAAGCATACACACCCACGGTTTTCACGGCAAAAAGCTCTCCCAGCAGCTTTCTTGCAGAGAAAACCGTGCGTGTGTACGAGGCTTCAGAGTGGTAAAGATGTGGAAATTGGTAGCACCATGAACACATGTTGAGAATCTAAGGCTACTTACACACTGAGGCACTGGATGCGCTGGCGGTATAGCGGCGCTATTTTTAGCGCCGCTATACCTTTTTTTTGGCCGCGATTTGCGGGCGCTAGCGGGGGTATTTTAACCCCCGCTAGCGGCCAAAAAAGGGTTAAAAACGCCCGCAATAACGCCTCTTTGAGGCGTTTTGCGGGCGTATTAGAGGCGCTACCCCATTGATTTCAATGGGCAGGGGCGCTATAGGAGCACTATTTTTAGCACTCCTATTGCGCCTCAAAGATGTGGCTTGCAGGAGTTTTTTGAGCCTCCTGCAAGCGCAACGCTCCAGTGTGAAAGCCCTCGGGCTTTCACATTGGATAGTATTGAGAGGCTTTTTTGGGGCGCATTGCAGGCGCTATTTAGAGCGCAATAGCGCCTGCAAAGCGCCTCAGTGTGAAAGGGGCCTTAGAGTAGATACAATATATAGCCAAAATTGCCAGGTTTTCCTGCCATCTATGTCATATTTAGGAGATTTCCCCTCACATCCTGTCCAGTAGACATAGACAATAGGAATTGTGGGCCAATCTCTCTGAAATTAGGTAAATCCCTTTTTAGATGGTTGTCAACAGAACAGGTCCCCCCCCATTTTCCCTGTTCTGGTGACAACTAAACATTTGGATTTTTCTCACTCTCTATCCCGGTGACATAAAAATATCAATCTCCCTCATGAGACCCTGACATCATTAAAAACATGACTTGGTTTGGCTGGATTTTGTCTATGTGCCCCAGTGTGCTGCCAGACAGTTAAAATAGCTGATTGACAGGGGCTCAGAACAGCAATAAGTAGTGGAAGGGGGTCAGAGCAGATATCATTCTGTCAATGAAATTGCCTATAGCTGTCAAATACTAGGTGAATTTAACCAGATAAAAGATACAGTACGCTGTGATTGTAATAGCAAACATCACTTCAGTCTTTGCTCTTTGCATTCCCCTACTGAATCAGCCCAAAAAACTCGGTACAAAAACCTTCAACACTAACACAACAGAAATATAAAACAAAAGTGTAGTGTGAAGGTTGCACAGACCAACATTATAAGCTGTTACTTATTGTTACTTGCCCAGGCCAGACCAGTAAGGATTGAGAGCTTCCATTGGAATTTTCCAAAGCCAATAGCTTCCACAGCGTCTTCCACCATAAAGGTATCTTCAAGAAAATGACAATGAATTTAGATACCACAACTCAATAGCAATGCTTGTTTGTTCAAACCCAGCTATAATTCTGTGTTTTCATTTATCACTTTAATTATTACATTGCACTACATCCATATAGTCAATCTTTGTATGGTAGCTGGGGAATAGTTTTTCTTATTGGCCAATTCCCAGAGCTATCATAATCTCGATATCTTACTACTATGACTGTGGGGAGTCTAGCACTGGCCATGTCACATTAGCAAGTCACCAGCAACAAAATCGCTAAGGCCACTTTCACACGGAGGCGCTTGAAAAACTGCCAGTAAAACACTGAGTGCTTTTGAAGCGCTTTTCAGACGCTTTTGGATCGCTTTCAATTCATTTCAATTGAGAGGGGCGTTTTTTCAGCGCACTGCCCCAGTGTGAAAGCATTCATTGATTTTAATGGAAATAAGTTTTCAGGCGCTTTTTTTAGCGTGAAAGCGCCTGAAAAGCGCCTCAGTTTGAAAGTGGTCATATGCCGCGTACACACGATCATTTTTCCCGTCGGGAAAAATGAAATTTTTTTCTTTGGACGAGAAAAACGATCGTCTGTGGGCTTTTTGCCGTTTTTCCCGACGGGAAAAACGGCATTAATCACGATGAGAAAAATTAGAACATGTTCTAATTTTTCTCATCGTTTTTTCCAGCATTTTTTTCCGCGGCAGTTTTCCCATAGGGAATCACTGCCACGGAGCCCACACATGGTCGTTTTTCTCGACAAAGAAAAAAATGACGGGAAAAACGGTCGTGTGTGGGGGAACATGCCGTTCCCTCGTTTTTCATTTTTTTTCATGTCGTGATTCACGGCGGTGTTTTCACCGCCGTGAATCACGATCGTGTGTACGCGGCATAAGAGTCAGCTCACCTTCTCATTCTCTCACTAGCATTTATGGTTCTGCAGTGTTTCGACCAGAGAGAAAATGACATCCACAGGGAAGTGGCATTTGCGTTTTGGTGACAGCTCACCAGCAGCAGAATCTTTAGTATGACATGGATTTTAGTTACATTTTACTGCCCCGATCTCCAATATGAAGGAAAGAATATGAAATCTACTAGTTGCCATTGTAGAAACACTAACATCTACAGTGTTTATCAATACTTATAGGGCCATGACTTTCAAATGATCTGATTTGTCTGCAAAATGAAAACTTAAGCCCCATACACACGATCGGATAACCTATGGATTTTCGTCCGATGGATTTGTCCATCGGAAATCCGATGAAACTGTTTTTCATCAGTCTTGCCCACACACCATCAGTCAAAAAACCGACCGTTCCAAACGCGGTGACGTAAAACACTTCCGATGAGCCGAGAAAAATGAAGTTTAATGCTTCTGAGCATGCGTCGACTTGATTCTGAGCATGCATGGGTTTTTGATCCGATGGACTTGCCCATAGACGATCTGAGTTTTCGATCGGTTTTTTATCCATCGGAAAAATTTAAAACATGTTCTATTTTTTCCAACCGATGGAAAAAAGACCGATGGGTACCATACACGATCGGTTGGTCTGATGAAAACCATCCATCGGACGGTTTTCATCAGTCAAACCGATCGTGTGTACGGGGCTTAACTGTGCATTTCAGAAAGTCTTTAGTATTGCTATCTGCCATGAAAGAATTCTTACCATCAGTTGGGTTTGCAAACTCCTTTGGCACAATTGTTCCATCTTCAAGCTCCACTGCTTCCAAATCTGCGTGGACAGGTCCAATCTGTATCTCATGTTCCCCTGATAGATTATCCTCTTCTGATCTGGCACTTTCCCCAGTCCGACGGAATTTGACAACACTGATAAAGGAGATTATTCCTTTAGAGATTAAATCCTAAACAAAATTCATTGTACGCTTACATAATATACAGTTTATCTGTCATACCTACAAATGGATTGTACAAAGAAAGATCTCCATTTTGCATTAAGCAAACTACACTGTGAGAACATAAACCAAACTCATAATAGTTTGGTTTAAAGCTGACGTTTAGTATTTTTGGGGGGATACAGCACCAAACACACACATTAGTTATGTGGAATGGTGGTTATTCCATTACCTGCAGGCTTCTGCTTTATGGAAAACTTTTCCTTTCAGTGCCTACTACTATTCTCCCACAATGCATCACATTCTACGAATGGATGAGCAGTAAGAGACCTTGTACTACTATTCTCCCACAATGCATCACATTCTATGAATGGATGAGCAGTAAGAGACCTTGTACTACTATTCTCCCACAATGCATCACATTCTACGAATGGATGAGCAGTAAGAGACCTTGTGCTACTATTCTCCCACAATGCATCACATTCTATGAATGGATGAGCAGTAAGAGACCTTGTGCTACTATTCTCCCACAATGCATCACATTCTATGAATGGATGAGCAGTAAGAGACCTTGTGCTACTATTCTCCCACAATGCATCACATTCTATGAATGGATGAGCAGTAAGAGACCTTGTGCTACTATTCTCCCACAATGCATCACATTCTATGAATGGATGAGCAGTAAGAGACCTTGTACTACTATTCTCCCACAATGCATCACATTCTACGAATGGATGAGCAGTAAGAAACCTTGTGCTACTATTCTCCCACAATGCATCACATTCTACGAATGGATGAGCAGTAAGAGACCTTGTGCTACTATTCTCCCACAATGCATCACATTCTATGAATGGATGAGCAGTAAGAGACCTTGTGCTACTATTCTCCCACAATGCATCACATTCTATGAATGGATGAGCAGTAAGAGACCTTGTGCTACTATTCTCCCACAATGCATCACATTCTATGAATGGATGAGCAGTAAGAGACCTTGTGCTACTATTCTCCCACAATGCATCACATTCTATGAATGGATGAGCAGTAAGAGACCTTGTGCTACTATTCTCCCACAATGTATCACATTCTATGAATGGATGAGCAGTAAAAGACCTTGTGCTACTATTCTCCCACAATGCATCACATTCTATGAATGGATGAGCAGTAAGAGACCTTGTGCTACTATTCTCCCACAATGCATCACATTCTATGAATGGATGAGCAGTAAGAGACCTTGTGCTACTATTCTCCCACAATGCAT
This sequence comes from Rana muscosa, assembly GCA_029206835.1. Taxonomy (NCBI): domain Eukaryota; kingdom Metazoa; phylum Chordata; class Amphibia; order Anura; family Ranidae; genus Rana; species Rana muscosa. Next base: position 846,642,447 of record CM055116.1, read on the forward strand.
CACATTCTATGAATGGATGAGCAGTAAGAGACCTTGTGCTACTATTCTCCCACAATGCATCACATTCTATGAATGGATGAGCAGTAAGAGACCTTGTGCTACTATTCTCCCACAATGCATCACATTCTATGAATGGATGAGCAGTAAAAGACCTTGTGCTACTATTCTCCCACAATGCATCACATTCTATGAATGGATGAGCAGTAAGAGACCTTGTGCTACTATTCTCCCACAATGCATCACATTCTATGAATGGATGAGCAGTAAGAGACCTTGTGCTACTATTCTCCCACAATGCATCACATTCTATGAATGGATGAGCAGTAAGAGACCTTGTGCTACTATTCTCCCACAATGCATCACATTCTATGAATGGATGAGCAGTAAAAGACCTTGTGCTACTATTCTCCCACAATGCATCACATTCTATGAATGGATGAGCAGTAAGAGACCTTGTGCTACTATTCTCCCACAATGCATCACATTCTATGAATGGATGAGCAGTAAGAGACCTTGTGCTACTATTCTCCCACAATGCATCACATTCTATGAATGGATGAGCAGTAAAAGACCTTGTGCTACTATTCTCCCACAATGCATCACATTCTATGAATGGATGAGCAGTAAGAGACCTTGTGCTACTATTCTCCCACAATGCATCACATTCTATGAATGGATGAGCAGTAAGAGACCGTGTGCTACTATTCTCCCACAATGCATCACATTCTATGAATGGATGAGCAGTAAAAGACCTTGTGCTACTATTCTCCCACAATGCATCACATTCTATGAATGGATGAGCAGTAAGAGACCTTGTGCTACTATTCTCCCACAATGCATCACATTCTATGAATGGATGAGCAGTAAGAGACCTTGTGCTACTATTCTCCCACAATGCATCACATTCTATGAATGGATGAGCAGTAAGAGACCTTGTGCTACTATTCTCCCACAATGCATCACACTCTATGAATGGATGAGCAGTAAGAGACCTTGTGCTACTATTCTCCCACAATGCATCACATTCTATGAATGGATGAGCAGTAAGAGACCTTGTGCTACTATTCTCCCACAATGCATCACATTCTATGAATGGATGAGCATTAAGAGACCTTGTGCTACTATTCTCCCACAATGCATCACATTCTATGAATGGATGAGCAGTAAAAGACCTTGTGCTACTATTCTCCCACAATGCATCACATTCTATGAATGGATGAGCAGTAAGAGACCTTGTGCTACTATTCTCCCACAATGCATCACATTCTATGAATGGATGAGCAGTAAGAGACCTTGTGCTACTATTCTCCCACAATGCATCACATTCTATGAATGGATGAGCAGTAAAAGACCTTGTGCTACTATTCTCCCACAATGCATCACATTCTATGAATGGATGAGCAGTAAGAGACCTTGTGCTACTATTCTCCCACAATGCATCACATTCTATGAATGGATGAGCAGTAAAAGACCTTGTGCTACTATTCTCCCACAATGCATCACATTCTATGAATGGATGAGCAGTAAGAGACCTTGTGCTACTATTCTCCCACAATGCATCACATTCTATGAATGGATGAGCAGTAAGAGACCGTGTGCTACTATTCTCCCACAATGCATCACATTCTATGAATGGATGAGCAGTAAAAGACCTTGTGCTACTATTCTCCCACAATGCATCACATTCTATGAATGGATGAGCAGTAAGAGACCTTGTGCTACTATTCTCCCACAATGCATCACATTCTATGAATGGATGAGCAGTAAGAGACCTTGTGCTACTATTCTCCCACAATGCATCACATTCTATGAATGGATGAGCAGTAAGAGACCTTGTGCTACTATTCTCCCACAATGCATCACACTCTATGAATGGATGAGCAGTAAGAGACCTTGTGCTACTATTCTCCCACAATGCATCACATTCTATGAATGGATGAGCAGTAAGAGACCTTGTGCTACTATTCTCCCACAATGCATCACATTCTATGAATGGATGAGCATTAAGAGACCTTGTGCTACTATTCTCCCACAATGCATCACATTCTATGAATGGATGAGCAGTAAAAGACCTTGTGCTACTATTCTCCCACAATGCATCACATTCTATGAATGGATGAGCAGTAAGAGACCTTGTGCTACTATTCTCCCACAATGCATCACATTCTATGAATGGATGAGCAGTAAGAGACCTTGTGCTACTATTCTCCCACAATGCATCACATTCTATGAATGGATGAGCAGTAAAAGACCTTGTGCTACTATTCTCCCACAATGCATCACATTCTATGAATGGATGAGCAGTAAGAGACCTTGTGCTACTATTCTCCCACAATGCATCACATTCTATGAATGGATGAGCAGTAAGAGACCTTGTGCTACTATTCTCCCACAATGCATCACATTCTATGAATGGATGAGCAGTAAGAGACCTTGTGCTACTATTCTCCCACAATGCATCACATTCTATGAATGGATGAGCAGTAAAAGACCTTGTGCTACTATTCTCCCACAATGCATCACATTCTATGAATGGATGAGCAGTAAGAGACCTTGTGCTACTATTCTCCCACAATGCATCACATTCTATGAATGGATGAGCAGTAAGAGACCTTGTGCTACTATTCTCCCACAATGCATCACATTCTATGAATGGATGAGCAGTAAGAGACCTTGTGCTACTATTCTCCCACAATGCATCACATTCTATGAATGGATGAGCAGTAAAAGACCTTGTGCTACTATTCTCCCACAATGCATCACATTCTATGAATGGATGAGCAGTAAGAGACCTTGTACTACTATTCTCCCACAATGCATCACATTCTATGAATGGATGAGCAGTAAGAGACCTTGTGCTACTATTCTCCCACAATGCATCACATTCTATGAATGGATGAGCAGTAAGAGACCTTGTGCTACTATTCTCCCACAATGCATCACATTCTATGAATGGATGAGCAGTAAGAGACCTTGTGCTACTATTCTCCCACAATGCATCACATTCTATGAATGGATGAGCAGTAAGAGACCTTGTGCTACTATTCTCCCACAATGCATCACATTCTATGAATGGATGAGCAGTAAAAGACCTTGTGCTACTATTCTCCCACAATGCATCACATTCTATGAATGGATGAGCAGTAAGAGACCTTGTGCTACTATTCTCCCACAATGCATCACATTCTATGAATGGATGAGCAGTAAGAGACCGTGTGCTACTATTCTCCCACAATGCATCACATTCTATGAATAGATGAGCAGTTGATTGCCAGAATTCCCCCCCCCCCACCCTTTCACAGAATGCAATGCATTGTGGGGCAAAAAGGCCTCATTCATACTCACTGATGTGTACACTCAAGCAAAGAGCGGTCTTCACCGCTGTGCACAGGCGTTCCCTGCAGCCCCCTGCAGGCAGCCTGTTTAAATCAATGACAGGTGGCCAGCTGCAAGGACAAGCACATTTTGAAATGTACATCTGTGCAGGGCTGGTGCATAGAATGCAGATAGTGAATGAGGCCTAATAGTACAAGTTTTGAAATGGTTTTAACCACTTTTCCCCCTTAAAGCGGAGTTCCTACTAAAATAAAAATATTTAAAGTCAGCAGCTACAAATACTGCCCCGCTCGTCTCCCCCTCCTCTCCGTGGCGCCGGCATCACTACTGTGGGCGCCCGGCTGTGATTGGCCGAGCAATCATCCGGGACCTGTGACATGTCCCAGATGATTGCCGAGAGGGAGGGGGGAGAGGTGACATTTCTTCCAGTGACGTGGTGCCCAGGGAGGAAGTGGGAGCTGAAACCCTCTAAAAAGAGGGTTTCCGCACCCCCCAAAAAAAAATTACATGCCAAATGTGGCATGTCAGGGGGTCACCTTCCCTTAAAGCGGAAGTTCCATTTTTGGGTGGAACTTCTCTTTAATGACCAGGCCCTTTTTTGCGATACGGCACTGTGTCATTTTAACTGACAATTGCGTGTTTGTGCGACGCTGTAGCCAAACAAAATTTATGTCCTTTTTTTCCATAAATAGAGCTTTCTTTTGGTGGTATTTGATCACCTCTGCGGTTTCTTTTTTTTTGCGCTATAAACAAAAATAGAGCGACAATTTTGAAAAAAGCAACAATAATTTTTACTTTTTGCTATAATAAATATCCCCCCAAAAAATGTAAAAAAAAAAAATTCTTCATCAGTTTAGGCCAATATGTATTTGCTAAAAAAAAAAAAAATCGCAATAAGCGTATATTGATTGGTTTCTACAAAAGTTATAGCGTCTACAAAATAGGGGATATAATTATGGCATTTTTCTTATTTTCTTTTTTTTTTACTAGTAATGTCGGTGATCTGCAATTTTTAGCGGTACTGCGACATTGTGGTGGACAGACCCAACACTTTTGACATCTTTTTGGGACCACTGACATTTATGGTTTGAGCAAAAGTTATAGTGTCTACAAAATAGGGGATAGATTTTTTTTTTTACTAGTAATGGCGATTTTTAGCAGGACTGCATCACTTTTTTGGGACCAGTGACATTTATACAGCGATCAGTGCTATAAAATGCACTGATTACTGTATAAGTGACATTAGCAGGAAAGAGGTTAACACTAGGGGGCGATCAACAGGTTAAGTGTGTCCTAGGGAGGTGTTTCTAACTGTGGGGGGAGTGTACTGACAGGGAGTACAGAGAGATCGCTGTTCCTGATCACTAGGAACAGACAATCTCTCTCTAACCCCCTGACAGAACAGGGGGTTAGAGAGATCATTGACAGATCCCCGTTCTGCCTCTTTGAGGAGTGATCGCTGGCAGCGATTGCGGCTGCTGGCCACGCGCATCGGCTCCGGGACCACGCCACTATAGCTCCTAAACGAACCGCTGTACCGGTACGCAATTTGAGCAATCAAGCCGACCTGCCGCCGTATATCGGCGGCAGCTGGTTGGCAAGTGGTTAAAGAGGAACTGCAGTCTGCTCAGATAATTTGTAATAAAACATCTTTGCCATTATGAACTTTCCCTCCAACCACTTTGCATATTATTTTATATATACTCTGATTCTGTACTTGCCAAATATGCTGCAGACATTTCCCTCCACTAAGTCTGGCTGCATCCATTTTAACTGTGGGCAGCTGAAGCTGCTGCCTGTTCACTTCCTGGATTTACACAGACACACAGAGGCACATCTCCAGCTCTGCAGCCCCGCAGGCCCTCTTATGACTCATCCCCCCCTCCCTTTCTGGCAAACTCTCATGAGAGGGAGCGAGAGAGCTGTGCATTAAGTTATAAGCCTAGGCTTTTTACCAGACAAGAAACAGGAAGTGGGCTGTATAAGGTATTTACTGGCAGAAAAAGTTTTACTATCCAAAATTAAAACAACAAGGGCAGAAGATTTAATAGCTGGAAAGTTGAAAAAATGACTGAAGGTCCGCTATAAAAAAGCTTTTATAATGGGCAAAAGGGGGCAAGCAGGTGGTGGTGGCAACTCTCCACACTTGCAATGGCTGCTTTTAACTGTCACAACACCGGAAGATAGCCACTCAGGGCAATATCCGATAGCTATGAAGGACAAACTGAAGGGAAGATTTCTACAAACAGCAGCCTGTAGGTAAAATTATATACACCACTGCAACAACGTGTTTGGTGTTGTAGGCTAAAAGAAATACTTCAGCTCTAATTTACTGATCATATCTAAATTATATTTTATGGTTGCAGACACACTCAAGCTGAAAGAAACCAAGTTTCACAAGTGTACAGTGCCTTGAAAAAGTATTCATACCCCCTGAAATTTTCCAAATTTTGTCATGTTACAACCAAAAACGTAAATGTATTTTATTGGGATTTTATGTGATAGACCAACACAAAGTGGCACATAATTGTGAAGTGGAAGGAAAATAATAAATGGTTTTCCTTTTTTTATACAAATAAATATCTGAAATGTGTGAGGTGCATTTGTATTCAGCCCCCTTTACTCTGATACCCCTAACTAAGATCTAGTGGAACCAATTGCCTTCAGAAGTCACCTAATTAGTAAATAGAGTCCACTTATGTGAAATGTAATCTCAGTATAAATACAGCTGTTCTGTGAAGCCCTCAGAGGTTTGCTAGAGAACCTTAGTGAACAAACAGCATTATGAAGACCAAGAAACATACCAGATAGGTCAGGGATAAAGTTGTGAAGAAGTTTAAAGCAGGGTTAGGTTATACAAAAAATATTCCAAGCTTTGAACATCTCACAGAGCGCTGTTCAATCCATCATTCGAAAATGGAAAAAATATGGCACAACTGCAAACATACCAAGACATGGCCGTCCACCTAAACTGATAGGCCGGGCAAGAAGAGCATTAATTAGAGAAGCAGCCAAGAGGCCCATGGTAATTATGGATAATTATGGAGGAGCTGCAGCTCAGGTGGGAGAATCTGTCCACAGGACAACTATTAGTCATGTACTCCACAAATATGGCCTTTATGGGAGAGTGGCAAGAAGAAAGCCATTGTTGAAAGAAAGCCCATTTGCAGTTTCCGAGAAGCCATGTGCGGGACACAGCAAACACGTGGAAGAAGGCGCTCTGGTCAGATGAGACCAAAATTTAACTTTTTTGCCTAAAAGCAGGATGCTATGTGTGGCAGAAAACTAACACTGCACAACACCCTGAACACACCATCCCCACCGTGAAACATGGTGGTGACAGCATCATGTTATGGGGATGCTCTTCTTCAGCAGGGGCAGGAAGCTGGTCAGAGTTGATGGGAATATTAATGGACCAAAATACAGGGCAATCGTAGAAGAAAACCTGTTAGAGTCTGCAAAAGACTTCAAACTGGGCCTTCCAGCAGGACACTTCGCCTTCCAGCAGGACAACAACCCTAAACATACAGCCAGAGCTACAATAAAATGGTTTATAACAAAGCATATTCATGTGTTCAAATCAAAGTCCAGACCTAAATCCAATTTAGAATCTGTGGCAAGATTTGAAAATTGCTGTTCAAAGAAGCTTTCCATGTAATCTGACAGAGCTTGAGCTATTTTGCAAAGAAAAATGGGCAAACATTTCCCTAGATGTACAAAGCTGGTAGAGACATACCCAAAAAGACTTTCAGCTGAAATGGTAGCGAAAGGTGGTTTTACAAAGTATTGACTCAGGGGGGCTGAATTCAAATGCCCACCACACTTTTCAGATATTTATTTGTAAAAAATCTTGAAAACCATTTATCATTTTCCTTCCACTTCACAATTATGTGCCACTTTGTGTTGGTCTATCACTTAAAATCCCAATAAAATACATTTACGTTTTCGGTTGTAACATGACAAAATGTGGAAAATTTCAAGGGGAATTAATACTTTTTCAAGGCACTGTATGTCAGATTGGGAGCAACATCTAGTCTATACAGCCACTGTGTCCCAACTGACATCAGTGGGACTGTCTGCACAGGGACGCATGGACCACCTGTGCATCTTCATGCAGGTAAGCATGGCTCTCCACAGATGTAAGCTTTAGTATGCTCAGTGTAAATGAGGATTTACACTTATACATTACTTAACATGCATGCTTTTAACGTGGAACTAGCTCTCTAGTTTTTTTAAATCAGTAATATAATTAGTGCATGTGCTTTATTGCTGATCAATTACCAACACACAAATCAACACAAGAAATGTTGCCTTTTAACCCGTAATAACATAGCCGATCAACTACTCTTTAAGGCCCCATGCACACAGGGCGTTTTTGCAGCTGCTAACAGCAGCTTTAGATGTTTTTTTTTACAGCTTCAAAACGCCCATCCATGTTATTCTATTGTGTCATGCACACTAGAGCTTTTATGAGCTCCAAGTGGCATAGGCGTTTTCCAGCTGCAAAAAAAACCCAATTCCAGTGCGTTCTGGAGCTCCAAGTTCGAGCTGCAAAAACGCCTGACGCTATTAAACGCGCATAAACGCGCAAAAAACGCCGCGAAAACACGCAAAAACGCCGCGATTTGCGTTTTTGAGGTCCGGGATTTTTTTTTTTTAAAAGGTCAAAAAATTTAAAAAAATGTTTACAAAACATGGACAGGCGTTTTTAAGCTCTAAAAAAAGCGGCTGTAAAAACGCCCTGTGTGCATGGGGCCTTAACTGTCTCTGTCTGTATAATTACTGTCCCAATAGTTTTCTGTTCTTATATTGATCCACTCACTACAGATTAACACTGGCAGGACTAATCAATGATACTATCAGGTTATATTTAAGCACAAATGTATAAAAATAAAAGTTGCATCAGAAGCCTCCTTCACATCCGAGTCACCCTTTTCTCACTAGAACCCCCCCCCCCCCATCACATGAGAGCTCCCTCCCTATTTCAAATCAGAATCCTCCAATCACATCCGAGTCGCCCTTTCCCACTAGAAACCCACCCCCACCAAGCCCCCCCATCACATGAGAGCTCCCTCCCTATTTCAAATCAGAATCCTCCAATCACATCCGAGTCGCCCTTTCCCACTAGAAACCCACCCCCACCACCCCCCCATCACATGAGAGCTCCCTCCCTATTTCAAATCAGAATCCTCCAATCACATCCGAGTCGCCCTTTTCCACTAGAAACCCACCCCCACCACCCCCCCCCATCACATGAGAGCTCCCTCCCTATTTCAAATCAGAATCCTCCAATCACATCTGAGTCGCCCTTTCCCACTAGAAACCCACCCCCACCCACCCCCCCCCATCACATGAGAGCTCCCTCCCTATTTCAAATCAGAATCCTCCAATCACATCTGAGTCGCCCTTTCCCACTAGAAACCCATCCCCACCCCCCCCCCCCCATCACATGAGAGCTCCCTTCCTATTTCAAATCAGAATCCTCCAATCACATCAGAGTTGCTGCAGGCCTAGTAAAATCTTGAATGTGGGCAGCGGGCCTTGGAGACCCCGAAACTCAAATACAAAAGGAGGACATTTTTTTAAGTCTGATGCCGTGTACACATGATCGCTTTTCTCGACGGTGAAAACACAGTCGAGAAAATCGACGGGAAAAACAAGGAACGGCTTGGTCCCCTACACACGGCCGGTTTTCCTGACATTTTTTCTCTTGGTCGGGAAAAACGACCGTGTGTAGGCTCCCTGGCAGTGTTTCCCTATGGGAAAGCTGCAGCGGAAAAAAATGCAGTGAATCACGACGAGAAAAATTAGAGCATGTTCTAATTTTTACTCGTCGTGATTATTGCCATTTTTCTCGTCTGGAAAAATTATGGAAAGCCCACACGCGGTCGTTTTTCTCGTCAAAGAGAAAAAATGAAATTTTTCCCGACGAGAAAAATGGTCGTGTGTACGCGGCATGAGGCTAATTTGTCAATACTTAGCAAGCATATACCCCAAGATATATTGGAAGCAGTCTGTTATTGTTTTTTTTGTTGTTTTTTTTTACTATGCCTTAACACAAGTGAACTCATCGGAGTAGTCAGAAAACGGAAAATTTATTGCCAAATACTTACCGTAATTTTCCTTTCCTGATAGACTCCATGGCAGACTACGTGTGGGTTAACCCCGCCTCCTCTCCACAGCTATAGGACCCCATACCCATACATTTGAGCTCACCTCCACAGACAGGTGTTCCGTAACTAGCCGACTCAAATTTCAACTTTCATATTTTTAATTCATGGGTGGGAACTCCGTCTGCCATGGAGTCTATCAGGAAAGGAAAATTACGGTAAGTATTTGGCAATAAATTTTCCGTTTTCCTGACAGACTCCATGGCAGACTACGTGTGGGAAATAACTAGCCAAACCACACGGGAGGGTATGCTGAACAAAAAATATTTTAATCTTTCCCGTCAACTGACAGGATTTTTCGACCAAAATTAACAGAGGAAAGGGAAGCAGGCTCAATACAATAATGAGACATAAATGTATGAATAGAAGACCACGAAGCTGCCTTGCATATCACTTCAGGAGCCATGTGTCGAGCTGCTGCCCATGAGGCTGCCATGCCCCTGGTGGAATGAGCCGTCACCGCCTCTGGAGGAGCCAAGCCCTTTGCCCTGTAAGCCTGTTGAATAGATTGGACGATCCAGGCTGCTATTGTTCTGGAAGAAGCCCTCTTCCCTTTGCTGCTACCGGTGTGTAACAAGAACAGGTAGTTCGAGCTTCTAAAAGATGAAGTAACTCGCAAGTATTCTTTCAGAGTCTCACCTACATCCAAGGGATGAGCATCTGCTGAATCTGGAGAATCGAAAGTAGGAAGGACTATTTCTTGGTTTTCGTGAAAAACTGATGTGACCTTTGGTTTTGACCCAAGCATGGGAATAAGGACCACTCGGTCCGGGAAGAAAGTCAAAAAGGGTTCTTGACAACCCAGGAAGCTTATTTCTGAAACCCTTTTGGCTGAAGTAATGGCCACTAGAAAGGCCAGTTTGATTGATAAGTCCTTATGTCAGAGAAATCCGTCCAACAGCGCCAATCAACGCCCAATGCGCACGCGCGGCGGAATGATGCTTCCGCGCATGCGCGTGCGCGGGACGGCGCTTCTACGTTCTCGGGTGCGCGCGCCGACGCAGCGGCGCGCGCATGCGCGGCGGCGCACCAATAGGAATCCAGGCGGGCCTATTTAAAGAGACCCAGTTGCACTGACAAGTTGCTGGTTTGTCAGCTTTCCTGTATTCCCAAGACTCTGGAAAACTATCCTGAAAATCCCCTTGTGACCCGGACTGGCTTGACTCCTCTGATCTCTCTCCTGGACCTGACCCTCGGCTTGTGATACGGACTTCTGCCTTCTCCTGTGTTTGACCCTCGGCCTGTGACCCGGATCTGCTGCCCGTCTCCAATCCTTGACCTCTGGCCTGTACCTTTTGGACTTCCGCGTTTCCCTTGAACCCCTGCCGGGTTCCCGGTACTCTCTGGACTTGTTACCTTTTACTGTGTTTGACCCCCAGCCGGGACCGTTACCTAGCCATTACAACCCGGACTCAACCTGCACCGGCTTCCATTATCTCCTGCTGTTTGAACTTTACCAATCCGGCTAGTTCCTGCTTGAAGCCTGTTCTTCAGTCTACTCAGCTCTGCCGGACCGTCTACAAACACCCACCACCTGCCGGTAGCCGGTGCCGCTTCTCGCCATCCACTCCCTGTCTCAACTCCAGGGGGTGGAGTGCGTCAAGTCGCAAAGGTGAACCACTCTCGGCATCTCGGCCTCGGTAAGTACATACCCTTACAGTACAAACCAGCCAAATGTCTGAGGCCGACAGGGCGCGTTCACCGTTCGAGACCCTATGTCAGCAAGTCACCGCACTAACCAACGCGGTTCAGAAATTACAAGAAGGTTATGTCCAAATGGATGGCCGCTTTCAGCTACTTACTGGAGCTACAGGACCAGCATCACCAGCTGCTACCATTGCCAATGTTGCCTCCACGTCTCAAAATCAGGCAAATCCCACCGTAGTAATGGCTACCCCTGAACCCAGGGTCCCCCTGCCTGAGCGATTTTCTGGCGTCCGTAAGAAATATCGGGCTTTCAAAAATGCATGTTCTCTTTACTTCGCCCTTCAACCCAGGACTTTCTCTTCAGAAGTGGTAAAGGTGGGGTTCGTCATCTCCCTTCTAACCGACGAACCTCAGGCCTGGGCCCATGGCCTGATGGAGCAAAGCAGTCCCATACTAGATTCCGTGGACACCTTCTTCGAGAGTATGGCGCAGCTGTATGACGATCCTCAGCGATCAGCTACAGCTGAGTCTGTTCTCCACAGTTTAACCCAGGGGAGAAGGCCGGTGGAGGACTACACGGCAGAATTCCGGAAATGGTCAGCTGACACTGGCTGGAATGAGACGGCCCTTAAATACCAATATCGCCAAGGACTGTCTGAGGCTCTTAAGGACGAGCTGGCCAGGATTGGTGTTCCAACTACTCTGGAAGATCTGATCCAGTCTGTCACTCAGCTTGACAGACGCCTCCGGGAACGGCGTTCTGAGCGTTTCCAGACTACCCGCCCAAACTGGACTTTGCCCCGATCAGCTTCTGCCTATCCACCCATCCAAGTTCCTACAGCATCTTCTCCCCCCGAGCCTGAACCCATGCAGCTTGGTCTAGTTCGTCCTCCCCTTTCTCCTGAGGAAAAGCAGCGCAGGCGTCAGGCCAATCTGTGTCTTTACTGCGGGGGTACTGGCCATTTCCTTCGGAGTTGCCCAGTGAGACCTAGTAAGTGTACCCTCAAAGACACTTTGAACTACCCAGTTTCTGGCTTACCACAGACTTATGTTGTTCTTTCTATTTCTCTACAGCTACCAACAGGAGCAACCCGCCTACCGGCGATTATTGATTCAGGGGCCTGCAGCTGCTTTCTGGACTCTTCACTTGCTTCCCAACTTCACTTTCCTCTGCAAACCAAGGACCGTTATCTTCAGGTTCGTCTGGCGGATGGATCCCTGCCTCGTTCAGGGGTAATTACGCAAGAAACAAGACCCGTCCTTGCTATCACGGATTCAGGCCACCAAGAATACCTTCGATTTGACCTCATCTCATCTCCCATGTTTCCCATCATCCTGGGCCTTCCCTGGTTACAAGCACATGAGCCTCATATAAACTGGGCCAAGAGGGAAGTTAACTTCACTTCTTCATATTGTTCTCAACACTGTCTTTCCGCACTTCCAACTGCCTGTGCTACTTTAACCCCTCAACCGGATAACCTACCACATGTTCCATCAGCATACTTAGGATTCCAGGACGTCTTCGACAAACAGCAGGCTGACCGCCTACCTCCACATCGTCCCTACGATTGTCCCATCGACCTTCTGCCTGGCTCCAAAATTCCTTTCGGCCGCATCTTCCCCTTGTCCGAATCTGAGTTGAAGACCCTCAAGTCTTACATTGAGGAAAATCTGGAAAAGAAATTCATTCGACCCTCTTCTTCCCCAGCCGGTGCCGGAATCTTTTTCGTTGAAAAAAAAGACGGGACTCTGAGGCCCTGCATCGACTATAGGGAATTAAATAAAATTACTATTAAAAATAGATACCCGCTTCCTCTCATCCCAGAGTTGTTCCAACGATTCCGATCAGCTCGGATCTTCTCTAAACTGGACCTTCGAGGGGCCTACAACCTCATCCGGATCAGGGCTGGAGACGAATGGAAGACGGCTTTTAGATCTAGATTCGGTCATTTCGAATACTTGGTCATGCCATTCGGGCTTTGCAACGCCCCAGCTACTTTCCAGCACCTGGTCAATGACATTTTCCGTGAACACCTGGACGATTTCCTAGTAGTCTACTTAGACGATATTCTTATTTTTTCGTCCTCCCTTGAACTGCACCAAATCCATGTCATCAAGGTCCTTACTATTCTCCGAGAACATAGACTTTACCTCAAGGCCGAGAAATGTGACTTTGAGAAAACCACGGTGCAATTTTTGGGATTTATTATTTCTACCAATGGGGTCGCAATGGACCCGCAGAAAGTCAAAGCTATCCAGGAATGGCCAGCCCCAACAGACAAGAAAGGGGTACAACGATTTATAGGTTTCGCCAATTTCTACAGGAGGTTCATTGTGGGGTTCTCCTCTATTGTGGCACCTATAACCCAACTGACACGCCAGGGCTACCGCTTTCACTGGTCACCGGAAGCTCAAGATGCCTTCGATAAACTAAAAAATGCATTCACATCGGCACCTGTATTGAAGCATCCAGATCCGCTACTGCCGTTTACGCTGGAAGTAGATGCTTCAGAGTCAGCCACTGGGGCCATCCTCTCTCAAAGGCAGGGCCCCAAATCCCTTCTTCATCCCGTAGCCTTTGCTTCTCGTAAACTAACTTCTCCGGAACGTAATTATGACGTCGGTGACCGGGAACTATTAGCTATCAAATTCGCCCTGGAAGAATGGCGATACCTTCTGGAGGGAGCTCCTCACCCCGTCATGATATTCACGGATCATAAGAATCTAGAATATCTGAGAACAGCAAAACGTCTTCGACCCAGACAAGCCCGATGGGCCCTCTTCTTCACTAGGTTTAACTTTCATATCTCTTATAGGCCCGGTTCCAAGAACGTGAAGGCGGATGCCCTCTCTAGGATGTTTCCCGAGACCCCTCAAGCAGAGGAACCAAGTACCATCCTATCAGCACAAAACTTTCTGCTCATCCCACAGGCTGATCTACTAACCTCCATAAGAGCCGCCTCTAAGCATTGTCCTGACCAAGTAACCTCTTCCTTGGAGAAGCGTAATGACTTGTTCTGGTCCCAAGGTAAAGTCTTCGTCCCTCTGGAAACAAGGCAACTGACTCTGAAAACTTTCCACGACCACAAACTAGCTGGTCACTTTGGAACCAAAAAGACCATGGAACTAATCTCTCGCTCCTTCTGGTGGCCTGGTTGGAGACAAGATTGCAAGTCCTATGTTGCCTCCTGCAGCCGTTGCCAACGGTATAAGGGACCCAAAACCAAGAGTTGGGGACTACTCAAACCTTTGCCTATCCCTGAACGTCCGTGGGCAGATGTGTCCATGGACTTCATTGTAGATCTACCGCCCTCTGGAGGTTTTACCACGATTCTGGTCGTAATTGACCGCCTCTCCAAAATGGCACACTTCGTGCCCATGATTGGTACTCCCTCTGCTGCAGATACAGCCAAAGCCTTCTTTCAGGAGATAATCAGGCTCCATGGAGTGCCTAAAAGCATCACCTCTGACAGAGGCGTTCAATTCACGGCGAAATTCTGGAAGGAACTTTGCAAATCTTTAGAAATCAAAATTTGCCTATCATCGGCATATCACCCCCAGAGCAACGGACAGACAGAGAGAACCAATCAAACCCTAGAACAATATCTCCGTTGTTTTTGCTCAGCCTCACAAGATGATTGGTCCTCCCTATTATCCTACGCTGAATTTGCATATAATAACTCGGTGCATTCAGCCACCGGTCAAACTCCTTTTTGGGCCAACTTTGGCTTCCATCCTTCCTTCCTCCCTGATGACATTTCGGAGAGCTCTGTTCCTGCTGTTCAAGATCGGATAGCCTTTGTTCAATCTAATTTTCTGAGACTCCAGGAAATGATGCAAAACGCCCAGGAGTCTTACAAGAGATACTATGACAAGGGTAGGAAGGAAAATCCAGTCTTCAAAGTTGGGGAGGAAGTATGGCTCTCCGCCACCAACCTCAAATTGCCAATCCCTTCACGGAAATTGGGACCAAGATTTATAGGCCCTTTCAAAATCAAGCGAGTAATCAACCCTGTGGCCTTTGAATTGGCACTGCCCGACTCCTACAGGATACACCCGGTCTTCCACACGTCTCTGTTGAAACCGGTAGTCTCCAGCTCCTTCCCGGGAAGGGATGTGCCACCTCCTCCACCTGTGGAGGTTGATGGTGAAAACGAGTACGTGGTGGAATCTATCCTGGGCTGCAGGAAAAGAGGCAGGCAGCTACAGTATTTAATCAAATGGAAGGGGTATCCCCCGGAGGACAACTCTTGGGAACCATCTAGGAACCTACATGCTCCCCGCCTAATTAGAGTCTTTCACCAGGAACATCCTGAGTTGATGTCTAGTCTGGGCGTCCGGAGTCCGCCCCTAGGAGGGGGGCACTGTCAGAGAAATCCGTCCAACAGCGCCAATCAACGCCCAATGCGCACGCGCGGCGGAATGATGCTTCCGCGCATGCGCGTGCGCGGGACGGCGCTTCTACGTTCTCGGGTGCGCGCGCCGACGCAGCGGCGCGCGCATGCGCGGCGGCGCACCAATAGGAATCCAGGCGGGCCTATTTAAAGAGACCCAGTTGCACTGACAAGTTGCTGGTTTGTCAGCTTTCCTGTATTCCCAAGACTCTGGAAAACTATCCTGAAAATCCCCTTGTGAC
Organism: Rana muscosa; assembly: GCA_029206835.1. Taxonomy (NCBI): domain Eukaryota; kingdom Metazoa; phylum Chordata; class Amphibia; order Anura; family Ranidae; genus Rana; species Rana muscosa. Next base: position 846,658,236 of record CM055116.1, read on the forward strand.
CCGGACTGGCTTGACTCCTCTGATCTCTCTCCTGGACCTGACCCTCGGCTTGTGATACGGACTTCTGCCTTCTCCTGTGTTTGACCCTCGGCCTGTGACCCGGATCTGCTGCCCGTCTCCAATCCTTGACCTCTGGCCTGTACCTTTTGGACTTCCGCGTTTCCCTTGAACCCCTGCCGGGTTCCCGGTACTCTCTGGACTTGTTACCTTTTACTGTGTTTGACCCCCAGCCGGGACCGTTACCTAGCCATTACAACCCGGACTCAACCTGCACCGGCTTCCATTATCTCCTGCTGTTTGAACTTTACCAATCCGGCTAGTTCCTGCTTGAAGCCTGTTCTTCAGTCTACTCAGCTCTGCCGGACCGTCTACAAACACCCACCACCTGCCGGTAGCCGGTGCCGCTTCTCGCCATCCACTCCCTGTCTCAACTCCAGGGGGTGGAGTGCGTCAAGTCGCAAAGGTGAACCACTCTCGGCATCTCGGCCTCGGTAAGTACATACCCTTACACCTTAACAGAAAGATCCTTGTTGTTGAGTGCTGAAAGAGCATCAAGGACGAGTGGAAGATCCCATTTGGGGAATCTAGGTTTCCTCTGAGGCCTGATTCTCGATGCCCCCCGAAAGAACTGTTGAACCAGGGGATGAGTTGCCCATGACGTTCCCGAAAAAGCTGATAAGGCTGATACTTGTACCCTGAGGGAACTAATCGATAAAGGCAGGTCTAAGCCTGATTGGAGAAAACTCAAGATGTCTTGAACACTAGGGTTTCTAGATGACTTTCCTGCAGTAGTCGTGAAGCTGACAAATCTGGCCCAGATTCTATTGTAAGTTTTATTTGTGTTGGACTTTCTGGAGCTCATAAGGGTAGAGATTACCCCTGAAGCACACCCAAGAGACTCTAGCCTCTCCCTCTCAAAAACCAGACCATCAGTCTCAGCATTGCTGGACAGGGGTGCAGGGTCGTCCCCTGAGAAAGAAGGTCCGGCCTGAGAGGAAGAGGCAGCGGGTCCCTGAAGCTCATTAGATTCAGGAGAGGAAACCAAGGTCTGCTCGGCCAGTATGGTGCTATTGTTACCACCTCGACTTTCTCCAACTGAAGCCGCTGTAGGAATTTTAGCATGATCGGAAGAGGAGGGAAGGCATATGCCCTGTTGAAGTCCCATTGACTCGTTAATGCATCTATTCCGAAGGCTTGATTGTACCGAGCTCGGGTGTAGTATCTGTCGATCTTGTAATTGCAGGGGGATGCAAACAGATCCACCTCTGGATCGAAATCCAACGATAGGATCCACTTGAAGGTTTGTGGATGCAGAGACCATTCGTTGTTGTCTAGCATGCTGCGTGACAGGAAGTCCGCTTGAATGTTCTGCTCCCCTGGAATGAAGACTGCTGTTAAATTGAGCAGATTCCTCTGAGCCCAGGTCATAATGGGCTCGACCTCTTGGAGAAGGGCAGAGCTCCGAGTGCCCCCTTGTCTCTTCACATATGCCACAGCGGTGGTATTGTCCATTTTGAGTAGGACCGACTTCCCTTTCAGAAGGTGGGAGAAGGCTTGAAGGGCGCACCATGCCGCGCGCAGTTCCAGAATGTTCGAACCTGGAGAGTGGAGACGGGCATCCCATTTGCCCTGAGCCAGTTCTGCCCCACAATGTGCCCCCCAGCCCGCATTGCTGGCATCGGATGTAACAGTCACCCAATGGATGGGGGCAAGGGAGTGGCAAGTTGACAAGTTCTTGGTTTGAAGCCACCAGAGGAGACTGTTGCTCATTGACTGTGTTATCCGGATCCGCTGATTGAGATTGTCTGTCTTCCATTGCTGGAGGAATCCGGATTGAAAAGGACGAAGCCTCCACATCGCCCACTTGACCATGGGGGATGTGGCCACCATCGTGCCGATTATCTTCAGGCACTGTGATGCCCTTAGGTGAGAGAAGTCTAGAGCTAAGGAGATTCTTTCCCGAATGATCGGTATTTTTTCTTCTGGAAGAGAGATGGTGTTCTCTATGGTGTCGAACTGGGCTCCTAGATAGACCAAGCGCTGGGTCGGATCCAGCTGACTCTTCTCCCGGTTTAGGAGCCATCCGAACTCCAACAGTGTAGAGATCACCTGATCTTTGTGGACTAGCAGCTGCTGCTTGTCTTGGGACAGTACTAGTAGATCGTCCAGATAATGATACAGGCGCACACCCTGTACTCTGAGAAGGGACACAACTGCTAACAGCACCTTGGAAAAGACTCTTGGAGAAGTCGTTAGCCCGAATGGAAGACAAATAAATTGTAAGTGCTCTTGTTCGACCTGGAACCGCAGATATTTGTGAAAGTTTTCTGCCACCGGAACATGAAAGTACGCGTCTTTTAGATCTATTGAGATCAACCAGTCGCCTGGTTGAACTATTTTTTGGATGGTTGAGAGTGACTCCATTTTGAACTTCTAGTGCTTTATGTACTTGTTCAGGAAAGTGAGATCTATGACTGGACGCCAAGAGCCGTTCTTCTTTTGTACTAGGAAGAGGGGGGAGTATACCCCCTGGAATTCCTCGTCCTTTGGGACGGGTACCACTGCTGCTTGATCTTTCAGGACATTCACATATGAGAGAAGAACTTGTTGTTTCTCCTCTGCTAGAGGAAGTGAAGTTTGCATTGGTCTGCATGGAGGGATCTTGGTGAAGGACCATGTGTGACCCGTTGAGACCGTCTTGATGGTCCAATAGTCCGAGATCGAGGCCACCCAGACGTGCCGGAAGAGACGTAGGCGAGCCCCTACCCGACCCGCCTGGGCGGGCCCAATCTCAAAAAGACTTGGTTGGTTCACGCCCACCGGGCGTCTGTTTCTTGCCGGACTTTTGAAAAGAAGATTGGCCTCTGTTCCAATTCCAGCTTCTCCTGAAATCCCGTCCGGGTTTATAGGAGCGTGCCTCTCTCGAGTGCTCTGTACTGCGTCTCTGTTGAGGTTTTTTCTGATTAAACTGGCGCCTGTCCTGGGGAAGAAAACCCGACCTTCCGCCTGTAGCTTTTGAAATGGCGTTGTCAAGTTTGTTCCCAAACAATGAAGTCCCTTCAAAGGGAATTTTGCACCATGCCTGCTTGGAGGCTGGATCAGCAAGCCAGGGGCGTAACCACAGTGCTCGTTTGGCCGTGACCGAGGACAACATCGATCTGGCCAGTAAACGGATGAGGTCAATTGAAGCTTCCCCCAAAAAGGCGACTGCCATCTTAAGTTCTTGCACTGCTGAACTTTGAGCCAGTTCTTCCGAGACACCTTTCAGAACGGAGTCTACATTTTCCACCCATGCCTCCATTGCTTTGGAGGTCACTGCAAGGGCTAAAGCTGGTTTGCATGCCGTTCCAGCCAGGCTATATATTCTTTTGAGGTCCTGGTCGATCTTCCGATCCAGACCATCTTTAAATGATACGGTGTCATCTAGCGGGAGGGTGACATGCTTCGCTAGGCGCATTACTGCTGCATCTACGAGGGGAGCATTCTCCAGATGCTTGACGTCCTCCGATTTAAAGGGATACAGTCTAGAGGTTTTGCTTAGCATGGAAACCTTCTTATCTCCCTTGCTCCATTCTTCCTCAAACACTCCTTTCAGCTCAGAGGGAAGTGGGAAATTGGAGCATTCTTTCCCCAGTTGTTTAAACAGTTTTCTTTGTTTTTCTGGGGGGTAGTGGTATCCTCCAACTTCAAAGTTTCCTTCACTGCCTTGATCAGCGGAGAGACTAAAGCGTAGTCGAATCCCACCGTAGAATCATCTCCCTCCATCTCGTCTTGCGAGGAATAATGGGAGGAATCATGGGGCTGGAATTGGCCGGGATCCTCCTGGGCCTCGTCAGCCAAGGAGCCAGACAAGGTGGTGGACTGGCTCCTTGTGTGGGGGGCAACTATTTCTTTCATAGATTGCTGTACCACACGTTTCACAAGAGACTCAAGGTTTTGATTTTCCGTCTCTTTCTCACCAACCGCTCGGGCATAACATGGGTCGCATAGCGATTTGCCCTCCGGGATTCTGGTCTTGCATCCCCAACAGGCTCTGTGGTCAGAGCGATCATCGCGGTGGTGGTGGCGGTGACTAGAGGAGGAATGGGAACATCTCCTATGTCTAGAGGGGGTATGTGAACGTCCCCTATGATGATGGGTCCTAGACGTAGTGTCGCGTCTAGACCTGGATGATGAGTGATGATGCGGCCTGGCAAGGTCCCTTTCTTGTGATCGATGAACTGAAGTTGCCGGGCTGTAAGAGATAATACAGACAGAGGGAGGGGGAAGGTGGGCAGGATGTAACCGTTAGCAACCACCAGATAGGCACAAAAGACACCACCCCCTTACCCACTCCGCACATACCTTGTGCGGGAGGGCTGGCCACATGGCGGTGAAGGAGAGTCCATGATGAGGCAAGACAAACGCACAAACTCAGAGACCACCTAGGACAAGAGTAAGCAACACGGAAAAAAAAAAAGAAAGAAAAACATTTTCATTTTTTTTTTTTTTTTTTTTAACTGTCTCTTTAAGAGACACTTGCATAACTACCTAAAGGATGTTGCCTACCTTGTCCCAGCAGAACCGAGCTCCGGGATGCTGCCGTCAAAGCCCACAGGTTATCCCACCTGTACAGGGCTCCACAGCGTTTAAATTCCCCGCTGTAGTGACGTCACGGCCGGTCCCGCTGTGCGCATGCGCCGAGGGGACCGACTCACTGCGCCTGTGCGGCCTCTGACCCCGCCGCCGTACCGCGCATGCGCGAAAACCAAGCCTCGGTTTCGCCGCGGCTCTGCACATGCGCAGACGTACGGCGGATCGGGAGGCAGGAAGTAGAGTGGCGTCCTGGAACGCAGAAGCGTTCCACACACGGCGCAAAGACACTGAGGGGGAACAGACAACAGACAAAATACATACAAAAACGGTCTGCCATGTACATAATGAAGAAATCTTCAGACCTTGCCAGCCAATCCTTCGTCCATCCTGGTACACTGGGCCACATCCCTTCCACCATAGGGGTATTAACTGCCCGAAACCACTCGCCCGCTGATAGCTGGGCCCTGGGTGCACCGCACAACTTGTACCTAATCCGACGGACATCCTGGACTGCACCTGAATTGCATGATGAAGGGTCCATGTGAGGAGGATAGAAAAGGAACACCTGTCTGTGGAGGTGAGCTCAAATTTATGGGTATGGGGTCCTATAGCTGTGGAGAGGAGGCGGGGTTAACCCACACGTAGTCTGCCATGGAGTCTGTCAGGAAAACCTTGATTTACATCTATGTATCATGCATGATAAAAGCAATTACAAGCAACACAGCTCATTCAGAGAGAGCAGCACAAGGCCATTACACTGTGTGCACTTCAAAAGAGAAGCTGTCACACCATTGGAGGCTGACATTTGTTGACATTAGACAGATTGTTGGCTATGTGGCAGATATTTTATGATGCTTGTAGCTTCAGAGGTGTGACCTGCTCTTGAACTAGCATTGTTTCCATAAGTCATGGTCACCATACCTGGAAAGGAGCCTTGGCTGTTGCTGAAACAAGTTTCCTAAATGACTACTGTGTACAGATGTCCCATGTCTATTTAGCTTCTACCTAACCTTACACCAATAAGTAAATACAAAGAGCTGCCAAAATCTTACAGCAATGTATGCAACACGTTGTACAACCATACAATTACATTTTAGATCTCATTTTCAGCTGTGGTGCCCAAACAGGGCAGTGAATGGTCTTAATAATCACAGGACCTGGTGTTCTCTGCATAACCTGATGTTCTCCAGCAAAGCTAGCAACAAGGACAATTTTTTTTTTCAGCTTGGTTAAAATAATGTTTTCCCATCAGCCATTATAGGCTTCAAGAGGCTGCAAAAAGGACCACTACATTTTATCTTAATTGGTTTTGTGGCTGAAAAGCTTGTTCAAAAAATATACATTAGATCAGCTTTGTCTCACATATATACATAGTCCCAACAGCTTCACAAAACATTGATAGCTATGTTATTATCAGCTCTTATGCAAGCAAATGTAATTTATAGAAGAGGCATACAATATGCCAAAGCAATATTAGCAGCTTTTGGATGCCTGCAGAGTAAAGAAAGTCAATTATGTAAAAGGATTCCTGGAACAGCCATGGATTTGCCCTTATTTGAACAATATGAGAGATATGGTGGTTGCATACAGCATTTTTTGCTTTTTTAATGTTTGTGTTCAGGTTAATGGAACCCTAGCAGATAGGGTCTTTTTGCTTCCATTTCATCTGTTCTACCCTAACCTGACTGGATATACCTTAGCAATAATGATAGCTAACAAGCCTGAAACAGCTGTATGCAGGGTCGGTGCTAGCACTAGGCAAACTAGGCAGCTGCCTAGGGCGCACTGCTGCCTAGGGGCGCCCGAACACTGGTTTCCCTCCGCGTCTGCATGCTCTGCAGGCTGCAGCATGTAACTAACTCATGCCGCGTACACACGACCGTTTTTCATGATGAGAAAAAAGCAATTTTTTAAAATGGTCATTAAAAACGATCGTGTGTGGGCTCCAGAGCATTTTTCGCGATGTGAAAAATGGGCATTAAAAATTTGGAACATGCTCTAATTTTTCTCGTCGTTTTTCACATCGTTGTTTTTCTCGTCATGAAAAACGGGCGTGTGTAGGCTTTAACGACGTGAAAAAAACGCTCAGAAGCAAGTGATAAGATGGGAGCGCTCGTTCTGGTAAAACTAGCGTTTGTAATGGAGATAGCACATTCGTCACGCTGTAACGGACTGAAGAGCACGAGGCTGAAAAGCGCGAATCGTCTCTCACCAAACTTTACTAACACGAGGATCAGCAAAAGCAGCCCAAAGGGTGGTGCCATCCGAATGGAACTTCCCCTTTATAGTGCCGTCGTACATTTCGTACGTCACCGCGCTTTGCTCTAGCATTTTTTTTCATGATCGTGTGTAGGCAAGGCAGGCTTGAGAAGAATCACGTCGAGAAAAACGTCGTTTTTTTCAATGACATTAAAAACGGTCGTGTGTACGCGGCATCAGTCCCAGGCAGCTGCTCCGTCCAACCGGTTGTGTAATTAGAGGTGCATCGCAGAACTGAAACCAGCGCTAGAGGAAGCCGATGCTTCCTGTATAGCGCTGCCTCCTGTCACATGGGTAGCGTAAAGGGGGTGGAGTCAATAGGGGCGGCAAAACTAGGTTTCGCCTAGGGTGTCAAAAATCCTTGCACCAGCCCTGGCTGTATGTAATTAGAAGTACTGTAAGTGATTCTATAATATTGGTCTGCATTAGAGCTACACAATTAATCGTTAAAAAATTGTGATCTCGATTCAACCCCCCCAATGCAGAGTTTGCCGATTCTTTCATATAACCAGTGGAGAGACTTTATCTGCTCACTCAGCTGTCAAAAGAACTGCCAAGCTCTTAACAGGAAACATTGTAACTAATGCTTCCTTTTTAGATCAAAGGGAGAAACTTCTGTGTGTGTAAAGGAAAAATCCAGGCAGTCTGCCAAGTTTGTAACAACATGAAACATTGTAACTAACTTTCTTCTGTGTGTAAATGCAGGAAGTTTAACCACTTAAAGCGGAGTTCCACCCAAAAGTGAAAATTCTGCTCACCGGATTCCTCCCCCCCTCCGGTGCCACAATTAGCACCTTTCGGGGGGAGGGGGGACAGGATACCTGTCAAAGACAGGTATCCTTTCCCACTTCCTGGAGTCCGGCCGTGGCCGTGACGCGGCCATGACGTCACTGCAGGGCTCCCTCCTCCTCCTCCCCTGGCCGCCGGGCTAATAGGAGAGAGGAGCAGGCCTCGCGCATGCGCAGTAGGGTTCCCGGCGTGAAGCTGAAAGGCTACACTGCCGGGTTCCCTTACCCGCAATGGCGACGGAAGCACCCGACAGCTGATGGGAAACATCAGCTGCAGTGCAGACATCGAGGGACTGCAGGACAGGTAAGTCTCCATTTATTAAAAGCCAGCAGCTGCAGTATGTGTAGCTGCTGCCTTTTTTATTTTATTTTTTTATTTTTTCCCCGTCACAGACCGGAACACCACTTTAAAGTCCAAATCTTTTTCTGACACTTGTTTAAGTTAAAATCAATATTTTTGCTAGAAAATTACTTGGAACCCCTAAACATTATATATATTTTAGCAGAGACCCTAGGGAATAAAATGGCAATTGCTGCAATATTTTATGTCACACTGTATTTGCCCAGCGGTCTTTCAAATGCTATTTTTTGGAAAAAAATGCACTTCAATGAATAAAAATAAAAAAACGAAACAGTAAAGTGAGCCCAATTTTTTTGTTTTAATGTGAAAGATGATGTTACGCCGCGAGAATCGTGAGAGAATTGTGATCCATCTTCTAAGCAAACAAATCGTGATTCTCATTTTAGCCAGAATCGTGCAGCTCTAGCCTGCATCTATGCTAAAGCATGATTCCAGACATGAAACTTGTCACAGGGTCATAAATCAATAATCAAAACAACTATGGCCACTGTCTTTAACTGTGGAGTAAATCCCTTGATTTTTGATTTCTGAAGAAGCTATGAACCCCGCTCTATGATGGCTATGCCTATTGAAGGGGCATTTCTGTTACCTCCAAACAATCTGATCATTTTCAGCTCAGCATTCACCTACTACAAAGTATCTCACCTAAATATGGCTAGGCTCACATATCTGCAAGTGGGAAACACTTGCAAAATCATGTGTGTTCCTGACCCACGGAGAATTGTAATGCACTTCAGCAGACACGCTGGGATGCCATTAATTCTTAATAGCACCCCCACACATTGGCAACAGTGGCATATTGGCACCATGCTGTTCGGTGAGGCGCAATTTAAATAAAAAAGGGTTGTGGACTTCTTTCCCCGTGTTTCTGCGGTTTGGACAGCCTATTGAAATGGATGGACTGCCTACGTGCAGAACGCAGGTTGCAATAATGTGAACCTAGCCTTAACATGTAGAGCTCAACACGGACCATATTGCTGTCTTGTTAAAGAAAACATCTAGAGATGGAGTGAAGGTCGGCAGACAAGCTAATCACCTCTTCTTTAACTAGGATGTTATGTGGTTAAGGGTTGTAGTCTTTTTCCAAACATGCATGATAGCACAATGCTATACATATATTCAGTGTTGGTAGTAGTTTTATTTTAAATGGAATGTACAGTGGATTGTACATCATTTATTTCTTTACTACTACTACATATTTCAGTTTTTGGTACATGTTGAAGGTGTTAACCCCTATGGCAATTTCTTATATCTTTGAGGAGAGTTTTGTGCTTTTTAGGAGTTTAGGAGAGTATTGTGCTTTTTTCTACCAAAAAGCTCCAATCAGAAATGCAGACTAGAAGTGTTTGTTTTTTTTTTTTCCTGCTTCTAAACGTTGAGCTTAAAATATGCCTCTAATTGTCCTAATGTGTATGGACACATAGGATAACATTGAGCTGCTCCTACATTTAGAACTCAAACCTCCTGTAGAAGCAGCAATTTATAAGTCAGTGTGCATGGAGCCTAATACAGTGATAGACACAGTGGGGGTTATTTACGAAAGGCAAATCAACTTTGCACTACAAGTGCAAACTACAAGTGCAAAGTGCACTTGAAATTGCACTGAAAGTGCACTTGGAAGTGCAGTCGCTGTGGATCCGAGGAAGACATGCAAGGAAAATAAAAAACAGCATTTTAGCTTGCACATGATTGGATGATAAAATCAGCAGAGCTTCCCCTCATTTCAGATCTACCCCTCAGATTTACAGCAACTGCACTTCCAAGTGCACTTTCAGTGCAATTTCAAGTGCACTTTGACCTGTAGTTTGCACTTGTAGTGCAAAGTGGATTTGCCTTTTTTAAATAACCCCCAGTGTTGAGATCTTCTGGGTTCTGTCTGCAGCTTCCCCTCTCGCTTATCATCACCAGCAATACAACACCTTGTTTTTTCTAGGTATGCAATAGAGATTATTCTTGAATTTCAGCTTTAATCACAATAAAATTAAATAAATTACACATAAATGCATCAATATATACAATATAACCAAAGCGGTAGTCACATAATGTTTAATCTTTGACCATTATGAAGACTTAAAGTGGTAGGTATTAAGCCTAAAAATAAATCATATATTGCAGATTTCCAATTCTTAGATGTGGTGTTTGCATCTGTTTCTTTTCTTTTTTTTTTCCCTTTATTTTCACCTAGCTATCCAGGTGTCTGTTATTTTCCAACTTCCTTTAACAGACCATGTTGTCCAGCAAAAATGTCAGTTAAAGGGTCATGACAAATCATTTACCACTGGAACAGGGATGTTTTAAAGTGGTACACACTGTGACAGAATGCAGGTAAAATCACCAGGTTGCATCCAGGATGGAAGGTATATATGTCCTAGATTCAGGCTTTATGCCGATTTATACCACTAGGGGGAGTGCGGGGAGTCTTGCAGGGGAAGAGTTAATGAGCCCAGCTGAAGTAAGTGGGCTGGTTAGGGCCTCTACAAGAACTCCCAGCATGCTAAGGGAGATGCTCCGACCTGGAACCAGATCTGTGTGAATAGTCTGGGGAGTGTGATCTCTGTGCGGTGAGCCAAAGCCTGTGTGGTTACTGTAATAACTTCAAAAAGCAGGGAGCTAGGGACTGGGACAGCACAAGGCTGTACCCAGTTGTTAGTCAGGGACACCAACGTGTGTAGTAAGTGGTCAAGTTGACCAGGATTTCTTTTCATGTTTCTTTTTGTTTTGTTGTTTTTCCCTTGTAAATAGTTTGAATAAACCACACCTTTCGTTTTTTCAACTACAAACCCTGTCTGCTGTGCCTGTTTTGTGTGGTGAACCCATCCAGGGGGGTCACACACACCCGCTGCTGAGCTAACCCCCTCACAGTTGGTGGAGAATGCGGGCAGTTTTTTTTTAAAGGCCAGCATGGAGGAGATACTGAAACAGCTGGCTCTAGCAAATGCCAATCAGCAGCAGACAAATGCAGGTTTGCAAAAGAGCCTTGCAGCTCAACAACAGACAAATGCAAATTTACAACAGAGCCTGGCAGCCCAGCAGCAAGCTCATCAACAGAGTCTGGCAGCTCAGCAACAAGCCCAGCAGCAATCCGAGGCCCGCTTCATAGACCTGTTGCAGAAGCAAGAACAGAGACTACAGCAACAAATGGAGACATTAATGCAGCAACATCCGCAGACCAGTGAGGCAAGTAGTTCCACTAATACTGCGTCCTTTGGGGTGAGTCGTTTACTGACAAAAATGACTGGAGAGGATGATCCAGAGGTGTTTTTGACCACATTTGAAAGGACTGCTGAAAGGGAAAAGTGGCCTAAGGAGCAGTGGGCTGGACTGGTGGCCCCTCTGTTAACTGGTGAATCTCAGAAAGCTTACTATGACCTAGAGCCTGACCAAGCAAAAGACTATGTGATGCTAAAAAATGAAATATTGGCACGGCTGGGTGTCACCCTGGCCGTCCGGGCTCAGCGTGTGCATAACTGGACTTTCCGGCTTGGGGAACCCCCCAGGTCTCAAATGTATGATCTCATTCACCTGAGCAGGAAGTGGCTACAGCCAGAGACTTTGTCTGCACCAAAGATTGTGGAACGTGTTGTGATGGATCGTTTCCTGAGAGCTCTTCCTACTGCCATCCAAAAGTGGGTAAGCCATGGAGACCCAGAAACGGCCGATAATCTTGTGGATCGTGTGGAGAAGTACTTGGCTACAGAGAACCTGACTGCCTCTTCCAGAGACTCACAGACTTTCCACCCTAAGACCAGACCATTCCCAGTGGCGGGTAAGATGATTCCAAGGGGTGAGGGTGGAGAGAGTGAGAGGGTGGGAGTTCTACCCAAGGTTTGGCGAGAACAGCCTGGGAAGTCAGGGGTTCAAGAGGCAGCAAGAAGGATTGTTTGTTACCGCTGCCGGCAAGAGGGACATATTGCAGCAAAGTGCCCGGTTGTGGATGAACCCATGCAATGTGACTTTCTAAGGGACAGACGTCAGTCGCTGTTTGCGACAGTCGCATGCACTGCCATTCGGGGAACTGAGAAACATTTATGCAAAATGTGTATTAATGGTAAAAATGTTGTTGTGTTGCTGGATTCAGGTAGCCTGGTGACACTGATAAAAGCTGAATTAGTCACTACAGAGGTCTTAGGGAATAACAAGGTAGCTGTTATTTGTGTGCATGGGGACACCCGAGAGTATCCTGTGACTACAGTGTGTTTTGAGACCTCCAAAGGTAACCTCTCTCATCAGGTGGGGTTATTGTCTCAGTTACCACATGATGCCATTGTGGGAAGGGATTTTCCAAAGTTTTGGGAACTCTGGGATCGTCCTGAGCCCCCCACTGGTGCCCCTGTATACCAGGAATGTGATAGCCAGAATTCCTCTGAGAGTGGTAAGGACTCTCCAGAATTTCCCTTGTCGGTATTGGCAGGGGAGACTCGAGAAACTGGGGAGGAGCTGTCAGGGTCACCTGTGGCCAGGTGACAGATGCACACCGTAGGGGGACAGGAGTGCACCGCGAGGTAGTGAACCCTATGGCTGGCTTCTGTGGATAGGAAACTGGGTGGTTGTGGAAAGCGGGACCAGAGGAGCACAACCGGGATCCCAACGGAAGCGAGAGCCAAGATTCCCCAGGGCGCGGAGTCTAAGACCCAGCTGGTCTTCTCCAGGGCCTCTAGTGGTGAGGATGTTACGCTGCAGGCTGGGACCAGGTCGCGGCCCCTGGAGTTTCCTAGCTCACGCCCCGTAGGATAAGGGGAAGCAGCAGCACACGATAGAGAGAACCGAATAACAAGCCGAAGGTCAGGGGCCACAAGCAGACAAGGATAACGAGGAACGAGCCGAAGGTCAAGGGTCACGAGCAGACAGGGATGGTCGGGGACAAGCCAATAGCGTAACAGAGAGACAGACGTAGCACACGGCAGGCAGGAACCCAAACACACAATGCCTAACAAACACGTTGATCAGCAAAGCAGGCTTGCAGTGCACAGGTTAATATAGTGTTCAGTGATAGGGCCTGGGGTGGAGTCAGGCTGGGAGGAGATTATAAAGGAAGCCAGGTGAAGGAGGTCTGGTCTCTAGATGAACACATGAGGAGGAAGGTAAGATGGCAGACAGACATTAATGCATATCCATGACAGTACCCTCCCTCTTACGAGGCCTCCCCCTTCCCCGCCTGGGCCCAGGTTTAGAGGGAAACTTCAGATGAAACTCCTTTAACAGACGAGGTGCAAAGACCTCAGATGCAGTGATCCAAGACCTCTCCTCAGGACCAAACCCTTTCCAATGAACGAGGTACTGAAGAACGCCTTTACAGAGTCGGGAGTCCAGAATTTGACTGATCTCGTACTCCTGATTATCCTCCGAGACAGGCGCCACGGTAGGAAGAGGACGAGAGAATTTATTGAGGACTAAAGGCTTTAGAAGAGCAACATGAAAGGAGTTAGTGATTTTAAGGCTCTTAGGAATCTGGAGTTTGAAACAAACCGGATTCAGTTTAGCAGTTACCGTGTATGGACCGATGAATCGTGGAGCAAACTTCAGAGAAGGAACTCGGAGCTTGATGTTCCTGGTAGAGAGCCAGACTTTGTCCCCTGGCTGAAGAGAAGGCGGTTTACGCCTGCGGCGGTCGGCAAAGCCTTTGAATTTTTCAGCAGCTGCCCGGAGGGAATCATGAACGTGACCCCAAACGGAATTGAGAGACTCCTGAACCGAAGCCAAAGCTGGAATGTCTGGAGAACAGATCATAGGAAGAGGAAGTTGAGGGTGTTTTCCATAAACTGTGAAAAAGGGTGTCTTCTGCGAACTGGTATTCACATGATTGTTATGGGAGAATTCTGCCCACGGGAGTAGAGAGGACCAATCGTCATGGTGAGAAGACACAAAGGTGCGAAGAAAGACCTCTAACTCCTGATTAACCCTCTCAGTCTGTCCATTGGATTGGGGATGGTAAGAAGAAGAAAAATCCAAGACAATATTGAGGGATTTGCAAAAGGCTCTCCAAAAACGAGACGTGAATTGGACTCCCCTGTCGGAAACAATATGAGAAGGGACCCCATGTAGGCGGAGAATTTCTCGAATGAAAATGGGAACCAAGGCAGGGGCAGAAGGAAGACCAGGAAGAGGAACAAAATGAGCCATCTTGGAGAATCGATCGATTACCACCCAAATGACTGTATTATTCTCAGACAGTGGGAGATCGGTGATAAAATCCATGGCAATATGGGCCCAGGGTTCCTTAGGAATAGGCAAGGGCATGAGGAGACCAGCAGGAGCTTGTGTGGAGGATTTGGACTGAGCACAGACATGACAAGCTTTAACGTAGTCTTTGACGTCTGAGCGGAGATTAGGCCACCAGTAGTGACGACTGATGAGTAGGAAGGATCGGAGGAATCCAGAATGCCCTGCCACCTTGGAATCATGTCCCCAACGAAGGATCTTAGCTCTTAGCTCAGTGGGGACAAAGGTCTTACCAGGCGGAATTTTAGACTTCAGGGTGGTAGAGTGGGCAACAATGCATGAGGTGGGAATGATCGGCTCAGGTTCAGGGGCGGACTCCTCGTCCAAAGTGTCAAATGACCTAGAGAGCGCATCAGCCCGACCGTTGCAGGAACCAGGTTTGTAGGTAATCGTGAAATTAAAACGGGCAAAGAAGAGACTCCACCTGGCCTGTCTAGGATTCAGACGTTTAGCATTCTGTAGATACTGTAAATTCTTGTGATCGGTAAAGATCGTTATGGAGTGAGGGGAACCCTCCAAGAGATGACGCCACTCCTCTAACGCCAATTTAATTGCGAGAAGTTCCCGATCACCGATGGCATAATTCCTCTCTGCCTGAGAAAAATTTTTGGAGAAGAACGCACATGGTTGGCGTCTCTTCTCAAAGATTTGAAGAAGCACAGCTCCCACCCCCATTGAGGAAGCGTCCACTTCAATAAAAAATGCATTCCCAGGATTTGGTCTCCTCAAGAGGGGGCCAGAAACAAAGGCCTGTTTCAGGTTGTGAAATGCAGAGACAGCTTCGGGAGGCCAGTCTCTGGCATTCACACCCTTCTTGGTCAAAGCGATAATAGGCGCGGCAATGGAAGAGTAATTCCTTATGAACTGCCTATAATAATTAGTGAAGCCAAGAAAGCGCTGCGTGGCCTTGAGGCTAGCAGGAAGAGGCCAGTTGGTGATAGCCAAGACCTTCCCAGGGTCCATACGAAGCCCCGAACATGAGACAAAGCACCCCAAAAACAGGACCTCAGAACATTCAAAGGAACATTTCTCCAGCTTGGCATAGAGATTGTTCTCTCTAAGACGTTGAAGTACAGTGCGGACATGGTTTCTGTGGACGAGCAGATTTTCAGAAAAGATCAGAATGTCATCCAGATAGATGACAACAAACTGGTACAGCAGATCTCTGAAGATTTCATTGACAAAGTTTTGAAACACGGCTGGAGCATTACACAGACCAAAAGGCATCACCAGATATTCGTAATGCCCGTCTCTAGTGTTAAATGCAGTCTTCCATTCGTCACCCTCCCGTATTCGAATGAGATTGTACGCGCCTCTGAGATCCAACTTGGTGAAAATGGAGGCACCCTTCAACCTATCGAATAGCTCAGATATTAAGGGTAAGGGGTATCGATTTTTAATAGTAACCGCATTTAAACCCCGATAATCGATGCAGGGTCTTAAGGTACCATCCTTTTTGGCAACAAAAAAGAACCCTGCCCCTGCAGGCGATGAGGATTTCCGGATGAACCCTCTCTCCAGATTCTCTGCTACATACTCCGACATGGCCTGGGTCTCTGGGATGGACAGAGGGTAGGTACGACCCCTGGGTAGAGTTGCTCCGGGGACAAGATCAATAGCACAGTCAAAAGACCTGTGGGGAGGAAGCACCTCAGCTGATTTTTTACAGAACACATCCCGGTAATCGCTGTATGCGGCGGGAAGATCAGAAGAAACAGAAGTGGCAGCAACCGGAAGACTCTCCTTGGGGGTCACCTTGAGAAGACACGACGAGAAACATGAGGAACCCCAGGCCAGGATCTGCCCAGAGACCCAGTCCACATGTGGAGAGTGGAGCTGTAGCCAAGGGAGGCCCAATACAACTGGGGTAGAGGCCTTGGGTAGAATAAGAAAGGATATCCACTCCTGGTGGAGAATCCCTACCGACATCCTAATGGGCAGCGTCTGGAAGCGAATAGGGCCCCCTGGGAGAACAGTGCCATCAATTGCCGAGACTACCA
This sequence comes from Rana muscosa, assembly GCA_029206835.1. Lineage (NCBI taxonomy): Eukaryota > Metazoa > Chordata > Amphibia > Anura > Ranidae > Rana > Rana muscosa. The sequence goes on from CM055116.1 coordinate 846,674,438, forward strand.
ATGGGGTAGTGAGAGGTGAAAGGGTAAGCTTCATAGAAGAAGCAGTTCTCCAATCCATGAAATTGCCGGCAGCCCCGGAATCCAGGTATGCAAGGGTTGACTGAGGAGAAGTGCCTACATGAAGGGACACCGGCAAGAGCAGGCGAGAAGGTGATGTTTCTGGGTCCAATACTCCACCTTCCAAATGTATTAGACCCGAGCGTTTCCCGGACGAAGCGAGCAGGAGTCACGAAAATGACCCTTGCCCCCACAATAGAGGCACAAGCCCAGAGTTCTGCGCCTAGCACGTTCTTCGGGGGTTAGTCTGGTCCGGCCCAGCTGCATAGGTTCTTCAGCAGGTAGAGGATGCTCCACGGAATGAAGGGAGGGGAGCTCAGACTGGCTAGGACCCAGAGAGTGCTGGCGTCTTTTTTCTAAGGACCTCTCTTGAAAACGAATGTCGATCTGGTTGCATAATGAAATTACATCGTCCAGACCGACGGGAATGGCTCTTCCCGCTAATTCGTCTTTCACTCGGTCAGAGAGGCCATGTAAAAAGGTAGCGACCAGGGCCTCATTATTCCAGCTCAATTCAGCTGTGTGGATACGGAACTGAAGAGCATATTGCCCCACTGAACTAGATTCTTGGCGAAGACGTAAGACAGCACTAGCCGCTGAAGAAGCCCGAGCCGGCTCTTCGAAGATATTACGAAAGAGCTTCAAGAATTCGGACAGACTGGAAACCACCGGATCGTTCCTCTCCCACAGGGGGGCAGCCCAGGCCAAAGCTTCACCGGAGAGGAGGGAAATGATATAGGCTACCTTAGCCCGGTCAGATAGGAAGCTTTGAGGCTGAAGCTCAAAATGAATAGTGCATTGGCTGAGAAACCCCCTGCAGGCCTTGGAGTCCCCAGAGAAACGGAACGGAGCTGGCAATCTTAGTGAGTGTGAGGCTGCGACTGGTGCGATAGGTACAGCCGCTGGTTGTACTTGGGGTTGCGGATTCGGGGTTCCCAAGGAGACCTGAAGCTGCTCGAATCGAGAAGCCAGATCCTGGAGGAATCGCATCACCTGGGTCTGATTTGATTCCTGGGTCTCAAGTCTGCGAACTATGCCCTGCAATGGATCATCCGCGGGAAGCGGGATGTCAGCCGGGTTCATGGCTGATCAAACTGTCAGGGTCACCTGTGGCCAGGTGACAGATGCACACCGTAGGGGGACAGGAGTGCACCGCGAGGTAGTGAACCCTATGGCTGGCTTCTGTGGATAGGAAACTGGGTGGTTGTGGAAAGCGGGACCAGAGGAGCACAACCGGGATCCCAACGGAAGCGAGAGCCAAGATTCCCCAGGGCGCGGAGTCTAAGACCCAGCTGGTCTTCTCCAGGGCCTCTAGTGGTGAGGATGTTACGCTGCAGGCTGGGACCAGGTCGCGGCCCCTGGAGTTTCCTAGCTCACGCCCCGTAGGATAAGGGGAAGCAGCAGCACACGATAGAGAGAACCGAATAACAAGCCGAAGGTCAGGGGCCACAAGCAGACAAGGATAACGAGGAACGAGCCGAAGGTCAAGGGTCACGAGCAGACAGGGATGGTCGGGGACAAGCCAATAGCGTAACAGAGAGACAGACGTAGCACACGGCAGGCAGGAACCCAAACACACAATGCCTAACAAACACGTTGATCAGCAAAGCAGGCTTGCAGTGCACAGGTTAATATAGTGTTCAGTGATAGGGCCTGGGGTGGAGTCAGGCTGGGAGGAGATTATAAAGGAAGCCAGGTGAAGGAGGTCTGGTCTCTAGATGAACACATGAGGAGGAAGGTAAGATGGCAGACAGACATTAATGCATATCCATGACAGGAGCCAACAACCTCAGATGAAAACGTGCCGTCTTTGGAGTTTTCTGATCTCGAGGTTCACAAGGAAAATTTTGCCACAGAACAGTTAAAAGACCCTACCCTAATAAAGGCACAGGAAAATGTAGTGAAAATAGATGGCGAGTTAGTGAACCCAGATGAGTCCTGCACTTACCCGTACTTCATCGTGGAAAAGGACCTACTGTATCAGGTGGCTAAAAGAGCAGAAGAAACCATTGAGCAGCTTGTGGTCCCCAAACCGTACAGGAAGTTGGTGTTAGAGTTGGCCCATGGACACATTCTTGGAGGTCATCTAGGGACAGAGAAAACCCGAGAGAGAGTATTGCAAAGATTCTATTGGCCTGGGGTCATGAAGGAAACAGAAAATTATTGTTCCTCCTGCCCTGTGTGTCAGATGTCGGCACCGATGCCACATTTCTGTAACCCGCTGGTACCTCTTCCCATCATTGAGGTCCCCTTTGAGAGGATCGCAATGGATTTGGTAGGTCCGATAATGAAGTCCGCTAGGGGGCATCAGTACATTTTGGTTATATTGGACTATGCCACCCGTTATCCGGAAGCGATTCCTCTCCGAAATACCTCGGCCAAAACCATAGCCAAAGAGCTATCTCTTAGCCGTGTGGGTATTTGTAAGGAACTGCTTACGGACCAAGGTACACCCTTTATGTCCCGGGTTATGAAAGAGCTGTGCAAGTTGTTCAAAGTAACACAATTGCGTACATCTGTGTATCACCCCCAAACAGATGGGTTGGTTAAAAGATTCAACAAAACCCTAAAACAAATGTTAAAGAAGGTGGTGGATAGAGATGGAAAGGATTGGGACTATCTAATTCCCTATTTAATGTTTGCCATTAGGGAGGTACCCCAATCTTCTACGGGTTTCTCACCCTTTGAGTTACTCTATGGGAGACACCCAAGAGGGCTGTTAGATATCGCCAAGGAAACTTGGGAGAGTGAGAGTTCTCCCCACAGGAGTGTGATTGAGCATGTCGCCCTGATGCAAGATAGAATTGCACAGGTAATGCCAATCGTAAAGGAACATTTGGCCCAAGCGCAGTTGGCACAACAGAGAGTGTACAACCGTGGGGCCAAGACCCGTACCTTTTCCCCGGGGGATAGGGTATTGGTACTTGTCCCTACGGTTGAAAGCAAATTCCTCGCCAAGTGGCAAGGCCCCTACGAGATAATGGAAAAAGTGAGCAAAGTGAATTACAAGGTCAGACAACCAGGAAGGCGAAAGCCCGAACAGATCTATCACATTAATCTGTTGAAAGCCTGGAGGGATAGGGAATCCCTAGTCGCAGAAACTTTGTCACCAGCTCAGTCTGATTGCGTGATTCCTGAGGTTGGAATAGCAGTCACCTTGTCAAACCCCCAACAACAGGAGGTTAAGGAGTTTGTGCTTCGCGACAAGGAGGTTTTCTCTGAGCTGCCGGGACAAACGTCTGGGGTAGAGCATGATATTATTACCCCGCCCGGTGAAGGGGTGAAGCTAAAACCCTATCGGATCCCAGAGGCCCGACAGGAGGCAATACGTGAGGAAGTACAGAAAATGCTTAAGTTGGGGGTGATAGAGGAATCCCAAAGTGATTGGTCCAGTTCCATAGTGTTACTGCCTAAACCGGGTGGGAGCTGGCGATTTTGTAACGATTTTCGACAACTGAACAAAGTTACAAAATTTGACACCTACCCCATGCCACGTATAGATGAGTTGATCGACCGGCTGGGAACAGCCCGATACATGACAACTCTTGATCTCACAAAAGGGTATTGGCAAATTCCCCTGGCCAAATCGGCCAAGGAGAAAACCGCGTTTGTAACCCCAGACGGGGCGTTCCAATATAAAAGAATGCCGTTTGGATTACAGAACGCACCGGCAACATTCCAGCGGAAAATGGACCAGATACTGAGGCCCCATCAGAAGTATGCAGCGGCTTACCTGGATGATGTAATTATCTATAGCACAGATTGGGCCTCACATCTGCCAAAAGTGCAAGCAGTCCTAGACTCTATTCGGGAAGCTGGGTTTACGGCCAACCCCAAGAAGTGTACCATTTGACAGGAGGAGGCCAAATATCTTGGGTACACCATTGGGAGAGGAGTAATAAAACCCCAGGTCAATAAAGTCGAGGCCATACAGAATTGGCCACGTCCCAACAGCAAGAAGCAGAGCCTTTCTAGGAATCGCTGGTTATTATCGGCGATTTATTCCCCACTTTGCTTCTCAGGCTGTGCCCCTAACCAACCTGACAAAAGGGAAAGAGTCTGTCATGGTTAAATGGACCCCAGAGGCTGAGGCAGCATTCCAATTCTTAAAAAAAGCCTTATGTAGCCAGCCAGTGTTGTACTCACCAGACTTCTCTAGGGACTTTGTCGTACAAAGTGATGCATCAGACGTTGGGTTAGGAGCAGTTTTGTCCCAGGTCTGGAATGGGGAAGAGCACCCAGTCATTTACCTCAGCCGGAAATTGAAGTCCCATGAGGTAAATTACGCCACAATTGAGAAGGAGTGTTTAGCAGTAAAGTGGGCTCTAGATTCCCTTCGGTACTATCTGCTAGGTAGGCACTTTGACATGATTACTGATCACGCTCCTTTAAAGTGGATGGCTCAGAACAAAGAGACAAATAGAAGAGTAAATAGGTGGTTCCTGGCCCTACAGGAATTCAACTTTACAGTAAAGCATCGCCCTGGCGTTCAAATGGGGAATGTGGATGCTTTGTCTCGAGTACATGCATGCCTGATTGCTGGTGTTCCAACCCCAAGGTTAAAACAAGAGGGGGGGGGTATGTGACAGAATGCAGGTAAAATCACCAGGTTGCATCCAGGATGGAAGGTATATATGTCCTAGATTCAGGCTTTATGCCGATTTATACCACTAGGGGAAGTGCGGGGAGTCTTGCAGGGGAAGAGTTAATGAGCCCAGCTGAAGTAAGTGGGCTCGTTAGGGCCTCTACAAGAACTCCCAGCATGCTAAGGGAGATGCTCCGACCTGGAACCAGATCTGTGTGAATAGTCTGGGGAGTGTGATCTCTGTGCGGTGAGCCAAAGCCTGTGTGGTTACTGTAATAACTTCAAAAAGCAGGGAGCTAGGGACTGGGACAGCACAAGGCTATACCCAGTTGTTAGTCAGGGACACCAACGTGTGTAGTAAGCGGTCAAGTTGACCAGGATTTCTTTTCATGTTTCTTTTTGTTTTGTTGTTTTTCCCTTGTAAATAGTTTGAATAAACCGCACCTTTCGTTTTTGCAACTACAAACCCTGTCTGCTGTGCCTGTTTTGTGTGGTGAACCCATCCAGGGGGGTCACACACATCCGCTGCTGAGCTAACCCCCTCACAACACACATGGCCACTGCCCCCACCTATAACTGGCCTTCGCAGCAAGGAAAACATGGAAGGGTGACGCATGTCAAACAAAACCAAAGAAAATTTCCAGCTCAACTCACCAACCAGCCTGCAAACAACTGAATTGTCCTATCTAACATTTGCAGTAAAAACAGGGGTTTCGTTTGCACACATTTGCAAATACATAAGTAAGCCTGGAGGGATCCCACCCCTCCTTAAAGGCACATTGGACACCCAGCATAAAACAAAATGGCAACAAAGGTGTCCAGTGCGTCCCCTCACCAGTATTCCGTCAGTACAAATGGCCCCTGCCCCCACCTATGACTGGTCTTCATAGCAAGGAGCACATGGAAGGGCGACGCATGTCAAACAAAACCAAAGAAAATTCCCAGCTTAACTTACCGACCAGCCTGCAACCAACCAAATTATCCTGCCTAACAGTTTGCTTTAAAAACTGGGGTTTAGTTTGCACACATTTGCAAATATATGCGTAAGCTACAGAGGCTGCCATTTTACAGTGGTCAGCTTTTATCCATTTATGACAAAACCTGAAAACCAAAGAAAACTCCCAGCTCAACTCACCAACCAGCCTGCAAAGAACTGAGTTATCCTGTCTAACAATTTGCTTTAAAAACAGGGGTTTCATTTGCACACATTTGCAAATACATGCATAAGCTGCAGAGCCACTTTTTGGTACCCCAGTATTATCAGCAGTCTTAACTCTAGACATTTTTGAGAGCCTCCAAAGCAGAAGCACATGCATTATTATAAATAGGCAGAGGGCAGGTGAGCCTGGAAGGAGCCCACCTCTCCTTAAAGGCACAGAGCCGCACTGGACACCCATCATATAGCACAGTGACAGTGAAGGTGTCCAATGCACCCCTCACCAGTATTCCAACAGTACAAACAAATGGCCGCTGCCCTCACCTATAACTGGCCTTCACAACAATGAGCACATGGAAGGGCGACGCATGTCAAACAAAACCAAAGAAAACTCCCAGCTCAACTCACCAACCAGCCTGCAAACAACCAAGTTATCCTGTCTAACAATTTGCTTTAAAAACAGGGGTTTCATTTGCACACATTTGAAAATACATGCATAAGCTGCAGAGCTACTTTTTGGCACCCCAGTATTATCAGCAGTCCTAACTCTATACATTTTTGAGAGCCTCCATAGAAAAAGCACATGCATTATAATCGATAGGCAGAGGGCAGGTGAGCCTGGAAGGAGCCCACCTCTCCTTAAAGGCACAGAGCCGCACTGGACACCCATCACATAGCACAGTGGCAGTGAAGGTGTCCAGTGCGCCCCTCACCAGTATTCCAACAGTACAGACAAATGGCCACTGCCCCCACCTATAACTGGCCTTCACAACAATGAGCACATGGAAGGGCGACACATGTCAAACAAAACCAAAGAAAACTCCCAGCTCAACTCACCAACCAGCCTGCAAACAACCAAGTTATCCTGTCTAACAATTTGCTTTAAAAACAGGGGTTTCATTTGCACACATTTGAAAATACATGCATAAGCTGCAGAGCTACTTTTTGGCACCCCAGTATTATCAGCAGTCCTAACTCTATACAAATTTGAGAGCCTCCATAGAAAAAGCACATGCATTATAATGGATAGGCAGAGGGCAGGTAAGCCTGGAAGGAGCCCACCTCTCCTTAAAGTGACAGAGTCGCACTGGACACCCATCACATAGCACAGTGGCAGTGAAGGTGTCCAGTGCGCCCCTCAACAGTATTCCAACAGTACAGACAAGTGGCCACTGCCCCCACCTATAACTGGCATTCGTAGGAAAGAGCACATGGAAGGACAACACATGTCAAAACAAAACCAAAGGAAATTCCCAGCTCAACTTACCGGCCAGCCTGCAACCAACCTAATTATCCTGTCTAACAGTTTGTGTTAAAAACAGGGGTTCAGTTTGCACACATTTGCAAATACACGCGTAAGCTACAGAGGCTGACATTTTACAATGGTCAGCTTTTATCCATTTATGACAAACCTTTAAAAAAATAAAACCTGAAAACCTAAAAAAAAGTTGTCCCTGTAACTGCCTAAAAAGTGTTAGCTAAAGCTTGACTTAGGGGGTTGTTTACGAAAGGCAAATCCACTTTGCACTACAAGTACAAACTACAAGTGCAAAATGCACTTAAAATTGCACTAAAAATGCACTTGGAAGTGCCGTCGCTGTAAATCTGAGGGGTAGATCTGAAATGAGGGGAAGCTCTGCTGATTTTATTATCCAATCATGTGCAAGCTAAAATTCTGTTTTTTTATTTTCCTTGCATGTCCCCCTCGGATCTACAGCCACTGCACTTCCAAGTGCACTTTGCACTTGTAGTGCAATGTGGATTTGCCTTTTAGTAAATAACCCCCACAGTCTCAGTGCAGTCTCAGTGCAGTCTCAGATCTGTAGCATACAGCCAGAACACTTCACTCTGTTCTGTGCTGTGCTATAAAAGTCTGAGGGGGGGGGGGGGTGACAGGATGGGGGAGCACGGACGACCACTCTGCCTTTGCACTTGTAGTGCAATGTGGATTTGCCTTTTGTAAATAACCCCCTTAGTGTGTTAGTGAAGTTCATCTAAATGTATTAGTGCATCTAACACCACCCTCTCCCCAGACTGACAAAGCTGCTGTCCAAAGGTGTCTGCTTTACTACTTAACAATGTAGACACCCTAACACAGGAGGTGTTACTGGCTGGATCACCAGCTGAAAACAAAGGGAAAAAAAGACTAAAAAAAGGAAACTAATGCAGCCACTGCATCTAAGCACTGGTAAGCTGCAATATGATACTTTTTTTTTTATTGAAAAGTAATAAGCATTTACAAATATCTTGGACAGTAGTAGTACATTGTGAAATTTTTACAACCACAAAATGAAAGTTGCATAAGAATTATAAACATCATTTTTGTTTTTAGCTTTAATACTGCTTTAAATATTCATCAGCTTCCAGGGTAGGGTTTTTACTGCAGAAGCCTATAATTCAGGCTGGCATGCATGCAATGCTTTGGGAGAGAAGGGGTTAAGTGAAATGATCTGCTTTCTTTCAGCATAATATCCTGAATGACTAAATTACAGAAAATAGCACAGGGATCCGGCCATTCCAGGAGCTGGATGTAGATGTGCTTTGCATGACATTTAATAACAAACAAAGCTTGCCGTTTAATAAGGAACCTAGAAAGAATGGTTAGAAGATCCTATAGACAGGGGATTGGGGAAGGGGAGGGGGGAGCAGTTGTGCCCATCTAAACAAGGATCACCATTGTGCTACTCACGGAAGATGTCTTAACTGGAATAGATCATCCTCCATGTCTGGTGTGTGTGTATTAGAGATGCCCGGGCGGATGTCATGGCCTGTCACATTGTGCTCTAATTCAGGAGGTCTGCCTTGCTGGACAGCTCCAGTACGCTGTGCCCGAGCAGTAAGGAAGCGCCGACAGATGTGTCACACTTCAGGAATGGTTCCTTCTGCCAGAAGTACTAGCCTACCAGGCCCTCCTTTCCCTTTCCCTATGTAAAGCATGCCCCCATTGGCTCCACATCATTTACCCACATTGCTTGCTGTGCAGCCCATTCTCATTGGCTTTTCACTGCACTTCATTCTATTGTATTTTACAAGTCTTAGGAATGGATAATGGCTTTGCTGAGAGCTGATTGAGAAAACTCATCAAAGTGTCATTCTTTGCACAGAATTTTATGAAATATTTTTCTTGGTAGTGATGGCTGGAAGAAAGATTGAATGTTACTGCGCCTTATTTCTACATCACTAATAAAACCCAATAAACAAGAATTTGATATATGGCAGCTTACTAACCCTTAACCACTTGCTTACTGGGCACTAAAACACCCTTCCTGCCCAGACCAATTTTCAGCTTTCGGTGCTCTCACACTTTGAATGACAATTACTCAGTAATGCAACACTGTACCCAAATTATTTTTTTTGTCCTTTTTTTCATACAAATAGAGCTTTCTTTTGGTGGTATTTGATCACCTCTGGGTTTTTTATTTTTTGCGGTATAAATGAAAAAAAAACGAAAATTTTGAAAAAAAATGAATTTTTCTTCGTTTCTGTGATAAAATTTTGCAAATTAGTCATTTTTCTTCATACATTTTGGCCACGATTTATGTTGCTACATATCTTTGGTAAAAATAACCCACATTAGTGGATATTATGTGGTCTGTGTGAAAGTTATAGAGTCTACAAGCTGTGGTGCAAATCATAACAAATTGATCACATCTGATGTACTGACGGCCTATCTCATTTCTTGAAACCCTAACATGCCAGAAAAGTTCAAATGCCCCCAAATGACCCGTTTTTGGAAAGTAGACATTCCAAGGTATTTAGTAAGAGGCATGGTGAGTTATTTGAAGTTGTCATTTTTTCCCACAATTCTTTGCAAAATTACGATTTTTTTTTTCTTTTCACAAAATTGTCATTGTGATAGCTTATTTCTCTGACATGGCATGTGCATACCACAAATGACACCCCAAAATACATTCTGCAACTCCTCCTCAGTATAACGATACCACATGTGTGGGACTTTTTCACTGCCTGGCCACATACAGAGGACCAACATGCAGGGAGCACCATTAGGTGTTCTAGGACCATAAATTACACATCTAACTTGTTGACTACCCATTACACTTTTGAAGGCCCTGGAGCACCAGGACAATGGAAACGCCCACAAAATGACCCCATTTTGGAAAGCTAACACCCCAACGTATAATCTGTGAGGCATAATGAGTCTTTTGAACGGTTCATTTTTTTCCAGAAGTTTTGGGAAAATGTGGGAAAAAAACGAAAACGCATTTTTTTTACGCAAAGTTGTCCATTTATAAGATATTTCCAACACATAGTATGTACATAGCAAAAATTACACCCCAAAATACATTCTGCTTGTCAGGGTCACCTGTGGCCAGGTGACAGATGCACACCGTAGGGGGACAGGAGTGCACCGCGAGGTAGTGAACCCTATGGCTGGCTTCTGTGGATAGGAAACTGGGTGGTTGTGGAAAGCGGGACCAGAGGAGCACAACCGGGATCCCAACGGAAGCGAGAGCCAAGATTCCCCAGGGCGCGGAGTCTAAGACCCAGCTGGTCTTCTCCAGGGCCTCTAGTGGTGAGGATGTTACGCTGCAGGCTGGGACCAGGTCGCGGCCCCTGGAGTTTCCTAGCTCACGCCCCGTAGGATAAGGGGAAGCAGCAGCACACGATAGAGAGAACCGAATAACAAGCCGAAGGTCAGGGGCCACAATCAGACAAGGATAACGAAGAACGAGCCGAAGGTCAAGGGTCACGAGCAGACAGGGATGGTCGGGGACAAGCCAATAACGTAACAGAGAGACAGACGTAGCACACGGCAGGCAGGAACCCAAACACACAATGCCTAACAAACACGTTGATCAGCAAAGCAGGCTTGCAGTGCACAGGTTAATATAGTGTTCAGTGATAGGGCCTGGGGTGGAGTCAGGCTGGGAGGAGATTATAAAGGAAGCCAGGTGAAGGAGGTCTGGTCTCTAGATGAACACATGAGGAGGAAGGTAAGATGGCAGACAGACATTAATGCATATCCATGACAGTACCCTCCCTCTTATGGGCCCTCCCCCGCCTGGACCCAGGCTTAAAGGGAAATCTCTGATGAAACCTTCTCAACAGATGAGGTGCAGCGACATCAGATGCAGCGATCCAAGACGCCTCCTCAGGACCAAAACCTCTCCAATGCACAAGGTACTGAAGAATGCCTCTGCAGAGCCGAGAATCCAGAACTTGTCTAACCTCGTACTTAAGATTATCCTCAGAGACTGAAAACGAGGTAGGGAGATGACAAGAAGATCTATTGAGGACCAAAGGCTCTCTAGGAATAAGCAAGGGCATGAGACGATCAACAGGAATCTGAGGAGGGTCCCCTAGACCCTTAAAGGGGAACTGGTCATCTTGCACAGGACCATCAGACTGGGCAGATGTCAGTGGAACCCTGAAGTCAGGTTGGTTAGAAGGTGACATGTCGCCGGAGTCAAGCTGAATAGCTGAAGGACAAGCAGAATGTCCCGAACAAGAAAAAGTGAGAGGCTCACTGGGCATGGGCTGGACTGGCATAACTAGTACAGAGGCAGAGTGAATAGCTGAGTCAGGTGTAGCGACTACCTGAATCGCATCGCAAGACGTAGCGACTGCAGGACTTGTAGACAAGCTAGCCTGGCTGTGCGTCCAAGGGTGGTTAGGGACAGAGAAATGTAAATGGTTATGCAACCTGGAATGAATGACCGGCTCAGATTCACAGGGGGCAACCTTGGGTAGGCAGGACGAGGAACAGGAGGGACCCCAAGCCAGGATCTGTCCAGTAGTCCAGTCCACATGAGGAGAATGGAGCTGTAACCATGGGAGACCCAAAATTATAGGCGTTGAGGCCTTGGGTAAGATAAGGAAGGATATCCACTCCTGGTGGAGTGTACCCACCGACATCTTAACAGGGAGGGTCTGGAAGCGGATAGGTCCCCCTGGGAGAATAGTACCATCAATCGCCAAGACCACCAATGGCGTGGTGAGGGGCAAAAGAGTAAGTCTCATGGACGATGCGATTTCCCAGTCCATGAAATTACCAGCGGCTCCGGAATCCAGATATGCTGAGACCGAATGAGAAGAAGCACCAACATGAAGGAACACAGAAAGCAGAAGACGAGAAGGGGAAGGTGATATTTCTGGGTCCAATACTCCACTTTCCAGATGAAGTGGACCCAAACGTTTTTCTGGACAAAGAGAGCAAGTGTCACGAAAATGACCTTTGCCCCCACAGTAGAGACACAGGCCTAGATTTCTGCGCCTAGCACGTTCCTCGGGGGTTAGTCTGGTCCGGCCCAGCTGCATAGGTTCTTCAGCAGGAAGAGGATGCTCCACGGAATGAAGGGAGGGGAGCTCAGACTGGCTAGGACCCAGAGAGTGCTGGCGTCTTTTTTCTAAGGACCTCTCTTGAAAACGAATGTCGATCTGGTTGCATAATGAAATTACATCGTCCAGACCGACGGGAATGGCTCTTCCCGCTAATTCGTCTTTCACTCGGTCAGAGAGGCCATGTAAAAAGATAGCGACCAGGGCCTCATTATTCCAGCTCAATTCAGCTGTGTGGATACGGAACTGAAGAGCATATTGCCCCACTGAACTAGATTCTTGGCGAAGACGTAAGACAGCACTAGCCGCTGAAGAAGCCCGAGCCGGCTCTTCGAAGATATTACGAAAGAGCTTCAAGAATTCGGACAGACTGGAAACCACCGGATCGTTCCTCTCCCACAGGGGGGCAGCCCAGGCCAAAGCTTCACCGGAGAGGAGGGAAATGATATAGGCTACCTTAGCCCGGTCAGATAGGAAGCTTTGAGGCTGAAGCTCAAAATGAATAGTGCATTGGCTGAGAAACCCCCTGCAGGCCTTGGAGTCCCCAGAGAAACGGAACGGAGCTGGCAATCTTAGTGAGTGTGAGGCTGCGACTGGTGCGATAGGTACAGCCGCTGGTTGTACTTGGGGTTGCGGATTCGGGGTTCCCAAGGAGACCTGAAGCTGCTCGAATCGAGAAGCCAGATCCTGGAGGAATCGCATCACCTGGGTCTGATTTGATTCCTGGGTCTCAAGTCTGCGAACTATGCCCTGCAATGGATCATCCGCGGGAAGCGGGATGTCAGCCGGGTTCATGGCTGATCAAACTGTCAGGGTCACCTGTGGCCAGGTGACAGATGCACACCGTAGGGGGACAGGAGTGCACCGCGAGGTAGTGAACCCTATGGCTGGCTTCTGTGGATAGGAAACTGGGTGGTTGTGGAAAGCGGGACCAGAGGAGCACAACCGGGATCCCAACGGAAGCGAGAGCCAAGATTCCCCAGGGCGCGGAGTCTAAGACCCAGCTGGTCTTCTCCAGGGCCTCTAGTGGTGAGGATGTTACGCTGCAGGCTGGGACCAGGTCGCGGCCCCTGGAGTTTCCTAGCTCACGCCCCGTAGGATAAGGGGAAGCAGCAGCACACGATAGAGAGAACCGAATAACAAGCCGAAGGTCAGGGGCCACAATCAGACAAGGATAACGAAGAACGAGCCGAAGGTCAAGGGTCACGAGCAGACAGGGATGGTCGGGGACAAGCCAATAACGTAACAGAGAGACAGACGTAGCACACGGCAGGCAGGAACCCAAACACACAATGCCTAACAAACACGTTGATCAGCAAAGCAGGCTTGCAGTGCACAGGTTAATATAGTGTTCAGTGATAGGGCCTGGGGTGGAGTCAGGCTGGGAGGAGATTATAAAGGAAGCCAGGTGAAGGAGGTCTGGTCTCTAGATGAACACATGAGGAGGAAGGTAAGATGGCAGACAGACATTAATGCATATCCATGACACTGCTACTCCTCCTGAGTATAACGATACCACATGTGTGAGACTTTTACACAGCCTGGCCACATACAGAGGCTCAACATTGAAGTAGCACCGTCAGGCGTTCTAGGAGCATAAATTACACATCTCATTTCTCAACCACCTATTACACTTTTGAAGGTCCTGGAGCACCAGGACAATGGAAACGCCCACAAAGTGACCCCATTTTGGAAAGCTAACACCCCAACGTATAATCTATGAGGCATAATGAGTCTTTTGAACGTTTCATTTTTTTCCAGAAGTTTGGGAAAAATGTGGGAAAAAAATGAAAACGCATTTTTTTACGCAAAGTTGTCCATTTATAAGATATTTCCAACAAATAGCATGCACATAGCAAAAATTACACCCCAAAATACATTCTGCTACTCCTCCTGAGTATGACGATACCACATGTGTGAGACTTTTACACAGCCTGGCCACATACAGTGGCCCAAAATGCAAGGAACACCATCAGGTGTTCTAGGGACACATAACATGCACATACCAATAAATACACCCCAAAATACATTCTGCTGAGCAAAGGGTAAACAAAAGATTACCTGTTGTTTTAGAAGCGCAGTTGTCCACAGGAGGATAGCACTGGTCCAGGCAGCAGGCAGGGACTTGGTCAGCAAAAGCGAATGCAATTGTCCAGGCAACAGGCAGGAATACTGTCCATATACAGTCCAGGGTCAGTGCAAGCAGAGATTGTCAGCAGTGCCAAAATATTGGTCCTGGTAGTAGGCAGGTCCATGTGGTGTGGTCAGTTCATGCAACAGGCAGAGGCATGATGGTATAGGTCCTACAGGCAGCAGGCAGAAGTAGGGCCTCGTTCAGGACTGAATAGGGAGAGGGATAGAGGCTTCTCCCACCCAAATCTCTTTGAAGCCTCCGAGTCTCCAGACCCTAATCTAGGAATGAGAAAACAAAAACAATTGTTTTCTTCATCCAGAAAAACAATTCTGGAGCCCCTCACATATGTGAGACCCCTGTGTTATGAATCCCACTAGTCCACTGGCAGGGTAAAAGATCAGTCCAAGAGGCAGGCAAAAAGCATGGTCAAACATTCCAGGGTCAGTTCCAGATCAGGCAGAGGTATGTACAGAATCAGTAGGCAGAAGCGTGGTCAAATAACAGTCCAGGGTCAGTTCCAGATCAGGCAGAGGTATAAACAGAATCGGTAGGCAGAAGCGTGGTCAAATAACAGTCTACGGTCAGTTCCAGATCAGGCAGAGGTATAAACAGAATCGGTAGGCAGAAGCGTAGTCGAATAACAAGCCAGGGTCAGTTACAGAGCAAGCAGATGCATAAGGGGTGTAAAGATAAATGGCAGGAAGTGAACTAATAATTGAGTTTGATATGGTAATGGCGGAAACAATCAATCATGCAGAGGCCTGGTTCTGAAGGACATTGGGCACAATAATAAATGGTGTCTCTTCTCTCTCCTCTTTTGGTGCACACCCGGCATTTTTTCTGGCGTTTTTGGCCTGTTGGTCTGGGAGGGATTTTATCTGGGAAGTGGCGCTCGGAGAGTCGGCTAATGACATCGGATCTAATGTTTATTGGTGGGCTGTTCGGGTATATAAGGGCAGTGGTGATTTCCTCCTGGTAGAAAAGGAAGGGTTTGGGTCTTATAGTGGATTTCCGATAGATGACATAGGAGTTGTACATGGCCAAATTAAATAAATAAATGGAAACTTTCTTATACCACTGGTATGTTCTTCTTGTGGAAAGGTAGGGTTTGAGCATCTGGTCGTTGAAGTCGACACCCCCCATGAACTTATTGTATTCGTAGATGCATTTTGGTTTTTGGATCCGGCCATTCCTCCGAGTGATTTCAACGAATTCATTGCTGTGGATGGAAGAAAGCACGTAGACATCCCTTCTGTCCCTCCACTTCACAGCCAAAATTTCCTCATTCCTCAAACTCGCCGCCTCCCCTCTTCTCAATTTTTTGGTGACCAGGCTTTGAGGAAAGCCCTTCCGGTTCGTCCGTACGGTGCCGCATGCTGGAGTGTTCTTTCTGTGAAGGTTTCGAAACAGGGGCAAACTTGTATAAAAATTGTCCACATACAAGTGGTAGCCTTTCTCCAGAAGTGGGTTTATGAGTTCCCAAACTACTTTCCCACTGGTTCCTATATAGTCTGGGCAATTAGGGGGGTGCAGTTGGGTGTCCTTCCCTTCGTATACGATGAATGCATACACATACCTTGTGGCTCGGTCACACAATTTATAGAGCTTCACCCCATAGCGGGCCCTTTTGCTGGGAATAAATTGTTTTATGCCCAGTTTGCCAGAAAATTTTATAAGGGACTCATCCACGCATATATGTTGGTCTGGGGTAAACAACTGGGGGAAGGTTTCAGAAAAATAATTTAGTAGCGGCCAAATTTTATAAAGCTTATCAAAATTTGGGTCATTTCGGGGAGGGCACTGGGTATTGTCATTCTAGTGTAGGAATCTCATAATTATTAGATATCTGGACCTGGGCATTACTGAGGAAAAGATGGGCATATGGTAGATGGGGCCGGTTGACAAATATGAACGCAATTGATTTTTTCCGTTTAGTCCCATGCAGAATGTGAGGCCCAAAAAAATTCTAAACTCCTCCACTGTAAGGGGTCTCCACTCGTAGGGACGGGCATAATAGGACGTTGGGTTGCTTGCTATGAACTGTTGGGCGTATAGGTTGCACTGGGCCACAATTGATGCAAGCATGTCGTCAGTGAAAATTAAATTGAAAAAGTCAATCGGGGCAAAATTTTCTGTGTCCACCTGGACTCCTGGCTGGGCAGTGAAAGGGGGAATGTTGGCTTCTCCTGAATTAGGAGGAAGCCACAAGGGGTTCTGAAGGGAATAGGGAAGGCTGGCATGGGACCTAACCCTTTGGGACTGAGATGACACCCCACTGGTACGTGGCCTTGCTTGCCTGGTGGATGGCACTGCGGTGCTGGTGGATGGCACTGCGGTGCTGGTGGATGGCACTGCCTCCTCAGCAGAACGCCTTCGTCTGGCGGGCGGGCCCTCCTCCTCCTCCTTCTCCTCCTCCCTCTCCTCTTCTGAGGCTGTCAGTGTTCCACTGCTTAGGACAGGCTCATAGTCCACGTCAGACTCATAGTCTGAACTTGCGGTGGAATCCGAATTGGAGAGCTCCCCGTTGCTCTCGTCGGCCGCAAGAATATTGTATGCCTCCTCGGCTGAAAATAATCTTCTAGCCATTGTTGGCACTGAAGACACGTGGCACTAATACGTGGCACTGATGATACTGATACGTGGCACTGATGACACTGATACGTGGCACTTATACGTAGCACTGATGACACTGATACGTGGCACTGATGGCAGATGTCACTGGCAGATGGCAAGGGCAGATGGCACGGGCAGATGGCACTGGCAGATATGGGACTGGCAGTGGGCACTGGCAGATATGGGACATGCAAGAGGGCACTGTTTTTTACTGTGTATGTGTGTTCACTCACAATAACTGACAGCAGCAGCAGCACAGATCTCTCTCTCTCCTCACACGTTGTCTCTGTGTGATGAGAGAAAGCCGGCAATGAGAGATGATGTAATATGTTTACATTTGAGATCATCTCTCATTGGGCAGTGAGATCGAGTGCTGAATGGCCTCTGTGATTGGCCATTCAGCACGATCTGTGATTGGCTGTGTCCAAGGGACACGGCCAACACAGATTTCCCCCGATGCGCGCTCTCAGGAGCGCGCGGGGAGAGTGTAAATGCAAGGACGTCCATCCGGCAGTTCAGGTCCGCGCTGCAGCCGTCTTTCGGCTATAGCGCGGATCTGAAGTGGTTAAAGCGGGGGTTCTGCGGGCAAACTTTTATTTTTTTCAGCATTCACTGTGGTATAACAATATTAAGGTACACTCACTTCTTTGGTAGCTGTATATAACCTGTAAAATAAATGGTATGTGCAGCGCAATAGCTAAGATAAAACAAAATAAAATGTGACAGTCCAATCAAATAAAACAGATATTCAAATGTCCCATTGGATAATGATAAGACAAATTCCTCATAGAAGAGAGTGAGAAGAAATCTCTGCCGACTGGGATGACGATACAATCCTCCCCCACACATGCAATGTGCTTACCGGAATTGGTGGACCTCTCAATTAAGAGAAGGTCATGCGAGCATGTATCCACCCTGGGATAATGGGATGTGGCTGCTGCAGATGAATCCTTCCAATGTCAGGAGTGTGTTCAGCTGGCATTTTTAGGTTATATTAGAGGTTGTTTGCGCTGATTGTTCCCTTATTCTATACAGCTGTATATAACCGCTTTCCGTTTTCTCGGCAAAGAAAGAGTTATAAAATCCATGTGAAGGAGTTTCCATTTAGCTTGTGGGCATTGTGAAGCCCACAAGCAATCTCTTCCTGGAAGCGGTGAATGCTGATCTCCCAGCATTCACCGCTCATTCTCTCGATAATGGCAATTTACCTGCATGCCCTTTTTTAAAATGGCGCTATTAGAGACGCCCTCGTCACGTGACCGGCGTCACGCCTCACGTATAATCTCTCGAGATTTCGCCGCACGAGTCCCACTATGTATCTTGGGAAGCACGACACAGTGCTCCCAGAAAACACTGCGGCGACGGGGAAAGGCTTAGAAACGCCTACTCCCGCGGGAGGAGAATCCCAGAAGTCACTTTAGAAAGGCAATATTAAGGTATTTACATATGAGAAATACAAATATTGTGCCTTAGGATCATGTACATATTGCAGTGGTTGTGTTACACTGTAGTTGTGATTTTGGGTGAACCTCCGCTTTAAAGAGGAATTGCAGTCTGCTCACATAAAAACATCTTTGCCATTCTGAAGCTTCCCTCCAACCACTTTGCATCTTATTTTATAGATACTGTGATTTTGTACTTGCCAAATATGCTGCAGAAATCTCCCTCCACTGAGTGTCTGCAACCATTTTAACTGCTTAAGCAAAGCTTTATCCTGGCCTAGGCCGACAAGGCCCAGGCCTAGGGCAGCACTTTGCAGGGGGGCAGCACGGAAAGAGTCCCCGCCGGCTTGCACTACACTGTTAGGCAAATTAGTCTTGCACCCCCATAAAGCGGCCGCACTGCTTCCAGTATGCAGTGGGTGGCATTCCGCAACTGTGGGGGGGGGGGGAAGCGCGGCTTCTAATTTTGACTGTCCTATCATCCTGGACCACAAACCTTCCTCACCGTGCTATATGTTTTCTGCTGCACCATTGGCGGGTTATATCTTCTTAGTCCTCTCCATAAAATCAGAAATTTGTGCTTAAAGTAGAACAATAGGCAACACTTTGTTTTTAAATTTTGGATACAGTAAGGGAGCGTTATAGCCCCTGTCAGTTTATTTCTTACCATCCCTGTCCCATTGCAGAGATTTCCCTTCACATCCTGCCCCATAGCCAAACAGGAAGTGAAAGAAATCTATGCAAATTAAGGGAATCCATTCCCCCCTCCCCAGGCCCTCAGAACTAGTGTCCCCACGCGAACATTTCAGGGCGGGTCTTAAACAGCAAGGGGTGTGGCCTTGACAGGAAGGGGTGGTCATATTTAAATTAGGGGGTGCACGAGTTTAGTCAGGCCTAGGGCAGCGCAAAACCTAAATACACTACTGCGCTTAAGGACCGCCGCACAACGATATACGTTGACAGAATGGCACGGCTGGGCACAGGGGCGTACAGGTACGTCCCTTTTAAGAGCCCAGCCGTGGGTCGCGCAGCGTGCCGCCGGCAGCGCGCTCGCGACCCGGTCCTAAGCTCCGTGACTGTCCCCACGGGAACCGCGAACCCCATCGCCGCCGGTGTCCTGCGATCGGGTCACAGAGAGGAAGAACGGGGAGAGGTAAGTGTAAACAAACCTCTCCCTGTGCTTCCTAGTGAGACTGACACTGATCGTCTGTTCCCTGTCATAGGGAACGACGATCAGTGACGTCACATGCTAAGCCACGCCCCCCCACAGTAAGAAACACACATCAGGGCACACTTAACCCCTACAGCGCCACCTACAGGTCAACCCCTTCACTCTCAGTGTCATTTTTACAGTAATCAGTGCATTTTTATAGCACTGGTCGCTGTAAAAATGACAATGGTCCCAAAATAGTGTCAAAAGTGTCCGATGTGTCCGCCATAATGTCGCAGTCATGATAAAAATCGCTGATCGCCGCCATTACTAGTAAAAAAAAAAAATATTAATAAAAATGCAATAAAACTACCCCCTATTTTGTAGACGCTATAACTTTTGCGCAAACCAATCAATAAACGCTTATTGCGATTTTTTTTTTTACCAAAAATATGTAGAAGAATACGTATCGGCCTAAACTGAGGAAAAAAACGTTTTTTTATATATTTTTTGGCGATATTTATTATAGCAAAAGTAAAAAATATTGCATTTTTTTCAAAATTGTCGCTCTATTTTTGTTTATAGCGCAAAAAAATAAAAACCGCAGAGGTGATCAAATACCACCAAAAGAAAGCTCTATTTGTGGGAAAAAAAGGACGCCAATTTTGTTTGGAAGCCACATCACACGACTGCGCAATTGTCAGTTAAAGCAACGCAGTGCCGAATCGCACAAAGTGGCCAGGACTTTAAGCTGCATAATGGCCCCGGGCTTAAGTCGTTAAAGGGGTTGTAAACCCTCGTGGTTTTTCAGTTTAAAGCGGATTTCCGCCCAAAAATGGAACTTCTGCTTTTCGGAATCCTCCCCCCCTCCAGTGTCACATTTGGCACCTTTCAGGGAGGAGGGGGAAGCAGATACCTGTCTAAGCCAGGTATTTGCTCCCACTTCTGGGCATAGATAGTCGCAGTATCTGCGGATATCTACGCTATGTCCGGCAACTCCTCCATTCCCCCCGCTGACTTCTGGGAGACACACAGGTCCCAGAAGACAGCAGGGACCAGTGAGAACGTGCAGCGTGACATGCACAATAGGGAACCAGGCTGTGAAGCCGTAAGGCTTCACTTTCTGATTCCCTTACCAAAGATGGCGGCAGGAGCACCTGAGAGCTGAGATCGGCTTCGGGTGCCGACATCGCAGGCGCCCTGGACAGGTAAGTGTCCATATTTAAAAAGTCTGGTGACTTTAAAAAAAAAAAATTGGCGGAACTCCGCTTTAATGCATTTTATGCATTAAAGCGGAGGTGCCGCGGAAAAAAAAAAGAATTAAAAGCCAGCAGCTGCAAATACAGCAGCTGCTGACTTTTAATACATGGACACTTACCTGTCCTGGAGTCCAGCGACGTTCGCAGCAGAGGACGAGTCACTCTGCTGCCCCCACCGCCATCCTCGGTGAGGGAACCAGGAAGTGAAGCCTTGCGGCTTAATGCCCGGTTCCCTATGGTGCATGCGCGAGTTGCGCTGCGCCGTTCTGAATGGTCCCCTGTGTTCTGGGAGCCGAGTGTCTCCCAGAACACAACGGGGAATCTGCGGGAAGTGACGTGCTTCCCGCAGATTTCCCGCAGAGAGGACTCCCAGAAGTGGGTGAAAATACCTGTCTTAGACAGGTATCTGCATCCCCCTCCCCCTGAAAGGTGTCAATTGTGACACCGGAGGGGGGGAGGGTTCCAATCAGTGGAAGTTCCATTTTAGGGTGGAGCTCCGCTTTAAGGTGAAAAACCTTCTGTAGTGCTGCAGCCCCCCAGCCCCCCCCATTTTACTTACCAGATCTAGCTGGTGTCTGGTGTCCTGATTGCATAGATTGATAGCAGCACAGCCATTGGCTCCCGCTGCTGTCAATCAAATCCGAAAACGCGGGTGCCGGGGCCGAGTCCTGCTTTCTGTGTGAATACACGCAAAAGCAGGACGCGGGAGCGCGCCCGCACAGGTGTCCACCAAGGAGATCGCTTCACCAACGTGGACACTTGATGCGGCGAGGAGCTAACAGCGCAGGCGGGGGACCCCAGAAGAGGTAGATCGGGGCCACTCTGTGCAAAATGAACTGCACAGTGGAGGTTAGTATGACATGTTTGTTATGTAAAAAAAAAAAAAAAGAGGGTTTATAACCCCTTTAACTGTGGGCAGCTGAAGCTGCTGCCTGTTCACTTCCTGGATTTACACAGACACACAGAAGCACATCTCAAGCTCTGCAGCTCTGATTGGCCCTCTTATGACTCATGACCCCTCCCTTCCTGGCAAACTCTCATGAGAGTTAGCGAGAGAGCTGTGCATGATGTCATAAGCCTAGGCTTTTTTCCAGACAAGAAACAGGAAGTGGGCTGTATAAGGTATTTACTGACAGAAAAAAAATGTTTTACTATCCAAAGTTAGAACAACAAGGACAGAAGATTTAATAGATGGAAAGAT
Source organism: Rana muscosa (assembly GCA_029206835.1). Taxonomy (NCBI): domain Eukaryota; kingdom Metazoa; phylum Chordata; class Amphibia; order Anura; family Ranidae; genus Rana; species Rana muscosa. The sequence continues at coordinate 846,696,335 of CM055116.1, forward strand.
GAAAAAATTACTGAAGGTCTGCTTTAAAGTGTTACTAAACCCAGGACCCTGTATTCACTATATTTGGTCTCCCACAGTACACGGAACATGGAAATGCAATTATTTTTGTAAATATAAACTGCTAAATACCTTTTCTCATCAGCAGTATAAAGTGAATCCGGTAAGTACTCACAGCACTTCACTTTTTCCAAATTTTATGTTACAGCCTTATTCCAAAATTAATTAAAATCATTATTTTCCTCAACATTATACAAACAATAAAAAATCAATAAATGGTGTTGCGCTCCAAAACAAAATAAATTATAAAATGCTGATGCGTGACATAAATTCTATGTGTCAAATACAAATAGCTGTGATAAATAATAAAGTGCATTAATAGTGTAAAAACGTCATAATAATCATATGTGAAGATCCAAAATAAATTAATAAAAAATGCAATGAGTTCAATAATAGTCCATACATTGATAAAGTGCAAAAATGTGCAAATAAATCTAGTCTGAAAGAACTGTAATCTTTAAAAGGCAGAAAGTGCTGGTGCAAAAAAGTGCTGAGAAGCGACAAGAACGTGACACTGTGACTTCAGTGGCTAAAATCTTCGGCGTGTTTCACACCCGTGGGTGTGCTAACTTCTTACCTTACTGTTGTAAGGTAATCGGCATAACAGAGTAAGGATAGATGGTCAGAGGGGTCCCTTCAGCGCTCCCTCCTGGTGGTTCCGGTCTCTATACAGCCTGGTAAATGCTTCCTATATGTTTCATTCTCCCATAGGGGTTAGGTCAGCAAAAATCCACTCAGGTTGATAAGCCAGGCATAGGGGAGGGAAATGCGGAGAAAACAAGGAGCCTCTATAGTGTAGTATGTTCGGTATAGTGATTTATTTATAGCAATAGCCAAAACATTAAGGTACTGTACTCACTTTTAAAATGTGTAAACATGCACAACAGACAGGATGTCACTTCCGGTGTCCGTATGTTCTGGAAGTGACGTCCTGGCCGCGAGCTTGAAAAAACACCTTGCAGTGTCCGGCCCCCCCAGCCCCCCCTGTTTTACTTACCTGAGCCCCGAATTTCGCTGGGCGCGTCCCCGCCGTCCTTCTCTCCACGGAGTCCCAGCTTTGATTGGATAGATTGATAGCAGCGCAGCCATGGGTCAGAGATAGAGCTCTCCAATAGCAGGGAGCTTGAGCTACATTGATTGCAGTCCTATAGCTCAGACTCAGCAGGGGGCATGTTGGACCTCTGCAGAGAGATCATTTCTTCCACACAGAAAGCAAGAGTCCCACTTTGCAGCTGCTGGCAGGCTGTGGCTGTTTTTCTAACTGCAATACACCGAACGCCTTTTTGTCATGATGCACCTGGAACATATAGGATTTAGCCAATTTAAACAAAATGTTAATTTGGGCTTTAATGTAGGGTGACCAGACATCCCCGGTTTCCAGGGACAGTCCCCGGATTGAGGACACTGTCCCCGGACCAAGTCTGTTCCCTGTTTTGTCCCCGGATTGGATTTGAACAGGGGCTGGGGTAATTTCAAAGACAGTCAGTGCAGAATAAAATTTAAAAAAATCTGAATTACAACCCCCCCAACCCTCTACGGCTCCTACTAGCTTAGGGGGGTGTATTTATTTTCATTATTTGTGCCCCTTTCTTCAGTTTCGGGTGCATGCCCGCATGTTCTTCTGCCTTGGCTCAAGTCCTGGCCAGCCGCCTGCCTGTTTATCTCCTTGCCTTCCCCAGCAGAGTGATCTTCCTCCGCTCCCCACCCAGTAGTAGCCGGGGCCTGGAGAGTGAGATTTGACAGGCTGTGAGGCGGGGGGGCGGCAACGGGCAGAGAGTCGCTGATTGCCGCCATTACTAGTAAAAAAAAATATGTCCCCGGATTTCATTTTAAAAATCTGGTCACCTTACTTTAATGGAGTGGCAGGAGAGTGAAAGGAAGGTGAGTATGCGCACCTAAAGAAGGCGGCAGTAAAAACGTTATATATTACAGTTTACCAGTCCTAAGATGTGATGGCCGCATTCGTTTTCATCTGATGATCCTGCCAGTAACATACTTCCTGTCCTAGGGTGACAAAATTCATTCACCGTACTATGTATGGAAAAGAATCATAGCCACCCTTGGGCAAAAAGTGTGTTAGGACTATAAAACACCCCCTCCTGATCTTCATAACATAAGGGGCAGGTGTTCTGTAGTCCATAGAGGACAATTCATCAGGGCTGACAATACTGCTTGAGGTTTCAGTGCAGAAGAGGCACAGAACTTCTCCTGTTTTGTCCAATTTAAAAATCCCTACCATAAATCCATTAAGCCTGTAAACTCCCATGAGTTTACAGGCTTAATGGATTTATGGTAGGGATTTTTAAATTGGACAAAACAGAAGAAGTTCATTGTTAGGGTTTGCATATCCTTAGTTTAACCCACTAATGTATTTCATACATTGGCAGCACTGCCACTGGGGGGGGGGGGGGGGGGTTAGGCCCCTTTCACACTTGTGTAACTTGTCCTGTGACTTGGCACTGCAAAGTCGCATGACAAGTTGTACCCCATGATTTCCAATGAGTACCATTCATATCTGTGCGATTTCAAGTCGCACTGACTTCAAAGTAGTCCCTGTACTACTTTGATCTGACTTTGATGGGAGTTGAGGTCCATAGATCTCAAGTTTACACAGGCATTCTCTGAAATCGCGGCAAAATCGTGCGACTTTGAAGTCGAGGTAGTGTGAAAGGGGCCTTACACACACACTCCCTACACCAAGTCCTTTGTATCACCTGTACAATTGTTCCTGACTGGCTCACGCAGAAATACTGCAGCAGAATGGCTCTCCTGGGCGAAATCCCGTACATATACGGCTTTGCCCAGGAGAGACACAATGGGGCGCGCAATCTAAGCCAGGAAGCCGATGCGCGTGGCTGGCGTGCGCGATTACCGCCGGCCACGCGCGATAGCGTGCAAGAGCGGCAGCACGGGGGTTTGTGTGTGGATACACAAATCCCTGTGCTGTCAGAAAAGAGAATACAGATCGTGTGTTTCTACAAAGTAGAAACAGCGATCTGTCATCTCTCCTAGTTAGTCCAATCCCCCCACAGTTAGAACACACACATAGGGAACACAGTTAACCCCTTGATCGCCCCTGATGTTAACCCCTTCCCTGCCAGTGACATTTACATAGTAATCCGTGCTTATTTATAGCACTGATCGCTCTGTAAATGTCAATGGTCCCAAAAATGTGTCAAAAGAGTCCAGCCTGTTTGCTGCAATGTTGCAATACCGCTAAAAATCGCAGATCACCGCCTTAACTAGTAGAAAAAAAAAAGCCATATAAATGCCATAAATCTTTCCCATAGTTTGTAGATGCTATAACTTTTGCGCAAACCAATCAATATAAGCTTATTACTATTTTTTTACCAAAAGTATGTAGAAGAATACATATAATCCTAAACTTAGGAAAAACATTTTTTTTTGTTTTGTTTTTTAATTGGGATATTTACTATAGCAAAAAGTAAAAGATATTGGGGGTTATTTACGAAAGGCAACTCCACTTTGCACTACAAGTGCAAACTACAAGTGCAAAGTGCACTTGAAATTGCACCGAAAGTGCACTTGGAAGTGCAGTCGCTGTAAATCTGAGGGGTAGATCTGAAATGATGGGGAAGCTCTGCTGATTTTATTATCCAATTATGTGCAAGCTAAAATGCTGTTTTTTATTTTCCTTGCATGTCCCCCTCCAGATCTACAGCGACTGCACTTCCAAGTGCACTTTCAGTGCAATTTCAAGTGCACTTTGCAATCGTAGTTTGCACTTGTAGTGCAAAGTAGATTTGCCTTTCGTAAATAACCCCCATTGTGTTTTTTTCAAAATTGTCGCTCTTCTTTTGTTTATAGCGCATTAAAATACAAACCGCAGAGGTGATCAAATACCACCAAAAGAAAGCTCTATTTGTGGGGAAAAAAGAATGTCAATTTTGTTTGGGTACAACATCGCACGACCGCGCAATTGTCAGTTAAAGTGGCACAATGCCGTATCGCAAAAAATGGCCGAGTCGTTGAGCAGCCAAATCTTCCGGGGCTCAAGTGGTTAAAGGACCAGTCCATCCAAAAGTGATATTTCAGTTAAAAGTGGAGTCTGCTGGGCTTAGTCACCCACTGGCTCCACCAGGTCTTCTTGCATGACAAACCGCTAGGACAGCCGCTGACAAGGACAGAGCTTGTCCCAGTTTAAAACATTGAGTAGGTAAAGAAATTCCTAAAAGTCGCACATCACAGAAAAACCCGGGTGGAGGCATATGACAGCCTCAGCCCGGGATCCAACCAAAGCCATGCCCCTCCAATGTGTTTCGCTCTGCCCCCGGAACGTAATCATGGGGAATTAAGTCTCCTCTATCTCATATTGAAAGTTGTGAGTGGCGTGACCCTCCAAAAATGACCATACATAACATCTTCCTATATAGCCATAACACTGCCTCTGCTCTTGTCTTGTCCAGGAAATCAGCACCAACCAAGAGTCAATAACTGTCTGCATTGGTGCCAGTTGACACAATAATAACCGCTAACATTGCTGTCAGTGGGCACAATTATTAACCCCCAATGTTAGTGTCAGTGGATGCAATATTAACCCCTAACATTGGTGTCACTGCCAGTTGACACAATAATAACCCCCAACATTGGTGCCAGCAGATGCAATATTAACCCCCATCATTGGTGTCAGTGGACACAGTAATAACTCTCAGCATTGTTGTCATTTGACACAATAATAACCCCAACATTGGTGTCCTTGGACACAATAATAAACTGAAGCTGGATACCCGCAGGAGACATTGGTGTTAGGCCCCTTTTACACTGGGGCGGGAGGTGCGGTGGCGGTAAAGCGCCGCTATTTTTAGCAGCGATTTACCATCAGAATTGCGGTGGTATTCGGCCGCTAGCGGTGAGGTTTTACCCCCCGCTAGTGGCCAAAAATGGGTTAATACCGCCCACAATTCGGCTCTGCAGAGGCGCATTGCCGGCGGTATAGCCACGGTGTCCCATTGCTTTCAATAAGGCTTACCTGTAGCTACCCTGGATATCTCCTAAACCTGCATGGTTTAGGAGATATCCCCTGTATCAGCATGTGCCGACGTCATTGGCACATGCGCACTGAAGCAATGGCGTGTACGTGCCATTGCTTCAGTGAGTGAGCCGTTACCAGCGGCTCCCACGTGCATGAGTGATGTCATCGCGGCTCTGGCTAATCACAGCGCCGGAGCCCACGATACCCAGAAGTAAGTGATGTCACCGGCTAGTGCTGTGTATGGGCACTGCAGCGGGGGCTTCGATCTCAGGTGAGTATTACATAATGAGCTAGTATGCTATGCATACTAGCTCATTATGCCTTTGTCTTGCCTTTGTCTTTTTTTTTCTTTTTTTTCAATATGGGTTTACCAACAGTTTAATAAGCCCAGACATTTGTGCCAGTGGATGCAATATTAACCCTGACTTTTGTGTTAGTGAATGCAAAAAAAGCCCCCTACATTGGTGTCACTGAATGCAATATTAATACCCGACATTGATGTGGACACAATATTAATCCCTAACATTGGTGTCAGTGAACGTAATATTAATCCCCCAACATTGTTGTCAGTGAATGCAATAATAACTGTCAGCATTGGTGTCAGTGGAGACATTATTAACTCGCAACATTGGTGTCAGCGGATACAAAATGAACCCCCAACATTGGTGTCAGTACTTGTTGACACGATAATAACCACCAACATTGTTGTCAGTGGACGCAGTATTAACCCACAACATTGATGTCAGTGAACGCAATATTAACCCCCACCACAGGTGTCAGTGGACGCAATATTAACCTCCAACATTGGTGTCAGTGGACACAATAATAACTCTCAGCATTGGTGTCATTTGACACAATAACCCCGCCCCAACACTGATGTCAGGAGACACAATAATGACCTGGATCTGGATATCCGCAGAGCCAGGTGACTCTCCTGGGAGACGTTAAGTGTTGCTTGTCTGTACATGTTGCTTTTGGGTATCTGCAGCCCTTATTCCTTTCTCCTTGTGTGCTAAGCAAAAAAATCCTTGAATACACACTTAAAGTTACTGACGCTCAATGTTTCCCAATCCCTTTTAGCTATGGAGCTCTGGGGTAAATGTCAGCCCACCCACTAGGGGTCCCTCAAATGCCCATGGGAATTGGAGGGGGGGCGGGATGCTACAGACACAAGCCCTTAAACCTGGTACACACAATGAGATTATTGGATGAATGATTGTCTGTGTTTTTATTTTTCTGTTAGTCTCCATATTGAAAATGAAGAGGTTGCTAAAGTTCAAAAATTCTCGAACGACAAAATATAAATTCAAAAGTGATGAAATATATTGTATTGTATTGTCATATACTAAAGCTTTACTGATTAAATAAAAACCGTATGATCTGGTATCGTACGAGAATTATTTTTTTGTGTTTGTCCCTTCGGATAATTTCGGACTATAGCTGTGTGCTAACGATCAGAAAATCGTACGATCGCTTCGAAAGCGGTATTTTTTGTACAATTTTCTGATTGTTTGCACGGTCCTTTAGTCAGCTGCTAAAATCAGATCTGTCCACCAAGTTATCTTCACTACTGTAGAGGAATTCAAGTAAAGTGATATAGACACAGCAGACGCATCCAACCACTAATGCCTACAAGATAGTGTCCTGAAGGTTATCAACACATGACACACAAAGGATGTCCCATAAGAATGTATTTAGTGGAAAGTGAAGACATCCAGTCTGATGAAGTGGAATATTACAGTATAAGCTAAAAAAACGCCATATATGTAACATGGATGTTTCCAAACAGCAAAGGCCCCAAGAAGTGGACCATGTGCTCAAGAGTACATACCGTATTTACTCGAGTATAAGCCGACCCATATATAAGCCGAGGCACCTAATTTTACCACAAAAACTGGGAAAACTTATTGACTCGAGTATAAGCCTAGGGTGTCCATGTGCATGCCTCACTTTGCCTCACTGTGTCCATGTGCATGCCTCACTGTGCCTCACTGTGTCCATGCCTCACTGTGCCTTTCTGTGCCCATGCCTTACTGTGCCCATGCCTCACTGTGCATGTGCCTCACTGTCACTGTGCCCATGCCTCACTGTCTCCATGCCTCACTGTGCCCAATCTCCCTACCTGATCTCCGGCGCTGTGTGACTAGACTGACGTTTAACATGGGAGTCTATGGAAGGGGTGCCCGGGTTTAAAAAATCTGTGCTCCCCGGACGTAGGTCCCCTGGACAACAAACTTTGCACACTTGTACATGAAGAGTGGGGCTACATGTGTGCCAAGGTTGGGGTCCAGTGGACCTAGGGCCGGCCAGTACCGGGTCCCCAAATCACAGGAGAAATTACCGTTTAACACGGGAGTCTATGGAAGGGGTGCCCGGGTTTGAAAAATCTGTGCTCCCCGGCCGTAGGCCCCCAGACAACAAACTTTGCACACTTGTAGAGGAAGAGTGGGGCTACATGTGTGCCAAGTTTGGAGTTCAGGGGACCTACGACTGGCCGGGATCAGGCGCACAAATTTGAAGATGGACACAGACTCAAGTATAAGCCGAGGGGGGCATTTTCAGCACAAAAAATGTGCTGAAAAACTCGGCTTATACTCGAGTATATACGGTACATATGATACTTGTCACTAAAAAGGTCCTCCAGGGGCAGTCCAGCATGTCATCCACAATGAAAAATAAAAGGTTAATATCTCTTTCTTTTCTCATTACTTCTCCCATCTTTACATCTACCACTGTCATAAGATCCTTTCCTATCCATAAAAGTTATGTACCTCCTATTTGGGGAATCTGGAAGACCTTTTAAAATTTACATAGTTACATAGTCGGTAAGGCTGAAAAAAGACACCAGTCCATCCAGTTCAACCTGTGGTGTGTGAGTGTGCTTGTGTTTATGTCAATAGTACATTGTATATCCCTGTGTGTTGTGATCGTTAAGGTGCCCATCTAATATCGACGCTTCCTGCTGATACCACTGCGTGTGGAAGAGAATTCCATATCCTTACCACTCTGACAGTAAAGAACCCTCTATGCAGTTTAAGGTTAAACTTCTTCTCTTCCAATTTCAGTGAGTGACCGCGTGTCTTTTTGAATTCCCTTTTACTGAAAAGTTTTTTCCCTATGCTAGGGTCACCATTCCGGTATTTAAACATCGCTATCATATCCCCTCTTAAGCGTCTCTTCTCCAGAGAGAATAAGTTCAATGCGTGTAGACTTTCCCATAGCTAAGATCCTCTAGTCCATGCAGAGTCGGTACAAGGGGTGGGCGGGTGCCCTGGGCGGAGTGTGAGAGGGGGCAGGTTTAGGGCCGTCTTTAACTCAGGGCAAAATCGGCTGCCCCTGAAGCCCGCGCTGCCTTAGAATAGTTCTCCCGGTGTATCGGTCACGAACACAGCTGTGCCGTCCTCCCCCATTTGCTCTCCCGGCCGGGTTAACACAAGTGGCCACACTGACAGGGGAGGAGAACAGCTGCGGGCTGTGTGTGTAAGAGCCAACTCGTCCTGCTTCTCCCTCTGTCAGGAGCTGCAGGATCGGAGTGGCTGGCCTGTGACAGGGAGTGAGGCAGAGTGGTCGTCCGTGCTCCCCCATCCTGTCACCCCCCCCCCCCTCAGACTTCTTTAGCACAGCACAGAACAGAGTGAAGATCTGAGACTGCACTGAGACTGTGGGGGTTATTTACTAAAGGCAAATCCACATTGCACTACAAGTGCAAACTACAAGTGCAAAGTGCATTTGAAATTGCACTGAAAGTACACTTGGAAGTGCAGTCGCTGTAGATCCGAGGGGGACATGCAAGGAAAATAAAAAACAGTATTTTAGCTTGCACATGATTGGATAATAAAATCAGCAGAGCTTCCCCTCATTTCAGATCTACCCTTCAGATTTACAGCGACTGCACTTCCAAGTGCACTTTCAGTGCAATTTCAAGTGCACTTTGCACTTGTAGTGCAAAGTGGATTTTCCGTTCGTAAATAACCCCCTTTGTCTGAATACTGCAAAGAATTATCCATCTTTATCCAGAACACGATTATAATAGTGTACATGGACATTCTTATCAGAAACAAGCTAGGTTATCTACCTTGTAAATTTCTAAAAGTGCAGGCATTCTTTTTGTGGTGCATATTCCCTTTAAAGGTTCTCTAACTAGACTGACTAAAAATAGTGATATTGTTTATTTGGAAAAACATTACAGATGGAAGCTGTTGATAGCATCCTGAAAATAGCCTATTCGCCCGCCCACTCCTGCAGTCTGAGGTTCACAACATAAGTCAGATGCATCTTGAGAAACACTCAAGACACTGTACGTGGGGCATATTAAAAAAAAAACCAATAGATCTGTCATTCAGCGAACAGATGAATCTTCCGGCTGCATGTGTTTTAAATGGCACTGATTGATTTTCCAGCAGAGAATGTTTGTTGAAATTAACATTCACTGCTTTATAAATAGACCCCTAGGCAAAAAACAAACAAAAAAAAAACGCAGAATAAAAAAGACTTTACCCCCTGATCTGCATGTCTTTTTCTGCACCACCATCTTCAAATATCCTGCACATGTGCAGATGTGCCATAGGTCTTTGGGACCTGTGAGAGACCTGAAGCACATCTGTGCACAATTCCATGCCTGCACATCCTGTTATGGATACTTGCTCATTCTGGCCTCAGCCTGAAAACAGGAAGAGCTACAGCTTAGAAAAGGTAAGAACCCTTTCCAAAAGGTTTCTTACCTTTCCAAATGTGAAAGATGGAGAGGGGAGGAGCCAAGAGCAAAAAAGTTGTCGTCATGTTACAACCAAAAACGTAAATGTATTTTATTGGGATTTTATGTGATAGACCAACACAAAGTGGCACATAATTGTGAAGTAGAAGGAAAATGAAAAATGGTTTTCGTTATTCTTTACAAATATGTGAAAAGTGTGGTGGGCATTTATATTCAGCCCCCCCCCCCCCCTCCGAGTCAATACTTTGTAGGACAACCTCGTTGCAATTACAGCTGCAAGTCTTTTTGGGAATGTCTCTACCAGCTTTGCACATCTAGAGAGTGACATTTTTGCCCATTCTTCTCTGCAAAATAGCTCAAGCTCAGTCAGATTGGACCAACAGCGTCTATGAACAGCAATTTTCAAGTCTTGCCACAGATTCTCAGTTGGGTTTAGGTCTGGACTTTCACTGGGCCATGCTAACACATAAATATGCTTTGATCTAAACCAGCCTTTCTCAACCTTTTGAACACAGAGGAACCCTTGAAATAGTTCTCCGGTCTCGGGAACCCCTGCTAAAAAATTTAAATCTACAACTCATGATACATTAGTGTAATGGTCAGTGGGAAGAATGGTCCTTACACTTGTGGTCATTGGGAAGAATTACCTCCTTACAGATAGATAAAAAGATCACTGGTGACAGTGGGAACTTATCTGAGAGGCAGAAATTGCCCAATGCTGAAGGAACCCCTAGCAACCTCTGGACGAACCCTAGGGTTCCCTGGTTGAGAATCACTGATCTAAACCATTCCATTGTACCTCTGGCTGTGTGTTTAGGGTTGTTTTTCTGCTGGAAGGTGAACCTCCGCCCCGGTCTCAAGTCTTTTGCAGACTCTACCAGGTTTTCTTCTAAGATTGCCCTGTGTTTGGCTCCATCCATCTTCCCATCAACTCTGACCAGCTTGCCGGTCCCTGCTAAAGAAAAGCATCCTCACAACATGATGCTGCCACCACCATGTTTCACGGTGATGCACTCTGTACATAGCTCATCCCAGAACCCTGCACCCTGTACGTAGCTCATCCCAGAACCCTGCACTCTGTACGTAGCTCATCCCAGAACCCTGCACTCTGTACGTAGCTCATCCCAGAACCCTGCACTCTGTATGTATATCATCCCAGAACCCTGCATCCTGTACGTAGCTCATCCCAGAACCCTGCACCCTGTACGTAGCTCATCCCAGAACCCTGCACTTTGTAAGTAGCTCATTACAGAACCCTGTACGAAGCTCATTACAGAACCCTTCACTCTGTATGTATCTCATCCCAGAACCTTGCACTTTGTACGAAGCTCATCCCAGAACCCTGCACTTTGTACGAAGCTCATCCCAGACCCCTGCACCCTGTACGAAGCTCATCCCAGAACCCTGCACCCTGTTTGTAGCTCATCCCAGAACCCTGCACTCTGTACCTAGCTCATCCCAGATCCCTGCACTCTGTACGTAGCTCATCCCAGAACCCTGCACCCTGTATGTAGCTCGTCCCAGAACCCTGCACTCTGTACGTAGCTCAACCCAGAACCCTGCACTCTGTGCGTAGCTCATCCCAGAACCCTGCACTCTGTATGAAGCTCATCCCAGAGCCCTGCACTCTGCACGTAGCTCATCCCAGAACGCTGCACCCTGCATGTAGCTCATCCCAGAACCCTGCACTCTGTACGAAGCTCATCCCAGAGCCCTGCACTCTGTACGAAGCTCATCCCAGAACCCTGCACCCTGTACGTAGCTCATCCCAGAACCCTGCACTCTGTATGTAGCTCATCCCAGAACCCTGCACCCTGTACGTAGCTCAAATCAAAACCCTGCACTCTGTAGGTAGCTCAACCCAGAACCCTGCACTCTGTACGTAGCTCAACCCAGAACCCTGCACCTTGTACGTAGCTCATCCCAGAACCCTGCACTCTGTATGTAGCTCATGCCAGAACCCTGCACTCTGTACGTAGCTCATCCCAGAACCCTGCACTCTGTACATAGCTCATCCCAGAACCCTGCACTCTGTATGTAGCTCATCCCAGAACCCTGCACTCTGTACGAAGCTCATCCCAGAGCCCTGCACTCTGTACGTAGCTCATCCCAGAGCCCTGCACTCTGTACGTAGCTCATCCCATAACCCTGCACTCTGTACGTAGCTCATCCCAGAACCCTGCACTCTGTATGTAGCTCATCCCAGAACCCTGCACTCTGTACGAAGCTCATCCCAGAGCCCTGCACTCTGTACGTAGCTCATCCCATAACCCTGCACTCTGTACGTAGCTCATCCCAGAACCCTGCACTCTGTATGTAGCTCATCCCAGAACCCTGCACTCTGTACGAAGCTCATCCCAGAGCCCTGCACTCTATACGTTGCTCATCCCAGAACCCTGCACTCTGTATGTAGCTCATCCCAGAACCCTGCACCCTGTACGTAGCTCAAATCAAAACCCTGCACTCTGTAGGTAGCTCAACCCAGAACCCTGCACTCTGTACGTAGCTCATCCCAGAACCCTGCACTCTGTATGTAGCTCATGCCAGAACCCTGCACTCTGTACGTAGCTCATCCCAGAACCCTGCACTCTGTACATAGCTCATCCCAGAACCCTGCACTCTGTATGTAGCTCATCCCAGAACCCTGCACTCTGTACGAAGCTCATCCCAGAGCCCTGCACTCTGTACGTAGCTCATCCCAGAGCCCTGCACTCTGTACGTAGCTCATCCCATAACCCTGCACTCTGTACGTAGCTCATCCCAGAACCCTGCACTCTGTATGTAGCTCATCCCAGAACCCTGCACTCTGTACGAAGCTCATCCCAGAGCCCTGCACTCTATACGTTGCTCATCCCAGAACCCTGCACTCTGTATGTAGCTCATCCCAGAACCCTGCACCCTGTGCGTAGCTCAAATCAAAACCCTGTACTCTGTAGGTAGCTCAACCCAGAACCCTGCACTCTGTACGTAGCTCATCCCAGAACCCTGCACTCTGTACGTAGCTCATCCCAGAACCCTGCACTCTGTACGTAGCTCATCCCAGAACTCTGCACTCTGTACGTAGCTCATCCCAGAACCCTGCACTCTGTATGTAGCTCATCCCAGAACCCTGCACTCTGTACGTAGCTCATCCCAGAGCCCTGCACTCTGTACGTAGCTCATCCCAGAGCCCTGCACTCTGTACGTAGCTCATCCCAGAACCCTGCACTCTGTATGTAGCTCATCCCAGAACCCTGCACTCTGTACGAAGCTCATCCCAGAGCCCTGCACTCTATACGTAGCTCATCCCAGAACCCTGCACTCTGTACGTAGCTCATCCCAGAGCCCTCCACTCTGTACGTAGCTCATCCCAGAACCCTGCACTCTGTACGTAGCTCATCCCAGAACCCTGCACTCTGTACCTAGCTCATCCCAGAACCCTGCACTCTGTATGTAGCTCATCCCAGAACCCTGCACTCTGTACGAAGCTCATCCCAGAACCCTGCACTCTATGCGTAGCTCATCCCAGAACCCTGCACTGTGTACGTAGCTCATCCCAGAACCCTGCACCCTGTATGTAGCTTATCCCAGAACCCTTCACCCTGTACGTAGCTCATCCCAGAACCCTGCACCCTGTACATAGCTCATCCCAGAACCCTGCACTCTGTACATAGCTCATCCCAGAACCCTGCACTCTGTACATAGCTCATCCCAGAACCCTGCACTCTGTAGTTAATGCACTCCAATACCCTGCATCATTTTATCTTTTTTTTTTAAATGAATGTGCTGGGGTTTGTATGTATCCATAAGACTCTAGCTTGTGGAACAATATAAAATAGCATATTTTATAGGTACAAGGAAGCCCGAGTTTTTTTAATGACCCCTTAAGCCCCTCCCCTGTTAAGAGTGCAAGGTTACTTCCTTCCTCAAGTGTCCCTCATTCTGAAGTTCAAAAGTTGGGAGGTATGGAACACAGATGGCAAAAATAAAACTCTCCCACACTTTATCCAAAATAAAAAATAAAAATTATTTTACTGCTACTTTGAACCCTTGCAGTGGGGGCACTGAGTTCAGCTTTAAGATTTCCGTGTAGAATAAGCAATCGTGCAACACTATTTTTGTCCTAGCCCTATACAGTTCTAAGTATCATCCCGAATGTGTCACAAACGGGGTACTTTATTAGCTGGATGTCTGCAGAGAGAAAAAGAAAGGTTTCCATGGCAACAACATCTCGGCACACCGGAACACATTTGCTCTCTGTGCACTTTCCCCCTGTGCTTCGAATTCAGTGTCTTGCGGGAACAGGAAGCAGAATTTTTGGTTCCGCTTTGCAGTATTGGAGCTGGGCGTGATGCTCAGAGGCTCGGTCCGGGCCTCGGAACCGACAATCGGCGTGTCATTACGCAGAGGAGCCGGAACCAGGTTAGGACTGGCGGCATGTGGGCTTGGGCTGGACTCTGCAGAGTGTTAGCTGTGTGGTTTATTATGGGAAGGCTGTGTAGGCCGAGCACTTCCTAGTCACTCCATATGAACCATATGTGACACTGTGACCACTGCTTGTCATGGGTAGAGTGCCTGACATAGGAACAGGGGAGGCTCGTTTGGGCTGAGGGATATAGGAGACTTGTTGTGTCTGAACTAGTCTGGGTTTCCAAATCCAGGTTTAGTGCTGAACAAAAACCAGCTACACTGCCTACCCCAATGATATTTCTCACCGCCTGGTAAAGTCGCCCATTAAAATTAATAGGATCTGCGCCGCAACCTTGAGCCAAACGCTTGTACTTGTGGCACAATGTAAAATTGCAGTTTGGCAATAAAAAAAGTAAAACAAACAAAATCAGGTGTCAGGAGGTGGCAGTAACAGTTCCTAAATGCATGCCAACAGCTTCTGTACTGCCCTCTGAAAAATGATCCACTGCATATTGCTTTTCACAGGGCGTTAAGCTTGAACACAGTCAGAGAAGTAAATGTGGTGGCTTTTTTTCCCCTTTATTTTCCTCCCTGTGATTTGGCCAGGAACACGCCCTCTGGAAGAGCAACAGCGACACCTTTGGACAGTATCCTTGTCAGTCTGGGGAGAGGGTACAGTGGCACAGAACCACTTCCAGCTGGCCAGGTGAGTATGCCTTATGGCACCTGCATTCCCCACTCTGCTATAAGATCATGGTTGCTTTAGTGATCAGGAACTTATAGCAGAACTGAACTCCTGAATCCTGCTTATTAAATTAGAGCAATTCATTCAAAAAGTGAGCACACCCTCTACAACTTTCACAGAGAAATGCCACTACATCATCAACATGGATCCTCCCCACTGGGCACTGGCCAGAAACTAAATTCTGCATCTCTTGGGCAGCCCAAACTCCCCTCTTTTCAAATCTGCTTCTCTTCCTTTCCTGTAGCAGGGAAGCCCAGGGGGAGAATACATTGACGTGGGTGCCAGCACACTGCCCCATTCGGCATCTCTTTGGCACCCAGGGAGAGAATACATTGACAGGTGGGTGCCAGCATACTGCTCCATTCTACATCTCTTGGGCACCCAGGGAGAGATGGAATACATTGACAGGTGGGTGCCAGCACATTGCTCCATTCTGCATCTCTTTGGCACCCAGGGAGAGAATACATTGACAGGTGGGTGCCAGCACACTGCCCCATTCGGCATCTCTTTGGCACCCAGGGAGAGAATACATTGACAGGTGGGTGCCAGCACACTGCCCCATTCTGCATTTCTTGGGCACCCAGGGAGAGAATACATTGACAGGTGGGTGCCAGCATACTGCTCCATTCTGCATCTCTTGGGCACCCAGGGAGAGAATACATTGACAGGTGGGTGCCAGCACACTGCTCCATTCTGCATCTCTTGGGCACCCAGGGAGAGAATACATTGACATGTGGGTGCCAGCACACTGCTCCATTCTGCATCTCTTCCACCCGGGGAGAGAATACATTGACAGGTGGGTGCCAACATACTGCTCCATTCTGCATCTCTTGGACACCCAGGGAGAGAATACATTGACAGGTGGGCCCAGCACACTGCTCCATTCTACATCCTGCACAGACTGCTGTCTCCACTTTGCTTCCCCCATCACCTCCAGTAGCAGTGGAGACAAGGGCTGTGCAGGGTAAAACACTGCAGGTGCCCAGGGAAAGGATTTGATCCTTCAGGCTGGGTTCACACTGGTGCAACACGACAGCTGGCCTACTATGGATCCGACTTTGCCCTGCGACTTGAAGCCGACATACGTCCGACTTTCAATGAACGGGGATCCGACTTGGATCCCCGCCAATACCAGGCACTGTGTTTGGTATGAATCCTGAGGGGGAACTCCACGCCAAATTTTAAATAAAAAAACCGGCATGGGTTCCCCCTCCAGGAGCATACCAGGCCCTTCGGTCTGGTATGGATTTAAAGGGGAACCCCCTACGCCTAAAAAAACGGCGTGGGGGTCCCCCCAAAACCCATACCAGACCCTTATCCGAGCGCGCAGCCCGGCCGGTCAGGAAAGGGGGTGGGGACGAGCGAGCGCCCCCCCTCCTGAACCGTACCAGGCCGCATGACCTCAACATGGGGGGGTGGGTGCTTTGGGGCAGGGGGGCGTCCTGCGGCCCCCCCACCCCAAAGCACCCTGTCCCCATGTTGATGAGGACAAGGGCCTCTTTCCGACAAGCCTGGCTGTTGGTTGTCGGGGTCTGCGGGTGGGGGGCTTATCGGAGTCTCCTTTTAATAAGGGGGCCCGAGATCCCGGCCCCCCACCCTATGTGAATGAGTATTGGGTACATGGTACCCCTACCCATTCACCTGGGGGGGAAAAATGTCAAGAAAAAAAAACACACTAGACAGGTTTTTAAAGTCATTTATTAGGCAGCTCCGGGGGTCTTTTGACTTCGGGGGTCTCTTCCGACTCTCCGGCCTCTTCTCCCGCTCTCTGGTTCTTCTCCTGCTCTCCGGTGCTTTCTGCCTTCTGCCGGGCACCTCCGCTATCTTCTGCCAGCTCTTTTGCTAGCGGTTGCCCGGTCTTCCCCGTCGTCTTCTTTCCTCTTCTCTTGTCCCGATGTTGACACACCACTCTCTCCCGCTGTAATGCCGTGTGCGCAGCGCGCAATGACTTATATAGGCATGGGGCTTGGTCACCGGGTGATGCCCCTCTTATGACATCACAGCCCCGGGGCATTATGGGACTGTGACGTTAGAAGGAGGCGGGGTCACCGGGTGAGAGTGGCGTGTCAACATCAGGACAAGAGAAGAGGGGGGAAGACCGGGCCACCGCTAGCAAAAGAGCTGGCAGAAGATAGCAGAGGTGCCCGGAAGAAGGCACCGGAGAGCGCGGAGAAGGCACCGGAGAGCGGGAGAAGAGGCCGGAGAGTCGGAAGAAGACCCCGGAGCTGCCTAATAAATAACTTTAAAAACCTGTCTAGTGTGTTTTTTTTCTTGACATTTTTTCCCCCAGGTGAATGGGTAGGGGTATGATGTACCCCATACTCATTCACATAGGGTGGGGGGCTGGGATCTGGGGGCCCCTTATTAACCCTTTCAATACAGGGCTTTTTATACCACTTCCATACCGGGCCTATTCTGGCACTTCTCTCCTACATGTACAAATCATCATTCTTTTGCTAGAAAATTACTCAGAACCCCAAAACATATATGTATTAGCAGACACCCTAGGGAATAAAATGACGGTTGTTATCTTGCACGGTATTTGCGTAATAATTTTTTGGGGAAAAAAATGGTTTCATGAATTAAAAAATAACAAAGCAGTAAAGTTAGCCCAATTTTTTTTGTAAAATATGAAAGCTTATGTTACGCCGAGTAAATAGATACCTAACATGTTACGCTTTAAAATTGCGCACATTCATTGCGCACATTGGAATGGTGCCAGACTTCGGTACTTAAAAATCTCCATAGGCGACGCTTTGAAAATTTTTACAGGTTAACAGGTTAGAGTTACAGAGGAGGTCTAGTGCTAGAATTGTTGTACGCGCTCTAACGCACGCGGCGATACCTCACATATGTGGTTTGAATGGCGTTTACATATGTGGGCGGGACTTGCGTGTGCGTTTGCTTCTGAGCTTGAGCTATTGGGGACAGGGGCGTTTTACATTTTATTTATTTTTTGTTGTTGTTGTCTGTGCGCTGTGGCTCCTGACAGGCTTGCTCACTAGACGACTGATTGAAGATTGAAGCTTGGTCACGCTACCCTATCCGGGTGTTATACTGTGGACAGTCTACTTTTCTGCCCAGTTTATGCACCAGGCTTTGACCGATGCATACCACTTGGCGTCTATAGCTCTACATACCTGAAGGAAACCCGTTCATCTGCTTACCAGCAGCCTGTGTTCTATTTAAATTACTCCGCTGTTGTCTATTATGATTTCTACTTACCCAACTGGCCATTTTCTATAGACCAGTTGCCAGTGTATCAGTATTCAGGGCCGCTTTGCATCTTTATTACGGCCTGTTTACTATTATGCTCCTGAAGAAGCGTCACGACACACAAAACATGTAGAGCAGAGAAAGACTACGTTTCTACACACCGGACCCAGGAATAAGGCTACCCACTTCCTATATAGACTGTTCTACCAAATGCAATGTTCAATTGTTGGATATGTGTCTCTTATTATAATTTTGACTCCATCTATACTGTTGTACTTTTTGGAAGTGAGATGTTAGCACTACCCCGGGTCATGTACCAATGATCATTATAATGACATTTTCTGTATAAATGTAATTTTATATATTTTTTTTTTTCTACTAATAAATACCCCTAGATTTTTACTTTATTTACCTATGTGCCGTTAAAAGTCCATCTTTTAGTTTAAATCAGTGTTCCTCCATTATTATCAGGACGTTGGCACATTTATACTAGTGCATCCACAGTGTCACCATGTGAGGATGCACATTTGAGCATTTCTCTTTAAAGTCATTTTATAATGACCCGGTAAGGAAGTGGTTAAAGGGGGCTCCCGGATTCCGATAAGCCCCCTGCCCACAGACCCCGACAACCAACGGCCAGGGTTGTCGGGATCAGGCCCTTGTCCTCATCAACATGGGGACAGGGTGCTTTGGGGTGGGGGGGGCGCAGGGCGCCCCCCTGCCCCAAAGCACCCACTCCCCCATGTTGAGGGCATGCGGCCCTGGTACGGTTCAGGAGGGGGGGGGGTGTTTGCTTGGACCCACCCCCTTTTCTGACCGGCCGGGCTGCGTTCTCGGATAAGAGTCTGGTATGGATTTTTTCGGCGTCGGGGGTTCCCCTTAAAATCCATACCAGACCCAAGGGCCTGGTAATGCTCTTGGAGGGGGAACCCATGCCGTTTTTTTTTATTTAAATTTGGCGTGGAGTTCCCCCTCAAGATCAGCAGAGCACAAGTTGCATGCCAAAGTCGGATCATGCAAGACGGCGTTCTGACTTCAATGATAGTCAATGGGCTGAAGTCGGATCAAAGTCGGACCAAAGTAGTACAGGCAGCATTTTCAAAGTCGGACCGACTTGTGTCGGACCAGTTAAGACGGCTCCCATAGGGGAAATATTTTTTTTCACACGTCATGCGACATGAGCTCCCAATGTCAGAGCGTTTGTCGCCCCAGTGTGAATCCGGCCTCAGGATGTCCAAGATAATTGTTATATTCACCAATCCTTTGCCTGTCCTGAGAGAACATCAGGGTGATCAGTGTTGCTCACACCGGTGTTTATTCCTAAATACTGAAAAAGTACAAAATAAAAATGTGAAGAGATTGTAAAAATAATCTGTCTAATGTCTAAACCCCAGCATTACCCCCCTACACTCCACAAATACCCCCCTACACTCCACAGACACCCCCCCCTATACTCCACAGACACCTCCCCCCCTACACTCCACAGACACCCCCCCCCTACACTCCACAGACACCTCCCCCCTATACTCCACAGACACCTCCCCCCTATACTCCACAGACACCTCCCCCCTATACTCCACAGACACCTCCCCCCTATACTCCACAGACACCTCCCCCCTATACTCCACAGACACCTCCCCCTATACTCCACAGACACCTCCCCCCTATACTCCACAGACACCTCCCCCCCTATACTCCACAGACACCTCCCCCCTATACTCCACAGACACTCCCCCCTATACTCCACAGACACCCCCCCTATACTCCACAGACACCCCCCCCTATACTCCACAGACACCCCCCCTATACTCCACAGACACCCCCCCCATACTCCACAGACCACCCCCCCCTTACACTCCACAGACACCCCCCCCCTTACACTCCACAGACACCCCCCCCCCTTACACTCCACAGACACCCCCCCCCCTTACACTCCACAGACACCCCCCCCTTACACTCCACAGACACCACCCCCCCCCTTACACTCCACAGACACCACCCCCCCCCTTACACTCCACAGACACCCCCCCCTTACACTCCACAGACACCCCCCCCCTTACACTCCACAGACACCCCCCCCTTACACTCCACAGACACCCCCCCCTTACACTCCACAGACACACCCCCCCTTACACTCCACAGACACCCCCCCTTACACTCCACAGACACCCCCCCCCTTACACTCCACAGACACCCCCCCTTACACTCCACAGACACCCCCCCTTACACTCCACAGACACCCCCCCCCTTACACTCCACAGACACCCCCCCTTACACTCCACAGACACCCCCCCTTACACTCCACAGACAACCCCCCCTTACACTCCACAGACCACCCCCCCTTACACTCCACAGACACCCCCCCCTTACACTCCACAGACACCCCCCCCCCCTTACACTCCACAGACACCCCCCCCCCTTACACTCCACAGACACCCCCCCCCTTACACTCCACAGACACCCCCCCCTTACACTCCACAGACACCCCCCCCCCTTACACTCCACAGACACCCCCCCCTTACACTCCATAGACCACCCCCCCCCCTTACACTCCACAGACCCCCCCCTTACACTCCACAGACACCCCCCCTTACACTCCACAGACACCCTCCCCCTTACACTCCACAGACCCCCTCCCCCTTACACTCCACAGACCCCCTCCCCCTTACACTCCACAGACACCCCCCCCTTACACTCCACAGACACACACCCCCCCTTACACTCCACAGACACACACCCCCCCTTACACTCCACAGACACACACACCCCCCTTACACTCCACAGATACACCCCCCCCCCTTACACTCCACAGACACCCCCCCCCTTACACTCCACAGACACCCCCCCCCCTACACTCCACAAATCTCACTCAGCCTCAGTGTGATGGCTCACTTACCTCTCCTGCTGGCAGTCAGCTGGTAGCCTTATCTGCTGCCTCCTGAGTCCTCTCCTCCTGTCAGGCCCAGACTTCAACACAGGGCACCCCGAGAATGCCACAATCTCCCGCCCTGAGGTGACAGCAGGACCCTGGATCTGGGGCTCTGGTCTATCATCAGTGCCTAGGTGGGCGGGGCAATGGGCGGATCCTCCCTCGGTTCTGTTCTCTCTCTGTGCTCCTTTGCAGTGTCTGTATCCAGCTAAGCTGCAGCAGCATGCGGCGAGAAGGTCACAGGAGACGGAGAGCTAAAGCTCTTCAGCGTGGCGCGCCCCCCCTCTGCCTGCGGGCCATTTGTAACCGGTCCGCAGGCCACAAATGGCCCACGGGCCGGTACTTTGAGACCCCTGCTGTAAAGGATTTGGAGGGTTTCATTTCGCTTTAAGGCAGTCAGCTGATAGACCTCTACAAATTTGCTAGTGCTTAAAAATGGAGCGCAACTGAGCATGTCCAGAGCAGGGTAAGACAGTGTATTACTGGATTTTAAACGGTATAGGCACTTACCTTTAATGTTTTACTAGCTATACCTGTAAAAGGGGCCAGCCTGAAGTGATCTGGCCGGACTTAATTTTCTGACTAAAGTTCCACTTTAGGAGATTCTAAATGTTGAGAGGCGGGCTCCCTGATTGTGTGATTGGCTGTCACAATGGTCATTTGATCGGAAGCTCCTGCCTGTAAACAATGATTGAGAGTTGTCTGTGACAGCTCAGTCACTGTGCTGGGAGCATGCAGTGAGCATGCTTTCAGCAGAGAAGAGCAGTTCCCCAAAAACACAAATGTGCAACAGCTTGGCATAATTGCGCACCTACTTACTACCTATCTACTACCCACATACAGTTGGGTCCATATATATTTGGACACAGGCACAATTTTCATACTTTTGGCTCTGTATGCCACCAGAATAAAATTTTAACAAAAAAATCCAAATAAATTTGAAGTGCTGACTTTCAGCTTTAATTCAACATAATTTTAAAACATAATATTTGAACATAAATATCAAGGACAAAATTTGGGAGAGACAACCATTTTTATACACAGTCCCCCCATTTTCAGGGGCTCAAATTTACTTGTACAAAGGAATATAATCATAAATAAAATGTTAATTTTTAATATTTTGTTCACAGTCTTTTACTGGCAATGACTGCCTGAAGTCTGGAACTTATGGACATTCCCAAAGACTGGGTTTCCTCCTTTCTGATGCTTTGCCAGGCTCTAACTGCAGCTGTCTTCTGTTGTTCTTTGTGGGTGTTTCTGCCTTTAGTTTTGCCTTCAGCAAGTGAAATGCATGCTCAATTGTGTTGCGATCAGGTGATTGACTCTCTGCCATTGCAGAATATTCCACTTCTTTTCCTTCAAAAGCTCCTGGGTTGCTTTTGAATTGTGTTTTGGATCATTATCCATCTGTACTGTGAAGCGCCGTCCAATCAACTTTGCTGTATTTGGCTTAATCTGGGCTGACAGTATATCTCTAAAGAACTAGGGTTTGAAAAGAATGGACTTTATAGGCACACTTAAAAGGGTATCACAAAAACATTAGACAAACACTTGATAAAATGCATATAAATCCGTGAGAGTGAATAAAACCTTCTCCCAGGTCCGCCGTCTTTCCAGAGTCCATACGGGTTCAATGGATTCACTAACGGGACCTAGAAATAAATGTTCTTATCATAGATCCTGGGGGTTGGCCCAGGTCTGCAGTGTGACCCCTTTACCCTCCCTTGCATGGCCCAGCCATCTCATCGGAGTCTGTGTCCATTTGGTTGTTCTGCCGCCTTGACAGCAAAAACTTTTTTTTATATTGACTTTGCTCCAGAAGAAGCACAGTTACAAGTGTGAAACTAGTGGAGCACGCTACTTGTACCTTGAAAAGCAGATATACCACATTTGCTCTTGTTTTTGGTTGATTGCCGCACTCAGAATCTTTCTAGGTCCCCCTAGTGTATTCTTTGAGCTTATTTGGACTCCGGATAGACAACATACCTGGGAGAAGGTTTTATTCACTCTCACTGATTTAAATGTATTTTATCAAGTGCCTATGTTTTTCATTTGGATAAAGCATCTGTCCCCTGGCGTCTCTACACTGAGAACCGAGCAATCGAACATCGCTAATGGCTCGGTTCTTACAGCTCCCCAAGCAGAGAGCATCTGACTGTCAATCAGCAGCTCTCTGCTCTCTCCTCGCTCACTGGAGTGCTGAGCTGTGGAAGGGCAGGGAGCGACCATCTCAGGCTCTCGGTGGCCCGCTGAGAGGCTGACACGGGTATCAGTCCAGGCACCTGGCGGATCCAGACTTCCATTGTCGGGATGACGCAGTGCCTGGACTGAACTGGATTTCTGTGACTTCAGTCCGCTCTCTGCTAAAAAGGGGTCCCACGTGTGCAAAACGAATTGCACTCCTGTGATCCATAGGAGAAGTCCAGCCAAACGAGCTCAGGCTGTACACTGATGACAGTGTTGATGACCACTGGTTTAAGGGGAGGTCTGGAGAGGAATCAAGAGTAAGAGCGCCACCGGAATGGGGATTACTGGAGGAGTCAGATGTGTATGGACTGTGGAGAAGAGACTATAGAAAAAAAACAGAGCCACCAACTTGGAGCCGTCTAACTGAGCCCTGCACAGTGCACCTGAGAGGAGGCTGAAGGGTCGTAGGCCAGCTTGGAGAGCGAAGGGGAGGCTTGATGGGGCCTTGAGTCAAGGGCAGTCCTACTCTGAGGCTTGAGGTCAAGCCCCATTGTCATCTGGATATGAGAGATATTTTTTTCTATCCTTTGGACTGGATTGAAGTTTGATGTCCCCCATTTGAATCGCAGTTGGAGATTTGCTGTCCACAGCGGCTTACCTATGCTTGGTTGACCCTCTGAACGTAGGTTTTTGGGGTCCACTCTTTCTGGTAAGCCTTTCTTACAACCGATTGGTGGTGGTCACTTTGAGTGCACTCTCTTCACGTCAAGTTTACTTATGAGCACCATAATTTGATTGTCACTCACCTTTCATCAATATATGCTCTATTTGTTTTTATTATGAACTCAGTATTTTTGGTGTCCATTGTGGCATTTAATTTGCATCACTGAGGACTCTTTGACTCTTTGAACACTTTATTTATTCAGTTTGTTTGGCCTAGATGTCACATTACTGAGGACTATTTGAACATTTCATTTATTCAGCTTGTTTAGCAGAGATGTTATATTGTTTATTTAATTATATATCACTGTTACACACTGCTCCTTAATTGTGGGCAGTTCTTACCCATTTTTAGCGCTACACTTTTTTGTTTAGTTTGTACTTTGTTGTGGAATTTTAGGCTGCTGTTTACAGAGCACACAGCCTATAATTCCTGTGCTCTATAAGCACACACTTGAGATTCATCTTTTTGAAGTAATGCTATCGTTAAGTTAAGTTTGCTAAAGTCCACTCACCGTTCATTCCATCATTCAATCAAGGAAACCACCAACACAGGTCTTCTTATCAGGCCATTCCAGCAAAGACTGTTAAGCCGACGCCTACTCATAGGCTTTTATTAAACTCAAAAGATCTCAAGACAGGAGGTGATTGGCTGCAGCAACCAATCCCCTCCCCATGGGCGGGAACCTCATAGGATGTTCGTTCCACACAGGAGAATGACCATACAAGGACATCCTTCCAACAGGAAATAAAAGGATTCAATACAATAATACATACAGTGAATACAATAACGTATGATGGCTAAAGTCACCGCTGATAGAAATCCTTATTCTGCGCCATTCCATAGAATATCGCATATTCAGATTATACTATTATTGAATGGGGGAGGGAGGCTATCTGCAGACGCGCGCTACGAATTCCAACCAATGTTGATCAGACACAGCCGAGACAAGAGCGCGCATTTGCCCATAACCAATGATGTCATTGCAGAGCGAGGATACCCCCTCCTCAATGATCGTCCATGCTAATGCACAGAGGGCCCCCCATCGGTGGACATATCCGCCCCCTGCAAGCATCACACTCCAACCTCAAAACGTTTTCCCCTATCAGACGGGATTCAACCAGCCTCAGACTACCCCAATCAGCTCTTTTAGAGCGGGTTGCGGAAGTACTAACACTGGGTGACACTATGACAATACATATTAAATACATCTCCATAAAAATCTCCACAACAGTCCTCCCTTTTTTGTCATATGCACCCCATGTGTCCCTCGATGAGAGTTGATATGCTTCTTACACCTGGAAATGAATCAGTTCTTAGTCCATAAAAAGGAAAAACACGGCTTGACATGTAGACTCTGTTCTTCAGAAGCATGACTTATAAAGGAGGACACGACATGGTGAGCTGTAGTAATCGCCGATCCGTCTGTGATTCTCTGTCTTGTATGTGGGTCCGGCTTCCGGGCGTCTCATCAAGGAAACTCTGGTCACGCGTCAAATCAGGCAACCGGAGCACCTCGTCACGACATAGAAGAAATAGAAATAAAAACGACATGAGTATATATATTCCCACTTCCTTTAACCACGATCCGCTGTAAAATAAAAAATTAGATCCCCAAAGATTCCCAGACCCTTAAAAAGGACTCCCAACCTTCACTTAGCTACAGCTCTGGCTTCAACAATTACATGAAGAACCCTATCCTTAACGGATGAGAATTGTTCAATTGTATCCCAAGCCTGAGCCCCCCCACCTTGTACTGCAGGACCCCATGCCCAGACCTGGTCGGGATTGGTGAACAAATCCCTTCTAGCTGTCCCTGCCATTCTTAATTTCCTGCGCCATCAGATCCTCGCGATCGGCCGTGACCTAAAATGTTGGGACAGCTTCACCATCGCGCATGAACCTCTTGCTTTGGGGGAATTACCTTTATAAGCTGCAGATCCACATAAACACCAAACTAAAGTTCAAACACACTTGTGGGCTGCCTAGATACCCAAACCGACAAGAGACAGAGCCATTAAAACTAAAACCAATTTTACCCTCTAAAAATACATTGTTAGGTTCCATTGACAAGTGTCTGTCTGGAGTCTTCACTAGTTGGTCAAAAACTCCTCATACCCATAATAACATCATAAATGTCATGTACCGCTGTCATCGCTGGGGACTAAAACTCCTCATACCCATAATAACATCATAAATGACATGTACCGCTGTCATCTAAAACTCGGTGAAGACTCAGAACAGACCATCGGTCCTGTTCGCTTTCTGAGCTAGTCAGGACATACACTTTAAATAATAACTTGGGATGCTTTTCACCGTTACCCTCGCTAAAATTTACTAAACAACAAAAATATAAATAAACAAAGATACTCCTCATTCTTTGGTGTGGTTGAGCCGCTTCTTGCAGTGGCTGGCGTGGTCTCATCCCTCAAGCTTCTTTACAACGACCCAGTCACCTGGTTGGAAAGAATGTAAACTGATTATTGAGTCGGGTCCAGGAGGGACTCGTGAAAACCTTTTGGTGGACATTTTGAAGTTCATGTCACAACGATCGCACCCACCCCATCAGCCGAGAATATAAGTGACAGCTAATGAGGAAAGTACGACCCTGATTTTGATTGACCTCCAAACAACCCTCATATGACAATAACCCAGACATCGGGACTGTGGTCACTGCATAACCTGTGCGTGGCTTACAATACCTGGAGCCATTGACAAGGTTCTTAGCCTCTGGGATGGGAACCTACTTCACCAGACTGCTGCTTGCCGATTCAAATTCTATTAAAGAAAGACAGTCTTGGCACAAACTTGGTTAGAATTACAGAGGTTATTATTAGTTTGACAAAAATAAAAACTGTCACTCTTACATTTATCATTCTCCCCCCTTTTCTTCCTCATTACAGACTGAAGGAAGAAATGTGTGGTGCAGGAAAAAAGAAACAATGAAATAGCCTATGATACTTTTACCGCCTTAGACTCATATTTATCCATATGTACAGCTGTCTACATACACCTGTTCTCTGTGTACAAACTCCTTGGACCTGAAAAATACTTATAAGCAAAATCATTACTCTATCCTTCATATTTAACCTGCAAAGAATGGTAAAACAATAATGACATTCCTGTACATTGGTAAATTGTCAATGACATTCTTTCAAAACTGATTCAAACAAAACCCTCTGTAACACTTACTTTTCCCGTTCCTACAAAAATACAACAGCCGCAACGCATCGAAGGATCGCCGCGGTAAGTTCGAACATATTCACGTTACTACATACAAACATTCCGATACAAACGTGGGGGAAATACTTCCCAGTTTCCAAAACCACAAATGAAAAAAACAAAAAACAGCCAGAATTCTACCTTCACTCTTTCAGCAATAGGAAAAAATACAATGGGACAACCATGAGAGCAGCTCGAGAACCTTCCATGTACCAGCCATACAAGGTTCAAAACAAACGGGCATGAGCCACCGTTCCTCATCATTACAGATTTCTGAAGCCGCAGCTCAACTACATCCATTCCAGAGGGATACCCAAAATAGTATCCTTGGACCACCTATGTTAATCTTTTTGGGGTTCAAAGGCCTTTGCCCCAAAACTAGGCTTTGTGCACTGTGTGACCGTCTGACTATGGGAAGTCTCCATTCCTTCCCTTTGCACAGACCTCCTTGTGTCCATGGCGATTCGAATCGGCTTATCGTCTTAAACCTGCGTCACCCATTTCGGAGATCACCGCCCGGTGTCTTCTTATACGGTGAATTGCAGAACTACAACCACTATATGGTCAAGTCCTCCAACTAGAAACCCTAACCGAGGTGTCAACTCTATGGCTTGTTGTCCCAACACTTTTGGAACTACAGCAACAACCACAGATCAACCCCCGAATTAGGCCTCTACCCCTCACAGTGTATGCATACACAAGCATTTTCCGCTATACACCCATACACTGCGTTGTCAGACTAAACCACACAGAACAATTACGCCAGTTTACCACCTGCAGAACAATGTGGCTTCTCTCTGTATCTAGATGATAGAATAATGGTGATACCCCCTGTTTTTCTCTACCCAAAACTGTATTTACAGTACAAAACTTCACAAAACTGGAACAAAATATAAAACACTTTTAAACGCCAAAATGCTTTCCATTTTCCTTCTAAGCACAAATCTCATTGCTCACCTTTAAAAACCCCAAGCTCCTCCCACTAACTTTCTGCTGATATATAAATGCTGAAAAGAAACTTCCGGTTATGCTCAGCTACTTAAAAAAACCAAACTGGTTTATTTACATATCAATTGTTCAGGAAGAGGGAGGGGGAGGGGGGAGCCCAGCCACATTGCTGTGTCTATCAAGACTCCAAAAAAATCCATGGCTACACATTATATATTTCAACAATTTAAAACCTTGTCAAGAAGATGGTGGAATAAAACCCCCCTTTGCAAATGGGAGGGTCCTGACCCAAACATCCCCTGCAAGCAAAACCACAAGTTTACTCAAATACAAAACTCCTGCAAAAAGATGGCTCTAGGGGTTTCGACCAAAACCCCCACTCCTCCTCTACAGGCTATACAATACAAGCTTCAAAACATATGAATTGCCTTCTGGGAAGGAAATATTTAAACATAAAAACACATCATTGTACAAAAACTCTGTTAGTCTTACAATCCATCAAAATTCAGTGTAAAGTGAAGCTTTTCATATACTGCAAAGCCAGCCGACCCTGCAATAGCTCACATCTACTTAAATGAAAACCGAGAAATCCCCCCTCCTAACACCATCTGCATGGAGTTTGCATGTCCTCCCTGTGTCTGCGTTGGCCTCCTCCCACACTCCAACTGCTGGTAGGTCAGCCAGATCCTATCCATAAATAGGCCCCAGCATGTGCGTGTGTCCGCAAGCGCGTCGTGGCCCCTCAGGGTAAGACCGCGCTATTTTAAGATACCTCTCAACTCACCTCAAAAGGCGATGCTTAGAAAAGCAATTTAAACCAGAGACAAAACCATCCTCAGTATGTCACTCTGGCGTCCCAGCACTCTCCCCAGCAGTGCACAGGTCAAACTGCAAGCGCACAAAACAGGACAAAATTGCGCCAATCAACAAATGCCAATACAGCATATTCAGGGGCCGTGTTTGCTAAACTGGAACTTCCTATCTCAAACTGTAAACGTCTCTCAAAATGGCCGACAAGCCAGGACTACAAAATGGTGGATGACCCACCACAGCACCTCATGGACAACAAAAATTGCGCCATTGACGCATGCAATTTTTCCCGCCAAAACCAGCATCTCTTTAAAAGAAAATCAAAAATGTTTTTCTCCACAAAGACTGACTACACCATTGAAACTTTTCTAAATTATCATCAAAATCCACTGAAAAAGGTGTCAGCTACACTCTACAAGGACCACATGTACACTTACAAACTTAGCCTCCCTTTTGCCAACTAAACAGCACATTCAATAAATGTGAGTTACATGACAATATTAAAAACATATTCATTTCTCTAAGTCCATATACTCTGAGATATTCACCACTTTTCTCTACCTAAAGTTCACACACAGTGGCCTCAGCCTGGCCACTTGGCGGGAACTTTCAACTCAAAAACCAAACACTTAATATTTTTACACTTATGGGGACATGTGTCTTTGTCCCCTATAAAGGCAAAAATCACAATCTATTCATTTCTATTTTTCATAGAAATCACAAACACTACACACATACAGTATATTGTTGCTTGTACATCTGCTCAGAGTTTCTTTCCCTCAGGGCGTTTCCCTTCCAGCACCATTGTCCTTCCCTTAGGGCATAGCCCAGCAACACAAAGCCCTTCCCCCATTCAAGCACATGGCAGCCAAGCAATCTACTTTACAAACTGTTCAGTGCACTAAATACCACATCTATACCTTCATTTCATACACAATATACAGTTTATATTTCTCGATTAGTTACACTCTTACAGCCCACAGTTTCCATCAGATCATCTCTCAGGGCCCTCCCACTACAAAACATGCTATTTACAGAAAGTCACCAACTTTCACCCTTGTACCTGAGATGCTGGCAGCCCCTCCCCCGCTAAACCTCATGGCTCACAAAGACCAGGACAATGCAGCAGCCATGGCTGGCATCAGACTTCTCAATACATCGCACAAACAATCACACACAGGCATACACAAACAAATTCACAGGCATCCGATCGGATTCACAGACATACACACACGCTGCAAACTTGAAACATTATTTCAAAAAGACACTTTTTTTTTTTTTTTTTTGTTCGTTTCAAAGTACAGCCTCTTTACACATCACATCGCAGGTCCACTCTCCCCCCTCTGCTGATCTGATGCTCAAAGAGGCCGCAATTGGTCCCAACCGTGAGTCGCCATTAACTGTTGTGGAATTTTAGGCTGCTGTTTACAGAGCACACAGCCTATAATTCCTGTGCTCTATAAGCACACACTTGAGATTCATCTTTTTGAAGTAATGCTATCGTTAAGTTTGCTAAAGTCCACTCACCGTTCATTCCATCATTCAATCAAGGAAACCACCAACACAGGTCTTCTTATCAGGCCATTCCAGCCAAGACTGTTAAGCCGACGCCTACTCATAGGCTTTTATTAAACTCAAAAGATCTCAAGACAGGAGGTGATTGGCTGCAGCAACCAATCCCCTCCCCATGGGCGGGAACCTCATAGGATGTTCGTTCCACACAGGAGAATGACCATACAAGGACATCCTTCCAACAGGAAATAAAAGGATTCAATACAATAATACATACAGTGAATACAATAACGTATGATGGCTAAAGTCACCGCTGATAGAAATCCTTATTCTGCGCCATTCCATAGAATATCGCATATTCAGATTATACTATTATTGAATGGGGGAGGGAGGCTATCTGCAGACGCGCGCTACGAATTCCAACCAATGTTGATCAGACACAGCCGAGACAAGAGCGCGCATTTGCCCATAACCAATGATGTCATTGCAGAGCGAGGATACCCCCTCCTCAATGATCGTCCATGCTAATGCACAGAGGGCCCCCCATCGGTGGACATATCCGCCCCCTGCAAGCATCACACTCCAACCTCAAAACGTTTTCCCCTATCAGACGGGATTCAACCAGCCTCATACTACCCCAATCAGCTCTTTTAGAGCGGGTTGCGGAAGTACTAACACTGGGTGACACTATGACAATACATATTAAATACATCTCCATAAAAATCTCCACAACAACTTTAAGTATGCCTATAAAGTCCATTCTTTTCAAACCCTAGTTCTTGACTCTAATCATAGGATGTTGCATAGTCTACTTCGCTGTCCACAGTGCCACCCTGTGTTGACAACCTTATACGCGTATAGTATATCTCTAAACACTGCAGAATTCATTAAACACCAATGACCCAGTGCCACTGGAAGCCATGCATGCCCATGCCATCACACTACCTCCACCATGTTTACAGATGACATTATTTGGATCATGAGCTGTTCCAAGCCTTCTCCACACTTTTTTTTTTTTATCTTCCTTTCATTCTGGTACAGAATGCTTTTCCAGAACTGGACTGGCTTTTTTAGATGTTTTTTGGCAAAGTCTAATCTGGCTTTTCTATTCTTCAGGCTTATGATCATTTGTACCTTGTGGTGAACCCCACTGTATTTGCTCTTGTGAAGTCTTCTCTTGATTGTAGACTTTGACAATGATACACCCACCTCCTGGAGAGTGTCCTTCACTTGTCTGAGTGTTGTGTTGTGAATGGTTTTTTTTTTACTATAGAGAGGATCCTGCGATCATCCACCACTATTGTCTTCCATGCAGGCCTTTTTATGTTGCTGAGCTCACCAGTGCGTTGTTCTTTCTTCAAAATGTACTAAACTGTTGATTTGGCCACTCCTAATGTTGCTGCTATCTCTCTGATGGATTTGTTAAATTTTTGAAGCCATAAGCCTCGTACACACAATCAGATTTTTCGGACGACCGTTCGTCTGTTTTTTGTTGTATGCTATTCTCCTGTCAAAAATGAAGAGGTTACTCACCATACGAAAATTCTCGTACGACAGAATACAACTTCAGAAATGATGTAATGTGTTGTATAATTGTGTATGTATTCCAGAGCTGGGCGATTCTTTCCCCCAAAAAAATCAGCGACTATTTTTTATTTTTTTTTATAAAAAACTTTTTTCGATTCAAATCGAGGTGTGTGTTTTTTTTTTTTATGGACACCGCGCCAGTCCTCGTGGACTAGGCCGAAGCCGCGGGCTCGCCTAAAAACTCCTGCCCGCAGCTTCTCAGGACCGGCGCGGTGTCAGCGCCGGTCCTGGGGGGAAAAAAATAGATTTAGTCAAAATCTGAATCAATTTGACCTCGCAACTCGATTCACGATTCAAATCGATTTTTTTTCCCCTAGCCCTAATGTATTCTTTCATTTCTGAGCACTCTTTGTCTTGCTCTTACGATTTTTTTCGGATGAAAACCGTATTGATTAAACGAAAATCAGACATTGAGTTCACGTACGACAAAAATTTGCACATCCAGCTTTTGTCAGATGAAAAATCAAAATAGATGAATTACAGCGCTCACAATGCAAAAATATAATCAAATGAATAAGTGAGTCTAACCACTTAAGCCCCGCCGCACGACTATATACGTCCTTATTTTGAAGAGGGATATCTCGGTAACGGCAGCAGCCACAACCAAGGTATCCATCTCTTCAGGCAGCGGTCCTGTAAATGATAATAGTGGTCTCTGCGGCGGATTCGCCGCAAGATCACCGTTATCGGCGCCGGGAGAGGGCCCTCCGCCGCTTACCGGAGCCGTCGGGAGTGGCGGAGGCGATCGGGTCCTTTCTCTTGCTGGGCATGGATCCGAGTGAGGGCAAGATGGCCCCCATCCTTATCCATTCCATAGCAGGGCGGAAGCGATCTCAAAACGTCACTTCCGCCCATACGTCTTAAAGGGCCAATTTATTTTTGTAATTTTTTTTCAAATGCCAAAATTTTTTTTTATTGCATTTTAGTCCAAATATGAGATCTGAGGTCTTTTTGACCCCAGATCTCATATTTAAGAGGACCTGTCATTCTTTTTTCTATTACAAGGG
Organism: Rana muscosa; assembly: GCA_029206835.1. Classification (NCBI taxonomy): domain Eukaryota; kingdom Metazoa; phylum Chordata; class Amphibia; order Anura; family Ranidae; genus Rana; species Rana muscosa. The sequence goes on from CM055116.1 coordinate 846,729,372, forward strand.
ATGTTTACATTCCTTGTAATAGGAATAAAAGTGACCCAATTTTTATTTATTTTTAAAACCGTGTAAAAATAAATAAAATCTAGTAAAATAAATAATAATTTTTTTTTTTTTTTTAAAGCGCCCTGTCCAGACGCCCTGTCCAGACATACGTGAGTAGCGCCCGCATATGAAAACGGTGTTCAAACCACACGTGAGGTATCGCCGCGATCGTTAGAGCAAGTGCAATAATTCTAGCCCTAGACCTCCTCTAACTCAAAACATGCAACATGTAGAATTTTTTAAACGTCGCCTATGGAGATTTTTAAGGGTAAAGCCTCATACACACGACTGAGTTTCTCGTCGAAAAACGACAAGAAACTTGCTGGCAGAGCTTTCTTGCCAAGTAACTCGGTCGTGTGTACGCGGCTATCAGGTTTCTCGTCAAGAAAACCGACAAGAATCTCGACGAGAAAAATAGAGAACCTGCTCTCTATTTTCTCGTCGAGATTCTCGTCAGCATGTTTCTCGACGAGAAAAGTGTGTGTGTGTGTGTGTGTGTGTGTGTGTGTGTGTGTGTGTGTGTGTGTACACTTACCTGTCCTCCGGGAAGCCCGCGCATGCTCAAAATGACTTTGACGCATGCGCGGTAGCTTCCTAGGCATAGGTAGGGTGTAGCAAGATGGCGGCGACGGCATCGAATGTGAGGAGCGCACGCTCGTCATAGTCGATTACGTCACCGCGTTCGCTCCATTCAAAGAACCGCGTGTTCTTTGAAAGGAGCGTCTGTACACTCGGCCAGGACAAGTTTCTTGTCCAAGAATCTCGTCAAGAAAAACGACGTGTTTTTTCTTGACGAGATTCTCGGTCGTGTGTACGAGGCTTAAAAGTTTGACGCCATTCCATGAGCGGGCGCAATTTTGAAGCGTGACATGTTGGGTATCAATTTACTCGGCGTAACATTTATCTTTCACAATATAAAAAAAAAAAATTGGGCTAACTTTACTGTTGTCTTATTTTTTAATTAAAAAAAGTGAATTTAAAAAAAAAAAAGTGCGCTTGTAAGACCGCTGCGCAAATACGGTGTGAAAAAAAGTATTGCAATGACCGCCATTTTATTCTCTAGGGTGTTTAAAAAAAAAATAGTTTTTAACATGTAAACACCGAGTCTGAAAAACAGGCTTCGGTGCTTAAGTGGTTAAACAATTAATAATTGAGTGAATGTCCATAATATGGTGAACAATGTGCTCCAATCAATAAAGTCCAATAGTGCTCTGAAATTCAAGGTGCGCCACACCCCCTCCTGTGTCCCCACTCACTGAATAGAATGGACCCCTAGCTTTTCAGTCTATGGGTCGTTCAGGCTCAGATTGTTGGCCTCCCACAAGGAGGGTGAAATGAAACGCGTTGACGCAATCTTCGGTTCCGAGTCCAAGCAACGTCACTTCCGGTTGACGGTAGAATGCACGCCAGCAGTGGTGTTTCTCATTGCAATTTCTTGCTATACATGCTTGATTTTTTTACCTACATTCTGTAAGTACCCATTTTTAGTTTGAGCAATAAAATTCTTGCCAAGCAGTACTTCACTATCAGTCTCCTTCTTTTATCTAATTTTGGGCATTGGTATCTACACATGACTGTCATGATTATGGGAGATCTTCTTTGTATCCTGATGTGAACTTGCCATCCCTGGCCAACAATCTGAGTCTGAACAACCCCATGACTGAAAAGCTAGGGGTCCATTCCATCCGTTGAGTGGGGACACAGGAGGGGGTGTGGCGCACCTGGAATTTCAGAGCACTATTGCACTTTATTGATTGGAGCACATCCTTCACCATTTTATGGTCACTCAATTATTACTTGTTTAATCTCACTTATTCATTTGATTATATTTATGCACTAATGTGAGTGTTGTAATTTATGTATTTTCCATTTTGTTAAATGAATAGCACTTTGTGTACAGCAGTTACAACTTATATATTCAATATTTGTTTACGTATTTTTTCACTACTAGCGTGTGTGTGTGTGTATGTGTGTGTATACATATATATATATATATATATATATATATATATATATATATATATACACACACACACACACACACACACACACACACACACACACACACACACACCTATATACCTGAGAGTGTGCAAATTCAGCCCATATCCATTATATAACTATAGCGTGAATATGTTTTGGTAAATACCTGAAAAAAACAAATATATATGGACCTAACTGTGTATGCCTACAGCCAACACACACATGTGCATTACACACGTTGTGGCAATGCATATTTTGTGTATTGGTACACCAATACAGTAAGGGCCCGTTCACACCAGCAGACGCACGTTATGTTGCACACAGGGCCGTCGGAACAGGACAGGCAAAACAAGCAATTGCTTGGGGCCCCGTGCTGGCCTGGGGCCCCAGCCTAGGGTGCCTGCTGCCTGTCCTGGATTTCCGCCCTGAGCCGATCTGCGGATTGCGGCCATAGGAAAGGCAGCAGCTTCGGCCTAGCTCCAGAGCGGCGGCCATCTTGGTACACCCAGTGGCAGCGGCCGAGGTGAGTGGGGAGATGTGGACATTACAGTGGGGGAGATGTGGACATTACAGTGGGGGAGATGTGGACATTACAGTGGGGATGATGTGGATATTACAGTGCAGAGTCCCCCTGTCCATCCCACGGTCCCCCTGTCCATCCCACGGTCCCCCTGTCCATCCCACGGTCCCCCTGTCCATCCCACGGTCCCCCTGTCCATCCCACGGTCCCCCTGTCCTTCCCACGGTCCCCCTGTCCTTCCCACGGTCCCCCTGTCCTTCCCACGGTCCCCCTGTCCTTCCCACGGTCCCCCTGTCCATCCCACGGCCCCCCTGTCCATCCCACGGCCCCCCTGTCCATCCCACGGTCCCCCTGTACATCCCACTGTCCATAAACAGTCCTAAACAGCATCTTAATGTTAATGTGAGTGTGTATGTGTTTTAAGTATGTTGGATTATATGCAACAGCAGTATTTTTGCACTGTAAACCTTTTTTATTTATAAAAAGTGTGGGTGAGCTTAAACTGTATTGCTATGCTGTGGTTCCTGTAGGCTTTGCGTGAGTGCGGGGGGCCTCCATGTCCATTTTGCTTGGGGCCCCCAAATTCCTTCAAACGGCCCTGGTTGCACATGTGCACCACGCACACCAGCGTGTGCATTATGTGCTGCATTGCGTCCTGCATTGTTACAAAACTGTGCACTGCTTATTTATGTATTATGTTTTTTTTTTTTTTTTTTTTTTTTTTATTTCATTAATTCAACATCTGCAGCAGCACATTGGGACATGTTACTGCATATTGCTGCATGTTGTAACACACTGCATTAGGATAAGGCGTATGCCTGGGTCATTTTATCACAATGCATACCAACACGGCGCACACAGCACTGTGGATTGACATTACCACAAGGCATAGGCGTGAAGCCACATCCAGATTTATAGTGTTAGTTACATATTTACAGTACATTTGATTTTCACTATTTCACAAAAAGGCACAATTTAAAAAAAATAATTACAAATATTTCTTATTTTTGCACATAGTACTAGTTTATGTTCTAGATTTAGTAGGAGCTTAGTAAATTCTTTTATGTTTGTGTGCCTTTGAAATTGTTTTAAAATACTTTCATTGAAAATATAAATTTGGTAAACATTTGCGCAACTATCACGTGACCTTCAAAATCAATAGCACCATCTTCTTCTTTTTTTTCCCCGTGTGCTCAAAAAATGTAAGGTTTGGTGGGAGTTTTTTTACCAATTCTAAAAACTGTAGGTCACAGGTGTCAAACACAAGGCCCACGGCCTGAATCTGGCCCTCCAGGCCATTTCATGTGGCCCTCACACCTCTCCTCTAGACCCTGTACTTTCTGCTTTCAAGCAATGCATCCAGCTTCTTCCCAGCAGCAGCAGCATAAGGAAAGGGGGGTGCACTGTGATGTAAGGGAGAGTGGGGGACTCAACTTCTGATGGTGGGGTGACTCTTGACATCTAATGTAAGGGGAGGGGATGCGCTGGACCTCTAATCTTACAAAAACAACCGGCCCTTTTGAGGGCAATCATTATGCTGATGCGGCCCACTATGAAATTGAGTTTGACACCCCTGCTGTAGGTGAAAAAAAAATGAAAGAAAATTTTAAATATTGCAAAAATGGTTTGGTCACCTAAGATTGAAAGTGGAGTACAAGTGAAGGGGTTTAAAGGCTAAGTTACCCCTTTTGAAAAGGTTTAACTATACAGACAAGGGGCCCAGGAGGTTAAAAAATACTGCAGCTTAGAAAAAATGTACTTAGTTTAAATGCCATACTGGTAGGCCATGAGTGGCGCCACTCAAGACTGGTCAAAAGACTCCCATTGTGAGTGATTAGCCTTATCCTGCCAAGAAGCTAGTTTGCAGCATACGTTTGTGTCTTTTATGTTTGTGTAGAGTTCAGCTTTGATGTTTTCCATTATTCATTTTCTTTTCTCTGCCAGGTGTAAGATGATGAAGAACTGGGGTATGATTGGTGGCTTTGCTGCAGCCCTTGCAGCTGGAATATATGTCTTGTGGGGTCCAATCACAGACAGAAAGAAACACAAAAAAGGTAGAAATTAACTTCTAGCTAATTATAGCTCATGTTGCCCATAGAAACAGATTTTGATAAATCTAATATACACTACAGTTTATAAATACTCTTAAAGCGGGATTAAACCCAAAACCAAAATTGTTATATATTGCAGCTTATCAGTCAATAGATGCAGTGGCTGCATTTGTTTTTGCCCTCTGTTTTCATCTGGTGATCTGGCGAGTAACACGCATCCAACGCAACTCTGGATGAAGGAGCACAGGGACACCTATGAACAGCAACATTGTCAGTTGGGGGGGGGGGTTAGATGTACTAGCAGCTAACACTATATAAGCAGTTACAGCAGTTTGATTTTTCCTTTTGGGATAAAGGGTTTACATAACTGAAAATTGTAAGCACCCATGCTAGCATAAAATGGTTTGTCTCAACTCTTTACCTGATACATTCTGATGGAGAGCTTGTTCTTTTGAAAAACAGATTTACTGGCTGGATCACCAGATGAAAATAAAGGAATGTAGTCCTCACACCCAATAAATGGTATGCTGCAATATAATGTTTTCTTTTAAATATAATACTGCTTTAAGGCCCCTTTTCACACGATAAGCCAGCTCGTATCTGCCTGTCCGTTTTCCAGGTGGATCCAAGCGAGCCACCCATTGACTCCTATGGGCAGGCGGATGTCAGCAGGTATGTGTCCGCTGACACCCGTCTGCCATACGATCCGCTTAAAACAGAATGATGGCGATGCGTTTGCCATCCGTCTGGCAGATCGGATCAGATGGGATCTGATGAAAACAGACATGCTGTCCATTTTCGTCCGATCTCCCCATAGAAATCAGCGGGGCTCTGACAGGTCCCTCCCTGTCATCCGTTGGCTCAGCGGAGAACAATGGAGCAATCTCCTGCTGAGCTAGCGGAGTCCGCTGAGCGGATCCGCCCGGTGTGAAAGGGGCCTAAAGCCTCATACACACGATCGGATTATCCAACGGGAATTGTGTGACGACAGCCTGTTGTCGGAAAATCCGACCGTTTGTACGCTCCATCAGACAATTGTCAGATTTTCCGCCAACAAATGTGGGATTACATGCTTTAAAATTGTCCGCCAACAAATGTGTGTTGTCGGATTATCCGATCGTGTGTACACAAGTCCGTCGGACAAAACACCAAAGTACAAACACGCATGCTCGGAAGCAATGCTAACCATTACACAAAGGGTGGCGCTAAAGAGCTGAAAAACCACGTAGTTTCATGTTTGTTGGCCGACAATTCTTTGCCGTTTGTATGCAATACAAGTTCCTGGCCAACGCCCTTCGGAAAAAAGTCCTACGCTTTGTCCGATGAAAATCTGATCGTGTGTATGAGGCTTTAGAGTTGTTGAATTTGGTTAGTTAACCACTTCAGGACCGCACTTATACTATGGCAGGGCTGCCCCGCCGCTGGATCACATTTATTTTTATATATATATATATATATATATAATGTGTGTGATTTGCATTTCTGGTTAGGCCCAGAGCCCCAGCTGTGCTGTTATTCACTGCAGCAGAAGCTGATCATCGGGTCCTGGCCATGATTTTTGACCGAAACTGCTCATCAGATGAGTGAGTGATAGAAGATAGCCCTGTTTAGGTAATCAACACAGGGATTTCTATAGACAGCAGCAATGTGTGGGGAGTAAAATTCAGCATTTTGCTTAGTAAAAACAGCACACAAGTAAACAATGCTAGGCACACATTTAACTCCTTGATTGCTCTAGATGTTCACCCCTTCCCATCTAGTGTCAGTACAGTGACAGTGTATATTAGCACTGATCACTTTATAAGTGTCACTGGCGATGTCTGCAGCAGTTAGTCCCCTCCCAGTGTCAGTTTGTGTCAGAATATCCGACGCACTCCCATTGTAAGTCGCTGATCCCTACCATTAGTAGTATACAAAAAAAAATCCAGTATATCTACCATAGTTTGTAGAAGTTATAACTTTCATGCAAACCAATCAATATACACGTATTGGAATTTTTACCAAAGACATGTAGCAGAATACATTTTGGCCTAAATTAATGAAGAAACTTTATATATTAAAAAAAAAAAATATTGGATATGTTTTATAGCAGAAAGTAAAAATTATTGCCCCCCCCCCCCCCAAATTTCTTTCTCGTACATCACGGGACACAGAGCGACATAGTCATTACTAATGGGTTATATAGTTACCGTCAGGTGCTGGCACTGGCAACTTCCAAAACCGGAAGTACCCTCCCCTATATAAGCCCCTCCCATCCGGGAGCACCTCAGTTTTTTGCCAGTGTCTAAGGTGTTGGCCAAGAAGAAACATGTGTTTTTCACTGAGCTTGCGTACAGGTTCTTTTGGGCCTCAGTAAGCTATTCCGGATCCGACCAAAAAAGCTTCATAGCTAAACGGTCGGTACCCGGGCCTTGCAGAGAAGAGCAAGGTTCTGCCTGTAATGCTTCTCTTAGGAGAGCTGGACCCTGGGATCCAGAGCTCTGGTCATATCCACGACCAAGATGTTTTCTGTGCAGGGTGCTATACAGGTCCAGGGGAGTGGAATCCTTGGGAACCCGGTCCCTGAAGGTTTGATTACAATGCCTGCCGTGATAGGTGAAGTTTGGGCTTTTGTGGACCAAACAAAGTCCTGCGGCGGGGAACAGGTAAGTGGGGGCCCCCAGGAACTTGGTTCTATTGGGGGACCCCCAAGCCTAATTTGTCTTTCTGTCTGTTACCTAACGGTATTCCCGCTAATATCTGTGCATGCCTGTAACTACTAAAAAAAAAAAAAAATGTAATAATTTTTAATGGTGGTCAAGAAAAAAAAAAAAAAAAAAAAGAATGTTTTTTTTATATATGTTTAGTATATTAAACTGCGGTACCTGTGTTTGTCCACTAGAGGCCGCTGTGGAATGTTTTTCTTGTCATATGGACTAGTTTCTTCTCAGAGAGCAAAGTCCAGGCAGCTGGTGAGTTCTCCTACAGGAAACTGTTTCCTCTGCCATGTTGCAGTGTTCGTCTATCCCCCGGCCTGCGGCAAAGGGGGCCCTGGCTCCTGTCCCTGGTTTCCATGTTTGAAAATTAGCGCCGAGGCGCACGTGGCCGCGCGCGTGCGCGTGCACGCGCCTCTATATATAGAGGTGGCCGGAAAAAGGGGCGGGGCCTGGGGGATGACGCTCTGTGCGCGCCGCAGCGCTTCTGCGCATGTGCGGGCGTCCCAGCAGGTTTTTAAAAAGCCACATTATTGCAGTAAGCTGGCTATGAAGTACAGAGACAGAGCTGGCAACATTTAAAGGCATACAGCAAGCGGTTGATACAGGCATCCCCTAGAAAGGCACATTAGTAGACACCAACTGTGATATAGCAGCAATTGTGCTAGACTATTCTCAGTAAAAGTGGTGTATTACGGCTGGAATACCTCAGCTTTAGGCTTAGGAATATGCCGTCCAGTAGCTCCGGAACTGAATCTTCCAGGAAGCGAAGGGGGTCTCATCGGGCTCTGAGGATCTTGGGCATACTCCTGCTGCACCAGTCTCCCCTGAAGTTCAGAGGTAAGTGACCGTAGAGACCCCGCAGGGGTACTTGGTACTGTGGCTGTCCTCAGTCACCTGCTCCTGTGTATGTAACAGAGGAGGTTTTTTCCTCAGCTCTGGGAGGATTAGAGAGAGATTGTCAAAATTTATCGCTGCCTCCCTGTCAGGGAAAGCACGCCCGATCTCCGTCTCCTCCTTCAGAGTGCCTGTTAGCAGAGCAACAGTCCCATACAGGGATCGACCTGCCTGAAGGGGATCAGGATAAGGTTGATTCTGTTATAGAGAAATCAAATAGTGGGGGAACCTTTTCTCAGCATCTCAAGCTGAAAGATTATGGGTTCAGTCTCTGACTAACATGGTCCGATCAGCATTTAAAAATGCACCTTGCGGAACCATCAACCACTACTGTATCCTCGTTGGGGTCGCTAGAAGCCCCCAGACTGTTTGTTCTTTTCCACTTCACCCTTTACTGAAAGGGCTCATTTACCAGGATTGGGAACGTCCTGAGAAAATATTTATTCCCCGAAGAGATTTCCGGTGGTCTATCCCATGGAGGATAAGTTCATCAAAAAAAAAAAAAAAATGGAAAGGTCCCTACAGTGGACGCAGCCATCTCTTGTATGTATAAATCACTGACATGTCCAGTGGATAATGTCCAAATGTTCAAGAACCCAATAGATAAAAGATTGGAGTCCTTATGAAAATCTGCTTGGTGATACAACCAGCAGTAGCAGCTATTGGGGTCTGCTAAGCAGTGAAGGATCAGTTGAAACAGGTCTTGAGGGACTTGACAGATCAGCAGGCTTTGCCCTAGCTGATCTACCTAGAGCCTTAGGCTTTGCGGTTGACGCCATAGAGGATTCAGTCCATCAGGCCTCCCGCCTTACGCTGTCTATAGTACATATGCGTAGGCTCCTATGGCTCAGAAACTGGTCTGCTGAAGCTCCCTGTAAAGAATGGCTGGTTAGCGTCCCATTTCATGGTGAACGCTTATTCAGGGAAAACCTGGACAAATATATCCAGAAAATTTCCAGCGGTAAAAATACGCTCTTGCCGATTAAAAGCAGAGTTAGAGGTCCCTCTTTAAGAGGCCTGCTTCTCCAGTCCCTGGGGCATCGGCTGTGTAACAGTTCCGACGGCCTCCTCGGTCAAATCCCGGGGGTAAAAAACAGGGACAGTAGCAGGGTAATGAGAAACCCTGGGTCAGGGGAGGTACAAAACCTCCCCCAAAATTAAATTCATTGAAGCCCCCACTCAGTCGGGTGGGGGGAGGACTCCAGTTGTTCGCAAGAGACCTGGCGGGACACGATCAAGACAGATAGGTGCTCTCCGCAGTAGGTTTGGGATACAGTTTGGAGTTAAAAGACTCTCCTCCTTCCCATTTTTGAGGTCAAACGTGCCAAGGGATCCCCGGAAGAGAGAGTCCCTCCTGTTGGCACTAGAACAACTATTGCTCCAAGGAGTAATTATGGAGGTTCCCCTGGAAGAATGAGGGTTCGGGTTTTACTCAAACCTCTTTACAGTCCCGAAGCAAACGCGGACGGGAGGCCCATATTAATTCTAAAAGGGCTATACAAATTCCTGTATATCAGGACTTTCCGATGGAGTCGATCCGATCGGTGGCCACTGCCCTACAAGGGGAGGATTGGTTAGCCACGATCGACATCAAAGATGCTTATTTGCACATTCCCATCTTTCCAGTCCACCAAAAATTTCTACGCTTTGCAGTAGAAGGGCGCCATTTTCAGTTCAGAGCCTTACCCTTCGGTCTGGCCACAGCACCAAGAGTGTTCACAAAAATTCTGGCCCCATTATTGACCAATCTAAGAACACGAGGTGTAACGATAATGGCATATCTAGACGACTTGTTGCTGATAGACCACTCAGTGGAAAAACTAGAAGTGGTTGTTCACGAGACAATCAAGTATCTGGAATATCACGGTTGGATTATCAACCGAGACAAGTCAGCCCTAAAACCAGTCAAAAGTCTGGAATACTTGGGGCTAAGGCTGGATTCAGACCAGAGAAAAATTTTCTTGTCTCGAGAAAAGGGGTCGTCTTTGAGAGATTTGATCCACTTAGTGGGTTCAAAAAGACAGCCATCCATACGCCTGTGCATGAGGCTGCTGGGAAAAATGGTGGCATCATTCGAAGCAGTACCCTACGGTCAATTCCATTCAAGGAAGTTGCAAAGGGCCATACTGTCAGCCTGGAACAAAAAAGTTCAGGCTCTGGACGTACCAATGTCCTTGTCCCCTTCCGTTCGCAGAAGCCTCCGTTGGTGGTTGGTTCCCCGGAATCTGGAAAGAGGGAAATCCTTCAGTCCGATTTCTTGGAAGGTGGTCACTACAGATGCCAGCCTTTTAGGCTGGGGAGCAGTACTGGAGCAATGGTCTCTCCAGGGCAGATGGTCGGATGCGGAAAAGGCCCTGCCCATCAATCTCTTAGAGATACGAGCAGCCCGGTATGCCCTAGTAGCATGGACATCCAAACTCCAAGGGTCCCCTGTCAGAGTTCAGTCAGACAATGCCACAGCAGTGGCATATATCAATCGTCAGGGGGGCACCAGGAGTCGTGCAGCCCAAAGGGAAGTAAATTACATCCTGAGATGGGCAGAAAGATATGTCCCAGCCATATCTGCGGTATTCATTCCAGGGGTGGAGAATTGGAAGGCGGACTTTCTAAGTCGCCAACAATTATGCCCAGGGGAATGGTCCCTTCATCCCGAGGTTTTCCGGACAATATGTCAGCGGTGGGGAACACCGGATGTAGATCTGCTAGCATCCAGGTTCAACACGAAAGTGGACAGGTTTGTCTCTTGGACAAGGGATCCCCTAGCGTGCGGCTCGGATGCCCTAGTGTTCCCTTGGGATCAGTTCAAGCTGATATATGCATTCCCACCGCCACAATTGTTACCTCGATTACTCCGCAGAATCAGGGTAGAAAAGAAACCAGTGATTCTGGTGGCTCCAGCGTGGCCCCGAAGAGCATGGTACGCGGAGATTGTAAAAATGTCTGTGGGGAGGCCTTGGACCCTCCCACATCGTCCGGACCTGCTTTCGCAGGGACCGATATACCACCCTTCCTTACCAGCCCTAGGTTTGACGGCCTGGCTATTGAAGCCCACATTCTAAAAAGGAGAGGGCTCTCTAATGCTGTGGTGTCTACCATGATCAATGCCAGGAAACCGGTATCCAGGCAGATCTACTATAGAATCTGGAAGGCGTACATCGCCTGGTGTGAGGCCAGGAAATGGCATCCACGTAAATACGTAATAGGTAGAATTCTGGACTTCCTACAATGGGCTGTAGATAGGAAGCTTGCCTTGAGTACTATCAAAGGTCAGATTTCGGCCTTGTCAATATTTTTTCAAAGTCCCTTGGCTTCGCATTCACTAGTCAAAGCCTTTTATACAAGGAGTGATGCGTATTAGTCCTCCGGTTAATATTCCCATATGTCCATGGGATCTAAACTTGGTTCTGTCGGTTCTACAGAAACAACCATTTGAACCAGTACAGCATATTTCCTTAGTGCTTCTCACCAGGAAATTGTTTTTTCTAGTAGCCATTTGTTCGGCTAAAAGAGTATCGGAATTAGCAGCTATGTCCTGTAAGGAGCCATATCTGGTTATCCATAAGGACAGAGTAGTGTTACGTCCTCATCCAGCCTTTCTTCCTAAGGTGGTATCGAGTTTTCATTTGAACCAAGATGTGGTTCTTCCTTCTTTTTTCCCCAAGCCTACTTCGGTAGAGGAAAAGTTATTGCATTCTTTGGATGTAGTAAGAGCAGTTAAAGCTTATCTAAAAGCCACTGCTCAGATTCGCAGAACGGATACTTTGTTTATTCTGCCGGAAGGCCCCAGAAAGGGTCAGGCAGCGTCAAAATCTACTTTAGCCAAGTGGATTCGACAGGTCATAATACAAGCCTATAGCTTGAGAAGTAGACCGCCTCCGTTCAAAGTTAGGGCGCACTCCACGAGAGCAGTTGGAACTTCATGGGCAGTGCATCACCAGGCCTCCCTGGCTCAAGTCTGTAAGGCCGCAACATGGTCTTCAGTACACACGTTTACTAGGTTCTACCAGGTGGACGTTAGAAGTCAGGAGGATGTCGCCTTTGGGCGCAGTGTGTTGCAGGCCGCAAAAGATCCTCATGTCTGATAGCGCTCAGCTTATATATGGTGTATCCCCCCCCTCATTTGGCATTGCTTTAGGACATCCCATTAGTAATGACTATGTCGCTCTGTGTCCCGTGATGTACGAGAAAGAAAATAGGATTTTTATAACAGCTTACCTGTAAAATCCTTTTCTTGGAGTACATCACGGGACACAGAGCTCCCGCCCCTCTTTGGGGACACTTATTGCTTTGCTACAAAACTGAGGTGCTCCCGGATGGGAGGGGCTTATATAGGGGAGGGTACTTCCGGTTTTGGAAGTTGCCAGTGCCAGCACCTGACGGTAACTATATAACCCATTAGTAATGACTATGTCGCTCTGTGTCCCGTGATGTACTCCAAGAAAAGGATTTTACAGGTAAGCTGTTATAAAAATCCTATTTTTTGGTCTTTCATTTTATAGAGCAAAAAATAAAAAACCCAGAGGTAATCAAATACCACCAAAAGAAAGCTCTATTTGTGTTACAAAAATTATCAACATTTTGTTTGGGTACAGTGTTACATGGCTGCGCAATCGCCAGTTAAATTGGCGCAGTGCTAAATAGCAAAAAACGTCCCGGTCATGAAGGGGGTAACATTTTTCTAGGCTGAAGTGGTTAAAGGTCTCATCATTTACTTGCTGGTAGACCTTTTCATGTACAGATGATCTTACATTTATGTCTACAGTTATGTCTGCTTTTAAACAGTTGCCTCCCTCCTCCTACCTATGTTGTATACTGCTGGTAAAAAAGATGCATGTAAATCTCTTTTCGCTCTGCTCCCTGAGAGGTTTGACGTCACGGCTCCCAGAATGCAGCCCTGTTTTTAAGCTCTCCATGCTCTCTGAGGACTTCTGGGAAAAATAGTGAGCCAATTAAACAAACAATCATGAAATTAAAATGTTTGTAGCACACCATGTGTTGCCATATTTACTGTTGTTTGAATTATTTTTACAGTGTTAAAAATCATAGATTGCTACAGAGGTGTTGTAGTATTATAAATAGAAGAAAAAAAACAATATAAAATGATTTTTGTAGCAGGCAAGTTGTTGCTTGGACCAAACATCACTGTTACCTGTTTTAATTGTCTGGTGCAGGTACCTGTTTTCGTCAATTGGGTTTAAAGGAGTTGTAGAGGCAGAAGGATTTTTTTTAACTTAATGCATTCTATGCATTAAGATAAAAAACCTTCTGTGTGTAGCAACCACCCCAGCACCCCCTAATACTTACCTGAGCCCCATCTTCATTCATCAATGTCCACGAATCCCTCTGCTGTCTGGGAATCTCCCTCTTGATTGTCTCGGACACAGCAGCGGCGCAATTTGGCTCCCGCGGCTGTCAATCAAAGTCATTTAGCCAATCAGGGGAGAGAGGGGGCGGGGCCAAATGGCTGCTTCATATCTGAATGGACACACAGAGCTGCAGCTCGGCTTGGGTGCCCCAATAGCAAGCTGCTTGCTGAGGGGGCACTCAACAGGAGGGAGGGGCTAGGAGCAGCAAAGAGGCACCCGAGAAGAGAAGGCACCAGGCTGTTTGTTTGTGTTTTTTTTAAACGTGACTTTACAATCACTTTAAGGCCTGTTTGTACTAGGTCATTTTTTTATGAGGCACGTTATGTGTGTTGGTTACACTGCAGTGCCAGTGATTCTGAATGGTGCTCCAATGCACCTACACAACCCACTGCAGCACATCACAACCGCTCTCTGCTGAAAACGGGTCACAGGAGTGCAAAACTAAATGCACTCCTGTGACCCAGAGGAGAAGCCCAGCCGAATGAGCTCAGGCTGGACTTCTCCTTTGTGATTAGCCCATTCGATTTTTAAAAGGCTGCCTAACACAGCACACCACAATGGCTGTGGCCTTGAAAACCTCACTGTGTGCAATCTCCCTTTATCCCTAAAACGAAATTTGCTTTTGTTATTGGGGGTCTGATCTCATGGCCAAACCTTTATTGAAAAGAACACTCCTGCACTGTGTAACTTCAAATTCAAGTTAGTAGTGGCTTTTCCTATATTTCTATTCTGCCAGCTTCTCTTTAAAGTGACTGATTCATTTATCAAATATATTTATATTCTTAGTACCATATGAAACAAGTACATGTATCTTTCTTTTTGTATTCAAATTTATAGGACTGGTGCCAGGGTTACTAAATTTGGGGAACACTTGTTTCATGAATTCCTTGCTGCAAGGTTTGTCTGCCTGTCCTTCATTTATTCGTTGGCTTGAGGCGTTTACTTCTCAGTACCAGCTTGAACAGAAAGACGCAGCTCCTCGAAATCTGTCTGGTACTTTGCTACAGCTTTTAAAAGGTATTAAAACCAACTCAAATGCATCTATACTGTAATCGAACACCTCTCTGTTCTGACTTTCCTGCTTCTGTAAATTTCTAAATGTTCAAAGGTTGTGGGACAAATGCCAGACAATTGTTTATGAAATGCTTTTTTTTTTTTTTTCTGAAGCAGTGGATTAGAGTTCAGATAGAGCTTGTTATTTTGTCCAGGTCTGCTTAAAATGGTTTTAAAGCTAGAAGGATTTTTTACCTTAATTTATTACCTGCGTTAAGGTAAAAAAACATCCACTAGTTGTTCCCTCCACCCCCCTCCCTAAATACGTACCTGAGTCCTGTATCAATCCAGTGCTGTGCCCATCTGCAGTATCACTGGTTCTCTCTTTCCTCTCTCACAGGCTCAGAGACAGCAGCGGGAGCTATTGGCTCCTCCTGCTGTCAATCAAATCCTGTGAGAAGGAAGCAGGGCTGAGCTGCACTGTGTGTGTCAATGGATGCACCCAGCCTGGCTTGGAAGCGATCCCCCAGTTGTGCCACTATGAGAAATGGCTTCCTATGGGGGAGCATTGAGAAGAGTCATTGAGACCGCCAGCAGGGGACCGCACAGAGCTGGTAAGTTTGTTATTAAAAAAAATATATATATATATATATATATATATATATATATATATATATATATATATATATGCCTTTACAATGGCTTTAAACACCATCCAGCAAAGCCACTGCTCAAGCGTGGTACCAAGAAAGGGAGATTTCCCAGACTTGCTTTAAGAATTTTTTTATATGCATATTTAATGCATGTCATTCTCACTAAACATAATTTATCTTAAACAATAAGTTCACCATTTAAAATAAAATAGATAAATAAATGCACATATTTTTCAACGAATTTGGATTTTTTTTTAATAGAAGCTTTGCACCTGTGATCAGCAAATCGTGGGTGTAATGTAGGGTTTTCGGCAGAATGTCAATGTAAGCTGTTTACTTGTACCTCGTATGGGCAGTCAGTTACACACAGGAACCATCAGTGAACTACCTGGAGCACTCACCAGTGCTCTGGTAGTTCATTGATAACTACAAGTTGTCAGCCGCAAAGGCTGACGCTAGTTGTAGTTTTCCCTTTCACAGAATGTTGTGAATGAATGATACAGCTGGTTAGGCAGAGCCCTGCACGGCCACGTTTTTCTTTAAATTGTGACCGTGAGTTCAAGGAGAAGATCCCTGGTTTGCTGTCTGTCGCTAGAGGCACCGTATTGGGGAGAGGCTGCAGCAGTGGGAACATGTTCCACCCTAAAAACTTCAGGAACGTGTTCCCAAAGGTGAACTTCTCCTTTAAAAGAGAATTATGGCCAAAGCTCTTTTGGCCATACTTCTCTTCTCAGTCAAAGGAGTGCACTTATTTCTACATTCCTGTGACCCACAGGCTAAAGCCTGCTGTTTGCTGATGTCATAGAGTCGGTCCAGGCTGTGCAGGGATCCTGACAATAATGTCGGAATCCACCCAGATGCCTGACCGACACGGTGCTGAGAGACTGAAGCAGCCACTCCCTCCCCCTCCACAGCCTGGCACTCCAGTGAGCACTGAAGGGGCAGAGCAGAGAGTCGCTGACTTATAGTCAACACTCTCTGCTCAGTGAAAACTGAGAACTAAGGGATAATGTGATCACTCAGTTCTCGGTCTTAAGCTGGCAGGAGACAGATTCAGCATTGGACCAATGCTGCAGCCACATACAGTAGGTGAGAATATACGTTTGTTTGTTTGTTTTTTTTTGTTTTTTTTATTCAATTCTGTAATTCTCCTTTTAAAGCCACGTGTTTGCAATAAAATAGAAAAGTGAAAAATAAGTGTGTGTGTGTGTGTGTGTGTGTTTTAATAGATACTATGCATTATATGGTGTTTTTTTTTTTATTGGACTCTATTCATTATTTGATTTGAAACAAAGAGTGAGAGCCAGTGGAGCACAGATACTACATGCTTCAAGTGGAACTTAAAGTGTCAAAATCTAACTAAGGCTAAACCTGCTCCCTTCCACATTTTAAGACTATTCTATCTAACCTATGAAAGAAAAGATGCCTATACTTACCTATTCTGAAGGGGCTTCGGTAGAGCTGCACGATTAATCGTTAAAGAATCAGATCACAATTCCTTCCCCCTCGCGATCTTAACAAAGCATTTTCCCGATTCTATGCAGAGTTCTCTGCTCACAGCTGACAGCTGTCTAAAAAAAAATAAGGCAGCCTGACAAGTTTATGACAAGCCTAGACAGAGATAAGGTGAAACATTGTAACACTTCATCCTTTAAGATCAAAGGGATGAACTTTGGTCTGTAAATAAGGAAAGTTTAACCACTTAAAGACTAAGGCTTTATGTACACAGGACGTTTTTACAGCCTCTCCTGAACGATTTAAGTTGACAGATAGTAACCCACGTTTAAAACGTCCGTTTTGCCACATTTACATGCCGCGTTTCGCCGCATTTGCGTTAAGCGTTTTAAAAAATAGCCAAAACTGAAAAATGCCTGTAAACGAAACGCAGCTAAATGCGAGTTACCGTGTTTAGCCGTGTTTAGAAGCGTTTGGTGCTTGAAATGCCTCTAAACACAGATTCTGAACGCATTTTTTTGCATTCCAAAAAAAGCCGCTAAACTCAACTGCCTAGAAACTACTATAAACGACCCTGTGTACATGTACTGATAAGATAACATTGAGGAGAAATCAGGGGCAGCTGAAAAAAGTCAGTTTACCAGCAGCAGTGTACATGAGGCCTTAACCTTTTTCTAACACTTGTTGTTTACAAGGTAAAATCAGTATTTTTTGCTAGAAAATTACTTGGAACCCAAAACATTATATATATATATATATATATATATATATATATATATATATTTAGCAGAGACCCTAGAGAATAAAATGGTCGTTGTTGCAATATTTTATGTCACACTGTATTTGCGCAGCGGTCTTTCAAATGCGATTTTTGGGGAAAAAACACACTTTAATAAATTAATAAAAAACTAAACAGTAAAGTTAGCCCAATTTTTTTGTATAATGTGAAAGATGATGTTACACTGCGAGAAACGCGTTCTTTATTCCAAGCAAAAAAAAATTCTTATTTTGGCCAGAATCGTGCAGCTCTAGGCTCTGGTCCGGTCACAATGTCTCTCCAGCGACCGCTTCAGTGTAGAGTAGAGATAGCTGACAATGGCTTAAAATGCCTGCACAATGATGTCGTTCATATGCTCACTATGGAGCAGTCGACAACAAATGTCCCTCCTCTATTCTAAAGCCAGCGTTGGGAACCGCTCATTTGACTGGACAAGAGCGGCTTCAGAAAAGGTAAGTATAGGCATCTTTTCATTTTACAGGGAAGATAGAATAGGCTTAGAATGGGGGTAGGAGTAAATTTAGCTTTAGCTAGATTTTGACTGAACTTCCACTTTAACTGTATCTGAGCACCACAAACTGAAAATGCTATTTAATTTTAATATTCAAAACAAACTCGCTCATCCATTTATGTCTCCATTTATTTTCTTGAGAAATCAGTTTGAAAAATACCCCCTAGAATTTCCAGGCATGGCCATCTTGAGTAAGGGTGGATTATTTGTGTAGCATTCACTTTCTGGAATCCATCTGCCCTTAGCTCAGGCAGGCAGGAGGGCCTGCTTAGCTGAGAAAACCCCTCCTCTAGATGAAAAAAACAAATATAACGATTCTGGGATTTATGCCATCATTTTGGCCTAGGCCAGAAGCCAGGAAGCAACTGACGAATTGTAAAGAAAAAAAAGTTAAAGACAAGTAAATAAATTATACCTTTATATCTATTTACTAAGGCTAATAGATTAGGATTAGACATAGTTAATGTTGATTGACAGAGTTTAGTTCTGCTTTCATTTAGGGTTGTCCCGATACCACTTTTTTAAGACCGAGTACAAGTACCGATAATTTTTTCAAGTACTCGCCGATACTGATAATTTTTTTCTATCTTTTGTGACAGTGGCACATGTGTCAGTAGTTTTTTTATTTTTTACAATTTATTTAATTTTTTTTAATTTATTTTTTTACAATACTTTCTTTTTTAAAGGGGGGATGGACAGTGTCAGTGTGTTTTTTATTTTATTTTTTAATTTTTTTTTATTATTTATTGCAATTCTTCTTCTTTTTTTTTTTTATCAGCCCTGTTGGGGGGCTTTGGTGAGATATCAGGGGTCTTAACAGACCTCTGACATCTCCCCTTTGAGACAGGGAAAGGGACTAGGGACACAGATTCCCCAGTCCCTTTCTCAGCAGCCTCAGCTGCGCTGAAAATGAATGGAGAGAAGACAGCGGCTCCTTTCTATTCATAAACTGAAACATCGTTTCATATTCAGTTATCAGCTATGGGCAAAAATCATGTGTTTTCAAATTGGTTTCCAGGTATGGTAAATCTCTTCCAAAGTGAGAAGTTCACTTGCTAGGCCAATCCCCTACCCACTGACCCTGAATTCACCATGTTACCCCTACTGAACCTTTCCTTTGCAGGAACCCTCAGAAATGCTTGTGACCTGACCAGGCGGCATCCCTCTCCTCTTACTCCCAGGAGGCAGTACTCACACTGAATAAATAATATAATTTTTTATTAACGTTAAGACACTTTTTTTTGTTTCCTAAGCTTTATCTAACCAGGAGGCTGCAGAAGAAGAGTTGATAGATGCCAGTCCTCTCCTTGATGTTCTCCGGACGTACAGGTGGCAAATTTCTTCTTTTGAAGAGCAGGTTAGTGAAGTGCTACTTCACTTTGATATATTTTGCTCTGCCAGCTACTTGAATTGTGCACAGACTGGCTTCTAATCATCTTACTTCATTTTAAATTATATGTAGACATTTGAAGCATAGCTAAACCTAATCATTACATTTAATCTACAGCTTTCATTAAATAAAACCTGAGATCCGAACATGAAGGTCCTTGTTGAGGCATTTCCTGTTAACGGGTGACGTCGCTGTCAATTTTTTTCCAATTGCTTTCCGGCATTGTTACCTTGTCGGATGAGCTTTTAGTGGAAACTATAAGCAGCCATGCTCATTGTATATGCAAGTTTTGCTGCTGGCCCTATCAGGAAGCCTATACTAAACAGTGGCATACAGCTGTTTCTGGAGCACATGCATTATAGACAGATAGCAATTGTTTGATACATAGTACTTTAGAAAAAGCAGTATTAAACCCAAAGCAAACATTTTGTTATATCGCAGCTTACTAATTCTTGTTGTGATGGCTGCATTTAGGGCTGCTGCTAGAAATCATGGGGCCCCGTAAGAACCTTCCTGACGGGGGCCCCCCTAACCCCACCTCAAACCCCCCTCGAGGTACAGCGGCACTGACTTTTATCCACCTATGCCCCGGAAATGAAAAAAAAATCCCTCCTCTGCTCCCACCTCCTGGGCCCCTCTGTTGTCATGGTGGGGCCCAAGGAAATGTAGTTTAAGTCCTGGTAAGCAAGTAGGAGTGGGGGTGTGGTCTGGTAAAATCAATGTATTCTATTAGGTAGAAATGAACAATAAAGCTGCCCGGGTCCCCCTGTTTAGCTGATGAGGCCTGGGCCCATGCAACAGGACCAGTTGTACTGCCTTGTCAGTGGCCGTGGCTGCATTTGTTTCCTTTTTTAAGCTTGCTTTCTTTTATTTTCATCTGGTAATCCAGCCAGCAAGTCTGTTGTTTTTCACAGCACAAACTCTCCAGCAGAATGCATCAGTTTACATGGATGAGACAAACCACTTAACACTGGCAGGGGTCATTAAAATGTTAAGCTTTTATTCATGTAAAGCTTTATCCCAAAAATAAAAATAAAATATTTGCTATAACTGCTTATAAAGTGTGAGCTGAAATTTGGCTTCAATTTGTTAGTGGTTCAACATCTTCTAGTACAGTGGTCATTAACCCTGTCCTCAGGACCCACTAACAGGCCATATTTTAAGAATTACCTTGGAGAGATGCAGACTAGAATACTGCAATCACTGAGCAGCAAATGATATCACCTGTAATGTATTTCAGTTATCTTGCAAACCTGGCCTGTTGGTGGGCCCTGAGGACAGGATTGACGACCACTGGTCTAGTACATCTAACACCCCCCTTCTGCCAAACTGATGTGCTTCCTATGCTCATTCCTCCAGAGTTGTGTCTCACTATTACAGGAGGTGTGTTTCTGGCCAGATCACCAGGTGAAAAGAAAAGGGATGCAGCCACCACATCTAAGCATTGGTAAGCTGCAATATATTACATTTTTGGTTTTGGGTATAATACCTGTTTAAAGCAGTATTGCACCCAAAAGCAAACCTTTGTTATACTGCAACTTTTTTTTAGTTGTGATGGTTGCATTTGTTTTCTTGTTTAGGATTTCTTTCTTTTATTCTGACTTGGTGATGCAGCCAGTAAACCTGTTTTTCAGTTCTGCAGATGTAGCAGTTACAGGGTTGAGACAAACCATTTACCTCTGACAGGGGTGATTACAACAGTCGGCTTTTATTTATGTAAAACTGTAATCCCAAAAGGAAAAAAAAATGATTCTGTATCTGCTTATAAACTGTTAGCTGGAGTTCAACTTCATTTTGTTAGTGTATTTAAATCTGCTAGTGCATCTAACACTCCCCTCCCCCCATATTAACAGCGCTGCTCTCCAAAGGTGGGAGGGAAGTAAAGCCTAAAAAAAGAAAAAGAATACAGCCCCCCACATCTAATGAATAGTAAGCTGAAACATGTTACATTTTTGGTTTAGGGTTTCATCCTGCTTAAATGGCACCCTTCCAAAATAACCTAAAGCCCCCAAAATGAAAAAGCGCCTCCGTTACTGCAGATGCCCTTTGAAAAAGAATGTTTTTGTCTTAGTCACAGGGCTAAAAACGGTGCTTTTATAATGTGGCGTGCTCTTTGTTTACACAGGATGCACATGAATTATTTCATGTGTTGACATCATCATTAGAAGAAGAGAGAGATCGTCATCCCCATGTACCACACCTCTTTGACATTCATGCTTTGGAGGTGAGAATGTTTTATATTCAGATTTAAATGGTTTGCTTTCCTATTTATAGAATAATCTGTTATGTGTGGCACATCATGTTCTGCCTGTCTCGTTTTGGCTTTGATCAACAGATTTCACCAAAGCACAAAAACATTATTTTACGTTCTTAATTTAACTTGTTCTAGAGCTGCTCAAGAATACTTTCATTGCAGGTCACCCAGGTTTGTGAACAGCAGATTCACTGCAGAACAGAAGGTGGGTAATGCTCAATCTGTCAAGTCTTTTGCTTATTACAAATCAACTGAAATGATGTGGCAACTGAACTAGGGCAGCCAGTCAATGGGTAGTTCTTTATGTCTGGGTATTTTAGTGAGAATAATGGGAAGTCAGGTGGGACAGTTGGAGTCTGATGCCCAACCTGGCTGAAGTGTATTGTGTGGAAACTTAAAGATATTCTGACTATGAAAGACAAAGTGCATAATAACATACACAATTGAAAATCATGTTTACATATTTTTGACGATAGATGATTAGTAAAAAAAATACTTTATGGTGCAAAAAATAAATTAACCACTTCAGCCCCGGAAGAATTTCCCCCCTTCCTTACCAGAGCACTTTTTGCGATTCTGCACTGCGTTGCTTTAACGGACAATTGCGCGGTCGTGCGACGTGGCTCCCAAACAAAATTGACGTAATTTTTTTCCCACAAATAGAGCTTTCTTTTGGTGGTATTTGATCACCTCTGCGGTTTTAATTTTTTGCGCTATAAACAAAAATCGAGCGACAATTTTGAAAAAAATTCAATATTTTTTACTTTTTCCTATAATAAATATCCCCCAAAAAATCGTTAAAAAAAACAATCTTTCTTTCTCGTACATCACGGGACACAGAGCGACATAGTCATTACTAATGGGTTATATAGATACCGTCAGGTGCTGGCACTGGCAACTTCCAAAACCGGAAGTACCCTCCCCTATATAAGCCCCTCCCATCCGGGAGCACCTCAGTTTTTTGCCAGTGTCTAAGGTGTTGGCCAAGAAGAAACATGTGTTTTTCACTGAGCTTGCGTACAGGTTCTTTTGGGCCTCAGTAAGCTATTCCGGATCCGACCAAAAAAGCTTCATAGCTAAACGGTCGGTACCCGGGCCTTGCAGAGAAGAGCAAGGTTCTGCCTGTAATGCTTCTCTTAGGAGAGCTGGACCCTGGGATCCAGAGCTCTGGTCATACCCACGACCAAGATGTTTTCTGTGCAGGGTGCTATACAGGTCCAGGGGAGTGGAATCCTTGGGAACCCGGTCCCTGAAGGTTTGATTACAATGCCTGCCGTGATAGGTGAAGTTTGGGCTTTTGTGGACCAAACAAAGTCCTGCGGCGAGGAACAGGTAAGTGGGGGCCCCCAGGAACTTGGTTCTATTGGGGGACCCCCAAGCCTAATTTGTCTTTCTGTCTGTTACCTAATGGTATTCCCGCAAAATTCTGTGCATGCCTGTAACTACTAAAAAAATGTAATAATTTTTAATGGTGGTCAAGAAAAAAAATAATAATTTTTTTTTTTATATATATTTAATATATTAGACTGCGGTACCTGTGTTTGTCCACTAGAGGCCGCTGTGGAATGTTTTCTTGTCATGTGGACTAGCTTCTTCTCAGCAGAGCAAAGTCCAGGCAGATGGTGAGTTCTCTTATAGGAAACTGCTTCCTCTGCCATGTTGCAGTGCTCGTCCATCCCCCGGCCTGCGGCAAAGAGGGGCCCTGGCTCCTGTCCCTTGTTACCCTATTTGAAATTAGCGCCGAAGGCGCACGTGCCCGCGCGCGTGCGCGTGCACGCGCCTCTATATATAGAGGTGAGCCGGGAAAGGGGGCGGAGCCTGGGGGATGACGCTCTGTGCGCGCCGCAGCGCTTCTGCGCATGTGCGGGCGTCCCAGCAGTTTAAAAAAAACACAATATTGTAGTGAGCTGGCTATGAAGTACAGAGACAGAGCTGGCAACATTTAAAGGCATACAGCAAGCGGTTGATACAGGCATCCCCTAGAAAGGCACATTAGTAGACACCAACTGTGATATAGCAGCAATTGTGCTAGACTATTCTCAGTAAAAGTGGTGTATTACGGCTGGAATACCTCAGCTTTAGGCTTAGGAATATGCCGTCCAGAAGCTCCGGAACTGAATCTTCCAGGAAGCGAAGGGGGTCTCATCGGGCTCGGAGGATCTTGGGCATACTCCTGCTGCACCAGTCTCCCCTGAAGTTCAGAGGTAAGTGACCGTAGAGACCCCGCAGGGTACTTGGTACTGTGGCTGTCCTCAGTCACCTGCTCCTGTGTATGTAACAGAGGAGGTTTTTTCCTCAGCTCTGGGAGGATTAGAGAGAGATTGTCAACATTTATCGCTGCCTCCCTGTCAGGGAAAGCACGCCCGATCTCCGTCTCCTCCTTCAGAGTGCCTGTTAGCAGAGCAACAGTCCCATACAGGGATCGACCTGCCTGAAGGGGATCAGGATGAGGTTGATTCTGTTATAGAGGAATCAACAGTGGGGGAACCTTTTCTCAGCATCTCAAGCTGAAAGATTATGGGTTCAGTCTCTGACTAACATGGTCCGATCAGCATTTAAAAATGCACCTTGCGGAACCATCAACCACTACTGTATCCTCGTTGGGGTCGCTAGAAGCCCCCAGACTGTTTGTTCTTTTCCACTTCACCCTTTACTGAAAGGGCTCATTTACCAGGATTGGGAACGTCCTGAGAAAATATTTATTCCCCCAAGAGATTTCCGGTGGTCTATCCCATGGAGGATAAGTTCATCAAAAAAAAAAAAAAAAAATGGAAGGTCCCTACAGTGGACGCAGCCATCTCTTGTATGTATAAATCACTGACATGTCCAGTGGATAATGTCCAAATGTTCAAGAACCCAATAGATAAAAGATTGGAGTCCTTATGAAAATCTGCTTGGTGATACAACCAGCAGTAGCAGCTATTGGGGTCTGCTAAGCAGTGAAGGATCAGTTGAAACAGGTCTTGAGGGACTTGACAGATCAGCAGGCTTTGCCCTAGCTGATCTACCTAGAGCCTTAGGCTTTGCGGTTGACGCCATAGAGGATTCAGTCCATCAGGCCTCCCGCCTTACGCTGTCTATAGTACATATGCGTAGGCTCCTATGGCTCAAAAACTGGTCTGCTGAAGCTCCCTGTAAAGAATGGCTGGTTAGCGTCCCATTTCATGGTGAACGCTTATTCAGGGAAAACCTGGACAAATATATCCAGAAAATTTCCAGCGGTAAAAATACGCTCTTGCCGGTTAAAAGCAGAGTTAGAGGTCCCTCTTTAAGAGGCCTGCTTCTCCAGTCCCTGGGGCATCGGCTGTGTAACAGTTCCGACGGCCTCCTCGGTCAAATCCCGGGGGTAAAAAACAGGGACAGTAGCAGGGTAATGAGAAACCCTGGGTCAGGGGAGGTACAAAACCTCCCCCAAAGTTAAATTCATTGAAGCCCCCACTCAGTCGGGTGGGGGGAGGACTCCAGTTGTTCGCAAGAGACCTGGCGGGAAACGATCAAGACAGATAGGTGCTCTCCGCAGTAGGTTTGGGATACAGTTTGGAGTTAAAAGACTCTCCTCCTTCCCATTTTTGAGGTCAAACGTGCCAAGGGATCCCCGGAAGAGAGAGTCCCTCCTGTTGGCACTAGAACAACTATTGCTCCAAGGAGTAATTATGGAGGTTCCCCTGGAAGAATGAGGGTTCGGGTTTTACTCAAACCTCTTTACAGTCCCGAAGCAAACGCGGACGGGAGGCCCATATTAATTCTAAAAGGGCTATACAAATTCCTGTATATCAGGACTTTCCGATGGAGTCGATCCGATCGGTGGCCACTGCCCTACAAGGGGAGGATTGGTTAGCCACGATCGACATCAAAGATGCTTATTTGCACATTCCCATCTTTCCAGTCCACCAAAAATTTCTACGCTTTGCAGTAGAAGGGCGCCATTTTCAGTTCAGAGCCTTACCCTTCGGTTTGGCCACAGCACCACGAGTGTTTACAAAAATTCTGGCCCTTTATTGGCCAATCTAAGAACACAAGGTGTAATGATAATGGCATATCTGGATGTCTTGTTGCTGATAGACCACTCAGTGAAAAAACTAGACGTGGTCGTTCACAAGACGATCAAGTATCTGGAATCTCACGGTTGGATTATCAACCGAGACAAGTCAGCCCTAAAAACCAGTCAAAAGTCTGGAATACTTGGGGCTAAGGTTGGATTCAGGCCAGAGAAAAATATTCTTGCCTCGAGGAAAGGTGTTGTCTTTGAAAGATTTGATCCACTTAGTGGGTACAAAAAAGACAGCCGTCCATACGCCTGTATATGAGGCTGCTGGGAAAAATGGTGGCATCATTCGAAGCAGTACCCTACGGTCAATTCCATTCAAGGAATTTGCAAGGGGCCATACTGTCAGCCTGGAACAAAAAAGTTCAGGCCCTAGACTTACAATGTCCTTGTCCCCTTCCGTTCGCAAGAGCCTCCGTTGGTGGTTGGTTCCCCAGAATCTGGAAAAAAGGAAATCCTTCAGTCCGATTTCTTGGAAGGTGGTCACTACAGATGCCAGCCTTATAGGCTGGGGAGCAGTACTGGAGCAATAGTCTCTCCAGGGCAGATGGTCGGATGCAGAAAAGGCCCTGCCCATCAATCTCTTAGAGATACGAGCAGCCCGGTATGCCCTAGTAGCATGGACATCCAAACTCCAAGGGTCCCCTGTCAGAATTCAATCAGACAATGCCACAGCAGTGGCATATATCAATCATCAGGGGGGCACCAGGAGTCGTGCAGCCCAGAGGGAAGTAAATTACATCCTGAAATGGGCAGAAAGATATGTCCCAGCCATATCTGCGGTATTCATTCCAGGAGTGGAGAATTGGAAGGCGGACTTTCTAAGTCGCCAGCAATTAGGCCCAGAGGAAGGGTCCCTTCACCCCGAGGTTTTCTGGACAATATGTCAGCGGTGGGGAACATCGGATGTAGATCTTCTAGCATCCAGATTCAACGCAAAGGGGGACAGGTTTGTCTCTCGGACAAGGGATCCCCTAGCTTGCGGCTCGGATGCCCTAGTGTTCCCTTGGGATCAGTTCAAGCTGATATATGCATTCACACCGCCAATGGTTACCTCGATTACTCCGCAGAATCAGGGTAGAAAAGAAACCAGTGATTCCGGTGGCTCCAGCGTGGCCCCGAAGAGCGTGGTACGCGGAGATTGTAAAATTTCAGTGGGGAGTCCTTGGACTCTCCCACGTCGTCCGGCTTTCGCAAGGACCGATATACCACCCTTCCTTACCAGCCCTAGGTTTGACGGCCTGGCTATTGAAGCCCACATTCTAAAAAAGAGAGGGCTCTCTAATGCTGTGGTATCTACCATGATCAATGCCAGGAAGCCGGTATCCAGGCAGATCTACTATAGAATCTGGAAGGCGTACATCGCGTGGTGTGAGGCCAAGAAATG
The DNA here is from genome assembly GCA_029206835.1 of Rana muscosa. NCBI lineage: Eukaryota > Metazoa > Chordata > Amphibia > Anura > Ranidae > Rana > Rana muscosa. Next base: position 846,756,387 of record CM055116.1, read on the forward strand.
GCATCCACATAAGTACGTAATAGGTAGGATTCTGGACTTCCTACAGTGGGCTGTAGATAGGAAGCTTGCCTTGAGTACTATCAAGGGTCAGATTTCGGCCTTGTCAATATTTTTTCAAAGGCCCTTGGCTTCGCATTCACTAGTCAAAGCCTTTATACAAGGAGTGATGCGTATTAGTCCTCCGGTTAATATTCCCATATGTCCATGGGATCTAAACTTGGTTCTGTCGGTTCTACAGAAACAACCATTTGAACCATTACAGCATATTTCCTTGGTGCTTCTCACCAGGAAATTGATTTTTCTAGTAGCCATTTGTTCGGCTAAAAGAGTATCGGAATTAGCAGCTATGTCCTGTAAGGAGCCATATCTGGTTATCCATAAGGACAGAGTAGGGTTACGTCCTCATCCAGCCTTTCTTCCTAAGGTGGTATCGAGGTTTCATTTGAACCAAGATGTGGTTCTTCCTTCTTTTTTCCCCAAACCTACTTCGGTAGAGGAAAAGTTATTGCATTCTTTGGATGTAGTAAGAGCAGTTAAAGCTTATCTAAAAGCCACTGCTCAGATTCGCAGAACGGATACTTTGTTTATTCTGCCGGAAGGCCCCAGAAAGGGTCAGGCAGCGTCAAAGTCTACTTTAGCCAAGTGGATTCGACAGGTCATTATGCAAGCTTATGGCTTGAGAAGGAGACCACCTCCGTTCAAAGTTAGAGCGCACTCCACGAGAGCAGTTGGAACTTCATGGGCAGTGCATCACCAGGCCTCCCTGGCTCAAATCTGTAAGGCCGCAACATGGTCTTCGGTACACACGTTTACTAGGTCCTACCAGGTGGACGTTAGAAGTCAGGAGGATGTCGCCTTTGGGCGCAGTGTGTTGCAGGCCGCAAAAGATCCTCATGTCTGATAGCGCTCAGCTTATATATGGTGTATCCCCCCCCTCATTTGGCATTGCTTTAGGACATCCCATTAGTAATGACTATGTCGCTCTGTGTCCCGTGATGTACGAGAAAGAAAATAGGATTTTTATAACAGCTTACCTGTAAAATCCTTTTCTTGGAGTACATCACGGGACACAGAGCTCCCGCCCCTCTTTAGGGACACTTATTGCTTTGCTACAAAACTGAGGTGCTCCCGGATGGGAGGGGCTTATATAGGGGAGGGTACTTCCGGTTTTGGAAGTTGCCAGTGCCAGCACCTGACGGTATCTATATAACCCATTAGTAATGACTATGTCGCTCTGTGTCCCGTGATGTACTCCAAGAAAAGGATTTTACAGGTAAGCTGTTATAAAAATCCTATTTTCCACAGTTTAGGCCGATTCTTCTACATATTTTTGGTAAACAAAAACCGCAATAAGCGTATATTGATTGGTTTGCGCAAAAGTTATAGCGTCTACAAAATAGGGGATAGATTTATTGCATTTTTATTTTTTTACTAGTAATGGCGGCGATCTCCGATTTTTATTGCGAGGGACATATCGGACACTTTTGACACACATTTTTGGGACCATTCACATTTATACAGCGATTAGTGCTATAAAACTGCACTGATTACTGTATAAATGTGACTGGCAGGGAAGGGGTTAACGCAAGGGGGCGCCGAAGGGGTTAAATATGTTCCCTAGTGAGTGATTCTAACTGTAGGGGGAGGGGACTCACAAGGGGAGGAGACCGATCGGTGTTCCTCTGTACTGGGAACACACATCAGTCTCCTCACCTCTGACAGGACGTTGATCTGTGTGTTTACACACACAGATCCACGGTCCTGCTGTGATTGCGGGCAATCGCGGGTGCCCGGCGGACATCGTGGGCACGCGCACTGGGTCCCGAGCGATGCCGCACGCGCACGCCCCCTAGACGGCCGGGAAGCCCAAGACGTCATATGATGTCCACCCAGGATGGGAGATCCCATCTGTGGACGTCATTTTACTATGGGCGGGTAGGGAAGTGGTTAAAGAGCAATTTTAAAACAGTCCAATAATACTGTACAGACATCCATAAGATGGCTGCAGCTCCTCTGGTCAGAACTGATGCCTCTGTATAATAAAACCGCAAAGAGATAGAAAACAGGGGTGCCGCCATCTAAGTGTAGATTTCATTATAACCAATCATAAAATTAAATTGCATTCCTTATCGCCTGTTTGTTTCTGTAGGATTTGACTGTATCTGCGTCTCCTTCTTGTTTTTCTGATTCTTCCATTTATCGTCAATACTCAGTTTCTTGGAAAAAGCCTCAGGCAATGAAAAACAAACATGTTGGACAGATCTATTTTTCTTCTTATATGCTTGTTGTGGACTCTGGCAACATAGAGTTTCTTATTCTCGTGTAATGTAACACCTAAATGGACAATGCTAACCTCTACAAATGACATGTATTGTTCTTGACCTCTGTTACAATTGAATTCTTGACAAATTTGCCATGTTGTCTGGCCTTTCTATACCCATTGAATTCAACTTTGTCATATACGTACCGTGAAGTGATTGTATTCGTATACCGTACGTTTGTGTTTGGATTCTGTTATGTTCACTTGTCTTTTCAAAATACTAAATAAATATTTGAGGAAAAAATAATTGCACTGGCACATCCACTAGTCCATGAACATCTGTAGAGTACAACAGGAGAACAGCCAGGTACTGCAGAGTAACCCCTGGAAGTGGCTGTAATATCATGCAGAGTACACCATGGAGGCATAGCACAATGATGCAGAGCTGAGCCAGGAAGCAGCCGGGAGTGAACTCACCAGCTGGTGAGTTTCCGGTCCTGGGGCCACTGGTGCATTTCACGCTGGAGAGTTCACTCCCGCTCAATTCCTGGCTCAGCACTACATCATCCGGCCATGCTTCCATGGTGTACTCTGCATCATATTACAGTTGCTTTCAGGCATTACTCTGCAGTACCTGGCTGGCTGCTGTACAGATGTTCACGGACTATTTGATGTGCCTTTACCTACATTGGGTATAGAAGAGCGCAACTGCTCAAGTTAATTTAGGCTGGGTCCACACCATTGTGAATTGGATGTGGAATCCCTGCATCCAATTCGCAATAGCAGGAGATTTTGACTGTCTCTCTTTGGAGCTGGTTCACATCTCCGCAGCAGGTCCGGTACGTTTTGCATAAAAAATGCTGTGCGTCTTTTGGTCCGTTTTACGTGCGAATTCAGGCCAAAATTCGGGCTGAAATTGGACCTGGAACATTAAACCAGCATGCACCGGACCCCTGCTGTGAGCTGCATGCGGCTCATATGTGAACCGAGCCTTAGATTTGATGGTGACCGTTGGTGGACTGCCGTCTTCAAGTCATTCCACAGATTTCCAATGGGGTTTAAGTCTGGGCTCTTACTAGGCCTTGCAAGGACATTTACCTTTTTCTCCTTCAACCCGCGTGGTCATTTTTGCTGTGTGCTTTGGGTCATTTGTCATGTTGGAAGGTAAAGCTTCCCTTTTACAACTTTCTGGAAGCAGCAGATTTTCCCCAATAATTTGATGGTAATATGCCCCATCCACTTTCCTTCTATCCTGACAAGTGCTCTAGTTCTTGCTGCAGAGAAACATCCCCATAACAGGATATTACCACTTTCATGCTTTACTGTAGTAATGGTGTTATTTGGATGGTTAGTTGTATTGGATTTCCCCCAGACATATCGTTTGGTGTTGAGGCCAAATAATTACATTTTAGGCTCATCTGCCCATATGAACTTTTTCTATGTGTCCTCAGAATCTTCAAGGTGCATTTTGGCAAAGCTCAGTCAGACTCAGACTACATGTGGCCTTTCTTGAGAAGTGACTGTTTTCTTGCAACCCTCCCATACAAGCCATATTTGTGGAGAATTTTTAACGTTGTTGTCACATTCACACAATGACCACTCTTTGTCATAAAGTCCTGCAACTGCTTCAGAGTTGCTGTAGGCCTCTTGGTAGCCTACTTGGCCAGTTTCCTCCTGGCTCTTTCATCCAGTTTGGAGCGACGTCCTGATCCAGGAAGGGTCTGTGTTGTACCAAATACCTTCCACTTCTTAATATAAGACATCACTGTGTTTTTAGGCATTGACATTGTTTTTGTATCCATCTACTGATTAGTGCCTGTCGACAACTTATCCCAGAGATCTTTTTTTTTTAAATCACATCTTTATTAAATCTGTAATATATTATACTATATGTATATTATACTGTATATAATGTAACATTCAAAACGGTCACAATGTACGCTGACAAAGTCCTCTTTAACTAGACATATCTCTTTTGAATCGTTATTAAAGAAGCTGTAGTTGGGTCCAAATCCATGTGTTTGCTCTAAATCTAATAAGTCACCGATCTTAATAGGGTTGTGATGGTGTCCAATTTTGTTGTGGCTATCAACCAAAAAATCGACATTGTCCCGTATGCCGGGACACTATATTTTGCTATGTGACAATGGAAATACAATTGCAGAGAAAGGGTTATTTCAAGTAAGTGTTCACATACTGTATAGCTTTATATTTTCTTGCCATGACATCTCATTGTCAACTCCTGGTATAACATTTGTCTTGGACAATATGTTGGAATGCACTTAATTGTAGCACATGAAGTGATTATCTAAACCAACTAGGTCAACCACCAGGGCTGTTGGATTCATTTTTAGCACTCTTAATTCTTGATATAGCATTACCTTTTGGATGCTTTGTGTGCATATATAAAAGCCAGGGTTTCCATCACTGGAGCTTGTAGGCAAGGTGACTAAGGTAACACTCTTTTGCAAAGTACAATATTTTTACACTTAAAACTTCTTGCTTTTTTTTTTTTTTTTTTTTTTTTTTTTTGTAAACTATGTTTATTAGTTTAGTCATGGGTTTACAGGCATGCATAATACATACGTTACAATGACCAACATTTTAAAATTTCTTCAATAACAAAAGAAAAAGAGCATAGCAAAGTAAAGGCAGATATATCGTCTGAAGAAGTAGTCTCCTAGTTATGTTATGTAGCCATGTTGCCCTATCTATTAACTGTGGCAGGTACAGGACCTCGGCTTGTTGGCCGACTCGCAGCCATTTGGGCGAGCACCCACCCTCCCGAACGATCCCCCGCTTCATAGCGGTATGTGTCATCGGGGGGAGGGGGGGCGCTCCACCCTCAGCCAGTCCATGTGCTTTCCATTTGGGTTCCATGCCGGAGGAGGGGGGCCATTTAAAGGCCTCCTACTGACCGCCTCCGGCACCCCACCCGCGCCGTTACCACAGCCAGGCCCCAGCCGGGATGCCCGGCGTATGCATTTGTGCTTCTCCGTGGGCTAGTGTGGTGTTGGCCGAGTTCCTATTGCCAGGCTTAACTTACTCACTATGATTAGAGTGCTGGCTGCCAGATTTTCAGATAACTTAACATTGCACAGTTTTGGCAAGAGGCAACTAGGAAAGTATTCAAGAGCTTGGAAGGAAAATAGGGGGGGTGAGGGGGGAAGGGGATATGGGGTAAAGTGGAGGGAGGAGAGGGGGTAGGATCTCACCCTGAGCTGGTAATTTTCGCTAGCGTTCCGCACCGGATGGTCTGCCACCAGGATGATATCTCGTTCTGTAAAAGGTGTACATGTTACGCTCAGGGTCTATGCTCTTGTTCAGGATGTGGGGGGGGGCGGTCAGGTTTAACTATCAGCAAGGTCAGCGCGCCGACCAAAAGTTGGGTCTGCTAGCTTCAATAGTGACATCTCTAGGCTTGATGTTACCTGAGATTGGTCGGAGAAATGTTCCGTCCACAGTGCCCATGTGGCTATGTGTTTCTCTTTTGTGTCTTTACAGGTTGCGATCCATTCCTCCGCTTCTCTGATCTCATTTACCCTGCGTATCCAGTCTTCCCTACTCGGCACCTGCGTCTTCCTCCAATAGATCGGGAGAAGCCGCTTTGCCGCATTTAGCAAGTGGGGCAGTGCGCTTTTTTTGTAGCGACTGATTGGCATGGGAGGGATATGCAGGAGGAAATGAACCGGTGAGAGGGGGACATCTATCCCTAAGATTTCCTTAATCTGTTCCCTAATGTCTTGCCAGAAGGACGTTATTAGCGGGCATTCCCACCACACATGCAGCAGGGTTCCTCGGCCTCCACATCCCCGCCAACACAACTCGGAGCTCGTCGGGTACATCCGCGCCAAATCGGCCGGGACCCTATACCAGCGTGATAGCAGTTTGTAATTAGTCTCCTGCATTTTAGTGTCTGCGGAGCTGGAGTGGGTGAGCTGGTAGAGGCAAGTCAGCTGAGGCTCCGTGAATATCTGTCCTAGATCTCTCTCCCATGCATGAATGAAGATGGGTTTGGGGGCCGAGGCTGAGGCGCCCAGCAATAGGTAGAGTTCTGAGACCATTCGGGGGATTGGGTCTTCCGCTATGAATAATTTCTCAAAAGGAGTGAGTGATGTGATGTCCCTTATAGAGCTGCAATGTGTTTCGAAGAAGTTGTGCAACTGTCTGTATCTCCAGAAATTCATCTGTGGTTTACCTGTCCTGGCTGTCAGGGATTCATAGGGAATCATTTTGCCATCCTTCAACAGTTTCCCACAGCTGGCATTCCCGTCATCCACCCAGGTACCGAAGAAGCCTGCGTGGTCCCCTGGGGGGAACCAGAGGAACCCGCCCAGCGGTGCCAATGGGGACACAGGGGGGGCCAAGTGCAGCACTCGATTGAGACGGTCCCACGTTCTGAGCGTAGCGCTCGTCAGAGGGGATGTGTCTACTGATAGCCCCCTGTGTTCCCGGGCTAACCATGGGGCGTATGACAGGTTCCTCCCTGCCAAGCATTTTTCAACTGAAACCCAGAGCTTAGATTTGCCATGGAAGCGCCAGTTTAGGATCCTCTGGAGGGTAACAGCCTGATGGTATTTGAGTAGATCTGGAACACCCAGACCTCCAGAGCGCTTTGAGCGTTTCAGGACCTTCAGAGCTACCCGCGGTTTCCGTGAGTTCCATATGAAATTGTTAAGCATACTAGACAGTTGGGCAAAGAAGTTTCTGGGCAGGGATATAGGGAGCATTTGCATGTAAAACAGGATCCTAGGGAGGACATTCATTTTTATTATGTTGACCCTACCCAACCACGTGAAGGCAGTTTTTGTCCAGTGTTGTAGGTCTTGTCTGACAGCAGTTATCAGTCTGGGAAAATTTGTGGCGTACAGTAGATCGTATCGGTCTGTTAGTTGTATGCCTAGGTATCTCAGGGAAGTCTTGGCCCATGTGAAGGGGAATGCGCTTTTTAAGCTTTCTGTCAGTGTTGGGGGTAGGCTTATGGGCAGTATTTCGGATTTCGTGTAGTTAATTTTGAAATTGGATAACGTTCCAAAATGTTGGAGTTCCTGCATCAGGACTGGCAATGAGATCAGGGGATTCGTTAAGTGGAATAGTACATCGTCGGCGTAGGCGGAAAGCTTGTGCTCTACATTGCCCACTTTCAAGCCTCTGATGTCCGTGTTCGCCCTCACCCTTCTCAGCAGGGGCTCAAGGGCCAGAGCAAAGAGAAGGGGCGAGAGGGGGCACCCCTGTCTCGTGCCATTCCTGATTGCAAATCTGGGCGAAAAAGTGCCGTTGACTTTCACCTGTGCGCTAGGTTCTGTATAGAGGGCCTGTGTCCAAGCTAGCATATTGGGGCCTATCCCTAGTGTGCTCAGGACCTCCCATAGGTAAGACCAGTCAATGCGGTCGAAAGCCTTTTCAGCATCAGTGGATAAGATCAGGTATGGTAGTGGTTCGTCTCTGCTCCTAGCCCAGTGTATAAGTTGAATCGCTCGTATGGAATTATCTCTGGCTTCACGCCCCGCGATGAAACCGGTCTGGTCAGGGTGTACTACATGGGGTATCAGGTGCTTTAGTCTATTGGCTAAGATTTTGGCTAGTATTTTGACGTCCGTGTTCAATAAGGATATGGGGCGGTAGCTTTGTGGGACCGTGGGATCTTTACCTTCTTTTGGTATGACCGATATGTGCGCTAATAGAGCTTCGGGGGGGATATTACCGCCCTGTGTCAGGGAGTTGAAGTATCTACACATAGGTTGCACGAGTGTCGAGGTAAATTTTTTATAATACGCTTTGGTGAACCCGTCTGGGCCTGGGCTTTTTCCATTGGGTAGGGATGTGATGGTGGATTCTATTTCTGCGGTGGTGATTGGGGATTCCAATTCTATTTGTTGGTCTGTGTTAAGTGCCGGCAGTCCGTTTTCGGACAAGTATTCACGGAGATTCGCCAGCCTGTCCGCTTTTGTGTCCGGGGTCATCTCGGCATCTAGGTTATATAGGTTGGCGTAATAGTCACGGAATCTGGAAGCTATCTTGGAGGACTGAAACAGCATTGTTCCAGAGGGTGAGCTGAGTTTATGTATTTGCGTCTGGGCTCGTTTTGCCCGTAGGGCCCTCGCTAACATGCGGCCGCATTTGTTACCATGTTCGTAGTACTTGTGGGATAGGTATCTCAGCTGTCTTCTCGCCCGTCTTTCCAGCAGGCGCGAGAACAGCTCCCTAAGTTCAATCAGTTCCCTCAAAACCTGGGGGTCCCCCCCCACTTTGTGTTTGAGCTCCGCTCGTTGAAGTGCGGAGAAAACTCTGTCATAATCTGCCTGTCGTTCTCTCTTTAGTCTAGTGCCTTGGGCGATGAGTTCCCCTCGTATCACTGCTTTGTGGCATTCCCAGATCACACCCTCACTAAGGCCTTCAGTGGTGTTTTCACGGAAATAATTAGTCAATGCTTCCGCCACCCTAGATTCTACTACAAGGTCGTCCAGCAAGTTTTCATTAAGTCGCCAAGCCCAGGCCCTATGGGTGCCCGAGGGCAGGGCGAGAGTCACGGTGATCGGTGCATGATCCGATATAGTAATATTCTCAATGGACGAACCCTGCAGAAGCTCCAGGGTAGGGCGGTCCACAAATATCAGGTCTATCCGGGTGTATACCTTGTGTACCATGGAGAAGTAGCTATAATCTCTATCCGTGGGGTGGAGAACTCTCCAGCTATCGACTAAGCCTGCGGTCTGTAGGGATTTGCGGAAATGCTTAAGGAAGGCATGCGAGTGCGTAGGTTTCCTATGTGACGTGTCTAGGGAAGGGTCGGGGCTCACATTAAAGTCACCTCCCATTATTAGGGCGCCCTCTCGGAACTCCGCCAGGCGTTCTAGGGCTGCGTCGATAAAAGTCAGCTGGTTTGAATTAGGGGCATAGATGGTGGCAAAGGTGTATTTTGCGCCCGCTATGGTTCCTTTCAGGAAGACATAGCGTCCCTGCGGGTCTACCATGTCATTCACGTGCTGGAAAGGGCAGTTTTTGTGGACAGCTATTGCAGTGCCTCTTGACTTGCTAACAGGGGAGGTGCCAATGTACCACTGGTTGTAAAGATGTGTGGGTAATTTGGGTCGTGACTGGTGTGTGAAATGTGTCTCCTGTAGGAAGACTATCTGTGCCTCCAGTTTTTTCAGTTCCCACCATAATTTACTGCGCTTACAGGGGGAGCATAGACCTCGAACATTATACGAGATTACCTTGAGATCAGCCATGGTGATATGGTGTTGTTGGGTGGTTTCATGTTCTGCAGTTTGATCCGGTGCGGTCCGCGCAGCTCAAGGTGAGTCCTGTAGTAGCGAGGTGTGGGGAGAAGGGTAGACAGGGGGGAGGGGAGGGGATGAGAAAGGGGAGTAGAATAGGGGAAGGAAAGACAAGTGTTAACATTCACAACAATAATAAACAAAAAAACTAGCACAGCGAGCCAAACAACGGCTCGAATTAACTGCAGTCTGGACCTGGGGGGTTCCCCAAACATAGGGGGTCCACCAAGTCCAGGCCTGTCATCCCAAATGGGATCTAAACCCGTATACGGGTGGCCTACGGGGGGGTCGTGGGCCGGCATGAAGGGAGGTAGGAGGGGTAGTCCGCTCCGCCCCCACCAGTTAGTATCAAATCTGGTGCACCAACTGTCCAGGGGATGTTAAAAAAAAAAAAAAAAAAAAAAAAGGGGGGGGGGGGGGTGAAAGGTGAGGGACGGTTGAGTCCAATGGGGATTGGAGGCTTCTTGCACAGGGGCTCAGGGACGAGAACCGGGCCAGGAGATGGAAGCGGGAAGGAACCATAAGAGTAAGTACGCGGCAATCTGACAGGGTCATCAAGATACATTGCTTACACCAAGTCATGTCTCGGGAATCGGGGCCCCGTGTGCATATCTGGCCTCCTGTCCCCCGTGGGACAGCATTTTGGGCCCAATTCAGTGCAGAGATGGAGGGAGGTTCAGGTTCTGGGTGGGTCTTCAGCCGTTCAGTGCAGAAGGGCCGGGTGAGGCGTCTCCATCTTGACGGCGGCGGCTGCGTCTGCGGCGTTGTGGTGCAGGCATCCAGTGTTGGGGGGGTCGGATGGTTGGGAGGCCCGCCATCCCTAGGTCTCCGCGCCAGTCTGGGAAGTCCACTGCGTCCAATCCAAGGGCCGAGAGGAAGTGAGGGAGGTCGTCCTTAGTGCGTAGCGTGGCCGATCGGCCATCTTTAGTTGCCTGCAGGTAGAACGGGAAACCCCATCGGTAAGGGAGGGCAGCTTCTTGGAGGGCCGCCAAGACAGGCTTCAGGGCCCGGCGTTGCATAAGTGTGCGCCTGGAAATGTCCTGATAAAAAAAGAGGCGAGCACCATCGAAGTCAAAAAAGGGTCTGTTACGCATTTTTTGCATAATTCGCTCTTTAAGGGTGTACTTGTGCAGTTTGCAGATGATGTCTCTCGGGTTGTCCGCATCTTGGGAGGGAGGTCTCAGGGCTCGATGGGCGCGATCGATTTCGATATTAGCTGTGTCAGGAAGATCCAGGATTTCCTTGAATATCCCCTGTAAGGAGGGTATAATATCCATGGGCGCAGTGGCTTCAGGCATGCCACGGATGCGAATATTTGCCCTTCTACTGCGATTTTCAAAATCATCTAGTTGGGACAGCAATAGCTCCAGCTTCAGGTCCTGGGCAGTGCATCTCATCTGCAGTGCTGCTATAGTGGGGAGGGTTTCATCCATCCTTTGCTCCACATCCCCCAGTCTCGTACCTAGCTGTGTGGTGTCCTCTTTAAGATGTTCAATGTCCTCTTTAAAGGCTTTCTCTATTCTGCTTGTAAACCTCTCTAGGTCTTCTCTGGTTGGTAGGGACCATATGTGGCGTTTTAAGTCCCCATCTTCCATGAGGTCTGCTATGTCTGAGCCTGCAGCTCGGGAGGCAGTGGACCCAGGGGAGGCTAAGGGGACAGAGTCACTCACCGATCCAGGCGATAGCTGCGGTGAGGCTGTCTGTGAAGCAGGCTTTGTCTGCTGCGCCGCATGCTGTTTGGAGCTCTTTCCGGCCGGCGCCATCTTGGATTTCTCCGCGCCCTTGCCGCGGGTCCCGGGGAAGTACGATTCCAGGTGTCCCTGACGGGATCTGTCACCCCCAGTGTCCTGCGACGTGTTCCGCCGCCTCTGTGACATCTCCCGGGCCGTTCCCGTGCCCCGGATCGTCGGTGTGCTGCTGATTTAGCTTCGGTGTGAGCGGAGCAAGGACCAGACACGTCCTCACTGCTCCATGTCAGGACACGCCCCCCCCCAGAGATCTTTTGACAGTGCCTTGCCACCCATAGTTGATTGTTTGCTTTAGTTGCACTACCGGGGACTGAAATGCTCCAGGAAAGCTCTTTTCATGCTGCGCTTATCAAAATGACTACAGCTGATCACAGTTGAAAGTCAAATGGCTTTGTGTGCCATCGAAAAGGTGATTAGTTACACCTGATTGCGTTTACAAGTAATTTTTAGGAGGGGGGTGATCCTTTTTCCAAATCGGTAATTCTGTTTTTTATTTTTATTTTATTTCTGACATGTTGGTTTTATGTCTTTCACTTGGCTGTTATAAGTTGCACTGAGTAAATACAACTAGATAAAACAAAGACTTTGTCTTAATTTCAGGCTGCAATGCAACAAAATGTGATTATTTTAAAGGTGGGTGATTCTTTCCTATACCCACTGTATCTTTTTAAAGTGAGTGCAATTTTTTTTTTAATTGGTTATGATAAAAGCTGCACTTGGTGGCACCCCTGTTTTTTATTTTTTTATTTCTTTGAACGGTATTGGATGATTAGCTACGGAAGTTGCATCTTCAGAATCATTCTAGTCCCGTCCTCAGCAAGGCTCATTACTTGCAGCCAGCTCTAGTGCTGTAGGTCATTGAGATCATTAGTCAATCACATCAGATATGAATCCCTCTACAACCCTACTTAGAACAACACTGACTTCTCTTTTACAGTGTTAAAAGCAAATAGTCACCAGTCTGTGACCACAAAGTACATTTACAAATTTGGAAATGCTCCAAAAGCTAAATAGTTGGTTACTGTCTGCTGCTTACTATTGCTGATTGTGTCTCTGCGTCAAGCTAAAATAGTCGCTCTCTGAATTCTATTGCTGTTTTGTTGCCTTTATAAATTAAGTAGCGGTGCACACTCGGTAGTTTCCTTTTCAACAAGTTCAAAATATGTCTCTGTGTAATTGTTCTTGGTTGCAAGTACTCATTATTGCCCTTAGGGAAGTCCTTCAGGGCCTGCAAATTGCACTCTATTCTTGATTTTGGATCATCGTCCACATGGACTTGGTCATGCTAACTTTGCTCACTATAGATTGTCTATCATTTTATGGCTTGGCTGGCAGTCATGGAAAAGTGGTAAGATTTTATTCTCTTCTAGGAGTGATAAACCCTATCCCTAGACATTGGAAAACTCACCACCCTTTTCATGGAAGATTGACTAGTAACATGATTTGCAAGAACTGTCAGCATCAGGTAAGAATGTGTCATTTTTAAAATTGCAACATTCTAAAAAGAAATCATTATTTTTAGAATAACCTTTGTCAGTGGCATTAAAGCTTTTCATGTAAATTCACATTTTTCATGTAGAGTCCTATGCGATATGACACCTTTGACAGCCTGTCGTTGAGTATACCTTCAGGTGCATGGGTAAGTAGGCTGCTATACTTCTTTTAAGCATTTAAAGTGGTTGTAAACCCGGAATTTTTTTTTTTTTTTTAAACCAACCTGGAAGAGAAAGGCATAATGAGCTAATATGACTAGCATACTAGCTCATTATGCATCACTTACCTTAGGTCGGGGCCCCCGAAGCCGTCCTCGTCTCCCTCGTCAGCCGCATCTATCGCTGCGGCGATAGCCGGAAGGTTACTTCCGGGTATCGCCGCACCAGCCAATCACAGCGCCGCTCCGGCGCTGTGATTGGCCGGAGAGGCGGAGACGTCACTCTGCGCATGCGCGCGACAGCCGTCACAATCGGCTACGCCCAGCTATTGCTGGGAAGTAGCCGATTTTGTGAATGGGATTAACCCCATGAATGCGCCGTTATCTACGACGCGCATGCGCCGTAGACAGCGGCGCCTGTCATTTTTACTAAATATCTCCTAAACCGTGAAGGTTTAGGAGATATTTCTTGCACCTACAGGTAAGCCTTAATCTAGGCTTACCTGTAGGTGCAAGTTGAAAAAGTGGGTTTACAACCACTTTAAGCAAACGTTAATGATTTTTGGTCTTCCTCAATATATACAGCGAGTACAGGAATCTGTTGTGGATCCATGACACCCTGCATTAACTGGATGTCCTCAGTCTTCAGGGTTGAATGATTCAGGGTGTCATTCGACTTGAAAGACTGAGCACATCTAAGGACGCAGGAAGGAATTATCTTGGGGGGCAATGCCAGGGAGGGGAGGTAAGTTTCTTAAAAGAGAAGCTATAATGGTTTAGGGTTAACTTAATTTTATTTTTAAAATCTGTTCAGTCTTACAAATGAACATTCAGTACAGTGTTCACCATTGACACAAGATTCTGGGCACACTGTGGGTTTTCTAATGAAGAGCACATCAGTAATTGTTTTTTCTTTCAGACTTTGTCTCTGATTGAAAAAAGGGGCTGACCAAAAGGAGGAGTGAGGGAGATGCAAAGGGAGGTGTTTATGAACAAGTATATTTGTTTTAATTTATATTTAAAAAAAAAAAACTCTTTTTAACTTATTTTTATTTTTTTACCAGGGTCGCGCTTTAACACTTGACCATTGCCTACAACACTTCATCTCCACAGAGAGTGTTAAGGATGTTGTCTGTGAAAACTGTACCAAAGTAAGTTGAACACAGTATCAAAATGTGTTTGTATGGGCCGGTAGCGGTGGAAACAATCCGATCCTTTCCCCTCAGAGGCTGTTAGTCACGTGATGGAATGATGGCCCCCACGTTACTCAATGACGTTGGATGACGGAAGCGTCATCAAACGTCACTTCTGCCCAACGGCCTTATTGAATTTACGTGTGATCTTGACCCCAGATCTCACATTATAGAGGTACCGTCATGCTTTTTTTTTTTTTTTTTTATTACAAGGGATGTTTACATTCCTTGTAATAGGAATAAAAGTGATCCAAGCATTTTTTTTTTAAAGGGACAGTTTAAAAATAAAATAAAAAACATTTGAGCGCCCCATCCCGCCGTGCTCACGCACAGAAGCGAACGCATACGTTAGTTGCGCCAGCATATGTAGACAGTGTTCAAACCACACATGTGAGGCATTGCCGTGATCGTTACAGGGAGAGCAATAATTCTAGCAAAATACCTTCTCTGTAAGGGCTCTTTCACACATGCGGATCCCGTGAGGATCTGCTTTTAAACATCCGCTTGCTCAGCGGGGATCGCTCCGTTGATCCCCGCTGAGCCGGCGGATGACCAGCCCATCTCTGCACATTGTGCAGAGACGGACCAGTCAGATCTCCGCTCTCCTCTTTGGAGGGATCGGATGAACACGGACCGTCTGTCCGTGTTCATCCGATCCGATCCGCAGACGGATGGAAAAATAGTATTTTCCTCCGTCATCAGAAACGGAGCATAGCGGAGACTGATGAGATCGGATGTCAGTGGAGGTTCATCCGCTGACATCCGCTATCCCATAGGGATACATGTTTCTTTATCGTACATCATGGGACACAGAGCCTTAAGTAATTTACTTAATGGGTAATAGGCCTACCTTCAGGTGTTGACACTGGTAAACCCTAATTAAGGAATTTTACTCCCTATATAACCCCTCCTCCTTCCAGGAGCACATCAGTTTTTTCGCCAGTGTCTAAAGGTGTTGGTCACGAGTGAAGATGTGCTCTGGGGAGCTCCAGGAGGGATCCATGCTGGATTTAAATTCCTCCATAAAAAGAAGCCAGATCCACCACAGTGCCACTGTGGCCTAAATGGATGGTACCTGGGACCTTGCATCCGAAGCACGAGGTTTTGCCTGTAACGCCTCTCTTTGTAGGGCTGGACCCCAGGAAACCAGGGCTTAGGTCTTGTTACATTACCTATTTGCTTCCTGATGGGGTGCTATACATGGCCCAAGGCAGTGGAAATCCCTTTTCAGGGACCCCCGTCCTTGAAGGTTTGGCTAAACACAGCCCACCGTGATGGGTGAAAGCTGGATTTTTTTCTGTTAATTCAGAAAAATCCTGCGACTATGATAAGGTAAGGAAGAAACTTAGGTATTTTCAATGTCTATGTATTTCTTCCATTAAGGAAAAGAGATTGTCATGCCTTAAAGTCTCCACTAGAGGGAGCCTATGCACTTACCATACTCTGTCGTCTTCACTAAGCTCAGTCCGTGCTTGATTGGTACAGCAGGTGGAGGGGATATTCTTACCAAGGTAAGATAAAGCCTTTTAAAAGAGTTTTTTCCCCCCTCTGATGGGACCAGTGGGTTAGGGAGACAGCAGCGCTGCACCCCCCTTACTTACCCCCTCCCCCCGCCATGGGGGACGCAGAGGTCCCGCTATGTACCACGATAGGATTGTCTGGCTGTTTTTGTTTCTCTGCCACATTGCAGTCTCTGCTCCCCTCCCCCTCCCCTTCTCTTGTTTGGTCAGGGATCCACAGAGAAACAAAAAAAACCTTTTTTTTTTTAAATGGAAAAAGGGAGCGGGATTTTTTCCGGAGGGGGCGGAGCCTAAACGCAGTACCACGAAAATGGGAAACATATAGCCATGTCAGTCTCTCCTGCTGCTGAGGAGGAAGCATACACAGAGACACACGAGCTGTGAGACACGTATGGGTTGCATTGGCATTCCTGATTCAGGAAAGACACTCTTTTCAGCACTAGGCTGAAACTTTATAGCGGCTTTTAAAGTCATGACTATTTTCAGCGATTTAGTGCAAATTGTATAGCGCCTCTGTTTTTGTACTTAGGACTATGCCTACCAAAAAAGACACCTCAAAAGCCAAAAAAGCAAAGATTTCACCCCCAGGTATTGAGACTTCTAGCTGTAATTCCATGCTGTCATTCTCGCCTGAATTACCAATTATGGCAACACAGGGTGAGCCATTGGAACAAATTGATGGTGCAACTGCCTCTCACATCTCAGCACCTAGATATGTGACTGAAGATGCCCTCTCCTCCTCCCTCCAGGGTATGGAAGAAAGATTAGCGGCTTTAATCGCATCCTCTATTCAGAGTGATAAGAAACGTACTAGCCCTTCCCCCACTTTAGCTTTACTAGGGGAACAGTGGATTCACGATGAGGTGTTACCCTCAATCGATCAGGAAGAAAGACAAACCGATGATTCCTCCTTGGAGGAGACAACGGTAGATGAACCTTTTTCAGCTTCCCAAACCGAGAAATTGCTGATACAATCTCTTACAGAAATGGTTCGCTCCACCTTCATGCTGCCTCTAACAGAGTCTCATGAAAACCCGGCCTCTTCCTTAGGTTCTTTGAAACCTTCCCATGCTTTGCATGCGTTTCTAGCACATGCATTGCTAGAACAGCTTATTTTTCCGGAATGGGATCATACGGATAAACATTTTCTCCCTCCTAAGAGTTTTGCAAATCGCTATCCTCTGGAGGAAAGATTCTCCAAAAGATGGAAAGTACCAGCAGTTGACGCTGCGATTTCCAATGTGAATAATAACTTGACTTGTCCTGTAGACAATGCACAAATGCTTAAGGATCCAACAGATAAAAATTTGGAATCCCTGATAAAATCTGCCTTTTCCATAGCAGGTGCCGTCACTCAGCCAGCAGTCGCCACAATAGTCGTCTGCCAATCCCTAAAGGACCAATTTAAATTGGCCCTTAGAGAACTTCCTACACAACAAGCTTGGGATTTGGCTGAACTACCTAAGGCATTATGTTTTGCCATAGATGCCATTAAAGATTCCATTCACCAGGCATCCCGCCTTACGCTTATGCTTGTACATATGCGCAGGATCCTGTGGCTAAAGAATTGGTCAGCTGAAACACCATGTAAGAACCTCCTAACTGGGTTTCCCTTCCATGGGGAGCGACTTTTCGGAGAGGACTTGGATAAATATATCAAGACAATTTCTAGTGGGAAAAGCACGCTTTTACCCGTCAAAAGAAAATACAAACGCCCTTCATTTAAACGGCCCCTTTCCCCTGCGCCAAGTGCTTCCGCCTCTAAGCAGTGGCGACGGCCTCCGCCGTCAGACTCTAGAGGAAGACCTCAGAGTTAGACCCAGGCTCAAAAGAAGCCCTGGGGTAGGAAATCTGCAAAACAGAATCCTAAAGCCTCGTCATGAAGAGGCAACCCCCCTCACCAAGGTGGGGGGAAGACTTCTGCACTTTTCAGAAGTCTGGAAAAAGGAAATTCAGGACACATGGGTCATCTCCACGGTAACTCTGGGATACAAGCTGGAATTCCGGAACTTTCCACCATCTCATTTCCTAAGATCAAGCGTACCCAAGGATCCAGAGAAGAAACAATCTCTGTTTCAAGCACTAGACCGATTTAAGATCTCAAGGGGTGATCATACAGATCCCCACAAGGGAACAAGGTCTGGGGTTTTATTCAAATCTTTTCATGGTGCCAAAACCAAATGGAGATGTCAGACCCATTCTAGATCTAAGAAAGCTAAATCAATTCCTGAAGATCCGCTCCTTTCGCATGGAGACAATCAGATCAGTAGTTTCTATCCTTCTAGGAGGAGAACTTCAGGGATGCATATCAATCAACATCAGGGATGCATATCCCTATATTCCCTGCTCATCAAAAATTTCTGCGGTTCGAATTAGAACAACAGCATTTCCAGTTTGTAGCCCTGCCCTTCGGGCTAGCCACAGCACCCCGGGTGTTCACCAAGGTGCTGGCCCCACCTCTAGCCAGGTTAAGGGCACAGGGCATAACAATCATAGCGTACCTAGACGATCTATTACTTATAGATCAATCAGTGATTCGCTTGGAGCAAGCTGTACGCACTACAACCGACTATCTGAAAGCATTGGGTTGGATTCTCAATCTGGAGAAATCTTCCTTAATACCGCTAAAAAGACTGGAGTACTTGGGTCTGATCATAGACACAGCCCAGGAAAAGGTGTTCTTGCCTCTAGCAAAGATCAACTCCATAAAAGAATTGGTACGGCGGGTCAGGTCAAATGGCAATCCCTCCATTCGCCTCTGCATGAGGTTACTAGGAACCATGGTGGCTTCATTCGAAGCAGTTCCTTTTGCCCAGTTCCATTCAAGACTGTTGCAAAACAGTATCCTGTCTGCTTGGAACAAAACAATTCAAGCCTTAGACTCGCCAATGCGGCTGTCCCCAAGAGGGGCCCAAAGCCTCACTTGGTGGTTACTAACCCAGAATCTGCTGAAAGGAAGATCCTTCAGACCAGTTATCTGGAAGGTCGTAACGACGGATGCCAGCCTCTCAAGCTGGGGAGCAGTACTAGAAAGGACAACTGTCCAAGGACAATGGTCAAGGACCGAAAGAGGCTTGCCCGTCAATATCCTAGAGATTCGGGCAGTACGTCTGGCTCTAAAGGCCTGGACTTCCAGGCTACAGAATTACCCTATCAGGATTCAATCCGACAATGCCACAGCTGTGGCCTATATCAATCACCAAGGGGGCACCAAGAGTCTCTCAGCGCAGAGAGAGGTGAACCATATTCTAACTTGGGCAGAAAGGAATGTTCCTTGCCTTTCTGCAATATTCATTCCCAGAGTAGAGAATTGGCAGGCGGACTACTTAAGTTGCCAGCAGTTATTCCCAGGGGAATGGTCGCTTCACCCCGACATATTTCGGGCTGTTTGCCAAAGATGGGGGACTCCGGACGTAGATCTCCTAGCATCCAGATTCAACACAAAGTTGGTCAATTTTGTGGCCAGAGCAAGGGATCCATTCGCATGCGGAACGGATGCGTTGGTGACCCCATGGGATCAGTTCTCACTGATATATGCATTTCCCCCCATCCAGTTACTGCCTCGACTTCTTTGCAGAATCAAGCTGGAAAGGAAGCCGATTATTCTGGTAGCACCAGCATGGCCCAGAAGGTCATGGTATGCAGAAATCGTAAAGATGGCAGTGGAGGGCTCATGGTCCCTCCCACTACGGTCAGATCTGCTCTCTCAGGGACCGATATTCCATCCTTCCTTACGGTCTCTAAATTTAACGGCTTGGCTATTGAAACCCACATTCTAAAGAGACGTGGGCTTTCCGGGTCAGTTCTCTCCACCCTGATCAATGCCAGGAAGCCAGCTTCCAGAACAATATATTATAGAGTCTGGAAGGCTTATGTTTCCTGGTGTGAATCCAAGGGTTGGCACCCTCGGAGATATATCATAGGCAGAATTCTTGCCTTTCTACAATTAGGGGTAGAGATGAAATTGGCCTTAAGTACTATTAAGGGCCAAGTCTCAGCTTTATCGGTCTTATTTCAGAGACCACTTGCTACTCATTCTTTAGTCCGGGGCTTTATACAAGGAGTAACGTGGCTTAATCCGCCCGTCAAACCTCCCTTGAATCCCTGGGACTTAAATTTAGTTTTGTCTGTGTTACAAAAACAGCCATTTGAACTGATACAACATATTCCCCTAGTCCTTCTGACAAGGAAGTTGGTATTTCTTTCTCGTACATCACGGGACACAGAGCGGCATAGTCATTACTATGTGGGTTATATAGATACCTTCAGGTGCTGGCACTGGCAACTTCCAAAACCGGAAGTACCCTCCCCTATATAAGCCCCTCCCATCCGGGAGCACCTCAGTTTTTTGCCAGTGTCTAAGGTGTTGGCCAAGAAGTAACATGTGTTTTTCACTGAGCTTGCGTACAGGTTCTTTTGGGCCTCAGTAAGCTATTCTGGATCCGACCAAAAAAGCTTCATAGCTAAACGGTCGGTACCCGGGCCTTGCAAGAGAAGAGCAAGGTTTTGCCTGTAATGCCTCTCTTAGGAGGGCTGGACCCTGGGATCCAGAGCTCTGGTCATACCCACGACCAAGATGTTTTCTGTGCAGGGTGCTATACAGGTCCAGGGGAGTGGAATCCTTGGGAACCCGGTCCCTGAAGGTTTAATTACAATGCCTGCCGTGATAGGTGAAGTTTGGGCTTCTGTGGACCAAACAGAGTCCTGCGGCAAGGAAAAGGTAAGTGGGGGCCCTCAGGAACTTGGTTCTATTGAGGGACCCCCAAGCCTATTTTGTCTTTCTGCCTGTTACCTAAGGTATTCCCGCTAATATTCTGTGTATGCCTGTTACTACTGAGAAAATGTAAAAATTTTAATAGTAGGCAAGAAAAAAAAAAAAAAAAAAAAGTAAGACCGCGGTACCTGTGTTAGACACTAGAGGCCGCTATGGTTCTTTTTCTTGTAATGTGGTTTTTTTTTTTCTTCCAAAATCAAATCCAGGCAGTTGGTAAGTTCTCTGCTGGGAAGCTGTCTCCTCTGCCCTGTTGCTGCGCTCATCCATCCCCGGGCCCTGCGGCAGGGACCCTGGCTCCCATCTAGCTCCTTATTTTTTTCAAAAAAGGCGCCGAAGGCGCACGTGCCTCTATATATAGAGGCGATCTGGAAAAAGGGGCGGAGCGGGTGGATGACGCTCGGTGTGCGCCGCGGCGCTACTGCGCATGTGCGGGCGTCCAGCGTGTTTTAAAGCACAATCATAGCTGGCTATTGAAGTGCACAGACAGAGCTAGCAACAGTATAAAGGCACACAGAGGCGGTTGATGCAGGCATCCCCTAGAAAGGCACTTTAGTAGACACCAACTGTTATATAGCAGCAATTGTGCTAGACTATTCTCAGTAAAAGTGGTGTATTACGGCTGGAATACCTCAGCTTTAGGCTTAGGAATATGCCGTCCAGAAGCTCCGGAACTGAATCTTCCAGGAAGCGAAGGGGGTCTCATCGGGCTCTGAGGATCTTGGGCATGCTTCTGCTGACCAGTCTCCCCTGAAGTTCAGAGGCAAGTGACCGTAGAGACCCCGCAGGGGTACTTGGTACTGTGGCTGTCCTCAGTTCACCTGCTCCTGTGTATGTAATAGAGGAGGTTTTTTCCTCAGCTCTGGGAGGATTAGAGAGAGATTGTCAACATTGATCGCTGCCTCCCTGTCAGGGAAAGCACGCCCGATCTCCGTCTCCTCCTTCAGAGTGCCTGTTAGCAGAGCAACAGTCCCATACAGGGATCGACCTGCCTGAAGGGGATCAGGATGAGGTTGATTCTGTTATAGAGGAATCAACAGTGGAGGAACCTTTTCTCAGCATCTCAAGCTGAAAGATTATGGGTTCAGTCTCTGACTAACATGGTCCGATCAGCATTTAAAAATGCACCTTGCGGAACCATCAACCACTACTGTATCCTCGTTGGGGTCGCTAGAAGCTCCCAGACTGTCTGTTCTTTTCCACTTCACCCTTTACTGAAAGGGCTCATTTACCAGGATTGGGAACATCCTGAGAAAATATTTATTCCCCCCAAGAGATTTCCGGTGGTCTATCCCATGGAGGATAAGTTCATCAAAAAATGGAAGGTCCCTACAGTGGACGCAGCCATCTCTTGTGTGTATAAATCACTGACATGTCCAGTGGATAATGTCCAAATGTTCAAGAACCCAATAGATAAAAGATTGGAGTCCTTATGAAAATCTGCTTCTTTCTACAGCAAGCTTGGTGACACAACCAGCAGTGGGGTCTGCTAAGCAGTGAAGGATCAGTTGAAACAGGTCTTGAGGGACTTGACAGATCAGCAGGCCCTTGCCCTAGCTGATCTACCTAGAGCCTAATGCCCCGTACACACGATCGTTTTTAATGTCATTTTTTAAACCAACGTTTTTCTCCTCGTTTTTTTTCATGTTTCCTCTCAAGCCTGCCTTGCGTACACACCATCATTAAAAAAAACGATCAAGCAAAGCGCAGTGACGTTCAACACGTACGACGGCACTATAAAGGGGAAGTTCCGTTTGTTGAGCGACGATTCGCGCTTTTCAGTCCGTTACTGTGTAATGAATGTGCTATCTCCATTACGAACGCTAGTTTTACCAGAACGAGCGCTCCCGTCTCTTACTTGATTCTGAGCATGCGTGTTTTTTTTCACGTCGTTAAAGCATACACACTATCGTTTTTCACGTCGTTAAAAAAAACGACATGAAAAACTACGTGAAAAAAGAGAGCATGTCCGGAATTTTTAATGGCCGTTTTTCACGTCGTTAAAAATGCTCTGGAGCCTACACACGATCATTTTTAATGGCCATTTTTAAAAATGGCATTTTTAACGGCATGAAAAACGATCGTGTGTATGCGGCATTAGGCTTTGCGGTTGACGCCATAAAGGATTCAATCCATCAGGCCTCCCGCCTTACGCTGTCTGTAGTACATATGCGTAGGCTTCTATGGCTCAAAAACTGGTCTGCTGAAGCTCCCTGTAAAGAATGGCTGGTTAGCGTCCCATTTCATGGTGAACGCTTATTCAGGGAAGACCTGGACAAATATATCCAGAAAATTTCCAGCGGTAAAAATACACTCTTGCCGGTTAAAAACAGAGTTAGAGGTCCCTCTTTAAGAGGCCTGCTTCTCCAGTCCCTGGGGCATCGGCTGTGTAACAGTTCCGACGGCCTCCTCGGTCAATTCCCGGGGGTAAAAAACAGGGACAATCGCAGGGTAATGAGAAACCCTGGGTCAGGGGAGGTACAAAACCTCCCCCAAAGTTAAATTCATTGAAGAGTTGCCCCCACTCAGTCGGGTGGGGGGAGGACTCCAGTTGTTCGCAAGAGACCTGGCGGGACACGATCAAAACAGATAGGTGCTCTCCGCAGTATGTTTGGGATACAGATTGGAGTTAAAAGACTCTCCTCCTTCCCATTTTTGAGGTCAAACGTGCCAAGGGATCCCCGGAAGAGAGAGTCCCTCCTGTTGGCACTAGAACAACTATTGCTCCAAGGAGTAATTATGGAGGTTCCCCTGGAAGAATGGGGGTTCGGGTTTTACTCAAACCTCTTTACAGTCCCGAAGCAAACGGGGACGGGAGGCCCATATTAATTCTAAAAGGGCTAAACAAATTCCTGTATATCAGGACTTTCCGATGGAGTCGGTCCGATCGGTGGCCACTGCCCTACAAGGGGAGGATTGGTTAGCCGCGATCGACATCAAAGATGCTTATTTGCACATTCCCATCTTTCCAGTCCACCAAAAATTTATACGCTTTGCAGTAGAAGGGCGCCATTTTCAGTTCAGAGCCTTACCCTTCGGTCTGGCCACAGCACCACGAGTGTTTACAAAAATTCTGGCCCTTTATTGGCCAATCTAAGAACACAAGGTGTAATGATAATGGCATATCTAGATGACTTGTTGCTGATAGACCACTCAGTGAAAAAACTAGACGTGGTCGTTCACAAGACAATCAAGTATATGGAATCTCACGGTTGGATTATCAACCGAGACAAGTCAGCCCTAAAAACCAGTCAAAAGTCTGGAATACTTGGGGCTAAGGTTGGATTCAGGCCAGAGAAAAATATTCTTGCCTCGAGGAAAGGTGTTGTCTTTGAAAGATTTGATCCACTTAGTGGGTACAAAAAAGACAGCCGTCCATACGCCTGTGCATGAGGCTGCTGGGAAAAATGGTGGCATCATTCGAAGCAGTACCCTACGGTCAATTCCATTCAAGGAATTTGCAAGGGGCCATACTGTCAGCCTGGAACAAAAAAGTTCAGGCCCTAGACTTACAATGTCCTTGTCCCCTTCCGTTCGCAAGAGCCTCCGTTGGTGGTTGGTTCTCCAGAATCTGGAAAAAGGGAAATCCTTCAGTCCGATTTCTTGGAAGGTGGTCACTACAGATGCCAGCCTTATAGGCTGGGGAGCAGTACTGGAGCAATGGTCTCTCCAGGGCAGATGGTCGGATGCAGAAAAGGCCCTGCCCATCAATCTCTTAGAGATACGAGCAGCCCGGTATGCCCTAGTAGCATGGATGTCCAAACTCCAAGGGTCCCCTGTCAGAATTCAATCAGACAATGCCACAGCAGTGGCATATATCAATCATCAGGGTGGCACCAGGAGTCGTGCAGCCCAGAGGGAAGTAAATTACATCCTGAAATGGGCAGAAAGATATGTCCCAGCCATATCTGCGGTATTCATTCCAGGAGTGGAGAATTGGAAGGCGGACTTTCTAAGTCGCCAGCAATTATGCCCAGGGGAATGGTCCCTTCACCCCAAGGTTTTCTGGACAATATGTCAGCGGTGGGAAACACCGGATGTAGATCTTCTAGCATCCAGATTCAACGCAAAGGTGGACAGGTTTGTCTCTCGGACAAGGGATCCCCTAGCTTGCGGCTCGGATGCCCTAGTGTTCCCTTGGGATCAGTTCAAGCTGATATATGCATTCCCACCGCCACAATGGTTACCTCGATTACTCCGCAGAATCAGGGTAGAAAAGAAACCAGTGATTCTGGTGGCTCCAGCGTGGCCCCGAAGAGCGTGGTACGCGGAGATTGTAAAATGTCAGTGGGGAGTCCTTGGACCCTCCCACATCGTCCGGACCTGCTTTCGCAAGGACCGATATACCACCCTTCCTTACCAGCCTTAGGTTTGACGGCCTGGCTATTGAAGCCCACATTCTAAAAAAGAGAGGGCTCTCTAATCCTGTGGTACCTACCATGATCAATGCCAGGAAGCCGGTATCCAGGCAGATCTACTATAGAATCTGGAAGGCGTACATCGCGTGGTGTGAGGCCAAGAAATGGCATCCACATAAGTACGTAATAGGTAGGAGTCTGGACTTCCTACAGTGGGCTGTAGATAGGAAGCTTGCCTTGAGTACTATCAAAGGTCAGTTTTCGGCCTTGTCAATATTTTTTCAAAGGCCCTTGGCTTCGCATTCACTAGTCAAAGCCTTTAGACAAGGAGTGATGCGTATTAGTCCTCCGGTTAATATTCCCATATGTCCATGGGATCTAATCCTGGTTCTGTCGGTTCTACAGAAACAACCATTTGAACCATTACAGCATAGTTCCTTGGTTCTTCTCACCAGGAAATTGTTTTTTCTAGTAGCCATTTGTTCGACTAAAAGAGTGTCGGAATTAGCAGCTATGTCCTGTAAAGAGCCATATCTGGTTATCCATAAGGACAGAGTAGTGTTACGTCCTCATCCAGCCTTTCTTCCTAAGGTGGTATCAAGGTTTCATTTGAACCAAGATGTGGTTCTTCCTTCTTTTTTCCCCAAACCTAGTTCGGTAGAGGAAAAGTTATTGCATTCTTTGGATGTAGTAAGAGCAGTTAAAGCTTATCTAAAAGCCACTGCTCAGATTCGCAGAACGGATACTTTGTTCTGCCGGAAGGCCCCAGAAAGGGTCAGGCAGCGTCAAAATCTACTTTAGCCAAGTGGATTCGACAGGTCATAATGCAAGCCTGTGGCTTGAGAAGGAGACCGCCTCCGTTCAAAGTTAGGGCGCACTCCACGAGAGCAGTTGGAACTTCATGGGCAGTGCATCACCAGGCCTCCCTGGCTCAAATCTGTAAGGCCGCAACGTGGTCTTCAGTACACACGTTTTACTAGGTTCTACCAGGTGGACGTTAGAAGTCAGGAGGATGTCGCCTTTGGGCGCAGTGTGTTGCAGGCCGCAAAAGATCCTCATGTCTGATAGCGCTCAGCTTATGTATGGTGTATCCCCCCCCCTCATTGGGCATTGCTTTAGGACATCCCACATAGTAATGACTATGCCGCTCTGTGTCCCGTGATGTACGAGAAAGAAAATAGGATTTTTCTAACAGCTTACCTGTAAAATCCTTTTCTTGGAGTACATCACGGGACACAGAGCTCCCACCCCTCTTTGGGGACACTTATTGCTTTGCTACAAAACTGAGGTGCTCCCGGATGGGAGGGGCTTATATAAGGGAGGGTACTTCCGGTTTTGGAAGTTGCCAGTGCCAGCACCTGAAGGTATCTATATAACCCACATAGTAATGACTATGCCGCTCTGTGTCCCGTGATGTACTCCAAGAAAAGGATTTTACAGGTAAGCTGTTATAAAAATCCTATTTTTTGGTTGCTATATCCTCATCAAGGAGGGTATCAGAGTTGGCTGCTCTTTCTTGTAAAGAGCTGTATTTAATTTTTCATGAGGACAGAGTGGTACTACGCCCTCGTCCAGGCTTTTTGCCAAAAGTAATTTCAGGTTTTCACCTGAACCAAGATATTGTCCTGCCATCGTTTTTTCCAAAACCATGTTCCAGGGAAGAAAAGTCACTACATTGTCTTGATGTGGTGAGAGCAGTGAAAATCTATTTAAAGAAAACTGCTCAGATTCGTAAGACTGATGTCTTATTTATTCTGCCGGAGGGTCCTAAGAAGGGACAGGCAGCGTCGAAATCCACTGTCGCTAAGTGGATTCGTCAAGTGATAATTCAAACTTATGATTTAAGGGGCAAGATTCCCCCGTTTCCAGTTAAGGCGCACTCTACCAGGTCGGTTAGTGCTTCTTGGGCAGTGCGTCATCAGGCCTCCATGGCTCAGATCTGTAAGGCCGTAACTTGATCTTCAGTGCATACATTCACAAAATTTTATCAGGTGGATGTAAGGAGGTATGAGGATATCTCCTTCGGGCGCAGTGTGCTGCAAGCAGCAGTGTAGATCCTCAAGTCTGGGTGTACCCTGCAGGTTGTTTCTCCCACCCCTCAAGTGGCATTGCTATGGGACGTCTCATTAAGTAAATTACTTAAGGCTCTGTGTCCCATGATGTACGATAAAGAAAATAGGATTTTTATTACAGCTTACCTGTAAAATCCTTTTCTTGGAGTACATCATGGGACACAGAGGTCCCTCCCATCTTTTGGGATTTAGACATATTGCTTTGCTACAAAAACTGATGTGCTCCTGGAAGGAGGAGGGGTTATATAGGGAGTAAACTTCCTTAATTAGGGTTTACCAGTGTCAACACCTGAAGGTAGGCCTATTACCCATTAAAGCGGAGTTCCACCCAATTTTTTTACTTTTTTTTATTCCACTCCTCACCCCCTTACATGCCACATTTGGCATGTAATTTTTTTTGGGGGGGAGTGGGGGCTTCAGTAGGAGTGGGACTTCCTGTCCCACTTCCTCCTTCCGCCCTGGAGCCGCCTAGGCGATACGTCATATCGCCTTGTGGCGGCTCCTCCCTGTAGGCGATCACCTGGGACGTGACAGGTCCCAGGCGATCGCCTGTCCACTCGCAGAGCGCTGCGCCGTTCGCGCATGCGCAGTGAGTGCCCGGCCGTGAAGCCGAAAGCTGTCACGGCCGGGTGCCCACACTGTGAATGGATGCGCCGGCGGAGGAGGGGGGAGAGGAGCGGAGCTCCAGGCGGCGCGTCGCTGGACAGTGGAGCAGGTAAGTGTATGTTTATTAAAAGCCAGCAGCTACACTTTTTGTAGCTGCTGACTTTTAATAAACATAAAAAAAGGGTGGAACTCCGCTTTAAGTAAATTACTTAAGGCTCTGTGTCCCATGATGTACTCCAAAAAAAGGATTTTACAGGTAAGCTGTAATAAAAATCCTATTATGTCAGTTTTTCATCTGAAAACGGATGGATGAAAAATGGACATACGTTCCGCACATGTGAAAGGGCCCCAACTCAAAACTGGTAACCTGTATACATTTTTAAACATCGCCAATGGAGAGTTTTAAGGGTCAAAGTTTGTCGCCATTCCAGGATAGGGCGCAATTTTGAAGCATGACATGTTGGGTATCAATTTATCCGGCATAACATTATCTTTCACAATATATAAAAAACTTTACTGTTTTCTTATTTTTTAATTCAAAAAAGTGTATTTAAAAAAATGCGTTTGTAAGACCGCTGCGCAAATACGGTGTGACATAAAGTATTGCAAGGACCGCCATTTTATTCTCTAGGGTAACTGAAAAAATATATATATAATGTTTGGGGGTTCTAAGCAATTTTCTAGCAAAAAAACCTGATAACTTGTAAACAACAAGTTTGAAAAATAGGCCTGGTCCTTAAGTGGTTATTAGTAAATTATAGAAATAAGAGATAATCTTTTTTTTTTCCCCAGATAAAAAAACATGTCAAAGTCCAAGATCCCTGTACCTTTGTGGTGCTTTTCAGACTTGGATAAAAGCTTTTAAATGGGAAAAGTAGGAAAATAAAATGCTGTTTGTTTTGAACTACTTGTGTTTGTCATATTCTGGAATATACATATTCCAGTTGGATATAGCTAAATTTTGATTAAAAACCTTTGTTGTGTTTTTCTATTTTATTTATTTTTTAATTACAGCTACAAGCTCAAGAGAGGCCAAATGGGCAGCTATTAGAAGATCAGAAAACTACTTTTGTTAAACAGTTGAAATTAGGAAAGGTGAGCAACCAAAATCAATTATATTGTGATATCTCCCATGGACTGATAGGGTGCATTAGACTGGAATTCAGCAAGCTGAGAGGAAAATGTACACCTATCAGCCATAACATTATGACCACCCACCATAACTTGTCGAGGCTATGCAGCCCCATACACAGCAAATTGTGGCTCACTGTGTGCTCTGACACCTTTCTATCGTAACTAACACTAACTTTTTCAGCAGTTTGAGCTACAGTAGCTCTTCTATGGAACAGGCCAGGCTTCACTCCCTACATGTATCAATGAGCCTTGGCCGCCCATGACCCTGTCGCCGATTTATTTACTTGGACCACTTTTAGGTTCTAACCACTGCAGACCAGGAACATCCCACAAGAGCTGCAGATGCTCTGACCCATTAAAATTTGTGTCTGCTTTCAGCACATCATCTTTAAGGACATGTTCACTTATTGCCTAATGTATCCCACCCACTTTCAGATGCCATTGTAACAAGATAATTAAAATGATTGTACTGTCTCGTTGTTTTATTTTCTATAAAAATAACAAACATGTTATACTTGCCTGTTCTGTTGTAGTGGATTTGCACAGAGCAGCCCAGTTCCTCCTCTTCTCGGGTCCCTCTTCTGTGCTCCTGGTGCCTCCCTCCTGTCGAGTGCCCCCGCAGCAAGCAGCTTGCTATTGGGGTGCCCAAGCTGAGCCACAGTTCCATGGTATCCATTCGGACACGAAGCTGCGGCCCCGCCCCTCCCCCCTCTCTCTTCTGATTGGCTAGCTGACTTAGATTGACAGCAGTGGGAGCCAATGGCTCCAATCAGGAGGGAGAGTCTTGTACAGCCCAGACACTCATGGACATTGCTGAAAAGAGATGGGCTCAGGTAAGTATTAGGGGGACTGAGGGGGGCTGCTGCACACAGAAGGCTTTTTATCTTAATGCATAGAATGCAATAAGATAAAAAACCTTCTGACTTTACCATCACTTTAATGATGTTCACTTTGCCTGTTAATGGTCATAATGTTATGGCTGATCGGTGCTTATTCTATGAGTGAAACTCATTTCAGGCTTTACTGGGGGAAATATGGGAATCTAAACAGGCCAATTAACTGGCAGATGATAGATTGGTCTTCTGTGTTTATTCTAGTCTATCTTTATTTTTGATATTGTTATTGTAATTATGAATTTTATGTTGAATTAGTGTTTCTGCCTTTTCAATAGCTTCCTCAGTGTTTGTGCATCCACCTGCAGCGTCTGAGCTGGTCTAATCAGGGTAGTCCACTAAAACGAAATGAACACGTCCAGTTTAGCGAGTTTCTGGCTTTGGACAGATATAAATATCGACTTGCTAGAAACTCCCTCTCTCAGCATCAAGGCAGAACTTGCAGCAGAACAGTCCCACTAACAACAGCTGGATCAGCAGGTACTCATGATATCAGAAGATTAAGAAATCTACTTCAGAATTCGTTCTGTGCTTCCTTAATGTAGGGATACCCCTGCTAAGTCAATGGCTTACCACTTAGCAAGTCATTCTTTTTAAATGTTTGTATCGGTGATCGGGTAAAGTACACATATGCAGTCTTTTTTGTTGTTTATTGGCAAATGATCTGGCAATCGGGGAAACCAGTTTGATGAATACATACAGTATACCCAATTGGTGGGCCAGAATAGGTCAGAAGTTTTCAACCTGGACAGTTGAAATTTTTTATCTCTACTGTTCATCTTCAACAGATGTTGCTATTAGGCAATACACTTACTATGTTAAATTCCTACACATATTCAGCTTGGTGGCTTAGATGGCTCTGAGAGGAAATATTTGCAACTGTGAAATCAAGTGGAGTCTAATGGGTTGCCCCCACAGTAGTAATAATCTGCTTGGGTATTTTTTATATGGTGTAATATTTGCAGATTTAAAAAATGGCAAGGTAAGTCTTGTAGCACTTTTCTTTTTTTTTTTTTTTTATATATTTAATTTTGAACACTAGCATACATCAAAATATATTCTACCAATCTTGGTTTGAAATTTCAATTTATGTATTTTGTCTAGTTTCTGACGGTCTTCATAATTCCAAGATTAATTTGTTGAATGGAACGTATTCTACTTCACTTTTGTCGTCTGCATATTCAAATTCAAAGTCTTCTCCAGCAGAGTGCACGTGAGTATCATGACATGTTTTTTTTTGTTTTTTTAACAGTAACGTTTTTTCTTTTTTGTAGACACAATAACACTTACATTACAGTGACAGTTCAGAAGGCAAAGTATTTGAACCATATCACAGGTTCACATCAGCAACTCAGACATCAAACAAAAGATATCGAATAGGAAATGCAAACGATTGGAAACAAAACATTTAAGAGTACATGAGTGGACAGGGGAGGAGATTAATCAGAGTCCATGTGGACAACCACCCCTGTTCAGTAGCCCCCCTCAGCCCCGGTGGGCGGCGGGAGGGGGGGTAGGAGAGGAGCGCGAAGGTGGGGGGGGGGTAGGATGAAGGGAAAGGGGGGGGAGAGGGGGCAGGGAAAAAGCAGGAGAGGCGGGAAAGGGGGGGAAGGGGGAGAGGGGAAGGCCCAGGGCCACTCCGCACAACCAACCACTCACAATACTCAGGCAAAATAAGGACAGGGGGTCTCAGCCACAGGCATCGACCCAGCTCGACCAAATCTTGTCAAATTTTGCTGGACAATTTCTGCTCTCATACGTGATCCTGTACAGTGGCAGGACCCTACCAATCGCCGTTAGCCCAGAGGATTTAGTGGGGAGATCGGGCCCCTGCCAACGGAGCAGGATCTCCCTCCTAGCATAGAATAAGGCAAAGGTGATGCATAATTTAACATATCTATCTCCCTCAACGTCACCCAAATAGCTGAGAAGGAACAGGCGAGGGTCCAATGGTAACTCCACACCACATCGGTCCGAGAGGGTCTCCGCCACCTCCTGCCAGTAGGGACTCAATCTGGGACATGACCAAACCATGTGAAAGAATTATCCCGGTGCAATAGAGCATCTCATGCACATTGGACTCCTGGAGGGGTATATCTTAGCCAACCTCTGCGGGGTGTAGTACGCCCTATGGAGGAACTTTAATTGGATGAAGCGATCCCTAAAGGCATTCATGGAGGGGACATAGGAGGAGAGGCATTCCTCCCACACCTCATCAAGATCAGATCAGGGATATCAGTGCTCCATTTACCCAAAACCTCTGCAGTGTCCGTGCCGTGAGCCACTGTGAGACATAAGTAGAGGGACGAAAGGGGTTTCCCCATCACACCCGAGATCAGGAGAGGCTCGACCGAATCTGACTCGAGAGTCACTGGGTCCGGAAACTGCGAGGTGAGGGCATGCCGCAGCTGCCAATACCTAAATTGGAAGGAGCAGGGGAGACGATAATTGTGCCTCAGTTCCTGAAAGGACATAATCCTACCGCCCGGCATCACATGGCGGAGGGTAAGGATTCCCCGCCGAGCCCAAATTACCGGGTCAGGGACCGTATGTAGGTGAGGAAGGAGGGGGTTACCCCAGAGTGGGTTATGAGGGGAGGCAGCCCCAGGCCTGGCGCCCCTTGCCCTGGAGGATTGCCAAACCCGTATAACGGTCTTTATTGGCTCCGTAACAGAAGTATGTGCCTTGCAACCCCTAAAGACCAAATTAGAGAGGGCAGCATAGGAACCCAAAATGGCAGCCTCAAGTGTTACGGCTGGGTTCTGCGTAGGCTGGGAAAACCACCACTGGACTGTAACGAGAACAGCTGCCCAGTAATATACAAGGAAATTCGGGAGGGCCAGCCCCCCCCCCCGACAGAGGAAGGTAGAGGATGCGCCTAGCCACCCGAGGGGGGCGCCCAGCCCAGATAAAGGTTAACACTATACTATCTAGCTTTTGGAAGAAGGACCGAGGGATAGGGGTGGGAGTCTGCCTGAAAAAATATAACAGTTTGGGTAGGTAAATCATCTTGATAAGGTTCCCACGTCCCACAGGCGTGAGAGGGAGGCTTGGTCAATTGATCTAATACCGGTAGGACATTCTTGCCCATGTAGTTCCTCAACTCGGGGCCCACCTTCACCCCCAGATAGATAAATTCATATAAGAAAAAATATATAGTCGCGCTAACTTATGAGTATAAACATAAGCCCACCACTGAATGATTGAAAAAAAATTCAAAATCACCACAGTGATAAATTATGTAAGTGCTCAGTGAAGAACAATAACTAAACAGTGTAAACAAAACAGGAAATAATACAAACTTAATTAATAATATTATTACATGCTTGAATAGGACCCTTAAATAATCAAGTCTAAAGTCCATACAAAAAAACACCCGTGATCAAGTGTCCATACTAAATGAAAAAAGAAAAAAGAAAACAAAACAAAAACGATTCCAAATCTTCTTGTATTCGTGACTTTCACCACCACCAGTAAGAATTCCTGCTTACCAAAAAGCGATGGTCCCCTATGACGGAGGACCCCAAACAGCCTCAATTGATAATCAATAGGACTCCAAACTTCAGTGTATGTTGAGCCTCAATTTTTTTGGTAGCCAAAACGCTCATATATCATCATGCAGTACTCGATACGGAACATGGAAGGAAGGGAGGACACTAGATAGTGTAAAATCCTTGGTGGATGTTTATTTAAAAGAAGAAAACATACTTACAAAAATGCAGTTTAAAAAACAGCCTTAAAAATATGACAGCGCCGACCGGTCAAAGGCGCTAGTCACACGCATACGTCCGTGGAAGTCGAGCAGTGGAGGGTGACGTCAGCACAAAGCTCGTATCCTGCCCTACGCGTTTCGTGAAAATTCACGTCGTCTCGGGGCACGGGCGATGGGCTGCGTCACCCCCTCTTTATAGGGAACACAGGAACTCAAGGGTCCAACCCGAGGGAGGGCGCGCGCGCGCGCGCACCTCGCGCCGCGAGGTAACCACGCCTCGCTGTCGCATCCGCCAAACAGCATCCGCGCGCGCATCTCTCCCCACGAGGAAACCAAGCCTCGTTTACAAATACATACCATGCGCGTCATCACGCCAAGCGGGATGACGAAAACATGGTGGGGAGTATGCCGCACATACGCGTGTCCATGGCAACAATGGCCACGACCGCAATACGCGCGCCACCCAAGGGGGAGGAGCCTCCAGGTGTGTCACAGGAGGCAGTAAGACCCACAACCTCCGCCGCAACCGTAATGTGCGGCGAACATAATGGGACATTGAACTGCTCCAAATTTAACAACCTAACTATAGAGGACATATACATACATGAATAAAATATAAATGTCATACCAATATCTAAAGCCATACATGTTTAAAATATACGGAGATAGATTGCCTCATAGTAGTTAATAGTCCCTAAATGATAATGAAATCACCAAGGTTACAACAGTTACCATCTAATCTCGTCCCTCTTACCCCCCGCTTAACATGGTCAAATGTCCATTACAAAAACGGGAAAAAGAGACGGAAGTAAACGGTTAAAATTAAACAGAAAAAAGAAAAAGGAGGAAGAAAGGAAGTGTACATACAACACGATCTACATCTCCCAAAAACTATAATCCAATATAATTCGATAGTCCACCCCAAACAGCCATCATAAAAACACAATTAACTGATTGGCTAGATTGATTCAAGAATTGTTAATAAAAGCGTTGACATCGGTGTCCACGTTGAGTCCGTGCGGAACATAAGTTCTCAACCTGTACACCCATGCCATTTCCTGCTTGGAGATTTCTCTCACAAGCGAGCTGCCTCTCCAGTGGGGTCTATATTTGTCAATAGCGATGAATAGTGTACCAGACGGGTCTCTCTTGTGAACTTGATCGTAGTGCCTGGATACAGAGTGTTTATCGAAACCTTTGCGTATGTTCGCTATATGTTCGTTAAGTCTCACCCTTACTGCCCTTTTGGTCCTCCCCACATATTGGAGACCGCAAGGGCATTGTATGAGGTAAATAACCCCCAAAGATGAACAAGTAATAAAGGGTTCGATTTCATAGGAACGGCCCGTGCTCGTTGAGGAAAAATGACTAATCTTCCTATCCCTGCAGCTATTCAAGCTGCACACTTGGCATTTTTTGCATCTATAGTATCCTGTCAAGTTCTCTAGAAATGTTCTATTAGCCCGTGGGGGGTCCTGGACACTTGGGGCCACCCTACTAAACAGTGTAGACGCCCCCCTAAATACAATAGCTGGTCTCTCTGGAAGGGACGGTGCCAACACTAAATCACTGGTTAACACATGCCAGTGCTTACGTATCAGACTTTTGATGGTCTGATGCTGTACGGAGTAGGTGGTAATAAATGGAAGAGAAAACTTACCATCCCTAACCACCCTCTCCCTGTCAGCCAATAATGATCCTCGATCGATCTCACTGATAGATTGTATCAATTGAGACAGATCACTCTCTTGATAACCTTTATCAACAAATCTCTTAGAGAGAATCTCGGCCTGGCATTTGAAAGCCTCTAAGTCTGTACAGTTACGTCTCAATCTGGTGAATTGTCCCTGAGGGACGGCCTTCAACCAAGGGGCATGATGACAGCTGTCAAGCGGAATATATGAGTTCCTGTCAGTTGGTTTGAAATAAGTGGTCGTAACAAATTTGCTATCAACCACTGAAATTTTCAAATCCAGATAGTGTACTGACTCCTGACTGGCCTCAAAAGAGAATCTAATACCTCTGTTGTTATCGTTTAGGGACTGCATATAATCCCGCAAAGCGGGTTCGCTGCCGTCCCATAGGAGGAGGACGTCGTCGATGTACCTAACCCAGAGAGCAACCTCTGGTCTCCGGCAAACATCGACGACATCCTCCTCCCACTTGGCCATGAACAAGTTGGCCAGGCTAGGGGCGTACTTCGCCCCCATCGCCACACCTCGATCTTGGCGGAAGAATTGATTATCACACCAAAAATAATTGTGACCTGCTGCATATTTCAGTAGGGTCATAATAAAGTTAATTTGCCGCGATGGTAGATCTGATCCTCTCACTAAATACATCTCAACAGCCTCAAAGCCACGCTCATGGGGGATGATGGTATAGAGCGAGGTCACGTCTGCCGTGACCATCCATATACCATTTGTGGGAGTGAGATCTTTAAGTAAATTGATAACGTGTTTAGTGTCCCTTACGTAAGAAGGGATCTGCTGAACCAAAGGCTGCAGGAAAAAATCGATATACTTCCCGACCCGGGACGTGATAGAGTCTATCCCACTTACAATGGGTCGTCCCGGGGAGGAAGTAAGGCTTTTGTGGATCTTCGGGAGGTAATATATAACGGGAGTCCGGGGGGCACAGGGTATCAAAAACAATCTCTCCCTGTCACTAAGGATGCCCTCCCGGTGTCCCTCATCCACAATAATCTCCAGGTCTCTTTTG
The DNA here is from genome assembly GCA_029206835.1 of Rana muscosa. Classification (NCBI taxonomy): domain Eukaryota; kingdom Metazoa; phylum Chordata; class Amphibia; order Anura; family Ranidae; genus Rana; species Rana muscosa. Next base: position 846,792,306 of record CM055116.1, read on the forward strand.
TATTTGGCAACGGGGTCCCTATTCAGAGGGGTATAGGTTTCGGTGTCATCGACGATCCTGTGTAACTCTTTCAAGTAGTCACACCTATCGAGAATGACTATCCCTCCCCCTTTGTCTGCAGGTCTGATGACCAGGGACTTGTTGGAACAAAGGGACTCAAGCCCGTTCTCCAGATTCCTTTGCATCTTGACCTTTTTTACCTTGATCTTTTCAAGATCTTTGAGTACCACATCCCTAAAAACTTTAATACTCGGGGCCAATGAACCAGGGGGATTGAACAGTGAAGCATTGGCCAACCCAGTATGTTTGTACTCAGGTAAGGGACTCACTCTATCCACTGCAGGATTAGACAGAAAATGCCTCTTAATATTGAGCTTTCTTGCAAACTTGTGAACATCCATAAAAGTTTGAAATTTGCTCAAGCTCCTAGGCGGAGCAAATTTCAAACCCTTATCCAACAGGCGCTGCTCAGTCTCTGACAAGGCCTGTTGGCTCAAATTGAAAATACCCATACCTAGATTCTTTTTCTTTTTGAGCAACTGGGCCCTCCTCCCCCCTCTGACCCCTCTCTTCGTTCTGATGGGCCGAACCGGCCCTGATGGCCCATGGGAAAACCCCAACTGGGGTTCGGTCTAAAATCATATTGACCTGGGGGATAGGAGGGTCTAGAATAATCATAACCCCTGTCAAAATGATTAGACTGAGGAAATTGGCCATTCCCGTCCAGATTATTAAATCCATATCGCCTTTCCATAGGTTCACGGCCTAATGGCCCCAATGAGTCTGTTAAGGGAAAAAACCGATTATGGGTGGGGATATTAAAATCCCGCATACCATTGGACTCAAAGCTGGTTCTTGGAAATCCCTGATTATGTCCCACATCATGATGGATGGGTCCAAATGAAGGATGCTCCCATCCTCTCAGGGATTCATCCTGATAATGCTGGAACTGTACATCAGACCTATGAGATTTCACATTTTTAGGCATTTTAGATGAAAACTTGCCCTGTTTGGACCCGTTCTTAGTCTTAACCTTAATGTTACGTTGAGCTGGGATGGGAGTGGGGGGGTTAGAAACCCCTCTCCTACCAGTCATGGGAGGGTTGGCAATCGGGCCGGATGGCACCGCACCCTGAGGGGCAGTGTCCATCACTACCTCATTTATCTCATCTGCTGCCAACTTTTTCTGCCACAGAAAAACAAGGCCGGACTGGTAATCCTCAAAATCTCTAAGGTGTTTTTTCTTCTTTTTTGTTTTTTGATCCTTTTCTTCCCTCTCTAAGGTTTTTTGGAAAGAGTTAGAACACTCCCTATATTCCTCTCCATTTTTGAAAGAGGTCAGCAGATCTCTAACCGTTTTGATTTCGGTATCAAGTCTCTGCAGCTTCTCGCTTTTTCTTTGGGCCAAAAATCGCAAAAAAGAAACTCCAGCATCATTGAAATATTTAGCCCAAACCTCCAAATCAGGCTCACCTTTTTGTGGGCTTACCTCCCAACGGAGGCTTCTTGGGACCATGGCGTTCCGAATATAGGTTGGGTTGGCCAATGCTTCACTGTTCAATCCCCCTGGTTCATTGGCCCCGAGTATTAAAGTTTTTAGGGATGTGGTACTCAAAGATCTTGAAAAGATCAAGGTAAAAAAGGTCAAGATGCAAAGGAATCTGGAGAACGGGCTTGAGTCCCTTTGTTCCAACAAGTCCCTGGTCATCAGACCTGCAGACAAAGGGGGAGGGATAGTCATTCTCGATAGGTGTGACTACTTGAAAGAGTTACACAGGATCGTCGATGACACCGAAACCTATACCCCTCTGAATAGGGACCCCGTTGCCAAATACAAAAGAGACCTGGAGATTATTGTGGATGAGGGACACCGGGAGGGCATCCTTAGTGACAGGGAGAGATTGTTTTTGATACCCTGTGCCCCCCGGACTCCCGTTATATATTACCTCCCGAAGATCCACAAAAGCCTTACTTCCCCCCCGGGACGACCCATTGTAAGTGGGATAGACTCTATCACGTCCCGGGTCGGGAAGTATATCGATTTTTTCCTGCAGCCTTTGGTTCAGCAGATCCCTTCTTACGTAAGGGACACTAAACACGTTATCAATTTACTTAAAGATCTCACTCCCACAAATGGTATATGGATGGTCACGGCAGACGTGACCTCGCTCTATACCATCATCCCCCATGGGCGTGGCTTTGAGGCTGTTGAGATGTATTTAGTGAGAGGATCAGATCTACCATCGCAGCAAATTAACTTTATTATGACCCTACTGAAATATGCAGCAGGTCACAATTATTTTTGGTGTGATAATCAATTCTTCCGCCAAGATCGAGGTGTGGCGATGGGGGCGAAGTACGCCCCTAGCCTGGCCAACTTGTTCATGGCCAAGTGGGAGGAGGATGTCGTCGATGTTTGCCGGAGACCAGAGGTTGCTCTCTGGGTTAGGTACATCGACGACGTCCTCCTCCTATGGGACGGCAGCGAACCCGCTTTGCGGGATTATATGCAGTCCCTAAACGATAACAACAGAGGTATTAGATTCTCTTTTGAGGCCAGTCAGGAGTCAGTACACTATCTGGATTTGAAAATTTCAGTGGTTGATAGCAAATTTGTTACGACCACTTATTTCAAACCAACTGACAGGAACTCATATATTCCGCTTGACAGCTGTCATCATGCCCCTTGGTTGAAGGCCGTCCCTCAGGGACAATTCACCAGATTGAGACGTAACTGTACAGACTTAGAGGCTTTCAAATGCCAGGCCGAGATTCTCTCTAAGAGATTTGTTGATAAAGGTTATCAACAGAGTGATCTGTCTCAATTGATACAATCTATCAGTGAGATCGATCGAGGATCATTATTGGCTGACAGGGAGAGGGTGGTTAGGGATGGTAAGTTTTCTCTTCCATTTATTACCACCTACTCCGTACAGCATCAGACCATCAAAAGTCTGATACGTAAGCACTGGCATGTGTTAACCAGTGATTTAGTGTTGGCACCGTCCCTTCCAGAGAGACCAGCTATTGTATTTAGGGGGGCGTCTACACTGTCTAGTAGGGTGGCCCCAAGTGTCCAGGACCCCCCACGGGCTAATAGAACATTTCTAGAGAACTTGACAGGATACTATAGATGCAAAAAATGCCAAGTGTGCAGCTTGAATAGCTGCAGGGATAGGAAGATTAGTCATTTTTCCTCAACGAGCACGGGCCGTTCCTATGAAATCGAACCCTTTATTACTTGTTCATCTTTGGGGGTTATTTACCTCATACAATGCCCTTGCGGTCTCCAATATGTGGGGAGGACCAAAAGGGCAGTAAGGGTGAGACTTAACGAACATATAGCGAACATACGCAAAGGTTTCGATAAACACTCTGTATCCAGGCACTACGATCAAGTTCACAAGAGAGACCCGTCTGGTACACTATTCATCGCTATTGACAAATATAGACCCCACTGGAGAGGCAGCTCGCTTGTGAGAGAAATCTCCAAGCAGGAAATGGCATGGGTGTACAGGTTGAGAACTTATGTTCCGCACGGACTCAACGTGGACACCGATGTCAACGCTTTTATTAACAATTCTTGAATCAATCTAGCCAATCAGTTAATTGTGTTTTTATGATGGCTGTTTGGGGTGGACTATCGAATTATATTGGATTATAGTTTTTGGGAGATGTAGATCGTGTTGTATGTACACTTCCTTTCTTCCTCCTTTTTCTTTTTTCTGTTTAATTTTAACCGTTTACTTCCGTCTCTTTTTCCCGTTTTTGTAATGGACATTTGACCATGTTAAGCGGGGGGTAAGAGGGACGAGATTAGATGGTAACTGTTGTAACCTTGGTGATTTCATTATCATTTAGGGACTATTAACTACTATGAGGCAATCTATCTCCGTATATTTTAAACATGTATGGCTTTAGATATTGGTATGACATTTATATTTTATTCATGTATGTATATGTCCTCTATAGTTAGGTTGTTAAATTTGGAGCAGTTCAATGTCCCATTATGTTCGCCGCACATTACGGTTGCGGCGGAGGTTGTGGGTCTTACTGCCTCCTGTGACACACCTGGAGGCTCCTCCCCCTTGGGTGGCGCGCGTATTGCGGTCGTGGCCATTGTTGCCATGGACACGCGTATGTGCGGCATACTCCCCACCATGTTTTCGTCATCCCGCTTGGCGTGATGACGCGCATGGTATGTATTTGTAAACGAGGCTTGGTTTCCTCGTGGGGAGAGATGCGCGCGCGGATGCTGTTTGGCGGATGCGACAGCGAGGCGTGGTTACCTCGCGGCGCGAGGTGCGCGCTGCGCGCGCCCTCCCTCGGGTTGGACCCTTGAGTTCCTGTGTTCCCTATAAAGAGGGGGTGACGCAGCCCATCGCCCGTGCCCCGAGACGACGTGAATTTTCACGAAACGCGTAGGGCAGGATACGAGCTTTGTGCTGACGTCACCCTCCACTGCTCGACTTCCACGGACGTATGCGTGTGACTAGCGCCTTTGACCGGTCGGCGCTGTCATACTTTTAAGGCTGTTTTTTAAACTGCATTTTTGTAAGTATGTTTTCTTCTTTTAAATAAACATCCACCAAGGATTTTACACTATCTAGTGTCCTCCCTTCCTTCCATGTTCCGTATCGAGTACTGCATGATGATATATGAGCGTTTTGGCTACCAAAAAAATTGAGGCTCAACATACACTGAAGTCTGGAGTCCTATTGATTATCAATTGAGGCTGTTTGGGGTCCTCCGTCATAGGGGACCATCGCTTTTTGGTAAGCAGGAATTCTTACTGGTGGTGGTGAAAGTCACGAATACAAGAAGATTTGGAATCGTTTTTGTTTTGTTTTCTTTTTTCTTTTTTCATTTAGTATGGACACTTGATCACGGGTGTTTTTCTTTCTCGTACATCACGGGACACAGAGCGACATAGTCATTACTAATGGGTTATATAGATACCGTCAGGTGCTGGCACTGGCAACTTCCAAAACCGGAAGTACCCTCCCCTATATAAGCCCCTCCCATCCGGGAGCACCTCAGTTTTTTGCCAGTGTCTAAGGTGTTGGCCAAGAAGAAACGTGTGTTTTTCACTGAGCTTGCGTACAGGTTCTTTTGGGCCTCAGTAAGCTATTCCGGATCCGACCAAAAAAGCTTCATAGCTAAACGGTCGGTACCCGGGCCTTGCAGAGAAGAGCAAGGTTTTGCCTGTAATGCTTCTCTTAGGAGAGCTGGACCCTGGGATCCAGAGCTCTGGTCATACCCACGACCAAGATGTTTTCTGCGCAGGGTGCTATACAGGTCCAGGGGAGTGGAATCCTTGGGAACCCGGTCCCTGAAGGTTTGATTACAATGCCTGCCGTGATAGGTGAAGTTTGGGCTTTTGTGGACCAAACAAAGTCCTGCGGCGGGGAACAGGTAAGTGGGGGCCCCCAGGAACTTGGTTCTATTGGGGGACCCCCAAGCCTAATTTGTCTTTCTGTCTGTTACCTAATGGTATTCCCGCAAAATTCTGTGCATGCCTGTAACTACTAAAAAAAAATTTTTTTTATATATATATATTTAATATATTAGACTGCGGTACCTGTGTTTGTCCACTAGAGGCCGCTGTGGAATGTTTTCTTGTCATGTGGACTAGCTTCTTCTCAGCAGAGCAAAGTCCAGGCAGATGGTGAGTTCTCTTATAGGAAACTGCTTCCTCTGCCATGTTGCAGTGCTCGTCCATCCCCCGGCCTGCGGCAAAGAGGGGCCCTGGCTCCTGTCCCTTGTTACCATTTTTTGAAATTGGCGCCGAAGGCGCACGTGGCCGTGCGCGTGCAAGCGCCTCTATATATAGAGGTGAGCCGGGAAAGGGGGCGGAGCCTGGGGGATGACGCTCTGTGCGCGCCGCAGCGCTTCTGCGCATGTGCGGGCGTCCCAGCAGTTTAAAAAAACCACAATGTTGTAGTGAGCTGGCTATAAAGTACAGAGACAGAGCTGGCAACATTTAAAGGCATACAGCAAGCGGTTGATACAGGCATCCCCTAGAAAGGCACATTAGTAGACACCAACTGTGATATAGCAGCAATTGTGCTAGACTATTCTCAGTAAAAGTGGTGTATTACGGCTGGAATACCTCAGCTTTAGGCTTAGGAATATGCCGTCCAGAAGCTCCGGAACTGAATCTTCCAGGAAGCGAAGGGGGTCTCATCGGGCTCGGAGGATCTTGGGCATACTTCTGCTGCACCAGTCTCCCCTGAAGTTCAGAGGTAAGTGACCGTAGAGACCCCGCAGGGGTACTTCGTACTGTGGCTGTCCTCAGTTTACCTGCTCCTGTGTATGTAACAGAGGAGGTTTTTTTCCTCAGCTCTGGGAGGATTAGAGAGAGATTGTCAACATTAATCGCTGCCTCCCTGTCAGGGAAAGCACGCCCGATCTCCGTCTCCTCCTTCAGAGTGCCTGTTAGCAGAGCAACAGTCCCATACAGGGATCGACCTGCCTGAAGGGGATCAGGATGAGGTTGATTCTGTTATAGAGGAATCAACAGTGGGGGAACCTTTTCTCAGCATCTCAAGCTGAAAGATTATGGGTTCAGTCTCTGACTAACATGGTCCGATCAGCATTTAAAAATGCACCTTGCGGAACCATCAACCACTACTGTATCCTCGTTGGGGTCGCTAGAAGCCCCCAGACTGTTTGTTCTTTTCCACTTCACCCTTTACTGAAAGGGCTCATTTACCAGGATTGGGAACGTCCTGAGAAAATATTTATTCCCTCAAGAGATTTCCGGTGGTCTATCCCATGGAGGATAAGTTCATCAAAAAAAAAAAAATGGAAGGTCCCTACAGGGACGCAGCCATCTCTTGTATGTATAAATCACTGACATGTCCAGTGGATAATGTCCAAATGTTCAAGAACCCAATAGATAAAAGATTGGAGTCCTTATGAAAATCTGCTTGGTGATACAACCAGCAGTAGCAGCTATTGGGGTCTGCTAAGCAGTGAAGGATCAGTTGAAACAGGTCTTGAGGGACTTGACAGATCAGCAGGCTTTGCCCTAGCTGATCTACCTAGAGCCTTAGGCTTTGCGGTTGACGCCATAGAGGATTCACTCCATCAGGCCTCCCGCCTTATGCTGTCTATAGTACATATGCGTAGGCTCCTATGGCTCAAAAACTGGTCTGCTGAAGCTCCCTGTAAAGAATGGCTGGTTAGCGTCCCATTTCATGGTGAACGCTTATTCAGGGAAAACCTGGACAAATATATCCAGAAAATTTCCAGCGGTAAAAATACGCTCTTGCCGGTTAAAAACAGAGTTAGAGGTCCCTCTTTAAGAGGCCTGCTTCTCCAGTCCCTGGGGCATCGGCTGTGTAACAGTTCCGACGGCCTCCTCGGTCAATTCCCGGGGGTAAAAAACAGGGACCGTAGCAGGGTAATGAGAAACCCTGGGTCAGGGGAGGTACAAAACCTCCCCCAAAGTTAAATTCATTGAAGCCCCCACTCAGTCGGGTGGGGGGAGGACTCCAGTTGTTCGCAAGAGACCTGGCGGGACACGATCAAGACAGATAGGTGCTCTCCGCAGTAGATTTGGGATACAGTTTGGAGTTAAAAGACTCTCCTCCTTCCCATTTTTGAGGTCAAACGTGCCAAGGGATCCCCGGAAGAGAGAGTCCCTCCTGTTGGCACTAGAACAACTATTGCTCCAAGGAGTAATTATGGAGGTTCCCCTGGAAGAATGAGGGTTCGGGTTTTACTCAAACCTCTTTACAGTCCCGAAGCAAACGCGGACGGGAGGCCCATATTAATTCTAAAAGGGCTATACAAATTCCTGTATATCAGGACTTTCCGATGGAGTCGATCCGATCGGTGGCCACTGCCCTACAAGGGGAGGATTGGTTAGCCGCGATCGACATCAAAGATGTTTATTTGCACATTCCCATCTTTCCAGTCCACCAAAAATTTCTACGCTTTGCAGTAGAAGGGCGCCATTTTCAGTTCAGAGCCTTACCCTTCGGTTTGGCCACAGCACCACGAGTGTTTACAAAAATTCTGGCCCTTTATTGGCCAATCTAAGAACACAAGGTGTAATGATAATGGCATATCTGGATGACTTGTTGCTGATAGACCACTCAGTGAAAAAACTAGACGTGGTCGTTCACAAGACAATCAAGTATCTGGAATCTCACGGTTGGATTATCAACCGAGACAAGTCAGCCCTAAAAAACAGTCAAAAGTCTGGAATACTTGGGGCTAAGGTTGGATTCAGGCCAGAGAAAAATATTCTTGCCTCGAGGAAAGGTGTTGTCTTTGAAAGATTTGATCCACTTAGTGGGTACAAAAAAGACAGCCGTCCATACGCCTGTATATGAGGCTGCTGGGAAAAATGGTGGCATCATTCGAAGCAGTACCCTACGGTCAATTCCATTCAAGGAATTTGCAAGGGGCCATACTGTCAGCCTGGAACAAAAAAGTTCAGGCCCTAGACTTACAATGTCCTTGTCCCCTTCCGTTCGCAAGAGCCTCCGTTGGTGGTTGGTTCCCCAGAATCTGGAAAAGGAAATCCTTCAGTCCGATTTCTTGGAAGGTGGTCACTACAGATGCCAGCCTTATAGGCTGGGGAGCAGTACTGGAGCAATAGTCTCTCCAGGGCAGATGGTCTGATGCAGAAAAGGCCCTGCCCATCAATCTCTTAGAGATACGAGCAGCCCGGTATGCCCTAGTAGCATGGACATCCAAACTCCAAGGGTCCCCTGTCAGAATTCAATCAGACAATGCCACAGCAGTGGCATATATCAATCATCAGGGGGGCACCAGGAGTCGTGCAGCCCAGAGGGAAGTAAATTACATCCTGAAATGGGCAGAAAAATATGTCCCAGCCATATCTGCGGTATTCATTCCAGGAGTGGAGAATTGGAAGGCGGACTTTCTAAGTCGCCAGCAATTAGGCCCAGGGGAATGGTCCCTTCACCCCGAGGTTTCTGGACAATATGTCAGCGGTGGGGAACATCGGATGTAGATCTTCTAGCATCCAGATTCAACGCAAAGGGGGACAGGTTTGTCTCTCGGACAAGGGATCCCCTAGCTTGCGGCTCGGATGCCCTAGTGTTCCCTTGGGATCAGTTCAAGCTGATATATGCATTCACACCGCCACAATGGTTACCTCGATTACTCCGCAGAATCAGGGTAGAAAAGAAACAGTGATTCCGGTGGCTCCAGCGTGGCCCCGAAGAGCGTGGTACGCGGAGATTGTAAAATTTCAGTGGGGAGTCCTTGGACTCTCCCACGTCGTCCGGACCTGCTTTCGCAAGGACCGATATACCACCCTTCCTTACCAGCCCTAGGTTTGACGGCCTGGCTATTGAAGCCCACATTCTGAAAAAGAGAGGGCTCTCTAATGCTGTGGTATCTACCATGATCAATGCCAGGAAGCCGGTATCCAGGCAGATCTACTATAGAATCTGGAAGGCGTACATCGCGTGGTGTGAGGCCAAGAAATGGCATCCACATAAGTACGTAATAGGTAGGATTCTGGACTTCCTACAGTGGGCTGTAGATAGGAAGCTTGCCTTGAGTACTATCAAGGGTCAGATTTCGGCCTTGTCAATATTTTTTCAAAGGCCCTTGGCTTCGCATTCACTAGTCAAAGCCTTTATACAAGGAGTGATGCGTATTAGTCCTCCGGTTAATATTCCCATATGTCCATGGGATCTAAACTTGGTTCTGTCGGTTCTACAGAAACAACCATTTGAACCATTACAGCATATTTCCTTGGTGCTTCTCACCAGGAAATTGATTTTTCTAGTAGCCATTTGTTCGGCTAAAAGAGTATCGGAATTAGCAGCTATGTCCTGTAAGGAGCCATATCTGGTTATCCATAAGGACAGAGTAGTGTTACGTCCTCATCCAGCCTTTTTTCCTAAGGTGGTATCGAGGTTTCATTTGAACCAAGATGTGGTTCTTCCTTCTTTTTTCCCCAAACCTACTTCGGTAGAGGAAAAGTTATTGCATTCTTTGGATGTAGTAAGAGCAGTTAAAGCTGATCTAAAAGCCACTGCTCAGATTCGCAGAACGGATACTTTGTTTATTCTGCCGGAAGGCCCCAGAAAGGGTCAGGCAGCGTCAAAATCTACTTTAGCCAAGTGGATTCGACAGGTCATTATGCAAGCTTATGGCTTGAGAAGGAGACCGCCTCCGTTCAAAGTTAGAGCGCACTCCACGAGAGCAGTTGGAACTTCATGGGCAGTGCATCACCAGGCCTCCCTGGCTCAAATCTGTAGGGCCGCAACATGGTCTTCAGTTCACACGTTTACTAGGTTCTACCAGGTGGACGTTAGAAGTCAGGAGGATGTCGCCTTTGGGCGCAGTGTGTTGCAGGCCGCAAAAGATCCTCATGTCTGATAGCGCTCAGCTTATATATGGTGTATCCCCCCCCTCATTTGGCATTGCTTTAGGACATCCCATTAGTAATGACTATGTCGCTCTGTGTCCCGTGATGTACGAGAAAGAAAATAGGATTTTTATAACAGCTTACCTGTAAAATCCTTTTCTTGGAGTACATCACGGGACACAGAGCTCCCGCCCCTCTTTGGGGACACTTATTGCTTTGCTACAAAACTGAGGTGCTCCCGGATGGGAGGGGCTTATATAGGGGAGGGTACTTCCGGTTTTGGAAGTTGCCAGTGCCAGCACCTGACGGTATCTATATAACCCATTAGTAATGACTATGTCGCTCTGTGTCCCGTGATGTACTCCAAGAAAAGGATTTTACAGGTAAGCTGTTATAAAAATCCTATTTTTTGTATGGACTTTAGACTTGATTATTTAAGGGTCCTATTCAAGCATGTAATAATATTATTAATTAAGTTTGTATTATTTCCTATGTTTTGTTTACACTGTTTAGTTATTGTTCTTCACTGAGCACTTACATAATTTATCACTGTGGTGATTTTGAATTTTTTTTCAATCATTCAGTGGTGGGCTTATGTTTATACTCATAAGTTAGCGCGACTATATATTTTTTCTTATTTGTATGCACTGTTAGTTTTCAGAATAGTTGCTGCTTTTTCCCCTTGTCTGTTTCTAGGCATTTGATATATCTGCCTAGTTTCACACCTGTAGCGCAGTTTCTTTTTTACTTTCTAACCCTTATATTAACTACCATTAATTGCTGCTCAGTGAGTGGTCATTAATTCGACCACAATGGATATTTTCGACTTCCGAGCGAAACGGACAGTCAACACGACCGGGGTGTTTGACTCCACCCCGGCCTCTGGTAGCTCTGATGTCAGTGGTCTCTTTATGCGACTAAAGAACATCATGACAACTGAGATACACACTCAGTGGGACATAGCGTTCCTTGAGAACTATATTCGGAACGCCATGGTCCCAAGAAGCCTCCGTTGGGAGGTAAGCCCACAAAAAGGTGAGCCTGATTTGGAGGTTTGGGCTAAATATTTCAATGATGCTGGAGTTTATTTTTTGCGATTTTTGGCCCAAAGAAAAAGCGAGAAGCTGCAGAGACTTGATACCGAAATCAAAACGGTTAGAGATCTGCTGACCTCTTTCAAAAATGGAGAGGAATATAGGGAGTGTTCTAACTCTCTCCAAAAAACCTTAGAGAGGGAAGAAAAGGATCAAAAAACAAAAAAGAAGAAAAAATACCTTAGAGATTTTGAGGATTACCAGTCCGGCCTTGTTTTTCTGTGGCAGAAAAAGTTGGCAGCAGATGAGATAAATGAGGTAGTGATGGACACTGCCCCTCAGGGTGCGGTGCCATCCGGCCCGATTGCCAACCCTCCCATGACTGGTAGGAGAGGGGTTTCTAACCCCCCCACTCCCATCCCAGCTCAACGTAACATTAAGGTCAAGACTAAGAACGGGTCCAAACAGGGCAAGTTTTCATCTAAAATGCCTAAAAATGTGAAATCTCATAGGTCTGATGTACAGTTCCAGCATTATCAGGATGAATCCCTGAGAGGATGGGAGCATCCTTCATTTGGACCCATCCATCATGATGTGGGACATAATCAGGGATTTCCAAGAACCAGCTTTGAGTCCAATGGTATGCGGGATTTTAATATCCCCACCCATAATCGGTTTTTTCCCTTAACAGACTCATTGGGGCCATTAGGCCGTGAACCTATGGAAAGGCGATATGGATTTAATAATCTGGACGGGAATGGCCAATTTCCTCAGTCTAATCATTTTGACAGGGGTTATGATTATTCTAGACCCTCCTATCCCCCAGGTCAATATGATTTTAGACCGAACCCCAGTTGGGGTTTTCCCATGGGCCATCAGGGCCGGTTCGGCCCATCAGAACGAAGAGAGGGGTCAGAGGGGGGAGGAGGGCCCAGTTGCTCAAAAAGAAAAAGAATCTAGGTATGGGTATTTTCAATTTGAGCCAACAGGCCTTGTCAGAGACTGAGCAGCGCCTGTTGGATAAGGGTTTGAAATTTGCTCCGCCTAGGAGCTTGAGCAAATTTCAAACTTTTATGGATGTTCACAAGTTTGCAAGAAAGCTCAATATTAAGAGGCATTTTCTGTCTAATCCTGCAGTGGATAGAGTGAGTCCCTTACCTGAGTACAAACATACTGGGTTGGCCAATGCTTCACTGTTCAATCCCCCTGGTTCATTGGCCCCGAGTATTAAAGTTTTTAGGGATGTGGTACTCAAAGATCTTGAAAAGATCAAGGTAAAAAAGGTCAAGATGCAAAGGAATCTGGAGAACGGGCTTGAGTCCCTTTGTTCCAACAAGTCCCTGGTCATCAGACCTGCAGACAAAGGGGGAGGGATAGTCATTCTCGATAGGTGTGACTACTTGAAAGAGTTACACAGGATCGTCGATGACACCGAAACCTATACCCCTCTGAATAGGGACCCCGTTGCCAAATACAAAAGAGACCTGGAGATTATTGTGGATGAGGGACACCGGGAGGGCATCCTTAGTGACAGGGAGAGATTGTTTTTGATACCCTGTGCCCCCCGGACTCCCGTTATATATTACCTCCCGAAGATCCACAAAAGCCTTACTTCCCCCCCGGGACGACCCATTGTAAGTGGGATAGACTCTATCACGTCCCGGGTCGGGAAGTATATCGATTTTTTCCTGCAGCCTTTGGTTCAGCAGATCCCTTCTTACGTAAGGGACACTAAACACGTTATCAATTTACTTAAAGATCTCACTCCCACAAATGGTATATGGATGGTCACGGCAGACGTGACCTCGCTCTATACCATCATCCCCCATGAGCGTGGCTTTGAGGCTGTTGAGATGTATTTAGTGAGAGGATCAGATCTACCATCGCGGCAAATTAACTTTATTATGACCCTACTGAAATATGCAGCAGGTCACAATTATTTTTGGTGTGATAATCAATTCTTCCGCCAAGATCGAGGTGTGGCGATGGGGGCGAAGTACGCCCCTAGCCTGGCCAACTTGTTCATGGCCAAGTGGGAGGAGGATGTCGTCGATGTTTGCCGGAGACCAGAGGTTGCTCTCTGGGTTAGGTACATCGACGACGTCCTCCTCCTATGGGACGGCAGCGAACCCGCTTTGCGGGATTATATGCAGTCCCTAAACGATAACAACAGAGGTATTAGATTCTCTTTTGAGGCCAGTCAGGAGTCAGTACACTATCTGGATTTGAAAATTTCAGTGGTTGATAGCAAATTTGTTACGACCACTTATTTCAAACCAACTGACAGGAACTCATATATTCCGCTTGACAGCTGTCATCATGCCCCTTGGTTGAAGGCCGTCCCTCAGGGACAATTCACCAGATTGAGACGTAACTGTACAGACTTAGAGGCTTTCAAATGCCAGGCCGAGATTCTCTCTAAGAGATTTGTTGATAAAGGTTATCAACAGAGTGATCTGTCTCAATTGATACAATCTATCAGTGAGATCGATCGAGGATCATTATTGGCTGACAGGGAGAGGGTGGTTAGGGATGGTAAGTTTTCTCTTCCATTTATTACCACCTACTCCGTACAGCATCAGACCATCAAAAGTCTGATACGTAAGCACTGGCATGTGTTAACCAGTGATTTAGTGTTGGCACCGTCCCTTCCAGAGAGACCAGCTATTGTATTTAGGGGGGCGTCTACACTGTCTAGTAGGTTGGCCCCAAGTGTCCAGGACCCCCCACGGGCTAATAGAACATTTCTAGAGAACTTGACAGGATACTATAGATGCAAAAAATGCCAAGTGTGCAGCTTGAATAGCTGCAGGGATAGGAAGATTAGTCATTTTTCCTCAACGAGCACGGGCCGTTCCCATGAAATCGAACCCTTTATTACTTGTTCATCTTTGGGGGTTATTTACCTCATACAATGCCCTTGCGGTCTCCAATATGTGGGGAGGACCAAAAGGGCAGTAAGGGTGAGACTTAACGAACATATAGCGAACATACGCAAAGGTTTCGATAAACACTCTGTATCCAGGCACTACGATCAAGTTCACAAGAGAGACCCGTCTGGTACACTATTCATCGCTATTGACAAATATAGACCCCACTGGAGAGGCAGCTCGCTTGTGAGAGAAATCTCCAAGCAGGAAATGGCATGGGTGTACAGGTTGAGAACTTATGTTCCGCACGGACTCAACGTGGACACCGATGTCAACGCTTTTATTAACAATTCTTGAATCAATCTAGCCAATCAGTTAATTGTGTTTTTATGATGGCTGTTTGGGGTGGACTATCGAATTATATTGGATTATAGTTTTTGGGAGATGTAGATCGTGTTGTATGTACACTTCCTTTCTTCCTCCTTTTTCTTTTTTCTGTTTAATTTTAACCGTTTACTTCCGTCTCTTTTTCCCGTTTTTGTAATGGACATTTGACCATGTTAAGCGGGGGGTAAGAGGGACGAGATTAGATGGTAACTGTTGTAACCTTGGTGATTTCATTATCATTTAGGGACTATTAACTACTATGAGGCAATCTATCTCCGTATATTTTAAACATGTATGGCTTTAGATATTGGTATGACATTTATATTTTATTCATGTATGTATATGTCCTCTATAGTTAGGTTGTTAAATTTGGAGCAGTTCAATGTCCCATTATGTTCGCCGCACATTACGGTTGCGGCGGAGGTTGTGGGTCTTACTGCCTCCTGTGACACACCTGGAGGCTCCTCCCCCTTGGGTGGCGCGCGTATTGCGGTCGTGGCCATTGTTGCCATGGACACGCGTATGTGCGGCATACTCCCCACCATGTTTCTTTTTCGTACATCACGGGACACAGAGCGACATAGTCATTACTAATGGGTTATATAGATACCGTCAGGTGCTGGCACTGGCAACTTCCAAAACCGGAAGTACCCTCCCCTATATAAGCCCCTCCCATCCGGGAGCACCTCAGTTTTTTGCCAGTGTCTAAGGTGTTGGCCAAGAAGAAACATGTGTTTTTCACTGAGCTTGCGTACAGGTTCTTTTGGGCCTCAGTAAGCTATTCCGGATCCGACCAAAAAAGCTTCATAGCTAAACGGTCGGTACCCGGGCCTTGCAGAGAAGAGCAAGGTTTTGCCTGTAATGCTTCTCTTAGGAGAGCTGGACCCTGGGATCCAGAGCTCTGGTCATACCCACGACCAAGATGTTTTCTGTGCAGGGTGCTATACAGGTCCAGGGGAGTGGAATCCTTGGGAACCCGGTCCCTGAAGGTTTGATTACAATGCCTGCCGTGATAGGTGAAGTTTGGGCTTTTGTGGACCAAACAAAGTCCTGCGGCGGGGAACAGGTAAGTGGGGGCCCCCAGGAACTTGGTTCTATTGGGGGACCCCCAAGCCTAATTTGTCTTTCTGTCTGTTACCTAATGGTATTCCCGCAAAATTCTGTGCATGCCTGTAACTACTAAAAAAATGTAATAATTTTTAATGGTGGTCAAGAAAAAAAAAAAAAAAATGTTTTTATATATATTTAATATATTAGACTGCGGTACCTGTGTTTGTCCACTAGAGGCCGCTGTGGAATGTTTTCTTGTCATGTGGACTAGCTTCTTCTCAGCAGAGCAAAGTCCAGGCAGATGGTGAGTTCTCTTATAGGAAACTGCTTCCTCTGCCATGTTGCAGTGTTTGTCCATTCCCCGGCCTGCGGCAAAGAGGGGCCCTGGCTCCTGTCCCTTGTTACCATATTTGAAATTAGCGCCGAAGGCGCACGTGCCCGCGCGCGTGCGCTTGCACGCGCCTCTATATATAGAGGTGAGCCGGGAAAGGGGGCGGAGCCTGGGGGATGACGCTCTGTGCGCGCCGCAGCGCTTCTGCGCATGTGCGGGCGTCCCAGCAGTTTTAAAAAAACCACAATATTGTAGTGTGCTGGCTATGAAGTACAGAGACAGAGCTGGCAACATTTAAAGGCATACAGCAAGCGGTTGATACAGGCATCCCCTAGAAAGGCACATTAGTAGACACCAACTGTGATATAGCAGCAATTGTGCTAGACTATTCTCAGTAAAAGTGGTGTATTACGGCTGGAATACCTCAGCTTTAGGCTTAGGAATATGCCATCCAGAAGCTCCGGAACTGAATCTTCCAGGAAGCGAAGGGGGTCTCATCGGGCTCTGAGGATCTTGGGCATACTTCTGCTGCACCAGTCTCCCCTGAAGTTCAGAGGTAAGTGACCGTAGAGACCCCGCAGGGGTACTTGGTACTGCGGCTGTCCTCAGTCACCTGCTCCTGTGTATGTAACAGAGGAGGTTTTTTTCCTCAGCTCTGGGAGGATTAGAGAGAGATTGTCAACATTTATCGCTGCCTCCCTGTCAGGGAAAGCACGCCCGATCTCCGTCTCCTCCTTCAGAGTGCCTGTTAGCAGAGCAACAGTCCCATACAGGGATCGACCTGCCTGAAGGTCAGGATGAGGTTGATTCTGTTATAGAGGAATCAACAGTGGGGGAACCTTTTCTCAGCATCTCAAGCTGAAAGATTATGGGTTCAGTCTCTGACTAACATGGTCCGATCAGCATTTAAAAATGCACCTTGCGGAACCATCAACCACTACTGTATCCTCGTTGGGGTCGCTAGAAGCCCCCAGACTGTTTGTTCTTTTCCACTTCACCCTTTACTGAAAGGGCTCATTTTCCAGGATTGGGAACGTCCTGAGAAAATATTTATTCCCCCAAGAGATTTCCGGTGGTCTATCCCATGGAGGATAAGTTCATCAAAAAAAAAATAAAAAAATGGAAGGTCCCTACAGTGGATGCAGCCATCTCTTGTATGTATAAATCACTGACATGTCCAGTGGATAATGTCCAAATGTTCAAGAACCCAATAAATAAAAGATTGGAGTCCTTATGAAAATCTGCTTGGTGATACAACCAGCAGTAGCAGCTATTGGGGTCTGCTAAGCAGTGAAGGATCAGTTGAAACAGGTCTTGAGGGACTTGACAGATCAGCAGGCTTTGCCCTAGCTGATCTACCTAGAGCCTTAGGCTTTGCGGTTGACGCCATAGAGGATTCAGTCCATCAGGCCTCCCGCCTTACGCTGTCTATAGTACATACGCGTAGGCTCCTATGGCTCAAAAACTGGTCTGCTGAAGCTCCCTGTAAAGAATGGCTGGTTAGCGTCCCATTTCATGGTGAACGCTTATTCAGGGAAAACCTGGACAAATATATCCAGAAAATTTCCAGCGGTAAAAATACGCTCTTGCCGGTTAAAAACAGAGTTAGAGGTCCCTCTTTAAGAGGCCTGCTTCTCCAGTCCCTGGGGCATCGGCTGTGTAACAGTTCCGACGGCCTCCTCGGTCAAATCCCGGGGGTAAAAAACAGGGACAGTAGCAGGGTAATGAGAAACCCTGGGTCAGGGGAGGTACAAAACCTCCCCCAAAGTTAAATTCATTGAAGCCCCCACTCAGTCGGGTGGGGGGAGGACTCCAGTTGTTCGCAAGAGACCTGGCGGGACACGATCAAGACAGATAGGTGCTCTCCGCAGTAGGTTTGGGATACAGTTTGGAGTTAAAAGACTCTCCTCCTTCCCATTTTTGAGGTCAAACGTGCCAAGGGATCCCCGGAAGAGAGAGTCCCTCCTGTTGGCACTAGAACAACTATTGCTCCAAGGAGTAATTATGGAGGTTCCCCTGGAAGAATGAGGGTTCGGGTTTTACTCAAACCTCTTTACAGTCCCGAAGCAAACGCGGACGGGAGGCCCATATTAATTCTAAAAGGGCCATACAAATTCCTGTATATCAGGTCTTTCCGATGGAGTCGATCCGATCGGTGGCCACTGCCCTACAAGGGGAGGATTGGTTAGCCACGATCGACATCAAAGATGCTTATTTGCACATTCCCATCTTTCCAGTCCACCAAAAATTTCTACGCTTTGCAGTAGAAGGGCGCCATTTTCAGTTCAGAGCCTTACCCTTCGGTTTGGCCACAGCACCACGAGTGTTTACAAAAATTCTGGCCCTTTATTGGCCAATCTAAGAACACAAGGTGTAATGATAATGGCATATCTGGATGACTTGTTGCTGATAGACCACTCAGTGAAAAAACTAGACGTGGTCGTTCACAAGACAATCAAGTATCTGGAATCTCACGGTTGGATTATCAACCGAGACAAGTCAGCCCTAAAAACCAGTCAAAAGTCTGGAATACTTGGGGCTAAGGTTGGATTCAGGCCAGAGAAAAATATTCTTGCCTCGAGGAAAGGTGTTGTCTTTGAAAGATTTGATCCACTTAGTGGGTACAAAAAAGACAGCCGTCCATACGCCTGTATATGAGGCTCCTGGGAAAAATGGTGGCATCATTCGAAGCAGTACCCTACGGTCAATTCCATTCAAGGAATTTGCAAGGGGCCATACTGTCAGCCTGGAACAAAAAAATTCAGGCCTAGACTTACAATGTCCTTGTCCCCTTCCGTTCGCAAGAGCCTCCGTTGGTGGTTGGTTTCCCAGAATCTGGAAAAAAGGAAATCCTTCAGTCCGATTTCTTGGGAGGTGGTCACTACAGATGCCAGCCTTATAGGCTGGGGAGCAGTACTGGAGCAATAGTCTCTCCAGGGCAGATGGTCGGATGCAGAAAAGGCCCTGCCCATCAATCTCTTAGAGATACGAGCAGCCCGGTATGCCCTAGTAGCATGGACATCCAAACTCCAAGGGTCCCCTGTCAGAATTCAATCAGACAATGCCACAGCAGTGGCATATATCAATCATCAGGGGGGCACCAGGAGTCGTGCAGCCCAGAGGGAAGTAAATTACATCCTGAAATGGGCAGAAAAAATATGTCCCAGCCATATCTGCGGTATTCATTCCAGGAGTGGAGAATTGGAAGGCGGACTTTCTAAGTCGCCAGCAATTAGGCCCAGAGGAAGGGTCCCTTCACCCCGAGGTTTTCTGGACAATATGTCAGCGGTGGGGAACATCGGATGTAGATCTTCTAGCATCCAGATTCAACGCAAAGGGGGACAGGTTTGTCTCTCGGACAAGGGATCCCCTAGCTTGCGGCTCGGATGCCCTAGTGTTCCCTTGGGATCAGTTCAAGCTGATATATGCATTCACACCGCCACAATGGTTACCTCGATTACTCCGCAGAATCAGGGTAGAAAAGAAACCAGTGATTCTGGTGGCTCCAGCGTGGCCCCGAAGAGCGTGGTACGTGGAGATTGTAAAATGTCAGTGGGGAGTCCTTGGACTCTCCCACATCGTCCGGACCTGCTTTCGCAAGGACCGATATACCAACCTTCCTTACCAGCCCTAGGTTTGACGGCCTGGCTATTGAAGCCCACATTCTAAAAAAGAGAGGGCTCTCTAATTCTGTGGTATCTACCATGATCAATGCCAGGAAGCCGGTATCCAGGCAGATCTACTATAGAATCTGGAAGGCGTACATCGCCTGGTGTGAAGCCAAGAAATGGCATCCACGTAAGTACGTAATAGGTAGGAGTCTGGACTCCCTACAATGGGCTGTAGATAGGAAGCTTGCCTTGAGTACTATCAAGGGTCAGATTTCGGCCTTGTCAATATTTTTTCAAAGGCCCTTGGCTTCGCATTCACTAGTCAAAGCCTTTATACAAGGAGTGATGCGTATTAGTCCTCCGGTTAATATTCCCATATGTCCATGGGATCTAAACTTGGTTCTGTCGGTTCTACAGAAACAACCATTTGAACCATTACAGCATATTTCCTTGGTGCTTCTCACCAGGAAATAGATTTTTCTAGTAGCCATTTGTTCGGCTAAAAGAGTATCGGAATTAGCAGCTATGTCCTGTAAGGAGCCATATCTGGTTATCCATAAGGACAGAGTAGTGTTACGTCCTCATCCAGCCTTTCTTCCTAAGGTGGTATCGAGGTTTCATTTGAACCAAGATGTGGTTCTTCCTTCTTTTTTCCCCAAACCTACTTCGGTAGAGGAAAAGTTATTGCATTCTTTGGATGTAGTAAGAGCAGTTAAAGCTTATCTAAAAGCCACTGCTCAGATTCGCAGAACGGATACTTTGTTTATTCTGCCGGAAGGCCCCAGAAGGGGTCAGGCAGCGTCAAAATCTACTTTAGCCAAGTGAATTCGACAGGTCATAATACAAGCCTATGGCTTGAGAAGTAGACCGCCTCCGTTCAAAGTTAGGGCGCACTCCACGAGAGCAGTTGGAACTTCATGGGCAGTGCATCACCAGGCCTCCCTGGCTCAAATCTGTAAGGCCGCAACATGGTCTTCAGTACACACGTTTACTAGGTTCTACCAGGTGGACGTTAGAAGTCAGGAGGATGTCGCCTTTGGGCGCAGTGTGTTGCAGGCCGCAAAAGATCCTCATGTCTGATAGCGCTCAGCTTATATATGGTGTATCCCCCCCCTCATTTGGCATTGCTTTAGGACATCCCATTAGTAATGACTATGTCGCTCTGTGTCCCGTGATGTACGAAAAAGAAAATAGGATTTTTATAACAGCTTACCTGTAAAATCCTTTTCTTGGAGTACATCACGGGACACAGAGCTCCCACCCCTCTTTGGGGACACTTATTGCTTTGCTACAAAACTGAGGTGCTCCCGGATGGGAGGGGCTTATATAGGGGAGGGTACTTCCGGTTTTGGAAGTTGCCAGTGCCAGCACCTGACGGTATCTATATAACCCATTAGTAATGACTATGTCGCTCTGTGTCCCGTGATGTACTCCAAGAAAAGGATTTTACAGGTAAGCTGTTATAAAAATCCTATTTTTCGTCATCCCGCTTGGCGTGATGACGCGCATGGTATGTATTTGTAAACGAGGCTTGGTTTCCTCGTGGGGAGAGATGCGCGCGCGGATGCTGTTTGGCGGATGCGACAGCGAGGCGTGGTTACCTCGCGGCGCGAGGTGCGCGCGCGCGCGCCCTCCCTCGGGTTGGACCCTTGAGTTCCTGTGTTCCCTATAAAGAGGGGGTGACGCAGCCCATCGCCCGTGCCCCGAGACGACGTGAATTTTCACGAAACGCGTAGGGCAGGATACGAGCTTTGTGCTGACGTCACCCTCCACTGCTCGACTTCCACGGACGTATGCGTGTGACTAGCGCCTTTGACCGGTCGGCGCTGTCATACTTTTAAGGCTGTTTTTTAAACTGCATTTTTGTAAGTATGTTTTCTTCTTTTAAATAAACATCCACCAAGGATTTTACACTATCTAGTGTCCTCCCTTCCTTCCATGTTCCGTATCGAGTACTGCATGATGATATATGAGCGTTTTGGCTACCAAAAAAATTGAGGCTCAACATACACTGAAGTTTGGAGTCCTATTGATTATCAATTGAGGCTGTTTGGGGTCCTCCGTCATAGGGGACCATCGCTTTTTGGTAAGCAGGAATTCTTACTGGTGGTGGTGAAAGTCACGAATACAAGAAGATTTGGAATCGTTTTTGTTTTGTTTTCTTTTTTCTTTTTTCTTTTTTCATTTAGTATGGACACTTGATCACGGGTGTTTTTTTGTATGGACTTTAGACTTGATTATTTAAGGGTCCTATTCAAGCATGTAATAATATTATTAATTAAGTTTGTATTATTTCCTATGTTTTGTTTACACTGTTTAGTTATTGTTCTTCACTGAGCACTTACATAATTTATCACTGTGGTGATTTTGAATTTTTTTTCAATCATTCAGTGGTGGGCTTATGTTTATACTCATAAGTTAGCGCGACTATATATTTTTTCTTATTTGTATGCACTGTTAGTTTTCAGAATAGTTGCTGCTTTTTCCCCTTGTCTGTTTCTAGGCATTTGATATATCTGCCTAGTTTCACACCTGTAGTGCAGTTTCTTTTTTACTTTCTAACCAAGATAAATTCATATACCCAACGTAGGGGCGTGTGAAAATCCGTTCGCAGGATTGACGGGTGAAACGGGAACAGCACTAATTTGTCCCAGTTGATACGTATCCCCGAAAATCGGCTAAACGTGTCGAATTGGGCCAGCGCGTCGCACAGGGAGGCAGAGGCATCTGCCAGGTATAACAGGGAGTCATCCGCATATAGCGACAGTTTTTTTCTTCTAGAGGACCCACCTGTACGCCCCGGACCCCAGCGTCCCTCCGAATGTGGGCAGCCAACGGTTCCAATGCCAAGGCAAACAGTGCCGGTGACAAAGGACAGCCCTGCCTGGTCCCCCTCCCTAGGGAGAAGGAGGCCGACAGGGTTCCGAATGCAAGCTCTGGGATGGGCATGGAGCATCTGTATCCAGGACAGAAACCGAGGGCCGAAGCCAAAGCGAGCAAGGACTGTCCACAGGTAACCCCACTCGACCGAGTCAAAGGCCTTCTCAGAGTGAGGCCACCACTCCCGGGTTATCAGGGTCCGCAATCGCCATATGAGTGTGCAAGCGACGTATATTTATATCCGTGCCGCGACTTGGCATAAAGCCCGTCTGGTCCGTATGGACCAGGGCCGTGATGACTGTGTTCAACCGGGTGGCTAGGTCCTTTGCAAAGATTTTTGCATCAACGTTGAGGAGGGAGATGGGACGGTAAGAAGAACAGAGGGTGGTATCCTTACCAGACTTGGGGATGACCACTATCACCGCCTCACTCTTCGAATCCGGGAGAACACGGGACCTCAAAGCCTGAGATAGGAGGGACTGCAACCTAGGGGCCAGGTTTTCCATGTATGATTTGTAAAACTCAACAGGGAATCCGTCTGGTCCCGGAGTCTTACCTACCTGCATCATTTTCAAAGCAACCTGAATCTCCTCTATTTTAATGGAGGCATCCAACTTACCCGCAGAGGAGGAGGTGAGGACAGGGAAATCAATAGCCTCCAGGTAATCAGGTCCTTCAAATCATATGCCACTCTGGAGCTTTAAAGCTGCTGGTAATAAGTAGCAAAGCACCGATTAATCGCCTGTGGGGCAGACTGGAGGACCCCGTTTTGGTCAAGGATTTGTGCGATGGCGGTCACTCCCGTCTGTTCCCTGGACAGCCAGGCTAGGAGCCTCCCCGTCCTCTCCCCCTGCTCAAAAATATGCTGTGACTGATGGAGAAGTTTCTTTTGCATCAAAACCATTCTCAGAAGAAGAGCCTGCTGGGTTAAAGACTGAAGACGGGTATAATGCTGGGGATCCCTGGACCTGACATACATGGCCTCCTGCCTGCACGCCTCCTCCTCCACCGCAGTAAGTTCAGCCCTACGTTCTCTCCTCACCTTAGCTAATATCGACTGATAATGCCCCCGGGAGGAGGCCTTAAAGGCATCCCACACAGAGGTCTCAGCAGCCGTACCTGGGTTGTCTATCCAGTATTGTCGCAATGTGTCATGGAACTGGGATTCCACCTCCTGGGTCCGAGACCCAGAATCTGGAGAGCCTCCATAAGGTGTCAGTCGGGTCCGTTGTCAGTCAGTGACAAAAGTAGTGGGACATGGTCTAAGATCCCCCTAGGGAGGATAGCAATGTCCCGAACCCTGAGCAAGACAGGCACCCCCACATAGGCCAAGTCAATGCGGGAGAAGGATTTCTGGGTAGCAGAGTGGCAGGTAAAGGCCCGAGATGTAGGGTGTCTCCACAGCCACACATCTGTGAGGCCATAAGTGTCGGCCCACGCCGCCAGCCCCTGAGGCGCACCTGTCCATACCAGTGTCCGGGACAAGGTTAAAATCACCCATCAGCACCACATTGTCGGAAGGGAATTGCGCCAGCCTAGCGGAGAGGGTGTTGAGGACCTTAAGGGATGCAGGAGGCGGCAGATACAGTCCCACTAGAACCTATGGCAAATTGTGGATCAAAGCATATACTAGTACAAACCTACCATCAGGATCTAGAACTAAATCAAGGAGCTTAAAAGGGAGTGACTTAAGTACAAGGACACTAACACCCCTGGCATAATTAGAATATGTGGAGTGGTAGTGATGACCCACCCACGGTTTCTTAAGGCTAAGGGTCTTGCTTCCCATCAAGTGCGTCTCCTGCAACACACACACATGGGGGCTATACTTCTTTAATAAATTGAAAGACTAAGGATCGCTTGATGGATGAGTTCAAGCCCCGTGTGTTCCAGGAGAGGACGTCAAGAGTAGCCATGTAAACCTGTTAGAGCGATACCATAAGGAGCAGCAAAAAATAAGAGCCATGGCGCGTTCCAGGAAGCCAACACAAGGCTGAGTAAAGAACCATGCCTCCCCAATAGTGCAATCAAAAGGGCCATACAACATATAATTTGAACATTAAACTGAGTGCCAACAGGGCCGCCCAACCCCCCAATCCCTCCTCCCACCCCCCCAAACACGGAGGAGAGTTTGCTTCCCAAAACAAACACCAGCCCTTAGGCCGGACATAAAGGCAGTGAACAAAAGGCTACCAGCCCCTGTATGGTAGAACAGTCAACAGTTCCTGAGTAATCCATTGCAGGAGAAATTGTGTAGAACACCCGGAGCCCCGGGGGCACAGTACTTGACAGAACAGTTCCATAAACTCCCAACACAGAACAGCAGTAAAACAAGGAGGTAGAACAGCTCTCAGAGGGCGGGGGGTCCCCCACGGGGATAATACAGTGGATACAAGGGTGGGGGGAGGGTCACAACTGCAGCATAGTTCCAGAGACAGGGGGTGCAGCAGTAAGCCTGCATTGTAACACAAGGGCAAAGCCCCCCAGTTATTCATCGGAGTCTACCGGGATTAAGAAGGGGTATGCGTCCAAAGTTCGTGCTCCGGGGGGGGGAGTGAGGGGGGGGACTCAGACCTAAAGCCCCGGCCACACACGTGTCCTGATGGTGGGAAAGGTAGTCGGTGGACCCCACAGCGTTGATGGCGGCCAGGGATGGCCGTATAACAGGGAACATAACAAACCCCCCTTACCTGGCAGTGTGACCCAACACTCCTCTGCAAAACCCCCCGGAGAGCATACTCCCAGTTATGAGGAGGGAGAAAAGATAAAGATCCAGGCAGATTCAAGGTGGCAGTGTCTCGACCCAGGCCGCTGCGTCTCTGGGAGAGGTGAAGAATTTCACCCGTTCGCCATCCTGTACCCACAGCTTAGCTGGAAAGAGCATGCTGTACTGGATCCCTCTCTCACGGAGCATGGCCCGGACTTGATCGAAGGACTCGCGCTGGCGCTGTGTCTCCACCGAGTAGTCCGGGAAAATCAGTAGCCTTGTATTTTTGGAATTTCAGCTCACCCTGGAGGCGGGCCTTGCGATGAGCCCTCTCAATGGAAAAGTGGGGGGAGAAGCGCGCTTTAGCTAGTAGGGAGGGAAGCAATTGCTTCATGAAGGCGACCAGATCGGTGCCCTCCGGCAGTCCCATCACCCGCAGATTATTGCGGCGATTGCGGTTCTCGGCGTCTTCCACCCTGTGTTCAAGGATCTGGACTCTGGATTTTAAGGACAGCAGGTCCAAGTGATGGTCCCTCTGGGTGTCTTCAATGCCGGATACCCGCCTCTCCGCCTCCGACACGCGCTCTCTGAGCATGTCCAGGTCACGGCGAATGAGAGCCGTTTCTGCCTGCACATGGTCGATCTTGACCGTGGGAGTGGATTGGCAGGTGGTGATTGCCAACATGAGGGCATCGAAGGCTGCCGACCCGGCCTGGATCGTGCCATCCGGCGGGGAGTCAGTCTGGGCCTCCATATGGCGGAGTAGGCCTGAGTTGTGGCGGCTTGTTCACTACAGCGGGGGAACGGCGTCTCTGGCTCCTGTTCTTGTTTCTTCGCATTCCCCGGGGCACAGAAAGACAGTTTGAGAAAAAGGAGGAGTAATCAGTGTCGGTTCCACACTAGGATTCAGGCAGGAAAGGATTTCGCAGCGGGAGCTCAGCAACTACACGTCTGCTCCCAGCGCCATCTTGGACACGCCCCGGACATAAGTTTAATAATTAAAATTTTTATTAAAGATTTTATAAAAGAGCGCACATGGATGCAGGCTTTACCCCCTGCGTTGCAGGGCTGGAAAAAGGAGATCAATGACACTCTCCCCTACAAAAAAAACGATTTATACACATAGAGGCTGTCCCCTCAAATACGAGGTGTGGGGCAGATGGATGGTGAAACGTGCACTTGATTTTTTATTTTTCTTCCTGTTGTATAATGACTGAATTTATAGTCTTTGAGCTTTATAATGGAGATGTCGTCTTTTTTTTTTTTTTTTACAAAATAATAATGGAGACGTCTTAGTTCTACTCATGCCTGAAACACGGACCTACAGTGGGTACGGAAAGTATTCAGACCCCCTTAAATTTTGCACTCTTTGTTATATTGCAGCCATTTGCTAAAATCATTTAAGTTAATTTTTTTCCTCATTAATGTACACACAGCACCCCATATTGACAGAAAAACACAGAATTGTTAAATTTTTTGCAGATTTATTAAAAAAGAAAAACTGAAATATCACACGGTCCTAAGTATTCAGACCCTTTGCTCAGTATTTAGTAGAAGCACCCTTTTGATCTAATACAGCCATGAGTCTTTTTGGGAAAGATGCAGCAAGTTTTTCACACCTGGATTTGGGGATCCTCTGCCATTCCTCCCTGCAGATCCTCTCCAGTTCTGTCAGGTTGGATGGTAAACTTTGTTGGACAGCCATTTTTAGGTCTCTCCAGAGATGCTCAATTGGCTTTAAATCAGGGCTCTGGCTGGGCCATTCAAGAACAGTCACGGAGTTGTTGTGAAGCCACTCCTTCGTTATTTTAGCTGTGTGCTTAGGGTCATTGTCTTGTTGGAAGGTAAACCTTCGGCCCAGTCTGAGGTCCTGAGCACTCTGGAGAAGGTTTTCGTCCAGGATATCCCTGTACTTGGCCGCATTCATCTTTCCCTCGATTGCAACCAGTCGTCTTGTCCCTGCAGCTGAAAAACACCCCCACATCATGATGCTGCCACCACCATGCTTCACTGTTGGGACTGTATTGGACAGGTGATAAGCAGTGCCTGGT
Organism: Rana muscosa; assembly: GCA_029206835.1. NCBI lineage: Eukaryota > Metazoa > Chordata > Amphibia > Anura > Ranidae > Rana > Rana muscosa. The sequence goes on from CM055116.1 coordinate 846,819,590, forward strand.
TTTCTCCACACATACCGCTTAGAATTAAGGCTAAAAAGTTCTATCTTGGTGTCATCAGACCAGAGAATCTTATTTCTCACCATCTTGGAGTCCTTCGGGTGTTTTTTTAGCAAACTACATGCAGGCTTTTATGTGTCTTGCACTGAGGAGAGGCTTCTGTCGGGCCACTCTGCCATAAAGCCCAGACTGCTGGAGCTCAGCCACAGTGATCTTTGGGTTCTTCTTTACCTCTCTCACCAAGGCTCTTCTCCCCCGATAGCTCAGTTTTGCCGGACGGACAGTTCTAGGAAGGGTTCTGGTCGCCCCAAACGTCTTCCATTTAAGGATTTTGGAGGCCACTGTGCTCTTAGGAACCTTAAGTGCAGCAGAAATTTTTTGTAACCTTGGCCAGATCTGTGCCTTGCCACAATTCTGTCTCTGAGCTCTTCAGGCAGTTCCTTTGACCTCATGATTCTCATTTGCTCTGACATGCACTGTGAGCTGTAAGGTCTTATATAGACAGGTGTGTGGCTTTCCTAATCAAGTCCAATCAGTATAATCAAACACAGCTGGACTCAAATGAAGGTGTAGAACCATCTCAAGGATGATCAGAAGAAATGGACAGCACCTGAGTTAAATATGAGTGTCACAGCAAAGGATCTTAATACTTGGGGCCATGTGATATTTCAGTTTTTCTTTTTTAATAAATCTGCAAAAATGTCAACAATTCTGTGTTTTTCTGTCAATATGGGGTGCTGTGTGTACATTAATGAGGAAAAAAAATGAACTTAAATGATTTTAGCAATTGGCTGCAATATAACAAAGAGTGAAAAATTTAAGGGGGTCTGAATACTTTCCGTACCCACTGTATGTCAAATAAGTGAGACGATGTATGTACTGTTGTCTGTGTCAAGATTTCTTTCATTTATGTATGTACCATGCATATGCTTTTCAATAAAGTTTGTTTTTCCAATAAAAAATAAATAAAAAAGGATACATTCACGGTGTACATAGCGTACATTTCGCAGTCCAAGCACAAATAAGTATAGAGGACAAAGCAGTAAAAAGGGTAAGTAAGGCTGGCCATACATGGAGCAAATTTCTTTCTTACAACCACGGGTTTCAGGAAAGAAATGAGCTAGATTCCCCCATCAACACAGTGTTGATGCAGGAATCCCTCATTGCCTTCTCCCGGTGGAGGGTGGGGGAAGCCGTCCCCGTCTGGGAGAGAACAGTGATTATTGCTAGTGGCTTTAGCAGCTACGAGCGACAATCTCAGGTAAAACCTGGCATGCTGGTTGTATCCAAGTTGATTGATCGACTTGGTACATTCAGCCTGCCCATATATGGTTAAAATCTTGGCTGAGATTCAAATCGTGTATGGGCCTGCCTTAGTCACATTAACACCAAAAAGGATACACAAACATAGGTTGATTTACATAGCTGACTACGTGACCTCTGTTGTTGCCATTACAAAATAAATGGTCACATCTCCTCAACATTTTAAGTGTGCTAACACGTGACATATGTTTTAAGGAAACCTTTGCTGAGAGAAATATGGGGGCTGCAATTTCCAACCTATCCCTCTTAAATATTGTCTCTCTTGAGGTAATACTGACCTGCTGTCCACATTACCTGACCCAGAATAAGTATGCTAGTGAACAGAGATCTGTCTTTACTTTTCAAAGATCAGTGACAATGAAAGTGTTCAAATTCGAAGGGTAACATAACATCAGGGCATTTTGCATTTTCAGAAAAGAAAAGCAGTGAATGCTTCCATAAGCTTTGGGCAATTGGTTAGTTCTTTTGTTATTCTAAAAGAGATACACTATATTTTCAAAAGTATTGGGACACCTGCTACTATTACCTGTCACACACATGAACTTTAATGGCATCCCAGTCTTGGTCCTAAGGGTTAAAAATTTTATTGGCCCACCCTTTGCAGCTATAACAGCTTCAACTCTTCTGGGAAGGCGGTCCACAATGTTTAGGAGTTTGTCTATGGGAATGTTTGACCATTCTTCCAGAAGCGCATTTGTGAGGTCAGGCACTGGTGTTGGACGAGAAGGCCTGGCTCACAGTCTCCACCCTAAATCATCCCAAAGGTGTTCTATCGGTTGAGATCAGGACTCTGTGCAGGCCAGTCAAGTTCCTCCACCCTAAACTCGCTCATCCATGTCTTTATGGACACACTCCTAAACCTTGTGGACAGCTTTTCCAGAATAGTTTAAGCTGTTATAGGGTGGGCCAACTCAATATTGAACCCTACAGACTAGGACTGGGATGCCATTAAAGTTCATGTGCGTGTAAAGGCAGGCATCCTGATACTTTTGACAATCTAGTGTTTTTCTTTATCGTACATCATGGAACACAGAGCAGCTTTAGTAATTTTTACAAACAGAATTATGCTTCATCTGCAGGTGACCATTTACAGTGCCTTGAAAAAGTATTCATACCCCTTGACATTTTCCACATTTTGTCATGTTACAACCAAAAACGTAAATATATTCTTATTAGGATTTTATGTGATAGACCAACACAAAGTAACACATAATTGCGAAGTGGAAGGAAAATTATACATTTGGAAGGGTTTTCAATTTTTTTTACAAACAAATATCTGAAAAGTATGGTGTGCATTTGTATTCAGCCCCCTTTACTCTGATACCCCTACCTTAAATCTAGTAGAACCATTTGCCTTCAGAAGTCACCTAATTAGTAAATAGAGTCCACCTGTGTGTAATTTAATCTCGGTATAAATACAGCTGTTATGTGAAGCCCTCAGAGGTTTGCCAGAGAACCTTAGTGAACCTTAGTGAACAAACAGCATCATGAAGGCCAAGGAGAACACACCAAACAGGTCAGGTCTCAATCCAATTGGGAATCTGTGGTGAGTCTACTGTTCACAGACGCTCTCCATCCAATCTGACAGAGCTTGAGCTATTTTGCAGAGAAGACTTGGCAAACATTTCTTTCTTTAGATGGGAAAAGCTGGTAGAGACATCCCCAAAAAGACCTGCAGCTGTAATTGCAGCGAAAGGGGGTTCTACAAAGTATTGACTCAGGGGGGCTGAATACAAATGCATGCCACACTTTTCACATATTTATTTGTAAAAAAAATGTAAAAAACATTTCTCAATTTCCTTCCATTTCACAATTAAGTGCCACTTTGTGTTGGTCTATCGCATAAACTCCCAATAAAATTTTACATTTTTGGTTGTAACATGACAAAATGTGGAAAGTTTCAAGACGCTGTACTACCAGAATTTACCAGATTCTCAACGGTTCCAAAAGGGATTAGGAAACTGATTCTATCCAAACACATTCCTACAGCTATAAACTCTCAGAAGAATTCTACCCTTATCTGACACAGGACGAAGAATGGGCATGACACCAGGACGGCCTGTAATGTTGCCGGTCTGCACTAAACTCTGGGTTCATAGAACCCTGCACAATTCTATATTGCCTGGGTGTTTTCCAGTAGGGTGCTATACAGGTCCAGGGAATTAATCCTCAGCTGGGGGATCGAGTCCCTGAAGGCCCTCTGGGCGAAGCCCTTGTTGTGAGTGAAGATTGGATCCCCCTTGCATGGAGAGGTGTCCTGTGGCTGGACTAGTAAGTGCCCCTGGCTCACCCCAACCTCCTTTTGCTTTGGGCGGTTGTGACGGATTTGTAAACCAGGGCTCATAGATGAAGTACTGTTTTTACTAACCGAGTTAGTGGGAGTCAGCGTCACTGGGTGTTTTTTTTTTTTTTATATTCTCCGATATGTTTATTTACTGGAATCTTATTTTCCTGCTCCTTCTGTATTAATATCCTAGGCCACCTGAGAAAGCTATGCTGTACTGGTGGTGCTGAAGGGCGGCCCAGGAGACTTTGGCGCCTGCTGGGGCCACCCACACTGTATGTGTGCAGCTTGGGTGGATGATGTCACAAGTGGAGGCAGAGCTCGCTGGCATTGGCCATCTTAAGTAAAACATATTGAGCATGACTAAAGGAACTTAATATGTACAGTCTGGAGGAAAGAAGGGAAAGAGGAGATATGATTGAAACCTTTAAAATACATCAAGAGGGTGAATAAGGTTCAGGAGGGCAGTTTTTCACCCTCTTGATGTATTTCACAATGTGAAGACCCAATGTGCAGCTTGATAACTTGCACACAACAATTCTCAGTCATTCCTTCACACACACATGTTCTTTATGCCTTTTGGTCTCACACTTGTATTGCGTGTGTAGAGAGGAGTGGGAACTTCTTGGAGTATAATTGAAGCTACTAGGGGTTTAAGTTTCACTCTATTATGGTGGAGCCTGCTGCAGCTGTAGAGTTTCCTCTTGTACAGCCGCAAGGAGGCTAAACATGGCCACCTGCCAGTACAGTGTGAGTGGTAAGGCAGTTTTTCAATATGAAACCAAACTCAAGAACATGAGGACATGACCGCAATCTAACTGGAGGAAAGTTCAAAACTAATTTTAGAAAGTATTATTTCACTGAAAAGTGTAGTTGATGCTTGGAATAAACTTTCAGCAGAGGTAGTGAGATAGTAAACAGTAATGGCTTTAAAGTGGTTGTATACCCAAAATTTGTACAAGCACCTACAGGTAAGCCTACATTAAGGCTTACCTGTAGGTGCTTGCAATATCTCTGAGACCTACACAGTCTCTGAGATATTTGAAAAAAAGACTGTACCGCTATCTACGGCGCATGCGCGCCGTAGATAACGGCGCAGGCGCACTGAGCGCGGCGGCTCTTGAATGGGAGCCTGCCGGACACTGCCGGAAATTCACGCATGCGCATGTGCGGGAGTGACGTCATCGCCGCTCCGGCCAATCACAGCGCCGGAGCGGCGATACCCGGAAGTCACTCCGGGTATCATGGATGCGACGGAGGACGTGTCCGAGGACCGCTGCAGGGGCTTCGATCTAAGGTAAGTGATTGATAATGAGCTAGTATGCTAGTCATACTAGCTCATACCTTTTGCCTTGCAGGTTGACAAAAAAAAAAAAAAGTTTTGCGGTATACAACCGCTTTAAACATGCTTGGGAGAAACTTGGATCTATATTCAACCAAAAAAGTAAATGGAAAAAAAAACAAAAGACCCAAAAGAAAAAAAAATGGGCACACTCGATGGACTACTACAGATCACATTGTCCAGAGTCAGCAGTCCATATGTCTCACAGACCGAAGAGAGTTAGGGACGCAGCAGGGGGAAGGTCCCAGATACCTTAGGTAGGAAAGAACCTAGACCTAGCTCCCCTAGTACTGTTTTCCCTCAGGTCCAATTTGTGCCTTGCAGCTCTGATTCCCTTCCCCTATTGGGTACTTTTGCTGTCTCCTGAGCACCTTCCTCCAGTTCCTATGTATCAATAGAGAATATGTTTGCTTTGGCAGAGATGCTGCAACAGCTTTCCAGGATTTTTGCTGGTTTGGGCCGAAGGGGTCCCCTTCTCCCCCCTCAATGGAGAAGGAACTTGTGGAGGTCGATGTAGAAGTAGACGACTTTATACCTGAAGATGGGGAGGCAAAATACTTCTCTTTTGAGGACTCTGCATCTGAGGACCCCTTAGATTCAGAAGGCCTTTGTGCAGTTTCTCACAAAAGTGATGTGCACTGATTTGAAGGTACCGCTTCCAGTGTACTCCTTCTCAGAAAGTTCTGCCCCTGGGATCATTGCGCCACCACAGGATCCTCAGTTGTTCCCTATACAGTCTCACCTCATGGGTGTCTTGTATGTGGACTGGACCCCTGATCATCTTCTTTCTCAAGGAGTAATTGTTCCAGAGGACAAAAAGTCCTGCGGACTCTATTCAAATCTCATTACAGTCCCAGAGCCAAATGGAGATGTTTCTCCCATCCTGGTCCTCAAAAAATCTTAACAGGTTTCTGCAGGTACGGAAGCTTATTCAAGTGCATTCTGTGGTGGCCTCTCTTCAGCCTGGGTATTTCCTTGCATCGATGGACATGAAGGATGCCTACCTACATGTCCCAAACTTTCCTCCTCACCAGAGGTTTCTGAGTGTTCACCAAGGTCTTGGCTCTGATTCTGGGCTTGCTACAGACACATAGGGTGCCTATTCTGGATATCATGGACCATTTGCTTCTAAGGGAGCGATCTGCTCCTCTTCTGTAGCACAATTGTGTCTTTCGCAATATGAACTCTGGAGAGGTTTGGCTGGGTTTACAACCCCCAGAAATTTGCGTTGCTCCTGGCTCAACTGCTGGATTATATGGGCCTAATCTTGTATACTGCCCAGATCATAGTGATTCTCCCTCTGGAAAAAAACAGGGGGTCCTTAGATTTGCCTTTGTCTTGGAAAAATGGTTGAGGAGATGTTCTGGTGGCGTGAAACTCCAGTACTTTTTGATCTCTGGACTGGTGGATGTCTTTCCGGCTTCTGAAGATGGGAAATTCCTTTTTCACCCCTCTCTTTGAAGGTGCTGACAATGGACACCAGGTTAACAAATTTAGGGGTTCTGGATCACCTTTTGGGGCAAGGAACTTGTTCTCCTGCATTGATCGATGCAGCTAGAAGGTCTCTCTGTGATGGTTCAGTCCGACAACACCATGGCCATGGCATACATAAATCTTTCAGGAGGAAGTGGATCTCATCTTGTCCTGGGTTGAGCTTCTCGTTTCTACTCCAGGAGTATAAAATGGGTAGGTGGATTTCCTCAGTCGTCAGCAATTGTCTCCGGGGGGGGGGGGGACTCTTCACCTGGAGGTGTTCAGGGAGTTCAGTCAATGGTGGGTGCCAAATGTGGACCTTCTGGCATCCAGGTTCAATGCAAAACTGGACATATTTGTCTTCAGAACCAGGGATCTAGATATATTGGTGCCCATTACCCACCAGATAAGGTTAAAAGGTTTTATCCAAAATCTGGTTATTTTGGAACATTGCCGCCAGACATTGTGCATAGGCCCTGTTGACCACATTGTCCGAAACATATCGGGGATGTCATCGGGGGCATTTGGGCGATCCTATTCAGCACTAAGTACCAACGCAGGAGAGTTTTATTATTTTGATTCAATCGGAGTGTTGACAGAAATTTCACATAAATTGTTGGCAATATCCTGCCACTCAGGTCGAAAGTCATTTTGAGCTCTTGTTCCCACAATTTCATGTAAGGAGGTTTACAATTTTAGGTCCGTTAATAGGTTATATATACTATAGAAACCTGTCCAAGAACCCAGATTGGCAGGATACTTCAAACAGTGTAGGGGAGCTGTCTTGAGACCGGAGTTTAGTTCTGACTTAGGACATAAGTTGAGTATATTGAAATGTTTCAGCAAAGGGCATTTGCAGTGTTTCACGGAAATGAGGTAAGGTGTACAGTTTGTCACCATTTAAAAAATCTCCTATACGTAATAAATCTTTACATGATGTTAGTATAGTTTTTATTAGCAACAATCCAGAAAACAGATCTTTAATATTACTTATTCTCATTGCAGTTCTTCCTCATATCTCTTTCGTCTGATGGCAGTCATTGTTCATCATGGTGACATGCATTCGGGACATTTTGTTACCTATCGACGATCCCCTCCTGCAGCCAAGAGCCAAAAGCATTCTAGCCAGCAATGGTTGTGGATTTCAGATGACACAGTGCGCAGAGCAAACATACAGGAAGTTCTCTCGTCTTGTGCTTATTTGCTGTTCTATGAACGTGCGTTTTCAAAATCCTGTAACCTAGGACATGAAGCCAGAGCAGAGGAATAAAGAGAGCAAATAGGACACAGCTCTGTTTTACATTTCAATTTATACGGTTTCACTAAGGATATACTATTAAGCTAAACCTTACAATGGAGTGGAACAGACTTCACACCTATACTGCTGGGAATAAAAAGTATGAGGTACCACGTTTTTTGGCAAAAGAGCAAAATAGTAAAATTGTTGTAAATTTTCTCATTTTTTAAAAAATATTTCAATTATTTATGTTGTACTATTCATAATTGACATAACCATTTTCTGGAGATTCCATAACTTTATTTTTAACCTGAAAGAACCCAAGATGATCATGTTGTATAATGTATATGTAACAACATAAGTGCCCAAAAATGTATGTAACTGGTCAATAATTCTACACAGAAATTGAATATCTTAACCTAAAAACAAAAATTTTATATATTGTAGCCTACTAGTCCTTAGAAGTGGGGGCAGCATTACATTTCTTTTTTCAGGATGAGTACATTTTCTGCAAATACAAAAAGTATCCATTGATCCTGCAAGTAATCTCTTGTCCTTTGTAACTTTGTGTGCACTGAACTGATATCTCAAACAATTGGCTTTCTTCTATGAACTACAATCCTCCATATAGTGGAGATGATTAAAGGGAGCAGCGTTTGTAGTCCAAATCAGAATAGCAGCGTAGAGTGACAATGCTGCTGCTCCGTAAACACAGAATACTGAGTGGATGTTGTTGCCCTATGATAGGAAGTGTGTTACTGGCAGGGTCACCATATAAAAAAAAAAAAATCCCAACAAATACTAATGGAGCCATTACTGGTAAACTGCAATATATTCCATTTTGTTTTTGTGTTTAGATATGGTTTAAATCTTGTAAAACCAATGTTTACATGTGGATCATACCTAATATCCAGCTAAAAGGCTTAGTTATACTTCTCTTGAAATGTAAATTGCAACAAAATTATTGTTTTATTGCTGAATTTAATTGCTTCTCGTGTATATGTGTAAATAAGAGATTATTTATTCTTACCTTGACAGATTGTATTAAATAACCTGTAATTTACAATTTAATTTTAATATGTTGTAATATTATGTGGTAATAAAGAAGTTTTCCTGAAGAATTTTGTTGCATGCTATACCATTATAGGGCATTTTATTGTTTGCAATTACCAACTGAACTTTCTGGTAATTCAATTTACAGCAAATTGTCATCATTTAGTAATTTAAAATGGAAGTAAACTCCCATGCATGATTTTTACCTATAGGTAAGCCTATAATAAGGCTTACCTATAGGTACAGTAAATATCTCCTGTTCGTAAACCGTAGGGGATATTTACTTTAGATGCAGCCAGTGGCATCAACAGCGCATGCACTTTGAAAGAACGGCATACCCGTATGCGATGCATACTAGAACATTATGACATTGCCTTACAGGTTAAAAAAAACTAACAAAAAAAACCTGTGGTTTACTATCAGTTTGTAAATGGGTAGAAAACTGGCTAAAAGACAGAATTCAGAGAGTAGTGTTAAATGATTCTTACTCTGAATAGTCTAAGGTTATCAGTGGTGTACCCCAAGTTTCAGTGCTGGGACCCTTACTTTTTAATATCTTTTTATAAATGATATTGGGTCTGGGATCAAAAGTAAAATTTCTGTCTTTGCAGATGACGCTAAGCTATGCAGTGGATTAACGTCCTTACATGATGTCGCCAATTTACAAGCCGACCTCAATACACTGTCTAATTTGGCGACTATGTGGCAGATGAGGTTTAATGTTGATAAATGTAAAGTTATGCACTTTGGGGCTAAGAATATGCATGCATCATACATACTAGGGGGAGTACAACTGGGGGGATCTGTAGTGGAGAAGGATCTGGGGGTTTTGGTAGATCATAAGCTCAAAAATGGCATGCAATGCCAAGCTGCGGTTTCCAAAGCGAGCAAAGTCCTTTATTGTATTAAGAGAGGTATGGACTCCAGAGAGAGAGATATCATTTTGCCCCTGTACAAATCATTAGTAAGTCCTCATCTGGAATATGCAATTCAGTTTTGGGCACCAGTTCTCAAAAAGGATATTGGGGAACTGGAGAAAGGTGCAGAGAAGGGCAACAAAACTGATAAGAGGCATGGAGGAGCTCAGCTATGAGGAAAGATTAGAGGAACTGAATTTATTCACTCTTGAGAAGAGGAGAATAAGGGGGGGATATGATCAACATGTACAAATACATAAGGGGTCCATATAGTGAACTTGGTGTCGAGTTATGCACTTTACGGTCAACACAAAGGACAAGGGGGCACTCTTTACGTCTAGAGGAAAAGAGATTTATTTTCCAAATGCGGAAAGGTTTCTTCACAGTAAGAGCTGTGAAAATGTGAAATAGACTCCCTCAGGAGGTGGTTCTGGCCAGCTCATTAGATTGCTTTAAGAAAGGCCTGGATTATTTCCTAAATGTACAGAATATAACTGGGTACTAACATTTATAGGTAAAGTTGATCCGGGGAAAATCTGATTGCCTCTCGGGGGGATCAGGAAGGAATTTTTTCCCCTGCTGTAGCAAATTGGATCATGCTCTGCTGGGGTTTTTCGCCTTCCCCTGGATCAACTGTGGGTATAGAATTGGGTATATGGGATTGTATGATGATATTATATATATTATTTTTTTATGGCTGAACTGGATGGACTTGTGTCTTTTTTCAACCTGACTAACTATGTAACTATGTAACTACCGCTTTAAAGTGTAAGTGCAGGTATATACAAAAGACCAATATTTAATCCTGCTATACGCTTGCACAGACAATATTAATCACAAAAGCAACAACATGCTCACCTTACTAAATTTTTCATCTATTCTTCATCAAAATATCTCAGGCACTGTGAAAGTGCTTTGAAAGAGAAAGCTGGGTGCACACCGCTCCCAAACTATCTGCAGGATTTCAGGTACTGCTGTGCGAGTCTGGGTCCGCAACCAAGAAGTCCATGAACAGCAAAGAGAAGCGGCGGCACGTCCGGAGATAAAAGCAATAATGTTTATTGAAGATCCATAAAATAAGAAAACGTGATACACAAACGATCCAAGGTGCTCAGTAGGCACGTTTCACACAAACGTGCTTACTCATTAATTAGTAATCAATAAGCACGTTTGTGTGAAACACATCTACTGAGCAACTTGCATCGTTTGTGTATCATGTTTTTTTATTTTATGGATCTTCAATAAACATTATTGCTTTTATCTCCGGATGTGCCGCCGCTTCTCTTTGCTCTTCACTGTGAAAGTGCTTGTTTACAACATGTCCATTGAGCTGCATTTTTCTATGTGCCTTGTTGACATAATACATGTGCAGTAGCGTATACTCACTGATAAGGATACCTGTCCCCTCATCCAGCTGCATGACTGGTCTCCTCCTTGTATAAAAGAGGTGCAGCCCTTTCAATCAAAAAAATTACATAGACAAATATACATAAAAGAAAAGTTCTCCAAAAAGTCCATAGGAAGTGTCCAAAAATACATAGATGAAACCACCTGAAGTGTGCTCAATAGATCATGGAGTGATGTCAAGAAAGCTCCTTCCACCTTCAACAAGCACACACAGCCTTTTACTACCAGATGTTGACCACTAGATCAGTGTTTCTCAACTCCAGTCCTCAAGGCACCCCAACAAGTCATGTTTTCAGGCTTTCCATTATTTTGCACAGGTGATTTGATCAGCTTCACTGCCTTTGTAATTACCACAGATGTTTCATCGGGGGGAAATCCTGAAAACGTGACCCGTTGGGGCGCCTTGAGGACAGGAGTTGAGAAACACTGCACTAGATCATAAGCAGTCATGCAGCATATCCATACAACCAATCACAATGATCTCCAGGCTGTTGTACTTGTTGAATACAATACCACAAACACACTTTCCAGGTTAAGGGTCACTGCATTTCTTTCTTTTAATATTGATGATTATGGCTTACAGCTAGTGAAAACGCAAAATTCAGTATCTCAGAAAATTTGAATAATACATAGGACCATTTTAATACAGAAATGTTGGCTTACTGAAAAGTATGTCTATTTCATTTACAGTATAGTATGCACTCAATTCTTGGTTGGGGCTCCTTTTGCATGATTTACTGCATCAATGCGGCGTGGCATGGATGTGATCAGCCTGTGGCACTGCTGAGGTGTTTATGGAAGCCCAAGTTGCTTTGATAGCGGCCTTCAGCTCGTCTGTATTGTTGGGTCTGGTGTCTCTCATCTTCCTCTTGACAATACCCCTCAGATTCTCTCTGGGGTTTAGGTCAGACGAGTTTGTTGGCCAATCAAGCATAGTGAGACCATGATCATAAAACCAGGTATTGGTACTTTTGGCAGTGTGGGCAGGTGCCAAGTCCCCCTGGAAAATGAAATCTACATCTCCATAAAGCTGGTCAGCAGATGGAAGCATGAAGCATTCTAGAATTTCCTAGTAGGGGGCTGCGCTGACTTTGGAATTGATAAAACACAGTGGACCAACACCAGCAGATGACATGGCTCCCCAAATCATCACTGACTGTAGAAACTTCACACTGGACCTCATGGAACTTGGGTTCTGTGCCTCTCCACTCTTCCTCCAAACTCTGGGACCTTGATTTCCAAATGAAATGCAAAGTTTTGCACAGTCCGTGATGATTTGGGGAGCCTAATACTTCCATCTGCTGACCAGCTTTATGGAGATGCTGATTTCATTTTCCAGCAGGACTTGCACCTGCCCACACTGCCAAAAGTACAAATACCTGGTTTAACGATCATGGTATCACTGTGCTCGATTGACCAGCTAACTTGCCTGACCTAAACCCCATAGAGAATCGGTGGGGTATTGTCAAGAGGAAGATGAGAGACGCAAGAACTAACAATACAGACAAGCTGAAGGCCGCTATCAAAGCAACCTGGGCTTCCATGACACCTCAGCAGTGCCACGGGCTGATCGCCTCCTTGCATTGATGTAGTAATTCATGCAAAAAGAGCCACGACCAAGCATTGAGTGCATGGCTATACTGTACATTGACATACTTTTCAGCTGCAAGTATTTTTGGGGATGTCTCTACCAGCTTTGCACATCTAGAGAGTGACATTTTTGCCTATTCTTCCTTGTAAAATAGCTCAATCTCTGTCAGATTGGATGGAGAGCATCTGTGAACAGCAATTTTCAAGTCTTGCTACAGATTCTCAATTGGATTTAGGTCCGGACTTTGGGCAATTCTAACACATGAATATGCTAGATCTAAACCATTCCATTGTAGCTCTGGCTGTATGTTTAGGTTCGTTGTCCTCAAGTCTTTTGCAGACTCTAACAGGTTTTCTTCTAAGATTTCCCTGTATTTGCCTCCATCCATCTTCCCATTGACTCCGACCAGCTTCCATGTCCCTGCTGAAAAAAGCATACCCACAATGTGATGCTGCCACCACCAGTGTGCTGACCTAGAGAGACATGAATTGATTTAAAGTCCAAGTGGAATTGTTAAAAAAAAGTTTTTTTGTGGAGCCTCCAAAACTGCTTAGATCCTCTTCGAATATGAATGGGTCAGTACATGTAGTGTGGAGGGAGGCATATTTAAGGATAGTCCTGCATCATTTAGAAAGTGTCAACATCTTTACTTTCCACACCACCCCACTTCCATGGCTCTGTGGCTCATATACAATATCCACCCACTCTTAATAACATCCCCTTTTGGCCAACCATATCCACAACACTGCCCCATCTGCCGTGGCTCTGTGATCATGAAAGGGCGAGGGCCAACCATCCCCTTTAAATTCTCATTAATGGTCAATAAAAGCAAATGCTTTCTCAAAAAAGATTCTAAGTGGCCCCAACCAGGCAACCCAATCTGATCTAATCACAACCCCTTCACCGACTCTCATGTTTTGCAATCGTATTTGAAGATTCTCTCTTCCTAATAACCCTTTAATGTTCAAATAACCTCACTTTTAGTTGTCTTTTCCTTTTTAAAATGTACTTTTGACCCACGTGTACTATTATTGTAAAAAATGTTCCTTTTTTTTTTTTTAAATGGCAAATGGTGCAATTACCTCGTCTATACATGCCCCTTTTTTATTTTAACCATGTTTCTTTTGTTTGTGGAATACATTTACTACATACCAATTGATCCTTTAAAAAGGCACTCGACTCAAGGGCCAACTATCTCCTTTAAAGGATAAGTTGACCTTTGTTACGTGTTCATGTTACGTGTTCTATCCATTTTTAGATGTAACATGTTCCTGCTCCTGCCTGGGTACCAGGCTTTACTGTCTGCAGGAGCCTGACATTGCACCCGCGATCCTTTAAGCCCTTACCTATGGTCAATAAATGCCAATGCTAACTCAGTAGGGATTCTAACTATCCCCAATGAGATACAAGTCTTGTAAGCTAGTATACTTTTTTTTTCCTTTTTTTCATTAAATAAGCTCTTTAGGTATATTTCTTGCTCTACCCAATCCTGTTCTTAAAGTGGTTGTAAACTGCTGGACATTTAAAAAAAAAAATTGCACATGCAAGGTAAAAAAAAAAAGTGCTAATAGCGTAATGTGCTAGTATGCATCACTCATTGAGAACTACAAGCCATCAGCCGCAAAGGCTGTATGTACTTGTAGTCTATTCATTCACAGATTTCTGTGAATGAATGACTCAGCCATGTGGGTGGAGCCCCGCACAGCTGGGTTCTTTTAAAATTGTTACAGCTGGAGCAGAGAGACGATCCCTGGCCGCTGTCAAAGGGTGGGGGTAGGGGGTCAAGGGGGAGCTGCAGAAACAGGAACATGTTACATGTTCCATCCAAAAATGGATAGAAAACGTAATATATTCTCAAAGGTGAACTTATCCTTTAACCACTTCCTGCCCTGCCTCCAGCAGAATGACGGCCGGGCTGTGGTTCAGTTATCCCGACTGGGCGTCGTATGACGTCCAGCAGGATAACGGCCGCCGCGCGCCAGTGGGGGCGCTCATCGCGGCGATCGGTGGTGCGGTGTGTCAGTCTGACACACTGCTACACCGATCTCGGTAAAGAGCCTCTGCCAGAGGCTCTTTACCATGTGATCAACCGTGTCCAATCACGGCTGATCACGATGTAAACAGGAAGAGGCGTTGATCGGCTTTTCCTCGCTCGCGTCTGACAGACGCGAGTAGAGGAGAGCCGATCGGCTGCTCTCCTGACGGGGGTCTGTGCTGATTGTTTATCAGCGCAGCCCCCCCTCGGATTCCCACCCAGGATGCCGCCTGGACCACCAGGTATGCCACCCTAGACCACCAGGGAAATGCCAATTGGTGCCCAGGCAGCTGGCAATCAGTGCCCATCCCCAATGCCTGCCAGTGCCATCAGTTCCACGTATCAGTGCCCAGCAGTCCCATCCATCAGTGCCCATCAGTGTCGCCTACCAGTGCTCATTGGTGCTACCTCATCTGTGCTGCCTTATCAGTGCCCATCAGTGAAGGAGAAAACGTACTTATTTCCAAAATTTTATACCAGAAACAAAAGAAAAACTTTTTTTTTTCAACATTTTCGATCTTTTTTTATTTGTTTAGCAAAAAAAAAAAAGGTGCAGAGGTGATCAAATACCACCAGAAAAGAAAAGAAAGCTCTATTTGTGGGAACAAAATGATAAAAACTCTGTTTGGGTACAGTGTAGCATGACCGCGCAATTGTCATTTAAACAGTGACAGCACTAAAAGCTGAAAATTGGCTTGGGCAGGAAGGGGGTGTAAGTGCCTGGTATTGAAGTGGTTAAAAAAGATAGTTGGCCCTTGAGTTGAGTGCCTTTTTTGAAGAATCAATTGGTATTTAGTAAATGCATGCGTTTGTGATGCGGAAGTGTGTCGTTATAGGGTTGAATCGGACTGTGAGGAGTTATTATAACACCTCACCACCTGTCAAATGCAGATCGATTCTCAGAGGGTACCACAAGTTTAAATAAGCCCTAAAGGTTTCCTTTCATAAAACATAAAAAAAAGAAAAAGAAAAGCATGAACAAAATGTGTTGCAATGTATACAAGAATGCATACAAATGCGTGTGAATGTGATGGCTTCATCTGTGTTTTTTTTTATTGCATTCTGATGTGAACAAGTCCTCAGTGTTTTTTTTTCCTGAAAATACATAGTTTTAAAAAACAGTTGCACAAATATCATACAACATAAAAATGTGCAACTGTTTCACTGATAAAAAAATAAATATGAACCTGCCATGTTTTTATATTACAGGTTCTCTGCTTTCTTAACCACTTGCCTACTGGGCACTTTCACCCCCTTCCTGACCAGTCCAATTTTAAGCTTTCAGCACTGTCGCACTTTGAATGACAAATTGCGCGGTCATGCAACACCCATGTGACATTTTTATCATTTTGTTCACACAAATAGAGCTTTCTTTTGGGGATATTTAGCCACTTCCTTACCCGCCCATAGTAATATGACGTCCACAGATGGGATCTCCCATCCTGGGTGGGCATCATATGACGTCCTGGGCTTTGTGGGGGGATATCTGAATGATGCCTGCAGCTAGAGGCATCATTCAGATATCCTTGTCTTCTGCCGGCGATTCTGCGCACCATAAGAATGATCATAGCGGCGGTCTTGCCGCTTGATCGTTCTTATAGGCGGCGGAAGTGTACACCCCCCCTCCCGCCACCATCTGGCACGTCTCCGGGCTCTCCCGTGCCATCGGGGGCCCGGAGAATGAATTGTCCGGCGCCGGATGGGAAGCATAGAGATGACTGGTGACCAGATGGTCACCAGTCATCTCTATGACCGTCGGAGGCCCGGGCGCGATGTGATGACGTCACGCCCGGGTCCTCAGAAGTAAACAAAGCCGCCATTGCGGCTAGTAAGCATGAGATCGGTGAAATTATTTTCATGATTTCCAGCCTGGAGGAGAGATGTGGGGTCTTATTGACCCTGCATCTCTCAATAAAGAGGACCTGTCACACACATTCCTATTACAAGGGATGTTTACATTCCTTGTAATAGGAATAAAAGTGATAAAAAAATAAAAATGTAAAAAAAAGTGTAAAAATATAAATAATTAAGTAAAAAAAAAAAATTCAAACGCCCCTGTCCCTGGTAGCTAGCGATCAGAAGTGTACGCACGCGCAAGTCCCGCCCACATATGTAAACGCCGTTCAAACCACATATGTGAGGTATCGCCGCGTGCGTTAGAGCGCGTGCAACAATTCTAGCACTAGACCTCCTCTGTAACTCTAACCTGGTAACCTGTAAAAAATTTCAAAGCGTCGCCTATGGAGATTTTTAAGTACCGAAGTTTGGCGCCATTCCATGAGTGTGCACAATTTTAAAGTGTGACATGTTAGATATCTATTTACTCGGCATAACATCATCTTTCATATTTTACAAAAAAATTGGGCTAACTTTACTGTTTTGTTATTTTTTAATTCATGAAACCATTTTTTTTCCAAAAAAAGGCGTTTGAAAAATTATTGCGCAAATACCGTGCAAGAAAAAAAGTTGCAATGACTGTCATTTTATTCCCTAGGGTGTCTGCTAAAAAAACATATATAATGTTTGGGGGTTCTGAGTAATTTTCTAGCAAAAGAATGATGATTTGTACATGCAGGAGAGAAGTGCCAGAATAGGCCCGGTATTGAGGTGGTAAGAAAAAACCCGGTGTTGAAGTGGTTAATCACCACTGGGTTTTATATTTTTTGCTAACGAATAAAATGAGACTGAAAATTTTATTTGCGTTTTTGTTATAAAATTTTGAAAAAAAGTAATTATCTTTAATATAAAAAGCGCTTCTTCTGGAGCTTAGGCAATGTGTAGTCAGAAAGTCGGCAATACGGGGATCAAAAAAAAAAACCCTCACAATATAAATGCTGGTACAGTATACAGATCTAACTAAAAAGACCTATAACATATATAAAAAAAGGGGAATGCTGGAAATCACAATACATCCATATAGTAACCAGGGGAGTCCATCCCATAGCCTTCACATAGGGCAAGGGTAGGCAACCTCGGCACTCCAGCTGTGGTGAAACTACAAATCCCATCATGCCTCTGCCTCTAGGAGTCAAGCCTGTGATTGTCAGGGTCTTGCAATGTCTCATGGAACTTGTAGTTTCAAAACAGCTGGAGAGCCAAGGTTGCCTACCCCTGACATAGGGTAATAATGACAGGCAAAAAAGCATAGGATGCTAACAAAGTAGTCCCCAATCATTGATAAAACATTGGGTTATCTGACAGGGAGTTTCACACATCAGCCAGCCGCCACTGCCAAAACAATCATATGAGGTGGCACATATTAGATTTTTCAGTATCCACAGTACGGTAATTTTTTACCATGTATCACCACAGGGTGGTACTGTCAGTACCACCCTGTGGTGATACATGGTAAAAAATTAATTCATGAACTGATGAGGAGGCACTGATATGGGCACTGATAGGCAGCACAGATGGGCAACACTGATGGGCAGTAGTGATGAGCCGAACACCCCCGGGTTCGGTTCGCACCAGAACCCGCGAACGGACCGAAAGTTCGCACAAACTTTAGAACCCTATTAAATACAATGGATGCGAACGTTCGAAATCTAAAGTGCTAATTATAACGACTATTATGCATGTTATTGTCCTAAAAATGGTTTGGGAACCCGGGTTCTGCACCAGGGGACATGTATCAATGCAAAAAGAAGTTTTAAAAACTGCCGTTTTTTCTGGAGCAGTCATTTTAATGATGCATAAAGTGAAAAAAAAAAGTCAAATATTCCTTTAAATATCGTACCTGGGGGGTGTCTAAAGTATGCCTGTGAAGTGCCACGTGTTTCCCGTGTTTAGAACTGTCCCTGCACAAAATTACATTTCTAAAGGAAAAAAAAGCCATTTAAAACTGCTTGCGGCTTTAATGTAATGTCTGGTCCCGGTAATATGGATGAAAATCTTTAAGAAAAATGGCATAGCTACCCCATCACACACCCTCCCCCCCTACCCCAGCCCATTACCAGCCCCTTTGGGTCTTGTATGGATATTAAGGGGAACCCCGCACACAAAATAAAAAAGGCCCTATATACTCTGAACAGCCGTATACAGGGGGTGCATACAAGACAGGGACTGTAGGTTTGTTCTTATGTAGAATCTGTTTGTAATTTTGAACAGGTACATTGTTTAAGTGTAGCTCCAGGCAAAAAATCTATTTTTAAGCTTTTTGGAAAACATAGGGAAGGGTTATCACCCCTGTAACATTTGTTTTGCTGTCTGTGCAGTGTGCACCTGTTCAGAACAGTTCACCTCACTTTCCGTCCTAATGACAAATGTTTTTTGAAAATTTGGGGTTTTTATTGAAACAAGAATTGGTGATAAAGCATCAGTGGAGAGGAGACACTTTTTTCCCATATTAACTCTTACAGGAGAGAATTTGCCTTCCTAGGGGTAGATTTCCTCTCACTTCCTGTTGTATCCTTCCGTTTGCAAGGAGGAGTCGTTTGTAAGTTGGATGTTTGAAAGTAGGGGCCTGCCATATATACTCAGCTGAAATTTGCCCCTTACATGTTGGTGTTGCC
This sequence comes from Rana muscosa, assembly GCA_029206835.1. Classification (NCBI taxonomy): domain Eukaryota; kingdom Metazoa; phylum Chordata; class Amphibia; order Anura; family Ranidae; genus Rana; species Rana muscosa. The sequence continues at coordinate 846,838,760 of CM055116.1, forward strand.
ACAACACTGTGAGCCCTCACAGTTACTCTTGGTGGGCGCATGAATGGGCCCTGCTGTGAATTATTAGATCAAGAATTGTAATTGCATGCCCCTGTTGAACAGGGGCTGAAAAATTGGGCCTTTGGTGGTGGTGGTGGTGTTGACACAACACTGTAAGGCCTCACAGTTAGTCTTGGTGGGCGCAGGAATGGGCCCTGCTGTGAATTATTAGATCAAGAATTGTAATTACATGCCCCTGTTAAACAGGGGCATAAAAATTGGGCCTTAGGCACTGGTGCCACAACACTGCAACCCCTCACAGATACTGTACTTGGAGCACAACAATGAGCCCTGTTGCAAAGTATTGCATCAAAAATTGTAATTACACGCCCCTGTTAAACAGGGGCTGAAAAATTGGGCCTTAGCCACTGGTGCTGGTGCCACGACACTGCAACCTCTCCCAGATACTCTAGTTGGAGTGCAGGAATGAGCCCTGCTGCAAAGCATTGCATAAAAAATTGTAATTACATGCCCCTGTTAAACAGGGGCATAAAAATTGGGCCTTAGGCACTGGTGCCACAACACTGCAACCCCTCACAGATACTGGACTTGGAGCACAGCAATGAGCCCTGTTGCAAAGTATTGCATCAAAAATTGTAATTACACGCCCCTGTTAAACAGGGGCTGAAAAATTGGGCCTTAGCCACTGGTGCTGGTGCCACGACACTGCAACCTCTCCCAGATACTCTAGTTGGAGTGCAGGAATGAGCCCTGCTGCAAAGCATTGCATAAAAAATTGTAATAACACGCCCCTGTTAAACAGGGGCTGAAAAATTGGGCCTTAGCCACTGGTGGCAGCACCCAGAAACAAAAATGTTCTTCCAAGCTATCATCATCAATCGGATCATTGAGGAGGAGGAGGATAGTCAGTCAACATAACAGGACAGTCTCTCAGCATCAGCATCAGTCTTGAAGGGATGTGACATTTGAAAATAAATTAGTCTGTTATATCAGCTTCAGGTGTTTGGTAGCTGGTGGTGATCCAAGACTGGTTCATCTTTATGAAGGTCAGTCGATCAACAGAGTCGGTGGACAGGCGCACCCTGTGATCCGTGACAAATCCTCCAGCAGCACTGAATGTGCGTTCTGAAAAAACGCTGGATGCAGGACAGGCCAGTAGCTCAATTGCATACTGTGCAAGCTCTGGCCAGTGATCCATCCTCAAGACCCAGTAAGCCAGAGGATTTTCGGTGGGGAAGGTGTCCAAGTCTGACCTTGCCCCTAGGTATTCCTGCACCATGTATATCAGACGCTGGCGATGGTTGCTGGAACCGATCATACCTTGGGGCTGCGGACTAAAGAATTGTCTGAACGCATCGGTCAGACGGCCACCTTCCCCACCGCTCCTTCTTTGACTGACCGAAGCCTCAGCAACTCGTTGTCCAGGACCAGGAGTTTGTAACCTCCCAGTCTCTGGGAACGCGTTGCACAGACCTTTCTGCAAGGCCTCCCGGAGTTGTCTCATCCTCTGCTCCCTCTGCGACGGTAAGATAAGGTCCGCAACCTTACCCTTGTACCGTGGATCAAGGAGAGTGGCCAGCCAGTAATGGTTCCTCTCCTTGATCCGAAGAATACGAGGATCCTTCCGCAGACTTTGCAGGATCAGGGAGGCCATGCAGCGTAGGTTAGCTGAGGCATTCGGTCCGGAGTCCTCTGGGTCACTAAGGACGACATGATCCGCAGCCACCTCCTCCCAGCCACGTACAAGTCCACTGGTTTCTTGGAACTGTAAATCATCCCTAAAAGACTGCTGCTGATGATGCTGAGTGCCAGGCTCCACCTCCATGCTGACACAATCCTCCTCCTCCTCCTCCTCCTTTTCTTCCTGTGCGATGGGTGGGACAGAAGGAACACTGTCTGGGTAAAGGGGGCCTTGAGAGGCAAGGAAGTCCTCCTCTTCCTGCCTCTGTTCTGCCTCAAGTGCCCTGTCCATTATTCCACGCAGCGTATGTTCCAACAGGTGGACAAGAGGTACAGTGTCACTGATGCATGCACTGTCACTGCTCACCATCCTCGTGGCCTACTCAAATGGTGCCAGGACAGTGCATGCATCCCTGATCATGCCCCACTGGCGTGGTGAAAAAATCCCGAGCTCCCCTGACCCTGTCCTGGTGCCGTAGTCGCACAGGTACTCATTGATGGCCCTCTGCTGCGTGTGCAGCCGCTGCAGCATGGCCAACGCTGAGTTCCACCTGGTGGGCATGTCACATATAAGGCGGTTCTTGGGCAGGTTCAACTCCTTTTGCAGCTCAGCCAGGCGAGCACTGGCATTATAAGATCTGCGGAAAGGCACACAGACTTTCCTGGCCTGCCTCAGGACATCCTGTAAGCCCGGGTACCTGCCAAAGAACTGCTGCACCACCAGGTTAAGGACGTGAGCCACACAGGGCACATGGGTCAGTTGTCCCTGTCGGAGAGCGGACAGGAGGTTGGTGCCATTGTCGCAAACTACCATTCCTGGCTTAAGCTGGCGTGGCGTCAACCACCTCTCGGCCTACCCCTGCAGAGCAGACAGAACCTCTGCCCCAGTGTGACTCCTGTCCCCCAAACACACCAGCGCAAGCACGGCATGGCATCTTTTTGCCTGCGTACTTGCGTAGCCCCTTGAACGCCTACGGAGCACCGCTGGTTCCGAGGACAAAGCACAGGAAGAGGCCACGGAGGAAGAAGAAGAGGAGGGGGTGGAGGACAGAGGTGTGTCACAACCAGTAGTAGCATTTTGGAGGCGTGGCAGTGGAACAACCTCCAACACTACTGCACCTTGTCCTGCATCCTTCCCAGCTGCCAAAAGAGTGACCCAATGGGCCGTGAAAGAAAGGTAACGTCCCTGTCCATGCCTGCTGGACCATGAGTCAGCGGTAATATGCACCTTACCGCTGACCGCCCTGTCCAGCGAGGCCAAGACATTGCCTTCCACATGCCGGTAGAGAGCCGGAATCACCTTCCGTGAGAAAAAGTGGCGTTTGGGAACCTGCCACTGAGGAACCGCACATTGCACAAACTCACGGAAGGGGGCCGAGTCTACCAACTGAAAAGGCAGCAGTTGAAGCGCTAGCAATTTAGCCAAGCTAGCATTCAACCGCTGGGCATGTGGATGGCTGGGAGTGAAGTTCTTTCGACGGTCCAGCAGCTGGGGCAGGGAAATTTGCCTGCTAGAATCGGACGTCGGTGTACTGCTAGCAGAGTGCCCGCAAGTACTTGGCTGTGACACACCTAATTCTACACCTTCATTCCTCTCAGAGCAGGTTTCAGAGAGGACTGAAGGTATAGTGGGGTTGGAGATCCCAGCTGATGCGGTGCAAGAAGAGGTCAGCTTTGTTCTTTGGTGTGGGTCTTTAAGGTAGGCTTGCCAACGAGCTGCATGGCAGGTCAACATATGTCTGGTCAAGCATGTGGTGCCCAAGCGGGTGATGTTTTGGCCACGCGATATACGCTTGAGACATATGTTGCAAACAGCAGCTGTGCGATCTGATGCACTCGACTCAAAAAAGGCCCATACCAAAGAACTTTTTGAATAACGGGCAGAGGCAGCGCCCTGCACAGGCGGAGCTCTGCGGTGTGATTCCGTCGGTGTACTGCCCTTACGCTGGCCCCCCGAGGGCATCCTGCCTCGTTGGAGATGTGCCTCCTCCTCATCCTCCTCCTCCTCCTCTCTCCTATTAGGCACCCACGTGGAGTCAGTGACCTCATCATCCCCTCCCTCCTCATCACTGGAGCCAATCTGGCAGTATGCTGCAGCTGCTGGAACATGACTGCCAGATTGGTGTCCTTCTTGAGCATCCCCTCTCTCTGCTCTCACGCTACTGCCTTCCTCTAGCTGGGTATCATCATCAGACCCTTCGAAATGCTGGGCATCCTCCTGGAGCATGTACCCAACACTGTGCTCAAACAGTTCGGGGGACTCCTCAGGAGGACATGGTTGGTCTAGGGAAGGAGTGACTGATGATGACATTGATACCAGGGAAGAGGACGCTTTGGCAGCTGCTTTGCCAGTACCTTGAGCCTAGGTGAGAGAGGATGAGGAGGATGAGGAGGGCTTGGTCATCCACTCTACCAAGTCTTCGGCATGATGCGGCTCAACACGTCCAGCTGCCGAAAAGAAGGACAAGCGTGTCCCATGGCCACGTGCTGATGGCGATGCACCGCGTCCACGACCAGCACTGTTGTCTTTAGACACAGAGCCTGCTTGCCCTCTTTTATTGGCTCCTGACTGTCTGCCTCTCCTTGTTTGCCTTCCAGACATTCTAATGGCCTGCAGGGAAATGGGAAAAGCAGCAATACAGGCTAAGTTAAGGTGTAATATGGTCAGGAGGCACACTCCGCCCGCTGTAAGTGCCGCACAATCCTGTTGGTGTAACACACCAGGAAAAAGCAGCAATACGGGCTAACTTCAGGTGTATAATGTGCAGGAGGCTTAGCAACAATGACACTGACACTGTCCCCTGCCTATCCTTCTCTCTCCCTGCACACAAGGTTTATCAAAGTATATGACACTGACACTCTCCCTGCCTATCCTTCTCTCTCCCTGCACACAAGGTTTAGCAAAGAATGTGACACTGACACTGTCCCCTGCCTATCCTTCTCTCTCCCTGCACACAAGGTTTATCAATGTATATGACACTGACACTCTCCCTGCCTATCCTTCTCTCTCCCTACACACAAGGTTTAGCAAAGAATATGACACTGACACTCTCCCTGCCTATCCTTCTCTGTCCCTACACACAAGGTTTAGCAAAGAATAGATTTGACAAGATTTGACACTGTCCCTGCCTATCCTTCACTTTCCCTGCTCCGGAACACACTACACGAGGCCGCCGCGCTGGCGGCCTTTTATAGTGTGGGGCGTGTACTAAACCCCCTCAGCTATAATTGGCCACAGGCATCCTGCCTGTGGCCAATCATTGCTCTCCTCGCTGCCGGCGCTGTGATTGGCCAAGCATGCAGGGTCACAGTGCATGCTTGGCCAATCACAGCGCCAGGATTACACTGCGATGGCGCAGCGTATTGTGGGCTGTTCGCGTCACTCGACTTTGGCGCGAACGGCCCAAATCGTTCGTTGTTCGCCGAACGTGCGAACAGCCGATGTTCGAGTCGAACCTATGTTCGACTCGAACACCGAGCTCATCCCTAATGGGCAGTGATGGGGCTGCACTGATAATCAGGGCACTAATGATCATTGCCCTGATTATCTGTGTACATGTCCCCTGTGACACTGTGACAGCGCAAAGAAAAAGTACTGCCGATAACCAGCAAATCTGTTTACACTGTGATCAGCTTTGATTGGACACAGCTGATCACATATTAATAGGCTGCTGTGATTGGCCCTTTACCTTGATCTGTGATCCGCTGTGTCCAAAGGCCTCAGGGGTGCGCGGGGGGTGTGGTTCCAGGAGGATGTCCATGGACGCCCTCCTGGAACAACAGCTGTAGCTGTCTTTTGGCAATGGCGCAGGAGGAAGTGGTTAAAATATGGGGGAATTTACTAAGAGTGGAGCAACCAGAATCTGGAGCATCTGTGCAAGGCAACCATTTAGCTTCTAGCTAGATGCTGATGGGTTGCTATACACAACTGCTCCAGATTCTCTCTGCTCCAGTTTTAGAAAATAATGTGAGGGTTTTAACCGCTTACGGACCTGCCACTGCAGTTTTACTGTGGCTGCTTCCCGCAAATCTCCGTCATTGTACACCAGCTTGTACACTAGCCAGTGGGAGAGCCAATCAGCGAGTCTGGCGGATTCGATGTCCGCCGGCCACCCGCGATCGTTCCCTGCAGTGACAGAACGGGGATCTGCCTGTGTAAACAAAGCAAATCTCCGTTCTGACAGGGGAGATCACACAGATCCTTTCTTTCATAAGCAAGAAGATGGATCTGTCTGTTTTCTCCAATCACACAGTCCCCCATACAGTTAGTAAACACACAGTAAGGGAACACATTTAACCCCTTGATCGCCCCTGATGTTAACCCCTTCTCTGCCAGTGTCATTAGTACAATAACAGTGCATATTTTTAGCATTGATCACTGTAATAATGTCACTTGTTCCCAAAAAAGTGTAAAAAATGTCAGTTGAGTGTCCAATCTGTCCGCCGCAATGTCGCAGTCCTGCTAAAAATCACTGATCGCCACCATTACTAGGACAAAACAAATAAATAATAAAAATGCCACAATTATATACCTTATTTTGTAGATGCGATAACTTTTGTGCAAACCAATCAATATACGCTTATTGCAATTTTGTTTTATTTTTTTTCAAAATTTACGCTTTTTTGTTTATAGCGCAAAAAATAAAAAACGCAGAAGTGATCAAATACCACTATTTGTGGAAAAAAAAGGACATCGATTTTGTTTGGTTACAACGTCGCACGACCGTGCAATTATCAGTTAAAGCGACGCAGTGCCGTATCGCAAAAAATGGCCTGGTCATTAAGTGGGGAAAATCTTCCGGTCCTTAAAGCGGAGCTCCTCCGAAATTATTATTTTTTTTAAAGTCAGCAGCTACAAATACTGCAGCTGCTGACTTTTAATATTAGGGCACTTACCTGTCCAGTGCGCCCGTGATGTCAGCACCCGAAGCCGATCTGTCCCTCGGCTCTCGGGTGCTGCCGCCGCCATCTTCGGTAAGGAAATCAGGAAGTGAAGCCTTTCGGCTTCACTTCCTGGTTCCCTACTGCGCATGAGCAAGTCCTGCTGCGCGATCTGAATGGTCCCTGCTGTCTTCTGGGACCTGTGTGTCTCCCAGAAGACAGCGGGGGGGACGGAGGAGGGGCCAGATATGGCATAGATATCCACGGATACTGCGGCTGTCTATGCCCGGAAGTGGGAGAAAATACCTACATTAGACAGGTATCTGCTTCCCCCCCCCCCCCCGAAAGGTGCCAAATGTGACACCGGAGGGCGGGAGGATTGAGAAAAGCGGAAGTTACATTCTAGGGTGGAACTCCGCTTTAAGTGGTTAAAGAGGAACTCTGCTCTAAGTTTTTAACTCTTAAAAAGTTCCCCTGTATAAAAGAAAAAAAAAAAAAAGAATTACTAGTCAGTCGAGTCCAGCATTGTCTTGCTTGTAGGGAAAGTTCTCCTTACAAGATGCAGGGCTCTTTGCCAGGTCTACGGGACCTGGAACATCCCACAGCGTTTCTGGGTTGAATAATAAATAAAATAAAACAGGAGTTTGCACCCAGAGTGACCAACAATGTTTCTGCGCATGCGCAAGATCCAGTATGTCACTCTTGGTTGAGTGACCTCAACTTTAGAAAAAAAAAAATATATATATATATACTGTATATATATATATATATATATATATATATATATATATATGTAGCACATGGACCCTCTTCTCTCCTGTCTTTGGCTCACTCACAGGAGGAAAAGGCGCACAATGCCACCATGCCCGTACCCTCTGGTTTGCAGAGGTTAAGCACACTTATTACTTACGGGTCTTGCAGCAAGGTTCCCCTCAAAGTTGGTTCTCGTCCCTTAGAATGTAAAGGACAAGTCTCTATACCCCCAAGTAACTCCAAGGTCCACACCAGTAGCAACTGCAACGTAGAATTTATTTTTCTTTATGCATGAATAACCACAAAGTTGAGAATAAAGAAAGGTGTTAGAAGAGCAGATCAGATTCAGACACTCCTGGCTTCTTCGCCACTCGATCCTGAGCGGGTATAGCTCACCCGGACAGTCACCCAATGGCACTAGCAGCCGGCATGTAGCTCGAACAGTCAATCAGATTCCCTTAATGGATGCGATCGGGAGATCCCCTGCCACAGAATCTATAGTGTCCCGAACCTCCTAATGGTTACGTTGTTATATCCCTTTTCGGATGGATGACATCCTGTCATGGATATGCATTAATGTCTGTCTGCCATCTTACCTTCCTCCTCATGTGTTCATCTAGAGACCAGACCTCCTTCACCTGGCTTCCTTTATAATCTCCTCCCAGCCTGACTCCACCCCAGGCCCTATCACTGAACACTATATTAACCTGTGCACTGCAAGCCTGCTTTGCTGATCAACGTGTTTGTTAGGCATTGTGTGTTTGGGTTCCTGCCTGCCGTGTGCTACGTCTGTCTCTCTGTTACGTTATTGGCTTGTCCCCGACTATCCCTGTCTGCTCGTGACCCTTGACCTTCGGCTCGTTCTTCGTTATCCTTGTCTGCTTGTGGCCCCTGACCTTCGGCTTGTTATTCGGTTCTCTCTATCGTGTGCTGCTGCTTCCCCTTATCCTACGGGGCGTGAGCTAGGAAACTCCAGGGGCCGCGACCTGGTCCCAGCCTGCAGCGTAACATCCTCACCACTAGAGGCCCTGGAGAAGACCAGCTGGGTCTTAGACTCCGCGCCCTGGGGAATCTTGGCTCTCGCTTCCGTTGGGATCCCGGTTGTGCTCCTCTGGTCCCGCTTTCCACAACCACCCAGTTTCCTATCCACAGAAGCCAGCCATAGGGTTCACTACCTCGCGGTGCACTCCTGTCCCCCTACGGTGTGCATCTGTCACCTGGCCACAGGTGACCCTGACAGTTTGATCAGCCATGGACCCGGCTGACATCCCGATCCCCGCGGATGATCCATTGCAGGGCATAGTCCACAGACTTGAAACCCAGGAATCGAATCAGACTCAGGTGATGCGATTCCTCCAGGATCTGGCTTCTCGATTCGAGCAGCTTCAGGCCTCCTTGGGAACCCCGAATCCGCAACCTCAAGTACAACCAGCGGTGGTACCTATCGCACCAGTCGCAGCCACACACTCACTAATACTGCCAGCTCCGTTCCGTTTCTCTGGGGACTCCAAGGCCTGCAGAGGGTTTCTTAGCCAATGCACGATTCATTTTGAGCTTCAGCCTCAAAACTTTCTGTCTGATAGGGCAAAGGTAGCCTATATCATTTCCCTCCTCTCCGGTGAAGCTTTAGCCTGGGCAGCCCCTCTGTGGGAACTGAATGATCCAGTGGTTTCTAGCCTGTCTGGCTTCTTGAAACTTTTTCGGAATATCTTTGAAGAACCGGCTCGTGTCTCTTCAGCGGCCAGCGCCCTTCTACGTCTCCGCCAAGAGTCTGCTTCAGTGGGACAGTACGCCCTTAATTTCCGCATACTGTCGGCTGAGTTGAGCTGGAACAATGAGGCCTTAGTCGCAACCTTTTTGCATGGCCTTTCTGATAGAGTGAAGGATGAATTAGCAGGAAGAACCATCCCCACTGATCTGGACGGAGTTATCTCCTTGTGTAACCAGATCGATATTCGCTTTCAGGAAAGGACCCTAGAAAAGCGGCGCCAGCACTCCTTGGTCCTTAGTCAGCCTGAGCTCCCCTCTCCTCGACCCGTGGAGCATCTCCTGCCAGCTGAGGAACCCATGCAGCTGGGCAGGACCAGGCTATCCCCAGAGGAACGTGCTAGGCGCAGAAATCTAGGCCTGTGTCTCTACTGTGGGGGCAAAGGTCATTTTCGTGACACTTGCTCTCTTTGTCCAGAAAAACGTTTGGGTCCACTTCATCTGGAAAGTGGAGTATTGGACCCAGAAATATCACCTTCCCCTTCTCGTCTTCTGCTTTCTGTGTTCCTTCATGTTGGTGCTTCTTCTCATTCGGTCTCAGCATATCTGGATTCCGGAGCCGCTGGTAATTTCATGGACTGGGAAATCGCATCGTCCATGAGACTTACTCTTTTGCCCCTCACCACGCCATTGGTGGTCTTGGCGATTGATGGTACTATTCTCCCAGGGGGACCTATCCGCTTCCAGACCCTCCCTGTTAAGATGTCGGTGGGTACACTCCACCAGGAGTGGATATCCTTCCTTATCTTACCCAAGGCCTCAACGCCTATAATTTTGGGTCTCCCATGGTTACAGCTCCATTCTCCTCATGTGGACTGGACTACTGGACAGATCCTGGCTTGGGGTCCCTCCTGTTCCTCGTCCTGCCTACCCAAGGTTGCCCCCTGTGAATCTGAGCCGGTCATTCATTCCAGGTTGCATAACCATTTACATTTCTCTGTCCCTAACCACCCTTGGACGCACAGCCAGGCTAGCTTGTCTACAAGTCCTGCAGTCGCTACGTCTTGCGATGCGATTCAGGTAGTCGCTACACCTGACTCAGCTATTCACTCTGCCTCTGTACTAGTTATGCCAGTCCAGCCCATGCCCAGTGAGCCTCTCACTTTTTCTTGTTCGGGACATTCTGCTTGTCCTTCAGCTATTCAGCTTGACTCCGGCGACATGTCACCTTCTAACCAACCTGACTTCAGGGTTCCACTGACATCTGCCCAGTCTGATGGTCCTGTGCAAGATGACCAGTTCCCCTTTAAGGGTCTAGGGGACCCTCCTCAGATTCCTGTTGATCGTCTCATGCCCTTGCTTATTCCTAGAGAGCCTTTGGTCCTCAATAGATCTTCTTGTCATCTCCCTACCTCGTTTTCAGTCTCTGAGGATAATCTTAAGTACGAGGTTAGACAAGTTCTGGATTCTCGGCTCTGCAGAGGCATTCTTCAGTACCTTGTGCATTGGAGAGGTTTTGGTCCTGAGGAGGCGTCTTGGATCGCTGCATCTGATGTCGCTGCACCTCATCTGTTGAGAAGGTTTCATCAGAGATTTCCCTTTAAGCCTGGGTCCAGGCGGGGGAGGGCCCATAAGAGGGAGGGTACTGTCATGGATATGCATTAATGTCTGTCTGCCATCTTACCTTCCTCCTCATGTGTTCATCTAGAGACCAGACCTCCTTCACCTGGCTTCCTTTATAATCTCCTCCCAGCCTGACTCCACCCCAGGCCCTATCACTGAACACTATATTAACCTGTGCACTGCAAGCCTGCTTTGCTGATCAACGTGTTTGTTAGGCATTGTGTGTTTGGGTTCCTGCCTGCCGTGTGCTACGTCTGTCTCTCTGTTACGTTATTGGCTTGTCCCCGACCATCCCTGTCTGCTCGTGACCCTTGACCTTCGGCTCGTTCTTCGTTATCCTTGTCTGCTTGTGGCCCCTGACCTTCGGCTTGTTATTCGGTTCTCTCTATCGTGTGCTGCTGCTTCCCCTTATCCTACGGGGCGTGAGCTAGGAAACTCCAGGGGCCGCGACCTGGTCCCAGCCTGCAGCGTAACATCCTCACCACTAGAGGCCCTGGAGAAGACCAGCTGGGTCTTAGACTCCGCGCCCTGGGGAATCTTGGCTCTCGCTTCCGTTGGGATCCCGGTTGTGCTCCTCTGGTCCCGCTTTCCACAACCACCCAGTTTCCTATCCACAGAAGCCAGCCATAGGGTTCACTACCTCGCGGTGCACTCCTGTCCCCCTACGGTGTGCATCTGTCACCTGGCCACAGGTGACCCTGACACATCCCTCCTTCACTGTGATCTCTCACCAGTCCTTCGGAACGGTACTCCCCCAGCCTCCTCTTCCAGATGCGGGTCCCCTTGCAAGGCGGCACCCTGGGATTCTTCCTTCTCGAAGTGGGCTCCAGCTAAAGGTGCAGTCCCAGGACTAAAGGTGCAGTCCCAGGACTAAAGGTGCCTGGGACTGAGGCGCACATGGCCCCATGGCCTGGAGGGCCATGCCCTGGAACTTGGACTCCAGAATCGCAGGCTCCCACCACCGGGTGCAGGTCCCCGGGGCAGTAAGAATAAGAACTCAGACCAATGGTGTCTGCCCCTTTTGTACCCTCTCCGGCATGCACAGCGGGTAGACCACGCCCACTGCATGGCTGCCAAGAGAGGACACCCAATCGCCACTCCAGCACCTGTGGTTCAACAGCGCCACCCATACTTCAAAGGGGAACTGCATGCCAGGTGAAAACAGCAGCAAAGCAGAGTCCAATAAATTGGAAGATCCGAGCCAACTACCACTTGAATCACCCCTAAATTTAGTATAGCTGCCCCCTAAATTGGGACCCCCGCTACATATACATATATATATATATATATATATATATATATATATATATATATATTTTTACAGTTTTGTTATAGGGAGGAGGGAGGAGGCAGGGGAGAGCAATGTTAAAAAAAAGGGTGCAGGTCCACTGGGATTTTTCAAGCCCAAAATGAATCATTTAACAAATGTGTGTAATAATAAAAAAGACCAGTGGCAGTGAAAGGGTTAAAGCCAGGTTTGAAAACAACCAGAAATAACATTACATTTATATACGCCAGAAAAAAAAATACAGAGAAAAAAATATATAAAAATAAATAAAAGATTACTCCTGAAGGGTAGTAATTCCTTGTATTCCATGATCAGGATGGCAGAGTTGGGAGTTGTAGTTCGCAGACCGCCTGGGGCGCTATCGCTAGCCTTGCTCGTAACATCACCTTCAACTACATTTCCCATGAGCAACTTGTGAAGCTGCTCTGCCAATGGGCAGGAAGGGGCGTGTGTAGGGAGGAAGCAGGCGGGAAGTGCGGTGTGATGGCTGGGTACTAGAGGCTGGAAGTACGTATAGAGTCGGATGGTATGTGGCTGCAGTGAGATATGGGCACGTCTGTCACTTGTCATAGCACTGGAATAGTATGCAGGCTCCTTCTATTATTTTTATATAGGACACGTGTTACCTGTTGAATGTATATATATATATATAAGCTGTCCATAATAAATTGCATTTGGTAGATAAGTCACGTATGTAGTGAAGTGTATATGCCTCACTATTCACCCCTGTGGAGTAGCTATTCTCATCCAGGGTTCCCCCCAGAGAATGTTAGGGGTTCCCTGGGCAGTGGCAGACTGATCTCTCATGTGATGCAGTGTCTGCATAGTTCTGGGGCCGACAGAGTTAAGGTACCTGTACCCATACACTATACAATCTGATTGTGCAATCCCCTTTAGATTTACCAAAATGATATAATCTATCCAATTTGACAGGTCTATGCGCTACACAAGTGATGGTAGATCTAAAGTAGATTGCACAGTGAAGTCTTGAGAAACTGACAGGCAGATCTGAATGGAATGGCTGCGTGAAAGTAACCTCACCATGTACGTTCCAGTCTGATTGTACAATCCTCTTTAGATCTATCATGAAATGCACGGTCCTGCTTGATTGGATACTTTACATAGGTCCTCCTAATACATTGTTTTGGTAAATGTTAAGTTGATTGTACAAAGATTGTGAGATCAGATTGCAACGAGTGTGGCAATCCTTTCAGACAGGGAGGATTCCATCTGGCGGATCCGCCTGCTCAGCGGGGGATCTCTGCTGAGCAGACAGAAAACAGCCTGTTGATGGAAACAGACTGCCTGTCAGTTTTCACCCGACTGTCATCCGATCCGCCGGACGCATGGGGAACAGATCCCCATCCGTCTGTTTTTATCAGATCGGATGCCAACCAGTGTCAGCCGACATCTACCACTCCATAGAGATGAATGGGTGGTCCAATCTGGTCCGCCTGAAAAATGGACAGTTGAACCTGATCAGTCCGCTGGTGTGAAAGTTATCAAAAGGGTAGCATTCTTCCAACGGACCACCAATGTAAGAAGGCATTTCTCCACTGACTAATTTTAACCCCTCCTTGCCCTCCACAGATGCCTGGATACTGAGAGCTGACACCCGCAGGCTCTGGTGTTTGACTTTTGGACCACACGACCTTCCGCTCCTTGCCAAACCTGCGCATCAAAGCCCTATAGACTTTTGTGGTTCTTGTCCACCTTTGTCACCTGGCCGCAGGCATCAGATCTCAGTAAGTAAGCTTTGTGTGAAGAGAGTGAGAATGAGGATGGTTAGGTCTGGGTAAAGGGGAAAACAAAGTGCACTTTGTTTTAAAGGGCACTTTATCTTAACCACCTCGCGCCCGCCGTACGAGTATATACGGCTGTGAGGTGGTTGTTAAATGCCGGGAGGCCGTGTTTATACGGCCTCCGCTAATTTGGCCACTGGGGGGCGCGCGCGCACGTACCCGGCGCGTCACTGCAATGCCGATGCGCGTGCCTGGCACCCGCGATCGGCGGTTACACAGACAAGGACATGGATCTGTGTGTGTAAACACACAGATCCATGTCCTGTCAGGGAGAGGGGACCGATGCTGTGTCCCTTGTACATAGGGACACAGATCGGTCACCTCCCCCAGTCAGTCCCCTCCCCTCCACAGTAGTAATCACTAATAGGGCACACATTTAACCCCTTCCTTGCCCCCTAGTGTTAACCCCTTCCCTGCCAGTCACATTTATACAGTAATCAGTGCATTTTTATAGCACTAATCGCTGTATAAATATGAATGGTCCCAAAATAGTGTCAAAAGTGTCCGATGTGTCCGCCATAATGTCGCAGTCACGTAAAAAATCACTGATCGCCGCCATTACTAGTAAAAAATTTTTTTATAAAAATGCCATAAAACTACCCCCTATTTTGTAAACGCTATAACTTTTGCGCAAACCAATCAATAAACGCCGCTTGCGTTTTTTTTTACCAAAAATATGTAGAAGAATACGTATCGGCCTAAACTGAGGAAAAAAATTGGGATATTTATTATAGCAAAAATCAAAAAATATTGTTTTTTTTTCAAAATTGTCGCTCTATTTTTGTTTATAGCGCAAAAAATAAAAACCGCCGAGGTGATCAGATACCACCAAAAGAAAGCTCTATTTGTGCGAAAAAAAAGGACTTTTGTTTGGGAGCCACGTCGCACGACCGCGCAATTGTCATTCAAAGCGTGACAGTGCTGAAAGCTGAAATTTCGCCTGGGCAGGAAGGGGGTATATGTGCCCAGTAAGGAAGGGGTTAATTGTAGAGCTGCCCCTCTGCTGTATCTCTTTTTGACCACAAGGTGTCCTTAAATGATGCTCATTCTGTCAACCCAGAAGCTGTCAAACCACTTTGCTCAGCAACTGCAGAATGGATAGGAATGGGATGAAGTGCTATATTATTACAGTATTATACAGGATTTATATAGTTTGTGCAGCGCTTTACAATGTAAAGGGAGTCACTACACCAACAGTACAATTCAAAACAAGAGGGTTAGAGAAGCCTTGCTCCTGCGAGCTTACAATCTAAGAGGGAGGGGCTGGTGAAACGAAAGGTAGGGACTGTGAGGGATGAACCGATGAGGGGAGTAGAAGATTCGGTTGTTAGCTGAAGGTAGGATAGGCTTTCCTGAAGAGAGAAGTTTTCAGGGATCGCCTAAAAGTGGTTTAGGAGTAGGAGATAACTGGACAGATTGGGGTAGTAAGTTCCAGAGGATGGGCGGGGCTCTGGAGAAGTCCTGGAGACAAGGGATCTAGAGAGCAGAAGGTCTTGGGAGGAGCAGAGAGGATGGTTTAGGTAATATTTAGAGATAAGATTGGTGATGTAGCTCGGGGCAGAATTGTGATTGGCTTTGTACATTATTGTTAGTGTTTTGAATTTTATTTGTTGGGCAATGGGAAGTAGAGCTGGCGATTTTTCTCCCCGAAAAAAATCTGCGATTTAAAAAAAAAAAAAATTGATTCACGATTCGAATCAAGTTATTTTTTTTTTGATGGACATCGTGCAGGTCCTAAGGAGCTGCGGGCAGGAGTTTTTAGGCGAGGCAGTGGCTTCGGCCTAGTCCGCGGCGTCTGGCCTCGCGGACTAGGCCAAAGCAGCGGCCTCACCTAAAAACTCCTGCCCGCAGCTCCTCAGGACTGGTGCGGTGTCAGCGCCGGTCCTGGTGAAAAAAGAAACTGATTTGCTGAAAATTTGAATCGATTTGACCTCTCAACTCGATTCAAGATTCAAATCGATTTTCTTCCCCAGCCCTAATGGGAAGCCAGTGGAGGAATTGGCAGTAAGGATGAGCTCCGCCGTGTTCGCATTGAACACGTGCAGAGCCCGCCAGGAAGTCTGCACCACGCTGCGCTAAAGACAGGCAGGGAGACATTTCCCGATGCTCGGCTGCAGAGATCGGGAAAGGTCTCCCTGGCTGTGATTAGCACAGCGCGGTGCCGACTTCCTGGCGGGCTCTGCACGTGTTCAATGCGAACACGCCGGAGCTCATCCCTAATTGGCAGATAGAAGTGGCGGACACTGAACGGTTGGTAAGGTGGATGAGTCTGGCAGCAGCATTCATGATAGACTGAAGAGGGGATAGGCTATGGAGAGGTGGGCCAATGAGGAGGGAGTTACAACAGTCAAGGCGAGAGATAACAAACAAGGGAGTAAATAAGTTGCTTAGTGATGTCAACGGTTAGAAAGGGGCATAGTTTGGAGATGTTTCAGAGGTGAAGTCTGGATGATTTGTATAGTGATTAGATTTGTGGCTGAAAGGACAGGTCAGAGTCCAGGATTACACCTACTACCTTGGCATGAGGGGAGGGACTGACGGTTGTATTATTGATCTTGATGGAGAAGTAAGGGGGGGGCACGGGCTGGGGGAAAAATATGAGCTTGGTTTTAGAAAAATTTAGTTTTGAGGAAGCGGTGTGACATTCATGTTGATATGTCTGTTAGTAGGTTAGTAATGCGAGAGGAGACAGAAGGAGTGAGGTGAGGAGTAGAGAAATAGATTTGTGTCGTCAGCATAGAGATGGTACTGGAAGCCATAGGAGTTTATGAACAGACCAAGGGAGGAGGTGTAAATGGAGAAGAGAAGGACCTTGAGGTGCCCCTACAGAAAGAGGAAGTGGAGAGGAGGAAACAGAGTTATAGGTCACACTGAAGGAGCGCTGTGATAGGTAGGAGGAGAGCCAGGAGAGAGCAGAGTCTTGAAGGCCAAGAGAGTAGAGTTTTTTGAGGATGAGTGCATGATCAACAGTATCAAGGGTTGCAGAGAGGTCGAGTAGTATGACTATGGAGTAGTGGCCATTGGTTTTAGCAGTTAGTAATTCATTAGTGAGTTTCAGTAGGGCAGTTTCAGTGGAGTGTAGCAAGCGAAAGCCAGACTGTAAGGTGTCAAGAAGGTTGTTGTCAGTGAGGAAGGAGCGAAGACAGTTGAAGACTAAGCGTTCTAAAAGTTTTGAAGCAAACGGGAGCAAGGAGATGGGTCTTAAGTTGTTCAAGCTGGTGGGACCCAGTGAGGGCTTTTTAAGTCTTGGGTTGATCAGGGCATGTTTTAGAGGGGAGGGGAAGGTGCCAGTAGAGCGTGGGTGCTCAACCTGTGGCCCTCCAGCTGTCACTGAACTACAAGTCCCATCATGCCTCTGCCTTTGGGGAGTCATGCTTGTAACTATCAGCCTTGAAATGCTTCATGGGACTTGTAGTTTCAGCAACAGCTGGAGGGCCACAAGTTGAGCACCCATGCAGTAAAGAGCGAGAGATTGAAGGTGTGAGTGAGGGAGCATAAGATAGAAGAAGAGGGTGACCATAGTAGATGTGAGGGAACAGGATCCAGGGGATAGGTGGTAAGGCAGGCTTCTGAGAAAACTTTAGGAATCCTCTCTGTAGTAGCAAGGTCAAAAGAGGAGGATGTTGAGAGTGGATTTGTATACAGGGTATGTTAAGTGGGTTAGATGTCTGTACAGTGGAGATGTCCCCACAAATTGCATCAATCTTGTTTTTGAAGTGATTGGCAATCTCGTGAGCGAGTTACTGGGTGGAGATGCTGGTGGAGAAAGTAGAGAAGAGACAATGAGAACAGAGTATTAATGAGGGTGACAAAGTAGGTTTGTTTGGCAGCATGGAGGGAGGAATTGTATTTTAAGAAGGCAGATTTATATTGGGCAAATGCATGCTGGGAGTTGGTTTTACGCCACACTCGCTCCAGTGCTCGGCTATGTCTCAAGGTTTCTGGAGTTGTCGGTCTGCCAAGGTTGTAATAGTCGGGGCCTGACATTTTGTGTAGTGAGAGGAGCAAGAGAGTCTAGTGAGGATGAAAGTGAACTGTTGTAGATAGAGGTGGTCAGGTCGGGGCAAGACAGGGGTGAGATTTTGTCATGAGGTGGTCAGTTGCAGAGTAGAAAAGAGAAGGAGTAAAGTGGCGAACATTTCTGCGGGTAATTGTTTTTGCTTGGTGGGACAGGTGGTTGGAGACGAGTACATTTTGAAAGTGATGAGGTTGTGGTCAAAGAGAGGAAGGGGGGTGTTGGTGAGGTTGTAGGGGGTGCAAAAATGGGAGAAAACAAGGTTGAGGGTATTACCATCAGAGTGAGTGGGGGACTGTGTCCATTGTGTAATGTCAAAGCATGAGGTTAAGTTGAAAAGTAGGGATGTAGCTGGGCTGTTAACATTGGCAGGGATGTTGAAATCACCAAGGATAATAGTGGGTATTGCAGAGGAGAGAAAGTAGGGTAGCCAGGCAGAGAAGTCATGAAGGAAGCATGATACTGGTAAAGGAGGCCGATGGATCACTGCAATCCTTCGAGAAATGGGAGAAAACAGACGAATACAATGTGTCTCAAAAGAAGAGAAGAATAGAGAAGGAGGGTTAGATAGTACTTGTCCACCCAGTCCACTGGGTCTGGGTGAGTGAGTCCAGTGGAGGCCTCCATGGCCGAGGGCTGCATGCGAGGCAGAATCTGACTCTTGAAGCCATGTTTCCGTGTTTGCAAGAAGGTTAAGGGAGTGGGAGACAAAAAAGGTCATGGACAGAAGTGAGCTTATAGCAGACTGAGTACAGAGAGGGCACATCAGAAGGGAAGGGTGGTTTTTGGGAGCAGGGGGCTCGAGATAAGATTGCGGCTGATGCTGGAGGCCTTTATACATTTGGTCCCCTGGGGGATTTAATAAATATTCATATCATGAATTGATACTTCTTGCTTAAATGGGGAAGGCAAGAGAGTGAGCGGAATTTTTTTTATCCAAGGAGATTTTAAACTATAGCTTTAAAAAGAGTCTAGCATGTATGCGCTTATGCATATATTTTATATGCAATCTTTAAAAGATATTTAAACTCCTAAGTGCAGCCAAAATAAAAAACAAAAATGAGCACAAGGGAAATCCTCCTTAGTCCATGCTCCCTGCCCCCGCTGCTGTAATCTTCCAGTGTGTCGAGGGTTAATAGTAATAGGGGCTGTCACAGGCTTTCATCAAGTGCCCCGCTATGGCACCCCTTTTCTATCCAGCTCTGTTATTCAAAGAAGCCAGACTACAGCTTCTATAGATGGAGGACAGGCGGATGATCTAAAGGTCAGTATTGTATTATTAAGAACATTGTAACAAGTAGTCTTATAGGATAAGTTCATCATTACAAAATAAATAATAAAGGCACTTTTTTTTGCAGGTAAAAAAAAATATCCATTTATTTTTCATTTTCTTGTTAGGGACCTGTAAAGGATTGCACCCGCGATCAGCAGATTGTAGGTGTAATGCCACAGTCCTGCAGACTGTCTGTGTATCTGTTTGCCCATACCTCCGATACGAGCAGGAAGAGACAGTGAACTAACAGAGTGCTCAACAGCGCTGTGGTAGTTCATTGAGAACTACAAGCCGACAGCCGCAAAGGCCACCGAACCTTGTAATTTTCACATTCACAGATGATGCGGCCGGATGGGCGGATCCCCGCACGGCCGTGTTTTCTTTTAGATTGTGACAGCTAGTGGGGGTAGAAGGTCTTCCGCTAGCTGTCAAAACAGGGGATCATGGAAGGGGGGGCGCAACAGGTGTCGGTGCATATGTAACATGTTACAGAAGGTAAACTTATCCTTTAAGAATTAATTTGTTTAAAGCAAATATCAATTTTCCCAATTGACTTTACAGGTATGCTTTACTTGAGCAGATTGGCCCAGATAAATTCTTGATCACCTGACTCTAGGATGAATGATGGAAATTGAGTGCGAAACAGAAATCCCTGAGGATGAAAGCCTTGTTCTACTTTGGATTCAAGAGAATAATGCAGTTGTTAAGAGATGGAAAGTAAATATTCTTTGTTTTGTTTACTTCACTTGGAAATTGTGGTTATTGATGGAAAAATGGCCATCATTTTTACATCTAAAGCATTGTAGCTGATTTTATGAATGTCTGATTACTCTTATTTGCACAGTGATTTTTGTCGCATGTGGTAACTGTCCAGGGTTAATACCATATAGACTTTGTACTGTTTAGGTTTTGATGCATGTCATTTGTATTTTGCTTTCAGGATTTCAAAGCAACCCGGGATATCCAAACATTGAAGCAGAAATTACTGGAGTGGGATTCAGAGCTTTCGCATTTGCTTCAGAAAATACAAGGTGCTGATTTCTTTAAGGTGAACCTATGTAGTCATTAAGGCAGCCCATACATGAGTCCTATTTTCTTGCTCAGCCAGCATGTTGAAGGAAAAAAAAAAACTGACTTGATTGCCCCAACCACACACTCGATGTGGATCAGGGAATCCTCCCAGCTGAGCTTTGTTTTTAGACAGCAGGGAAAACTTTTCCGCCACCAGAATACACTGATCAGTGGCTATAGCTGGCAGTGGTGATCGAGTGGCAAAAATCTGATGGGGTGGAGACTTCCCGCCACTAGAATACACTGATCAGCACTGCTGCTTATAGCCGGAAACGCTGAACGAGCAGCAAAAATCTGACAGGGGGTTGTACAGAAGTTGATCAGTAGATTGACTTCTGTACAACCACCTTGCCCATACATGGATTAAAATGTGGCTGGTCCCTGCTGAATTGGCTGGATTTTGCTCCATGTATAGCCAACTTAAGGAGTGTCTAAATCAACAAAACTGCTAAGCACTAGGCGCCTTTGTGTTATCTACAAGTACCTGTGTTAATCGAAAACTAAATTTAACCTAACTAGATGAAGGCACTACATAAGCACTATTGTTAGCTTAGTCACTTATTTGAAGAGGAACTTTGGTGATTTTTTTTATCAGTGCCCTCACAGTTTACTGAGAACTACAAGCTGTCTGCTGTGGTCGCAGACAGAACTTGTAGTTTATTAATTCACAGATTGCTGTAAGTGAATGACACGGCTCTGTGGGTGGAGCCCTGCACATAAGTGCTGATTTTGAAACGTGAGAGCGGCTGCAGGGGAGAGGAACCCTCGCCTGCTCTCAGGGGGGGAGGGGATGGGGGTGCAGAAGGATGTGCTAGAGCATGTTACACGCCAAATATGGGTGTAACATGCTCCAATAGGTGAATCGAACTTGGCCTTTAAAGTGAAATTGTTTCAGCCCACGTTCTCATTGGGCCGATTTGGCATGCGATTTGACAAGTCAAATCACATGCCAGTTTGGCGGCTATTGCTGGTAATGGCACCGATTCCCAAAAGTAATTCCTGTACTACTTTTTGTGACTTCTGAGGCAATTTGAATAGACATCTGTGCAGGAACCCCTCCAGATGTCTGTCAAATCGCTCCCGACGGACTGCATTGCCAGTTTGAAATCATGCGAGTTCAGCTGAACGATTTCAAACCTGCCCTCAATGTGAACCTGGGCTCAAGGCTATGGACGTTGAATATTTACAAATTCTTAACAAGCAGCAAATGAGCTTTGAAAAGTTCTCACTGACCTTTCTGGCTGCAAGCACTGTGAAGCTATTTATTCTCAAAGTTCACAGCAGAAACAGCTCATCTCTTTTCCAGGCCACTTGCTGTTTGCTTACAATAAAGGTGAGAAGGTGGAGTCACTGCTGGGTGGGGGGAAGCTGATCTGCAGAGAGAACAATTTCAGTGCTATGAACTCTGAGGAGTAATAGCTCCACTGTGACTGCAACTTCAGAGGTAAGAGCTTGTTTTGAAGCTGTAAAGAATGTGTAAATACTTGAATGGTTATACCCTGGTGAGTATGTTTATTTCTTGTTCATACATCACGGGACACAGAGCAGCATAGTCATTACTATGTGGGTTATATAGAATTACCTTCAGGTGCTGGCACTGGCAACTTCCAAAACAGGAAGTACCCTCCCCTATATAAGCCCCTCCCATCCGGGAGTACCTCAGTTTTTTGCCAGTGTCTAAGGTGTTGGCCAAGGTTAACATGTATTCATCTGGGCTTGTGTACAGGTTCTCTGGGCCTTAGCAAGCTATTCCGGATCCGACCAAAAAAGCTTCATAGCTAAACGGTCGGTACCCGGGCCTTGCAGAGAAGAGCAGGGTTTTGCCTGTAATGCCTCTCTTAGGAGGGCTGGACCCTGGGATCCAGAGCTCTGGTCATACCCAAAACCAAGAGGCTATCTGTGCAGGGTGCTATACAGGTCCAGGGGAGTGGAATCCTTGGGAACCCGGTCCCTGAAGGTCTAGTACAATGCCTGCCGTGAGAGGTGAAGTTTGGGCTTCTGTGGACCAAACAAAGTCCTGCGGCGGGGAAAAGGTAAGTGGGGGCCCCTCAGGAACTTGGTTCTATTGAGGGGACCCCCAAGCCTAATATGTCTTTCTGCCTGTTACCTAAAGGGTATTCCCGCTAATAGCTGTATATGCCTAAGAAATCCTAGAAATGTTTTTTCATAAGGGAAGTTTTAAAAAAACTGTAAACCTGGAAATGTTTTTCATAAAGGAGGTTTTTAAAAATAAAAAAAAAGACAAAAGTGCGGTACCGGTGTTTGTCCACTAGAGGCCGCTGTGGAACGTCTTTTTTCTTGGGACTATTCCTTCCATGGGGAAAGTCCAGGCAGATGAGTGAGCTCTCTATCAGGGAAGCTGCATTCCTCTGTCATGCTGCCAAGTAGTTTCCTTCCATCCCCGAGTCCTGGTAAAACAGGGACCCTGGCTCCTCTCCCTACATGGCGCCAAGAGCGCACACGTGCACGCGCGCGCACACATGCTTTCTTTTTATAAGGTTTAGCTTCAAAAAAGGGGGCGGAGCCTGGCGGATGACGCGCTCTGTGCGCCCAGCGCTTCTGCGCATGCGCGGGCGTCCCAGCAAGATAAAAGGACTCAGTCCACGCTGCTTGCTATGGACACAGAGCATGAAAAGGAGCTGGTAGCATGGTATAGGGGCTTACAGCGGGCGGTTGATACAGGCATCCCCAGAAAGACGCATTAGTAGACACCCACTGATGTACATAGCAGCAAATTGCATTAGACTATTTCAGTAAGGGGTGTATTGCGGCTGGAATACCTCAGCTTTGAACTAAGGAATATGCCGCCTAAAAAACTCTGAGATATACCTCTCAGGAAGTGTAGGGGGTCTCCATCGGGCTCTGAGGATCTGGAGCAGTCATCTGCACCCTCCTCCCCTGAAAAATCAGAGGTTAATACCCATAAGGAACCCCCGGGAGTGCCAGGTACTGCGGCTGTCCTCA
This sequence comes from Rana muscosa, assembly GCA_029206835.1. Lineage (NCBI taxonomy): Eukaryota > Metazoa > Chordata > Amphibia > Anura > Ranidae > Rana > Rana muscosa. The sequence goes on from CM055116.1 coordinate 846,861,817, forward strand.
GTCCACCTGCTCCTGCATATATAACAGAGGAGGTTTTTTCCTCAACTCTGGAGGGATTGGAGCAGAGATTGGCTGCATTGATCGCTTCTTCTCTACAGGAAAGAAAGCGCGCCAGATCTCCATCACCTCCATTAGAGTGCCTGTTGGCAGAGCAACAGTCCCAGGAAGGGACCGACCTACCTGAAGGGGATCAGGAGGAGGTTAGCTCTGTTTTTGAGGAATCGACAGTAGATGAACCATTTTCAGCATCACAGACTGAAAGATTGTGGGTCCAGACCCTAACTGACATGGTTCGATCTGCATTTAAAATGCCTCTTGTTGAACCATCAACTACTGCTGTCTCCTCATTGGGGTCGCTAAAAGCTCCCCAGGTTAATTGCTCCTTTCCAATACATCCATTATTGGAAGGACTTATATACCAGGACTGGGAACATCCTGATAAACTATTTGTTCCGCCTAAAAGGTTTCCGGTGATCTATCCCATGGAGGAAAAGTTCACCCAGAGATGGAATGTTCCTACGGTGGATGCAGCCATCTCTTCTGTGAACAAATCACTGACATGTCCAGTAGATAATGTTCAAATGTTCAAAGATCCAGTGGATAAAAAATTGGAATCTTTATTAAAATCTGCTTTTTCCACAGCAGGGGCTGTTACAGCCAGCAGTGGCAGCTATTGGGGTCTGCCAAGCTTTAAAGGATCAAATGAAAATGGTCCTGAGGGATTTGCCAGACCAACAGGCCCAGGCTCTGGCTGATCTGCCTAGAGCATTATGCTTTGCGGTTGACGCCATCAAGGATTCTATCCATCAGGCCTCCCGCCTCACGCTGTCTTTGGTACATATGCGTAGGCTTCTGTGGCTTAAAAACTGGTCTGCTGAAGCTCCCTGTAAGAAGCTTCCCATTTCATGGGGAACGCCTTTTTGGCGAAGACCTGGATAAGTATATCCAGAAGATTTCCAGTGGTAAAAGTACTCTCTTACCGAGTAAGAAGAGGTCTAGGGGTCCATCTTTTAAGAGGACTACCTCTCCTATCCCTGCGACGTCTGCTACTAAGCAGTTCCGACGGCCTCCTCGGTCAAACTCAGGAGGTAAAAATCAGGGACAGCCACAGGGTAATAAAAAGCCCTGGATCCGAAGAGGTACTAAACCAGCCTCCAAGTCAAGCCTATGAAGGGCTGCCCCCACTCAAACGGGTGGGGGGAAGACTTCAGTTGTTCGCAGAGACCTGGCGGGAGACGATCAAAGACAGATGGGTGCTCTCCGCAGTAACTCTGGGATACAAGTTGGAGTTAAAAGAGTCTCCTCCGTCCCATTTTATGTGGTCAGGCATGCCAAGAGACCCTCTGAAAAGACGGTCTCTCCTATTGGCGTTAGAACAACTATTGCTCCAAGGAGTAATTATGGAGGTTCCTATGGAAGAGTGGGGGTTGGGTTTCTACTCAAACCTTTTCACAGTCCCAAAGCCAAACGGGGACATAAGACCCATATTGGACCTAAAGAGTCTAAACAAATTTCTAAACGTCCGGTCTTTCCGGATGGAGTCTATCCGATCGGTCACCGCTGCCCTACAAGGGGAGGAATGGTTAGCCTCGATCGACATCAAGGATGCTTACTTGCATGTTCCCATCTTTCCAGGTCATCAAAAATTCCTACGCTTTGCAGTAGAAGGGCGCCATTTTCAGTTCAGAGCCTTACCATTCGGTCTGGCCACAGCACCACGAGTGTTCACAAAAATTCTGGCCCCACTGTTGGCCGATCTAAGAACACGGGGTGTAACGATAATGGCATACCTAGACGACCTGTTGTTGATGGACCACTCAGTTGCCAAGCTAGAAGTGGTAATTATCGATACAATCAAGTATCTAGAATCTCACGGTTGGGTCATCAACCTGGACAAGTCAGCCCTACAGCCAGTGAAAAACCTGGTATATCTAGGGCTACGGCTGGATTCAGACCAGAGGAAGATTTTCTTACCTCTAGACAAGGTATCCTCTTTGAGGGGCTTGGTCCGTCTGCTTTGTGCAAAAAGACAGCCGTCCATACGCCTGTGCATGAGGCTGCTAGGAAAGATGGTAGCATCATTCGAAGCTGTGCCATACGCCCAATTCCACTCAAGGAATTTACAAAGGGCCATATTGTCAGCCTGGAACGGAAAAGTTCAGGCTCTAGACTTCCCGATGGCTTTGTCCCCTTCCGTTCGGAAGAGTCTCTGCTGGTGGTTGATCCCCCAGAATCTCCAGAAGGGAAAACCCTTCAGCCCGATATCTTGGAAGGTGGTCACTACAGATGCCAGCCTTACAGGCTGGGGGGCAGTACTGGAGCAATGGTCTCTCCAGGGCAGATTGTCAAATGTTGTAAAAACCCTGCCCATCAATCTCTTAGAGATACGAGCAGCCCGGTACGCCCTAGTAGCCTGGACATCCAGACTTCAAGGGTCCCCTGTCAGAATTCAATCAGACAATGCCACAGCAGTGGCATATATCAACCATCAGGGAGGCACCAGGAGTCGTGCAGCCCAGAGGGAAGTAAGTCACATCCTGGAATGGGCAGAAAAGCATGTCCCATGTATATCAGCTGTCTTCATTCCAGGGGTGGAGAATTGGAAGGCGGACTTTCTGAGTCGCCAACAGTTATGCCCAGGGGAATGGTCCCTTCATCCCAAGGTCTTCCGAGCAATATGTCAGCGGTGGGGAACACCGGATGTAGATCTGCTAGCATCCAGATTCAACGCAAAGGTGGACAGGTTTGTCTCCCGGACAAGGGATCCCCTCGCTTGCGGCTCGGATGCTCTGGTGTTCCCTTGGGATCAGTTCAGACTGATATATGCATTCCCTCCGCTACAATTGTTGCCTCGACTCCTTCGCAGAGTCAGGTTGGAGAAGAAGCCGGTGATCCTGGTGGCTCCAGCGTGGCCCCGAAGGGCCTGGTACGCGGAGATCATCAAAATGTCTGTGGGGAGTCCTTGGACCCTTCCACGTCGTCCGGACCTGCTTTCGCAAGGACCGATATACCACCCTTCCTTACTAACTCTAAGTTTAACGGCCTGGCTATTGAGTTCCACATCCTAAAGAAGAGAGGTCTCTCTAACTCTGTGGTATCAACTATAATCAATGCCAGGAAGCCTGTATCCAGGCAGATCTACTATAGAGTTTGGAAGGCGTACATCACTTGGTGCGAGGCCAGAAAATGGCATCCACGTAAGTACGTTATAGGCAGAATTCTGGACTTCCTGCAGTGGGCTGTAGACAGGAAGTTTGCCTTAAGTACTATCAAGGGCCAGGTTTCGGCCTTGTCAATACTATTTCAAAGGCCCCTGGCTATGCATTCACTTGTCAAATCCTTTATGCAAGGTGTGACTCGTATTATTCCACCGATTAAGGCTCCCATATGCCCATGGGATCTAAATTTGGTTCTGTCGGTTCTGCAGAAGCAGCCATTTGAACCTTTGCGGCACATTTCCTTGGTTCTACTCACCAGGAAATTGATATTTTTAGTAGCCATATGCTCGGCTAGAAGAGTGTCGGAATTAGCTGCCATGTCCTGTAAAGAGCCATATCTGGTTATCCATAAGGACAGAGTAGTATTACGTCCTCACCCAGCCTTTCTTCCTAAGGTGGTATTGAGGTTTCACTTGAACCAGGATGTGGTTCTTCCTTCTTTTTTCCCCAAACCAAGCTCGGTAGAGGAAAAGTTATTGCATTCTTTGGATGTAGTAAGAGCAGTTAAAGCTTATCTAAAAGCCACTGCTCAGATTCGTAGAACGGATTCTCTGTTTGTTCTGCCGGAAGGCCCCAGAAAGGGTCAGGCAGCATCAAAATCTACTTTAGCCAAGTGGATTCGACAGGTCATAATACAAGCCTATGGCTTGAAAAGTAGACCGCCTCCGTTCAAAGTTAGGGCGCACTCCACGAGAGCAGTTGGAACTTCATGGGCAGTGCATCACCAGGCCTCCCTGGCGCAAATTTGTAAGGCCGCAACATGGTCTTCAGTACACACGTTTACTAGGTTCTACCAGGTGGACGTGAGAAGTCAGGAGGATGTCGCCTTTGGGCGCAGTGTGTTGCAGGCCGCAAAAGATCCTCATGCCTGATGGCGCCCAGCTTAGGTATGGTGTATCCCCCCCCTCATGTGGCATTGCTTTGGGACGTCCCACATAGTAATGACTATGCTGCTCTGTGTCCCGTGATGTATGAACAAGAAAGTAGGATTTTTAAAACAGCTTACCTGTCAAATCCTTTTCTTGGAGTACATCACGGGACACAGAGCTCCCACCCCTCTTTTGGGGACACGTATTGCTTTGCTACAAAACTGAGGTACTCCCGGATGGGAGGGGCTTATATAGGGGAGGGTACTTCCTGTTTTGGAAGTTGCCAGTGCCAGCACCTGAAGGTAATTCTATATAACCCACATAGTAATGACTATGCTGCTCTGTGTCCCGTGATGTACTCCAAGAAAAGGATTTTACAGGTAAGCTGTTTTAAAAATCCTACTTTTATTTTATTCACAATCTTCCCTTTTAAATGTACTTATATTATTTATTCTATGATTGCAGGTTTACCGTCCACTGCCAACAGCCTTCCCTTGGAGCTGACAGTTGTGTACAACACTTTGTTAATTCACATTAATATAACTGGTGGATTTCTGTGTGAACATCAAGAGCAACTGAAGAATGCCCTGTACAGAGGTTAGGTATCGTAGCTGCCTGTAGATAGTAGGTGTCATAAGAAATGTGCAGTTTTGAATACAGCATTTTTGTCTCAAAAAAAAATAATTGTAGATCTGGTTCTATATTTCTTAAACGCCACCAAAAAATGTAACTTGCATAGCTACATTTTTTTTCCGACAATTTAATGTTTCAGTTGTTTCTTTTCTATCTTAAAAATCTTAAACAACATACAATACATATGCACATTCCATTTACCTAGAAGCCTTATTTTAATATCTGACACTTATACGTGTGTAGCTTTTCACTTATAGAACCAACTTTGTATGTTGTCACTTTAATGTACATACTCAGTAATCTACTATTTCTGTGCCTTGTCTGTTGTATATTACAGTAGTTATATTCATTTACAGCATTGATTAGCATTGCTTTCTTTTGCTGGCAGTATGTTAGCCTTCATCCTAAGATACATTTGAGAAAAAACAAATTGACTTCTGGTCCTGCCGATTTGACCTAAGTAATTTTTAGCGCAGGGACTGAGAGCAGGATAACTCAATAATTTTGACCATGAAAAGGTACGTATGGATTGTAGGGGTAACATAACATTAGGGATTTAGGGGTTAGGTTTAAAATTCAGAATAAATGTTAGGTTATGTTTTAAATATTGAATATGTGAATGGTTAGTTTTCACTGTGAGGTTAAGGGTTGCGTGTCAGAGTAAGGTAACATGTCTTGGCTAAAGCACAATAAAAAAAATGCACTGATTGCGCAGATGGTCACTTTTTAATAGGAAATTTTAAAAAACACTGAACTTACATCAAAAGGTAAAAGAGTCTAATGAGAAAATTCTGTTGGCCTCTGAAAAAAGGAAGCAAAGCCAGTGGGGATTGTGTAGTCTGTTAATAGACCCTACAGACTTGCTGTTAGTGGCCCTGGAGCCATACACTCCAAGAGTGCCATATATGATGTATCTTATGACTCTTATAGTGCCAAAACAAGAGGACTGTTTCCATCTCTGTTGAGGGAATCTGGTCTCATTCTCTGTATTCATAGGATTTACTTATTTAATTTATCCCCGTTCACACTGAATCCATCTTTGAAATCACGCGACTTCACTTGAAGTTGCGTGATTTCAAAGCTGCAGATCAGTGCAACGTCAGCTGAGACTTGGCTGACATATGTGGGGCTTCATGCATAGATCTCTCTGCAAGTCGCTCCTAAAATTGCAAAAAAATCGTGCAGAAACTTTTTCTTCAAATTGGTCGGAGTTGGACCAGTCAAATTGCATGACAAGTCACACCTGTGTGAACGGGGGCTTAATGAAAATGTAAATCTATGTTATTCAGTGCACTCTATTTTGTGCGTTTTACTCTGAGGTAAAATAGAAATCAAAACAGCACTTCCATACAAGAGAACAGGTTTAATACTAGCCTCTCTGATGGACAGCGTGTGTGTTTGACATTCAACATTTTGGGAGTGTTGGATGTCTGTGTGCCCCTGCCTTGCAACCTGTTTTTTTCTTCAGACTCGGAGAAAGGAGCCACGGCCCTGGTATTTCCAGATTTTGTTTTCTTGGTGGCTTTATGCACTGTATTGGTTAAATGGAGCAATGTTGTTATTTGTGCCTTTTAGCCTTTTCTGATTTAAGAGATTGAGGAAAAATCAGGTTGACACAGTGCTGTGACATTTAACTATCTATAGTTTGTTTGTCACAGCAAAAGCCCCATGTAACCCAAATAAATGACTCGCCTCTATAAACTGTTTTATAATTGTTAGCATCTGACTCTAAATCCTGCTGCATAACTATAATTTATTCTGCTGACAGTTCTTTTGCCTAGAAGCCAGGGTAATGTGAGGGACACAACCATCACAGAGCTATGGAAGAAGGTCCTCACTGCAGTGCATCCTCAGGAAACATACTCCGCTCTGAACAGATTAGCTGGATTGCAAGGTGCCTTGTGGCTGGCAGAAAATCAGCTGGAGCCTATCATTAACTTATTTCACCTTTTTAACCAGGTATGTTTCTATCACGTCAGAGAATGTCTCAGTTATACGTTATATTGTATTGCACCATTGTTTCAGGGTGCTCTAGTGACTTCAAGTGTATGTCTGGGCAAAATAAATACATATTCAGAACATTTCTGAAAAACATTCACTTCCCCCCCCATTTAACTATTGATTAAGGATGAGCTCTGGCGTGTTCGCATAGTACACGTGCAGAGCCCGCCAGGAAGTCGGCACCGCGCTGCGCTAATCACAGCCAGGGAGACATTGTCCCGATGCTCGGCTGCAGAGATCGGGAAATGTCTCCCTGGCTGTGATTCGCGCAGCGCGGTGCCGACTTCCTAGCGGGCTCTGCACGTTTACTATGCGAACACACCGGAGCTCATCCTTACTATTGATTCTGGAATCTCCCATTTTACCTATTGATTCTGGAATAAATGCAGTGAGTTCCTATCATCTTGTTTTAACTGACAACACATTGCCTCTGCTGCACCAAATCCCAAGCTGCGCTGTCAGCCCTGCCTAGTTTTCCCTTGTGGGCTATAGATCACCACTACTTGTGTAGTCCAGAAGAAGAAATAATTTTATTGAACTTCAACTAGTGTAAGTACCAAAATTTGGCTTAGAGTTAGCTTTTTGCAATCCTCTGTACAGCAGCATATGAAGGGGCAGGACTGGGAGCCAATCAGGCATGCTACATGCAAATTTGTTATGTCTCTATTAGCTTAGCACATCCAGCCACTGAGATTGTTGCCCATTCTTTAGGGCAAAGGTACTCCAGCTCCTTCAAGTTAAACGGTTTGTGTTGGTGTACAGCAGTCTTCAAGTCAACAGATTCTCAGTAACATTTATGTCTGGACTTTGACTAGGCCATTTAACTGTTTCCCTTTAAACCATAGTAGCTTTAGCAGTATGTTTAGGGCCATTGTCCTGCTCGAAGGTGAACCTTTGTCCCACTCAAATCCCTGACAAACTGAAACAGGTTTTCTTCAAAAATTGCAGTGTATTTAGTGCCATCCTGACCAGTTTTCTAGTCCCTGCCAATGAAAACCATTTCCAACATGATGCTGCCACCACCATGCTTCATTGTGGGGTTGGTGTTCTCAGGGTGATGAAAAGTGTTGAGTTTGTGTCACACATAACATTTCCCATGATGGCCAAAAAGTACAATTTTAGTGTCATCTGAACAGAGAACCTACTACTTTGTGTTTGGAGAGTACTACATGCTGCTTGATGAACTCTAAATGTGTATTCTTATTTTTTCTTTGTTTTCGTGTTGCTTGCTTAGTGGTGCACTTTCAGAACAGGTGAATTGTATTTATATTGACATATGACAGATCACATGACACTGATTGCATACAGGTGGACCTTATGTAATCATTTAACAATGGGACTTTTAAAGTTAGGTGGTTTGACCACATCTTACTTAGGGGTTTCATAGCAAAGGCGGTGGATACTTATGCACACTTTTTTTGTCTTATTTATTGTTTGTGTCACAACAAAAAAAACTTTGCATCTTCAAAGTCTTGTATAAGCATATTGTGTGCATCATATGGCACAAAGCTGCAAAAAATGCATTTTATTTCCAGGTTGTAATGCAACAAAACAGGAAAGACACTAAGGGGGTGAATACTTTCTCAAGGCACTGTATGAATTTCTTTTTCGTATTTAGCTGTTTGCCTGGCTTCAAATTGAAATTGTATTTTTACCTTAAAACACAGCATGTGTGTCTTCCATTTACTTGGGATTATCTTCTCCCATAGTCCCCATCCGTGTTTATAAATGCATTAATCTGCTATGTGAATCATCCATACAGTATTTGTTGAAATAGCTAGTATGTTTAAAGCAGACTTGTGAGGATAGAAATATGGGCATTTGCTACCTATAGGGTCACTGACCTGCATTGAATATGCAGCGAGTGAATTCTGAAAAGTCTGAACTCCTCTTTGTCTGCTACATGATGTAAGTTACCGCTCTAGGTAGGTTCACCTCTGCGAATCAAAGCTATTGTAGAGCTGCACAGTTCTAAGACCAAGTATAATTCAAGTTGTTGCGCGTATTGACTGCAACAGATGATGTTACAAAAGTCCAATAGTAAAATTTAAGAGGTCACCAGTACTTTAGTGATGCATTTTTAAAGATTTATTGTAGACACATAATGACACATAGGTCAAAGTGCCAATGTTTCGGGGCTTTGCAGGTCCTTTTCCTCAGGGTGACCTAGAGACTCCAAACACATTTATACAACATATATAAAGCAAGGTAGCCCTTAGCATCCAGAGTACCTTAGCTCAGTGACATCATTATGACATTATACTCCTGACAAATTCATGAAAATAATGCTAATGTCAATAAGACACCTGCGTGCAAGAAAAAGTTAAATCAACATCCAGATGTTGAATGAAAACTTGATTAGGATTTAATGCAATTTGCTCAACTATTGATACAAGCATCTCATTTGAATGGTGACAATAGCAATGGTAAAAGGTGATGGACTTGTTTTTTCCCACAGGCTCCTACTACTTTTTCTTGTAGAAAATACACATTGCTAGAGTTGATCAAGGAATGGAATATTCCTCATCAGGCAGAGGAGGAAATTCACACTCTGCAGAGTGCCTGCCATTTAAAAGATATTCTGTATACCTCAGCTGCTTTTCTGCAAGGTAACTAACTCATCCTTTTAAGCAATATCTATGGTGGTGTTATGACAGACAATATTCAAGCATGCATTTAATTTACAGTCTTTAAATGTTTTGTAATATCAATACTTGACTTTTGGTCTTTAGTTATAATACTAAATAAAAACCATGCGGTGTGATACTGTTAAATTAGACTTGTGCATGTGCTCTTAGATCTTCCAATCTTGCTATTAAAAAACCTTTAAAGGACCACAATGAGAAACGTAGAAAATTACATTACCTGAAAGTGCAGGAATATTTTAATCTACACATGAGTAAAAATGCATTGATGTACAGGAACCAGCTTTTTATTTATGTTTCTTCTGGTGTAAATTACAAATTAAATTATGGCATTATAATTTTGTAGAGTAAGCCATGAGCCAGTTTTACAACCAGTTTCTTAAAAATGTCCTAAAGTAGTACTTTAAAGGCTTAGTTTTCCTTTAAGAAAGACATAATAATTGCACATATTTTTTATTTATTTTTTCACAAGAATCTTCAAAGTTTTGCAGTTGCAATCAGTGGATTGCAGATGCAATTTTGGGATCCTGCAAACTCTTCCTCCAGCTCCCTGCCTGTATCTGTGTACAAGCTTTCAGTTGGAGAGTTGAAGGTGTCAATGGACTACGAGAGTGCTGATTAGCCTTTAAACAGGGGTGATATCCAGCCTTTTCTTCAGGGGGGCAGCTTTTTTGACAGAACTAAAGTGCTGGTGAACTCCAATTTCTACCTCCATCTGCATAATTGTCATACCCCCACCCATGACTTTGATAAAACTCCTCCTAATTACAAAAGTATGCTTCCCACGCTTTTCGGAACCCCCCCCCCCCCTCCGGTGTCATATTTGGCACCTTTCAGGGGGGAGGGGGGTGCATATACCTGTCTAAGACAGGTATTTGCACCCACTTCCGGGCATAGACTCCCGCGGGAGTCACGCCACTTCCCGTCCCGCTGTCTCCTGGGAAACACACTGGTCCCAGGAGAGAGCTGGGCCAGTGAGGGCGCGCCGCGCTACTCGCGCATGCGCAGTAGGGAACCGGGCAGTGAAGCCGCAACGCTTCACCTCCTGATTCCCTCACCGAGGATGGCGGCGGGGGCAGCCGAGAGACGAGCGATTGCTCAGCCTCGGCTGCCGACATCGCGGGCACGCTGGACAGGTAAGTGTCTATTTTTTAAAAGTCAGCAGCTGCAGTATTTGTAGCTGCTGGCTTTTAAAAAGAAAAATTTCGGGTGGACCTCCGCTTTAAGGCGCATATACAGAAACTGTGTTAATTCCCCTAAAATTTTTATTTTCTGGTTCATTTAAGAGAATTAAACCACCTGATATTTTGTTATGTCTCTCAAGGAGTATGTTGGTGAGGCCTCCGCGCTTTAAAGGGGAATGCTCTTTCATAGGAAAAAATGGCAAATAAAAATAAATAGCATATACAGTTGTGACACAAGTCGTATTGTAATTGAATGTTATTAAAAATTGCTTTCCCTTTTCAATCTGAAGCTCTGTGATTTTCTGTAAAATGCAATATGGCTACCTGGAGGTGTTCTGTACACAGATGATGTACAGAACACCAACAGAAACATATTTTCCTACTGGTGTGATTGGCGCACTGATTTTCCCAGAAATCTGCACTAAGATACGAGTCAGATTTCAGGCATCCCTTGCAACAACGTCATTTTTTGTGAGATACTTCCAATAGGAAATCACGTTTAAAGGGATGCAGACCCTGCAATTTTCCTCATTTGAGCCCTGAAGGTGCAGCAGCTGAATGATGATTATGAAACCACTCCCATTAGATTCGCTTTCCACATGGACACAGACAAACAGGGATTTCTTCAGAACAACAAAAGTTAGAAATCTGCAACAAAGTTTGTTAAAATCACCCAGCAATGTACATAGATCACCGAGAGGGGAATGTTTTTTTTCTCAACAAAAGTGGAGTTGCTCTTTAGGTTCCCAGGTCTGCACAACTGTTGTGGCCATTATGAGGAAGTCTAACTCTCCCTTTTGGATATTTAATTTATCCTTTTTTATGAAGAATGCAGCAGGAGGAGTTGGAAAATACAAAGGTGTCAGTAAATTTTGTTTTTGAAGTATGCAATTTGAAAAAGAAGCTAGGGGATTGATTATTAAGCCCATCTGGTTCCACCTATAGCCGATTTATTTGTTTTGGATTGACCAGCTATTTAAGAGTAGTTTTGCCTTGGTTGTGGATCCAATATTATTGCTGAGCTAAATATGAAGTGCTGTTTTTTATGCAGTTTTCTTTTGAAGTGTGGTCTAAACTTTATTCTCTGCTAGGTTTGGCTTCAATGGATGCTAAGGACTTCCCTCAGGCAGTGGACCTCTTACAAGAAGCTGCCAGCAGCTTGTGTACTAGCAAAATATTGGCTAAAATCTACACCTGTCTTGGATGGTCCTTCTGCAAGATGGTATATCGTAGTGAAATTTAAAAAAAATATTTTTTAAGAAACTCTTCTTGCATTGTGTCAAGCCAACATTTAGCTTTATAATGGCACAAGTATTCTTTTGTCAAATTTTCAGGAAAGGCATATATAACTCCAAACATATGTAACGGCTGTGGATTTCTGATTGTAGTATTCACCAAGCATCAAAAAATGTTTCCACGTTAAGTGCATGCAAGCTGCTTTGTAAAATAAAGCTAACAGTTTCAGCTAACAAATGGGTGCTAATTTAGTTGTAAATTTAAAGGGTGCAGGGCTACTAGCCTAGTCAGGACCTAGTTCTAAAATTGGCTGTACTGACTTGAATTGCTTGTTAGGGTAACTACTGTCAATAATATTTTGAGGACTAAGGCCGGCCATAGACGGAGGGATTTTCTTTCCCGCAACCACAGTCAGTGTTTATGGAGGAATCCCTACAGCAGAGCCATTGTGTTCTCCCAGCGGGAAGAGCGGGGGAAGCTGTCCCCGCAGGAGAACACAGTGATTATTCCTGGTGGCTATGATAGTTCCCAGCAATAATCGCATTTAAAATCTAACAGGATGGTTGTACCCAAGTTGATCGATCAATCAACTTGGATACATTCAGCCTGCCTATACATGGTTAAAATCTCGGCTGGTTCAGCAGGAACAGGACAAAATTTGAACCATGTGTGGGCAGGCTGAATGTATCCTCTATGGCCAGCTTATATCTGACAGAACGTTTACAAAGCTGATTTCAGAGTTTTTGATTTGGAGTTCACACAGTCCTGATTCTATTTGGAAAGTTAATGAGCTGAGAGCTCAGTCCAACATTCCAATCCATTTAAAATACATCAAACCCTAATATTTATTTTTAAATATATTAAAGTGATTGCAAAGTTTTTTTGTTTTATATGTTATACTTGCCTGCCCTGTGAAATGCTTTTGCACAGAGCAGCCATGATTCTACTCTTCTGGGGTCCCCCCACAGCGCTTCTGGCTACTAACTGCCTTCCGAGTGTCCCCATAGCAAACCGCTTGATCTTGAGCTGCATTGTCTGCATCTATTGACACACAGAGTGCAGGTCGGCCTGCTCCTTTGTCACTGGTTTTGATCGACAACACCAGGAGTCCAGGATGAAGAGAGAGAGCAGTGCCGGATCGAGATCGGTCCCGGGTTAGTATTTGGGGGGGAAGCTGCACGTAAAAGGTTCTGCTTTTAGAACCACTTTATTATTAGAAAGACCAAGTCTGGCCATGTAGGCCTGTTACAAAAAAACTTAAAGAAAGCATGCAGAGCAACAGAAACGGGTTAAATTTTTAAAGCTTGCCCCTGAGCAGCTTATACTTGTCTTCCATTCACTCCTTCACAATTCCATTCACCAGGTTGAGCACTGAGAAGAAGTACTGTGTAAGATCCAAGTTGATCCTAATTTCAGCTCATACAAGGCTGAGGTCTCTCCACCCCAATGTTGTTAAGCTGGTGCCTACTGGACCATTTGGCAAGCAAATAGGGCTACAATGTAGGAGGGAAAATAAGTCAAATTTTCCCATACCCAAAAGTACTGTGTATTATCTTCCTTTCCAATGGTCAGATTAAACTGCGGGGGCAAAGCACAGGTTCACTTTAAATCATGCATAGATCTCCACCTGTGGCAGAACCTACTATTGCCAGCATCTTAAAACCGCTAGTGGCCTGTAGTTTGGCAAGCTGCGATAAAGAGGTGTTTTGGGTGTTTGGAAAGGTCTAAAATTGACATGGGAGGTAATGCACATTCGTTAATAAAAAGTGTTTAAAAAAAAAAAAAAATGCCATGTGTCTGGACAGTGTCATTGATGGAGGCAGTAAAATTCTCTATATCTAAAACAATCTTTTGGGTGTGGCAGCTTTGCTCAGGAAGCGGTGTGAACATTATAATAGTTCATTGATGGCTCTCATTCTAATTGTTTCTAATTTTAGTGCAAAGCTTCCTGGTATGGACAGTCGTGATTTCCAAGGCTGGGTGAAATGTCACTGACAAAATTGGGCTTATTCCGTAGAATATTGCAAGGAGCAAAGGGTAGCAACAAGTGAGGATTCATAGTCAGGTTTTAGTAAACTGGAATCTGTTTATTTGCCTGGAGTCATTGCACTTTACACTTAAAGAGGAACTATACTGCATCTAAGCACCACAAATCAAAAATGCTATTTCATTTATTTTTGATATTCAAAGCCAAATTCCCCGTCCATCCATGTCTCCTTGCTTTATTTTGCTTAGAATTTACTTTCAAAAAGACCCCCTAGCATTTCTTGCCATGGCCATCTTGAGTAAGGGCAGATGATTCATGTAACATTTACTTCCTGAAATCCATCTGCCCTTCTCATGCGTGCAGGCAGATGGGTGTGCTTAGCTGATAAAGCCCTTACTCCCCTCCACAAAACTCCTGGGATATATTTCATTATTTGCCTAGGCATAGAAACCAGAAAGTAACTGAAGAAATGTAAAAAATAAAATAAAAATTATAACAAATAAATGACATACTTTCCTATCTTTTTACTAATGCTAGCAGCATAACAATTATAAATAGTCAATGTTGATTGATAGAGTGAAGTTACAATTTAAGATTAATGATGTGAAAAGGCTTGGCAGTCATAGGAGGTCATTTGTTTACTCTAGGCAAAGCCACAGACAGCCCTGCAGTTCTGGAAGCAGGCTCTGAGTGTGAATTTTCACTGTCTCTCAGCCCTGTACCACACATCCTGCCTGTACAATGACATGAATAGGATGGAATCTGAACTAGAGGCTCTTACCCTGCTTCATACGGTAAATATGCAGAAAACACATAATGGAACATGGGTTTGTGTGGATAGCAATGACATAATTCTTTATCTCTGTACAGAATGTCACCTGGGAGCCTCTTATTAAATAGTCCGCATAAATATATATTTTTTTATATATATGTAATGACACCTGGGATCCTTTTTATTAATAGTCGGAAAAATATATATTGTTTGTAGTGAACGTATTTACTTTTTATCCATTTGTTCAGTTTAAAAAAACATTGTTTGCTTTAGTTTTGTCTGCTTTTTACTGTATTAGAAGTCTTTATTTCCATACTCATATTTATTTATCCACCCCATTATATTACCTTTTACTACTGCTGGTCATAGATGTAACATTCCAGATTAAATTATTTCCACCCTAAATAGAGATGCTGTATACTTGCCTCATGCGTATGGTACCATAGGGACATAGGAACCTGCCAGAGGAACATGTGGTGTTGGAAGTGTTAGATCTGAGATCTGCTACCTGGCAGATTTTTAAGACATGAACCACTAAGACAACTCCTTTTATGGAGTGGTTTTAGCTTCATTTAGACCCTATAGTGACAGGGTCACTTTAACCCCTTCATGCCCAATGGTAAAACAAATCTCTATGCCTGGACCCATATTTGCAACTGTATTAGTAAAACTGTAGGCCCAAATGAACTATTTCCTTCACTAAGAAATGTGGTTACCATCAGTGTTGTATAATTTGTATGGAGCATGGCAGCAGTACTGGGACTACCCATTTCTCAGTGAAAGAAATTGTTTCTTCGGGCCCACTTGGTTGCAAAGTTGAAGTTTGACTTTATTCATACCTAAAAAAACAAAAACTGACCACGACCTTTTGACTCCAACTTGGACTCTGACACTAACCTAGATCAGCCCTAATCTAGCCATTTTGTCTTCTTTTTATTTTTTTTATATTTTTGCCCACACTTTTTTTTTTTTTTTTACACTGTTGTCCTCTGACTTGGAGATTAATATATAATGTATCTTTTTCTGCATTCCAAGAAAAAAAAAATAGCACAGGAGTGGTTCAGTCCTCTCAGTTCCTGATTAGTTTGCTGGCAATGCACTCTGGAGCATGCTATCAGCACAGACACCAAGTGCACAGACTCAGAAGAAAGCACATATCTGTCTTCTTGGCGTAAACAGCTTAAAGAACATATTCACTTTTAGTAAAATTAGCCACCTGATCTAGAAACTCCTCCCAGGTTCTTTCTTACTTTAAAGCGGTGTTCCAGGCTTTTTAGGTTTATTAAAAGTCAGCAGCTACAAAAAGTGTAGCTGCTGACTTTTAATAAACCGACACTTACCTGTTCCACGGTCCAGCGAAGCGGCCAAACGGAGCGTCGCTCCTCTCTGCCAGAGCCTCCATTGCCACTCTGGGCACCAGGCCGTGATAGCCGTTGGCTTTACGGCCAGGCACGTACGGCACATGCGCGACTCACGCTGCGCTCCCAGAGTGGACAATCCGATCGCCTGGGACTTGTCACGTGTCCCAAGAGATCGCCTAGAGGGAGGGGCCGCCTAAGGCGAGATGACGAGTCGCCTCAGCGGTCCCTGGGCGGAAGGAGGAAGTGGGACAGGAAGTCCCACTCCTAACGAAGCCCCCACTTCCCACCCAAAAAAATTACATGTCAATAGTGGCATGTAAGGGGGCGAGGAGTGGTTAAAGCGGAAGTTACACTTTTAGGTGGAACTCCGCTTTAAGCATGACATTTGCAACCTCCTCTGTTGCTTCTCTCCTCCAGCACCTGTGCATTGAGCCCCTACAGCAGCCTTTCTCAACCTTTTCAACACAGAGGAACCCTTGAAATGGTTCTCCGGTCTCTGGGAACCCCTGCTAAAAATTACAGATCTACAATTCATGAAACCTTAGTGCAGGGATATGCAATTAGCGGACCTCCAGATGTTGCAGAACTACAAATCCCATGAGGCATAGCAAGACTCTGACAGCCACAAGCATAACACCCAGAGGCAGAAGCATGATGGGACTTGTAGTTTTGCAGCAGCTGGAGGTCCGCTAATTGCATATCCCTGCCTTAGTGTGATGGTCAGTGGGAAGAATGGTCCTTACACTTGTGGTCATTGGGAAGAATTACCTCCTTACAGATAGCTAAAAAGATTAATGGTGTCAGTAGGAAATTATCTGAGAGGCAGAAATTGCCCAATGCTGAAGGAACCCCTAGCAACCTCTGGAGGAACCCTAGGGTTCCACGGAACCCTGATTGAGAATCACTGCCCTACAGAATTGAATAGAAGCATCTTAAATCTTAGCGTACGGCTGAGGAAGCGCTGAAGAAGATTTTGGCCCAGAGGTAAACAGCAGAAGGAGCCACAACTGTCATGCTTATGGTAAGTGAGCAGCTGGGTGTGAGTTTCCTAGGTAAGAGGGCTAAGGAAGTAAGGAAGGCTAATATTTACTAAATGTGAACCTGTTCAAGTGGTTTTTCCTTACTTTTTCCCAATTACAGTGCATCTCACCCTTCACTCACACCTTGCTTGTCTATCTGCTGTCCTCTGCCACCACATCTACTGACCACCCAAGCACCCGACACCAACGGACACTGAGGCTCACCCCCCCCAGACCTAGAGAAACGAATCAAAAAAATAATCCAGATGCTTGAGCTGTTAAACATTTTCCTATGTTTATAATTTGTCTTGTTTTTAATTTATTTATTTTTTTGCATCACTCCACTATGACAATATTTTTTATTTGTATTTCAGGAATTAGAAAATTATTGTGTTGACCCCAGCTCACTCGACACCTTTTTTCTGTTCAGAACTGAACTTTTACTGAACACCTCTATTTTAAGTCACTATGTCCATGTACCAAATGCCTATGAGGTGAAGTATCTTATAGCAAATCGCTACCTCAGAAGAAATAGGTAACGTATAAATGTAACAATAAAGGTAATCTTGCGCTAAGTGTGCAAAACTTAAAATAAACAAAAACCACTAATTTCAATAGAAGACAGCAGCACTCACTGTATCTCACATAGCGCAACACAATTTTTGATGGTTATCTGTAAAGTGCAAGTGTATACATCGCTCCTCCACCGCTCCTGCCCATTGAAATGAATGGGCAGCAGCGCGGCCAAACCACCAGCAAAGCGGCGCTGCAGCGCCGCTTTGTGAATGCTTTTAACCCTTTTTCGGCCGCTAGTGGGATTAAAAGTGCCTCGCTAGCAGCCAAATACCTACAAAAACTACGGTAAAGCTCCGCTAAAAATAGCGACACTTTACCGCTGACGCCGCCCGCGCCCCAGTGTGAAAGCAACCTAAGTGAGTAAATAAATAAGTAAATACTCTCAAGAATTCATAAACTTATTCACGTGTACATCAGAGAGAATCATCCCAATATTCTTGTGCTCCAGTGTAACATACTGTGCTCCACCAAGAGGGATATCGAAAGCCTCTTACCAGATTCTAAGACCTTTAACAAGGTCTAATTGCTCTAAATGGAGAAATTCCTTGGTTGGATGGATGGGACAAGCTCCATTCTGGTCCAGAGCCAGTCAGCGCACCTAGAAGCCATACGTCTCCACTGTGTACCTCTCAAGCCGTCATCAAACACCAAAAAGTAAGTGGTACACTTGCAACAGAAATTAATCCAAATATTCACATGCAAGGAAGGGGATCGCTCATTTTGCAATATTAAAACCAATTTATTAAAAGTGGTGTTAATTGCTCTGATCCATTGTTGTATAGTGGAGGGTATCTCCCTCATCCATGCCCTGGCGATTTGCAGTCTGGCCAGGAATAACACTTGGAATATGTTTAAGTATTTTTCGTTCTCGGAGAGAGAGAGAAGCCCCAATACACACTGCCGAGGGCACAGGGTAAGTGGAGAGTCCATGTAGTCATGGAGGAACCAGACAACCTGAGCCCCTGGATGAGCGAGCAAGACCATAGTAGGTGGTAGAAGGAGCAATTGGAGTCTCCACATTTGGGACTCTGCCCCGGACAGTACTTAGAGAGGCGATAGGGGGTCAGGTATGACCTGTGGAGGATGTACAGGTGGGTGAGGCGGTCCGAGACCTTAGGGGACACATGTTTACATGTAGCGAGTGCCTCCTCCCACTCCTCATCTGTCACATCGCCTATGTCGGGCTCCCAGCAGGACTTCAGCTGGTAAGCAATGTCCGTAGCAGTGGGTAGCATGAGACCGTTGTAAATCTGTGAGATACGTTTTTTGGGGTCCCGCCCCATAATGAAGTCCGCAAGGAGTGTGGCCTCGAATACTGCTATGGACTCCCTGAATTGAGTGTTAAGTGCATGTCGGAGTTGAAGGTAGCGAAAAAACATGTGGTTTGGTTGATCGAAACAGTCTTTTAGTGTTTGGAAGGACTTGACCGCCCCATTCGCTACTATTTGTGACAGGTATATAACCCCCTTATTAATCCACAGGCCGTGGTTTGGAATAGAGGATTATTCAGGCATGTGTAGGTTGTCCCACAGGGGTGTGTGGGAATGGAAGATGGGAGCCCTACTTGTTGCCAGATCTTGCGGTGGTGGAATAGCATGCGGTTCCTGTTGCTTGCCTGGGGTATTTCGCGGATTCCACAGAGCAAAATCTAGAAAGGGTAAAATATTGGGCCAGGGCCGGGGGACAGACCATGGTGGTGTAACGGTCTTTGTCAGTGGAATTAAATTAATAAAAGTGGGAGAGTTGAGATGCAACATAGTATAGGGAGAGATTGGGTAGAGCGGTGCCACCCTGGTCGGTTGGGCACTTCAGGACTTGCCACGACAGTTTATGTCGGGAAGAGACCCAAATAAATGTGTTAAGAATGGATTTCATGGATTTAAATATACGTGGTGGGATGTAGAGTGGGGCCTGACAGAATACGTACAGTAGCTTGGGGAGGAGGATCATTTTAACTAGGTTGATCCGTCCCATCACACCAAGGGGGAGACAGGACCATGTCTGTGTTTTAGTTCTAAAGCCCTGTACACACGACCGGTTTTCCCCTCGGAAAAAAAAACTTTGGTTTTCCCGACGGGATTCCTGGCAAGCTTGACTGGATTCCTGCCAAGCTTGCGTACAGACTGTCATACAAAATCCCGCCGGTCCAAAGCGCAGTGACGTAAAACACGTACGACGGCACTATAAAGGGGAAGTTCCATTCCAATGGGACCACCCTTTGGGCTGCTTTTGCTGATCTCGTGTTAGTAAAAGTTTGGTGAGAGACGATTCGCGCTTTTCATTCTTCATGCCTTCAGATCGTTTTCTGCTGTTCAGAATGCTGACGAATGTGCTATCTCTATTACGAACGCTAGTTTTACCAGAACGAGCGCTCCCGTCTCATACTTGATTCTTAGCATGCGCGTTTATTTTGCCCTCGGAAAAGCATACACACGACCGGTTTTCACGATGGGAAAAAGTCCGCCGGGAATCCCGACGGGAAAATAGAGAGCAGGTTCTCTATTTTTTTTGGGCAGTTTTCCTGTCGGGAAAACTGCGATGGAGCATACACACGGCCGGTTTTTACAGCCAGACGCTCTCATGGCAGTTTTCCCTATTCGTCTTTCAGGACAGCCACAATGAGAGACCTAGGCTCCTCCCCTTCCACAGGAAACACTGCGCCAGCCCCTATAAATTTTATACTTCCCCTGCCGGCCTTCAGTTGTTAGTGTTTCCTCCGGAGGGGAGACACTGTGCAAGGAGCCAGACTAAGTCAGTCAGGGGACTGAGGCATTTCTTACCTGAAAGGAAGCAGGGGCTTCCAGGGTATTGTGGATTAGTCACCCACCTTCCGTGAGCCACCCCAGCCTGGTCGAGTGCGGCTGAAGGCTGAGGGGGGCCCCTATCGCGTCCACAGGGCCGCAGCAAGGAGGCAATCCGTCCTCCGTGTATATGGATACATGCCGCATTTTTTATTTTTTTTTGGAACTCGCGGGCCGGACGACGTGGCGACGTCATTTCCGGCGGAGGGCGGATGCTTTCCCTTTAACCCGCGACTTCCGGTTCCGGGTCGCGGCGCTGATAGGGGCCCAGGCAGAAGCTGGAGAGAGTCCAAATCACGCAAGGAGTGTCCTTAGCGTAGGACTCAGCGGAAGCAGCCACCTGCAGTCAGCATGTCGGAAGCAGAGGCTCAAGCGGCACACACTGACACCACCTCCAGCCTTCCTAAGGTAAGAGTACCCTGGGGTGGGTTCCTCTCTACCTAGGAATACCCCTCCATGCATGGTTCCTGTCCATGGGGGGGTAGTCCCCCTGGGTGGTCAGGGGGGGAGACACTGATGCCTTACATATAGAAGGTTCAGCGCTCTCCAGGGGTTGTACTTATTTGTCAAAAAAAAAAAAAGTATATTTTGTACTAAATTTTTTGTATGATTTTGTTGTCTTCCTGTATTCTAGAAGGTTACAGAGAAATCGAGATCAACCCATACCTCTAAAAAGAAGTGTGCCTCCTGTAGGGACACGCTAAAGGAGGCATGGGGGAAGGTCTTATGTAAAAATTGTATTGACACCCTGGTGAAAGAAAGGGATTCAGAGCAGGAGTCTGATCTGGCAGCTTCCGTGAAGGAGCTCTCGTCCACCTTTTCGTCTTTCAAAAGCTTATTTGAAAGATTTCAACTCCCCTCTGTTCCCACTTCCCAGGTTACAACCCCCTCACCGGCTCAGGGCCCTGTACCGACTAACGCTGCCACTACTTCCAGGGCAGAGGAGGTTGCAGGCCCTTCCGGTGTACAACAGGCACATCCAGATAGTGTCACCTCTGAGTCTCAAGAGGACTCAGACGGAGAAACCCAGGACGGGGAGTCCAGGAAAACCTCCAGGTATAAGTTGTCCCTGGATGAGGTAGATGACCTCTTGGGAGCAATTTATACCACCCTCGGTATACAGACCGATAAAAAACCCTTGACCCTTCATGATAAAATGTATAAGGGCCTGGGTGAACAGAAGAAAAAAGTCTTCCCTGTACACGATGTACTGATTGACACTGTCAAAAGGGAATGGCAGGACCCCGAGAGGAAACCCTTCTTTTCTACATCTTTAAAAAGAAGATTTCCTTTTTCGGATGACCCAATGTCCATTTGGAATAAAAAACCCAAATTAGACGCCGCCTTCTCCCAGGTCTCTAGGAACACGGACCTAGCGTTCGAGGACATGGGAGCTTTGGCGGACGTCATGGACAAAAGGATAGACTCCCTATTAAAGAAAACTTGGGACTCTACTATGGGTAATTTAAGGCCTGAGATGGCCGTTACAGTTGTGGCCCACAACTTTGAACATTGGCTCCTTAAAATCCAGGAGCACATTGAGGCTGGGACGGCTAAAGAAATAATTCTAGCGTCCTTTCCGACTATCTTGCAAGGAGTTGCTTATATAGCGGACGCCTCTGCGGAATCTGTCCGCATGTCAGCCAGGTCGGCAGCCCTGGCCAACTCTGCCAGAAGAGCCCTCTGGCTGAAGACTTGGCCAGGCGACAGTGCCTCCAAGGCTAAGCTGTGTGGGATACCCCTAACGGGAGACCTACTCTTCGGCCCCGGTCTCGATTCGGTTCTGGACCGGACGGCAGATAAAAAGAAGTCCTTTCCCCCCAAGCGGAAGGCCTCAGTATTATCAAAGAAGGGGTTTCGTCCGCAGGGTCAGAAGGGGGCTCCCAGGCCTGAAAAGCAAAGAAAGACCTGGACCCCTAAAGGCAGAGGCAGAGGTGGAGCGATTTTTCGCACTCCTCAACAGCCCGGGAAAAACCCCTGACTCTCTAGTCAGAGTGGGAGGAAGACTGGGGATCTTCCTCCCACTATGGGAGACAATTTCCCCCAACCAATTTATTCTGGGGATTATAAGAAGGGGGTACCATTTAGAGTTTGCAAGCCCCCCCCCCAGAGATATCTTGTCACTTCTCTTCCCAAATGCAGGGAGAAATCCCAAGCCTTGTTGGGAGCTCTGGAAAGTCAGAACGTAGTATGCAGAGTTCCAGAAGCAGAGGAGGGAAGGGGATTCTATTCCCACATTTTTGTGGTAAAGAAACCTTCCGGAGAGTTCAGACTAATTCTGAACCTAAAGCCCCTGAACAGATCAGTTGTATACAAACGATTCCGGATGGAGTCGATTTTTTTCTGTCAGGGCCCTCCTCCCCCCCAATTGCTTCATGGTGTCTCTGGATCTCAGAGACGCATACCTGCACATCCCAATTGCAGAAAACTCTCAACGTTTTCTACGTTTAGCAGTCAAGCTAGACGGAACAGTAGTGCACCTACAGTTCAAAGCACGTCTTCAGGGAGTATCCATCACTGCCATTCGGGCTATCCTCGTCCCCCCGCATTTTCACCAAGTTTCTGGCGGAACCGTTGGCGTTTCTGCGTCTTCAGGGAGTATCCATCATAGCTTACCTGGACGATCTGCTTCTATTTGCAGCATCCCCAGAACAGCTATCCAGAGACCTGGAAAAAACAAGGAGGGTCCTTACGGACCTAGGGTGGCTTCTAAATTTAGAGAAGTCCAGCCTAGTCCCGTCACAGAGGATAATGTACCTAGGGTACACTTTGGACTCAACTCTTTTGAGAGTGTTCCTCCCGATGGAGAAGATCCTGAAGCTAGACAGGGCAGTGACGTCCCTTCAGAGCAATCTCCAAGGAACAATCAGATATCTGATGTCAACTTTGGGCCTGTTGACATCTACGCTCCCAGCAGTCCAATGGGCAGGACTGCACTTTCGCCCACTACAAGCCTTCGTTTTGAAGATTTGGGACCACAGTCTAGAAGCTCTAGACAACCTGGTTCAGGTACCTGCTCAGGTAAAGAGATCCCTCTGGTGGTGGAGGAGGGTTCCAAACCTGTCACAGGGGCGTCTGTGGTTTTTCCCGGTATCTCGGGTGATAACCACGGACGCAAGTGGCAAAGGCTGGGGGGCACACCTGGGATCCCTCCCAGCACAGGGCACCTGGGAATTAGAGGAACTAAACAGGTCGTCCAACTGGAAAGAGCTGAAAGCAGTGGGTCTAGCGCTCAAGTTTTTTCAGGAACAACTCCGGGGTCACCACACTCAGGTGAGGTCAGACAACTCTTCGGCCGTAGCCTATTTGAACAAGCAGGGCGGCACAAGGAGTGGAGTCTTGTCGGCCCTAGCAGCAGACATTCTGGGCTGGGCCGAAATCAACACACTCTCACTCTCAGCAATCTTCCTGAGAGGCGAGAGGAACGTCATAGCAGACTTCCTCAGTCGGACACAACTGAGAGAGAGCGAATGGGTCCTCAATCAGGAGGTTTTCCTGCTCTTAGTCAGAAGGTGGGGGCCACCAGAGGTGGACCTTTTCGCGTCAAAGAGAAACGCGAAAGCCCCCTGGTTCTTCTCTCTAAACAGGGGAGAAGGAGAGTTGGGAGTGGACGCACTAACCCAAAGTTGGGAATTCAGAATGTGTTATGCATTCCCACTACCGGTTCTGTTGCCCGCTGTCCTAAGGAAGTTTCAGATAGAAAACACTTCCCTGATTCTAGTGGCACCACATTGGCCCAAGAGAGCATGGTTCTCAGTTCTCAAACAGTTGGCTGTAGAATCACCCTTTCTTCTTCCACCTCGAGAGGATCTCCTCTCACAGGGTCCGGTCCTTTGTCCCCAGGTACACAGATGGAGACTAGCGGCTTGGCTACTGAGGAGGGCATGTTAAAAGCCAAAGGCTTTTCAGAGAAGCTAGTTACCACCTTCCTTAATAGTAGGAAAAGGGAGACTCGCCAGATCTATAGAAGAGTCTGGCTCCGCTTTAACAAGTGGTGTGCGGACAGTTCCTGTTCGGTCCATAATTCCACGTCCATACTAGAATTTCTTCAATGTGGGGCAGATAAGGGTCTTTCCATAGCTACCCTTAAAAGTCAAATTTCAGCACTTAGTGCTTACTTGGAGAAACCTCTGGCCTCTGATCCCTGGGTTGTCAGGTTTTTCAGAGCCCTATCCAGACTGAGACCAGCTCAGAATCCACCATTTCCCAGTTGGGACCTGTCTTTAGTTTTGCAGACCCTTACGGACGCTCCCTTTGAACCCCTAGAGGAGTGTCTACTAAGGGATCTAACTTTAAAAACAGCATTTTTGGTTGCAGTGACCACTGCTAGGAGGGTCAGTGAGTTAGAAGCTCTATCCATTAGACCCCCTTTTTGTATTATTTTTCCGGATCGGGTCGTTTTAAAGACCGATCCGGCATTTTTGCCCAAGGTGACTTCAAAATTCCACAGGAATCGGGAAGTAATCTTGCCTTCTTTTTGTCCAAACCCCTCAGGTGAAGGGGAGTTGAAATTCCACACCTTGGATGTCAGAAGATGCATCCTGCACTACCTATAACAGACAAGCGTCTTTAGAAAGTCAGACTCTCTGTTTATTTTATTTTCTGGGGCCAGAAAGGGTTACAAGGCGTCTCGACGCACTATTGCCAGATGGCTCAGAACAGCCATAGGACAGGCATATTCCTTAGCGGGTAAAGAGGTCCCTACAGGAATAAAGGCACACTCCACCAGATCTCTGGCAGCCTCTCAGGCAGAAAGGGCTGGAGCAACGCCAGAACAAATATGCAAGGCAGCAACTTGGTCCAGCTACGCTACCTTTGTTAAGCATTACAGAGTGGATCTGGTGTCGGCAGGTGAGCAAGCCTTTGGGCGAAAGGTTTTGCAAGCTGTAGTCCCACCCTAGTTGGCAAGTGCTCGTTTATCCTCTCATTGTGGCTGTCCTGAAAGACGAATAGGGAAAATTAGAGTTACGCTTACCGGTAACGTCTTTTCCAGTAGTCTTTCAGGACAGCCCTAGTACCCACCCTAAAACAATTGGGGGGTCTTACTAAAGACCGGAACGCAGCATGATAGAGATAATAGTATGCTATTAATGTGTTCTTGTGTCTCCCCAGCTGTCCGGAGGTGATCTCAGAAAAACTGAAGGCCGGCAGGGGAAGTAAGAATTTATAGGGGCTGGCGCAGTGTTTCCTGTGGAAGGGGAGGAGCCTAGGTCTCTCATTGTGGCTGTCCTGAAAGACTACTGGAAAAGACGTTACCGGTAAGCGTAACTCTAATTTTTCTGCCGGGAAAACCGGTCGTGTGTACGAGGCTTAAGAATATTATATAAGGGTTCAATGTTGAGGGTGGTGTAGTCGGGGGGGGGGGGGGCGGGAGACATGAACACCTAGGTATTTAATCCTTTCAGCTCTAACCAGGGGAAGGGTGGCCTGGTCAGCCGTTGGGGCGCCTAAATTGAGCGGGAGGATTTGGTACTTGGTCCAGTTGATCTGAAGGCTGGAGTACTCTCCACAGCCTTTAATGAGTCGCAAAGCAGCCTGTAGAGATGGGCCGGAGTCAGCCAGGTATAGGAGCATGTCGTCGGCGTATAGGCTGATTACTTTAGTCAGTTGACAACAGCGGAGGCCCCTAATCTCTGGATGGGTTCTAATTGCGATGGTTAGTGGTTCGACGGCCAGGGCGTACAACAAAGGGGAGACAGGGCAGCCCTGACGTGCAACATGGGAGAGAGAGAAGGGGAAGGAGACTCTGCCATTGACCTGGATACGTGCAGTGGGGGTCTGGTAAAGAAGTTGGAGCTATTTGGTGAATTTAGGGCCAAAGCCAAATCTGCAGAGGCATTCCCAGAGGTAACCCCATTCCACAGAGTCAAACGCCTTAGCGACATCCAGGCTGACCACTACTCTGGAACCGATGTTGTCATGGTGGGATTGGTGGTTCATATAGAGCCGCCTGAGGTTGAATGCTGTAAATTTGTTGGGAATGAAGCCGGTCTGGTCAGGGTGTATGAGGCTGAGGATTACTTTATTAAGGCGAAGGGCTAGGATTTGGTGGAGAGAAATGGGGCGGTATGATTCAGGGAGTAGTGGGTGTTTGCCTGGTTTGGGTATCAGCACAATGAGTGCTTCGCCCACGGACGTTGGGAGCAACTCTGTTTTAAAGATGTGGGCATATAATTTGCGAAGTTCAGGGATCAAGATCTCCCCGAACTGATTGTAGAACTCGAGAGGGAGTCCATCTGAACCAGGTGTCTTGGAAGCAGGAAGTAATGATAGGGCCTCTGTTATACAGTCTGTTGTAATCGGTGCTTCAAGTTGGGCTATTTGTGTAGGTGTCAGTGAGGGAAAAGTAATATCATGCAGGAATGCAGACAGTTCATCCCGGGAGTGCTGGGCGGTGGAAGTATATAGGTTAGAGTAGAAGGATCTAAATTCCTCGGCCACTAACTTGGGATCCGTTATCTTGGCCCCAGAGGAAGTCTGAAGGGAGACCACCACCGGAGGTTTGTGGTTGAGGTGAGCCATGTAGGCAAGTAGTTTGCCCGCTCGTTCAGCGTGTTCAAAAATGCGTTGTTTGCTAAAAAAGATACCTTGCTTGGCTTTTTCAAAATGTAGTTGGTCAGTGAGTCTAGCCTGCATTCGTACAAGCGAGGCGTTAGCAGCCGATGGGTCATTGAGGAAGACTTGTTCAAGGGATTTTTGTCGGTCTGCAGCCTGTTGGAGCACCAACCTGGAGGAAGCCTTGTGTCTATTGATGCGTGAGGAGAGGATCATGTGGAGATGTATTTTGAAAGCTTCCCAGACGGTTCCGACCAGGGCAGAACCACCATTAGTGCGAAAGTAGTGCACCCATTCTCTTTGGATGGCATCAAGGTCAGTTAAGGTGGAGAGCCAAAAGGGGGTCAGCCTCCAGATCCGGACCGAGGGGGAGCTGGCAAACGAAGCGGAACCCAGTATGGGGAGTGGTCAGAAAGCACCCTACCGCCGTTGTTTTTGTTTTTTAACTAACTGCTTGTGTATAACTGTAATTTTGCAAAAGTGATTTCACTTGGCTGATGGATAATAAATGTCCAATGTAAAAATATCTAATCGTATCTGTCTCCTTGCAGCTCCGAACAAGCAGCAGAACATTACATGGATCTGATGACTGCATTACTTCAGGAATCTCAGCAAGATGTAAGTAGTGGAGAAAAACTGCCTTCTATTGTAGTATCCCCCTCTGTGTGTGATTTTCTAAAAATAAATGCTGCAAATACCTAATTTCACTGCTAACATTGCGATCACATGACTGGCCAGCTTTCTCCTTTCCTCCTCTGAGAGATGTAGCAGGCAGGGCTGAGATTCCTCTGCTAATGTCAGTCTGGAGGCGAGGAGGGGGGGAGGAGAGAGCTGACTGGTCACGTGATCGCAATCGGCTCTTAAATTAGGTATTTACAGCATTTATAAATCATTCACAGATGGGGACACTGCAATAGGAGGCAGTGCTGATGGTGTATACAGGTTAGTGTTATGAGAGCAGCAGAAGTGGGAGGGGCAGCTCACAAACGGAGAGAGAGTGGAGGGAGGAGGACACAGGAGCAGAGAGGAGAGCAGATATGACAAATGACACAGGAACATTTACTGTCATATAACATGCTTTAAAGGAGCAGGATCCATTTTTTTTTTTTTTGGGTTAAAGCGGAGCTCCGCCGGGAAAAAATATATTAAAAGCCAGCAGCTACAGCAGCTGCTGGCTTTTAATATTTGGACACTTACCTGTCCTGGAGTCCAGCGACGTCCGCAGCAGAGGACGAGCGACCGCTCGTCGCTCTGCTGCTCCCTCCGCCATCCTCGCTGAGGGAACCAGGAAGTGAAGCCCTGCGGCTTCATGCCCGGTTCCCTACGGCGCTGCGCCGTTCTTATTGGTGCTCCTGTGTTCTGGGAGCCGAGTGTCTCCCAGAACACCAAGGGAAGTCTGCGGGAAGTGACGTAACTCCCGCAGATTCCCGGAGAGAGGACTCCCGGATGTGGGTGAAAATACCTGTCTTAGACAGGTATCTTCACCCCCCTCCCCCCTGAAAGGTGTAAATTGTGACACCGGAGGGGGGGAGGGTTCCAAATAGCAAAAGTTGCTATTTAGGGTGGAGCTCCACTTTAACAAACGCTTTAAATATTTAGAATAGCTTTGCTGTGTCTTGAACATTTTTTTTATTTTTCCTTAATGTTTTCATAGCTAAGGGCTCTGGCATGATTACAAGTTTGTAAAAAAAAATGCCTTTACTCCAACTATTAACTAAAATACATTTTTCTCAGTTCCACTTTCCTTGCTACATTGGCCAAGTCTTAGCTGACATCCATTGTAAAACAACAATGGGTAGATTCTGACAACTGTACCGTGAGCATGCTTATTTATTTATTTACAGAGCAAATGGACCTGTTTCAGATCTATCTGTGCCATGTTCTATTTCACGATAAAAACGAAACTAGTGGAGGTCTGCACTTAACCAAGTGAATGCAGCAGTTTTCCATATACAAAACTACCGCAGATTCCTGCCAGGTGTGACCTTGTCATGTGGGATGTGAGCGGTCTGCAGACCGCTCACTTTCCTCTCTCTGCCTGTGTATTGATTACACAGTACAAGCAGAGACAACAGGGTTAAACAACCTCCTCTGCTCTGAGCTAAGTTGGGGAGGGGGCGGCAGAGCGACCAGAGCTTGCAGCTCCTTCTCTCCATTCTCTGTCCTCTGTGCTGTGCCTGTCACAGCTACAAAACAGAGAACAGACCACTTGCTCCACTTTTGTTAGGAGCAGCACCTGCTCCATGTTTTCAATTTAGAAGTTTTGTGCAACCCTGTGTTTGGACAACGCTGTTTATTCCCCCAAATGTGAGTTGATGTAATTCATTTACATTCTGCGATTTGGGAAAATGTCTAATTAACCTTTGTTTGTTTTGTTTTCTCAGGGTATATATCCCAGCCCTGCTCCCCTACCCAGAATTCCATTGATTTACCTGGAAGCTACCACAGCTCTGTTAGAAACTGAGAAGTTTCAGGATGCTATCACAGTAAGTGAAGAAGTGTTGGAAAATCTCAGTCACATCACAGCTGGCCTTACAAGCATGGTGGAAGCAAAGACCAGTCAGGAGACTAAATCTCACATTGAATGGGTGAACTGTGTCTTATGGGCCTCAACAGCTCACTTTCTTCAAGGAGAAGCTCATGGGAAGCTGGGAAATCATAAAGAATCCGTTACCGCATACACCAGGTACGCTAAATGTCTGTAAAAAGATCTCTAATTAGTTGTGTCAGAATGCACAGTAAATTTGGGTGTAGGTTCGATGTTGTCTGGACAGTAAGTGTGTTTATTATTTTCTTGTCAACATTGTTTCCTGGGATGTAATACAAGAATAGATATGCCTTAGTAAGAGTCCATCTAGTCTGTCACCTTTGCATGGCAGGTCTATTTGAAATGTAGCCATATATATTATATATATATATATATATATATATATATATATATATATATATATATATATATATATATATATATATATCTTTATCTTTATTTTTAGTTTTGAATAGAAAAATAATTAAAACCTGTCAGGTTATTTTTTTTACTGTCTGTGTCCTGCTGGGGAGACTTCTCCTTCACTTCCTGTTCTGGACATGAGAAGATATTTCCTCTAAGTGATGGTAATTCTCTCAATCAAGACAGTTGTCACCAGAACATTTGTCCCTGCTGGAAGATTTCCCACCACATCTTGTCCTCATGAAAACTCTAGAATGTAGGATTCCTCTTTACTTTCCATCTCAGGTAGAATGGTGAATCTCCCTAGTAGAAACACAGACAACAATAAAACTTGGGAGAGGGTCTAACCTTTCTGTACTTTATCCAAACTGAAAAAAATGTATTGCCTTTACATACACTTTAAAGCAGAACTAAAAGTCTGCAAATACCTTTCCAGCAATGGTCTGATGTCTGCAAGGCCCTTTGCTGGTGCTGGCATCTTCTCCCTAGCTTTTTCTAGGGTGCTTGTCTTGATTAGCCAGTGTAGGATGAGTAACTCCACGCATGCAAAGGGGTTCAGTCACAAAGATGCCATGCCGATGATATGTAAACTGAGCTGCACATACAGACAGGTAAGTTTATTTTGTTGCAAAAGTCCCGTTTGCATTTCACTTTTTTGACAAATGGCCTGCCTGCTTGTAAGCTATTTAATTTTGACTACACTGAGTTATGCTTTTAAGATTTACATTGCTTTCAGTTGATTTTAAGGCCTCATGAACACTGGATGTTTTTATAGCTGCTGTTTTTGGCTTTAGATGTTTTTTTTTTTCTGCAGCCAGTAAACTCCCCAGCATGTTATCCTATGTGTCCATGCACACATAGGCTGTCATTTGTGTTTTTTGGCAGGGGTGTTTTCTGGCTGGAAAAAAACTGCATTTGCCCATCAAAACTAGTACAAAGCCCATTGACACAGGCTCTAATAATAATCCACAACTTCACAGGCTTTCACTTCCCTCCTGTATCGAGCTGTAAGTTTGTGTTTGGAAGGAAACTGCAGATGTTATACATCAAAGCAATATCCACGCTTTTTATAAGTTAGAAATATTTCAGTCCTGCAGAAAATAAATGAAAAGGTTATTTAAAACAATACTGGTATAAAGGTACATATATATCTTGCTCTTATATAGGTATGTCAATTTTTTAAACAATATGAAGCCTTTTTTGTCCTCTTTTTAGTACCTCTGGGGTTTAGGAATTTAAATACGGTCCAAGCTGTACTCCAGTGGATGAAAACTACCCTTCCCTATGGAATGTTGTCGCTCAGATCTTCAAAAAATGTTTCAAAGCCTCTCTCTTGGATAAAATTGTATTATAACCTCTTCTGGACTTAAGGCTCTTAGTAGACTTATGTGGCCCAATAATTTATGTATCCATTTAAGTCAACAGATTATTTTGAATTTGACCAGGGGTGTAAATAATTATCATGGAGGGGGGCATAGCAAAGTTTTAATTGGACCCCTGGGGATCTCTGTGGCACCCAAGGGAGTCAACTGTGATGATACTGTCACTGATCTTAATATAGAGTATGACTGTCATTTGCAGGTAGCAGGAGAGCTGTCAACATAGTCAGTGCACAGTGATGTGGATATAATTTGTAAGGAAACAGTGGGACAGCGTACAAGAAATTCACTTTAGACCTTCATTTCCTTTTCACTACTCTGTTCTTGGTAGCTCCCTGGTCATTTTGAACATAGGAGAGCTTCATTGTAAATTTTTGCCATTTTTTACCCCACAAGTACGGAAAGAGGTGGTCTAGTACAGTGATTCTCAACCTCAGTCTTCAAGTACCCCCAACGGGCCATGTTTTCAGGTTTTCCCCCTAGCCTCCATTTTTTGAACAAACAGACTCAAATCAGAAGGGTTTTTTCTCTTTTCGTTCATGGACAGACAGCCTTCTCAATCATTGACATATGGGTTATGTTCCTGTTCATAGGAGAGGACTAGGCAGAACATGTTAAAAGTTTAAACACATGTTACATTAATCAGAGTTGAACAGCCCCGCCCAGGGGGCGGTCCCTCTAGACATAACCCTCCACCCTGCAGTCAGCAGCTCAGTTTTTTTCTGCCTAGCAGAGGAGAAGGACGTGGCTCCCTTTGGACCCAGAGTCCAGAAGATTTTTTTTTTTTTGTGATATCTTTTATCAACTGCCGGCTGGGCAACAGGCTGGATATTATAGATCCTTGTAGTCTTCCCAGTTCCGGCCATCGAGCGTGTCAGTCCTTAGCTTTGCGCTGGTTCTGCCACGACGTACCCCATGGCTCCAGGGGTGGCCGGTGAGCACATGCTCCGGGGTCCACATATGACTGGGCTGCTTGTTGTCTCACTCACAGTGGACCGGGCCGACAGCTACTCTAACTCGGTTGTAGGCAGGAACGGGTAAGTACTATTCCCCCTGCCTCGGCAAGTGGGAATAGCTGGGCGTTTCAGGTAATTAGGAGTTCTCCTGTCCTCCCTTTCCCTGCTCTCTGTCACATTTCCCCTTCTACTCTAGCAGGGCGCGCTGCGACCGGGGCGTACCTGTGGGGGGACTCCAGATCCCGGTGGGGGACTGTGGGGTGCCTGGGCTCGCTTGTCTGTGAGGGGTGCTCTGTTCTGGAGAAGTCCCTGTGTTCGGCCTTCTCGTCCACATCGCATTGCTCGGGCGCCATTTTTCCCTCACCGCCGTCATTTTCTTGTATGCCTGCTGTTTTATATGTAATTTCCCATTGGCGGCCATTTTGCCGTGGCCGCGCTGTGGTGCAGGTTGTTATTGCGGTTGGCCATTTTCTTGTGGTCGCGCCCTTTTCTTGCTGGCGGCCATTTTGGATGGGGTTTTGGCCTCTAGTGCTGGCTTCATGTAAAGCGCGCAGCACAATTCTCCCAGGGTTCCTACGGTCAATAAATTCCTGGAAAAGTCATGGGATTTTGACATGACACTTTCCAGGCCTTGGAAAGTTTTGGAAAATGACTGAACCTCACTATCCTGTTCGGATAGGTGCAATCCGCGGGGCGCTCCGGAGCCTCGGCCATTAGGAAAGGCCGCGGCTTCGGCCTAGCTCCGGAGCGGAGGCCATCTTGGAACACCCAGTGGAGACGGCCTAGGTGAGCTGCGCGCTGACGTCATCACCCACTCATTAAAAAAGGGATTTTTAGAACAGCTTACCTGTAAAATCCTTTTCTTGGAGTACATCACGGGACACAGAGCGACTTAGTCATTACTAATGGGTTATATAGATTACCTTCAGGTGCTGGCACTGGCCACTTCCAAACCGGAAGTACCCTCCCCTATATAAGCCCCTCCCATCCGGGAGCACCTCAGTTTTGTAGCAAAGCAATAAGTGTCCCAAAAAGAGGGGTGGGAGCTCTGTCCCGTGATGTACTCCAAGAAAAGGATTTTACAGGTAAGCTGTTATAAAAATCCCTTTTTCTTTTTCGTACATCACAGGACACAGAGCGACTTAGTCATTACTAATGGGACGTCCCAAAGCAATGCCAAATGAGGGGAGGGATACATAAGCTGGTCGCCATCAGGCATGAGGATCTTTTGCGGCCTGCAACACACTGCGCCCAAAGGCGACATCCTCCTGACTTCTAACGTCTACCTGGTAGAATCTAGTAAACGTGTGTACCGAAGACCATGTTGCGGCCTTACATACTTGAGCCAGGGAGGCCTGGTGATGCACTGCCCATGAAGTTCCAACTGCTCTTGTGGAGTGCGCCCTAACTTTGAACGGAGGCGGTCTCTTTCTCAAGCCATAGGCTTGTATTATGACCTGTCGAATCCACTTGGCTAAAGTAGATTTTGATGCTGCCTGACCCTTTCTAGGGCCTTCCGGCAGAATAAACAAAGTATCCGTTCTGCGAATCTGAGCAGTGGCTTTTAGATAAGCTTTAACTGCTCTTACTACATCCAAAGAATGTAATAACTTTTCCTCTACCGAGCTAGGTTTGGGGAAAAAAGAAGGAAGAACCACATCTTGGTTCAAATGAAACCTCGATACCACCTTGGGAAGAAAGGCTGGATGAGGACGTAATACTACTCTGTCCTTATGGACAACCAGATATGGCTCCTTACAGGACAAGGCGGCTAATTCCGATACTCTTTTAGCCGAACAAATGGCTACTAAGAAAATCAATTTCCTGGTGAGAAGAACCAAGGAAATGTGTTGCAATGGTTCAAACGGTTGTTTCTGTAGAACCGACAGAACCAGGTTCAAGTCCCAAGGACATATGGGAATACTAACCGGAGGGCTAATACGCATCACTCCTTGTATGAAAGCTTTGACTAGTGAATGCGAAGCCAAGGGCCTTTGAAAAAATATTGACAAGGCCGAAATCTGACCCTTGATAGTACTCAAGGCCAGCTTCCTATCTACAGCCCACTGTAGGAAGTCCAAAATCCTCCCTATCACGTACTTACGTGGATGCCATTTCTTGGCCTCACACCACGTAATGTACGCTTTCCAGATCCTATAATAGATCTGCCTGGATACCGGCTTCCTGGCATTGATCATGGTAGATACCACAGAATTAGAGAGCCCTCTCTTTTCTTTATCGTACACCACGGGACACAGAGCTAGTCATTACATAATGGGTTAAGGGTCACCAGCGGTGATTGGACACTGGCACAACCAATGGAAGACAGTTCCCCTCCATATAACCCCTCCCATCAGGGAAGTACCTCAGTTTTTTCGCCAGTGTCGAAAGGTGTTGGACGCGTTAGGAGGTGCTAAAGGAAAGCTCTACCAAAGAGACCCTCTGGGGGTAAAAGAGCTATGCTTTCGGATCCATCCAAGACGCCTACAAATGAGCTGAATCTGGATGGGATCCGGGCCTCATCCATGAGGCGTCGCCTGTAATGTCTCTCTTCAGAGGACTGGGCTCTAAGATCCAGCACTTTCGCTATTTCGCTATAAAGTCCTGGTAAGAGTCTTGTACAAGGCCCAGGGGAGAGGTATCCTTTAAATAGGAACCCATATCCCTGAAGGTTGGCACACATAGCCCACCGTGAAGGGTGAAGTTTGGTATCTGTCTGAAATCTTTCAGCAGAAAAACCTGCGGCGTGGATAAGGTGAGATTAGAAGGTCCATAACTAGGTTGGGACCTTTTTCAAAAAGTGGATGTCTTCTTTTTTTCCACCACTGGGGGGAGTAAAGAGCTGAATATACTCACCTCACTCTGTTCAGTGTCGGCTTCGGCGAAGTACACTGCTCGTCACCTCCGCTGCTGAGCTTGCTGGGGCACCCCGATCCTCCTTTCGGTGGCCGACCAGACACCTGCAGATGCAGGTAAGTGGGAACAAGGGCTGATGAGAGTCCTCTCTCACTATGGCCACCGCCATAGCGCTAAGGGCCGCGCGGGAGCGCGCTTTATCGGAGGGGGGGGCGAAGGCGTGCGCGGGCACGTGGCGCGCGCAGGCACAGAAACGGCGCCAAATTTAAAAGACTGTCAGTGTGAGAAGCACTGCAGCAGCAAGCAAGCTCGTTAGTTCTCTTGTTCCTGGCAGAGAAACACAGCAGCTATACAGGGACGTAAGACTCCATGTGGTTGGATTGGGTACTTCCTAGAAGACATCCATGTTATGCATAGTTATGTGTTAAAAGTTGCATACTTAATGTATTTGCTAAACTGAACACGGTAGTATATGCATTTAGGTACCTTGTATTTTGTCTAAACAGTAAGCCTTCCAGGGGAAGTAATACGGACAAAAAGAGATAAGAAAGCACCACCGCCTGAGAGGAGGCTCTAACTGTGCTGACTCGGTACCTTTCTCTCCTGTGTTGCTAAATGCACCTGTTCAGGATGAGCCATTACCTCTGTCAGGTATGGCGGCTTCCCCAGTGAAGCCTGGGCCTGTATATGTCACTGAGGACACTTTATCAGCTGCCCTAAATAATCTGGAGGAAAAAATTGCTACCTTAATCGCTAAGTCCTCTAAAAAGGGACAATAAGCGAAGCAGGTCTCTTCCAGTATTGGACCTCCCTTCAGAAGTACCTGAGGGAGGAGGATGAGGAGGCTACATCAGCAGAGGATGAGGAGCCAGATTTTAAGGTCACAGGTACAATGCTATAGCAGTGCATTTAAGTTAACCTCTGCGGAGGTAACGGAATTACCTGTCTCCTCCCTAGGGTCATTAAGATCCCTGCAAGGTGCATGCTCCTTCCCGGTTCATCCGTTACTAGAGGATCTAATATACGCAAACTGGCAACATCCAGATAAGCGTTTCTCACCTCCAAAAAGGTTTAACATTCTTTATCCTATGGGGGAAATTTTTTTTTTAAAGAAATGGAGCCTGCCTGCGGTAGTTGCGGCTATTTCTTGTGTAAATAAAAACCTGACATGTCCGGTGGATAATGTACAAGGGTTTAAAAGATCCTTCTGAGAGGAAGTTGAAATCCTCCTTCCTTTTGGCCGGCTCAATTACCCAACCTGCAGTAGCAGCAGTCGGTATGTGTCAGGTCATCAGCCAACAGGTAAAGCAGGGGCTGAAGGAACTGCCTTCAGAGCAGGCTAGAAATTGGGAAAATTTGCCTAAAGCCTTATGCTTCACAGTGGATGCCATGAGAGATTCTATCATACAGGCATCACGCCTTACACTCCAGCTGGTACAGATGCGCAGAGTACTTTGGCTTAAGCATTGGTCAGCGGAAACCCCATGCAAAAAGCTGTTGGCAAGTTCCCGTTCCATGGCGAACGCCTATTTGGGGAAGATTTAGAAAAATATATACAGAAGATATCAAGTGGTAAAACGACTTTTACCTGAGAGAAAGAAAAACAAGAGATCTTGTTTTAAACGCTCTCTCTCCCCAGCTCCCGGGAAATCTGACTCCAACCAGTGGCGGCGGCCTGTTTTAGCCGCCCACAAAAGCCAAGGGGCAAGCTCAGAAGAACAAGAAGCCGTGGGGTGCAAGAGCTAATAAGCAAGCCCCCAAAGCCTCTCAGTGAAGGGGCGCCCCCGCTCGGCAGAGTGGGAGGAAGGCTTTGTCAGTTCTGAGCGACTTGGTGGTCCGTGGCCGCCACTTTAAAGGGCGGAAAATTCATGGCGCCCATAGATATCAAGGACGCACATTTACACATACCCATCCTCCCCGCTCACCAAAGATTCCTAAGGTTTGCGGTAGAAGATCGCCACTTTCAATTTGTGGCTCTGCCGTTTGGTGTAGCCACCGTGCCCATAGTATTCACAAAGGTGCTAGCTCCTCTGTTAGCAAACCTAAGAACACGGGGCATTGCGGTAACAGCCTATCTGGACGATCTACTAGTAATAGATCAGTCAAAGGAGGGATTGGGTCACGCTGTACACACTACAGTAGGATACCTGGAGCATTTAGGATGGATTATATATTTACAAAAATCCTCTCTCCAGGCCCAAAGAAGGATAGTGTACCTGGGCATGATCATAGATACAGCCCAAAACGGGGTATACCTGCCAGAACCGAAGATACAGTCTCTGAAAGACCTGATCCACAAGGTCAAAGCAAACAAGAGGCCGTCTATTCGCCTTTGCATGAGACTATTGGGAAAGATGGTAGCCTCCTTCGAGGCGGTCCCTTACGCCCAGTTTCATTCGAGACTACTTCAAGGCAATATTTTAGCTTCCTGGAACAGGAAGAGCCAAGCTCTGGATATACCCATACGCCTGTCCTCACAAGTACGCCACAGCTTCGATTGGTGGCTAGAAGCCAGGAATTTACGGAAGGGAAAGTCCTTCCTCCCAGTGGCCTGGAATGTTGTATCTAGGGATGCCAGCCTATCGGGCTGGGGTGCAGTATTCGAGGAGGCTTCTACCCAGGGAACCTGGGCCAAGACTCAGGGGATCCTGCCCATCAATGTGCTAGAGATCCGGGCGGTATATCTAGCCCTCAAAACCTGGACATACAGGTTACAGGGCTACCCAGTTCGGGTTCAATCCGACAATGCTACTGCAGTAGCTTACATCAATCACCAAGGAGGCACCCGCAGTCGGGCAGCCCAAAGAGAGGTGAACCGGATCCTGGCATGGGCAGAAGAGCATGTACCTTGCCTTTCTGCAATCTTCATTCCAGGGATAGAAAATTGGCAAGCAGACTACCTGAGTCGTCAGCAGCTGCTACCAGGAGAGTGGTCTCTTCACCCCGAGATCTTTCAGGCCATATGTCTGAGATGGGGAAACCCAGATGTAGACCTGCTAGCTGCCAGGTTCAACAAGAAATTGGACAACTTTGTGTCCAGAACGAGAGATCCTCTAGCCTACGGGACAGACGCTCTAATAATACAGACGCTCTAATAACTCCATGGAATCAGTTCTCACTGATCTATGCATTCCCTCCGATCCCTCTTCTACAAAAACTGCTTCGCAGGATCAAGGAGGAGGGAATACCAGTAATCCTAGTGGCCCCAAACTGGCCCAGGAGGCCTTGGTACGCCGAGATTGTAAAAATGGCGATAGGAAGGCCCTGGAAGTTTCCACTTCGACACGACCTGCTGTCACAGGGTCCAGTATTCCACCCTTCCTTACAAAGGCTAAAGTTGACGGCTTGGCTGCTGAGACCCACATTTTTAAAAAGAGAGGGGTCTCTGGTCCGGCTCTTTCTACGCTCATTAATGCTAGAAAGCCAGCCTCCAGACTCATCTATCAGAGAGTCTGGAGAGCATACGTTTCCTGGTGTGAATCCAGATGTTGGAATCCTCAGAAGTATGAAATAAGTAGGATTCTTGCTTTTTGCCAGTTAGGAGTGGATATGAATTTAGCCCTTAGCACCATCAAAGGGCAAATATCGGCTCTATCAGTCTTCTTTCAGAGACCATTGGCATCTCACTCCCTAGTTCGGACATTCATTAAGGGGGTACTGAGGATAAATCCTCCAGTTAGGACTCCCTTGTGTCCATGGGATTTGAATTTGGTATTGTCAGTGTTGCAAAAGCAACCTTTTGAACCTATTCGCCATATTCCTTTAATTATATTGAGTAGGAAGTTGGCCTTTCTGATTGCTATAGCTTCTGCTAGGAGAGTATCAGAGCTAGCAGCTCTTTCTTGTAAAGAGCCTTATCTAATTTGTCACAAGGACAAAATCGTACTACGACCCCATCCGGCTTTTCTACCTAAGGTGGTGTCGGCTTTTCACTTGAATCAAGACATTGTTCTGCCTTCCTTTTTTCCAAACCCGCGGACGGCGGGGGAAAAATTATTACACTCTCTAGATCTACTGAGAGCGGTAAAGGTGTATCTGCAAGCAACCGCTCAGATACGTAAAACAGATGTTTTGTTTATTTTACCAGATGGGCCCAAGAAGGGCCAAGCGGTATCAAAATCCACCATTTCCAGGTGGATTAGACAAGTAATTATTCAAGCTTATGGTTTAAAGAACAGGACTCCTCCTTTTCCTGTTAAGGCGCACTCTACCAGGGCGATAGGTGCTTCATGGGCAGTGCACCACCAGGCTTCGATGGCTCAGATCTGTAAAGCTGCAACTTGGTCTTCAGTCCATACATTTTCCAAATTCTATCAAATAGATGTGAAAGGACATGAGGATTCCGCCTTTGGGCGAAGTGTGCTGCAGGCAGCAGTATAGGGCTTCTGGTCCGCAAGCGGCCTGTTTTGATCTGTGTCTCCCCCCCTTCATATGAGCATTGCTCTGGGACGTCCCATTATGTAATGACTAGCTCTGTGTCCCGTGGTGTACGATAAAGAAAATAGGATTTTTATAACAGCTTACCTGTAAAATCCTTTTCTTGGAGTACACCACGGGACACAGAGGTCCCCCCCTTCTTATGGGAACCTTACTGCTTTGCTACAAAACTGAGGTACTTCCCTGATGGGAGGGGTTATATGGAGGGGAACTGTCTTCCATTGGTTGTGCCAGTGTCCAATCACCGCTGGTGACCCTTAACCCATTATGTAATGACTAGCTCTGTGTCCCGTGGTGTACTCCAAGAAAAGGATTTTACAGGTAAGCTGTTATAAAAATCCTATTTTTCAGAATGTGGGCTTCAATAGCCAGGCCGTCAAACCTAGGGCTGGTAAGGAAGGGTGGTATATCGGTCCCTGCGACAGCAGGTCCGGACGATGTGGGAGGGTCCAAGGACTCCTCACTGACATTTTTACAATCTCCGCATACCATGTCCTTCGGGGCCACGCTGGAGCCACCAGAATCACTGGTTTCTTTTCTACCCTGATTCTGCGGAGTAATCGCGGTAAAAATTGTGGCGGTGGGAATGCATATATCAGCTTGAACTGATCCCAAGGGAACACGAGGGCATCCGAGCCGCAAGCTAGGGGATCCCTTGTGCGAGACACAAATCTGTCCACCTTTACGTTGAATCTGGATGCTAGCAGATCTACATCCGGTGTTCCCCACCGCTGGCATATTGCCTGGAAAACCTCGGGGTGAAGAGACTATTCCCCCGGGCATAATTGTTGGCGACTTAAAAAGTCCGCTCTCCAATTTTCCACTCCTGGGATGAAAACCGCGGATATGGCTGGGACATATTTTTCTGCCCACTCCAGGATGCAATTTGCTTCCCTCTGGGCTGCACGACTCCTGGTGCCACCCTGGTGATTGATATATGCCACTGCTGTGGCATTGTCTGATTGAATTCTGACAGGGGACCCTTGGAGTTTGGATGTCCATGCTACTAGGGCATACCGGGCTGCTCGTATCTCTAAGAGATTGATGGGCAGGGCCTTTTCTGCTTCTGACCACTTTCCCTGGAGAGACCATTGCTCCAGTACTGCCCCCCAGCCTATGAGGCTGGCATCTGTAGTGACCACCTTCCAAGAAACCGGACTGAAGGGTTTCCCTTTTTCCAGATTCTGGGGCACCAACCACCAATGGAGGCTCTTGCGAACGGAAGGGGACAGGG
Organism: Rana muscosa; assembly: GCA_029206835.1. NCBI lineage: Eukaryota > Metazoa > Chordata > Amphibia > Anura > Ranidae > Rana > Rana muscosa. The sequence continues at coordinate 846,902,486 of CM055116.1, forward strand.
ACATTGGTAAGTCTAAAGCCTTAACTTTTTTGTTCCAGGCTGACAGTATGGCCCTTTGCAAATTCCTTGAATGGAATTGACCGTAGGGTACCGCTTCGAATGAAGCCACCATTTTTCCCAGCAGCCTCATGCAGAGGCGTATGGATGGTTTTCTTTTTGTACCCACTAAGTGGGTCAAATCTTTTAAAGACGACACCTTCTCTGGAGGTAAGAAAATCTTTCTCTGATTTGAATCCAGCCTTAGCCCTAAGTATTCCAGACTTTTGACTGGTCTTAGAGCTGACTTGTCCCGGTTGATAATCCAACCGTGATATTCCAGATACTTGATTGTCTTGTGAATAGCTACTTCCAGCTTTTCCACTGAGTGGTCTATTAGTAGCAGGTCGTCTAGATATGCCATTATCGTTACACCTTGTGTTCTTAGATTGGCCAATAATGGGGCCAGAATTTTTGTGAACACTCGTGGTGCTGTGGCCAGACCGAAAGGTAAGGCTCTGAACTGAAAATGGCGCCCTTCTACTGCAAAGCGTAGAAATTTCTGGTGGGCCGGAAAGATGGGAATATGCAGATAAGCATCCCTTATGTCGATCGAGGCTAACCATTCCTGCCCTTGTAGGGCGGTGGCCACCGATCGGATCGACTCCATCCGAAAAGTCCTGATATTTAGGAACTTGTTTAGCCCTTTTAGATTTAATATGGGCCTCACGTCCCCATTTGGTTTGGGGACTGTGAAAAGGTTCGAGTAAAACCCGAATCCGCTTTCTTCCAGGGGAACCTTCATGATTACACCTTGGAGCAATAGTTGTTCTAGTGCCAGAAGGAGGGATCCTCTCTTCTGGGGATCTCTTGGCACGTTTGACCTCATAAATTGGGCAGGAGGAGTGCCTTTTAACTCCAGCTTGTATCCCAGACTTACTGCGGAGAGCACCCATCTGTCTCTGATGGTGTCCCGCCAGGTCTCTGTGAACAACTGAAGCCTTCCCCCCACCCAATTGAGTGGGGGCAACGCTTCATGACTTGGGGGGAGGTTTTGTACCTCTCTTGATCCAGGGCTTCTTGTTACCCTGTGATTGTCCCTGATTTCTGCCCCCTGAATTTGACCGCGGAGGCCGTCGGAACTGCTTCACAGCCGATGTGCCCGGGACTGGAGAAGTAGGCCTCTTAAAAGAAGGACTTCTACTCTTGTTCTTAACCGGTAAGAGTGAACTTTTACCGGCAGAAATTTTCTGGATATATTTGTCCAGATCTTCTCCAAATAAGCGTTCTCCATGAAATGGGAAGCTAACCAGCAGTTTCTTACAGGGAGCTTCAGCAGACCAGTTTTTGAGCCACAGAAGCCTACGCATATGTACTATAGACAGCGTAAAGCGGGAGGCCTGTTGGATTGTATCCTTTATGGCGTCCACCGCAAAACACAAGGCTCTAGGCAGGTCAGCTAGGGCAAGAGCCTGCTGATCTGGTAAGTCCCTTAAGACTTGTTTCAACTGATCTTTCACTGCTTGGCAGACTCCAATCGCTGCTACCGCAGGTTGTGTCACCATGCTTGCTGTAGAGAAAGCAGATTTTAGTAAAGACTCCAATTTTTTATCTATTGGGTCTTTGAACATTGGAACATTATCTACTGGACATGTCAGTGAATTGTTCACAGAAGAGATGGCTGCGTCCACTGTAGGGACCCTCCATTTTTTTATGAACTTATCCTCCATGGGATAGATCACCGGAAATCTCTTGGGGGGAGAAAATATTTTATCAGGATGCTCCCAATCCTGGTAAATAAGCCCTTCTAATAAAGGGTGGATTGGGAAGGAACAGACAGCCTGGGGAGCTTTTAGCGACCCCAGCGAGGAAACCGTAGTGGATGGTGGTTCCGCCAGAGGCATTTTAAATGCTGATCGGACCATGTTAGTCAGAGACTGAACCCATAATCTTTCAGCCTGAGATGCTGAGAAAGGTTCTTCCACTGTTGATTCCTCCATAACTGAATCAACCTCATCCTGATCCCCTTCAGGTAGGTCGATCCCTGTGTGGGGCTGTTCCTCCACTAACAGGCACTCTGAAGGAGGAGACGGAGATCGGACGCGCTTTCCCTGTGACAGGGAAGCAGCGATCAATGCTGTTAATCTCTCTTCCAATCCTCCCAGAGTTGAGGATAAAACCTCCTCTGTTATATATACAGGAGCAGGTGGACTGGGGACAGCCGCAGCACCAGGCACTCCTGCGGGGTTTCTACGGCTACTGACCTCTGAATTCTCAGGGGAGATTGGTGCAGTACAAGCATGCCCAATATCCTCAGAGCCCGATGGAGACCCCTTTGGCTTCCTGGAAGACCTATTTCCGGAGCGTCTGGACGACATATCCTTTAAGCACAAAGCTGAGGTATTCCCGTCGTCATACACCAATTTTGCTGGTAATAGTCTAACACAGTTGCTGCTATATACCAGCTGGTGTCCACTAAAGTGCCTTTCTATGGGGATGCCTGCATCAACCGCCTCTGTGTGCCACTGTTTGTTGCTAGCTCTGTTTGCATCCAGCTGACACTTGTACTGTGTCTTTATACAAGCTGGGACGCCTGCACATGCGCAGAAGCGCCGTGGCGTGCATCGAGCGTCATCCACCCGCCCCGCCCCTTTTTTTTCATAGGAGGCGCGTGCACGCCCGTGCACCATTGGCGCCCTTTTCGAAACCAAACAGGGACTAGGAGCCAGGGCCCTTTTTGCCGGAGGGCCTGTGCGGTGGATGAGCGCAGCAACAGGGCAGAGGAAGTGGATTCCCACAGAGAAACTTACCAACTGCCTGGATCTTTTGACTTGAGAAAACCAAAGATCCACATGACAAGAAAAATGGACCACAGCGGCCTCTAGTGGTTTAACACAGGTACCGCGGTCCTCTTTTTTTTTTTTTTTTTTCTTGACTACTATTAAAATTTTACATTTTCAGTAGTTACAGGCATACACAGATATTAGCGGGAATACCGTTAGGTAACAGACAGAAAGACAAATTAGGCTTGGGGGTCCCCCAATAGAACCAAGTTCCTGGGGGCCCCCACTTACCTGTTCCCCGCCGCAGGACTCTGTTTGGTCCACAGAAGCCCAAACTTCACCTATCACGGCAGGCATTGTAATTAAACCTTCAGGGACCGGGTTCCCAAGGATTCCACTCCCCTGGACCTGTATAGCACCCTGCACAGAAAACATCTTGGTCGTGGGTATGACCAGAGCTCTGGATCCCAGGGTCCAGCCCTCCTAAGAGAGGCATTACAGGCAAAACCTTGCTCTTCTGCTGCAAGGCCCGGGTACCGACCGTTTAGCTATGAAGCTTTTTTGGTGGGATCCGGAACAGCTTACTAAGGCCCAAAAGAACCTGTACGCAAGCCCAGTGAAAACACATGTTACTCTTTGGCCAACACCTTAGACACTGGCAAAAAACTGAGGTGCTCCCGGATGGGAGGGGCTTATATAGGGGAGGGTACTTCCGGTTTGGAAGTGGCCAGTGCCAGCACCTGAAGGTAATCTATATAACCCATTAGTAATGACTAAGTCGCTCTGTGTCCCGTGATGTACGAAAAAGAAATAAGACCGCGGAGAGGGGGCAGAGTAACATCATGGTGCCAAGTAGCAGCACTGGAAGCAGGGAAGTTTCGGACTGTATGAACTGTTATAAAAGGAGGTGACTTAATCCATTTCTAACCGATTCTCAGGGTTTGATGTATTATGTTATGAAACGTTGTTACTGTGCAAGTGTTATTTATATAAATATTTCATATTCCACTGTACACTACAAAGCTTGTCATTTATATTAGTAAAAATATGCTGGGTGTGACATAGATTTTCTTCTTATTTAACATGTATACATAGACATTTCATGAAACATTAGGTCATGCATATTTACGTAAAGTCGTGGAAAAGTCATGGAATTTTATTGGTAAAAATGTGTATGAACCCTGTTCTCCTCAGTTTTCTCCTCGCACACGCTGTGTACAGACAGAGGCGGGCAACGGCGCTGAGCGGTCTCCTGCTGGGTGGTGAGTCCCCTGGGTAACCCCCCCCCCCCCCCGGTCAGTGCAGCAGGGAGGGTGGACTTTTCAGTTTTTGTCTGAGTCCCTGAGAGCTGGAATCATTTGTTGCTAGGGTGGAAGCAGCGTGCGAGCGTATGGGGGGTAAAAAGCGCCCCCTCCCTTCGCCATCCCCAGGGGAATGCTCTGACTCAGACCCGGGCCTAGCTGCGGCACAGGACCCCGATTCTGGGTTATCAGAGGATGTGGACCAGGACCTTCCTTGTGAGGAAGACCCTTTATCCAGATCAGTGCATGACAGTGCGCTTATCAATGCTGTGAGGGACTCCCTTAAGCTGGAAGGTGCAGCTGAGGCATCCACGGAGGGGTCAGTCTCTTTTGGGTCGCACAAATCGACCCGCTCTGTGGAGGTGTTTCCCTATGTGTCCTTCTTTGATAAATTCATAGATAAGGAATGGGAAAAGCCGCAGAAGTCCTTTGTGGTCCCTCAGCGCCTGGCGGTCAGGTATCCTTTTGAGGAGAGCCTTTTGAAAAAATGGGCTTCTCCTTGGGTTGTTGGCCCCCCGGTCACTCGGTTAAATAAAGTAACCACTCTCCCTGTAGAGGGGACCCCTGCATTTAAGGACCATACTGATAGGAGGTCCGAGGCATGGAGCAGGTCTATATTCACCTTGCTGGGGTCTGCATTGCAGCCTATTGTGGCTGCTACCTTGGTGTCTCAGACGCTCACTGACTGGGAAAAGATTTTGCACCAGACTGTGGAGGAACATCAGCTCCCTCTGGAGTGTTTAACACTGGCCGACCAGTTGGTGCAGGGCCTTGTGTATGTCTGTGATGCCACTCTGGGTACAGCCCCCTTAATCTCTAGGGCCTCTGTATCTGCGGTGGTAATGCACCGCCTAATTTGGCTAAAATGCTGGTCTGCTGACCAGGCTTCTAAGAAAGCCTTGGCAGACTCGCCGAACAGATTCTTTCCCTCAAATCTCCCTCTTCTTCCTGCTCGTCGGTCTGCCCTATCGGGGTAAGTGCAAGATTTGCTAGGGTCCGGAGTGATATTACCTGTACCACTGGAAGAAAGGTTTCAGGGTTTTTATTCGAATCTGTTTGTGGTCCCAAAGAAGGACGGAGTCCGTCCGATCCTGGACCTCAAAGCCTTAAATGTCTTTGTAAAGGTTCGGAAGTTCTGCATGGAATCCATTCGTTCGGTGGTTGCTGCGCTCCATCCGGGGGACTTTCTGGCATCCCTGGACATCAAGGACGCATGCTTGCATGTCCCAATCTGCACAAGACATCAGAGGTTTCTGCGCTTTGCAATCGGCAAAGACCACTATCAGTTTATGGCTCTTCCCTTTGGCCCAGCGTCAGCACCAAGGGTTTTCACCAAGGTGCTCGCCCCGATTGTGGTTTTGCTGAGACAGCGAGGCATTGCTATCGTGGGCTACTTAGACGATCTTCTGAGAGCAGCTTCTGGCTCAGAATTAGAGGAAGATGTGGCTATCACCAGTCAGACCCTCCGAGAATTCGGTTGGGTGTTAAACATTCAAAAGTCGGTCCTGACACTGACAGCGTTTGGAGTACCTAGGGTTGATTCTGGACTCCAAGGAGGTGAGAGTCTTCCTTTCTTTGGAAAAATTGCAGACTCTCCAGTCTGCGGTGAGGTTGTTGACATCCCGCAAATGGTCGTTCGCTTTTGCATGCGAGTTCTGGGTCTCATGGTAACCTCCTTCGAGGCAGTACCGTATGCCCAATTCCACACTCGAGTCTTGCAGAAGGAGATCCTGTCTAATTTGAACAAATCTCCATTGTCTCTGGATCATCAGATTCAGGCCAGTCACCTGGTCAGGGCTTCTCTGAGTTGGTGGCTGAGATCCCCGGCTCTTCAGTCTGGGAAGTCGTTTCTTCCCTTCCATTGGACTGTGATTACGACGGACGCCAGCCTCACAGGTTGGGGGGGGGAGTCTGGGGAGTCCTGTCGGCCCAGGGTCGCTGGACTCCGGACGAATCCCGTCTGTCGATCAATGTCCTGGAACTTCGGGCGAGGAGACTACAGGGACGCCCGATCAGGATTCAGTCAGACAACGCCACGGCGGTGGCTTATGTCAACCATCAGGGGGGAACAAGGAGCTCGGCTGCAGCGTCCGAGGTCGCTCACATCCTGCAGTGGGCAGAAAGAAGCGTGCCGGCTCTGTCGGCCGTCTACATTCCGTGCGTAGAAAACTGGCAGGCGGACTATCTGAGTCGCCAAATGCTAGACCAGGGGGAATGGTCCTTGCACCCGGAGGTGTTTCAACTACTTTGCCGGAGGTGGGGCACGCTGGACGTGGATCTCCTGGCCTCTTGACTTAATTGCAAGGTCCAGAGATCCCTGGGCAGACGCGTCAGACGCGTTGGTGGCCCAGTGGGGCCAGTATTGGCTAATTTTATGCCTATCCCCCACTGAAGTTGCTTCCTCGTCTGCTCCGCAGAGTGGAGACCGAGGGGATCCCGGTGATTCGAATTGCTCCAGATTGCTCCGGCGTCCTTGGTACGCCAACCTCTTGCGCCTGGTGGCGGACGAACCCTGGCGGTTACCAATGCGGGAGGACCTTCTGTCTCAAGGTCCCATACTTCATCTTGCTTTACAGTCGCTGGCTTTAACAGCAGGGCTATTGAAAGCCAGATACTAAGGGACCGAGGTCTTTCGGATTCAGTCATTTCAACCATGTTGAGGGCACGAAAATCTTCCAGGAAGATCTACCATCGTACTTTGAAGGCCTACATCTCTATGTGTGAAGAGATGGAGTGGCGTCCACGGACGTATTCGGTTTTCAGGATCCTGCTGTTTTTACAGCATGGAGTGGATCAGAAACTTGCCTTAAGCACCATTAACCACTTGCTTACTGGACAGTTAAACCCCCTTCCTGCCCAGGCCAATTTTCAGCTTTCGGCACTGTCACGCTTTGAATGACAATTGCGCGATCGTGCGACGTGGCTCCCAAACAAAATTGACGTCTTTTTTTCCCACAAATAGAGCTTTCTTTTGGTGGTATTTGATCACCTCTGCGTTTTTTATTTTTTGCGCTATACACAAAAAAAGAGCGACAATTTAGAAAAAAAACACAATTTCTTTCTCGTACATCACGGGACACAGAGCGACATAGTCATTACTAATGGGTTATATAGTTACCGTCAGGTGCTGGCACTGGCAACTTCCAAAACCGGAAGTACCCTCCCCTATATAAGCCCCTCCCATCCGGGAGCACCTCAGTTTTTTGCCAGTGTCTAAGGTGTTGGCCAAGAAGAAACATGTGTTTTTCACTGAGCTTGCGTACAGGTTCTTTTGGGCCTCAGTAAGCTATTCCGGATCCGACCAAAAAAGCTTCATAGCTAAACGGTCGGTACCCGGGCCTTGCAAAGAGAAGAGCAAGGTTCTGCCTGTAATGCTTCTCTTAGGAGAGCTGGACCCTGGGATCCAGAGCTCTGGTCATACCCACGACCAAGATGTTTTCTGTGCAGGGTGCTATACAGGTCCAGGGGAGTGGAATCCTTGGGAACCCGGTCCCTGAAGGTTTGATTACAATGCCTGCCGTGATAGGTGAAGTTTGGGCTTTTGTGGACCAAACAAAGTCCTGCGGCGAGGAACAGGTAAGTGGGGGCCCCCAGGAACTTGGTTCTATTGGGGGACCCCCAAGCCTAATTTGTCTTTCTGTCTGTTACCTAATGGTATTCCCGCAAGATTCTGTGCATGCCTGTAACTACTAAAAAAATGTAATAATTTTTAATGGTGGTCAAGAAAAAAAAATAAAAATGTTTTTTTATATATATTTAGTATATTAGACTGCGGTACCTGTGTTTGTCCACTAGAGGCCGCTGTGGAATGTTTTCTTGTCATGTGGACTAGTTTCTTCTCAGAGAGCAAAGTCCAGGCAGTTGGTGAGTTCTCCTATAGGAAACTGCTTCCTCTGCCATGTTGCAGTGCTCGTCCATCCCCCGGCCTGCGGCAAAGAGGGGCCCTGGCTCCTGTCCCTGGTTTCCATGTTTGAAATTAGCGCCGAGGGCGCACGTGGCCGCGCGCGTGCGCGTGCACGCGCCTCTATATATAGAGGTGAGCCGGGAAAGGGGGCGGAGCCTGGGGGATGACGCTCTGTGCGCGCCGCAGCGCTTCTGCGCATGTGCGGGCGTCCCAGCAGGTTTTAAAAAGCCACAATATTGTAGTAAGCTGGCTATGAAGTACAGAGACAGAGCTGGCAACATTTAAAGGCATACAGCAAGCGGTTGATACAGGCATCCCCTAGAAAGGCACATTAGTAGACACCAACTGTTTATTATAGCAGCATTTATGCTAGACTATTATCAGTAACTGGTGTATTTCGGCTGGAATACCTCAGCTTTGTGGCTTAGGAATATGCCGTCTAAAAACTCCGGGACTAGAAATTCCAGGAGGAATAGGGGGTCTCCATCGGGCTCTGAGGATCTTGGGCATGCTTTGGCTGCACCAGTCTCCCCTGAAGAATCAGAGGTTAGTGACCGTAGGGCACCCCCAGGAGTACCTGGTACTGTGGCTGTCCTCAGTTCACCTGCTCCTGTGTATGTAACAGAGGAGGTTTTTTCCTCAGCTCTGGGAGGACTGGAAGAGAGATTGTCAGCATTAATCGCTGCTTCCCTGTCACAGGAGAAAAGCGCTCGATCTCCGTCTCCTCCCTCAGAGTGCCTGTTAACAGAGCAACAGTCCCATACAGAGGTCGACCTACCTGAGGGGGATCAGGATGAGGTTGATTCGGTTGTAGAGGAATCAACAGGGGAAGAGCCGTTCTCAGCATCACATGCTGAGAGGTTATGGGTTCAGTCCCTGACTAATATGGTCCGATCAGCATTTAAAATGCCACTTGCGGAGCCATCCTCCACTTCTGTCTCCTCGTTGGGGTCGCTAAAAGCTCCCCAGACTGTTTGTTCCTTTCCGATCCATCCTTTACTGGAGGGGCTCATTTACCAGGATTGGGAGCATCCTGACAAAATATTTACTCCCCCCAAGAGATTTCCGGTGGTCTATCCCATGGAGGATAAGTTCATCAGAAAATGGAAGGTCCCTACAGTGGACGCAGCCATCTCTTGTGTGAATAAATCACTGACATGTCCGGTGGAAAATGTCCAAATGTTCAAGGACCCAATAGATAAAAAATTGGAGTCATTATTGAAATCTGCTTTTTCTACAGCAGGATTGGTGACACAACCAGAAGTGGCAGCTATAGGGGTCTGCCAAGCAGTGAAGGATCAGTTGAAACAGGTCTTAAGAGACTTGCCGGATCAGCAGGCTCTTGCCCGAGCTGATCTACCTAGAGCCTTATGCTTTGCGGTGGACGCTATAAAGGATTCAATCCATCAGGCCTCCCGCCTTACGCTGTCTGTAGTACATATGCGCAGGCTTCTATGGCTCAAAAACTGGTCTGCTGAAGCTCCCTGTAAAAAATTGCTGGTCAGCTTCCCATTTCATGGGGAGCGCTTATTCGGGGAAGACCTGGACAAGTATATCCAGAGAATTTCCAGCGGTAAAAGTACACTTTTGCCGGTTAAAAATAGAGTTAGAGGTCCCTCCTTTAAGAGGCCGGCTTCTCCAGTCCCTAGGACATCGGCTGTGAAACAGTTCCGACGGCCTCCCCGGTCAAATCCCGGAGGTAAAAATCAGGGACAGTTGCAGGGTAACAAGAAGCCCTGGAGCAGGAGAGGTACAAAACCTCCCCCAAAGTCAAATGCATGAAGGGTTGCCCCCACCCAATCGGGTGGGGGGAAGACTTCAGTTGTTCACAGAAACCTGGCGGGACACGATCCGAGACAGATGGGTGCTCTCCGCAGTAAATCTGGGATACAAATTGGAGTTAAAAAACTCCCCTCCTTCCCGCTTTATAAGGTCAAACGTGCCAAGGGATCCCCAGAAGAGAGGATCCCTCCTGTTGGCACTGGAACAATTATTGCTTCAAGCACTAATTATAGAGGTTCCCCTGGAAGAATGGGGGTTCGGGTTTTACTCAAACCTCTTTACAGTTCCGAAGCCAAACGGGGACGTGAGGCCCATATTAAATCTAAAAGGGCTAAACAAATTCCTACATATCAGGACTTTCCGGATGGAGTCGATCCGATCGGTAGCCACTGCCCTACAAGGGGAGGAATGGTTAGCCTCGATCGACATCAAAGATGCTTATTTGCACATCCCCATCTTTCCAGCCCACCAAAAACTTCTACGCTTTGCGGTAGAAGGGCGCCATTTTCAGTTCAGAGCCTTACCCTTCGGTCTGGCCACAGCACCAAGAGTGTTCACAAAAATTCTGGCCCCATTATTGGCCAATCTAAGAACACGAGGTGTAACGATAATGGCATATCTAGACGACTTGTTGCTGATAGACCACTCAGTGGAAAAACTAGAAGTGGTTGTTCACGAGACAATCAAGTATCTGGAATATCACGGTTGGATTATCAACCGAGACAAGTCAGCCCTAAAACCAGTCAAAAGTCTGGAATACTTGGGGCTAAGGCTGGATTCAGACCAGAGAAAGATTTTCTTGCCTCAAGAAAAGGGGTCGTCTTTGAGAGATTTGATCCACTTAGTGGGTTCAAAAAGACAGCCATCCATACGCCTGTGCATGAGGCTGCTGGGAAAAATGGTGGCATCATTCGAAGCAGTACCCTACGGTCAATTCCATTCAAGGAAGTTGCAAAGGGCCATACTGTCAGCCTGGAACAAAAAGGTCCAGGCTCTGGACTTACCAATGTCCTTGTCCCCTTCCGTTCGCAGGAGCCTCCGCTGGTGGTTGGTTCCCCAGAATCTGGAAAGAGGGAAATCCTTCAGTCCGATTTCCTGGAAGGTGGTCACTACAGATGCCAGCCTTATAGGCTGGGGAGCAGTACTGGAGCAATGGTCTCTCCAGGGCAGATGGTCGGATGCGGAAAAGGCCCTGCCCATCAATCTCTTAGAGATACGAGCAGCCCGGTATGCCCTAGTAGCATGGACATCCAAACTCCAAGGGTCCCCTGTCAGAGTTCAGTCAGACAATGCCACAGCAGTGGCATATATCAATCGTCAGGGGGGCACCAGGAGTCGTGCAGCCCAAAGGGAAGTAAATTACATCCTGAGATGGGCAGAAAGATATGTCCCAGCCATATCTGCGGTATTCATTCCAGGGGTGGAGAATTGGAAGGCGGACTTTCTAAGTCGCCAACAATTATGCCCAGGGGAATGGTCCCTTCATCCCGAGGTTTTCCGGACAATATGTCAGCGGTGGGGAACACCGGATGTAGATCTGCTAGCATCCAGATTCAACACAAAAGTGGACAGGTTTGTCCCTTGGGCAAGGGATCCCCTAGCGTGCGGCTCGGATGCCCTAGTGTTCCCTTGGGATCAGTTCAAGCTGATATATGCATTCCCACCGCCACAATTGTTACCTCGATTACTCCGCAGAATCAGGGTAGAAAAGAAACCAGTGATTCTGGTGGCTCCAGCGTGGCCCCGAAGAGCATGGTACGCGGAGATTGTAAAAATGTCTGTGGGGAGTCCTTGGACCCTCCCACATCGTCCGGACCTGCTTTCGCAGGGACCGATATACCACCCTTCCTTACCAGCCCTAGGTTTGACGGCCTGGCTATTGAAGCCCACATTCTAAAAAAGAGAGGGCTCTCTAATGCTGTGGTATCTACCATGATCAATGCCAGGAAGCCGGTATCCAGGCAGATCTACTATAGAATCTGGAAGGCGTACATCGCCTGGTGTGAAGCCAAGAAATGGCATCCACGTAAATACGTAATAGGTAGGATTCTGGACTTCCTACAATGGGCTGTAGATAGGAAGCTTGCCTTGAGTACTATCAAGGGTCAGATTTCGGCCTTGTCAATATTTTTTCAAAGGCCCTTGGCTTCGCATTCACTAGTCAAAGCCTTTATACAAGGAGTGATGCGTATTAGTCCTCCGGTTAATATTCCCATATGTCCATGGGATCTAAACTTGGTTCTGTCGGTTCTACAGAAACAACCATTTGAACCATTACAGCATATTTCCTTAGTGCTTCTCACCAGGAAATTGATTTTTCTAGTAGCCATTTGTTCGGCTAAAAGAGTATCGGAATTAGCAGCTATGTCCTGTAAGGAGCCATATCTGGTTATCCATAAGGACAGAGTAGTGTTACATCCTCATCCAGCCTTTCTTCCTAAGGTGGTATCGAGTTTTCATTTGAACCAAGATGTGGTTCTTCCTTCTTTTTTCCCCAAGCCTACTTCGGTAGAGGAAAAGTTATTGCATTCTTTGGATGTAGTAAGAGCAGTTAAAGCTTATCTAAAAGCCACTGCTCAGATTCGCAGAACGGATACTTTGTTTATTCTGCCGGAAGGCCCCAGAAAGGGTCAGGCAGCGTCAAAATCTACTTTAGCCAAGTGGATTCGACAGGTCATAATACAAGCCTATAGCTTGAGAAGTAGACCGCCTCCGTTCAAAGTTAGGGCGCACTCCACGAGAGCAGTTGGAACTTCATGGGCAGTGCATCACCAGGCCTCCCTGGCTCAAATCTGTAAGGCCGCAACATGGTCTTCGGTACACACGTTTACTAGGTTCTACCAGGTGGACGTTAGAAGTCAGGAGGATGTCGCCTTTGGGCGCAGTGTGTTGCAGGCCGCAAAAGATCCTCATGTCTGATAGCGCTCAGCTTATATATGGTGTATCCCCCCCCCTCATTTGGCATTGCTTTAGGACATCCCATTAGTAATGACTATGTCGCTCTGTGTCCCGTGATGTACGAGAAAGAAAATAGGATTTTTATAACAGCTTACCTGTAAAATCCTTTTCTTGGAGTACATCACGGGACACAGAGCTCCCGCCCCTCTTTGGGGACACTTATTGCTTTGCTACAAAACTGAGGTGCTCCCGGATGGGAGGGGCTTATATAGGGGAGGGTACTTCCGGTTTTGGAAGTTGCCAGTGCCAGCACCTGACGGTAACTATATAACCCATTAGTAATGACTATGTCGCTCTGTGTCCCGTGATGTACTCCAAGAAAAGGATTTTACAGGTAAGCTGTTATAAAAATCCTATTATTTTTTAATTTTTGCTATAATAAATATCCCCATTTTTTGAAAAAATATATTTTTTTTTTCCTCAGTTTAGGCCGGTACGTATTCTTCTACATATTTTTGGTAAAAAATAAATCGCAATAAGCGTTTATTGATTGGTTTGCGCAAAAGTTATAGCGTCTACAAAATAGGGCATAGTTTTATAGCATTTTTATTAATTTTTTTTTTTTTACTAGTAATGGCGGTGATCAGCGATTTTTATTGTAACTGCGGCATTATGGCGGACACATCGGACACTTTTGACACCATTTTGGGACCATTGTCATTTTTACAGCGATCAGTGCTATAAAAAATGCACTGGTTACTGTAAAAATGACACTGGCAGTGAAGGGGTTAACACTAGGGGGCGCTGGAGGGGTTAAGTGTACCTAAGGGAGTGATTCTTACTGTGGGGGGAGGTGACCGATGGTTGTCCCTATGTACAAGGGACACACCATCGGTCTCCTCTCCATGACAGGACGTGGATCTCTGTGTTTACACACAGAGATCCACGTCCCTGTCTCTGTAAATGCCGATCGCGGGTACCTGGCGGACATCGCGGCCACCAGGCACGCGCATCGGCACCTGCGTGACGTGGCGGGCACGTAAGTTCCCCGTTGCGCGCTCGGGAGCGCGCGCCGGGAACGAGGAAAGGGGCGGACGTCAATTGACGTCCTCCCGGCATTCTAGGTCCGCGCTGCAGCCGTCATTCGGCTATAGCGCGGGCCTGTAGAGGTTAAAGGTCAGATTTCAGCCTTGGCTGTTTTCTTTCAATGGCCTTTGGCGTCCCATTCCCTGGTGGGTACTTTTGTGCAGGGGGTTCGACATGTGGCTCCCCCAATTAGACCACCTCTTCTTCCATGGGATTTAAATCTGGTGCTCTCGGTTCTTCAGGAACCTCCTTTTGAGAACATCAGAGAGATTCCTCTCTTGACACTATCTCAGAAGGTGGCCTTTCTAGTGGCCATTACATCTGTCAGAAGGGTTTCTGAATTGGCGGCCTTGTCTTGCAAGTCACCATACTTGGTCCTGCATAAGGATAAGGCGGTGCTACGCCCGCAGCCCTCTTTCCTTCCAAAGGTAGTTTCGGCCTTTCACCTAAATGAGGACATTGTGCTACCGTCCTTGTGTCCTCGGCCGTCGCATCCCAGAGAGACTGCGCTCCATACTTTGGAAGTGGTACGTGCCCTGCGGGTGTACTTGTCTGTTACGGCTCAGTTTCGGAGGTCTGACTCGCTGTTTGTGTCGGTGTCTGGTCCACAAAAGGGCCTGGCGGTCTCGTCGGCCACCATTTCTCGGTGGATCAGACAAACCGTCATTTAGGCCTATGCCCTTAAGAGGCGGGCGCCCCCCTTTCCGGTCACGGCACATTCAACCAGGGCAATTGGTGCTTCCTGGGCTTTCCGACATCAAGCGTCTGTCTCACAGGTGTGCAAGGCGGCGACCTGGTCGTCCGTGCACACTTTCTCCAAATTTTACAAGGTTGATGTGAGTGCATCTTCAGATGCTTCCTTCGGCCGCAGGTGAAGTTAGTTGTTTTTGATGCTGTTGCCACCCCTCGTTTTTTTTGACACTGCTTGGGAACGTCCAATATGTCAATGATTGTCCGTCCATGGACGAAAAGAGAAAATAGGATTTTTTGTACTCACCGTAAAATCCTTTTCTCTGTCGTCCATGGACAGACACAGCACCCACCCCTCCTTTTTTAGGTTTGTACGGCTTGTTACGAACTGAGCTGCTGACTACAGGGCGGAGGGTTATGTCTAGAGGGACCGCCCCCTGGGCGGGGCTGTTCAACTCTGATTAATGTAACGTGTTTAAACTTTTAACATGTTCTGCCTAGTCCTCTCCTATGAACAGGAACATAACCCATATGTCAATGATTGTGAAGGCTGTGTCCGTCCATGGACGACAGAGAAAAGGATTTTATGGTGAGTACAAAAAATCAGATTTTTTTTTCTGCCTCTAAACGTTGATCTTAAAATATGTCTGTAATCGTCCTAATGTGCATGAACACATAGGATAACATTAAGTTGCTTCTACAGGCAGAACACAAAACTCCTGTAGAAGCAACGTTTTTTACGCCAGTGTGCATGGAGCCTCGCTTTGCACAGCTGCTTTAAATCAATATCAAGGACATGCTATTGATAAGATCTATTTTATCTAAGAAGTTCCCAAAACATGGCTCTTTGGGGATACTTGAGGACTGAGGTTGAGAACCACTGGTCTAGTAGGCATTAAAAAAAAAAAGCTCACAAACTTCACAGAGGTGAAGGGGATCTGTGGATAGCAATCTGGATTATTCCTGTGTGTCAGAGGTCAACTTCTACATTTTTAATTCGCTTCAATGGCTTCCCTTATGGGGCCTTTCTCCGCCCCAGGCCCTATGGTCGCTGCATTGGCTTCTGTTATGCCATAACTTGTTCTAAATAATGTTTTTAATACTCATGTTTTTGTTTTGTTTTTTAGGTGTATAAACCTAATGATGAAAGTTCAATTTACTGACTCTGGTGAGTTTTGTAGCTGAGAAAGGGGAAAACACTGGAAGTGATAATAAATATCCCCATTTTTTTTTTAAAAAAAGCTCATTTTTTCTCAGTTTAGGTCGATATGTATTCTTCTACATATTTTTGGTAATAGAAATCGCAATAAGCGTTTATTGATTGGTTTGCACAAAAGTTATACAAAATAGGGGATAGTTTTCTAGCATTTTTATTATTATTATTTTTTACTAGTAATGGCGGCGATCTGCAATTTTTATCGGGACTGCGACATTATGGCAGACACATCGGACACTTTTGACACCATTTTGGGACCATTGGCATTTATACAGCGATCAGTGCTATAAAAATGCACCGATTACTGTAAAAATTTCACTGGCATGGAAGGGGTTAACACTAGGGGGCGATCAAGGGGTTAATTGTGTTCTCTAGTGTGTTTCTAACTGTAGGGGGAGGGGACGGACCTAGAGGAAATGACAGATCGTGGTTCCTAGCTATTAGGAACTCACGATCTGTCTTTTCTCACTGAACAGGGATGTGTGTGTTTACACACACACGTCCCTGTTCTGCCTCTCATGCCCGCGATCGCTCGTGGCCGGCGGTCATAGCAAACAGCGGTCACGAGCATCTGCACCCCCGTGATGCAGTGGGCGCGCGCATGCCTGCTTTTCCGCATAAAGGGACCGACGTACAGCTACGACGGTTCGCAGGATCATGCCGACCTGCCGCCGTATAACGACGGCGGCTGGTCGGCAATTGGTTAATGACAAGATACACGATAACACTCACAGGGTAGAGATAACAAACAAACTCATCGGTAGATGGTGTCATCCAGGTCTCTCCTAGCTTCCAACAATGGCACCCACGAGTTGCTGGAATGACAGAGGGTCCGCTGCATGTCCTGTGGCCACCAGGAAGTCAGCTGGAACCAGCGTGGAACGCAGGTAAGTGATGTCATGAAGGAAATGGATGCATCCGGGAGAGCTGTACCTATCAGACAGACAGGCAGGCTATGTGCTCTGAGCTTCAGCTCCTTCTACAGGCTTCGTTTTGTAGCTTTTTGGACATTTTTGTAGCTAACTGTAGTTTCTTTATCGTACACCACGGGACACAGAGCTAGTCATTACATAATGGGTTAAGGGTCACCAGCGGTGATTGGACACTGGCACAACCAATGGAAGACAGTTCCCCTCCATATAACCCCTCCCATCAGGGAAGTACCTCAGTTTTTTCGCCAGTGTCGAAAGGTGTTGGACGCGTTAGGAGGTGCTAAAGGAAAGCTCTACCAAAGAGACCCTCTGGGGGTAAAAGAGCTATGCTTTCGGATCCATCCAAGACGCCTACAAATGAGCTGAATCTGGATGGGATCCGGGCCTCATCCATGAGGCGTCGCCTGTAATGTCTCTCTTCGGAGGACTGGGCTCTAAGATCCAGCACTTTCGCTATTTCGCTATAAAGTCCTGGTAAGAGTCTTGTACAAGGCCCAGGGGAGAGGTATCCTTTAAATAGGAACCCATATCCCTGAAGGTTGGCACACATAGCCCACCGTGAAGGGTGAAGTATGGTATCTGTCTGAAATCTTTCAGCAGAAAAACCTGCGGCGTGGATAAGGTGAGATTAGAAGGTCCATAACTAGGTTGGGACCTTTTTCAAAAAGTGGATGTCTTCTTTTTTTCCACCACTGGGGGGAGTAAAGAGCTGAATATACTCACCTCACTCTGTTCAGTGTCGGCTTCGGCGAAGTACACTGCTCGTCACCTCCGCTGCTGAGCTTGCTGGGGCACCCCGATCCTCCTTTCGGTGGCCGACCAGACACCTGCAGATGCAGGTAAGTGGGAACAAGGGCTGATGAGAGTCCTCTCTCACTATGGCCACCGCCATAGCGCTAAGGGCCGCGCGCTTTATCGGAGGGGGGGGGCGAAGGCGTGCGCGGGCACGTGGCGCGCGCAGGCACAGAAACGGCGCCAAATTTAAAAGACTGTCAGTGTGAGAAGCACTGCAGCAGCAAGCAAGCTCGTTAGTTCTCTTGTTCCTGGCAGAGAAACACAGCAGCTATACAGGGACGTAAGACTCCATGTGGTTGGATTGGGTACTTCCTAGAAGACATCCATGTTATGCATAGTTATGTGTTAAAAGTTGCATACTTAATGTATTTGCTAAACTGAACACGGTAGTATATGCATTTAGGTACCTTGTATTTTGTCTAAACAGTAAGCCTTCCAGGGGAAGTAATACGGACAAAAAGAGATAAGAAAGCACCACCGCCTGAGAGGAGGCTCTAGCTGTGCTGACTCGGTACCTTCCTCTCCTGTGTTGCCAAATGCACCTGTACAGGATGAGCCATTACCTCTGTCAGGTATGGCGGCTTCCCCAGTGAAGCCTGGGCCTGTATATGTCACTGAGGACACTTTATCAGCTGCCCTAAATAATCTGGAGGAAAAAATTGCTACCTTAATCGCTAAGTCCTCTAAAAAGGACAATAAGCGAAGCAGGTCTCTTCCAGAATTGGACCTCCCTTCAGAAGTACCTGAGGGAGGAGGATGAGGAGGAGGAGGCTACATCAGCAGAGGATGAGGAGCCAGATTTTAAGGTCACAGGTACAATGCTATAGCAGTGCATTTAAGTTAACCTCTGCGGAGGTAACGGAATTACCTGTCTCCTCCCTAGGGTCATTAAGATCCCTGCAAGGTGCATGCTCCTTCCCGGTTCATCAGTTACTAGAGGATCTAATATACGCAAACTGGCAACATCCAGATAAGCGTTTCTCACCTCCAAAAAGGTTTAACATTCTTTATCCTATGGGGGAAAATTTTTTAAAGAAATGGAGCCTGCCTGCGGTAGTTGCGGCTATTTCTTGTGTAAATAAAAACCTGACATGTCCGGTGGATAATGTACAAGGGTTTAAAAGATCCTTCTGAGAGGAAGTTGAAATCCTCCTTCCTTTTGGCCGGCTCAATTACCCAACCTGCAGTAGCAGCAGTCGGTATGTGTCAGGTCATCAGCCAACAGGTAAAGCAGGGGCTGAAGGAACTGCCTTCAGAGCAGGCTAGAAATTGGGAAAATTTGCCTAAAGCCTTATGCTTCACAGTGGATGCCATGAGAGATTCTATCATACAGGCATCACGCCTTACACTCCAGCTGGTACAGATGCGCAGAGTACTTTGGCTTAAGCATTGGTCAGCGGAAACCCCATGCAAAAAGCTGTTGGCAAGTTCCCGTACCATGGCGAACGCCTATTTGGGGAAGATTTAGAAAAATATATACAGAAGATATCAAGTGGTAAAACGACTTTTACCTGAGAGAAAGAAAAACAAGAGATCTTGTTTTAAACGCTCTCTCTCCCCAGCTCCCGGGAAATCTGACTCCAACCAGTGGCGGCGGCCTGTTTTAGCCGCCCACAAAAGCCAAGGGGCAAGCTCAGAAGAACAAGAAGCCGTGGGGTGCAAGAGCTAATAAGCAAGCCCCCAAAGCCTCTCAGTGAAGGGGCGCCCCCGCTCGGCCGAGTGGGAGGAAGGCTTTATCAGTTCTGAGCGACTTGGGGGTCAGAAATCCAGGACAATTGGGTAGTATCCACAATATCCTCAGGGTACAAACTGGAATTTCGAGAGATCCCACCTTCTCAATTCCGAGGTTCAAGACTCTCCAAGGATCCACAAAAAAGAGAATCCTTCTTCAAAGGTTTGAATCACTTAATGGCTCAAGGGGTAGTTACAGACGTACCCCAAAAAGAGCGAGGTGCAGGTTTTTACTCAAACCTCTTTGTGATTCCAAAGCCAAATGGAGATGTCAGACCCATCCTGGATCTAAAATCCCTAAATCGGTTCCTGAACGATCGCCATTTTCGAATGGAAACGATCCGATCCGTGGCCGCCACTTTAAAGGGCGGAAAATTCATGGCGCCCATAGATATCAAGGACGCACATTTACACATACCCATCCTCCCCGCTCACCAAAGATTCCTAAGGTTTGCGGTAGAAGATCGCCACTTTCAATTTGTGGCTCTGCCGTTTGGTGTAGCCACCGCGCCCATAGTATTCACAAAGGTGCTAGCTCCTCTGTTAGCAAACCTAAGAACACGGGGCATTGCGGTAACAGCCTATCTGGACGATCTACTAGTAATAGATCAGTCAAAGGAGGGATTGGGTCACGCTGTACACACTACAGTAGGATACCTGGAGCATTTAGGATGGATTATAAATTTACAAAAATCCTCTCTCCAGGCCCAAAGAAGGATAGTGTACCTGGGCATGATCATAGATACAGCCCAAAACGGGGTATACCTGCCAGAACCGAAGATACAGTCTCTGAAAGACCTGATCCACAAGGTCAAAGCAAACAAGAGGCCGTCTATTCGCCTTTGCATGAGACTATTGGGAAAGATGGTAGCCTCCTTCGAGGCGGTCCCTTACGCCCAGTTTCATTCGAGACTACTTCAAGGCAATATTTTAGCTTCCTGGAACAGGAAGAGCCAAGCTCTGGATATACCCATGCGCCTGTCCTCACAAGTACGCCACAGCTTCGATTGGTGGCTAGAAGCCAGGAATTTACGGAAGGGAAAGTCCTTCCTCCCAGTGGCCTGGAAGGTGGTATCTAGGGATGCCAGCCTATCGGGCTGGGGTGCAGTATTCGAGGAGGCTTCTACCCAGGGAACCTGGGCCAAGACTCAGGGGATCCTGCCCATCAATGTGCTAGAGATCCGGGCGGTATATCTAGCCCTCAAAACCTGGACATACAGGTTACAGGGCTACCCAGTTCGGGTTCAATCCGACAATGCTACTGCAGTAGCTTACATCAATCACCAAGGAGGCACCCGCAGTCGGGCAGCCCAAAGAGAGGTGAACCGGATCCTGGCATGGGCAGAAGAGCATGTACCTTGCCTTTCTGCAATCTTCATTCCAGGGATAGAAAATTGGCAAGCAGACTACCTGAGTCGTCAGCAGCTGCTACCAGGAGAGTGGTCTCTTCACCCCGAGATCTTTCAGGCCATATGTCTGAGATGGGGAAACCCAGATGTAGACCTGCTAGCTGCCAGGTTCAACAAGAAATTGGACAACTTTGTGTCCAGAACGAGAGATCCTCTAGCCTACGGGACAGACGCTCTAATAATACAGACGCTCTAATAACTTCATGGGATCAGTTCTCACTGATCTATGCATTCCCTCCGATCCCTCTTCTACAAAGACTGCTTCGCAGGATCAAGGAGGAGGGAATACCAGTAATCCTAGTGGCCCCAAACTGGCCCAGGAGGCCTTGGTACGCCGAGATTGTAAAAATGGCGATAGGAAGGCCCTGGAAGTTTCCACTTCGACACGACCTGCTGTCACAGGGTCCAGTATTCCACCCTTCCTTACAAAGGCTAAAGTTGACGGCCTGGCTGCTGAGACCCACATTTTGAAAAAGAGAGGGGTCTCTGGTCCGGCTCTTTCTACGCTCATTAATGCTAGAAAGCCAGCCTCCAGACTCATCTATCAGAGAGTCTGGAGAGCATACGTTTCCTGGTGTGAATCCAGATGTTGGAATCCTCAGAAATATGAAATAAGTAGGATTCTTGCTTTTTGCCAGTTAGGAGTGGATATGAATTTAGCCCTTAGCACCATCAAAGGGCAAATATCGGCTCTATCAGTCTTCTTTCAGAGACCATTGGCATCTCACTCCCTAGTTCAGACATTCATTAAGGGGGTACTGAGGATAAATCCTCCAGTTAGGACTCCCTTGTGTCCATGGGATTTGAATTTGGTATTGTCAGTGTTGCAAAAGCAACCTTTTGAACCTATTCGCCATATTCCTTTAATTATATTGAGTAGGAAGTTGGCCTTTCTGATTGCTATAGCTTCTGCTAGGAGAGTATCAGAGCTAGCAGCTCTTTCTTGTAAAGAGCCTTATCTAATTTGTCACAAGGACAAAATCGTACTACGACCCCATCCGGCTTTTCTACCTAAGGTGGTGTCGGCTTTTCACTTGAATCAAGACATTGTTCTGCCTTCCTTTTTTCCAAACCCGCGGACGGCGGGGGAAAAATTATTACACTCTCTAGATCTAGTGAGAGCGGTAAGGGTGTATCTGCAAGCAACCGCTCAGATACGTAAAACAGATGTTTTGTTTATTTTACCAGATGGGCCCAAGAAGGGCCAAGCGGTATCAAAATCCACCATTTCCAGGTGGATTAGACAAGTAATTGTTCAAGCTTATGGTTTAAAGAACAGGACTCCTCCTTTTCCTGTTAAGGCGCACTCTACCAGGGCGATAAGTGCTTCATGGGCAGTGCACCACCAGGCTTCGATGGCTCAGATCTGTAAAGCTGCAACTTGGTCTTCAGTCCATACATTTTCCAAATTCTATCAAATAGATGTGAAAGGACATGAGGATTCCGCCTTTGGGCGAAGTGTGCTGCAGGCAGCAGTATAGGGCTTCTGGTCCGCAAGCGGCCTGTTTTGATCTGTGTCTCCCCCCCTTCATATGAGCATTGCTCTGGGACGTCCCATTATGTAATGACTAGCTCTGTGTCCCGTGGTGTACGATAAAGAAAATAGGATTTTTATAACAGCTTACCTGTAAAATCCTTTTCTTGGAGTACACCACGGGACACAGAGGTCCCCCCCTTCTTATGGGAACCTTACTGCTTTGCTACAAAACTGAGGTACTTCCCTGATGGGAGGGGTTATATGGAGGGGAACTGTCTTCCATTGGTTGTGCCAGTGTCCAATCACCGCTGGTGACCCTTAACCCATTATGTAATGACTAGCTCTGTGTCCCGTGGTGTACTCCAAGAAAAGGATTTTACAGGTAAGCTGTTATAAAAATCCTATTTTTTCTGACACTATTGGAACACTTGCATAACATCAAACAGAAAATACTCTGCTCCAAGCATCTCTTCTTTGCTGTCACCCCAAACCCTATGATCAAGAGGCAAGATGAGCCATCCATGGTCACTGACTAGAAGCAAAGAGGAAAGCCAAATCCTTATTTATTGTTTAAACCATCCACAAACATGGCAATGACAGTCCCCCTTACCAGGGCTGCACCCTCTATTAGAAAACGAATGAACCCTATTAGAACACCAAAGTTCCCTAGTTGACTATAGGGTATTATAAATTAAACATCCTTTATTGAAACTTGAGGTCAGTTTTTATCACACATGTAGGGCTCATGCTCTTTTTCACATATTGCAGGATCTTTCAAGGCTAGTGATCACATTAAAGAGCATCACATATTTACAGTTCTGAAAGCATCAGCCTTTCTGGGCAGAAGTCACCAGTTTTTGCAGATGGGGGATGAAAAGATTTCCCTAATGAACATGAGACTTGCCCTTCAGGCCATGCAAGGTGAGATTTTTCTGTTTTGAATATGGAATAATATCTATTTTATAACTGTTTAGAGTTATATATAATTTTAGTGCTTATATGCTGAGCTAAGCTAGAAAGCAAAACCCAAACTCTCCGCACTTCAGTGCTGCCCTTTTTGTCATCCTGTCCCCAACTCCTCATCCTGTGAGCCCAGGGCATCAAGGACATGCCCCTTCAGGGCTTTACGGGAAACTGATACAGAGAACAACACCCACACCACTATTGACATTGTTTTCTGCATCATTGAGGGCCATCCACTGCTGCTACAGGAAGAGAAAGAAAGGACCTTGGGATGTTCTGTAAAAGGACTAAAGACAGATACAAAAAAAAAATACGTATATTAAATATTTTTTTTAAAAGAAGCATGGGAGGGGAAGCTCCAGTTGCCTAACCTGGTGTTAAAAGTATAGATTGCCTTTTGGCAAAAAATAATAATAACTGCAAAGTGCAAACTTAAATTTGAAAACGTAGTGAAGTTCATGTGCACATTTGAACCTGATTCAGGAAAACATTTCATAGACAAATATGAGCTCCTTTGCCAGTGAACATTTTTCTATGCAGTTAGACAAGTATTCGGAGCTATGCTTTCTTAGGACAAACAGATTTATACTTGGACAAAAAGAGAAGAAAAATATTTTTTCAAAAAGGTGCACACTCTGTGGACCACAATGTCTTTTTCTCTTTTCGTCCATGGACGGACACAGCTTCTAAATTCATGACCATTGGGTTATGTTCCTGTTCTATAGGAGAGGACTAGGCAGAACATGTTAAAACATTTAATACATGTTACTTTAACAGAGTTTAAACAGCCCCGCCCAGGGGGCGGTCCCTCCGTACATAACCCTCCGCCCTGCAGCAGCAGCTTCAGTTTTTTTCTGCCTAGTAGAGGAGAAGGACGTGGCTCCCTTTTGGGCCCAGCGTCCTGAGGAGATTTTTACTTTTATTATTTTCTTTTTGAGAATCTTCTACAGCTGGGCATTCCTAAGGGGGTCGTTAGGTTCTCCTACTTTCCCCTCTCTCCCTCTGTCACCCTTTTTTCCTCCTCCCATCACGGGGCTACTGCGACCAGGGAATACCTTTTAGGGGGGCTCCTGGTCCCGGCAGGGGGGCTGTGGGGGTGTCCAGGCCCGCTCTCTGTGTGGGGGGTGGTATTTTCTTAGGAGCCTCCCCGCTGCTGGCCTTCTCGTCCACCTCGCTTGCTGGACGCCGAATTTTTAAGCGCTGGCGCCATTTTTCTGGGGTCTATGCCTTGCATTGTATTTTCCATTGGCGGCCATTTTGCTGTGGTCGCACCATGCTGCAGGCGGGCAGCCATTTACTTGTGGTCCGCGCGCTTTTTTTGAGGTACCCGGCGGCCATTTTGGAGGGGGTTTTGGCCTCTAGTGCTGACTGGCTTCCTTGCTCACTTCCTGAACGGCGCGAATGGCGCCATTCACCCCACACAGTCTTCTCAGTCACACGCGGTGTGAGGATGGAGAGCGGGCGGCGGCGCTAGGCGGTCCTTGGCTGGCGGTGAGTCCCCTGGGTATTCCCCCCTCGATCAGTGCAGCTAGGAGGGTGGACAAAGTTATGTGTCAGGTAACTGACTAGGTCCCTAAGGGTGGTCAGTGGGTGATCTGGAGCCAGAGGCTGGCGTTTTTCCCTCAGACATTCTGGCGGCAGCATCCGGTGCTCTGCACCTGCGGTTCCCATGGGCACTGTTTAGGCAGTCCTGGAGTCCTTGTTGCCAAGGTGGAAGAGGCGTGCGAGCGTAAGAAGAGGGTTGGTAAGCGCTCCCTCCCCCCGCCATCGCCTGGGAAATTGCTCGGACTCGGGCCTGGCTGCGGCGCAGGTTCCTGGTTCTGATATGTCAGAAGAGGCGGACAAGGACCTTCCCTGTGTGAAGGACCCCTCGTCCGGGCCACCTCAAGACAGCATCACTGCTGTGAGGGACACTCTCAAGCTGGAAGATACAGCTGGGACTTCCACAGCAGAGTCTGTCCTTTTCTTTGGGTCGCACATTCCGACCCGCTATGTTTAAGGTTTTCCTTACATAGTTACAGACCGGTCGCAGGGGCCCCTTATAGGTAACCTCTATCCTGGGGGACCCCTGTTTTTAATGACCACACTGATAGGAGGTCTGAAGCAGTGAGCCGCTCCGTGTTCACCATGCTGGAGCATTGCGGCCTCTGGGGCTGCTACCTGAGTGTCCCTGACACTCTCGGAGTGGGCAAATAATGTGGCACCGCAGGGCAGCACAGTGGTGTAGTGATTATCACTCTCACCTAGCAGCAAACATCTGCCTGGAGTTTGCATGTTCTCCCTGTGTCTGCGTGGGTTTCCTCCGGGTACTCCGGTTTCCTCACACCAAAGTCATGCTACCTGGGGTGGAGATTCGGGGGTGCAGTCCCATTAAGATCTCCAGAACCGTCGCTTCTGCAGTAGTATGGCGCCCCTAATATGGGGAAAAAGGCTGGTCTGCTGACTAAGCTTCTAGGAAAACTCTGGCAGTTTTACCTTTTCTAAGGTGGGAGGCCTTTTGGTGCCTCACTGGACGACATCATCTAGGGTGTCGCTGGGGGTAGGAACACGCTTCTCCCTCAAATCCACTACAGGGAAGGAGCCGCGCCGTAAGCCGGGGCCCTCCTTTCCCACACTGAGAGAAATGTTTTGTCAGGCGGGGAGACCCTCCCAAGTGGAAAAGGTCTTGCTGAGGGACAGAAGCGTCCCTGGGTGCGCAAGTCCACCTAACCTGCACTCGAGCCTGCTACGCAGGAAGTTTTGCCCCCACCCGACTCCAGGGTGGGGGGACGGCTTCGCAGGGTTGCAGCTCAGTGGCCTTCCCTGCTCCCCGACTAGTGGGTCTGCGAGGTGTTCACCTCGGGGTACAAGATAGTTTTCTTTCTTGTCCACCAAACAGATTTCCTCACAAGCTGCCTCTCCTTCCAGCTCGTTGGGCTGCCATCCGGGGTGATCTTACCCGTGCCATTGCAGGACAGGTTTCAGGGTTTCTACTCAAATCTGTTTGTGGTCCCAAAAAGGGACGTAGTCCATCTAATCTTGGACCTCAAGGCCCTCAATGTCTTTATCTGGATTCAAAGTGTTCCGGATGGACTCGATTCGTTCGGTGAGGGCTGCACTTCATCCGGGCTACTTCCTGCGTCCTCAGATATCAGGGACGCATACTTGCATGTCCCCATCTGTGTCAGGCATCAGAGGTTCCTGCGCTTTGTGGTAGGCGAAGACCACTATCACTGGTGGCTCTTCCCTTTGGCCTAGCTTCAGCACCAAGAGTTTTCTTCTAGGTGCTTGCCCCGATTCTAGCTTTGCTGAGACAGCGCGGCATTGCCGTCCTGGGCTACTTGGACGACCTTTTTTTCTGAGAGCTGCTCCAAAGTCCGAATTAGAGGAGGCAGTGTCTATAGCCAGTCAGACTCTTCGGGAGTTTAGTGGATACTTAACCTCCAGAAGTCGGTCTTAGTACCGACCCTGAGCCTGGAGTACCTGGAGTTGATCCTAGACTCCTCGGAGGCCAGAGTCTTTCTTCCCTTGGAGTAGTTGCAGGCACTCAAATCTGCGGTGGGGTTGTTGACATCCCGCACATGGTCGTCTCTCCAGTTTTTGCATGCAAGTCCTGGGCCTCATGGTAGCCTCTTCAAGGCAGTACCATGTGCCCAGTTCCGCACTCGGGTCTTGCAGGCGGAGATTCTCAAAAAATGAAACGGATCTCCGTTGTCTCTGGATCATCAGATTCAGATAAGTCATCTTGTCAGGTCCTCTCTGAGTTGGTGGCTGAGATTCCTGGCTCTTCGGTCCGGGAAGTCGTTCCTCCCTTTTCACGGACTGTGATCACGACAGATGCCTGTCTGACCGGTTGGGGGGGAGTCTGGGGGTTCAGGTGGCCCAGGGCCGCTGGACTCCGTCCGAATCCCAACTGCTGATCAATGTTCCGGAACTCCGGGCGATCAGGCTGTGCCTTTCCAGGTGGTCTCAGGGACTAAGAGGGCGTCCAGTCGGACAACGCCATGGCTGTGGCATACGTCAATCATCATGGAGGAACGAGAAGCTCAGCTGCAACGTTGGAGGTCGCTCACATCCTACGGTGGGCGGACAAGAACGTGCCAGCCCTGTCGGCAGTTTACATTCCCGCGTGGGAAACTGACAGGCGGACTATTGAGTCGCCAGATGCTGGACCACGGGGCATGATCGTTGCATCCGGAGGTTCTTTTCACCTCCTTTATCGGAGATGGAACACGCCAGACGTGGATCTCTGGGTCTCTCGACTCAATCGCAAGTGTCGAGGTTTGTGGCCAGGTCCAGAAGTCCCTGGGCAGTCGCGTCAGACGCGTTGGGGCCAGCTCGGCTAATTTATGCCTTCAACCACTAAAGCCGCTTCCTCGTCTACTCCGCAGAGTAGATTCCGAAGGAATTCCGGTGATTTTAGTCACCCCAGATTGGCCCAGGCGTCCCTGGTTCGCCGACCTCGTGTGACTTGTCGCGGATATGCCTTGGCATCTGCCAATGGGGCGGACATTCTCTCGCATGGTCCCATCCTTCATCCTGCTTTGCAGTCGCTGGCTTTAGCGGTATGGCTATTGAAAGGCAGGCACTAAGGGACCGAGGCCTGTCGGATTCGGTCATTTCAACCATGTTGAGAGCACAGAAATCTTCTTCTAGGAAGATCTACCATCGCACATGGAGAGCCTACACCTCTGTGGGAGGCGATGGAAAGGCGTCCACGGACTTATTCGGTTTCCAGGATCCTGCTGTTTTTGCAGCGTGGAGGGGATCAGAAAATTGCCTTAAGCACCATTAAGGGGCAGTTTTCAACCTTGGCTGTTTTCTTTCAGCGACCCCTTGTGTCTCAGTCACTAGGAAGTATGTTGGTGCACGGTGTCCGGCATGTGGCTCTTCCGGTGCGACCACCACTACCTCCGTGGGATTTGAATCTGGTGCTCTCTGCGCTTCAGAAACCTCCTTTTGAGGACATTAGGGAAATTCCTTTTTTTACACTCTCTCAGAAGGTGGCATTCCTGGTAGCCATCACATCTGTCAGGAGGGTTTCTGACTTGGCGACCATGTCTTGCAAGTCCCCATATTTGATCCTACATTAGGACAAAGCGGTGCTACGCCCACAGCCTTCCTTTCTTCCGAAGGTGGTTTTGGCTTTCCACCTGAATGAAGACATAGTACTTCCACGTTGTGTCCTCGGCCATCGCATTCCACGGGGATTGCGCTATTTTCTTTAGATGTGGTACGTGCCTGCGGGTGTACCTGTCTGTATCAACGCCGTTCCGGAGGTCTGACTCACTGTTTCTGTCGGTGTCTATGGCCTGGCGGTCCGTTGGCCACCATTTCTCGGTGGATCAGGCGGACCGTCATCCAGGCCTATGCCCTTGGAGGGCGGGCGCCTCTCTTTCCCGTTATGGCGCATTCGACCAGGGCTTTTGGTGCCTCTTGGGCTTTCCGACATCAAGCATCTGTATCACAGGTGTGTAAGGCGGCGACCTGGTCGTCCATTTACATTTTTTCACAATCTTACAAGGTTGATGTGAATGCATTTTCGGATGCTAGTTTCGGCCGCAAAGTTTTGAAGGCGGCTGTTTGAGGTTGCACCTACTTTGTTGGGGAGCTTTGCTTCTTTGGGGTGACATTGGTTTTTTGATTGCTGTGCCCACCCCTCATTTTTTGACACTGCTTTGGGACATCCCAATGGTCATGAATTTAGGAGCTGTGTCCGTCCACGGACGAAAAGAGAAAATAGGATTTTTGTACTCACCGTAAAATCCTTTTCTCTGTCGTCCATGGACGGACACAGCACCCACCCCTCCTTTTTTAGTTTGTACTGCTTTGTTACGAACTGAGGCTGCTGCTGCAGAGCGGAGGATTATGTACGGTGGGACCGCCCCCTGGGCGGGGCTGTTTCAACTCTGTTAAAGTAACATGTATTAAATGTCTAACATGTTCTGCCTAGTCCTGTCCTATAGAACAGGAACATAACCCAATGGTCATGAATTTAGGAGCTGTGTCCATCCATGGACGACAGAGAAAAGGATTTTACGGTGAGTACAAAAATCCTATTTTTGCTGTCACTCTTCCATGTTTCTGTGGGCCATGGTAGGCAGAGGGATTACTGTAATCACACACACAATTTTGAATTACTGATAATGACAGAAATTCATAAAGGAATTAAATATTTATATTTTGTGCAGAGAGGAAAAAAAGAAATGTGATTTATGTCCATACTGTATAGCCTCCTTAGCACCTTGTTCACTTTGGTTATAAGGGGGCTGGCTTACAATTTTTCCATTTGCTAGTGTCCCAAACTCTTTTGTAGGTAGCAGTATGACCTGACTGTTTCTGAATTCCTGTCTCCCTCCCTAAACTTCAAACAGGGAAGTGATGGTACGGGAGGCATCTGGGAGAGCTGTACAGATCAGACAGGCAGGCTACGCGCTCGGAACTTCAGCTCCTTCTACAGGCCTCGTTTTGTAGCTTTTTGGACTTTTTTTTGTAGCTAACTAGTTTTTCTGACATTATTAGAACAGTTGGATAACATAAACAGAAAGGTCAATGTCTAGAAGCCAAATCCTCATTTATTGTTTAAACCATCCACAAACATGGCAATGACAGTCCCCAAATGCAGCCTCGCCAGTGCAGTGGATCAGAGCGGCGATCTCCCGCTGTGTCACAGAGCTGGATTTAAATTTCCCAGCCGCAATAACAATGTCCAGCCTCCTGTGATCACGTCACATTGAGTCAATTTAATTTCCCGGCAATTTCCCTCCTGTGCGAACAACCACGCAGTGAAGGCAATAGGGGGTCAACAACATCCAGTGAGGGCGGATCTGCACTTTACTGGCCTCACATAGTGTTTACTTTTTTTTGGGGTCCACTATTGAAGTTATTTGCGAGGAGGAAGGATGAATCCTTCATATTGGATGTCACTGAGGACTGTTTGGGACTTTTTTGCACTTTAATCATCACTTTAGCAATTGCACTTATTTATGTGGTTTATTAGATGTTGATCAATGATATCACTGTTTAATTCGTTTGACACATAGTTATGTATGTCACTTTGCATTTCCACTAGCAAGCGCTGTTTTTTTGCATAGAGGCATTATCTTTACATAATTTATATCAACACAAATTGAGATGTTTTTAAAAAAAATTATTGCCTGTATTCATGCAATACAAATACTATCTTCTCAGACTTTCCTGGTGCACTCTTCTGCCTTATTGGAATGTTGTGGAAGACTGAGCATAAGAAAATAGTAGCTCTTGAATTTAGGAGATGGAGATACCAGGGCAAAATGGCGTGCCTACTTGATCAATATGAGGAAATGAAGATGTAAGTGTATTCCTGAAAGTAGACTAAAACATTACATTAATACATCATCTTTTAGGATTTAACCTTTTTTTTTTTTTTTTTTAAGAAAAGTAATAGAAGGCTCTCAAATTAAGTTAAGACAACATTTCTCTTTGCCTAATCAAATGACTAGTGCCAAAGTGCTGGTCATTTACTTTCAGGCAGACCTGTTTAGTCAGCAGCTCACTGTGCAGAGCTTGTTAATAGCATTTACCCAAGATCTTTGGTATCTTCATATACCATGTGATCTATGTCACAACATGGAAGCAATGTGTAATTAATGTCAGTATAGCAAATGGCACTTTAAAGTGGTTGTAAACCCTTACACACCACTTTAACCTACAGTTAAGCCTAGAATAAGGCTTACCTGTAGGTACTGTGAATATCTCCTAAACTTGCACCGTTTAGGAGATATTCACTGTATCTGCATGTGTCAATGTCATCGGCACAGGCGCACTGAAGAAACGGCTCGCTCGTGACGTGGGAGTGACATCATCATGGCTCCAGCCAATTACAGCGCCGGAGCCCACAATACCTGGAAATAACTCCAAGAGACATGTCGCTGGCCACAGCGGTGTTTCGGGACCACTGTGGGGGCTTCGCTCTAAGGTAAGTATTTCATAATGAGCTAGTATGCTATGATTTCTTTAACTTTTCCTGATTTGATATATGATAACTCTGTTTTATTCTTCAGTTTAGATTTAGTTCAAACGATAAGTCTATGTAGAGGCAATCATTTTTTAAGCTTTGGATAGAGTGGGGAAAAATGTTACCCCCTGTCAATTTTTATTGCAGTCTGCTTCCCAGCTGGGGAGATTTTCCCATTTATTTGTCCTGGTGACTATTGCCGCCAAGACAGTAAGGGGAAATCTTTAATTTTAGAGTTGATACAAATAGCGAGAAGTGAGGGAAAATCTTATAGTGGGGACAAATGTTCTGTTGACTTGACAAAACTCGGGTAATCCCCTTAATTTGGAACTGTTTTTTCACATTTTCTATTGCGTTTCCTAGGATACAAACATACACATAAAACACCCACTTTCGCTATAAGTTGTATTTACACCTACCTGTGGAATTACATGTGAGCCCTCTTAAGTTCAAGGGAGGGGGAAACACACAGGTAGCAAAGACCAGAAATGTGTGATAAAAAAAACTGTCAGTATTAAGTGATTGCACTAAGAAGTTTATATAAATGGTTGCTAAAGTTTACTGCAGAAACGAAATTCCTTGTATAGCTCTATTATTTACTGTAGACTATTTTAACCACTTGCTTACTGGGCACATAATTCCTGCCCAGGCGAAATTATAGCTTTCGGCACTGTCACGCTTTGAATGAAAATTGCGCGGTCGTGTGACGTGGCTCCCAAACAAAATTAACGTCCTTTTTTTCCCACAAATAGAGCTTTCTTTTGGTGGTATTTGATCATCTCTGCGGTTTTTATCTTTTGCGCTATAAACAAAAAAGAGCGACAATTTTGAAAAAAAAACACTGTTTTTAGATTTTTGCTATAATAAAATATCCCCAATTTTTAAAAAAAAATTTTTTTGTTTAGTCCGATACGTATTCTTCTACATATTTTTTGTAAAAAAAAAAACGCAATCAGCGTTTATTAATTGGTTTGCGCAAAAGTTATAGCGTTTACAAAATAGGGGGTCGTTTTATGGCATTTTTATTAATTTTTTTTTTTTTTTTACTAGTAATGGCGGCAATCAGTGATTTTTTTCGTTACTGCGACATTATGGCAGACACTTTTGACACTATTTTGGGACCACTCACATTTATACAGCGAACAGTGCTATAAAAATGCATTGATTACTGTATAAATGTGACTGGCAGGGAAGGGGTTAACACTAGGGGGCGAGGAAGGGGTTAAATGTGTGCCCTATTAGTGATTACTACTGTGGGGGGAGGGGACTGACTGGGGGAGGTGACCGATCTGTGTCCCTATGTACAAGGGACACAGCATCGGTCTCCTCTCCCTGACAGGACATGGATCTCTGTGGCCCCAGTGGTCGGAGGAGCGGAGGCTGTAAAAAGACGGCCTCCCGGATTTCTAGAGCCACCTTGTGGCCGTATTTTGTACATGGCCCAGGTCTGAAGAAGTTAAGAATATATTTGGACACTCTTAAGATTTTTTTTTCTTTCAGTCTGACTTTCTTTTTCACCATCTTTCTAAGGGATTTGCCTCTGCACCTGGCTGTTTGCATCCAAAAAAACTTCTTGCTGGACAAATCGCTTGTTCAAGAATTGGAGGATTATTTGCAAAATGAAGAAAAAGAAACCATCACCAACTCTTAAATCTTGACAAAATGTTTAGTAACTGTGTTGGGTTTACTGTACACTCTTCCGCTTTTAAATTATTTTGTACCAGAGTTTAAATTAAAATAATATTATTTTGTATACACATCTAATGTTCTGAGTAAAAAAAGTTGGTTTAACATATCTAAGGTAGTGACTACTGAAGGTGTGTAGCTGTTGCTATAGATTATTAGGTCAAATCTTATCCATAGCTGTTTGTTATTATCCTGGTTTCCTTGAAATTTAAAAGAAAGGCTACAGATAAAGGAGAAGTATGGCCAAAGCTATTTGGAATCTACTTCTCCTGTAGGTCACAGGAATGCAGTTAGTTTTGCACTCCTGTGTCCCATTTACAGCTGATAGCGTTCTAAAGCCCACTGTCGGCTGACATCACTAAGCTGGTCCAGGCTCAGGAAAGATCCTGATTTTACAGTCAGCATCCACCCAGATGCTTGGACCGGCAGCTGGATCATCCTCTCTGAGCTGCTGGGAGACTGAGACAGCCGTTCCCTCCCCCTGCATAGCTCAATGCTCCCGTGAGTGCTGGAGGGGCAGAGCAGAGAGCCGGTGAATGACAGTCACTGACTCTCTGCTCGGTAAAGACTGAGAACTGCGCGATCTGCTACCTTTGATTCTTCAGTTCTCCATTTTAGAACTGGCGGGGGAAAAGATGCAGCACTAGAGGAATATCATTTTTTTATATAAATACAGTGGGTACGGAAAGTATTCAGACCCCTTAAATTTTTCACTCTGTTATATTGCAGCCATTTGCTAAAATTATTTAAGTTCATTTTTTTTCCTCATTAATGTACACACAGCACCCCATATTGACAGAAAAACAGAATTGTTGACATTTTTGCAGATTTATTAAAAAAGTTAAACTGAAATATCACATCATCCTAAGTATTTAGACCCTTTGCTCAGTATTTAGTAGATGTACCCTTTTGATCTAATACAGCCATGAGTCTTTTTGGGAAAGATGCAACAAGTTTTTCACACCTGGATTTGGGGATCCTCTGCCATTCCTCCTTGCAGATACTCTCCAGTTCGGTCAGGTTGGATGGTAAACATTGGTGGACAGCCATTTTTAGGTCTCTCCAGAGATGCTCAATTGGGTTTAAGTCAGGGCTCTGGCTGGGCCATTCAAGAACAGTCACGGAGTTGTTGTGAAGCCACTCCTTCGTTATTTTAGCTGTGTGCTTAGGGTCATTGTCTTGTTGGAAGGTAAACCTTCGGCCCAGTCTGAGGTCCTGAGCACTCTGGAGAAGGCTTTCGTCCAGGATATCCCTGTACTTGGCCACATTCATCTTTACCTCGATTGCAACCAGTTGTCTTGTCCCTGCAGCTGAAAAACACCCCCACAGCATGATGCTGCCACCACCATGCTTCACTGTTGGGACTGTATTGGACAGGTGATGAGTAGTGCCTGGTTTTCTCCACACATACCGCTTAGAATTAAGGCCAAAAAGTTCTATCTTGGTCTCATCAGACCAGAGAATCTTATTTCTCACCATCTTGGAGTGCTTCAGGTGTTTTTTTAGCAAACTACATGCAGGCTTTCATGTGTCTTGCACTGAGGAGAGGCTTCCGTCGGGCCACTCTGCCATAAAGCCCCGACTGGTGGAGGGCTGCAGTGATGGTTGACTTTCTCCCATCTCCTGACTGCATCTCTGGAGCTCAGCCACAGTGATCTTTGGGTTCTTCTTTACCTCTCTCACCAAGGCTCTTCTCCCCCGATAGCTCAGTTTGGCTGGACGGCCAGCTCTAGGAAGGGTTCTGGTTGTCCCAAACGTCTTCCATTAAGGGCCAGTTCACACTGGACGCAGTTCCGTTCAGTTCCGTCTGCTGTTTTTCTGCACAAAATGCATGCACAGTGTTTTCCATGTATCCCAATGGCTCTTGTTCACACCATGCAGTCAGTTTCCGCACAAGAGCCATTGGAATACATGGAAAACACTGTGCATGGATTTTTAGTGCAGAAAAAATGTGCACAAAACTGTACGGAACTGCGTCTGGTGTGAACTGGCCCTTAAGGATTATGGAGGCCACTGTGCTCTTAGGAACCTTAAGTGCAGCAGAATTTTTTTTGTAACCTTGGCCAGATCTGTGCCTTGCCACAATTCTGTCTCTGAGCTCTTCAGGCAGTTCCTTTGACCTCATGATTCTCATTAACTCTGACATGCACTGTGAGCTGTAAGGTCTTATATAGACAGGTGTGTGACTTTCCTTATCCAGTCCAATCAGTATAATCAAACACAGCTGGACTCAAATGAAGGTGTAGAACCATCTC
The DNA here is from genome assembly GCA_029206835.1 of Rana muscosa. NCBI lineage: Eukaryota > Metazoa > Chordata > Amphibia > Anura > Ranidae > Rana > Rana muscosa. Next base: position 846,937,345 of record CM055116.1, read on the forward strand.
AAGGATGATCAGAAGAAATGGACAGCACCTGAGTTAAATATATGAGTGTCACAGCAAAGGGTCGGAATACTTAAGACCATGTGATATTTCAGTCTTTCTTTTTTAATAAATCTGCAAAAATGTCAACAATTCTGTGTTTTTCTGTCAATATGGGGTGCTGTGTGTACATTAATGAGGAAAAAAATTAACTTTAATGATTTTAGCAAATGGCTGCAATATAACAAAGATTGAAAAATTTAAGGGGGTCTGAATACTTTCTGTACCCACTGTATATCGAAACCCCAATTTCTTTGAACTGTTCACACAAACTCAGTTGTGTCTGGCAGCTAACACAGACACATAACGGTAACAGAGTTCAAATAACAAGGACATTCAGACTGAATATGCATATATTTGTAGTATATTTATGGGGTTGGGATTTGCGATGCTTAGGGTGTTGTCTCGGCAGCCTAGTCTAGGATTAGGACACTTCAGCCCAGGTAAGCAGGGAAGTCTGGAATCATGGTGACTGAGGTGGGACCCACGAGGGAAGGACCTATGACAGAAATGTATTTCAGGTAGTTTTGTGGAGTGTGTAGGCAGAAGAGGCCTCCTGCTATGTGACTTGTAGCATCGGTTTTAGATTTTGAGATTGCAGTCATTCTGTTTTTCTCTGTCTTTAGAGCCCATTCACACTATTTGTGTTGGGTTGTGCTGGGCAACACTCCCCAGCACAGTCCTAACGCAAAGACTATACAATTTGCCCTGTTTCCTATGGTGTGAGTTCACACCACTGTGTTGCAATGGTGCATTCCGTGCTTTTTTTTTTTTCAAGCGCAGCAGGTTGCGTCAGAAACCAGCGCATTCCAACACCACTGTGATAAATAGAACTTAATGAAATGTCATTTGGCACATTTCAATAAAGTTCTAGAGAAAAACTAAGTGCAATGTGCCAGGATCAGTGCGCTTCAGCACTGTGTCCTCACAGTGCACACCAGCTGCTGTGTGATAGCATACATGGGATCTGAGCTCCAGAGCTTAGGTCATGGCCACAAGATTTTCCTTAAGACAGCAGACACTCTGGCTGATTTTTTACCTCCCTGTGTCTATACAGTAGCCTTTTGATTTGTTCTCTATTTATTTTAATAAACCAAGTGCCTGAACTCTAAATCTAAGAAAGCAAATTTCAAATAACCGGTGCATTGCCTACGATTCCAGTTTAGGGAGTTTTTTTAAATGGATCAGCTTACACAATCATACAACAAGGGCTTTTTTAACACGAGTATAAGTTTGGAAAATGCCAAACATGTTGAATGGAATTTTGAAGAATAACACCCATCGGCTGCCAGTCTGTCTTTTCTGCTTTGGTTTTGGGACCCTTCTTTCTGCATGCCTGGAAAAAATAATAGAACCAAGTGTCTATACAGTAAAAATAGGAAGAAATAGCCCGACCGCCGCACACCTCATCTGGCCTGAGTGGTTGGCTGATAAAAGCAGCCTCAGCTTAATTCATCCAGACCACAATCAAATGTTGGAGTTGTGGTCTGTATGAATCGAGCTGAGGCTACTTTTACCTGCTAACCCCTCAGGCCGGGTGAGGTGTGCGGTGATCAGGCTATCTCTTTCTATTTTTACAGTATGCTTTGGGTATGAATGGACCTTTTCTCAGCCTGCACCCTCACTAGCTAGCAGCATCCAACTTATCGGAACTTGACAGCCTGAGCGGGGACCCTTAAATCGTCGTTCCACCCAAAAATTTAACTTCCGCTTTGAGTGATGGTGACCCCCTAACATGCCACATTCGGCATGTCATTTGTTTGGGGGGGAGGGGGGGCGGAAACGCTGTTTTTATGGGCACCCAGCTCCCACTTCCTCCCCATGCTCCGTGGCGCCGGAAGGAAGTTCACCTCTCCCCCCTCCCTCTTTGCAATCTTCTGGGATTTCGCAGGTCCCAGAAGATTACCTGACTATTCACAGCGCAGCTTTGAAGCCACAGCCGGGCGCCCACAGTTAGAATGTCGTGCCTCGGAGAGGGGCTTCATACGCCTGCATCGCTGGGACAGGTGAGTGTTTGATTAATAAAAGTCAGCAGCTACACTTTTTTGTAGCTGCTGACTTTTAAATGGGTGGAACTCCGCTTTAAGCATTTGTCATGGGTCAAAGTGTCTATACAAACTTTAGTGGACAAAACTGCAGCAATTATCTTCTTCAGTTCATGCCTACCAGTCTCTGTGGCTGGAGTTTCATCTGCTACACATTTTTTTCAGCACAACATGCTGTTGCTACTGCTACAAGTCGGCGCTCTCAGGAGACATGGCTCCAGGCTCCACCCATTACACATGTAGCCGACAGTGGACTACAGTTACCTTGTTCCGCAGACCACCCCCGTTATTCTCCATTTATTCTGATGTCCCTCTAGTGCTGGGCTCCAGTGACTGACGACATATCTTTGAGCCAAGCAGGGAGGATTGTGGGACTAGTAGTCTCTTGAGCAGCCATTCTGATGTTGTGATATTACCCCTGGACTACACGTCCCAGAGGTCTATGAAAGGGACAGCAGATCCACCCCGTGCTCTCTTCTTCCTGGGCCTGATCAAGTAAGAACCTCTCTGCTACTACCACGCAGTGATCGGGTGACCCCAGCCCGGCCCCAGAGGGCCCAACTCTGCTTGCTGTTCGCGAGACATCCCCGTGGTACCACCTCATCAGACAGATCCAAAGACCGCCCGTGTCCAGCAGCTGGTGGGTCATCTCCGTTCGTCTCCTAGAAGAACATCTAATCCAGGACTGCTGTTCAGAAGGTTCCTATTTGTCTCTGCAGTCGGTGAGAGGGCAGTTGCCCATTGGTCACAATCCTTACCTGGTTATCTTGCGTAAACACTGTGTACAGACACCTTGCCCATGGAAACACTTTAAATCAGTGGTTCTCAACCTTCTAGTGCCGTGACCCCTTGATAAAATTTCCCAACATTAAAATAATTTTCGCAGGGTGGGTTGGCAAGACAAGTAATTTGCGCCCCTAACCCACAGACATTTAGCGCGCCCTGACTCCCTTCCACTCGTACAGTATTAAGACCCCTTATGGTACATTTTAGGATGTACCTCTCTTTCTCTTTGTTCTCCTTGCTTTCCCTTTTATCTCTCTCTATCCTAATTTCTTGTTTTTCCCACTTCCCTCTCTCTAGCCGTCTTTCTTGTTCTTTCTCTTATTCTTTCTCTCCCTTTTTCTTTATTCCTCCCCCTCTTTTCCTTTCCCTTCCATGTATGGGATGCCTGGCAATGCTGGCGGGGAGTTGGGATCAGTGGCAGTGCTGATGGGGGGTGGGATCAGTGGCAGTGCTGATGGGAGATGGGATCAGTGGCAGTGCTGGGGGGAGTTCTGATCAGCCAACTTAGATGCTCTTGATCCAGGTCATCTGCTGATCTGAGAACTGTAGTGGGGACTTTTAATGGCAACTATAATCACAGGTAGTGTTACTCGCTTTGTCTCCGGCTTCACTATGTCTCCAACTTTGTGGTGTCTCGCAGCAGTGACACCTATGCCTAAATCAGGAGATGGAATCTCCTTCAGCTCCTCCCACTTTACATTCCTTACCAGTCAGCTGACCTCTAGTCTCTGCCCCCCAGCCATGCTGTCAACTGAAAGGGCAGCTGCGGAGAGGCTGAGTGGGCAGCTGTGGGCTCCAGGAACAGCCCAGCTGGGCGGCTGTGAAAAGTCTGGGAGAGCAGTGCGGGCTTCAGGAAGAGCTCAGGATTTGGTGACCCCTGGCAAATCGTCATTCGACCCCCAGGTTGAGAACCACTTTTTTAAATGAACATCCATATCCCAAACTACTCTAAGGAATATCACTAGCCAGTTTAAGCTGTCCTGCCTACCATCACATTACTGTGCCATATTTTGGATATAATTCAATAAGCTCCAACTGCCGGTGATGACTACTGCAGGCCTGCACGTTGGACACTGCTGTTACTATTGGTTAAAGGGCTCTTATCCTATTCCTATTCTATCTGATCTCTCATTAGAATTTAAAGGTTGAATAGGCCAGCCTGGGATTCCCCTTTAGCGTGGTATCATATTGCATTAACTAGTGGATTCTTTACAACCCCTCCAGTCTATTTTCTGGTTGGGATTTCACTGTATATGTGTGTGTGTATATATATATATATATATATATATATATATATATATATATATATATATATATATTGCTCCTTGTGCTACTGTAATTAAGCTGTTTCAAGGGGATTCCTCATCTGAGTCTGGGTTGTTTATCCAGGACTCAGTTGATCAATAACCCCTTTTTTGTACACCTATCCTTACTCCAGTAAAACCTAATAGAATATCCTTTTGACTTGTGTTGGAGTGTCATTTAAAGTTTCTTGCAAGAAGATGTCTGAACCCAGAGTGTCAGGTGGGTTGGAGTGTTCACAGGGTCAGGGCGGTGCAGATGGACAGGTAAATCAAAGCAGCTCTCAAGGGGCAGTGCTACACACATGTGGACAAAATACTTTATACTAATACCCCTGTCATGGGTGGATTCCCCTTAATTTCTACAATAGCTGCTACAGCATCACAAACCAACAGTTCTACTGTTCACAGACCTTAAGGCACTTAACCAGTAGGATTATAGACTGCTTCTCTCATTTCCCAGGCAGTAAGGATCTTCCCAAAATCCATTTAGTCTTCAATGATAATCCACAGTAGTTTAGACAAACTGCTAAATACACAATTAAAAAACAATTACATCCACTCTTCCACTTGCCAAAGAATTTATAGTTATCTACAGCCAATCTTGTGATTTCAAAGCATTTTCCTCTCTGCAGCGTCCAACAGGTGGTTAGCAGTTCAGCTTCCTATGATACCCCTCTGCCTCCAGCCTGCTCACAGAACAGTGACCGCCTAAAAGGTAAATCTAAAACAGGAGGTAGCATAGTAATATTACTGACTAGCAGAGGTGTATTTATTAAAATAATGGCTGCCACATTCACATTTTTGACATGTAAAACCGTACAAATATACATATTTATCCTCAAAATTTAGTGGTTTACTTGGAGATTTATTTTTAGTTTGGTTGCTCTAAGAATTCTGTTTATGCATTGGCTGCTGCATGGTTAAGCCACATCAATAGGTGATATTCAGAGCCCATCCACAGTGGTGTATGCAGCCATTAATACAGTATCTCACAAAAGTGAGTACACCTCTCACATTTTTGAAAATATTTTATTATATTCTTTCATGTGACAACACTGAAGAAATTACACCTTGCTACAATGTAAAGTAGTGAGTGTATAACTTGTATAACAGTGTAAATTTGCTGTCCCTTCAAAATAACTCAACACACAGCCATTAACCACTTGCTTACTGGGCACTTAAACCCCCTTCCTGCCCAGGCCAATTTCTTTCTCGTACATCACGGGACACAGAGCGACATAGTCATTACTAATGGGTTATATAGATACCGTCAGGTGCTGGCACTGGCAACTTCCAAAACCGGAAGTACCCTCCCCTATATAAGCCCCTCCCATCCGGGAGCACCTCAGTTTTTTGCCAGTGTCTAAGGTGTTGGCCAAGAAGAAACATGTGTTTTTCACTGAGCTTGCGTACAGGTTCTTTTGGGCCTCAGTAAGCTATTCCGGATCCGACCAAAAAAGCTTCATAGCTAAACGGTCGGTACCCGGGCCTTGCAGAGAAGAGCAAGGTTCTGCCTGTAATGCTTCTCTTAGGAGAGCTGGACCCTGGGATCCAGAGCTCTGGTCATACCCACGACCAAGATGTTTTCTGTGCAGGGTGCTATACAGGTCCAGGGGAGTGGAATCCTTGGGAACCCGGTCCCTGAAGGTTTGATTACAATGCCTGCCGTGATAGGTGAAGTTTGGGCTTTTGTGGACCAAACAAAGTCCTGCGGCGGGGAACAGGTAAGTGGGGGCCCCCAGGAACTTGGTTCTATTGGGGGACCCCCAAGCCTAATTTGTCTTTCTGTCTGTTACCTAACGGTATTCCCGCTAATATCTGTGCATGCCTGTAACTACTAAAAAAATGTAATAATTTTTAATGGTGGTCAAGAAAAAAAAAAAAAAAAAAGAATGTTTTTTTATATATGTTTAGTATATTAAACTGCGGTACCTGTGTTTGTCCACTAGAGGCCGCTGTGGAATGTTTTTCTTGTCATATGGACTAGTTTCTTCTCAGAGAGCAAAGTCCAGGCAGCTGGTGAGTTCTCCTACAGGAAACTGTTTCCTATGCCATGTTGCAGTGTTCGTCTATCCCCCGGCCTGCGGCAAAGGGGGCCCTGGCTCCTGTCCCTGGTTTCCATGTTTGAAAATTAGCGCCGAGGCGCACGTGGCCGCGCGCGTGCGCGTGCACGCGCCTCTATATATAGAGGTGGCCGGAAAAAGGGGCGGGGCCTGGGGGATGACGCTCTGTGCGCGCCGCAGTGCTTCTGCGCATGTGCGGGCGTCCCAGCAGGTTTTTAAAAAGCCACATTATTGCAGTAAGCTGGCTATGAAGTACAGAGACAGAGCTGGCAACATTTAAAGGCATACAGCAAGCGGTTGATACAGGCATCCCCTAGAAAGGCACATTAGTAGACACCAACTGTGATATAGCAGCAATTGTGCTAGACTATTCTCAGTAAAAGAGGTGTATTACGGCTGGAATACCTCAGCTTTAGGCTTAGGAATATGCCGTCCAGTAGCTCCGGAACTGAATCTTCCAGGAAGCGAAGGGGGTCTCATCGGGCTCTGAGGATCTTGGGCATACTCCTGCTGCACCAGTCTCCCCTGAAGTTCAGAGGTAAGTGACCGTAGAGACCCCGCAGGGGTACTTGGTACTGTGGCTGTCCTCAGTCACCTGCTCCTGTGTATGTAACAGAGGAGGTTTTTTCCTCAGCTCTGGGAGGATTAGAGAGAGATTGTCAAAATTTATCGCTGCCTCCCTGTCAGGGAAAGCACGCCCGATCTCCGTCTCCTCCTTCAGAGTGCCTGTTAGCAGAGCAACAGTCCCATACAGGGATCGACCTGCCTGAAGGGGATCAGGATAAGGTTGATTCTGTTATAGAGGAATCAACAGTGGGGGAACCCTTTCTCAGCATCTCAAGCTGAAAGATTATGGGTTCAGTCTCTGACTAACATGGTCCGATCAGCATTTAAAAATGCACCTTGCGGAACCATCAACCACTACTGTATCCTCGTTGGGGTCGCTAGAAGCCCCCAGACTGTTTGTTCTTTTCCACTTCACCCTTTACTGAAAGGGCTCATTTACCAGGATTGGGAACGTCCTGAGAAAATATTTATTCCCCCAAGAGATTTCCGGTGGTCTATCCCATGGAGGATAAGTTCATCAAAAAAAAAAATGGAAGGTCCCTACAGTGGACGCAGCCATCTCTTGTATGTATAAATCACTGACATGTCCAGTGGATAATGTCCAAATGTTCAAGAACCCAATAGATAAAAGATTGGAGTCCTTATGAAAATCTGCTTGGTGACACAACCAGCAGTAGCAGCTATTGGGGTCTGCTAAGCAGTGAAGGATCAGTTGAAACAGGTCTTGAGGGACTTGACAGATCAGCAGGCTTTGCCCTAGCTGATCTACCTAGAGCCTTAGGCTTTGCGGTTGACGCCATAGAGGATTCAGTCCATCAGGCCTCCCGCCTTTCGCTGTCTATAGTACATATGCGTAGGCTCCTATGGCTCAAAAACTGGTCTGCTGAAGCTCCCTGTAAAGAATGGCTGGTTAGCGTCCCATTTCATGGTGAACGCTTATTCAGGGAAAACCTGGACAAATATCCAGAAAATTTCCAGCGGTAAAAATACGCTCTTGCCGGTTAAAAGCAGAGTTAGAGGTCCCTCTTTAAGAGGCCTGCTTCTCCAGTCCCTGGGGCATCGGCTGTGTAACAGTTCCGACGGCCTCCTCGGTCAAATCCCGGGGGTAAAAAACAGGGACAGTAGCAGGGTAATGAGAAACCCTGGGTCAGGGGAGGTACAAAACCTCCCCCAAAGTTAAATTCATGAAGCCCCCACTCAGTCGGGTGGGGGGAGGACTCCAGTTGTTCGCAAGAGACCTGGCGGGACACGATCAAGACAGATAGGTGCTCTCCGCAGTAGGTTTGGGATACAGTTTGGAGTTAAAAGACTCTCCTCCTTCCCATTTTTGAGGTCAAACGTGCCAAGGGATCCCCGGAAGAGAGAGTCCCTCCTGTTGGCACTAGAACAACTATTGCTCCAAGGAGTAATTATGGAGGTTCCCCTGGAAGAATGAGGGTTCGGGTTTTACTCAAACCTCTTTACAGTCCCGAAGCAAACGCGGACGGGAGGCCCATATTAATTCTAAAAGGGCTATACAAATTCCTGTATATCAGGACTTTCCGATGGAGTCGATCCGATCGGTGGCCACTGCCCTACAAGGGGAGGATTGGTTAGCCACGATCGACATCAAAGATGCTTATTTGCACATTCCCATCTTTCCAGTCCACCAAAAATTTCTACGCTTTGCAGTAGAAGGGCGCCATTTTCAGTTCAGAGCCTTACCCTTCGGTTTGGCCACAGCACCACGAGTGTTTACAAAAATTCTGGCCCTTTATTGGCCAATCTAAGAACACAAGGTGTAATGATAATGGCATATCTGGATGACTTGTTGCTGATAGACCACTCAGTGAAAAAACTAGACGTGGTCGTTCACAAGACGATCAAGTATCTGGAATCTCACGGTTGGATTATCAACCGAGACAAGTCAGCCCTAAAAACCAGTCAAAAGTCTGGAATACTTGGGGCTAAGGTTGGATTCAGGCCAGAGAAAAATATTCTTGCCTCGAGGAAAGGTGTTGTCTTTGAAAGATTTGATCCACTTAGTGGGTACAAAAAAGACAGCCGTCCATACGCCTGTATATGAGGCTGCTGGGAAAAATGGTGGCATCATTCGAAGCAGTACCCTACGGTCAATTCCATTCAAGGAATTTGCAAGGGGCCATACTGTCAGCCTGGAACAAAAAAGTTCAGGCCCTAGACTTACAATGTCCTTGTCCCCTTCCGTTCGCAAGAGCCTCCGTTGGTGGTTGGTTCCCCAGAATCTGGAAAAAAGGAAATCCTTCAGTCCGATTTCTTGGAAGGTGGTCACTACAGATGCCAGCCTTATAGGCTGGGGAGCAGTACTGGAGCAATAGTCTCTACAGGGCAGATGGTCGGATGCAGAAAAGGCCCTGCCCATCAATCTCTTAGAGATACGAGCAGCCCGGTATGCCCTAGTAGCATGGACATCCAAACTCCAAGGGTCCCCTGTCAGAATGCAATCAGACAATGCCACAGCAGTGGCATATATCAATCATCAGGGGGGCACCAGGAGTCGTGCAGCCCAGAGGGAAGTAAATTACATCCTGAAATGGGCAGAAAAATATGTCCCAGCCATATCTGCGGTATTCATTCCAGGAGTGGAGAATTGGAAGGCGGACTTTCTAAGTCGCCAGCAATTAGGCCCAGAGGAAGGGTCCCTTCACCCCGAGGTTTTCTGGACAATATGTCAGCGGTGGGGAACACCGGATGTAGATCTTCTAGCATCCAGATTCAACGCAAAGGGGGACAGGTTTGTCTCTCGGACAAGGGATCCCCTAGCTTGCAGCTCGGATGCCCTAGTGTTCCCTTGGGATCAGTTCAAGCTGATATATGCATTCACACCGCCACAATGGTTACCTCGATTACTCCGCAGAATCAGGGTAGAAAAGAAACCGGTGATTCCGGTGGCTCCAGCGTGGCCCCGAAGAGCGTGGTACGCGGAGATTGTAAAATTTCAGTGGGGAGTCCTTGGACTCTCCCACGTCGTCCGGCTTTCGCAAGGACCGATATACCACCCTTCCTTACCAGCCCTAGGTTTGACGGCCTGGCTATTGAAGCCCACATTCTAAAAAAGAGAGGGCTCTCTAATGCTGTGGTATCTACCATGATCAATGCCAGGAAGCCGGTATCCAGGCAGATCTACTGTAGAATCTGGAAGGCGTACATCGCGTGGTGTGAGGCCAAGAAATGGCATCCACATAAGTACGTAATAGGTAGGATTCTGGACTTCCTACAGTGGGCTGTAGATAGGAAGCTTGCCTTGAGTACTATCAAGGGTCAGATTTCGGCCTTGTCAATATTTTTTCAAAGGCCCTTGGCTTCGCATTCACTAGTCAAAGCCTTTATACAAGGAGTGATGCGTATTAGTCCTCCGGTTAATATTCCCATATGTCCATGGGATCTAAACTTGGTTCTGTCGGTTCTACAGAAACAACCATTTGAACCATTACAGCATATTTCCTTGGTGCTTCTCACCAGGAAATTGATTTTTCTAGTAGCCATTTGTTCGGCTAAAAGTGTATCGGAATTAGCAGCTATGTCCTGTAAGGAGCCATATCTGGTTATCCATAAGGACAGAGTAGTGTTACGTCCTCATCCAGCCTTTCTTCCTAAGGTGGTATCGAGTTTTCATTTGAACCAAGATGTGGTTCTTCCTTCTTTTTTCCCCAAGCCTACTTCGGTAGAGGAAAAGTTATTGCATTCTTTGGATGTAGTAAGAGCAGTTAAAGCTTATCTAAAAGCCACTGCTCAGATTCGCAGAACGGATACTTTGTTTATTCTGCCGGAAGGCCCCAGAAAGGGTCAGGCAGCGTCAAAATCTACTTTAGCCAAGTGGATTCGACAGGTCATAATACAAGCCTATAGCTTGAGAAGTAGACCGCCTCCGTTCAAAGTTAGGGCGCACTCCACGAGAGCAGTTGGAACTTCATGGGCAGTGCATCACCAGGCCTCCCTGGCTCAAGTCTGTAAGGCCGCAACATGGTCTTCAGTACACACGTTTACTAGGTTCTACCAGGTGGACGTTAGAAGTCAGGAGGATGTTGCCTTTGGGCGCAGGGTGTTGCAGGCCGCAAAAGATCCTCATGTCTGATAGCGCTCAGCTTATATATGGTGTATCCCCCCCCTCATTTGGCATTGCTTTAGGACATCCCATTAGTAATGACTATGTCGCTCTGTGTCCCGTGATGTACGAGAAAGAAAATAGGATTTTTATAACAGCTTACCTGTAAAATCCTTTTCTTGGAGTACATCACGGGACACAGAGCTCCCGCCCCTCTTTAGGGACACTTATTGCTTTGCTACAAAACTGAGGTGCTCCCGGATGGGAGGGGCTTATATAGGGGAGGGTACTTCCGGTTTTGGAAGTTGCCAGTGCCAGCACCTGACGGTATCTATATAACCCATTAGTAATGACTATGTCGCTCTGTGTCCCGTGATGTACTCCAAGAAAAGGATTTTACAGGTAAGCTGTTATAAAAATCCTATTTTTCAGCACTGTCGCACTTTGAATGACAATTGCGCGGTCATGCAACACTGTACCCAAATTACGTTTTTATAATTTTTTTCACACAAATAGAGCTTTCTTTTGGTGGCATTTAATCACTGCTGTTTTTTTTTTGTTTTGTTTTTTGGTAAAAAATTAAAAAGACCAAAAAATTTGAGTTTGTTATAAAAATTTGAAAACAGGTAATTTGTCTCCTTCATTGATGTGCGCTGATGAGACCGCACTGATCAGCGGCACTGATAGGTGGCACTAATGGGCACTGGTAGGTGACACTGATAATGAGGCACTGGTAGGCATTGATACATGGCATGGCACTGATATGCACCTGTAAGTGGCACTGGTGGGCACTGGCAGGTGGCACTGGAGGGCACTGTATAGCAGCAGTGCCTCTCCCTGTTCGGGACCGATGTCCCTCTGTCAGAAGCCGATTACCGATCTTCTGTTTACATCACGTGATCAGTTATCAATGGCTGACAGCTGATCACGTGGTAAGGGGCCGGGGGGGAAGCTAGCGCGGGCGGGAGGAGGTTAATGTCTTAACCGCTGGCAACAAACGTGAGTACACCCCTAAGTGAAAATGTCCAAATTGGGCCCAATTAGCCATTTTCTTTCCCCAATGTCATGTGACTCGTTAGTGTTACAAGGTCTCAGGTGTGAATAGGGACCAGGTGTGTTAACTTTGGCGTTATCGCTCTCACTCTCTCATACTGGTCGCTCAAAGTTCAACATGGCACCTCATGGCAAAGAACTCTCTGAGGATCTGAAGAAAATAATTGTTGCTCTAATAAAGATGGCCTAGGCTATAAGAAGATTGCCAAGACCCTGAGAAGAAGTTGAGTGCACGTGCTCAGCTTCATATACAGAGGTTGTCTTTTAGAAATAGGCGTATGAGTGCTGCCAGCATTGCTGCAGAGGTTGAAGGGGTGGGGGGTCAGCCTGTCAGTGCTCAGACCATATGCTGCACACTGCATCAAATTGGTCTGCATGGCTGTTCTTCCAGAAGGAAGCCTCTTCTAAAGACGATGCACAAGAAAGCTCACAAAAAGTTTGCTGAAGACAAGCAGACTAAGGACATGGATTACTGGAACTATGTCCTGTGGTCTGATGAGACCAAGATAAACTTATTTGGTTCAGATTGTGTCAAGCGTGTGTGGCAGCAACCAGATGAGGAGTACAAAGACAAGTGTGTCTTGCCTACAGTCAAGCATGGTGGTGTCATGGTCTGGGGCTGCATGAGTGCTGCTGGCACTGAGGAGCTACAGTTCATTGAGGGAACCATGAATGCCATAATGTACTGTGACCAGGGCCGTTTGAAGGAATTTGGGGGCCCCAAGCAAAATGGACATGGAGGCCCCCCCGCACGCATGCACGCAAAGCCTACAGAAACCACAGCATAGCCATACAGTTCAAGTTCACCCACACCCCTGTGTTCTTCTTACTCCTTCCCATCAAATGCAGCCACTGTGCCCCATCAAATGCAGCCACTGTGCCCCATCAAATGCAGCCACTGTGCCAATAAAAATGCAGCCACTATTGCCCATCAAATGCAGCCACTGTTGCCCATCAAACGCAGCCACTGTTGCCCATCAAATGCAGCCACTGTGCCCCATAAAATGCAGCCACTGTGCCCATCATATGCAGCCACTGTGCCCCATCAAATGCAGCCACTGTGCCCATCAAATGCAGCCACTGTGACACCACCTCCGCACACGGACACCTAAATAGGGGGTAGGCACGGTGGCCATGGATAGATTCCTGCAAGGCAGGAATCTATCAATTTTACATATAGGGGGTGGCATGATGGAGGGGGCAGCACCTTTAATGGACAGGCCACCACTGCACTGGTGTGCTGGCGGTTTTCCATAGCTGCAGTCCCTCAGACTTCTTTTAGGTTGTGCGTTTTTGCTGCATTTTCTGGAATTGCACCAAAGATGCACCATGCAGGACTTTTTGTGCACTTTCAGAACATGCAGCAAAAAATGTACAACCTAATAGAAGTCTATGGGACCGGGGGTAACATGCAGGAAGACAGTGCCAGTACACCAGCATTGCGGCCAAACTGCAGCATGCCAGCATGAACCCACATCAAAAAACATAGGAGGGCAAGAAACTGTCACAGGCTGCACTGCTGCAGTGCTAGTAATATCAGGCTGCTAGTAATATGCAGAGAGGGGGGAGAGAGCAGGAAGGGAGGGAGGAGAAGTTCACTTGTCACTTACTTGGTGGCAATGGACAGTCCCAGGAGGCTCACTTTTTTTTATTTTTATTTTTTATTTTTTTAAGGCTTTGGATGCCGAGGCGACTGCTCTGTTTTAACTTTCCCGCCCACACATCTTCTTCACAGACAACACACGAGCTGCCAGGAGTGTGGGTGGGGAAAGAAAGAGCAGATCAACCCAGCCTCTGATAGAGCTTCGTGTGGAGGAGGGAGGGGCTGGGCTGAACTCTGTAACACACAGACTGTCAGCCCAGAACAGAGCTCATCGCTGCAGTACCCGGCCGGACTGACGGGAGGAAGAGGAGCTCAGCCACGCTACAGCATGGGAAGGGGAAGTTGGGGGCCCCAGGCCAGCTCGGGGCCCCAAGCAATTGCTTGTTTTGCCTGTCCTGCAGTGACGGGCCTGACTGTGACATACTGAAGCAGAGCATGATCCCCTCCCTTCAGAGACTGGGCCGCAGGGCAGTATTCCAACATGTGAAAAATGGAGAGAAAAATACCTGATTCACAGGGGAATATGATGAAAGTACAGATAATATGGCCAACTGGTTGATACGGTGGTAAATAACAACTGGGATCCTCCTAAACCAAATTAACTGAGCAATAAACAGGGGGTGTTGGAAAAGGGTTCCAACCAAGGGTTTATATGGTGGATCGACCACAACACAGCTGGTTAATTTAGAGACTTTATTGATTGAAGAGTTAATCCCAGAGTTGCGTAACAACATAAGGAAGAATGGATTCTTCCAACACATGTGCAGAACATGAAACACAAAGAAACATACATGTAACACAACAGGCTAAAAATAGGACAGGCGAACCGGACCTACTACCACTCTAAATATTCCTCAATGGCCATAATAAATGTGGATATGCACCCCGTGTATATAGCACTCAATTTTGAGGGAAACCAGCTATGAATATAAATTATATAGGGCAACTATGTAATATATATATATATATATATATATATATATATATATATATATATATATTTATTTTTGGCAAAACAGGTCACAAAGTTTCAAAAGGAGATGACCTATATGGTGTATTGAAAAAAATAAAATAAAGAGGAGAGAAGGGATTGAGGTGATGAAACTTATTATAGAGGAGGAAAGAGACCAACTGACAACATTGCAAACGGCAATTTCAGAGAGTGGGCTTAAGCTTGAGCCCTTCAAAGATACTCCTGAATTTGAAAAGCTTAATGACACATTGAAAAGAGAGGTGGAAAAAACACAAAAAAATTTAAAAAATACCAAACAAAGTAAATTCAAACGCGACCTAGACGACTGGGCAAAGGGAGAAATATTTGACCTGACTACCAAAGCTCAAAGAGGTCGTTCTCGCCAGAGAAGACAGTATTCCCAATCAGGCACCGAAACCAGTGCCCAGTCCTCTGGAAGCGAAGAAGATATTCCACACTCAGTCTCTTTTTTAGACAAAGAACCACCGAAACAGGAGGGCCCACCACCAATCAAATGGATTCTCAGGGGAAACAGAGCAGGGGGAACCGGAGGAGGAAAAAATCGAGGAGGGGGAGGAGGTCAGTGCAACGATCAAACAGTCCGGAGGAGTCAGAGGCGACACCGATAGTAGTCCCTGACTCTGATCTAACGGACGACCAAAAAGTAGTAAATTTATCTGACTTCTCACTGGAGCAATATCATATTGATCTACTGAGTCGAGGCCTGTCCTTCTCCCCCTCCATCGATATGGACCACTTCGAGACTTTCAAAGATTTGAACTTATTTCTGAGAAGAGTTTTCTTTAAATCATTATTTACAGAGAGTACCATCCAGGCTACACCCCCCCCCCCGAGTCACTAAATTTAGATGAAAAGTTGGCCCTAATCCAACTTGAATCCCTCCTAGAAGAGGGTGACCCCTCCTACAGCGATGATGATAATGATGAGTCTGATACAGTCAAACGTAAAGCTAAGCTCAGGATACGTTCAACCAATATGCCTCAATTAAAAAAAAAAACAAATTGGGGTCTTCATGGACCTGGTCCAGGAAGATATGTCTAAACTAAATTGGCATATCAAATCTAATGACAATCTGACTCTTCTTGAAAATAAGGGCCTAGAAGAGCTACGCAAGACGGACACAATAGTTATAAAACCTAGTGACAAAGGAGGCAATATTGTCCTCCTCTCTACAGCCATGTATGAGAAGGAGGTACAACGTCTCCTCTCACATGCGTCTACCTACAAAAAACTGGACTATAATCCCTTCCCCACTCTTGTGGAACTGATAAATGATAAACTGAAGTGGGCAGCAGACGAGGTCCTCATCTCTAAGAAGGAGCTTGAATTTCTCAAGGTGGGGGACTACAATACCCCCACCTTCTACATAATGCCCTAAGATTCATTAGAATCGGGAAAATCCGCCCGGTCGCCCGATTGTATCTGCCATCAAAGGCCCACTTGAACGGATAGGCAAATACATCGATAGCCTGATAAAAGATCTTGTTAAAGAGCTCCCCTCCTATGTCCAGGACACAGGAGATGTGCTTAGACATATTAAAAATCTGTCCATCCCAGACGGGGCACTCCTCATCAGCATTGACATGGAGTCACTGTATACGTCCATTCCCCACGAGTGGGGCCTCCTTGCTGTCTACCACTTCCTAGAGTCGAGATTTCCTCATATGGCTATTCAAAATGAGTTTATCCTGGAGCTGCTGGAATTAGCATTGAAGAACAACTTCTTTCAATTTGGGCTGGTGGGAAGCCGACACCGTGTTTACTTCCTCGATGTGCGTGGCTGAGGTACATTGATGACATATTCATGGTATAGAGCGGCACCACCATGCAATTTACACAATTCATATGTGAGCTAAACGCGAACACACGTAATCTGTGTTTTACTTACGTATCGGATCCTCACAAAATTACCTTTCTGGATCTGAGAATTCAGGTCCAATCAGGTGGACTCACCACACAAACTTTCAGGAAGCCTTCGGCAGCTAATACGCTACTTAGGGCAGACAGCCATCACCCGACTTCCCTCAAAAGAGGCATCCCAGTGGGGCAGTTTTTACGGATTCATAGAAACTGCTCCGATGAGGAAGACTACCGTAGGGAATCTAAAGGTCTCTATCAACGTTTTCGGGAAAGGGGATATGGTCATCGAACGTTACGTACGGCCATGAGAATGGCCAGCCAAGGTTCGCGTGACGAGCTATTACTGCCAAAACCCCAAAATCAGTCTATACTAGATGGACCAGTCAGGTTTATAACACCCTTTGGTCAACAATGGCACCAAGTTAGGTCGGTGCTATCTGAGCACTGGCACATAATCACCGGGTGCAAATGCCTGAAGGGGATTGTTGGACCTAGACCTCTGATGACTGCTAGACGTGCTAAAAATCTCAAAGACGAACTTGTAAGTAGTGAATACATACGCCCCAGTAATAAAAATTGGCTGACAGATATGCCATGTCTCACTGGCATGTTTCCTTGTGGACACTGTGGTATGTGCCGGTTTGTTGAGAAGACCAGGTCCTATAGGAACTCAGCCTCTACAGAGACTTTTGAGATTAGGTCTTTTATCAACTGCGGCACATCGCGTGTCCTATACATTTTGGAGTGCCCATGTCACCTGCTCTATGTGGGCAAGACCAAACGTCAACTTAGGGTACGCTTTGCGGAGCACCTTAAGAGCATACGTCTAAAGGAAGACATTTCCTTAAACATCACGATGGAAAGTCACTCGGTCTACGGGTAAAGGGCTTTTTTGCCCTCAAACTCCCAGATAGACGTGGTGACTTTGATACAGTCCTGATAAAACATGAAAAATCATGGATCTTTCGGCTTCAGACTCTCCAACCAAAAGGTCTCAATACGGAAATGAGCCTAAAGGTTTTTCTTGAGTCATGAGTCAGAAGGTCTCCTCTGAATCATAAAAAATCTATCTAGACAATACCTTAATCATTTCCTATTGTACTCCCCTATGTAGTTCAGCTGACCCCCTCTCCATGTATCTATCTCTCTTTGCCGTTTTCCTCAATAGATGCGACTATGTACCTATCTAACATGCAGCAAATAGACCCCTGAGGTTTCTATGTAATATACAGGATGATCTTACCTCTTTGACGGCTGTCAAAGCACATATTGAATTATTAGTAGTCCTGGGCTATAGATATATTACCCTAGACTAGACGACCTGTGACTATTAGGCCTAAACAACCATAAAAACAGTAAATAAGGAATAATAATCTAATTCTAGAACCTGCTATTAGCTACTACCCATAGTTCCTATATGTACACAGAACTAGGAGCTCTTGACACCACAGGACTAGTCTCAATTCAAGTCTTGAACCTCCAGTAACTTAGCGCGATAGCTATCAGATTAGATGATCAGGGACAGTAGGCTAGAATAATTACAAAAACCAAAAAATAAATAATAATAATAATTAATATCTAAAGCCTGCATAAGTGACTACCCATAGCTTCTACTTGTATAAGACAACAGGAGCTCCTGTTGCTATATGACTAGTTTTAATCTGCTTGTGACGTAAACTTAGGAGAGTTCCCTATCTATGCATCACACCATCAGCCCTTAATTTGTCTGTAGCACATGATAGGCTGGGTTTGTAGCGTTAGCAGTGTAACCCTGAAATGGGGTTCTTAATTTACACTATTATGTCAGGCACTAGATTTGATAAATAATATATACGGCCATAATTACCAGAGCAATATCTGTATTTCTACCACATTACAAGAATTGATCATTAAAACTAGCCTGTGGCATTGGCCTTACAATTATTAATTAATTTCTTAATCTATTAATTTCTAAATAGACACGGGTAATCATTGATGCATAGATACCACTGAAGGGGTCACAGACTATTTCCTGCAGTTTGCCAATGTTTCTTTATTATTTATTATTTTTGAGTAACCTTTTCAACCCAATCAGTTTTTTTACTACACAAGAAACTTTTAACTAAATTTCATTGATGAAACCACTAGATGGTGCTATTTCTCTATTCAGCGTGAGCAAGCTCATGATTGGCGTATCATTGCTATTTAAGACGAGCTTTAACTACACGCTGGCACGTCCAGATGAAGTGACGGTCAACGTCACGAAACGTGTCATGTCCTGTTAGGACAGACGATCACAGGACTTCCCCCTCTTCGTCCTCATTTTGCCTCTGCTTCCACCCCGCAGCTACTATGGAAACCCTATGAACCTTGTGCCTGATTGAAATTTATTGAAACTGGAGTATCTTTTGCCCCCAGTGGCCAGAGCCGCATACTACTTCCAGCCAGCCTCTCTTGGGTGATTCCCAGTGACTTTTAGTCTCAGCGTCAGCCTACGCCTTCTGACGTTGGTCACATGACACAAACATCAGGAAACTCGTGTTGAGACCCTACGTGACCTGACGGTACACGCTGCTACAGCTAGACAGCTGACTCTACTAACCTGGGACGGCGGATGCCCCCTCACGCACCGCGAAGGGACCCAGAGTGAATGTCAGGCTATCGCTGGATTGGGACACATACTGAGATATCTCCCCTACTGCAGGATCACTGCTACGAGGACATATCGAGGCATCCAGATGACCGAAGGGTAAGCCATTGAACCAATTACGCTACCCGATATCTCTATACCACATCTGAGCCTTGTGATTTTGCCCCATGTTGATACCTCCAGTTTACTTATGCGGATGGCCTCTATACTAGGGTCACAGTTAACTACCTAGCCGTTCTTTCTCCAGTCCACTTCACCAGCAATCATGGTCTGCTAACCAGTGGCCGGTGAATCTGTGACTATACCATTAGACTTTGAAAGAAGGAACAATGATACTGTTTGATACATGTTGGTCTAAAGACTTTTCAGGCTGATGCCAGATGTTATACCTTTATCAATACTACAGCACTATCAATCAGTCCTGGATTTCCATGAACCTTCTCTCCTCTTTTTTTTTCAATACACCATATAGGTCATTTCCTTTTGAAACTTTGTGACCTGTTTTGCCAAAAAAACAATATATATATATATATATATATATATATATATATATGCACATGTATATTACATAGTTGCCCTATATAATTTATATTCATAGCTGGTTTCCCTCAAAATTGAGTGCTATATACACGGGGTGCATATCCACATTTATTATGGCCATTGAGGAATATTTAGAGGTGTAGTAGGTCCGGTTCGCCTGTCCTATTTTTAGCCTGTTGTGTTACATGTATGTTTCTTTGTGTTTCATGTTCTGCACATGTGTTGGAAGAATCCATTCTTCCTTATGTTGTTACGCAACTCTGGGATTAACTATTCAATCAATAAAGTCTTTAAATTACCGGCTGTGTTGTGGTCGATCCACCATATAAACCCTCGGTTGGAACCCTTTTCCAACACCCCCTGTTTTTTGCTCAGTATTCCAACATAACGGCCCCAAACACACCTCCAAGACGACCACTGCCTTGCTGAGGATAAAGGTGATGGACTGGCCAAGCATGTCTCCGGACCTAGACCCTATTGAGCATCTGTGGGGCATCCTCAAACGGAAGGTGGAGGAGCACAAGGTCTCTAGCATCCACCAGCTCCGTGATGTCATCATGAAGGAGTGAAAGAGGACTCCAGTGGCAACCTGTGAAGCTCTGGTGAACGCCATGCCTAAGAGGGTTAAGGCAGTGCTGGAAAATAATGGTGGCCAAACAAAATATTGACACTTTGGGCCCAATTTGGACATTTTCAATTAGGGGTGTACTCACTTTTGTTGCCAGCAGTTTAGACATTAATGGCTGTGTGTTGTTGTTTTGAGGGGACAGCAAATTGACACTGTTATACAAGCTGTACACTCACTAATTTACATTGTAGCAAAGTGTAATTTCTTCAGTGTTGTCACATGTGAGGGGTGTAATTTACTTTTGTGACATACTGTAAGATACAGTGCCAAAAAAAAATAAAGTGACACCACTTCTACAAATAGCTTGGTTAGTGGTAATAGTTTTAAAGTAAAACAAATATTAGGCTCATTGTCAAAAGCCACACCCACCAACATGCAGCAATGTGTTTTTCAGAAAAATCACAATGCTGAAAAAAATTAATTAGAATATTACAGTGAAAAAGCCTGGGTGGCAGGAGTCACCTTTTGGAGGGCAGCTTCATTTCTCAGCCACTAGACAGCTGTAAAACTTGCTGGAGCAAGAACAGCCAAACTGAACTTATTTTTTAGTAGCTTTGGCCAAGCTTTTTTTTTTATTTTTTTTTTTTTAACAACATGGTTTCTTGGGTCAATTTAGTTGCAGGTTTTAAAAGAAATTAAATGCTTCTGTGCACCAACCAACGGATTGTGGCAAACCTAGATACCAAAAAACGAGCTTGTTATGTATTAAGTCAGGTAATGTAAATGTTGCTCTCCCTATTAGCTGCTACTACCCCAATTCATCAAATAGAGGCATGCCATGATTTTTCTAAATATTAAATGGCACCAACATGATAATAGGTTGTGAAAAAATGTAAGCGTGACAGCTGCCCCTTTACGTGTGAAACACACTATTAATCAAAACCAAACATATAAAGTAGGCGCTTGGATGTAAACTTGTGATATGTGTTTAACCACTTAAGCCCCGTACCATTTTGGCTGGTTAATGACCAGGCCCCTTTTTGCGATTCGGCACTGCGTCGCTTTAACTGACAATTGTGCGGTCGTGCGACGTGGCTCCCAAACAAAATTGACGTCCTTTTTTCCCCACAAATAGAGCTTCTTTTGGTGGTATTTGATCACCTCTGCGGTTTTTATTTTTGCGCTATAAACAAAAATAGAGCGGCAATTTTGAAAAAAATGCATTATTTTTTACTTTTTTCTATAATAAATATCCCCCAAAAATATATTTTAATTTTTTTTTTCCTCAGTTTAGGCCGATACGTATTCTTCTACATATTCTTGGTAAAAAAAATCGCAATCGGTGTTTATTGATTGGTTTGCGCAAACGTTATAGCGTTTACAAAATAGGGGATAGTTTTATGGCATTTTTATTAAAAAAATTTTTTACTAGTAATGACAGCGATCAGTGATTTTTTTCGTGACTGCGACATTATGGCGGACACATCAGACACTTTTGACACATTTTTGGGACCATTGTCATTTTCACAGCGATCAGTGCTATAAAAATGCACTGGTTACTGTGAAAATGACACTGGCAGTGAAGGGGTTAACCACTAGGTGGCGCTAAAGGGGTTAAGTGTGCCCTGATGAGTGTTTCTAACTGAGGGGGGGTTGGGCTCCGTGTGACATGACACCGATCTCCGCTCCGAGTACACGGAGCCGAGATCCATGTCATTGTCACTAGGCAGAGCAGGGAGATGCTTGTTTACACAAGCATCTCCCTGCTCTATGCCTCCGTGAGACGATCGCCGGGATCCCCGCAGTCCGACTCACGGGGAAGGTAGCAGGGTCGTGAGCGCGCCGCCGGCGGCTCACGCGCGACCCCCACGTCAGGCAGTTAAAGGGGACGTACAGGTACGTTGATGTACCTGTACGTGCCATTCTGCCGACGTATATCTACTGGAGGCGGTCGGCAAGTGGTTAAACAAACTTATATATTCAACATTATGACATTGATTAATATCCTCAAAATGCCCTATAAATATCAACCTTATAGGGTGAAAAACGTTTAACACAAAAATCAATTCCAGATCAATATAAAACTTGTGGAAAAAAAATGAATAAGCAAGAAAAGCCAACAAATAATAAACAAAAACCACAAGTCCTTTATATTTAGCAACAAAGTCCAATATTTGAGCCAAAGGAAAATGGCAGAGTAATTGAGCAACACGGTTTTATTAAAATTCCCTTTAAAATTTCATCCCACAGTTCATGCGCTTACATGTAAAAGTGCCCAGACCGGCACCAGCTCGATCGGCATATCTAGATGAAAAATAACCAAAGCTCTGTCAAGTTGTTCAGTGTGCAGTTTGGGATCATTACACAGGATCCCCCCAGTGTTAGGACATGATTCTTCGAATTGACCAGTGCTGATCATTAAACTGTGTGATGAAATACAGCCCTTTTCTGGGGGGCAAAGCGGCCTTACGATGATTATGTTTAAAGGAATTTTGTTCTAAGGGATTCTATAAGGTCTGATATGTTGAGATGGCCCGGTCTATAGATTCTGCTTCATGTCCTTTGTCTAAGAACTTTTTCTTGAGAATTCACTTTGGACCATGTAGACAGCAAGGGCTATAAAGAACATTGGAGATTCACTTTGGATGATGGCAACTGTTTCTTTGCAAATAGGAATTCCCAGAGGTAGGCTTGAAATTTGTACGGAATTTGATGGTAGACTGGTCGTGGTACAATTCCAGATCCAGAAAGATGAGAGTAGAAGGGTCTGTTACAACAGTAAATTGAATGCCCAAAGGGTTGTTGTTACAGTAGCCAAAGAACTCCATGATGGTAATTGGGTCACCTTGCTAGATAATGATGATGTTATCTATATAGTGCCCGAAGTATGCCAAATGGCAGGAGAAAGGGTTGTGATCCCAGATGTAATGATCTTCCCATAATGCCATGAAGAGATTGGCATAGTTGGGGGCGAAGCTGGCTCCCATGAATTGAAAATAATTATCATGCAAAATAAATGTTGGGTCTTCCACCAGGAAATTGGCCAGGAGAGATTTGAGATGACCTTTTGTCAGAAAATATTGAACTGCGGCTAAGCCTGTTTCATGAGGTATGTTTGTATAAAGTGAGGTGATGACCAGCGAAATCCAGTGGTAATCTTCCTCCCATCTATTTGTTTCCAAAAGATGTCTGAAATCCCTGATGTAAGCTGGAAGATTCTGAACGATTGGTTGGAGGAAGCTATCAACATAATCAGACAAGTGACTCATTAGGCTATCCCAAGAGGCTACAATCGGCCTACCTGTTGGGTTTGAAAACTGTTGTGCACCTCGACAGGTGGTAAAAGTATGGGGTTGAAAATGCCTCCGGTGTGAGAAATTGTTTTTCTTTAGTATTCAGAACTCCTTCTTTCACCGCTATGTCCACCAGGCTATAGAGTTCCAATTTGTATTCTGAAAGTGCATTAGCCTTTAAGAACTGGTAGGTGGTGCTATCCAAGAGTAATCGACTCTCTCATATTGTCGTTCCTATCCTGGATGACCACTCCACGCCCTTTATCCGCCTGTTTGATTTATAATCTCAGAATTGGCTTGTAGATCTTTCAGGGCTCTTTGCTCTTGAGATGATAAATTATTGCGCTTGGTGGAATTCGGGCATAGTACTGTCAAATCCTTATATACCAAAGAATAAAAGGTCTCGACAAATGGTCCGTTAGCATAATAGGGGTTGACTTTTGAGGGGGCTTTAAGCCAGTGTGAAGTATTTCAGAATCCTCTGGGAGGTAAGCATCAGGACTACATTCCAATAGTAATTAATTTAAAATGTCCAGGTCCATATGATCTATGTACATAGAGTGAGTTTTTTCTGTGCATTATATATCATACCTATTATGTATTATCTGTCCTTTATCAGCTTTTTAATTGAATGATCATTCATCATCATCTATAGGATTATTGTCATGATTACCAGTATGATTTTTTTTACAACACTGTCTTGAAATGATACGTTTTTATAGTTGTAATGTATACATTTTGTATTTGAATATCCTTTTATTATATATTATTGACGATTCAGTTTCTTATATATTCTTCATTCATTTTCTATCTAAAGAAAATGTATTATTATATTTAGAAAGTACTACTTCTAATAAAAGATCGATCAAGAGTTCTACTGGGGT
Source organism: Rana muscosa (assembly GCA_029206835.1). NCBI lineage: Eukaryota > Metazoa > Chordata > Amphibia > Anura > Ranidae > Rana > Rana muscosa. The sequence continues at coordinate 846,961,633 of CM055116.1, forward strand.
TAATTGGTAGCCCATCCTATTTAAACCCCAGAGTATGCTAGGCTGACAAAGGAAGCAATTGGTTCTTCTGAAACATGCATACTGTGAACCACCCAACTCTGGTGCTCACACAGGGCAATCTGGTCTCCCCCCACTCGGCATTTGTTCCTGATCCATTGGGGTCCTTGGTTACAGTGTCTGGAGTCGTGGCTCCTGTCTTCACTGCTCCACTTCTGGCACCGATCATCTAGGATTTCAGTTTGGACTTTCATCTGCCTCCGTTCCACCTGTCAGCCGCAAACCTGCCCTCCGGCTCCGCTCGCTGAGCTGCCCATTGATTCTACCTGCCAGCAACCACAGCCATCCATCCATCCGGATGAGGGATCAGACACCATCTAGACTTGCCTGTGTAATTTTACACCATGTGAGTGCATTCTCATATGTTTTTATTTCAATCCTATTAAATTAAAATGCCACACTATTGTGGCTCCTGGCATATTTCTGCCCCTTCCCTCTATTTTTTTCTCTCACTTGTAGATATCGGCTCTCCTAGGCCAGTACTGAGTAGGCAGCTGAAATCCTCATAGTATTGGTCAATTTGTGTGTGTCACATTAAGATACTATGTGGTCACTCCGGGACTTGGACTATTACAAGGTATGGGCTTTATTTTGATCTGCCTCCCATTGTTTCTTTTAAAACTACTGTACTCGTTTCCCTAATCACACTTTGGAAACATTGGTCATCTAGCAACAGTTAGGAATCTTTGTGCTTGCCTCTACAAATGAGATAGCCACTAATTCCTTTATTTGCCCTTCTGTGCTCACAGCTGTAGGCCAACTTATTAACACATTACTCGGATTGGAATTGAGTGCCTAGCCCTAGAGCAAAGATCCTTTTGTTTGTTTTTTAGAGCTCACAAGGGACACCCTGCTTTCAAGTCCACCTTAACTTGATGGATAAGAAATCTGATTGCTAGAGATTGCATTCTCAAGAAAAAAAATCTTCTCCTGCGCTATTACATGCCCATTGCACTAGATTTGTGGGTGTTTCCTGTGCTTTCTGTCATCAGGCCTCTGTTGGCCAGCTATTTAAGGTCGCCACCATGTCCTTTGGTAATACCTCTTCTATGTTCTTAAGGGAAATGTCCAATCTTCTGCAGATGCAGATTTTACCTGCAAGGTTCGTGCAGCCGCACTCTGAAGTTGGGTCTTTTTACCCCAGTCTCTGATGGGCATATTAGCACAGTTCTGTTTGCCTAGTTGTTGCTCACCCTTCTCATTCGTTGATTGGGGACATCCCAGAGTCTATAAATACTTTGCCTGGGTCCTGTACTGTATGATTAAAATAAGAAGAATTTTGGCTTACCCCTAAATTCCATATCGAGTACAGTACAGGCCACCTTCCCTTCCATTCCTTGGTTACTTTTGCAGTGCTTGCTATAAAACAGAGGACTCGCCGAATGGGGTAGGGTTGTGTGCCACTGTCCAATCACCTGACGGCACAAGCCTAAATCTCAGTGTGTAGGAATACTTTGCTTTGCTGTACAGTACTCCAAGATATGGAATTGTTGAATTTAGTTAAGCCACAAGACATCATCTGCTGTCTGTGTGTTAGTATGGAGGACACGAAGAAGTCTTGAGATGTCATGATTTTGGTGAAAGAAAAGGTCCTCATGTTAAACTATTTAATCTTTAAAAATTGGTCCAGTTTTCACAGATTTAAGATTACATATGTGATATTCACATTTCCAAAAAGAAAGTGAAAAATGGTATGCTCTCCCTTCCGTAACTTTCCTTTTCTGGTGCATCTTCATGGAAGCACACAACGGGGTTAATGCTTCACCCCTAACCATAGGACAAGTTATCTATAAATTTAGCCCCGACCACGCTGATGGTCATTTACATATTTATCAGTGAGCCGCCATAAAGATGCATTCGGAAGGCAAAATTACAGAAAGGTGAGTATACAATTTTCCCTTTTCCAGGCGTATCATAGAAACACACAATGGGATTTAATCAGCACACAAAAGGGAGGTTACTGCTAACATATAAGTTAATTTAATGTTAAAAGTCCTAAAAGAAAGTATTCTTCTCCAGAATTCCACTGTTGTAACAGCAGCTGGATCAATTCTGTAATGGTTAACAAAGATGTTTCTTGCAGACCATGTTGCAGCTTTGCAGATGGTTTCGGCTTAGACCTTGGAGATTGCTGTCCATGATGCCACCCCCTCCCCTAGATGAGTGTGCCCAGACTACTGGCGTGGAAAGACCCTTGATCTTGTACAACTTCTTGATTACTATTACCAACCAAGAGGCTATGGTTCTTGTGGAGGTCTACTTCTGAGAGGCATGGAGAACAGTTGTTCTGAAGACCTATGTCTTTGAGAGCAGCAATATATGGTGTTTTAGTCCTGAACAGTCTAGAGCTGAATGAAAAAGTGCTGAGAGGATTTATAAAACTAATAGCAAATCTCACTGCAGAAAAGTGAGGGGGATTCATGGTCCATGTAGTGTTAGGATGGATACAGTGGAAATGTAGACTTTCAACATATTCCAACTCCGTCCTTTCCCCATGAAGAAAATCTAGTACATAACTTTTGGGGAAGTTGGATCAATTATTTTGTGGCCGCTGTCTCCAGGAACCTTCTCCGTTAGGCTGTAGAAGGTTTTGTTTGGGGAATGTTTTTCATCCTTCATCAGAGTATTACTGTAAGGGAGATTACTGTTTGTATTTTGCATGATAATTATTTTCAAATCATACAAGACTTCTAGCTACAAATCAGAGGGGCACGGCAATTGGAGCCAGCTTCGCCCCCAACTATGCCAATCTCTTCATGGCATTATGGGAAGATCATTACATCTGGGCTCACAACCCTTTCTTCTGCCATTTGGCATACTTCGGGCACTATATAGATAACATCATCATTATCTAGCAAGGTGACCCAATTACCATCATGGAGTTCTTTGGCTACTGTAACAACAACCCTTTGGGCATTCAATTTACTGTTGTAACAGACCCTTCTACTCTCATCTTTCCGGATCTGGAATTGTACCACGACCAGTCTACCATAAAATTCCGTACAAATTTCAAGCCTACCTCTGGGAATTCCTATTTGCAAAGAAACAGTTGCCATCATCCAAAGTGAATCTCCAATGTTCCTTATAGCCAGTTTTGTTGCCTTAGAGGCAATTGCAGCACCCTTGCTGACTACATGGTCCAAAGTGAAATTCTCAAAAATAAGTTCTTAGACAAAGGACATGAAGCAGAATCTATAGACCGGGTCATCTCAAAATATCAGACCTTATAGAATCCCCTGGTCCTTTCCCCCTGAAGAAAATCTGACACATTAACTTTTGGGGAAGTTGGATCAATTATTTTGTGGCCGCTGTCTCCAGTAACCTTCTCCCTTAGGCTGTAGAAGGTTGTGTTGGGGGAATGTTTTTCATTCTTCATCAGAGTATTACTGTAAGGGAGATTACTGTTACAGAACAACCTAGACCTGCAAGCTGCTATCTCTCAATTTCCATGCAATCAGGTTAAACTTGTCTAGGGTTGGATGTAGAAAGGGCCTTTGGCTTAGAAGGTTCAGCCTTCAGCAAGACAATGATCCCAAACACAAAGCCAAGGAAACTCTCAATTGGTTTCAAAGAAAGAAAATAAAGTTGCTAGAATGGCCCAGCCAATCATCTGACTTCAATCCAATAGAAAATCTATGGTAAGAACTAAAGATCAGAGTTCATAGAAGAGGCCCACGGAACCTTCAAGATTTGAAGACATTGTGAAAAAATGGGTCAAAATCACACCTGAGCAATGCATGCGACTAGTTTCTCCATATAGGAGGCGTCTTGAAGCTGTCAATACCTACAAAGGATTTTTTTACGAAGTATTAAATACATTTCAGTTAGCGTGTTCAATACTTTTTCCCTGTGTCATTCCATTTTATTACACATAACTTAAAGTGTTACTAAACCCAGTAATATGAAAATAGTTCATCTGCCCACCTACAGTGCCCACAGCTTATAAATCATATTTTTACATTAAAATACTGCCACTATATACCGTATTTTTCCATGTATAAGACGCCCCCCACTTTTCCAACCCAAAATCAAGAAATCAATGTTTTATAGGTAAAACAGAACACATTTTTTTTTAGTAACGTTTACATACCAGTATTTTATGCAGCATATCACTTTATTCAGCCTCTGTTGCATCAATGTTCTCTTCTTCATCACTAGTTCCAGACAGAATTTCCTCAACTTCTTTTGCATCACTGCTGTCTTCTGAGTCACTGTTTATATATGTGAGATCATCCTCAGTTCCGCCAATGGCATTGCTGATTCCACATTTTTTGAAGGACTTCATAATCACCTCTTGTTTGACGCCATGCCATGAGTTTAGGACCCAGTTGCAGACCTCAGTAATGGTTGTTTTTTTCACTCTTCCTGCCGGTGTCAAGTTATCACCTGCTTTTTGCATCCATCTACTCCATTCTTCTCTCATCAGGACTTTAAATGGCTTGTTTATTGAAACATCTAGTGACTGTAGCTGACCTGTAAGTCCACCAGGAATAACTGCTAGGTATGTTCGCAAATCTGATGGAACCCTTTTAGTCTTTTCTGTTAAATGTGCTCGGAATTGATCATAGACAAGCAGAGCTGGCTTCTTTAAGAGCCCTCCAGGTCTTCTGGACCAAACCTTTGCAAACCAAATGGCCATAATGTCTTCATTCATCCACCCCTTCTCTTGAACTTGCACAATAATGCCAGGTGGTATGGTCTCTTTAGTATGGGTTTTCCTCTTAAAAATAAGCATAGGAGGCAGTTTAGTACCATCTGCACAGCATGCAAGCACAGCAGTATAGTGTGTCTTTTCATGGCCACTTGTTTTGATTGCCACTGTTTTGATTCCTTTCATATCAACAGTTCTGTTGGAAGGCACATCAAAATTGAGAGGGACCTCATCCATGTTTGCAATCTGACTTGGTTCAAAATCATATTTGTTTCTAAGTTTCTATGACATAGGAATGAAACTGTTGGATTTTATCCTCATAAACTGGTGGCATTTTCTGAGCTAACTTTGTTTGTGTTCTCATGGCCAACCCTTCTCTCCTCATGAAATTGAAGCACCATTTTGCCTTTCCTGTAAAATCAATGTTCATTTAGCTTGCAAACATTCTTGCCTGACATTGAATAAGCTTGGTTGACACACATAAGCCACTCTGGCGCTGCTCCAAAATCCAAGTCTTAAGCCTCTGCTCCAAATTTGGCAATTTTGCTGGTTTTCCTCTTAAGACCTTCTTCTTTTTTGGCATCTTAAGGAGTTGTTCTTCCTGTTTTCTCCACTGTCTGATCATACTCTCAGTGGGGGGAGGTCCAAACTGTCTCTCTGCAGCTCTATTTCCATGCTCTTTTGCATAGCTGACAACATTCAGTTTGAATTTTGCAGAATAAGACAATCGCTTACTTTTATTATTCTGTGACATCTTGGGCTCAATATGCTCCGGTCCCTGATGCATCTGCGCACTCTCCACGTCCAATGGGATCGCATCTGCACACTCTCCACCTCCTCCTCTAACTCACTAACACAAAGCTCGTGATTGGAGGAAGCCGTTCGACGACCTATGACCAGCTACGCACCCGCGCGTCTCTCTCCAAGGCTGACTGACCGTGTATAAGACGCTGCTCGATTCTCAGTCTAATTATTTTAGCAAAAAGTAGCGTCTTATACACGGAAAAATACGGTACCTTTTTGGCTGATCTGTATACCATGGTCACCATGATAACCTGCAGAGTTTGTCCAGAGCTGTGTGTTCAGGTTGGAGGAGATTTCCACCATAGCCTGTATACACGCCCACATGTGTGATGTCAATATCATGTGACCTGAGTAGCTCTAAAAATAAGGAAATGTTCTCTCCAGCATAAAAGACACAACTGAGCAAGTGCAGGTTGGCTAACCTTCCTGTGTTTTAGCTGGCCTTCCCCAGATAGACAGTGCAGGAGGGAAGGATTTATGCATATAGGATCAAAGAGCCCTTTTACACAATGCAGAGCATTAACCCCTTAAGTTCCACAGTGAGTATAACAAGCATGCTATTCTGCATATACAGACTGAGTTTAGTAGCACTTTAATTTCTGAACTTATTTGTTTTTGTATGTATGGATTGCATGGGTTGTTACCAAAATGTGGTGACAATTTAATGTCAATAGCAACTTTTAGAAAAATGGTGAAATGTTCAATACTTATTTTACCCACTGTATATTGCGAATAGATTACCCTGGGGCCAGGCCAAGATCAGTTCAGTTCTGTCAACATGGATCTGCTGTGTGTTCCTCCCTGCTTAAGGATGTATACCATCATTGTTTTCTTATGATTTCTTAGCTGTATTGTTTTTTCCATAGTAGATGAGCAAAATAACTGAAGGGCCCTGAATGCTGCCCTAACTTCCAGTCCATTTGAAACTAGTGAGGAGACATGGAAATTCAACTCTCCCTTGCTGCCAAATCTTTAGTGAGCACTCAAGTGCCGATGGCTGGCATCTCAGGTCAGTGTCACTATTGAGCCTGAAGCAATGGAGTGGTGCCTGGCTAGACTTATTTGTCTGGTCTAACCACCACCAAAGTGATTTATTTTTACTTTTTTATTCTGTGAGACATTCTGATTCGTTGGCAAAGATCCTGCGTTTTTTTTTTCAGTGTGTAAGGAACCCAGTCTGGAACTCCCACAATCACTAGTGTGCCCATCTGACTATAGGGATTGTAGAGTAGGAGAGAGTATTAAGGAGACTCAGACACTTTAATGCATTTATCCATTGCGAGCACATCATTGCTTGAATGGAGAACAGAAGTGGCGGCACTCCATCATGCAAAATATGTCTTCTTTATTGATGTAATTATGTAGATAAAATCACAAAATACACACACAGCTCCAGGACAGTCAGTAAACGCGTTTCACACATCAGTGCTTATTCATTAGTAATGGAGCTGCGTGTGTCTTTTTTGTATATCTATCTACATGATTTCATCCATAAAGAAGCCATATTTTGGACCGGGCTGACACCCAGACACTATTGACATGTTAGATTTCATACAGGTTGGCCTTGGAGCGGTGTGTTGCTTTTTCTTACATCATTGCTTGAACCTTGTTTTGGACACAGGAATTTGTCTTCTCGTAATTGGACAGATTTGTTGACTATATCTAACCAGGCTCCTAGTAAGATCATACCCTGGTTATGTATAAGGTTGGATTTTCCCTCACTGATCAACCAAATTCTTGATGTGAATAGTACTTTCTGATGTTGAGGATCACCAACATCATCTAACCCCCTACGTGAATAGCTGGAAGAATGAGCAGAAGTTATTCCATCTGAAAGGATGCACTTGTTGAGATTTTTCTTGGGTGGCCGGCAGAGTTGTATTGACAAAGTACTTCCGAGGAGAGTGAGACTTGAAAGTCCCAGCAATGGCCCTTCAAAACAGTGGAAATTACCCTGGGATCCTTGTGAACGAGGAACAATTTAAGGAGAAAGGATTAAGTGCTTCTCCAACCTCTACTATATTCTGCTCCTGGCTTTAATGAATATGAATCTTTGGACCTATCCCCAAAAGTGTTCCTCTTTGCTGCCCACCAGCTTAGTTCCTGAAAGGCAGTCTCTGTCAATAATTGCTCTTAGGGCTGTCTCAATGTTGCTGGTCCATGATAAAATAGCTCTAGTTAAGGCAAGTGTTGGATGATATGCTCTTCCTGATGCCAGGTCTGAGTCCTTGAAAAACTCAGCAACCACCATTGGGATGGTAACACGATGGGCCAATCTATTCCATTCGGTGGTCTCATTCTCTTTAAGAGGACACTATTTTGAACAGGAAGAAGTTGCTGGACTTCTTTAAACGAGGAAAGTATCTGTGTTGTTTCAGTGGGGACTTCCCATTGAATAACCTCTTTACCAGCTGCCACAAATGGTTCAACAAGGCTGAAATCAAACCCTGTGGGACATGGTTCTTCTGAATCTTCAGAGTGGTCACTATGCTCTGCTCCCGAAACATTCATTGTTAATTTAGTGAGCGGTACTCTCTATAGGCAGATGAGTCTTTAGCTCTCAGATGCAGTCTCTCACTGCCATCTGATCTGTATGGTCTTGACAGGTATGATTGTTTTACTGCCTTCCTGGTGGGCACAAACCCAGTAAAATGTATTTTAGGGGTATCTGTGCTTCAAATCGGAGCAATGACTATGATGGTGGGAATTTGAGCGACTTTTCCGTCCTAACATGCAAGGCCCCACAGCCCAGTATTGGTTAAAGTTAGAGACCACAATGCAACATTTTAAGTCCAACTGTGAAGTACCTTTTGCCGTGAGAAAAAAAAAAGGGAATGTGCAACTGTGTGTGTTTCTAGTTCTCAGAGGCACACAGTTTACTTTATGCATTCAGACACTGCTTAAAGTGGACCTTCGGTAATTTAAATCTTCTTCCCTTGTTGTTTTAACTTTGGATAGTAAAACATTTTTTTTCTGCCAGTAAATACCTTATATAGCTCACCTGTTTCTTGTCTGGTCATTAGCCTAGGCTTATGACATCATGCACTCTTGTGAGAGTTTGCCAGGAACAGAGGGGGTATGAGTTATAAGAGGGCCAATGAAAGCTGCAGGTGTGCCTCTGTGTAAATCCAGGAAGTGATCCGGCAGCAGCTTCAGCTGCCCACAGTTAAAATGGCTGCAGCCAGACTTAATGGAGGGAGAATTCTGCAGCATATTTGTGAAGTGCAGAATCGCAGTATATAAAAAATAATATGCAAAGTGGTTGGAGGGAAGCTTCAGAATGGCAAACATGTTTTTATTACAAATTATGTGACCAGACTGCAGTTCCTCTTTAACTTGGTCTGGGCATCTAAGTTTAAAAAAAACTCTGGTCATGAAATGAATAAACATTAATCCTATACCAGGGACACTTTTGCTTGCACCCTGGTTCTATTCTTTGCATTGCATATGGCCCTCCAAAAATATTATAGCATTTCTAAATGCACTAGAAATGAAAAGTTTCCTATCCAGACCTCATTCTGATTTAGTAAAACCACACATGGTAGCATACATTAAAGTGGTTGTTAAGCCACTCTAACCTGTATACACCATCAGCACTGCCTCCTATTGTTGTATCCCCCTCTGTGTGTGATTTATAAAAATAAATGTTGCAAATACCTAATTTCACTGCTGAGATTGCGATTACATGACTGGCCAGCTTTCTCCTTTCCTCCTCTGAGAGATGCAGTGGGCGTGGCCGAGATTCTCCTGCTGATGTCAGTCTGGAGGAAAGGGGAGAGAGCTGGCTGGTCATGTGATCACAATCTCGGCTCTTAAATTAGATATTTACAACATTTATAAATCATTCACAGAGGTGGACACTGCAATAGGAGGCAGTGCTGATGGTGGAGGACAGAGGAGCAAAGAGGAGAGCAGATAGCAGGCTGCTGATGATGGAGCTTGCTATACCGCTCCACACACTGCCCTTTTAAAAGTTTTTTATTTGTTTGATCACATTTACTTTGTTGGTTTTTTAAAATAAAATCCACATTGACCTGCACCATCGGAGCATTTCCTTCATTCTTTTTTCCATGGTTGGCTGATTGAATGGAGATATTCTCTATGCTCCAACTCCATTCTGGTGAGAACTTCTCGAGTGGAGGTTGTTTTCTGCCTCTGAGGACTACGAGGATCATTGTTGAGTCCAGAGTCTTCTTTCAAGTTGAGGAACCTGCTGGAGAGTCGTCATCTGGGATTCGTTTGATCCAATCTTCAGACAAGCTGAACTGCCATTGAGAGCTTCCATGATTATATGATCTGCCTAACCCGCGGATCCACCTTTTCCGGTAAGAGTATTCTACCTCTCTTCACCTCCTGAAGTTATGTGATGACCCATATTTCTACACGTGTGATTTTAGTTTCTCACTACTATGGACACTTTGTGGACTTTCCTCATTGTTTTTGATTCACATTCACGTTTACTTTGAGGTCCAAAAAACCTTTTGGCCTTCCTTATTTAGCGCTACATCCCTATTCATATGCTGATGATGGAGGCATGTAAACTGACTATGGTGACTGGTCTCAACAGCCATGATACACCGTGGTCAGTTTACAGAGGGTGGGGAGAAACTTGCAGGATCAGCCAGGTTTTTCAGGTGTTACAGGGGGCCAAATGACACAGGACAAGCACTGTGTCATTTAACATGCTTTAAAGGAGCAGGATCCATTTTTTTTTGGGGTTAACAAACGCTTTTAAAAAAAAAAAAGTATATAAAAGAGAAGTATGGGTTTAAAAAAAAAAAAAAAACAGTCATTCATACCTAAGTTGATGCAGCATTGCTCCAATGCTGAATCTGTCCCCTCGCTGGCTCTAAGATCGAAAATTTAGCATTTAAACACCACTGATTGCTCAGTTCTCTGTCTTCAGAGATCTGGTGACTGTCAGTAACCAGCTCTCTGGTCTGCTGCGGTGCACACTGGAGCGCCGGGCTGTGCAGGGAGCGGGTGAGCGGCTGAGCCAGCTGCCAGTCCAGGCATCTGGGTGGATCCCGACTGTAAAGTTGGGATCTTTCCTGAGCCTGGACTGGCTCAGTGATGGTTTAAGCCCACTGTTGGCTGAAAACGAGACACAGGAGTGCAGTACGCACTCCTGTGATCCCCAGAAGAGGGTACAGCCAAAATAGATTTGGCTGTACTTCTCCTTTAAAGATAGCCTTGATGTATTTAGAGTGTATCTCCAGCCAAAACATTTTCTTTTTTGGAACCCCTAGCACCATTTCTATTTGTCATCAGGACAGAAAGTCATGGGTATTCCAAACGTTTGCATTTTTCCCCAGAACAAGAACAAAGCTGAATTCTTCTAGCGAAGCCACCTATCCTGGTGTCAACCGAATTTCCCCTCACTTTAAAAGAGATTTTGGCTCACTTCCTGCTGTGTTTTTGGGACATGACGTAAAGTATACTTTAATCAATTGATCCATCCTTCCTAGGGTCCCAGTTTAAATAAGCTCTTTATAGTTTAGGTTATGGAGTATCTAAACCCAAAAAAACAAATTATTGCCGTTCACAAATCTTTTTATGTGGTGGCTGGGTAATTTTTATTTATTTTTTAACCTTTATTTTCACCTGGCGATATGGCCAGTAACACATTTCCTGTATGGAGGAGGAGGAGCCACCCTTGAACAGCAGCATTGTCAAACTGTGGAGATGGTATTGTTGATGCAGTAGCAAATGTAGATGGACTATACAAATTCAAGCCAAACTCCTACTTTTAAGCCGTTACAGCAACATTTTTTTTTCTTCTTGGGATAAATCAATTAAAGCTAACCATTGTATTCACCCCTGTCAGTATTTTTGTCTCAACCGTTTGAGGTAAAAAAAATAACAAACTTACTGGCAGGATCGGCAGATGAAAATAAAACATAAATAATATTATTCAGGCCTCTTTAGGGCACCTGACACCTTGCTTCTTACATGCTGAAAGTGATGAGAGGCACCATATTTGAATGGAATTGGCATACTGCCATTAATTGGACCCTGTGTGTCAACTGCTTTTGGGTGTTTGAAGGACATTTTATACACATGTATTCCTTTGCCTCCCCTTTCCTTTCAGCGGAATTGAATAAGCCTTGGTTTACTGAGTTTGATTTTATGTTTTGTCACCTGCATTGGCCCACTCCCCATGTCTGCCCCCGGGGAGGGACGGTCCAAAACGACTGTGTCCATCAAAGACTAAATCAGTGAGGTGCTCCTTAGATAGATATAGAATTCACCTCCCAGCACCTTAACCAGAGTGCTCTGCACATCTGTATAGATGCTGGAACCATACAAGACACGTTTTGATGCATCTAACAAACTTTTACAATTGAAAAGTAGGTCTCCCAACATCAGGTATACATGCTCTTTCACGAAGACCTCACAGGAGGCCAAGACATACATGTACCTCAGTGCAAGAAGTCCAAGGATAGGTCAGCAGAGCCCTGTCCTCCTATCTAATTCTAGAGTAAAGTAAACAAATCAATACCCATTAAGCCTGATTCTTAGGCAACCCACAGAACTTTTCTAAGTGGAATAATGGTTATTAATGTTTGAGGGTCCTTGGAAAGTTTGCCCTTTGGGCATTCTGGTGTAGAGGACACCCTTTTAGGCTATTATGCTAATCACCTGCTTCTGGCACGCTCTTCAGCTACTCAACCCCTTCTCCCCTGTCCCTGGGGTCTCCAACCTAGAGACTCAAACTTATTATTTTGGAATTTTAACCCATGGATCTGTGTCTAATACAGGTCATTACCCTCTCCCTCTGGGAAATCCTTTTCCTCTGGGGCATGTAAGGTCATCAGTGGTACCTAGTACCCCTCAGTGACAGTCCTCTACTTTTCTAGAGAGAGACCCTTGATGTGCCCAGTCTACTGGGGCCAACCTTGGCTGTACTCCACCCTAACAGGTTTATAAATGCTCAGTGTTACCCCTGGCAGCTAATACTTCTCAGAGTTTAGTCTGTCCTAGTGCCTTGTCTTTGCATCCAAATTGTGGGACACTCAGACAACCTTCTATGAGGACAGCTGTTTCCGTGAGCAAGAGTAGACAACTTCTTGAGAGGCTATACACCTGCAAGATCCAGCTGGTTCTTTCTTCATCAAGTTTCAGCAGTAATTGCCTGTTACCAGCATAGCTCTGTGGTTGAGGGGTCCCTCTCAGACCCCTTGTCATCAGACAGGAAATTACCCATCTCTCTTTTTTTCTTTGCAGGAGTAGCGGATGTTAAGGAGTATAAGAGAGAAGAGCCAGCAACTCCAAAGTCCTTGTTACAAAAAATGATTGGCTACATATGAGCATTAAAAAGCAAACGGCTGACGCGTTTCGGTGTGAGCCTTAGTCATAGCAAGTTTAGAATGAAATAATAAAAACATTTATAGAGAAACAGATACAAAACTCCACCCTCTTCTGAGGCACAAAGAGGGCTAATTAACTTGTTATCTCTCAGGAGTGTACCCTATGTATGAGTGCAGTGGCGGCTGGTGAAGTTTTAGGATGGGGGGGCGCCAGACCCCGCCCTTTATTTTTGACCCCTCCCACTTCTCATAAGCCCCACCCCTATAGAATACACACTCCGTCCCCTGTATTCCACTTGCTTCCACCCATAGTGTCAGGAGTATACAGCCCCAGCATCAAAGCACAGAGTATACAGCCCCAGCATCACAGCACAGAGTATACAGCCCCAGCATCACAGCACAGAGTATACAGCCCCAGCATCACAGCACAGAGTATACAGCTCAGCCGCACAGATCAGGGTATATAGTGCAGTCACAGATATATTACACCCTCCTGTACATATTACCCCCCCCTGTACATATTACCCTCCTCCCTGTACATATTAGACCCACCTGTACATATTAACTCCCATCCCTGTACATATTACACCCTCGAGTTCATATTCCCCCCCTTTCCCTGTACATATTACCCCCTCCTCCCTGTACATATTACCCCCCTCCTCCCTGTACATATTACCCCCCTCCTCCCTGTACATATTACCCCTCTCCTCCCTGTACATATTACCCCTCTCCTCCCTGTACATATTACCCCCTCCTCCCTGTACATATTACCCCCCCTGTACATATTACCCCTTCCTGTACATATTACCCCCCTTCCCTGTACATATTACACCCTCCTGAACATATTAACTCCCCCTGTACATATTAACCCCCTCCTTGTACATATTACCCCCCTGTACATATTAACCCCCTCCTTGTACATATTACCCCCCTGTACATTTTAACCCCCTCCTGTACATATTACCCCCCTGTACATATTAACCCCCTTCCCTGTACATATTAACCCCCCTGTACATATTACACCCTCCTGTACATATTACCCCCCCTGTACATATTAACTCCCCTCCCTGTACATATTACCCCCCATACATATTACCCCCCCCTCTCTGTATGTAGTACACCCTACCTGTACACAATACCCCCTCTTGCCCACATTTACCCCCCTTCCTTTTACACGTCCCCTCATGTATTGCATCCTCCATGTACATATTGGCCCCCATCCCCCTACACATTGCCTTCTTGTTCCTGCACTTGTCCACCATCTCCAAAAATATACTTGCCAGGGGTTAAAGCTGAAGCTGTCACTGACTCACATTCTCTCCTCACATTCTTGAGATCGCTAATCTGCCGACCTGTCAGTTCCTTGGAGTACACAGGACGGCAGAGCTGAGAAAAGTCAGATGACATAACAAGTCACTGAAGTCAAGCCAGAGCACTGCAGCTTCCGTTCCCAGAGCAGAGAGAGGTCTGAATCTAAGGAAGGCATGGCACCGGGAGCTTCAGCTTACTTGTTGATGTACCGCTCGGGCAGTGCATTCCACGGAGCTGTGAGTGCTGACGTCACTTCCTGTAATCGCCTAGTGTATATACCGGAAGTGACGTCGGAACAGAAAAGTCTATGCAAATGCACCCGCCCGGCTGTGCCATAATACAGTCTATCGCGCCAGAAGCTGTGGCGCGATCGACCGCGCCACAAAGGCGATTTTTGGCTGCAAATGAAGCGCCTCGTCTGCAATCTCGTGATTGCATAGACGTGGCGCTTCCCATACTGCACTGCGCCCGGCGCCAGGACACATAAGGACCTTTTTTTTCAACTTTTTTTTTTTAAAGGGACATTTAAAAAAAAAAAAAAATGTTAATTTTTTTTTTTGACTGCCTGTGGGGGGGGGGGGGGCGGCCACTGTATGAGTGTGATCTCAGGAGGGAGGGGAGAAGGGAAAACACTGGGTCCTAAATGAATAGCGTAAATTGATAGTACAATCAGCATGGTTGCTTAACACAGGAAGAGAAATTGATACAAACACTATGGAGATAGAGACCTTGAAGGAATCTCTCAAACTTTTCCACTCTCTGACTGCATACACGGATCTGCAAAATGATTTGATAGAACATATGGACGAATGTGAGATTATTGACACTAAAAGGCAAAAATATGTCCGACATGTTCAGGATTATGAGCAAAGATCTGTGTATGCTTACAAAAAACAAGATTACCTCAGTCCGTACTTAGGAACAGAAAGAAACACAGAAGAAATCAACAGAGACATGTGAGTTTCAGTTCTCCAGACCGGTCTGACACACAGGGATGTCAGATGTCACGACTCCTGGATCCCCCTACCCCCCCTCATGGGGTTCAGTTTTTTCTAAAAATGATTCTGATGCTACATCTTCAAAAAACTTACCAAACCTGGACTCCAAAAATACAAAAGGAAGACAAGGAGGGGCTCACGTGGAAGAAAAGACAAACAGAACAAGATATTCACGCAAAGCACGGAACAAAAAGCACTAACTGAGCTAGATGATAGCATTTTTAAAGTCATAAACCTATCCAATGTTTTCCTCACACCATCTCAACTCTCCCTTTGAGCTAAGTGACTCTCCTTTGCTCCTTCTACACATTTTGATGTATTCAACACAATTCTGGATGTTAATAGATTTGTGCGCAATATATTGCTTAGAAAACACTTTTTGACCTCCTCTGGGTCTCCAGTACCTTCTCCTATAGAGGAACAGGACATTGCAACATCCTTTGACACCTTTCATTTTTCTGATTTGATTGCCAGATCTGCTTTTAGAATGTCTTCAGTCCGAATCCTCTGGGGCATGTATGGTGTAGAATCGGATGCTACCTACACGGGTAATAATCTTATTTATTCAGTGCATTTTAGATGCCTTTCAAAGCTTGGTGGAAAAGGAACTATTAACCTTGAAAAACACCATTGACACTACCCATACCCGCTCTAGAAACAATCTCGACACATTCGAGGTACAAGCCCTTAGAAATCGAAAAAGCCTGCAAGGATATCGTTATCTGTGAAGCAGATAAGGGGGGTGTGTGGTAGTTGTTTTGAAAGCAGAGGATTACAAAGCAGAAGCCCTACTACGCCACCTAACTGATGACACAACCTATCGCAAGCTAGCCACTGACCCCACACAGATCTTTAAATTGAAACGCTCACATCTTTTGGATGTGGGATTAGAAATGGGTGTGCTAAATAATAAGCTAGTGGATTTTTTGTTTGTTGAGTACCCAGTTGTCCCAGTCTTTCATCACCTGCCTAAGGTCCACAAAGCTGACATTCCTGTTAAGGGCCATCCAATTGTGGCAGGTTCAACCTGTATAGGTTCATTACTTGAAAGATTGGGAGAATGGGTAGAGCAATTTTTACAGCCCCTGGTGCCAGGATATGTTACAGATATACAGGTAGAGCCTGGCGGTGATATACGTGAGAATTGTTGGAATTTTATATGCTATTTTTATACCTTAATAAATGTGAGTTTAATGTTTGAAGCTGGGGTGGTGATGTTTATTCCACTTAACATTTGGTACTGTACTATTGGAAGCACTTTATATTTTCATGTTGGTGTGGAGTTGCTGGGGAACTGCACGGAGGCATTTTTAAAGGAGAAGTACACGGAGTGCAGAGTGTGTTTGACTCCCAAAAGGGTCTTTATAGGAGCCATTGGAGATCAATGTGGAGCCATCTGTTGATGTGAATTACTTTGAGCTTGTTTGACCCTATTAGCGTCTAAAAAGGAGGTGAGCATCCATTGCACCTGGTGAAGGGAGCCCTTATCACGGAGTGTCTTTTTGATTCATGAAACAAATTTCTACACAGTGAAGCTTGCATTGCACTTTTTCTCAAAAGACTTTTCTTTTCAATTAGTTTTTATTGAGTTATGTCACAAAAAATATAAACAAAAACAGAAGTCAAACAGAAGTCACACTGAAATGTCACTAGGCATGCAATGTTGTATATAGGTAATTTACGTATAAGATCATTACAATGAGTCCATAGATGGTTAGAGTCTTCTATTAGTTGTTATCAACCATACCGACTCCGCACTCCAAACACCCCAAATGGGGACTAACTGTGTCCAGAGCGCAGAGACGCACCTTACATTAGTTTACCATCTAAATTATCAAGCGCAAGCGTAGTTCAATATTTCCTTTGGACAATCCATGGTCACATACCCGTAAAATGAAAATAACATAAGATAAAACAAAAATAAGATGTTAACCAAAAATAACATGTACCATACAGTTCTGCTACCGTTCACTTATTCACTAGGATAAGTCGCTATCCAGGTCTCCCAACAAGGTTTAAATTTAGCTAGAGTATGATTCCTGACAGCAAAGTACCTTTCATAAACATACTGTTGTTTAACTCTAGATATGACTTCAGATATATTTGGTGCATTTAGAGATTTCCATTTAGCTGTAATTGTTAATTTTGCTGCGATCAAAATATGCATGATCACTGGTCTGAAGATTTTAGGCACTAAGTGAATACCTATGTTTAATATAGCCAACTGTGGAGATGGTGAAACAATCAGACCTGTAACATTGGTAATTAACGAGAACACTGACTTCCAAAAGCTCCTCACAGCCTTACAGGTCCACAGTATGTGCATTATACCTCCTTTTTCTCTGCATTCTCTCCAGCAATTAGGCGAGGAGTTGGAATATATCTGTGCTAGCCTTACGGGTGTCAAATAGGACCTATGCATTACTTTCAGAATCAGTTCCCAATGGTTCACGCAGTGGGAGTAACGAAAGTGCGATTGTATAGCACTCTGCCACTCCCCCTGCGAGAAAGGAGTCCCCGTGTCTTTTTCCCAACTTACCATGTTGGCGGTCTTTTTAAAATCTCCCCCATATTGCAACGTGGAGTAGAACCTTGTCCATGTCTCTCTATGGATTTTATAGGAAACGTCCGGGTTTTTATCGTGTAAATGTTTAAGTCTATATAGAGAATATGTGGCAAGCTCCTGTTGTCTATTTAAAGCTTCCTTATAGGTTAGAATACCTTTATCCACCCATGTTTTCGTGTCCAGGTCAGGGATAAAATAATCATAGAGTTGTAATGAGAAATCTCTGCAACATTCCAGTTTCTCTAGAGGTATTGTAGTATGCAATTTCCTCCATGCTAACAGGGTTGCTTCTATAGATGGACATGTTCTATAGTGAAGAGTCATATGGGTCAAGCTCGACAACAGCAGCCACAGGCAGCGGTTTGCTGCCTACTACACTCCTCTCAATCTGAACCCACAATTTGTCGGTAGTCCGATCAAACCACCTTTTAGTCTGGTCAAGGCGAGCTGCGTAGCAGTAGTTTCTGAGGTTGGGAAAATTTATACCATCATTTTTTTTGTGCCTCCCCAGTACGGGATAAGAGATCCTTGCCATTTTCCCCCTCCACACAAATTGCCTAAATAACTTATCTACATCAGTGAAAAATCTCTCAGGTACTACTATTGGGATTGTCCTAAAATAATAGATTATCTATGGTAACACAATCATTTTCAACGCTGCAGCCCTCCCTACCCGCGATAATTCAAACTTAGAGATATGATGGATATCCTGTTTAATTATATTAATCAGCTTAGGATAATTGGCTTCGTATGTAGATGACGTTGGGGAGGTCAAAGTGACCCCTAGATATGCTAAATTATTTGTGACCCACTGAAAAGGGAACTTTGCTTTAAGTTGGTCTTTCAATTTCCTCGACATGCCTATGGGTAGGATAGAGGATTTAGTAGAATTTAATTTGTAATAAGATACTGATCCAAAGGATTGCAGAATATCTTGTACTTTCTCTAGGGAAGTGACCGGATTAGTCAAAGTCAATACTACGTCATCTGCAAACAATCCAATTTTGTGGGATTTACCTCCCACCTCAATGCCAGACACAGAGTCGCATGATCTAATGGCCTCCGCCAGAGGCTCCATCATTAATGTAAAGATCAATGGGGAGAGGGGACACCCCTGGCGGGTTCCATTAGTTATATTGAACGAGTCAGATAATACATTTGAAGTAAATACCCTAGCCGATGGCTTAGTGTAAAGCGCTAAAATTGCTGAATATATAAAGCCAGTTATTCCGAATCTTTGCAATGTCGCCCCCAGGAACCCCCAATGCACCCTGTCAAACGCCTTCTCGGCATCTAAAGTCAGGACTACAGTGGGGGCCCCGCGAGCTTCTGCAACGTGTAACAAATTATACAATCTCCTGGTACCATCAGGGGCCTGACGCCCTTTCACAAACTCCACCTGGTCTGATTTAACCAGCTGGGGAGTTACCTCAGACAACCTGTTAGCTATAATTTTTGCATAAATTTTCAGGTCCGAGTTGAGCAACGAGATTGGCCTGAAGTTTTGAGGACAATCCGGCTTCTTCCCCGGTTTAGGTAGAGCCACTACCGTTGCCTGTAGCATTTCTTCGGGAAAAGAGACGGTAGAGGCCTCCAAAGTAAACATCCTTTGTAAATGCGGGGCTAGAATATGTGCAAAAGCCTGGTGATATTCATCAGAGAACCCATCACTACCTGGGGATTTATGTTTGGGGAGTGCTTTTATGGTTGTCAGTATCTCATTTTCTGTGATCGGTGCATTAAGGGAAACCAGGGCCTCTGCACTTAATTTGGGTAGGTTAACTGAAGTCAGGAACTGATTTATTAGTTCGTCGCTAGGTTGTATGGTAGCGGGATCTTTATGCAGGTTATTTAAATCTTCATAGTATTTTTGGAATGCATTATCAATTTTATGGGGATGGTATACTACTTGCCCTGTATGGGGGTCCTTAATAGTTTGGAGTTTTGTTGCCTCTTCTTAATATAATTAGCCAAGAGCTTGCCCGCTTTGTTCCCATGGGAATAGTATGTTGCTCTAAAGCGATTTAAAGAATTAGTATGGTCTTCCAGCAGAGCAAGTCTAAGCTTATTCCTGCACTCCAATAAAGTTGCTTGAGTAGCATGGGAGGGATGTAATTTGTTGGTGGACTCTACTTTGGCAAGATTCTGGAGGATATCCCTAAGATATTTAGCCTTCCGTCTCTTTTCCCGAGCTGCAGCTTGAATTAATAGCCCTCTATTGTACGCTTTATGAGCGCACCAAACAGACATAGCATTTACTTCTGTAGTACAGTTAAGCTGAAAATATTCTACCAACAGTTTAGATATTTGGGCCACCTGATTCTGGTTAGAAAGCAGTGCAAGATTATTCCTCCACAAGTAGGAGGGGCTACCTGTGAACTGTTCTTCCAAAATAATGGTCACTGGGGCGTGATCTGACCATGTAATTGCATGTATCTTCACTTCCACTGTCCGTTGTAGCAGGGTAAGGTCAGAAAGGATACAGTCAATTCTCGAGTAGGAGTTGTGAGGTGTTGAATAGTATGTATAGTCCCTTTCAGAGGAATTAGCACATCTCCAAGTATCAAACAGATCAGCTGTAGCAAAGAACTGCTTCATTTCGTATCTACGTGCGGTGTGGGGAGAAGAACAGTCCATGGTCCTATCCACAACGCAATTAAAGTCCCCGCACAAAAGGAGTGCACCTTTCTTAAATTTACTTATTTTGTTGTGTAGGGCCTTTAAGAAGGATGCTTGACCTGAATTGGGTGCATAGAGGTTGACTAGAGTGTATACCAGATTGTTCAATTCACATACCAATATAAGAAATCTTCCTTTGGTGTCAGTGACTGTTTCAATGAGCTTGAACCTCACAGATTTATTTATGGCAATCATCACACCTCTTTTCTTCTTTGGGGCACAAGCATGAAAGATATGTGGGAATAGGGCATCTGAGCATTTAGGTTGTTTGTCCCGGGCAAAATGAGTCTCTTGAATACATATGATATCTCCCTTAAGCTTTTTCGCTTCCTGCCACATGAGCCTCCTTTTGTATGGGCTATTAAGTCCATGTGCATTGAGTGATATCACCTTAATAGTCATTATCGGTATCCTTGGATAATGCTAAATAGTGTAGGCAAATACTAATATTAGTGTGCAATACTTTACTGCGGCCTGTAGGTGGCAGTACAGGATAAGGAATGAGAGGTTGGGCACAGAAGCCTGTATGCAAAATGTGGAGATGAGAAGTCATACCTGGAACCTTGAGAGGAAGTTTATCAGAGCTTGCTGGTAGACGACCTGAAGGTGGCAGCAAAGGATAAGGAATAAGATATTGAAGACCAAAGTCCTTATGCAAGATGAAGAAGTTTGAGGTCACCTTTGGGACGTAGATGTACAGTTCATCACAGCTTGCTGGTACATGTAAAAAACAGAATAGAACAAAAGAAAACACAAAGGAACAAATAAAGAGTGAGACATGTCACTTTACGCGAAAACTTTCGCTCCATATCAGTGGGGGGGTAATGCTCCCCAGCAACCAGACCCATATCTAACTTTGGGTAAAGAAAGCGTGAGGCTTAACTTAATGCAAGTGCATTTCAATAGTGCCATTTTTTCAACTAGGCTTTCTGCCACTCAAGGGAGAGTTTTTGATAATTGGAAGCACCAGGGGCATCCTCCTCTTCAGCTGGGAGTAGATTCCACTGCCTGGCCAGTTTAAGGCCATGTTCCAAGTTGTTCCAAGTTAGCAATAGCATAAGTCTTATCTTGTCTTGTTATAATGATTTTTGTCGGGAATCCCCATGTATAGGGTATTTTATGGTTCTGGAACAATTTGGTCAGTGTAGCAAGGTTCTTGCGAGCCAGCATAGTATGTTGTGAGATATCAGAAAACACAGATACATCTGCATATGGGTCAGGCAACGGAGAATTCTTCCTACTATACCTCATCAGGTCCTCCTTCACATGGAAGAAGTGAATGCGTGCTATCACATCCCTCGGTACTTTGTCTGGTAGATGTTTGGATTTAGGTAGACGGTGTGCCCGATCTACAATCACCTCCCTCTCCGGCGTGTCCGGCAGCAGCGCGGAGATAAATTGCTGTACATATTTCCGGAGGTCTGCTGGCATAATGGATTCTGATACTTCCCTCAGCTTCACATTATTCCTCCTTGCCCGGTCCTCTAAGTCTGCCATCTTGTTTTTAATCGCTAAGATTTCATCATCCGCTCCATTATATGCATCAACCAGCTCAGTGTGGGCTGCAGCAAATTCTCCCATTTTATCCTCAGCATGAGACACTCTCTCCCCAATAGCTACAACGTCACCTTTCAACTGGGTTGTGCACTCCAGCATGTCCCTGTGAAGCGAGCCCCTCAAAGTGACCAGCATTTCTTTCATCAATGTATCAGTCAGTGGCTGGCCCAGGGTGGGGAAATCATTAAGTTGTTCTACAAACTCTTTTGTACTGTCTTGTGAGGTGTCATGGCCCCCCAGCTCACCTGGATATGTGTGCTCCGCCGATCGTTTCTGCGATGACTTCTGCGGGCTGTGTACCGGAGATCCTGCGGGGGAGGATCTGCTACTGTTCCCTGGTGAGGAGGCCTGGAACTGGCGATCCTGTTTAGTAGCTCCGCCGCCACTGCGGCCACGTTGCGTGTCTCGAGCTGCGCCGCCATATTGAGGCCTCTCCTCGTCAGCTAGGCCAAAGAAGTCTGTAAGCTTTTTCGGGTCTCTCCCAGGTTTTCTTTTGTACATTTTGGTATCTATCGGTGGATAGCTAGAAGAGTAGGCTATCAGGATTACTGCACAATATCTTCTTATGTCGCTTATAGTCGCTGGATGGGTCTGGATACTTCAGGAGCTCTCTCCTCAAGCTGCTATCTCCTCGGCTGCTGGCCACGCCCCCTCAAAAGACTTTTCAATATCATATTAATTTATTTCATCACATGTTCTACTTATCACATATTGCATTTGGACTTTGGATATATGCAATTAGCACTTTATTATTTATAATATATTGACACTGTCTAACGTAGGTATATATAATTTATTACTCAGTTTATAGCAGCACTATCACACTCTATATATTATACTTGCAGTTTGTGAATACTTTCAGGTGATGGCAAGCAGTTTATTAATTCTAATTCACCCATTGTGTTTTTATTTATATACCACTAGGTGGCAGCGCATAACTATCACAATACAAAATGTTAAGGCCCCTTTCACACGGAGGTCCGTTCAGGTCCGCCTGTCAGTTTTTTAGGCGGACCTGAAACGGATCCTCCATGCACCCCTATGGAGGCACGGATGTCAGCGGAGACATGTCCGCTGACATCCGCTCCGCCAAAGTGTGACGGAGGAAAACCCTATTTTTCCTTCCGTCGGCGGAGCGGATCGGATGACAACGGACTCTACGGTCCGTCGTCATCCGATTCCCCATAGGGGAGAGCGGCGCTCTGACAGGGCGGTCCCTGCACAGTGTGCGGGGACCGCCCAGTCATCCGTCGGCTCAGCGGGGATCAACGGAGCGATCCCCGCTGAGTAAGCGGAGCTTCACGGGGCGGATCTGCACGGATCCGCCCCGTGCGAAAGGACCCTAAGGATACAGCTTCCATTCTAAGAGCCCTTTCACACTGAGGTGCCGCAAAAACGCCTTTAGCGCTATTACCGCTTTTTAGGGCGCTAGCGGTAAAAT
This sequence comes from Rana muscosa, assembly GCA_029206835.1. Taxonomy (NCBI): domain Eukaryota; kingdom Metazoa; phylum Chordata; class Amphibia; order Anura; family Ranidae; genus Rana; species Rana muscosa. The sequence goes on from CM055116.1 coordinate 846,985,007, forward strand.
TAACGCATCGCTGCAGGCGTTTTAACAGCGTTTTTCAAGCCTTATTGCAGCATGGGCAATTTCAGTCCTGCTGTTGTAGATGCTTTTTTTTGCTTGCATGTTTACATTTTTGGGAGATCATGTGACTTTTCTACAGCTCAGAGCGTATTATAGGCGCTATTCAGGCGTTTTTACAGCGCTTTCAATTCCTTTCAATGGAGAGGGGCGTTTTTCAGCGCCCAAAAGCTGCTCCAAAGATGCTGCTTGCAGGGCTTTTCTCAATGCCCTGCCAGCACAACGCCTCTGTGTGAAAGGGTCCATTGAGATGCATGGAGAGCGTTTTATGAGTGTTTTAATAGCACTATTTTTAACGCTAAAACGCTGTAAAAACGCTCCAGTGTGAAAGGGGTCTAAGACACACCAAGGACATTAGATGGCAAGACTCCTTTTTGTGGGTCACGATGGATGTCAAATAGGGATGAGCTCGGTGTTCGAGTCGAACATACGTTCGACTCGAACATCGGCTGTTCGATCGTTCGACGAAGATCGAACGATTTGGGCCGTTCGCGCCTAATTCGAGTGACGCAAACGGCCCACAATGCACTACGCCATCGCAGTGTCATCCAGGCGCTGTGATTGGCCAAGCATGCACTGTGACCCCGCATGCTTGGCCAATCACAGCGCCGGCAGCGAGGAGAGCAATGATTGGCCACAGGCAGGATGCCTGTGGCCAATTATTGCTGAGGGCGTTTAGTACACGCCCCACACTATAAAAGGCCGCCAGCACGGCGGCCTAGTGTAGTGTGTTCCGGAGCAGGGAAAGAGAAGCATAGGCAGGGACAGTGACATTATTTTTTCTTGCTTAACCTGGATTCCTTTAGTTTAGGGAAAGAGAAGGATAGGTAGGGAGAGTGTCAGTGTGTTTTACTGTGCGAATCCTTGTTTCTAGGGACAGGGAAGGACAGTGAGGGAAATTCTCCTTGTGCTATAGTGTGCTAAAGCATTGATCATCAACCATCTTTAAAAAATCATTTTTTCTAGGGACAGAAAACTATAGGTAGGGAGAGTGTCAGTTTCTTTCACTGTGATAATCCTTGTTTCTAGGGACAGGGAAGGACAGTGAGGGAAATTCTCCTTGTGCTATACTGTGCTAAAGCATTGATCATCAACCATCTTTAAAAAAACATTTTTTCTAGGGACAGAAAACTATAGGTAGGAAGAGTGTCAGTTTCTTTCACTGTGATAATCCTTGTTTCTAGGGACAGGGAAGGACAGTGAGGGAAATTCTCCTTGTGCTATAGTGTGCTAAAGCATTGATCATCAACCATCTTTAAAAAAACATTTTTTCTAGGGACAGAAAACTATAGGTAGGGAGAGTGTCAGTTTCTTTCACTGTGCTAATCCTTGTTTCTAGGGACAGGGAAGGACAGTGAGGGAAATTCTCCTTGTGCTATAGTGTGCTAAAGCATTGATCATCAACCATCTTTAAAAAAACATTTTTTCTAGGGACAGAAAACTATAGGTAGGAAGAGTGTCAGTTTCTTTCACTGTGATAATCCTTGTTTCTAGGGACAGGGAAGGACAGTGAGGGAAATTCTCCTTGTGCTATACTGTGCTAAAGCATTGATCATCAACCATCTTTAAAAAAACATTTTTTCTAGGGACAGAAAACTATAGGTAGGGAGAGTGTCAGTTTCTTTCACTGTGATAATCCTTGTTTCTAGGGACAGGGAAGGACAGTGAGGGAAATTCTCCTTGTGCTATACTGTGCTAAAGCATTGATCATCAACCATCTTTAAAAAAACATTTTTTCTAGGGACAGAAAACTATAGGTAGGAAGAGTGTCAGTTTCTTTCACTGTGATAATCCTTGTTTCTAGGGACAGGGAAGGACAGTGAGGGAAATTCTCCTTGTGCTATACTGTGCTAAAGCATTGATCATCAACCATCTTTAAAAAAACATTTTTTCTAGGGACAGAAAACTATAGGTAGGAAGAGTGTCAGTTTCTTTCACTGTGATAATCCTTGTTTCTAGGGACAGGGAAGGACAGTGAGGGAAATTCTCCTTGTGCTATACTGTGCTAAAGCATTGATCATCAACCATCTTTAAAAAAACATTTTTTCTAGGGACAGAAAACTATAGGTAGGAAGAGTGTCAGTTTCTTTCACTGTGATAATCCTTGTTTCTAGGGACAGAGAAGGACAGTGAGGGAAATTCTCCTTGTGCTATACTGTGCTAAAGCATTCCTCATCAACCATCTTTGAAATCCTTGTTTTTTGGACAGTCAGGGAAATTGTCGTTGTGCTATTCTGTGCGAAAGCAATCATCCTCAACCATATTTAGAAATCCTTAAGTAAAGGGACAGAGAAGGACACCTGAAGGTAGCCCTTATTGCTTTTTTCCCATCTCCCTGCAGGCCATCTATTAGAATGTCTGGAAGGCAAACAAGGAGAGGCAGACAGTCAGGAGGCAATAAAAGAGGGCAAGCAGGCTCTGTGTCTGGGGGCAACAGTGCTGGTCGTGGACGCGGTGCATTGTCATCAGCACATGGCCATGGGACACGCTTGTCCTTCTTTTCGGCAGCTGGACATGTTGAGCCACATCATGCCGAAGACTTGGTAGAGTGGATGACCAAGCCCTCCTCCTCCTCCTCATCCTCTCTCACCCAGGCTCAGGGTACTGGCAAAGCAGCTGCCAAAGCGTCCTCTTCCCTGGTATCAATGTCAGACTCATCATCAGTCACTCCTTCCCTAGACCCACCATGTCCTCCTCCTGAGGAGTCCCCCGAACTGTTTGAGCACAGTGTTGGGTACATGCTCCAGGAGGATGCCCAGCGTTTCGAAGGGTCTGATGATGAAACCCAGCTACAGGAAGGCAGTAGCGTGAGAGCAGACAGAGGGGATGCTCAAGAAGGACACCAATCTGGCAGTCATGTTCCAGCAGCTGCAGCATACTGCCAGATTGGCTCCAGTGATGAGGAGGGAGGGGATGATGAGGTCACTGACTCCACGTGGGTGCCTAATAGGAGAGAGGAGGAGGAGGAGGATGAGGAGGAGGCACATCTCCAACGAGGCAGGATGCCCTTTGGTGGCCAGCGTAAGGGCAGTACACCGACGGAATCACACCGCAGAGCTCCGCCTGTGCAGGGCGCTGCCTCTGCCCGTCATTCAAAAAGTTCTTTGGTGTGGGCCTTTTTTGAGGCTAGTGCATCAGATCGCACAGCTGCTGTTTGCAACATATGTCTCAAGCGTATATCGCGTGGCCAAAACATCAGCCGCTTGGGTACCACATGCCTGACCAGACATATGTTGACCTGCCATGCAGCTCGTTGGCAAGCCTACCTCAAAGACCCACACCAAAGAACAAAGCGGACCTCTCCTTGCACCGCATCAGCTGGGATCTCCAACCCCACTATAACTTCAGTCCTCTCTGAAACATGCACTCAGAGGAATGAAGGTGTAGAATTAGGTGTGTCACAGCCAAGTACTTGCGGCCACTCTGCTAGCAGTACACCGACGTCCGATTCTAGCAGGCAAATTTCCCTGCCCCAGCTGCTGGACCGTCGAAAGAAGTTCACTCCCAGCCATCCACATGCCCAGCGGTTGAATGCTAGCTTGGCTAAATTGCTAGCGCTTCAACTGCTGCCTTTTCAGTTGGTAGACTCGGCCCCCTTCCGTGAGTTTGTGCAATGTGCGGTTCCTCAGTGGCAGGTTCCCAAACGCCACTTTTTCTCACGGAAGGCTATTCCGGCTCTCTACCGGCATGTGGAAGGCAATGTCTTGGCCTCGCTGGACAGGGCGGTCAGCGGTAAGGTGCATATTACCGCTGACTCATGGTCCAGCAGGCATGGACAGGGACGTTACCTTTCTTTCACGGCCCATTGGGTCACTCTTTTGGCAGCTGGGAAGGATGCAGGACAAGGTGCAGTAGTGTTGGAGGTTGTTCCACCGCCACGCCTCCAAAATGCTAGTACTGGTTGTGACACACCTCTCTCCTCCACCCCCTCCTCTTCTTCTTCCTCCATGGCCTCTTCCTGTGCTTTGTCCTCTGAACCAGCGGTGCTCCGTAGCCGTTCAAGGGGCTACGCAAGTACGCAGGCAAAAAGATGCCATGCCGTGCTTGCGCTGGTGTGTTTGGGGGACAGAAGCCACACTGGGGCAGAGGTCCTGTCTGCTCTGCAGGGCCAGGCCGAGAGGTGGTTGACGCCACGCCAGCTTAAGCCAGGAATGGTGGTTTGCGACAATGGCACCAACCTCCTCTCCGCCCTCCGACAGGGACAACTGACCCATGTGCCTTGTGTGGCTCACATCCTTAACCTGGTGGTGCAGTGGTTCTTGGGCAGGTACCCGGGCTTACAGGATGTCCTGAGGCAGGCCAGGAAAGTCTGTGTGCATTTCCGCAGATCTTATAATGCCAGTGCTCGCCTGGCTGAGCTGCAAAAGGAGTTGAACCTGCCCAAGAACCGCCTTATATGTGACATGCCCACCAGGTGGAACTCAACGTTGGCCATGCTGCAGCGGCTGCACACGCAGCAGAGGGCCATCAATGAGTACCTGTGCGACTACCGCACCAGGACAGGGTCAGGGGAGCTTGGTTTTTTTTCTCCACGCCAGTGGGGCATGATCAGGGATGCATGCACTGTCCTGGCACCATTTGAGGAGGCCACGAGGATGGTGAGCAGTGACAGTGCATGCATCAGTGACACTGTACCTCTTGTCCACCTGTTGGAGCACACGCTGCGTGGAATAATGGACAGGGCACTTGAGGCAGAACAGAGGCAGGAAGAGGAGGACTTCCTTGCCTCTCAAGGCCCCCTTTACCCAGACAGTGTTCCTTCTGTCCCACCCATCGCACAGGAAGAGGAGGAGGAGGAGGAGGAGGAGGAGGAGGAGGATTGTGTCAGCATGGAGGTGGAGGCTGGCACTCAGCATCATCAGCAGCAGTCTTTTAGGGATGATTTACAGTCCCAAGAAACCAGTGGACTTGTACGTGGCTGGGAGGAGGTGGCTGCGGATCATGTCGTCCTTAGTGACCCAGAGGACTCCGGACCGAATGCCTCAGCAAACCTACGTTGCATGGCCTCCCTGATCCTGCAAAGTCTGCGGAAGGATCCTCGTATTCTTCGGATCAAGGAGAGGGACCATTACTGGCTGGCCACTCTCCTTGATCCACGGTACAAGGGTAAGGTTGCGGACCTTATGTTACCGTCGCAGAGGGAGCAGAGGATGAGACAACTCCGGGAGGCCTTGCAGAAAGGTCTGTGCAACGCGTTCCCAGAGACTGGGAGGTTACAAACTCCTGGTCCTGGACAACGAGTTGCTGAGGCTTCGGCCAGTCAAAGAAGGAGCGGTGGGGAAGGTGGCCGTCTGACCGATGCGTTCAGACAATTCTTTAGTCCGCAGCCCCAAAGTATGATCGGTTCCAGCAACCATCGCCAGCGTCTGATAAACATGGTGCAGGAATATCTAGGGGCAAGGTCAGACTTGGACACCTTCCCCACCGAAAATCCTCTGGCTTACTGGGTCTTGAGGATGGATCACTGGCCAGAGCTTGCACAGTATGCAATTGAGCTACTGGCCTGTCCTGCATCCAGCGTTCTTTCGGAACGCACATTCAGTGCTGCTGGAGGATTTGTCACGGATCACAGGGTGCGCCTGTCCACCGACTCGGTTGATCGACTGACTTTCATCAAGATGAACCAGTCTTGGATCACCACCAGCTACCACACACCTGATGCTGATATAACAGACTAATTGATTTTAACATGTCACATCCCTTCAAGACTGATGCTGATGCTGAGTGCCTGTGCTGTTATGTTGACTGGCTATCCTCCTCCTCCGAGTCCTCAATGATACGATTGATGATGATAGCTTGGAAGATCATTTTTGTTTATGGGTGCCGCCACCAGTGGCTAAGGCCCAATTTTTCAGCCCCTGTTTAACAGGGGCGTGTAATTACAATTTTTGAAGCAATAATTTGCCATAGGGCTCATTGCTGTGCTCCAAGTACAGTATCTGTGAGGGGTTGGAGTGTTGTGCCACCAGTGCCTAAGGCCCAATTTTTCAGCCCCTGTTTAACAGGGGCGTGTCATTACAATTTTTGAAGCAATACTTTGCAACAGGGCTCATTGCTGTGCTCCAAGTACAGTATCTGTGAGGGGTTGGAGTGTTGTGCCACCAGTGCCTAAGGCCCAATTTTTCAGCCCCTGTTTAACAGGGGCGTGTCATTACAATTTTTGAAGCAATACTTTGCAACAGGGCTCATTGCTGTGCTCCAAGTACAGTATCTGTGAGGGGTTGTAGTGTTGTGCCACCAGTGCCTAAGGCCCAATTTTTCAGCCCCTGTTCAACAGGGGCATGTAATTACAATTCTTGATCTAATAATTCACAGCAGGGCCCATTGCTGCACCCACCAAGAGTAACTCTGAGGGCTTACAGTGTTGTGGCAACGCCACCACCACCACCACCACGAAAGGCCCAATTTTTCAGCCCCTGTTCAACAGGGGCATGCAATTACAATTCTTGATCTAATAATTCACAGCAGGGCCCATTGCTGCACCCACCAAGAGTAACTGTCAGGGCTTACAGTGTTGTGGCACCAGCACCACCATCAAAGGCCCAATTTTTACTACCACTGTTCAACAATTATATGTAATTAAAATTCCTGATATAATAGTTGACAGCAGGGCGTTCCAGCACCAACCAAGAGTAACTGTGAGTGCTTACAGTGTTGTGCCAACACCAACAACTAAGGGGCCTATTTCTGCAGAGTATATACGGCAGGTCCCTACTTTCAAACATCCAATTTACAAACGACTCCTACTTGCAAACGCAAGAAGACAACAGGAAGTGAGAGGAAATCTACCCCTTGGAAGGAAAATTCTCTCCTGTAAGAATTAATATGGGAGAAAGGTGTCTCCTCTGTACTGATGCTTTATCACCAATCCTTGTTTCAAGAAAAACACCACATTTCAAAAACAGTTGTCATTGGGATGGAAAGTGAGGTGAAATGTTCTGAACAGGGGCACAGACAGCAAAACAAATGTTACAGGGGTGATAACCCTTACCTATGTTTTCCAAAAAGTTTAAAAATAGATTTTTGGGCTGGAGCTACACTTAAACAATGTACCTGTTCAAAATTACAAACAGATTCTACATAAGAACAAACCTACAGTCCCTGTCTTGTATGCACCGCCTGTATACGGCTGTTCAGAGTATATAGGGCCTTTTTTATTTTATGTGCGGGGTTCCCCTTAATATCCATACAAGACCCAAAGGGACTGGTAAGGGGCTGGGGTAGGGGGGGGGGGGGTCATGGGGTAGCTATGCCATTTTTCTTAAAGATTTTCATCCATATTACTGGGATCAGACATTACATTAAAGCCGCAAGCAGTTTTAAATGGCTTTTTTTTCCTTTAGAAGTGTCATTTTGTGCAGGGACAGTTCTAAACACGGGAAACACGTGGCACTTCACAGGCATACTTTAGACACCCCCCAGGTACGATATTTAAAGGAATATTTGACTTTTTTTTTTCACTTTATGCATCATTAAAATGACTGCTCCCGAAAAACGACCGTTTTTAAAACTTCTTTTTGCATTGATACATGTCCCCTGGTGCACAACCCGGGTTCCCAAACCCTTTTTAGGACAATAACATGCATAATAGTCGTTATAATTAGCACTTTAGAATTCGAACGTTCGCATCCATTGTATTTAATAGGGTTCTAATGTTCGTACGAACTTTCGGTCCGTTCGCGGGTTCTGGTGCGAACCGAACCCGGGGGTGTTCGGCTCATCACTAATGTCAAATCACTACTCATGCATCCCTCATTCCTTAGCTGTAGAAACCAATAAATTCCATCTATTAAAGAGGAAGTAAACCCCGGCCGATTTTTTTCTATTTTTGAAATATTATGTTACATGTAATATGCCTTGCCATGCCCTTGTGTAACATTTAGAAAAACGAGGCACGCAAATACCTTTTATCTCCCGTTGTTGTTCTCTCTACTTCTGGGTATTGAAATCGCCATTCTTTGTGCTGTTCAGTGAATCCTTCTCTGACGTCACTTCCGCCCTTACTGATTCCCTGTTCGAAATCTCGCGCATGCGCCGTAGCGCCGTAACCAAGCCTCAATGTCGATTGCCATTACCGCGGCAACCAAGATAGAACTCCTTGTTTCATGTCATTCGTTGCTGTGTCTGCGGCTGCTGTGTTCTTTCACTCCCCTTTGTAACGTCTTGTTCAGTCACACGGGGGGAGTATCGGGAACAGTTGAAGGACTATAACAACGCAAGACTTCTCCTCTGTGCCGGACCGAGGGGAAGTTCACTCAGATTCAGTGCCAGAAACAATGAAAATGAAAACCCGGCAAACTTTAGATGCCAGTTTTGAGGGGCAAAAGTGCGCAAGCGCGGTGACGTCATCGAAAAGAAAAATACGATTTTACAGCTAAATACAGCGGTGAGTACACTTTCACAGGCAGCGATCAGCTGCCTGTGTTATGGGCTAATTTTTAAAACCACTTTAAAGTATAGTCTTTATGATAACACACTAAAGGAGTTCATTGTTCTTGCAGTGACCTTTCTCCTTGAACACAATTATATATAATATATATGTAGCGCACACACCCCCTTCTCCTTGTCTGCTTCGGCTCCTCTTAGGAAAAAGGGGCACATCGCACCACAAGCCCGTACCCTCCTGAGGTTAGGCGGTGTTGTTTTTGGGCCTTGTCTGCAGCCGGAGCATAAAGTCCTCCTAAGAATGATTCTCACTTCTACAATGTGTAGATGCAAGTCCTTGACTTCCCCAGGAACGTAAATGTCCACACCAGCTGAAAGTCCAACTCAATCTTTATTTTTCACTTGCACAACACATATTCTCTTGGATAGACGAAAGGTTGGAGCAAAGACACAGGACAGCTTTAAGGTGTGGTGGAGGTCCAGGCACAAAAGTAGCTCAAACTCTTAGGACTGTTCAGATTCTCAAACCGTTTTGGCTCATGGTCTCTGCCACAGACCATGAGGTTGGTCTCTGCCACTGACCTGGCGAACGGGGTCACTGCCACTGACCTGGCGAACAGGGTCACTGCCACTGACCGGGTGAATATGGTCACTTCCACTGACCGGGTGAATATGGTCACTGCCACTGACCTGGTGAATATGGTCACTGCCACTGACCTGGTGAATATGGTCACTGCCACTGACCTGGTGAATATTGATTTCCTTCTTAGGACATAGCCCCTTTCAGGGAGAAGACATCCCCCCCAGAGAGTCAACAGAGCCCTTCCTTCACCGTGTCCACAGCACCGGTCCTTCGGAACAGGTCCTCCCTTCTCTTAGGGTGCGGGTCCCCTCGCAAGGCGGCACCCTGGACTCCTCGATCCCTTGCGGACCCCAGCCGAAGGCTGCTGGGCTCCAGGCCATTACTGCAACTCCTGGGCCTCCATGCCCAGGCGAACAGGATCGGTGAGGTAGTACCTCACCCCAGGCTAAAGGGGCCTGAGGTGGAACCGGAACAAGGCCTCCGGAGATGACGAACCACACACACACCCAGGCTGAAGGTGCCTGGGCGTGGACGGATGAAGACCCCATCTCAGAAGATGTCCGCCCCTTTTATACCCTCTCCCGGCATGCACAGCAGGTTCCCCGCCCCACTGTACGGCTGCCTAGGGCACCCGGAGATGACGAACCACACACACACCCAGGCTGAAGGTGCCTGGGCATGGACGGATGAAGACCCCATCTCAGAAGATGTCCGCCCCTTTTATACCCTCTCCCGGCATGCACAACAGGTTCCCCGCCCCACTGTACGGCTGCCGAGAGGGGACACAAAAGGCACAGCACTGCGCTCGTGGTTCAACCCTGGCCCAGAATGGCAGCGCCACTCACCAGCCACAGGGAACACATCACCAGCATTAACTCCTGAGAACAAAAATGGTCCATGAATCCTATCAATTTAATGTGTCTGAGCCTGGTTACCACTCAGACACTTCCCTTAAATTGAACACCCCGCTACACATATATATATATATATATATATATATATATAGTATTTATCGGCGTATAACACGCACAGGCGTATAACACGCACCCTAACTTTAAGAGGTGAGTTTCAGGAAAAAAACTTTCCACAGCTTACAATCTATTTTCAGGGTAAAAAAGTGAGTGTTATACGCCAATAAATACAGTATATACACACACCTCATCAAATGATATATAGATGACCTGATCCTCATATGGGATGGGCCTGACTCCACCTTGGCTTTTTTTGCTTTTTACCTTAATAGTAACAAGCATAACTTGGAGTTCACCTATGAATACAACAAAAACAGCATACATTTCCTAGATGGCAGTTCCAGTACAGGAGATGTTAATACTGAAACATTTAGAAAACCTTGTGCTGGCAATTTGCTTTTAGCATCAAGTTGCAATCTATCGCATACAATACATACCATACCAGTCGGTGAGTATGTAAGAGCCAGGCGTAACTGTTCCACTCTGGAAAGTTTCTCAATAGAATGCCATAATATTTCAATGCGCTTAAAAGCTTGTGGCTATCAAGATTGGCATATAAATAGAGCGATTAAATTGCCCAGATTAAGAACAGGGATACTCCCCTGCAACAGAAAAAACAGATACCACTAAGTAGGAATAATAGTCAATATCCAGTCACCTTTGTTACGGCATTTTCTAAGGAACACAACCAGATTAGAAACATCATTAAAGTGGTTGTAAACCTTTATGCCGTGTACACACGACCGTTTTTAATGACGAGAAAAATGTAATTTTTTAAAATGGTCATTAAAAATGATCGTGTGTGGGCTTCAGAGCATTTTTCACAACGTGAAAAACGACCATGAAAAAATTGGAACATGCTCTAATTTTTCACGTCGTTTTTTTACATCGTCGTTTTTCTCGTCATGAAAAACGGCCGTGTGTGGGCTTTAACAAAGTGAAAAAAAAAATGCGCATGCTCAGAATCAAGTATGAGACGGGAGCGCTCGTTCTGGTAAAACTAAAAAAGTGTGGAGATAGCACTGTAACGGACTGAAAAGCACGAGGCTGAAAAGCGCAAATCGTCGCTCAACAAACTTTACTAACATGAAGGGTGGCGCCATCCGAAAGGAACTTCCCCTTTATAGTACCGTCGTACGTGTTGTACGTCACCGCGCTTTACTCGAACATTTTTTTCCACGATAGTGTGTAGGCAAGGCAGGCTTGAGAGGAAACACGAAAAATCACGTCGAGAAAAATGCATTTTTTTTCAATGACATTAAAAACGGTCGTGTGTACGCGGCATTACAATCCACTTTTTGCTACAGGTAAGCCTATAATAAGGCTTACCTGTAGCTACCCAGAATATCTCTTAACTGCTTGCCGACTGCGCCACGCACACATACATTGGCAGAATGGTGCGGCTGTGCAAAGCAACTTATATATAAGTTGCTTTAAATTTTGCACTGTGTCGCGAGCTCCGTGCCCGCAGGACCCGCGGACTCGATGTCCCGCAATCGTGTCACGGAGCTGCAGAATGGGGGGGGGGGGGGATGCCTATGTAAACAAGGCATTCTCCTGTTCTGCCTTGTGACATGACACTGATTGTCTGCTCCCTCTCATCGGGAGCAGCGATCAGTGTCATGGGGCAGTAAGCCCAGCCCCCACACAGCTATAATCACTCCCTAGGACACACTTAACCCCTTCCCCGCCCCCTGATTAACCCCTTCACTGCCAGTGTCATTTACACAGTAATCAGTGCATTTTTATAGCACTGATTGCTGAATAAATGACAATGGTCTCAAAATAGCATCAAAAGTGTCCGATGTGTCCACCATAATATCGCAGTCACGATAAAAATCGCTGATCGCCGCCATTACTAATAAAAAAAAATTATAATAAAAATGCCATAAAACTATCCCCTATTTTGTAGACGCTATAACTTTTGCGCAAACCAATCAATAAACGCTTATTGCGTGTTTTTTTTTTACCAAAAATATGTAGAAGAATACGTATCGGCCTAAACTGAGGAAAAACATTGTTTTTTTATATATTTTTGGGGATTATTTATTATAGCAAAAAGTAAAAAATATTGCTTTTTTTTTAAATTGTCGCTCTATTTTTGTTTATAGCGCAAAAAATAAAAACCGCAGAGGTGATAAAATACCACCTAAAGAAAGCTCTATTTGTGGGAAAAAAAGAACGTAAATTTTGTTTGGGAGCCACGTCGCACAATTGTCAAACTGACGCAGTGCCGAATCGTAAAAAGTGGCCCGGTCATTTGGCAGCCAAATCCTCTGGGGCTGAAGTGGTTAAACCTGCACGGTTTAAGAGGAATCCCCTGCATCTGCATGTGCTGACGTCAGCGGCACATGTGCACTCAAGCAAAGGCACGTACGTGCCATTGCCTCAGTGAGTGTGCCGTTACCGGCGGCTCCCACGCGCATGTGCGGGAGTGACGTCATCGCGGCTCCGGCCAATCACAGTGCCGGAGCCGCAATACCCAGAAGTAACTCCGGGAGCGATGTTGCCTGCCAGTGCTGTGTATGGGCACCGCCGTGGGGGCTTCGATCCCAGGTGAGTATTACATAATGAGCTAGTATTCTATGCATATTAGCTCATTATGGCCTTGTTTTGCAGGTCTTTGTTTTTTATTTATTTTTGCTGCCTAGGTTTACAACCACTTTAAAAAGTATCTTCCCGTTTTACATGGTAAAAAAGACTTGAATATGGTATTTGCTAATAGATGCAGGTTTTCTAGCATACACTTTAGAAACCTGGGCAACTTTATTTATCTCCTAGCTTGTACCAGTCACCAACTAGAACAGGCACCTGGCTCAGCACTTCTAGCTCCTATGTCTGTGGGCTTAGCACATGCCGCTACTGCGACAAACATAATAAGGAACACAAATTTGTTACCTCTTATAACGGTAAAAAAATTCCCATTAGACATTTCATTAATTGCAGTACCAGGAATGTGGTTTATGTGGTTGAGTGTAGCATCTGTAAGTTACAATATGTGGGCTGCACTACTAGACCTCTACGTACTAGAATTAGTGAGCATTTCAATGGGGCATCACACACAAATGTAAATAATTTGTCTAATGTATCTAAACATTTTAAAATGACACAGTGGAAATGTGAATTCTTTTTCTGTCTGTGCAGTCCAGAGAGTGAACCAATCCATACGTAGTGGGAATTTGCGCAGTAAATTACTGGAACATGAAGTCTGTTGGATTTTTTCCTTGGGGACTAGGAATCCAGCAGGCCTTAACTTTAGGTGGGATATGGACCTTTTCCTTAAAAAATCATGCTGATTGCACTGCCTATTAACATTACTCCTTTAGGACCCAGTGCTTTTCCTTTCTCCCTTCCTTCCATGGACTACTCTCATACATAGGGTACACTCCTGAGAGATAATGAGGTAATTAGCCCTCTGTGCCTTAGAAGAAGCACACCATGCCAATTGTACTATCAATTTACACTATTCCCTTAGGACCCAGTGTTTTCCCTTCTCCCCTCCCTCCTGAGATCACATTCATACATAGGGTATATTGAATGTGATATTGATGCGCTATAAATCAACCTAAGGTAAATAAACCGTAGCATAAACAAAATGTGACCAACGTGCAAACTGCAAATATAGGGCAAACCTGCATAAATCTGTGCACAGTGCAAGAAATTCCAATATAAAGTGCTCAAAAAACCCCAATAAGTGAAATCAGTGTAAATAAAACAGCCTCACAAAAATATTTTGACTCCTGAATATTCCACTCCGCACCAACTCCGTGGAATATAAACATCCTTGCAGTATTTCAGTCCTTTAAAAAAAACAGACCAGAAACACTCCTTCACTCTGTCCCCTTTATCCAAATATCACAGACCGGGACGGCTGTTAAATGTTCTACCTTGAGCAGTCTCAGCGGTGAGGTCACAACGAATGAACCATGAAAGGAAAAAGAAAAACACCCATTGCGCAATACTGTATAACTTGGAGGCAATGAAGTTTACATAAGGTGCTTTCACTCACGTGACCAAAAATAAGTATATGCATAGATAGGTACAGTTCAGCTCAGTCGAGCGCTCTCCTTCACCGCTCCGGCTTCCGACTCCTCAGAGTGCCGCTGGTAGCGTGACTAGGCTCCTCCCCCTACGCGTTACATCACTCGTCACGTGACTTAGTCATGGGTATGCCATGTGACAGGAAAAACAGTGTATTTATACACAGTGGCGTACTGGTTGCCATGACGGCAAAAGGGATCATTAGAACATCATCGCTGACAGGCACTATGCTGTTTTAACTTAACAGTAGTTTATAATACATAGTAAAAACAACTTTAATCGTCTCTTTGTTGAGACTACATACATATTCAACAAATATAAAATCACATTTGTGTTTCAATCTTTTTATTCAAGTTTTGTCATACAAAATGTATAAAAGTCGCCACATAACATTGTACAGTCACAATCAACATTTGGGGTAACACAATGAAGATCACCAAGTGTAGGGGTCCTTGGAGTAGTCCGAAGCTCCGTAGAGCCGTTAACCCCTATTAGCATCGCAGATCATATCTGAACCGTCCACCCAGATGAGCCGCCCCCCCATCCATCTATCGGGGGGGGCGCAACTCAGCCGGCCGTGTGGGCAGCCCAGAGGTCTGATCAGACTGACAATGGTCCCGTAGGAGCTGAGAAAACAGGGAGCAGCACAAACCTCTAAGGTCTGGATCTGACTCCAAAAATAAACAATAAACAAATTTCAAAAGAGAGGAAAGAGGACAGTGACAAAGAATAGAAGGAAGGAGACAGAGTAAGGAAAGGACAGTTGAGGAGGGGGGAATGGGGGGAGGGAGGGGGGGGAGGAGCCCCGATTCAGCATCCAGACATCTCAACCTAATCCCCTAGGCTATGCTGTAAACATCTCCGGGTCATTAGTTAGGTAACGAAGCCATGGGTCCCAAACTCCATGAAACAGTTTCATTTTATCTTGGGCCAGAGCGGTCAAGCGTTCGTTTAGCATCAACCAAGACAATTTGCCTTTAAGCTGATCGAATGGTAGAGCTGCCGATTTCCAGTTCCTAGCAATAGTGATTTTGGCTGAAATAAAAATAAATGTCAAGAGCCTCTTGCAGGACTTGGAGGCTTCCACATCTCCTCCCCCCAGTAGTGCTTGCTTAGCTGATTTAGTTAGGTTTAGTTGGGTAAGGGAGTAAACTAAATTATACACCCTGATCCAAAACCTCCGGACCTTTGGGCATGTCCACCAAATATGATAGGTGGTGCCCATCTGGCCACATCCTCTAAAGCACAACGGGGTAGCTCCTGAGACAAAAGTTGCCAGTCTGACCGGCACCATATACCACCTCAGTAGAACCTTATAATTGGCCTCAATTATTGAAGTATTGACGAGCGAACGAGATGCTGTCTCGGCTATCCTATGCCATTCGTCCAGATCCAGGGTTTCCTGCAAGTCGGTCTCCCATTGGACCATATAAGTCAGCTTTGTCGATACACTCAGCAATATCGAATATATAGCAGATAAATGTCCTTTAATTTTATCATAATTTTTGCATAGATGTTCCATGGGAGTTTGGGTTGCTAGGTTGCTCTTGCGAGCCAGGGTTTGTACATAATGTGAGATTTGGGCGAACCTATAACCCTCCGCTGGAGGCATTTGATGCCTGTCAGCCATAGTCCGTTCGGTCAGCATACCTCTATGATCGCACAAGTCAGCAATACACTTAAAACCCTTATTAGTCCACCATTCGAACGCTAGTGGAGTGAGACCCGGGGTGAATGCTTTATTTTGAAGCAGAGGTGTCAGTGGAGAATGAGGAGATTTGAATTTGTGAGATCTGGAGAGTCTGTCCCATAGTTCCAGTGACATGGATAAAGTAGGGCAAAGTATAGGAGGTCGCTCCTTGATAGGGAGCCATAAAATATAAGAAATAGGTTTGGGACGGCAGGAATAAGATTCCATAGCCATCCAAATGGCCTGTGCCTGTTGGGAGTGAAACCTTGTAAGTTGTGCTATCTGGGCAGCATAAAAATATTTTAATAAGTCTGGAAGACCAAGTCCTCCTCTCCGCTTCAACGTGTATAGAGTGCTCCTATTCACCCTGGGTCTCTTATCACCCCAAATAAACTGTAGTACTTTATTCTGGAATCGTTTAAGGTCATCACGGGCCAATGAAACTGGCAAGGTACGGAAGAAATACAATAATCGAGGTAGAACATTCATTTTAATTGAGTGAAGTCTGCCAAACCACGATGGCGGGTGAACCTGCCACTTAGCCATGTCAGCTGTTAGCCGTTTGAAAAGGGCTGGATAATTCTCTTTGTACAACTCACCAATAGATGAGGTCAGCTGTATGCCTAAATAAGGGAGAGCTGTGGATTCCCATCGGAATTGAAATGATTTTTCAAGCGTAGCCTGAGTGGAGCTTAGCAAAGATAAGTTCAGTGCTCTTGACTTACTATGATTAATTGCCAACCCGGAAATGTTGGAGAAAGGCTGCAAAATAGCATACAAGTTAGGTAGGGATGTGATCGGTGAGGTCAAGGTCAGCAACAAGTCGTCCGCAAAGAGTAAACATTTGTGTTCATAGTCTCCGCAATAAATGCCCTGTATATCTCTGCAGGCGCGAATTTTGAGCGCTAGTGGTTCAATCGCCAGGGCGAATAATAGTGGCGACAACGGGCAGCCCTGTCTAGTTCCTCTCCTGATAGGAAATGTTTGGGATGTATATCCTCTGAGCATTAGCGAGGCACTGGGGGAATCATATAATATGTGAAGGAGATCCAGAAAGCGTCTCCCAAATCCAAAGCGTGTGAGAACATCAAAAAGATAGTCCCAGGAGATAGAATCGAACGCCTTCTGGATATCCAATGAAAGTAACATTCCCCTCCTAGTCCCCTTTCCATCCCAATCAGACCGAACTGCCGAGATAAGGTTAATTATCCGGCGGGTTTGGTCCGATGCCTGTCTTGTCGGGACAAAACCTGCTTGGTCAGGATGGATATAACACTGAAGAAAAGTATTAAGTCTCTGGGCCAGTATTTTGGTTAGAATCTTAAGATCCGTATTGATCAGAGAAATTGGGCGATAATTGGAACAGTCTGTATGGTCCTTTCCTGGTTTCGGGATAACACTTATATAGGCTACATTTTCATGGCTGGGGAGCTTGCTGCCGCTTCTCAGGTCATTAAAGTAAGTACAGAGATGTGGGGCCAGAAGATCGTGATATTTCCTATAGGAGTGACCCGGGAATCCATCTGGCCCAGGGGCCTTGGTAGGGTGTAGGGTTTTGATTGCAGCCCTGACTTCAGGCTCTGTAAGAGCACCGTCCATCAGTTCCGCATGGGCTTGTGTCAATTTAGGCAGCTGTAAGTCGCGAAAGAATGTGCTCGCTTCAGATGAATCGAACTTGTCCTGCACTCCATACAGCTTAGCATAAAATTTGTGAAATTCTCCAATTATCCGTTCGGGGTTCTGGGAGGTTAGGCCCGTGGATAGTCGTAGTTTAGGCAAAGTCGGTGTGTACGGTCGAGGAACCAGTTTTCTAGCTAACATTGTGGTAGGTTTATCACCCATCGTATAGAACCTGTGCTTAGACCAACTAATATGTTTCTCCGCTTGAGTAGTCAAGCTAAGATTTAGTGCTAGTCGAGCCTCGTCAATTTTATGCCTTATATCTACCAGGGGATTTCTGTGCTGTTCACTAAGTAAGTTATCTAAGTTAGTTTCCAGAATCTTATTTGCCTGTTCCCTATTGCGTTTAATCCTGGCTGCCACTTGTAACAATATGCCCCTAATCGCTGCTTTATGAGCTACCCAGTTAATTGCGGGGGATGTGTCCGATGCCTTATTAAGTCTAAAGTATTCCTGTATTTCCTTTTGAATCTCTAAAAAGATTGTAGGGTCATTCAGCAAGCTCACATTAAGTCTCCACGGGGAGGGTCTAGATTTAGTCCATAGCCCTGAAGTAGAGAGTTTTATCGGGGAATGATCAGACCAAGGGGTAGATAAAATCTTAACCGACTTAATAAATGGTAGCAAAGGCGTACGTACTAGAACGTGGTCTATCCTCGAGTAAGTATGATGGGCTTGTGAAAAGTGTGTAAAGTCTCTGACCGTAGGGTTATTTTCTCGCCAGGCGTCGATGAGGTCATAGAAATGAAACAGACGTGCAACCTTGCTGCTTCCAGTCGGTGGGCGTTTCAATGTTGGTCTAGAGGAGTCCGATTTATCCATAATTCTGTCCAAGGGAATATTACTATCGCCTCCCATAATGACCTGACCCTGGACTTTGGGCATAAGAATCTTCAGCATTTTGCTAAAGAATTCCGGCTGTCCAGTATTCGGGGCATAGTATGATATAAAGGACACCTCCTGGTCATGGAGCCGCCCCACTGCCATAATATATCTACCTCTCTTGTCCTTAACGATAGCGATGGGGGTAAAGGGGGTCCGTTTCGAAAAGCAGATGGCTACACCGCCCTTCTTTTCCCGACCCCCTGCCAAGTAAAACTGTGGATACTTCCCATTGAGGTAACGGGGCGCTGAGACATTGGAGAAATGAGTTTCCTGCAATAGCAGGACTTCAGCCTTCTGTTTATGATAAAACTGGAAAGCCTTAGTTCTTTTAGTAGGGGAGTTAAATCCATGTACATTGTGGCTAACTATCGAATAGTCTGTGTTATATGTGGTGGCCATCGTGGTAGGGCAGAGCACTCTTACCTTGCATAATGAATGAAGCGAGAAGGGTCCCGATGATGATGACTGTTTGGCTATGTGACCTCTCAGACCATGACATAAGGGAAGGGCGCTGAACCGAGGCTCCGAAGAAAGAGGGGGAAGGGAGAGAAGGAAAAGGCATTAGAGAAGAAGAGAAACAAAAATAAAAGCAAAAAAACATATACATAGGCCTTAGGCCCAAACAATCAATATAATTCAATCCTAGCTGATGAATGAAGGAATGGGGAATAACCCCTGCCGGAGACAACATCCGGCAAATTAGGTGCAAGGGTACCATCCTTGTCGTAGGATAGGTAGTCTTGCAGTTGGGTGGCAAGCATGACCACCCCGACCCAAATATGATTACACTCTGTACGAGCAGGCTATTCGAGGTCATATCGGAAATGACAAAATCAATCAATACAGTTTTAACATAACAGGCTGTCTATAGGAACATGCATTCCCAAGGCCAGTGGCGCCGGGGCCGGAAGGGTCCCCATCGGTCGTTCCGGCCCCCGAGCCACAGCCCAACAGGGGAACACATTGCGGTCCGACTAAGGCCCCCAGACTGCTAAAAAGCAAAAAGCAAAATTTCTTCGACCAGGTTGGGCCCGTCGGGGTTGTAAAATATTCGGCTGGCAGCCAGTCCGAAGAACCAGGAACTCCAGTAACTTTGTAACCCGTGACTTTGTAACCTGTGAACTGTGAACGGTAACGATGGCCCCATCAGGCCCATAGTCCACCATGGGCCCAGGCCATATCCGTGCAATCAAGCACTAACAGTTCCCAAAAGGGGCAAAAAAGCAAAAAGAGAGAAGAGCAATAATACTCAGGTATTCCGGCGAGCATTTCTGGCCTGTGAGCGTGTGCGATCCTGCCATATCGGGGAGAGGGGACGATGATCCAGACAAGGGGGAGATGAAATCGGAGTCGGAGAGTCCCGTGCAATGATGCCGAGACTAAGCAGTAGGTCTTCGCCTGCTTGGAACGTGGAAAAGGAGTGGGACTTTCCGTTGTAAGTGAATGATAACTTAAAAGGGAACGACCATCGATACTTAATCTGTTTGGCCATAAGTTGCTGGAGTAATGGCCGTAGGTTTCTGCGTTTCTGGACCGTTGATGGCGCCAAATCTGTAAAGAGCTGTATTGGTGTTCCAAATAGCGACAGGTCCGGCCTGTTGCGAGCCGCAAGCATCATCTTATCCTTAATGCGGTAGTAATGTGGCTTAACAATAATGTCTCGTGGTAGGCCGTCGGCCCTTGGGGCTGTCAGTGCTCGGTGAACGCGATCAACTTCCATGTGGTGGTTGGCTATATCAGGGATAAGGGTTTTCATCAGGTCTTTTACAGCCCCCTCTAGATCTGTGTGAGTTTCAGGGAGGCCACGCACGCGGACATTGTACCTACGAGAACGATTCTCCAAATCTTCAATTTTTGTGAATGCCTCTTCTAATCTATCCTGGAGGTCTGTCACCATGGCTGAGTTCTGGTTGACCCTTTTGATGGCTCCATCCACTTTGGTTTCAATTAGCTCAAAACGCTCTCCCAAGCTATGGATGTCTTTTTTCAGGTCAGTGGTGATTAATGTGCAGGCCTTAGAGAGCTCCTGCTGCAGCATGGTGGAGAATCTGCCCAACAGTACAGCATCAGGGGAATAGTGTGAGAGCTGGGGAATTGGCATATCCTGGCTGGATTGGCTGGATTGGCTAATGAGGACTTCTGCTAAGTCTGCCATGTTCCTATCCATGGAGGAGGCAGGGGAGGCAGGGGAGTTTGGAGAGTCATGTCTATCAGCGTATATGGCTGGGGATGGGGGATGTGATAGTGACTCACCCCGCTGTCCGGTCTCCACCTCTCCCGAGGATTGTGAGGAGAATGGATCCCTAGTTGGCTCCAGATTTAGCTGCCTGTCTCCTCTCTGTGTAGCGCCGTCGGATCTGGCTGCTGCCGTGCTGCCTCGTGTGTCTGGCTTACCCGGCGCCATCTTGGATCGCGGCTGTGCTGTAGGGGAAGGCCCTGCTCTCTTCTGGGCTGTAGTTTGCGTATCGTGTCCTTTCCGCGGCTGCCCCTGTGCCCTACGGTTCATCGCCACTTCGGGGCTGGTGTGGGATCGGTCCTGGCTCACGGACCTCAGTGCCTGCGCTATCGTTAGCTCTGGTGGGTCGGGGTGCCGGGAGCTCGGTCAGCACACGTCCTTCTCCGAGTCCCCGCGCATGCGCACTTAAAATCACATTTGTAACCTATTTAAAAACTTATATCACATATCACTGATTTCAAATACATCCATCAGATACCCCCTCACGTGGTGTAGAATGGTACTACACCAAGTGCATTAATGTTATATAAAGTGGCCTGATGTTACTTGGATATGATCCATATAAAAATACAACCAAATATAATTCATAAATCATAATACAACAATTACCTACAGGTAGAGATGCTTAATAATTAAGATGTTAAATATTAAAATAATATGATAGGAATATGAAACTAAAATCAATTAAAATACATAAAAAAGCAGATTTAATAATTGGATATGAAACAATTAAGATCAAATTCGATGTTTAAGCCATTGGGCACAAGGGTACACATTTCGTGTATCCATCTGGACTCAGTTTTGCTGAGGTCCCTCACTTTATGACTACCCCTCCAATGGGGTGTAAATTTGTCAATGGCCCAGAATTTTAATTCTGTGTGTTTTTTTTGGTGACATTGTGCAAAATGGCGTGAAACACTATGTTTTGAAAACCCATTCTCAATATTTTGCACATGCTCCCTTATTCGCTTCCACATGGGTCTTTTCGCACGGCCTATGTACTGGAATGATAAGAGCACTCTAACACATAGACCACACCCTCTGTTCTACACGTGATCAGAAGGGTTAGGGTCAGAAGGTTTAGTACCCAGAAGATTAAGGTGGGATGTACCAATAAATGACAGATTGCTTGATAAAGAATCGGTAGAGGAATGGTTACAATTTTTTTATGCAAAAGGGATAGAGGTGCTGCAATTTTTAATAAAGCGGAAACAACGGAAACTCACTAATATTAACAAACAAATTACGGAGTGTAAGGTTATATTGGAGGGATATAAGGACACTCCCTCCTTTATAACACTTACTATCCAACTAAATAAGGTACTGGAACAAAAAGATACTGCATTAAAGCAAAGAAAAAAGAGAAAATATCTAAGGGATACAAATGACTACAAATTAGAACAGGCCTACAAGTGGCAACTTAATCTGAAAGATGGTAAAAAGGGATCAGTGACATCTTCTCCGATCAGGGAGGTACGGATTGTATCTCCTACCAGGGAGCGGAGATACAGATCACCTGAGCCATCTAGACAATATAGAGAGAATGTGGGCAGTCATGACAGGCCCTATAAAGATAATGGTAATGAAAGACCATATAGGAATGATCATACCGGGCCCAGAACACCCAAACCTTGGTGGAAGAATAAGAGCAATCAAAAACCATGGTCAAAATCTCCAAAAAAAACATTTTGGAAAAATAACAGGAATAATCAAAAACCCCGCAATCCACCGCAAAATTATCCTGGTTACCAGGGGGGGTATGAACAGGGAAACCATGGTGATTATGCTCAGTACAACCATGAAAGAAGGGATACAAGAGATGGATATCCCTATCCAAATCAACAATATCAAGGTGGTTATGTCCAGCAATATCAATACCAGGCCCCTCAAAATCATCAGGACCAGTACCAATATGAAAGTAGAAAAAGCCTGGTTCATACACAAAATAGATATGAACCATTAAGTAACTACAGGGAAGAAGATGAAACAAGGTCTTTTTTGGAATATCGCCGGAGCAACCGAACTCCCCCTCGATACGAACAAATGACAAGTGCCCGAAGTCCAAATGGAAGAGGGGATGTCGAGGAGGATTCAAAGTCCAAAAAAAGAAGAATGAGGTAGGCAAGGGCATATATAATATCAGTGGAGTTGAACTTACGAGGACAGAAATTATTACATTGGATAAAGGACTAAAGTATGCGCCTAAGAGAAATTTAAACAAATTCGATGTATATGTAGACGTTCAAAAATATACAAGGAAGCTCAACATCAAAAAATATATGTTGAACAAACCACCAATGAGGGTCAAAGAGAGCATTAACACATCAGGAAGTGTAGTCCACAGTGAGTTGAGGAATAAATCTCTGTTCAACCCACCAGTATACAATAATGAGCATATTGAGGTGTTCAATAAAATGGTGCTGAGAGATTTAGAGAGATTAAAAGTTAAAAGAATGGCTGACCCTGTAGCTATTCATCGGGGTATAAAAGAATTGGAGAAAAATAAACAAGTGGTAATAAGGCCGGCTGATAAAGAAGGAGCCATCGTGGTGATGTCAAAGGACTATTACCATGAGGAATTACTTGGTCAATTAAATGATACCAATACGTACATTAAACTTAGGGGAAACCCTACAAAGGAATATAGAGAAGAATTGTCTGAACTGATCCTCAGGGGTACTATGAGAGATATTTTATCCAAGAGGGAGGAACAGTATTTAGTTCTGGATATGTGTAGGGTCCCAATTATATATACGATACCCAAAATTCACAAAAACTTGCAAAAACCGCCAGGCAGGCCCATAATAAATGGAATCCAATCGATTAATTCAAGGATTGGTGAATATGTTGACAAATTCATGCAGCCATTGGTCCCACAAACACGCTCCTATCTGAGGGATATGAAACATCTAATCCAGATTTTGGATAAAGTAGTGATCAATCCAGAGCATAATTACTTGATAGCCACGGCGGATGTCGCATCATTGTATACAGTGATAGATCATGAAGATGCGATTAGGGCCTCCAAATGGGCCTTGGATAAATTCAGTAATCTCATCTCCAAACAAAAACGTTTTGTGCTAAGAAGCCTGGCCTTTGGACTCCAGCACAATTACTTCTGGCACTGCTCCAATTACTATAGGCAGCTCAATGGAATCGGGATGGGGGCAAAGTATGCACCAAGTGTGGCGAATATTTTCATGTCCAAGTGGGAAGAATCTGCCATTTATGAAAATATACCTGAACAACTAACGCTATACAGAAGATTCATTGATGATTGCATAGTAATCTGGGAGGGGGATGAAAGTACTTTAGTTCAATTCTTTGAAAAATTGAATGAGAATGAACAAAACATAAAATTAACGTATACAATGAGCAATACAACTACACAGTTCCTAGATTTGGAAATTGCACTGGAAGGAAATGCAATTACTACAAAAACATATTTCAAACCAGTGGAACGAAACAGTTATATTCCCGTGGATAGCTGTCATTTCGAACCATGGCTTATTAATATACCAAAGGGACAGTTGATTAGACTGCGGAGAAACTGCACGGATGAACAAGTATTTCTGGAACAAGCAAAGATGATGGGAAAGAAGTTTACTGCAAAGGGTTATAATGAAGAATTTGTCAATAAAAAAATCCAAGAAGTTTTGGGTTACTCTTGTGCAGGATAAGGAAAAGAAAATCACATCCCTCCAAGAGTTACCCATTATAATGAACTTTAACGTTCAACACAGACAGATTGAATCTATATTCAAAAAGCATTGGCCAATACTCAAGGCAGATAGCCAATTGCAGAGTATATTGCCAATTGTACCCCGGATCATATACAGAAGAGCTCCCACACTCAGAGATATAGTGGCCAAAAATGTACCTGATCCACCAATGAGGCTGACTACACTTACTTTTTTTCAGGGAAAGGTTTTTTTTCCTTGTAAGAGATGCTATGCTTGTAGGAAAACTAATTTGAATGGTCAAAAATGCTCCAAATTCAAATCCAATGCTACACAACAAAGTTATGAAATTAAAGATCTGATCACGTGTAGAACAGAGGGTGTGGTCTATGTGTTAGAGTGCTCTTATCACTCCAGTACATAGGCCGTACGAAAAGACCCATGTGGAAGCAAATAAGGGAGCATGTGCAAAATATTGAGAATGGGTTTCCAAAACATAGTGTTTCACGCCATTTTGCACAATGTCACCAAAAAAACCCCACAGAATTAAAATTCTGGGCCATTGACAAATTTACACCCCATTGGAGGGGTAGTCATAAAGTGAGGGACCTCAGCAAAAGTGAGTCCAGATGGATACACAAAATGCGTACCCTTGCGCCCAATGGCTTAAACATCGAATTTGATCTTAATTGTTTCATATCCAATTATTAAATCCGCTTTTTTATGTATTTTAATTGATTTTAGTTTCATATTCCTATCATATTATTTTATTATTTAACATCTTAATTATTAAGCATCTCTACCTGTAGGTAATTGTTGTATTATGATTTATGAATTATATTTGGTTGTATTTTTATATGGATCATATCCAAGTAACATCAGGCCACTTTATATGACATTAATGCACTTGGTGTAGTACCATTCTACACCACGTGAGGGGGTATCTAATGGATGTATTTAAAATCAGTGATATGTGATATAAGTTTTTAAATAGGTTACAAATGTGATTTTATATTTGTTGAATATGTATGTAGTCTCAACAAAGAGACGATTAAAGTTGTTTTTACTATGTATTATAAACTACTGTTAAGTTAAAACAGCATAGTGCCTGTCAGCGATGATGTTCTAATGATCCCTTTTGCCGTCATGGCAACCAGTACGCCACTGTGTATAAATACACTGTTTTTCCTGTCACATGGCATACCCATGACTAAGTCACGTGACGAGTGACGTAACGCGTAGGGGGAGGAGCCTAGTCACGCTACCAGCGGCACTCTGAGGAGTCGGAAGCCGGAGCAGTGAAGGAGAGCGCTCGTACTGAGCTGAACTGTGGCTATCTATGCATATACTTATTTTTGGTCACGTGAGTGAAAGCGCCTTATGTAAACATCATTGCCTCCAAGTTATACAGTATTGTGCAATGGGTGTTTTTCTTTTTCCTTTCATAGTTCATTCGTTGTGACCTCACTGCTGAGACTGCTCAAGGTAGAACATTTAACAGCCGTCCCGGTCTGCGATATTTGGATAAAGGGGACAGAGTGAAGGAGTGTTTCTGGTCTGTTTTTTTTAAAGGACTAAAATACTGCAAGGGTTTATATTCCACGGAGTTGGTGCGGAGTGGAATATTCAGGAGTCAAAATATTTTTGTGAGGCTGTTTTATTTACACTGATTTCACTTATTGGGGTTTTTTGAGCACTTTATATTGGAATTTCTTGCACTGTGCACAGATTTATGCAGGTTTGCCCTATATTTGCAGTTTGCACGTTGGTCACATTTTGTTTATGCTACGGTTTATTTACCCTAGGTTGATTTACAGTGCATCAATATCACATTCAATATTCACTTACATGTTATCAGACACATTGATTGATTGCAGCTTTTTTCATTTGGTTATCTTGGGGCAATTTTCACATTTATATTTTCAACACAGTTTGTATCATTTTAGCGCTTTAGTATTTAGTATTATATATACATACATAGGGTATACTCCTGAAAGATATTGAGGTAATTAGCCCTCTTTGTGCCTCAGAAGAGGGTGGAGTTATGTATCTGTTTCTCTATAAATGTTTTTATTATTTCATCGTAAATTTGCTATGACTAAGGTTCGCTCCGAAACGTATCAGCCGTTTGCTTTTTAATGCTCATATGTAGCCAATAAATTTTTGTAACAAGGACTTTGGAGTTGGAGTTCTCTCTTATATATTGTATTAAGTGTGAGAACACACACACTGAGCCTTGGCACCTGTGCTGCAGACTGCACACTAGGATTGAATTGCTTCTGTTGAGAGCGCTACATCTTTCTTCTTTCCTCACGAATGTTAAGGGGCCTCTTCTTTCCCCAAACTCTACTCTAGTTCCTAAACAGGCTTCTGTGTCTGCCTGTAAAGATCAGATCGTTTCTGTCCTGATCACTCAGCTTCCCCATCAGACAGCTGATAAGAACTTCTCTCCCCATCACTGGAAGTTCCTTTCATTGGAGAGTTCTTGTCCTTGGGTACTGATGTGTCTTGTCCTCAGGAACAGGAGTCATTCCTGCATTAGGAAGGGAAGTTTGGTTCCTATTGTGTAGGATATTGCCGGTTTTAGTCTTGCCTGCCCTATTCCCCAGGTGGCAATTGTTTGGAGGTCAGCTCTTCCCAACTGGTGGTTTCTTAAAATGGAAGAGAGATTCTCACACCAAGATTCATTTTAGATTCTGTTTTGCAGAGGAAGGACGTCATAGGAGAGCTCCACTCTGTCAGGCAGGAAAAAAAAAAAAAGGAGTTTCCTGCTGCAGGTATTGATGGGAAATGCCTTATTGACTTTGTGGGATCTGTCCAACTGGGGCTAGAACTGTAGGTATAGAATTGTGTATATGGAGGTTTTCTATTTGTGTGTTTTTTTCCGCTGTGGGTTGAACAGGGTAGACTTGTGTCTTTTTTCAACCAGGCGAACTATGTAAGCTTGGCTAATTTACAGATTTGTGAAGAAGGCTAGTCTGGTTTACACAGGTAAAATAAAGTATTCAGCGCTAAAACACAAATTCAATGAAAAAACTGTATAAATGCAAGCCAGCACTAAAGGTAAATTCATAAATAATCCCTCATAAGTAACATAAGAATAAAACAGTGCAGCGCAAAAAATTAAGTAAATTCAATTAGTGATGAAAGTCCATAAGGTGAGAGAAGTCCAAAAAAAGTGAATGATGATACACCATACAATTTCACAGCATGCGATGTGGATACAGCAGTTGACCAAGAAGAAATCCCTCCACGCACACAGATTGGCCTCTCACCTCAATGCTTCGACCCACAAGAGGTCACAAAGCATAAAATGATGATGACATCCAATAGCTCAGACTCCAACCTCCAATCAGCATAAACAGCATGTCAAATACGGAAACCACATTCCTATATTTGCTCCGAGTTCCAGCATATGTAAACAAGAAAAAGAGACTTCCTAGTGCTCTCTGGTTGATTGCATTTAATGGTAAACAGTAAAAATATGTTACTCACATTTAAAAGCACTCAATTGCGAGTGCAGACAATGACAGCATGGAAAGCATGTGTGGCATACGAGATCCGAGATGAACGCGGCGGCGTCTGACGTAGCTCCTCCCCCCGTACGCGTTACGTCAAATGGGCGTGACTTCTTCAGCGTGGGGCAGGGTCACGTTCAGACAAACCGCCGCTCTATTTATGAGGATACCATAGCAACCAGCATCGAATCGCGTCTCCCGGAGCAGACGGCCAATCACGGCACATGTAAACACAAGAAAGGCCCGCCTTTCTGAACACTGCTGGGAAAGAAGAGTGGTGTGATTTTTTTGTTTGCAAAGGCTTTGAACTAATACGGTTATTGCTATCCCGCAAACAGCATAAGAAGAAGTGGCTAGAGAGTCAGATTAAAAGCATCACTGATCATATTGAGCCATTTAAAGATACTCCTGAATTTATTCAGTTATCAGAAGACCTTAAGATCAAATTGGTTAAATGGGATAAGGAGACTCAGGATAAAGAGCAAAAAAAGTTCTTACGCGACCTGAATGATTTTGGGGGACAACAGGTTTTTAAATGGCAATCCTCAAATCCTACACAATGTAGTAACCCTGAACAGGCCTCTATGGATACTACTGAGACGGTTGTTAATACCCCTTTACCAAGTAGTCAAGGCCCTCTGAGCTCTTGGGCTATTACACCCAATAGAAATTCTTCCCCTGGACCTAGGGGACATGGACTTTCTCGTCCTAAAGGAAGAGGTAAGGGTAAATGGAGCTCTAATCTAGTCCCTGTTACTACGGGGCAGGGCCAGTACTCTACTTATCAAGATGATCCTCCCCCTTGGAGGTCCGTCCCAAACAGGGGTAGTGGGTATCAGAGGGGTAGGGGTGGTTATCCCTCCAGGGGACCACCTTTGCCCACTCATAACAGCTATGCACCTTTACAGGACAGATGGGAAGAATTGCCATATAATAATAATTTTTTAGGCCAGGAGAGGACCCCCTGGAGGGGACCTCCACTGCATACCCCTGCTTGGGCGGGGGAAATGGAGGGATTATCTCACTCCTCTAGGTCCGACTGGAAACGGACCGGCCAGTCAAAAAAGAAAAAACCGAGAGGAATCGGGGGGGGGGGGGGGAGACGAGCCCAAAAGGCAAAGACCGTATTAGGAACAGGTATCTTTAACCTCAGCGGTGTCCCTCTATCTGAGGATGAGACACGCATTTTGGATAAAGGCCTTAAGTTCGCCCCCATACGTAACCTCAACAAGTTTCAAACGTATGTTAATGTCCAGAAATATGTTAGAGATTTAAACATGAAGAAGTATTTCCTTTCTGATCCTATTCAGAGAAATTCTTCTCAACAGGGTATCAACCATTCTAATTTGAGGAATCGGTCAGCTTTCAACCCTCAGGTGAACGATAATAGACATCTGGATGTCTTTAAGAATATGGTATGCAGTGATCTTAAATCCCTTAAGATCAAAAAGGTTAGGGATTCCCAACATATCAAGCGTGGTATTCTATCACTTGAACAGAGAAATTACATTGTAATCCGGCCAGCGGATAAAGGGGGAGGGTTGGTGGTGTTGAGCAAGGCCTATTATCAGGAAGAGATGAAGCAGCTTCTAAGTGATCGTAATACCTATTCACTCTTGAATGGGGACCCTATGGTCAGATTCAAGAATGAATTGCACTCCCTGATAGAGAGAGGGAAGGATGAAGGTATCCTAAATACTAAGGAGGCATCTTATTTAGACCCGTTTTATTGCCGCACACCGATTATTTATTTTTTGCCAAAACTCCATAAAGATTCTGAACGACCTCCTGGTCGTCCAATTGTCAATGGTATTGACTCGGTAACCTCTAGGTTGGGTCAATACCTTGACTACTTTTTGCAGCCTTTGGTGCGTAGGATGGAAGCTTACCTTTGCGACACCAAACAAATTATAGATTTTCAATACCCTCCCTTGTACATCTAACTCTATTTTGATCACTGCCGATGTTGGATCCCTCTACACCATTATTGATCATGAAGCAGCTATTTCTTCAGTTATTTGGGCCTTGGCTCAGACAGATCTTACTCCTCAGCATGTTCAATTTTTGGTAGATGGTTTGAAATTTTGTCTTTTCAAGAATTATTTTTGGTTCGACAAGGATTATTATTTGCAGCTGTGTGGAGTTGCGATGGGCGCTCGTTTTACTCCCAGTGTGGCCAATCTTTTTATGGTCCACTGGGAGTAGGATGTAGTTTTCCGCGATCGCCCATCACAGCTACGCTGTTATAAAAAGGTACATTGATGACCTGGCCATGGTCTGGGAAGGTGACATGCCCAGCCTCCAGCTTTTCATGGATAAGCTTATTGGGAATAGTAATAATATCATACTTACCTGGACTGTTGATTATAACCAGATAACCTTTCTGGATCTTGACATTTTTAAGCAAGATGGTAGTTTCCATACTAGGAATCATTTCAAGTCTACTGACTGTAATGGGTATATACCCTTATCTAGCTGACACCATAAATTGTGGCTATGCAATATACCGAGAGGTCAGTTTGTCCGTCTTCGCCGCAACTGTACGTTAGAATCAGACTTTCTCTCTCAGTCTCAAATTCTAGCTACTAGATTCAGACAAAAGGGTTATACTCTGGATACTATTAACAAGGAGATAGAGCGAGTAAGAACTATGGATAGGGGGGCCATTGTTGCAGATAAGCCTGCTAGTGCTGTCACCTGTGGTTTCAAGATGATTATGGATTTCAGTATCCAACATAAAAAATTTGAGAAGATAGTTGCAAAACATTGGCCCATCTTAAAATATGATCGTATTCTGGGTCCTGCCCTGCCTGAACGTCCCCAGTCCATATATCGGAAGGCACCATCTCTCCGTGACAGTATAGCCCCGGGCATCATCGATCCACCCACTATTGCCCAGCCTAAACTTTTTGATTTCTTATATGGGTTTTATGCATGTGGGCATTGTGCCACATGCAAACATGCCAAAAATAATATCAAAAAACGTAAGACCTTCAGTTACACATGTTGAATATAAGATCAAATAGCTTATTACATGTGCAACTGTAGGGGTCGTGTACATGTTGGAGTGCGATTGTGGCCTCCAGTATGTGGAGCACACGTCTAGGGCGCTCCATGTACGTGTTGGGGAACATGTTAGTAATATTAAGAGGGGGGTTAAAACACATAGGGGCTGATTTAGGAAACGTTAGCGCAATGAGTATCGGCGCATCTGCGCACGCAACGGCAGTTTTGGTATTTACGAAACATTAGCGCCGGTAACGCAGCGCTATTCCCCATTTACTATAGTGTTCTCGGCGCATGGGAGGAGGCGCTCAGTGCGCTACTATGGACCTGGCGCATAGCATTTTCAAATTAAAATATAAAGAAGCTGGAAGTGCCAATATAATGGGGGTGACGTGGGGTGATGTGAGGAAGTATAGTGACAACTGCCCAAGTAACAAACATGCCCAAAATAGAATGAGAAAGTAACTTTTTCTGAACCAGCCTGCTGTGCCGGTGTCTTGTCGAGCTGGTTCCCCTATCTATATGGTTCCCCCCTTGACTGCGCAGGCACTGCCGAACAGCTGTTAAAGTTCGGAGATTTCCATCGGCTCACCTTGCGCCTGCGCAGTCAAGAGGGAACCAGATCAATAGGAGGAACCATAGGCTCGGCAGCTGTGGACGCGCTCGCCCCCGATGCTTCATTACACACGCCGCTTTCTTCTTCATGCCGCTCTATACAGCAAGGGGCGGATCAGATGTGATATTGAGCAGTGCGATTTGTTTGTTTATACATGACGCTCTATACAGCCCCTTGCTGTATAGAGCGGCGTGTAACACACTGCTTTCTTCTTCATGCCGCTCTATACAGCAAGGGGCGGATAAGATGTGATAATATTGAGCAGTGCGATTTGTTTGTTTATACATGACGCTCTATACAGCCCCTTGCTGTATAGAGCGGCGTGTATAAACAAACAAATCGCACTGCTCAATATTATCACATCTTATCCGCCCCTTGCTGTATAGAGCGGCATGAAGAAGAAAGCAGTGTGTGTAACTAAGCAACGGGAGCGAGCGCGTCTGCAGCTGCCGAACAGCTGTTAAACCTCTGAGATTTCCGTCGACTCGGATTGCGCCTGCGCAGTCAAGGGGGGAACCATATCGATAGGAGGAACCAGCTTGTCAGAACACCGGCAGTTACGTTTAGAACTGCGAGAGGTTTTTTTATGCTCTACGCAGCAATTTTACCCGTTCAAGCGCGCAGGGTCACTGCGCCGGCAAAATCTTAGTAAATGTCAAGTCACGTAAATCAATTTGCATAAGTTGAACTTGCCATTATATAACAGTCCGACAGCAAAATTACATTTCTAAAGGAAAAAAAAAAAGGCATTTAAAATCACTCGCGGCTATAATGAATTGTCGGCTCCCGTTAATACAGAGAAAAGTCATTGAAAGTCTTTGAAAACAATAAAAAAATGCGTGGGGGTTCCCCAAATTACATTACCAGGCCCTTCAGGTCTGGTATGGATATTAAGGGGAACTCCGCGCCAATTTTTTTTTTTAAAAATGACGTGCCGGTCCCCCTCAAAATCCGTACCAGGCCCTTCAGGTCTAGTATGGATTTTAAGGGAAACCCCCGTGCCAAAATTAAAAAAAAATAGCGTGGGGTTCCCACCTAAAAATCCACACCAGACCCTTATCCGAGCACGCAACCTGGCAGGCCGCAGGAAAAGAGGGGGGGACGAGAGCGCCCCCCTCCCTCCTGAACCGTACCAGGCCACATGCCCTCAAAATGGGGTCCCCCCCAAAGCACCATGTCCCCATGTTGATGGGGACAAGGGCCTCATCCCCACAACCCTTGCCCGGTGGTTGTGGGGGTCTGCGGGCGAGGGGCTTATCGGAATCTGGAAGCCCCCTTTAACAAAGGGGACCCCCAGATCCCGCCCCCCCTGTGTGAAATGGTAATGGGGTACAAATGTACCCCTACCATTTCACAAAAAAAGTGTCAAAAATGTTAACAATTACAATAGCCGGTTTTTGACAATTCCTTTATTAATGTCTTCTCCTTTCTTCCATCTTCTTCTTCCATTTCCTTCTGTTCTCCATTTGGTTTTCTTCCTCTTCCTTCTCGTCCACATCATGCTCCGGCTTCTTGTTCCCCTTCTTTCTCCGGCCGATCCGCTTGAATTCGAGGTTCCCGCTGTGTGACGCTTCAGTTCATCAGTTCTCCTCTGGGTCCGCTGCCAACCGGTGGCCCCGCCCCCCCTCTGACACCACGGGGAAAGTCCCCGTGAAATCCATGTGCGTCAGAGGGGGGCGGGGTCACTGGGTGGCAGCGGATCCAGAGGAGAACTGATGAACTGAAGCGTCACACAGCGGGAACTTCGAATTCAAGCGGATCGGCCAGAGAAAGAGGAAGGGGAACAAGAAGCCGGAGCAAGATGCGGACGAGAACACCGAAGGAAGAAGGAAGATGAAGAGGAAGAAAACCGAATGGAGAAAAAAAAGGAGATGGAAGAAGAAGATGAAAGAAGATGGAAGAAAGGAGAAGACATTATTAAAGGAAATGTCAAAAACCCGCTATTGTCATTTTTGACACTTTTTTTGTGAAATGGTAGGGGTACATTACCCCATTACCATTTCACACAGGGGGGGGCCGGGATCTGGGGGTCCCCTTTGTTAAAGGGGGCTTCCAGATTCCGATAAGCCCCCTGCCCGCAGACCCCCACAACCACAGGGCAAGGGTTGTGGGGATGAGGCCCTTGTCCCCATCAACAGACACAGTCACAGACCCCCAAAGCATCCTCCCCATGTTGAGGGCATGTGGCCTGGTACGGTTCAGGAGGAGGGGGGGCGCTCTCTCGTCCCCCCTCTTTTCCTGCGGCCTGCCAGGTTGCGTGCTCTGATAAGGGTCTGGTGTGGATATTTAGGGGGACCCCCACGCCATTTTTTTTAAGTTTGGCGCGGGGGTCCCCTTAAAATCCATACCAGACCTGAAGGGCCTGGTAATGGAATTTGGGGGAACCCCCACGCATTTTTTTTTCAAAGACTTTCAATTACTTTTATCTGTATTGACGGGAGCCAACAATTCATTACAGCCGCGAGTACTTTTTAATGACTATTATTTTACTTTAGAAATGTCATTTTGCTGTCGGACTGTTATAAACATGCGCTACTTTACAGGCATACTATAGACACCCCCCAAGTATGATATTTAGGGCCAGTTCACACCGGATGCAGTGCAGTGCATTTTTTTGATGCATGAAAAACGCAAAGAAAGTTGATCACATTAATGCCAATGGCATAGTTCACACCACTGCAGTCCGTTCCAGTGCGTTTCAGAAAGGAAAAAAGAAATTGGTCATGTTGCATTTTTTATGTACAGAACTGTACTGGACTGCAGTAAAACACATTAAAAACGCAACGGAACATACCAAAAACGCACTGGAACGCACCTAAATGCACCAAAGACGCACTGCAACACAAGGTTAAGTGAAAAGAGGGGAAAAAAAGCACTGGACTGCATCAAAAACGCACCAAAAATGCACTGGAACGCGTCAAAAACGCGCATGCAGAAAAGCACCTGGAACGCAACCAGACTGCATTTCTATGGTGTGAACTGACCTTTAGGGTCAGTTCACACCATAGAAACGCAATCCGGATGCGTTCCAGGTGCTTTTTTGCATGCGCGTTTAGATGCTTTCCAGTGCATTTTTGGTACGTTTTTGATGCAGTCCAGTGCTTTTTTTTCACCCCTCTTTTTTATTAACCATAAGGACAAGTGTGTTCCAGTGCGTTTTTGGTGCATTTAGGTGTGTTACGGTGCGTTTTTGATGTGTTTTGCTGCGTTCCAGTACAGTCCAGTGCAGGTAAAATGCAGCATGTTCTACTTTTTTTGTGGAACTGGAACGCACTGGAACAAACACTGCCATTTAGAACCATATAACCAACTTTCCATACATTTTTGATGCATAAAAAACACAATGGACTGCATGTGGTGTGAAATGGCCCTTAAGCAATTTGGCATATTTAAAGGCACTTCTCCTTGTTTTGTTTTTGGTGTTGTCCAAATTGGTGACATTGATATATGTCCCTTAGGGTGGGACCTGGGCCCCCATACCCATTTTAAGGCCAATACCTAGAAGATAAGCCAGCCAAGTGGGGACTAGCAAAATTAACAAGTCAGTTCCCATAGACTGCAATCGTATTTGTTGGTAGGGGGGGGGGGGGGTGTTTGTCCCATCTCTAATTTTGTAGCATGCTGGATGATGTGCTTAAATTTTTTATTTTTTTTGGTGCTTTTTGTGTGTGAACAGCACCTGGACATTTCTGGGCATGCTCAGAGAGTGTTTTTATGGGTTAGTAATTGAAGGACATCCTTAACAGGTGTACCCACTTTGAAGTTCAGTCTCTACATTGGGTGAACTTACATTTTGGGCGTTTCATGGACTGTGCATGTGTTTTCAATTGCCTCATTAGCACACAAACCTATGTTATATAAAGCTTGCAGATAGCATCCTCTCCCTTGCCCTGAAAAGAGGCAAGTGTGTGTCCGGCAAAAAGTACATTTTGGTGTCCTTATCGAGTTTGTAACACATGTATTTTATTTATTATGTCTTTGCAAAACAGATGTTTGTTTTACTTTTGTTGATTGTATTTTTTTGTGTGGGGGGATATGTTCCCCTGAAATATTTTTGATGTTGTTAATGTGTGTTTGTTCACTTTGATTTAATTGTCTGTGCTACATTATTTTGCTAAATCTTTCTCAAGATGTGACTAATGTTTAAAATTTACCATATTTTTTATTTTGGCTTCCCTTTGTTTTGTTGACCAATAAAATTTGATGCAAAGTTTTGATGTTTGTTTTTTGTTTTCTATGCAACAAATGTGACAGCTGATTGGCATGTCAAAACAAAACAGGTGTGATTTGTCTAACCTAATACCTTCATGGTAGCATATGCATGTATTGTGTGCTGCCATGGATAGTCACCAGGAAATGAAAAATACAGAGCGGTAAGTATTCAATTTTCCTTTTTACTGCAGTAGTTCTCAGCCTCAGTCCTCAAGTACCCCCAACAGGACATGTTTTGTGAATTTATTTTATCGAGAATTGCTGTCCAAAATACCAAACCATTGACTGTGATTTAAAGCACATGTGCAAGATGAAGGAAAACCTGCAAACATGGCCTGTTGGGGGTTCTTGAGAAGCACTGATTTAGAGCACTGCACTTAAAAATAGCTCAAGGCAATACTATTCTAATTGTGGGCATTTTGAGGGAAACCAAGTAAGTGTTATGCCGCATACAAACGATCGTTTTTAATGTCATTTTCAAAAACAAAGTTTTTCTCGACGTGATTTTTCTTGTTTCCTCTCAAGCCTGTCTTGCATACACACGTTCATTAAAAAAATGCTCAAGCAAAGCGCAGTGATGTAGAAAACGTACGACGGCACTATAAAGGGGAAGTTCCGTTTGAATGGCGCCACCCTTCATGTTAGTAAAGTTTGTTGAGCGACGATTCGCGCTTTTCAGCCTCATGCTTTTCAGTCCGTTACAGCGTGACGAATGTGCTATCTCCATTACGAACTGGTAGTTTTACGAGTAGAACGAGCGCTCCCGTCTCATATTTGATTCTGAGCATGCGCGTTTTTTTCCCCCTCGTAAAAGCATACACACTTCTGTTTTTCACGACGGGGAAAAAAAAAAACGACGTGAAAAAATAGAGCAGGTTCTAAATTTTTTAAGGCCGTTTTTCACGTCGTAAAAAATGCTCTAGAGCCTACACACGATCGTTTTTAATGCCCAAGTTAAAAAATGGCATTTTTAACGACATGAAAAACGATCGTGTGTACGCAGCATAAGAACCCCTGCTTGTTTTTTTTTTAGGTTGGGCTTTGTGTCCCTTTTAATAAAATTGGCTTCACTTCCTGTCACACAGCTAAACAGGAAGTGAAGGTAAAACCCTACCAATGTCTTTTCTTGGGGACACACAGATCAATCTAACTAGTGTCCCCATTAAGCAAATTGCACTTTGTTGTGTACACCCCAAATCATTGGGTAGTTTGGGGTTTAGTAAAAGCAAATGTACTCTGCATTACAAGTGTAGCTGCTGAAAATCTGAGGGGAAGCACTGGTGATTGTAACATCCAATCATGTAAAAGAAAAGATACTGTTTTTTTTGTTTCCTTGCATGTCCTCCTCAGATATCCAGCAAGTGCACTTGTAGTGCAAAGTAGATTTGCCTTTAGTAAATAAACCCCAAAGTCCAAAATACCTAATAATTTGGGGTGTACCCAGCAAAATGCTGGAGTGCAATGTACATAATGGGGAAAGTATTTAGATTGACCTGTGTGTCCCCAAGGAAAGACATTGGTCGGGATTTACCCTCACTTCCTGTGTGGCTGTGACAGGAAGTGAATTATTTGGAAGGATAAAGTGGCCAAATTTGGTAGTTGTCTTCACCCTATCAGGGGTGCAGACATCCCCAAAAACTGTCTAGACTTGTAATCCCTCTGCACTCTATCCCCAAGCAAAAATAAGAAAGGATCTCATTTAATTTAACTTTGCAAAGACACATTCCTAAGTTGAATTGTGATGCATGTCAATGGCCCATTTAGACTCTCTTTAATCACTTGAAATCAGCGCTATAACTGATGGACGGCCACAGCACGGTCCTTAATTGCCGGGAGTCTGTCAATAGACGTCCTCCCCTTCGTGCGCGTGCTGTGGTCACTGAGTCACTGAGACTTGGGTGATGACAGATCAGAGTAAGGGGCCAATCCCTGCCCCTTACCACATGATCAGCTGTCAGCCAATGACAGCTGATCACGTGATGTTAACAAAAGCTCGGTAATGGTTTTTGTTTTCTCCTTGTGCTGACAGCGTGAGCATAAAAAAAGGCAATCACCGGCTTATGTGCAAGGGACATCGGGCCCGAAGAGGAAGAGGCAATTCTGCGTC
This sequence comes from Rana muscosa, assembly GCA_029206835.1. Lineage (NCBI taxonomy): Eukaryota > Metazoa > Chordata > Amphibia > Anura > Ranidae > Rana > Rana muscosa. The sequence continues at coordinate 847,022,671 of CM055116.1, forward strand.
ATCTGTGACAATCAGTAGCCCCTGCCAGTGTCACCTATCAATGCCCACCACTGGTGCCAATCAGTGCCACCTAGCAGTGCCATCACTGCCAACTTTCATTGCCACCTAGCAGTGCCACTTCTCAATGCCCACCAGTGCCAACTAGCAATGCCACCTCTCAGTGCCCACCCTTGCCACCTTATCAGTGCCCATCAGTGCAGTCTCATCAGTGTACATCAATGAAGGAGAAAAATTACCTTTTTTCTAAATTTTCGAACTAACTATTAACCACTTCCCTACCGCCCACCGTCAAATGACATCCTTGGCTTTGTGCGGTGACATCTGAATGATGCCTGCAGATGCAGGCATCATTCAGATATCATTCTTTTCAGCCGGCGATTCTGTGCACAATAAAAATGATCATAGCGGCAGTTCCACCGCTTGATCATTCTTATAGGCGGCGGGAGGGGGCGTTCCCCCCTCCTGCCGCCATCTGGGGCTCGGAGAACGAATTGGCTGGCGCCGGATGGGAAGCATAGAGATGACTGGTGACCAGATGGTCACCAGTCATCTCTATGACCGTCAGAGGCCCGGGCACGACGTTATGACGTCACGGCGGGTTCCCGTATGTAAACAAAGCCGTGATCTCGGCTCTCAGCATGAGATCGGTGAATAGATTCCTATTACAAGGTATGTTTACATTCCTTGTAATAGGAATAAAAGTGATAAAAAAAAACAAAAAAGTTAAAAAAAGAGTAAAAATTTAAAAAAAGTAAAAAACAAAAAAAATAATAATTAAAAAAAAAACGCCCATGTCCCCGGTAGCTCACGCTCAGAAGCGAACACACACGCAAGTCCCGCCCACATATGTAAACGCCATTCAAACCACACATGTGAGGTATTGCTGCGTGCGTTAGAACTAGTGCAACAATTCTAGCACTAGACCTCCTCAGTAATGCGAAAATGGTAACGTGTAAAAAAAATTAAAGCATCACCTATGGAGATTTTTAAGTACTGAAGTTTGGTGTCATTCCATGAGTGTGCGCAATTTTAAAGCGTGACATGTTATGTATCTATTTACTCAGCATAACAACATTTTTAACATTATACAAAAAAATTGGGCTAACTTTACTGTTTTGTAATTTTTTAATTCATGCAACCATTTTTTTCCCCCAAAAAAATGCGTTTTAAAATGTATTGCGCAAATACCGAACGAGATAAAAATTTGCAATGACCGCCATTTTATTCCCTAGGGTTTCTGCTAAAAAAACATATATAATGTTTGGGATTTCTAAGTAATTTTATAGCCATAAAATTATGATTTTTACATGAAGGAGAGAAGTGCCAGAGTAGGCCCGGTGCTGAAGTGGTTAAAATATCCTAATTTTTTTTTTTTAGTCGGTCTTTTGTATTTATAGAAAAAAAAAACGCAGAGGTGATCAAATAGCACCAAAAGAAAGCTCTATTTGAGTGCAAAAAAATAAGACATTTTCATTGGGTTACAGTGTTGTATGAGCGCGCAATTGTCATTCAAAGTGCATCAGCGCTGAAAGTTGAAAATTGGTCTGGACAGGAAGGGGGTTTAAGTGGCCAGTAAGCAAGTGGTTAATATAAGGCTACACGCACACGGACGTTTTTCCAGCCGCTTGTTTGTGCGTTTTTTGCAGCTTAAAAACGTCTCTCCATGTTGGCCTATGGCCTCATGGCCACCATGGCGTTTTTGAGCTGTAAATGGCATAGCCGTTTTTAGGCCCCATGTACACGGGATGCTGGTGCAAAGTCTTCAGAACTAAGGTTGAAAGCGGCGTTTAGAAAGGCGCGCTTTGTCGCGTTTGCATGCCGGGTTTTACCACATTTGCGTCTATATGCGTTTAGTTAGGAAACATCATAAGGAGCCGCCCTAAGCTCCAAAAACAGTATTATTAACCATTTCAGCTATTTTGTGAGACCAGAGTGAGTAGCAGCAGCTGAGAGAGCAGCAGTGTACTTGTATTTAGCGTGTCACTTGCCACATCACCTGCCACAAGTTGTGTATTGTCCACTTGCCACGTCACCTGCCCCAAGTTGTGGATTGTCCACTTGCCACGTCACCTGCCCCAAGTTGTGGATTGTCCACTTGCCACATCACTTGCCCCAAGTTGTGGATTGTCCACTTGCCACGTCACTTGCCCCAAGTTGTGGATTGTCCACTTGCCACGTCACCTGCCCCAAGTTGTGGATTGTCCACTTGCCACGTCACCTGCCCCAAGTTGTGGATTGTCCACTTGCCACGTCACCTGCCCCAAGTTGTGGATTGTCCACGATGCAATGGAAGCAATTACATTTTATATATATATATATATATATATATATATATATATATATATATATATATATATTTTATGGTTTTTCATCATTTGCCATAATTTTTTAGTTTTTCAATGTAAAAAAATAGGTCACCTTTAAAAACGCTTCTAAACTAAAACAGGGCTAAACGCCGGTACCCGCGTCTGACACGTGGAAATCTTTGTTGTCTGAAGGCATTTTTTGGCTTTGTGAAAAACGAGGTTAAACGCAACTGCCTAAGGGCCAATTGACACCTTGGAAATGCAGTCCGGATGCATTCCAGGTGCTTTTGTGCATGCGTGTTTTTGATGCAGTCCAGTGCTTTTTTTCCCCCTCGTTTTTCTTAGGCCTCATGCCCACGGACAGACGTTTTAAAAAACGGTCTGTAAGGCTCGATTCCCACTAATGCGTTTTTTGGTACATTTAGCATAAATGCAGGTAAATTTTTTAACATGGGTTCCTATGGAACATATTGACATCAATGCATTTTTGTGCCTCTGCGTTTTTGGAAAGGGTTGCAGACTTTTTTTTCCAAGCAAAAAACAGCATTTTGGATGTAATAGAATTCAATAGCCCCCTATCCAAAACACAAGTACCGCGATTTTGTGGCGATTTGCGGTTTTTTTTAACCTGTTTATAGCTAGTTATTAAAGGAAATGTTAAAAAAATAAACATTGCCGGCTCTAAAAAAAAAAAAAAAAAAAAATTGAGAAAAAAAACAGCGTGGGGTCCCCCCCCCAGGTCCATACCACCAAAATTAAAAAAAATGGCGTTGGGTTCCCCCCAAAATCCATACCAGACCCTTATCCAAGCACGCAGCCCGGCAGGTCAGGAAAGGGGGGGCGAGCGAGCGTACCAGGCCGCATGCCCTCAACATGGGGGGGTGGGTGCTTTGGGGCAGGGGGAGCCCTGCGCTCCCCCACCCCAAAGCACCTGCCCCCATGTTGATAGGGACAAGGGCCTCTTCCCAACAACCCTGGCCATTGGTTGTCAGGGTCTGCGGGCGGGGGGCTTATCGGAATCCGGGAGCCACCTTTAGCAGGAGAAGAACCAGAGAGTGCGGAGACGACACCGGAGAGCAGAACAAGAGACCCCCGAAGTTGGAAGAAGACGACGATGAAGACCGGGACCCCGCTAGCAAAAGAGCTGGAAGAAGATAGCGGGGCGCCCGGCAGAAGGCAGAAAGAACCGGAGATTGTGGAGAAGGCACCGGAGAGCGGGAGAAGAACCAGAGAGCGCGGAGACGACACCGGAGAGCAGAACAAGAGACCCCCGAAGTTGGAAGAAGATGACAAAGACCGGGACCCCGCTAGCAAAAGAGCTAGAAGAAGATAGCGGGGCGCCCGGCAGAAGGCAGAAAGAACTGGAGAGCAGAACAAGAGACCCCCGAAGTTGGAAGAAGACCCCCGAAGTTGGAAGAAGACCCCCGGAGCTGCCTAATAAATTAATTTAAAAACCTGTGTTGTGTTTTTTATTGACTTTTTTTTGGCACCAGGAGAATGGGTAGGGGTACGATGTACCCCATACTCATTCACATAGGGTGAGGGGCCGGGATCTGGGGGCCCCTCCTTATTAAAGGGGGCTCCTGGATTCCGATAAGCCCCCCCGCCCGCAGACCCCGACAACCAACGGCCAGGGTTGTCGGGAAGAGGCCCTTGTCCCCATCAACATGGGGGCAGGTGCTTTAGGGTGGGGCAGCGCAGGGCACCCCCTGCCCCAAAGCACCCACCCCCCCATGTTGAGGGGGCGTGCTCGCTCACCCCCCCTTTCCTGACCTGCCGGGCTGCGTGCTCGGATAAGGGTCTGGCATGGATTTTGGGGGGACCCCCCACGCCGTTTTTCGGCGTAGGGGGTTTCCCTTAAAAGCCATACCAGATCTAAGGGCCTGGTATGCTCCTGGAGGGGAACCCATGCCGGTTTTTTTATTTAAAATTTGGCGTGGAGTTCGCCTTCATGATTCATACCAAACACAGGGGACAGCGAGCGGGAGGCTTGCAGTACCCTGTCGCCGAGAACCAGCGCGATGGCATCTCCCTGGAGACATTCTCGGGCAGGTAGACTGCCTCTAGGACACGACTTGAGCGGCTGCTTCACGCTCAAGTTGTATCCAAGTTGCCTCGCAAAGTCGTGCTGTCCCTGTGTCAACCAGCACACGAGTCGCCCCGCAAGTCAGATCGTCTTGATCCAACTTCCCGGGCGACCTCTATTCAAATCAATGGGCTCCCATAGGGAACCATTCATTTTGAATAGCGCGCTGCTGAAATTTTTATTTACTATAACAGTGCGCCGCTGGTTCACACGCCCAATTAAGGATTTATCCGGCGCACCTATTAAGGTATGAACCGGCGCAGCGCACTGTTGTTAGTAAATCACCCCCATAGTGTTTCCCAACACTTTAGGAGATGCCATCAACGTGATCCCAAGTGTCTTAAATTTTGGGGGATAGAAAAGTTACCTAGGCATTGGAGGGGTGGACATTATTTTCGCCAACTTAGTCTGCGAGAATCGTTTTGGATCTTTGAGACCAAGGTTCTTTCGCCTGCAGGCCTGAATGTAGATTTTGATTTGAATTGTTTAATTTCTAATAGGTATTTATCCATTATGATTTAAATAATTGGTTTTTTGTTTATGGTTTTTTTCTTTTCTCTATTTTATTTTGTATTATTGTTAATTTGTTTTTGTATTATTATTAATCTGAGATGATCGCGGCAGGCGTCTCACTATATATTTATATACATGGTAATTTTATATATGGTATATAATTTTTTAATTTTTAAAAGTTTTATATATTCCATCTTTGGGAGTTCTAAGCGGGACGGTGGTCCTTATTTTGGAATCCCTAATAGATTTTATGCAGTGGATCTGGCTTTTAGAAATCCTTCTTATTACAAACATTGACCAGTTTGCATTATTTGCTGATCCTCTTTTTCTTATTGGTTCCTATTGCTTCCCATAGAATCGTGTTCGTTCCCAGCAGTGTTCAGAAAGGCGGGCCTTTCTTGTGTTTACATGTGCCGTGATTGGCCGTCTGCTCTGGGAGACGCGATTCGATGGTTGCTATGGTATCCTCATAAATAGAGCGGCGGTACGTCTGAACGTGACCCTGCCCCACGCTGAAGAAGTCACGCCCATTTGACGTAACGTGTACGGGGGGGGGAGGAGCTACGTCAGACGCCACCGCGTTCATCTCGGATCTCGTATGCCACACATGCTTTCCATGCTGTCATTGTCTGCACTCGCAATTGAGTGCTTTTAAATGGGAGTAACATTTTTACTTTTTACTAGACTTGTGCACAACGGAAAAATTCATTTAGTTTCGGTTCGTTTCTTGTGCACAACGGAAAAATTCATTTAGTTTCGGTTCGTTTCTTGTGCACAACGGAAAAATTCATTTAGTTTCGGTTTGTTTCTTGTGCACAACGGAAAAATTTGTTTAATTTCGGTTCGTTTCTTTTCGGTCCTGTTGATTCATAATCGTTCGTAATTTTGCTAGACGGGATTTTTCGTGTTCGGACTAATTCGTATTTTCGCAAGCGACATTTTTAGTTGAATTGGAATGATTCGTATTAATGTAAGCCTTATTTTTAGTCGATTTATAATTCGTACTTTCGGTAGAGTACATTGTTTTTCGTTGATTCTGGACACAACTCCTACTTTTGTAACTTTTTTTGGGTTTGTTGATTCGGAATTTTCCGTGTCTCTCTCACAACGACGCTGCATATTATGCCTAATGTGCTTCGAATGGATTTGTACTTTTCTAAATACATAGCGGTTATTTGTAACAATTCAAAATCTTGTATTTTACTTTCGTTTTTTACATGCGGCTATAGCCTCCCCCCCTGTACACCATTTTGAGAGGGAGTTCAGCACGGTGAGGGAGAAGCAGAGTATTGTGTTATTGTGCTTCGAATGGATTCATACATTCGTAACTTTTTTCATAACGAATTAAGCCAAAGACATTCGGCCATTCGCTATTTACGATATAATTTATTTCGGATTCGGTTTTATTCGCAATTGCTTTGTTCGGAAATTCGAATGCTTCCGAATGTCCGAAAGTTGCTAAATTCGGACGAATTTCGATTCGTCACGAAACGAATTGCTCAAGCCTACTGTTTACCATTAAATGCAATCAACCAGAGAGCACTAGGAGGTCTCTTTTTCTTGTTTACATATGCTGGAACTCGGAGCAAATATAGGAAATGTGGTTTCCCTATTTGACATGCTGTTTATGCTGGTTGGAGTCTGAGCTATTGGATGTCATCATCATTTTATGCTTTGTGACCTCTTGTGGGTCGAAGCATTGAGGTGAGAGGCCAATCTGTTTGCAGTGGAGGGATTTCTTCTTGGTCAACTGCTGTATCCACTTCGCATGCAGTGAAATTGTATGGTGTATCATCATTCACTTTTTTTTGGACTTCTCTCATTTTATGGACTTTCTTTACTAATTTATTTTATTTTTTGCGCTGCACTGTTTTATTATTATGGTTTACACAGGTGAATACTCTTCAATGTCCTAATAGGACTCCTGTCTTTTTCACAGATGCTGTTGCTTGGCTAGATTTAGCCCTTTGACGTCAAAGATATGCAGAATTGTTTTAAGTAGGGTCCACCTTAGTGCCTGGTCCACAGGTGCCTCTTGCATACCGGTTAGTGTGCATCTAGTTTCCTCCTTAGCTTCATCAGGGTTGCAATTAGTCTAACCAGTAAAAAGTGGTTCCAAAGGTATTCTATGCATTAAGATAAAAAACGTTCTGTGTGCAGAAGGCCCCCCCTAATACTCAGGCCCAGATTTACTCCCTTTGCCGCCCCAAAGCCGGGTCCTTCAATGCCGCCCCCGGCCCCCCTCCCACACACACACAGGGGCCGGCTGTATCACGGGAGCACGCCCGCGAAAACTAACCCATATGTGAGAGAGCTCGCATGAAGGGGGTTAGTTCTTGCGGGAAGGAGCCGAGACAGCCGCCGAGGGACCCCAGAAGACCAGGTTCGGTGCCACTCTGTGCAAAACCAGCTGCACAGTGGAGGTAAGTATAACATGTTTGTTATTTTTAAAAAAGAAAAAATTGCCTTTACAACACCTTTAATGAGCCTGTTGCACAAATCACTTTATTACACTTTATTTATATCTATGGCTGCTATGCATATTTATATAATCCATATCTAGCACTATAATATTTAACTGGCTGCTTGCTTCTGCTTGGGCCTGGCACACACGCACAATCGCACATGATGATGACGACTTAAAGTCATCATCATGTGCGATTGTGCGTGTCTGCCAAGCAGAAGCAGCCAATTAAATATAGTGCTCAATATGGATTATATAAATATGCATAGCACTAGCAGCCATAGATATCATAAAGTGTAAAAATAGGATTTTTTGTACTCACCGTAAAATCCTTTTCTCTGACATCCATGGACTGACACGGTGTCTCTTTACACTTTACACGTGGGTTATGTCCCTGCTTGCAGGAGAAGACCTAGGCAGAATGTGAGATGTTATACATACATTCTAAAAGCCAGAGCTGAACAGCCCCACCCAGGGGGCGGTCCCTCCGGACATAACCCTCCCACTACAGTCAGCAGACTTCAGTTCGTAACAAAGCAGTACAAACTTAAAAAGGAAGGGTGGGTGCCGTGTCAGTCCATGGATGTCAGAGAAAAGGATTTTACGGTGAGTACAAAAAATCCTATTTTCTCTTATCATCCATGGACTGACACGGTGTCTCTTTACACTTTACACGTGGGATGTCCCAAAGCAGTGTCAAGAGGGATGGGAGCAGTATAAATGGAAAAACCAAAAACTTCACTCCAAGAAGGCAGAGCTCCTCGCAACTTTAAACATCGGCCTGCGGCCGAAGGAAGCATCCGGAGATGCAGCCACATTAACCTTATAAAACTTAAAAGGCATGAACAGACGACCAGGTCGCCGCCTTGCACACTTGTGCAACCGACGCTTGATGTCGGAAAACCCAGGAAGCACCAATTGCCCTGGTGGAATGCGCCGTAACCGGAAAGGGAGGCGCCCGCCCTTTGAGAGCATAGGCTTGAATGACGGTTTGTCCGATTCCCCTAGAAATGATGGCAGACGAAACCGCTTGGCCCTGTTATGGACCAGAGACAGTCACAAACAGTGAGTCGGACTTTCGAATAGAAGCAGTAGCAGACAGGTACACCCGTAAGGCTTGTACCACATCCAATATGTGCAGTGCAAACTCTCTGGGATGCGATGGGTGAGGACACAAGGAAGGGAGGACAATGTCCTCATGTAGGTGAAAGGTCGACACCACCTTTGGCAAAAAGGAAGGTCACGGATGCAACACCGCCTTATCCTTATGGATGACTAAATATGGCGACTTGCAGGACAAAGCCGCCAACTCAGACACCCGTCAAACAGAAGTGATTGCCACTAAAAGGCCACCTTCTGAGACAAGGCAAGAGGGGAATATCCCGGATATTCCCAAAAGGAGGTTCCTGGAGGACCGAGAGCACCAACTTCAGATCCCACGGTGGGAGAGGAGGCTTGACAGGAGGGAGCACATGGCGAACCCCCAACACAAGATGCTAACCAAGAAATGACCCGCTAGAGGTCGCTAAAAGAAGACGGTCAAGGCCGAAATCTGATCCTTGATGGTACTCAAAGCAAGCTTTTGGGTCACTCCACACTGCAGAGGACGCAGGATTCTGGGGACGGAATACGTCCGAGGACGCCAGTCCAGCGCTTCGCATATGGCGATATAAGCTTTCCAGGCACGGTGATAGATCTGCTTGGAGGAAGACTTCCATGTCCTTAACATGGTCAAAATGACCGAGTCTGAGAGACCTCGGTCCCTCAACACCTGGCTTTCAACAGCCCTGCCGTTAAAGCCAGAGACTGCAAGCCGGATGAAACATAGGACCTTGAGACTGAAGGTCCTCCCTCATCGGCAACCGCCAGGGAACGTCCGCGACGAGACGTACCAGATCAGCGTACCAGTGATGCTGAGGCCAATCCGGAACAATTAGGATCACCAGAGTTTATATCAGGCGATAAGGACCCTATGGGGCCACCAACGCATCCGAGGCATCGCCCAAGGATCCCTGGATCTGGCCACAACCTCGACCCTTGCGATTGAGTCGAGAGGCCATCAGGTCCACATCCGGCGTGCCCCACCGTCGGCAAAGGAGTTGAAATATGCAAGGACCACTCTTCTTTGTCCGGCGATTGGCGAATCAGATAGTCCGCCTGCCCATTGTCTATGCCCAGAATGTACATGGCCTACAGAGCCGACACGTTTCTTCCGGCCCACTTCAGGATACGGACTACCTCGGAAGCCGCAGCTGAGCTCCGAGACCCCCCTTGATGGTTTACATACGCCACCGCCGTGGCGTTGTCCGACTGGCTCCTGATGGAGCGACCCCGTACTCTCTCCGACCTGAGGAGAGACACAGTCCGATGGCCCGTATTTCCAGAACAGTGATTGGTAAACGGGCTCGTCCGGAGTCCAAGGCCTTGAGCCGACAGGACTCCCCAGACTCCACCCCAGCCCGTCAGGCTGGTGTCCGTCGTGAGTACCGTCCATTGGATGGGAGGGGAACGACTTTCCGGACCGAAGAGTCGAGGATCTCAACCACCATGTCAGGGGCACCCTGACCAGGTGAATCACCTGGATCTGAAGATCCAAGGACAACGGGGATTTGTCCCAGGTGGACAAGATCTCCTTCTGCAATGCCCTGGTGTGTGATTGGGCATACAGAACGGCCGCGAAGGAGGCCACCACGAGTCCCGGGACTCTCATGCAAAAAAACGGATTGACAACCATTTTCGGGATGTCAGCACCCGCACCGCAGACTGAAGTGTCAGCAACTTCTCCAGAGGTAGGATACCTTTGCCTCCAAGGAGTCCAGAATCAGAACTAGATACTCCAGACACTGAGTCGGGACCAGGACTGACTCCTGAATGTTCAGGAACCACCCGAAGTCCCTGAGGGTCTAATTGACGATAGTCACCTTTCCTCTAAGTCTGAGCCACTTTCTGCTCTTAGCAGAAGATCGTCCAGATAGCCCACGACAGCAATACCTCACTGTAACAGAAGGCTAGAACCGGAGCAAGCACCTTGGTGAACACCCTTGGTGCTGAGGCTAGGCCGAAAGGAAGAGCCACAATCGATAGTGGACTTCGCTGATCGCAAGCGCAGAAACTTCTGGTGACTTGCGCAGATCGGAACATGCAAGTAGGCGTCCTTGAAGTCCAAGGACGCCAGAAGAAAATCCCTTTGGTGGAGTGTAGCGATCACCGTGCGAATGGATTCCATGCGGAATTTCTGCACCTTCTCGAAGGCATTCAGGGCCTTGAGGTCCAGGATAGGTCGAACCACGTCCTATTTTTGGGACGACAAACAGATTCGAGTAGAATCCCTGAAAACTCTCCTGTGACGGAACCGGCACAATCACTCCGGACCTGATCAAATCCTGTACAGCCCCCAAGAGGGCTGCCCGACAGGTAGGAAGGAGAGGAAGATTCGAGGGAAAGAATCTGTCTGGGGGCCAGGATCGGAATACTATCCTGTATCCTGAGGTGACCACCTCGCACACCCACCAGTCGGAGATTTGGGAGGACCACCGATTCGTGACCTGCGAAGTCGTCCCCCCACCCCAGAGTCGGGCGGAGGCAAGACTTCACGCGGAGGCGGGCTTGGGAGCCGCTTGTTCGGCTTATGCACCCAGGGGCACTTGTGCCCACCAGCCGCACTGCCGTCAGTCTGAGAGGACCTACCCGTGGACTCTGACTGACGAAAAAACCCCGTTTTGCTGGAAAGGAAGGCCCCCGTTTGCGGCAGGCCTCCTCACTCTTGCTAGTCTAAGGAAGAAGAGTGCTTTTACCTCCCATGACATCCATGACGATGTCATCCAGAGCAACATCGAAAGGTCTACCACCTTTAAATGGTAGATCCATCAGGAGCTTCCTAAGGCTAGGTCAGCAGACCAGCACTTCAACCAGATAAGACGACGCAATACCACCGCCGAGACAGAGGCCCTGGATATTAAAGGGGCCGCGTCCAACGTGGCGTCGCACACATAAACCAGGCCCTGAACCAGTTGGTGGGCCAGAGCAACTGTGTCTGGAGGAAGATTATGCTCCTGTACAGCTAGGTGCAACATTTTTGCCCAACCTGTAAGTGTTTAAGACACAAGGGTCGCCGCTACCACAGGCCGTAGGGCGGATCCCAACAAGGCAAACATGGCTCTGCTCACCACTTCTGACCTCCTGTCAGTGGGGTCCTCAAATGCAGGAGTCCCCTCCATCGGGAGAGTGATGGCCTTGTTCAACCGGGCGACTGGAGGGTCGACACTGGGGGAGAAGCCCACTTTTTAAGTAGGGCATCTTCAAGGGGTATCTGATAGACAAACGCCGCGGGACCATAAAAAAATTCTTCTGCGGCTTTTCCCAGACCTTATCAATGAGCTGGTCAAAGAAAGTACATATGGAAAAACCTCTTTAGAAGGCCTGGCCTTAAAAGAACCAAAGGAGAGTGTATCCGCCTGAGGTTCTGCATCCGCAGCATTTTAGCTTGAGAGTGTCCCTCACCGCAGTCATGAGTACACTAACAAGCGCCCTGTCATTTACTGACTCAGAACTGGAGTTTTCCTCATAAGGAATGTCCTGTTCAAAACCATCCAATACATTCAGAACTAGGGTCCTGAGTGGTAGTGGCTAGGCCCATATCTGAATCAGCGCACTGCCCTCATGAAGTAAAGTGGGGAGAGGGCGCTTTTTTGCTCCCTTGCGCTTGCACACAGCTCCCATCCTGGTCAGAAATGATTCCAGGACTGCCCACAACTGGTCCCTAGGGACCGCAGGTGCTGAAGCACTGCCTGTTGTCCACTGACATTTAGGGGAAGCTGGTGACAGAGACTCCATATTGCCCCCCTCTGAGACTCCTCAGATAAAAAGTCCACCCACAGGCTGTGCTGACTGAGGAGGGGGCGCCCAGGGGACTCACCAAACCGAACCAGGGACCGCTCAGTTCCGCTGTCTGTACCGCGCTGTGTCAGCGCTGGTGAGCTGTGAGGAGATTGTGAGGAGATTCACGCTGTTACAGCAGCGCTAGAGGCCAAAACTAGTGCTGAAGAGCGCGCAGGCTACAAGAAAATGGCCGCCGCACTTCACTGAGGCGATCCGCGGCAAGATGGCCGCCATGACTCAGCAAAAGTGAAAAAACAGCACACACACAGCGCCACTCGGCGCTCAGGCCCCAAAACACACAAAAAAAGGCCCCAAGCATATCTGCAGACCAGCATTAGCCCCTCCAAGAACAGTGTGACCCCCAGGCACCCCACACAGCACAGCGCCAGCAATGGTGACAGAGAGTGACAATGAAATACAGGGGGAGACAGGGAAAATCCCCCACAGAGAAACACACAGCTTTTTGTACTCACCTGCAGGCAGGAGAGACTACTTACCCGTCCCCTGAGGGACCCACTGGTGTGTTTCTGACTGGACTATCACAGTGCAGTACTGAGTAGCTGTCGGCCCGGTCCACCGCAAAAGATACAGTCAGTCAGGAACTGTTCAGTCTTGAGAGGACCGTGGGAGCATGAAAGCAAACCCGGCCACCCCTGGAGTCATGGGGCCTGTCGTGAACTGAGTCTCACGCACACAAGGTGAGGATCAGCACGCTCGATGGTCGGACAGGGAAGACTACGAGGATATCTTGTACCCAACCTGTTGCCCAGCCGACAGTTGATAGAAAATTCTCAAAAATAAAATAAAAAAGAATTCCAGAAAAGGAATAAAAATAGGTCAGGAGACTGGCTCCTGAGAGAGCCACGTCTTCTCCTTCTGCTAGGCAGAAAAAAACTGAAGTCTGCTGACTGTAGTGGGAGGGTTATGTCCGGAGGGACCGCCCCCTGGGTGGGGCTGTTCAGCTCTGGCTTTTAGAATGTATGTATAACATCTCACATTCTGCCTAGGTCTTCTCCTGCAAGCAGGGACATAACCCACGTGTAAAGTGTAAAGAGACACCGTGTCATTCCATGGATGATAAGAGAAAAAGTAAATTGTGCAACAGCCTGTTGCACAAATCACTTTATTTGTGATATCTATGGCTGCTATGCATATATAATCCATATTTACAACTATAATATTTAACTGGCTGCTTGCTTCTGCTTGGGCCTGGCACACGCACACACATGCACAACATGATCATCAATCATCTTCAAGAGGTACCTGCTAGGCTGCACTCAGTGCGTATTCCCTGATGGCAGCTGCTGCCCTGGGGGTTTCCCTTCTTTTTCTGGTGGCGACGTTACAGTCTCAGACCCCCGCTCCTGGCCTGGGGGAGATGATGCCGGCCGCTCAGAGAGGGTAGGGTTCCCCTTCTTTTTTCTCGTGACTTGTCTTCTCCTCACATCACGAGTCACATCACTGGTCACAGAGACCCCCGCTCCTGGCCTGGGGGAGAAGATGATGCCGGCTGCGCAGTCGGCGTAGAGGAGGGTAGGCGGAGCATTAGGCTCCGCCTCCGCCCGGTACCTTTTTTCCTCCTTACCAGGAAGTCATTGTGCGCCGCCGCAAGCGCGCCTGTTGCTCACGGCCGCCTCCACACAGCCTAGGCAAAGTAGCAAGTGCTGGCACCGCCGCCCGCAGGGGGCTATGATAGTGCGGGGTCGGGGGCGGCCGCGAAAGCCGAGAAGTCGCCGCAGGAGCGGCGCCGCCCCTGCATCCGCTGCCGCCCTGAGACCTAGCCTCCGTGGCCTTGTGGGAAATCCGGCCCTGCTAATACTTACCTGAGCCCACCTCGATCCAACGATGTTGCTCAAGGGACTCGGCTGTCCAGGACTCACCCTCCTCATTGGCTCAAGCTGCTGTTACTCAAACTCAGTGGGCCAATGAGGTGAGAGGGGGGTGGGGCCGCGGCTTCAAGTCTAAATGGACACACGGAGCAGCGGCTCACCTCGGGTGCCCCCATAGCAAGCTGCTTGCTGTAGGGGTACTCGGCAGGAGGGAGAGGCCAGAAGAGCCGAAGAGGGCCCTGAGAAGAGGAGGATCTGGGCTACTCTGTACAAAACGATTACACAGAGCAGGCAAGTATAACCTTTTTTTTTTATTTATTTAAAAATAATAAACAAGACTCTCACTTTAATGGTAAGTTCTAACTTCCATCTCCAGCCTACCCTTTTTGGGTGCTGCCCATACATTTTACCGCTTCAGTCATGCTGACTTTGCAGGTTACACTCCTGGTTTCTCTGGTAGATTCAGGAGTCATTAAACATTTCACAGGTTGTTTCTATTCAATTTTAGGGTTCCTTTCCTGGTAAATCTCACCTTGGTGAGGTGGTTACTTGTTTTGACAATCTCTAGATTCAGACCCTTATCGGTTGAGGTGAACAGAGGCTTAGCACCTTCCTTCCTAGAATGGCTGATCTTCCTTTTACAAGGAATTTTTTCCTAGGTTCAACTACCTACCAAGTGCTTGACCAATTTCCTTTTTAACCATATTAGGTTATGTTTTCTTTCCCAAAATTAGAATTTGTATTTTATTACACCCTTTGGTAAGTTCAGGTTGTCCAGTTTTTTTTTTTTTTAGAAAAGAAAACTAAATAAAGATAAATAAAAATAAAGGCAGCAGTTTGGGTGGGATAAGCACAATATAAACAAGCAAAAAAAATGAAACTGCACCAATGTCCATTTTTTTGCTTAGTCTGTTCTTCAGTGCTTTACTGTGTTCATCCTCTCTGGTTCATAACTTGGGCATCAGGTTGATTTTCCATGTCCTCCCCTTGGTCATGTAAGCAGGCTCCCCTTTCAGGCAGGGTGTTAGATTAAGACGTTGGTCCTTCAGGCGACTCTTGGGATGCATCTTTTGTTGGGCCTGTTAGCAGTTGTTGCTGCTTTTGTATGTCCTCACGGTATATGACTTCCCGTGTCCCTTAATGGATCAGAAAGAAAATCCAATTGTTGTATTCAATTTTTTAATTATTTTCACCGCTCTGATTATGCTTATGGTACTGCTTGCTACAAGCGGAGGCATATTAAGTAGGAAGAGTTATCCTGGGCTGGTTTACAGATAATTTTTTTGGTCAGAATCCAGTCCTCCTGTAGGCAGCAGTAAAACCTGATAGTATATGAATTGCTGTGTTTCACAATGGACGCCAAAAAAAAAAAAAAAAAAAGATCTCAGAGCAAGTACAAAAATGCAATTTTAGTAACCAAGCTCTTAAAAAAATAAAATAAAAAAATAGATTTAAAGATCATGGATAGCACTGAATTTCATCACACCAATATGCATCCTTATGCCTAAAGAGGCGGAAAGGTGCACACGGCCAGATACCTAAAGTGCTACATAAATAGAAACAATGGCAATCAGCCTAAATAATCCAGCTGGGCTAACTCTCCCCTCCCTAAATTGATCAGCCAGTTGTGGTTGTCTGTGATGCTTGGCTAGCGTCTACACATAAAATTATTGTTGCCTGACCAGAAAGCAACATGTTTGGGCAAAGATTATCTTATAAGAATGAGGACTTACAGGCTGACCATTCTCCTTACAGTCTCCTATAGATTTAAAAACTACTATGTAGTGCAAGGTCCAACTTAAGCAATCCAATTAGTTAATATGTATTCAGGCTTTAGCAATACACAGGTCACACTAAAGAAGACTGTGTGATTAAATATCCAGCTTTACAGTTCAGTATCCCTACAGCTATAACTATCCTTGGAGATTCCACGATAAATGCTTAATGGCCCCTGCTCAGGCAAACGAGATCTGATGAATTGGATGCCGCTGACTAGTGAGGGTGCAGGCTGGGGAGAAAAGTTTGTCCAGGCCTAAAGCACACTGTAGAAGTAGGAAGAGACAGCCCGGCCGCCACACACCTCACTCGGCCCTAGTGGTTAGCAGGTAAAAGCAGCCTCAGCTCAATTTATCCAAGTCATGTCCCCAAAAGGTTTTTCTCTAGGGTCTTAATTGATTAAGCTCTGGGGGCAGAGCTTCTCTCTTCCCCTTTCCTCAGTGATTCCAGATGTGGATACAGTTTCATCTAGGTTAAGAAAAACACAAATCATGGGAGTATCATAAACATTTATTTACACAAATACAGTTTAGGAATGTACAACAATAAAATACCAGTAATTTAATAAGGATAACATGAATAAAGGGTCTTTTTTTTATTTTTTTTAAACCTGATGAGTACAGACTTATTTTTATTACAAACGTTTTTTATTTATAGAAAAGGCAAGAAAATAATACATACACATAAAAATCTGCGTATCACATAGTACCAGTTAGACTGCAAACATAAATGTCAACGCAGTGACAAGAAAAGAAATAGAGAGAAATCAACAAACAAAAAAAATATATATATATAAGAAAAATAAAAAAGGTGACGTTGAAGCATCTGAGAGAAGCCGAAGCAGGTTTGTAGAGGATCTACAGGAGACATAGTTGTCTACGTGAGGTGAGGTAAACCAGTGAGGGGGATTAGCCGCCTCCCACGGTCTAAAGCTGTTGGGGAGTTTGCGTCCATAGCTAAGATTGTGGCAATAAAATATGTCTTTGGGAGGTCCAGGGATCCCACCTACGGTCAAATAGGGGCATCCTATCATTTAGTGTGTAGAGAATCCTTTCCATTATCATAATAGAGTCCATCCTATGGAGGACGGAGGAGATAGGGACAGTAGGGGACTTCCAATGTAGGGCAATGGCCCATAGAGCGGCCAAGCAAATTGTGTGGATAAGGCCTTCCTCAGAGGGAAGCATACCCGGGATAGATGCCCCTAGGAGGCACATAGAGGCCGTAAGATGTATTGGAGCACCTGATAGTGCCGTTGCTATGGCCGTCACCTTGGTCCAAATGTGGGACAGATTATCACAGTCCCAGAACACATGCAGAAAGGTCCCAGGCAGGGGACAGCCTCTGAAGCATAGGTCAGAGGTACCCGGAAAAATAGAATGAAGTCTAGATGGTGTATAGTACCACCTGGTAAGTATTTTATATGCTGTTTCCCTGACCGCTAGGGATTTAGACGCTTTGCGAAGGTTAGTCATCATAGTGTCCCAGTCATCTGAGTCAAAAAGTTCGTTGCAGTCAGCCTCCCATTTATGTTTATATGGGACCTCCCCAGGAAACAGTGTATTGAGTGCTGATCTGTAGAGGATAGAGATAAGCCCCTTTCCCCTGGGGGAGTCACGGCAGATCTGTTCATACGTGGTAGAGGGGGCTGCTGGGGAGAGGGCAAAGTGGGAAAGATAAAAGTGTCTAATTTGCAGATAACGGAAGTGTTCTCTAAGTGGGATTTGTTTATGTGTGCGTAATTGGTCCAATGAAGCAAAAGAGTTGCCCATCTGCAAGTCCGCTAATGTGACCATGGAGTTAGATATCCACCAAGAGAATCCCTCAGAGTTCTTAAAGGCCAAAGTAAATAAGGGCTCTCCTACAAAGGAGGAGCCTCGGGGAGCGTGGGACACCAGGCCTAGTTTATGTTTGTATCTGTACCATAGGGTAAGGGAGTGAGCAACTAGGGTGTTAAGAGACATAATTTCATGGGCCACTTTAGAAGGGGACCAAAGTAGACTAGAGAGCCTGTACGGAGCGATGGAATGGGATTCAAATTCAACCCAGGGTACTTTAGAGTCAGGGATGTTCCATTGTGCTATCTGGGAGAAGCGAGCCGCAAGGAAATAGAGCCAAAGATTTGGGAGGCCTAGCCCCCCAAGTGTTTGTGGGATGAACACAACGTGTCTGGAGGATCTCGGCCGTTTGTTCTGCCAGATAAATTTGTGGATATCTTGTTGTAGCCTATCTATAAAAGCTTTAGGGATCATGAATGGAAGGGCTCTAAATAAAAATAGGAGTTTGGGTAGGAGGGTCATTTTGATCGCCGTGACTCTCCCGAGGAACGATATGTGGTAGGTGCTCCACAGCTTGCGCAGGCTGCGGAGACGGGACACACATGCCGGATAATTCGCAGCAAAAATGGAGGACCAATGTGGTGTGATATAGATGCCTAAATATGGTATTTTGTCAGTAGACCATTGCAGGGGGAAGGAGCCCTGGAGAGTCTCACACTGAGCCGGGGGAATATTGATTGGCAGTGCTGTGGATTTGGACATGTTAACTGTGAGCCCAGAGATGGATGCGAATCGGGACAACAGGGTGAATAGATTGGGCAGGGAAATTTGGGGTTGGGTTAGAAATAACATGACATCATCTGCATACATACAGAGATGAGATGTGGTGGAAGCCATGGGGTATCCGGATATATCGGGGTGTTGTTTAATTGCAGTGGCAAGGGGCTCCAGGGCTAGGGCGAATAATAGGGGCGAAAGTGGACATCCCTGCCGGGTGCCCCTGCCCAGTGTGAAAAACTCCGAGCCGCAACCTGGAATTTTGATTCTAGTTTGTGGGTGATGGTAAAGGGCCTGGACCCACAACAAAAACTCATCCCGAAAACCAAGCCTTTGAAGCACAGCAAATAAATAAGGCCATAATACGCTGTCGAACGCCTTATTAATATCCAAGCTAAGAAGGAGGACCTGTTTCTTACATATATTAGCGTCTTGGAGAACATCAAGTGTCAAACGAATATTGTCTGTGATGAGTCTATTGGGTATGAAACCCGATTGGTCAGGAGAGGTTAGTGTTTCAATGATAGCGGCTAGTCTGTCAGCTAGGGCTCGACTAAAAATTTTAAGGTCATTATTAATGACCGAAATCGGCCTATAGTTTTGGGGGAGGGAGTGGTCCTTGAGAGGTTTGGGTATGAGAGACATGTTAGCTAGGGTCATTTCCGAGGGGAACTGTTCCCCCGCAAGTATTTTGTTGAACATGCTAGTGAGACGTGGGAGTAGTATAGGGGCATAATTTTTATAGTAGCTAGCAGTGAAACCATCTGGGCCTGGGGCTACAGAGCGTTTCAGGGATTTGACAACGCCCAGCAGTTCTTCTTCTGTGAAGGGGGCGTTAAGGGAGTCAACTTGTAAATCGGACAAAGTGGGAAGGGGAAAGGAGGTCAGCCAGTCCCAGGAGGGTGGAGAAGGACCCGATGGAGGGCTAGAAAGGAGCTTGGAGTAAAACTCCTCAAATACGTCAAGGACTTCTTTAGGGTGAGAGACTATTCTGCCTGAGGAGTTACGGATCTTGTACACATGAGGCGGACGTAGTGTGTGATTTAATTTGCGAGCAAACATAGCAGATGCTGTGTTGCTATGAAGGAGAAAGTTTGCTTTGGACCACCTCAATGCTTTTTCGGTCTTAGCTGATAACAGAGTATCCAGGTCTAGTCTCTTTTGCGCCACCAGTCGTGCGTTGGTACTCGACGGGTTGCCCATTTGGGCCTTATGCAGGCGGTCATGTTCCGTGGTCAGCTTGAAAATTTGCTGCCATCTTTCTTTATTCTTACGTGATGCAATGCTAATAAGGTGGCCTCGTAATACTGCCTTATGGGCCATCCATAGAGTGCTAGGGGAGATGTCCGGGGTGGCATTAATCGTGAAGTATTCCTGAATAGCGTCGGATACTTCCTGGCGTATGATTGGGTCAGTTAAAAGAGAGTCATTAAGTCTCCATGTATAGGGCGTATCAGATAGACCTATGAGGGTTGTTGACATGGAGACCATATTATGGTCGGACCAGGGGCAGAGGTGGATCACCGACTGCGTGGAGTTGGCCAGAATGATGGGTGTGCAGAAAATGTAGTCCAATCTGGCAAAGGAGTTGTGGGGGTGGGAGTAAAAGGTGAAGTCCTTTGCACCTGTGTTGTGTGCTCTCCAAGCATCGGATAACTGGAGAGTTTGCAGGGTTCTAGTCAGGGATTTAGGAAATGCTAAGTTTAGTTGGGAGGAGGTGCTTCTGTCTAACTGTGGGTGTGCTACTAGATTGAAATCTCCCCCAACAAACATATGAGTCGAGGAGTACTTCTCAAGTGTCCTAAAGAAGGTCGAGAAAAAGGTGGCCTGTGCAACATTAGGGGCATAAACGTTAGCGATCATGAGTTCACGTCCCGCCACTAGTCCCTTAATAATAAGGAACCTACTCTCAGGATCCTTATAGACCTGCTGAACTTCCATGGGGAATGAATTGTGAAGGAAGATGGCTACCCCCCTACTTTTAGAGTCGTGTAGAGTGTAAAAGGCTTGCTTATATGAGCCATGAAAGAAAATTGGGTGTCTGTCAGCAGCAAAATGGGTTTCTTGTAATAACAGGATTTGCGCCCCTAGCTTTTTATAGGTTGTGAAGGCTTTTTTCCGCTTGTGAGGGGAGTTGAAGCCCTGGACGTTATGTGTAATGCATGTAATCACCATTTATGCATGAGGAGTGTCATGGGCTCACCTGGGGGGTCTAGGGACCCTGAGATAACCGTGTCAATATCCTCCGTGAGTACAGACTTATTTTAACAGTGCACCAGCATTAAGTTTGGCAGAAATCTATTGGAACCATTCACTACATGCAATCAACTGGTATATATTTTGAGGTTATCGGTTGCAGCTTTAAATTCCATAAAAAGCCTGTTTATGTTTTGATGATGCGTGTCACAAGCTTTTGGATACTTTGAATAGAGAAAAACACTTTGCAGTACGATCTAAATGATCTCCAATTTTCCAGTTTCTGTTTATTTCTGGCTCTGTGCCATAAGTTGACGGAAAGTTAAATTAACTCTAGGAGCGATCACTCTCTTCCTTACAGGAAGGCTGTGATACCAATAAACATTGGTTGGGAAATTCATCATAAGCAAGCTTCCATGTTCTAGTTCTAGCTTCACAGGCTGAATATGACATATAGAATTTTTGCTTCGGGAATCTTTGTGTCGGAAGACAAAATCCCTGCATGCTCCAAAAGACACAGAAGCAATAGGGCTCTGTGGGACAAGCTCCTTCTCATCATCTCTGTGGTCACCCATGTGATCATTCCCATCTTTATACCTTCCAAACATTAAAAGAAAAAAAAAAATATTACCCTCCTAGATAAAAAGGTACTTTTCTATGTATTTTAATCCATTCTCAGTTTTAGGTTATTTGACAATGAGTATTAGTATAATGCTAGGAATTATTTACAAAGTATTTAAAAAGTCTTGACAGATACAACTCTCTTTAGCAATCTTTTTTTTTTGGCCTATACAACCGATCTAAACAGAATGAACATTCACTTTGAAAAAAAAAGTAATACTCTAGAAAGCCGCAAAAGGGCTGTCCCTCTTGCAGCTTATTGTTTCCCCAGGATCAGTCACCATCTACTTCGCTGAAACAAAGGCCTGTGTGGGCAAATATAATGCCTCTCTATAGGTATCATATCTAAATGCATGCACTCAGTCCACATTAACACCTTACCGATTCCCCTATTTAAATTAGCATCCTCCTGGCCAGTTTCCTGTGCCGAAGCACTTTAACCGCTTCAGCCCCCGAAAATTTTACCCCCTTCCTGACCAGAGCACTTTTTACAATTTGGCACTGCGTCGCTTTAACTGAAAATTGCACGGTCATGCAACGCTGTACCCAAACAAAATTTGCGTCCTTTTTTCTCCCACAAATAGAGCTTTCTTTTGGTGGTATTTGATCACCTCTGCAGTTTTTATTTTTTGCGCTATAAAACAAAAGAACAGCGACAATTTTGAAAAAAAACACAATATCTTTTACTTTTTGCTATAATAAATATCCCAATTTTTATTTATTTTTTAAAACACATTTTTTTTCCTCAGTTTAGGCCGATATGTATTCTACATATTTTTGTTAAAAAATTAAAATAAAAATAAAAAAAATCGCAATAAGCGTATATTGATTGGTTTGCGCAAAAGTAATGGCGGCAATCTGCGATCTTTTGACACATTTTTGGGACCATTGACAATTTTAGAGCGATCAGTGCTATAAAAATGCACTGATTACTGTAAAAATGTCACTGGAAGGGAAGGGGTTAACACTAGGGGGCGATCAAGGGGTTGTGTTCTAACTGAAGGGGGAATGGGACCGACTAGTGACTAGGGGAAATGACAGATCGCTGTTCATACTTTGTATAAAACATACGATCAGTCATGTCTCCCCTGAGAGAACCAGGATCTGTGTGTTTACACACACACAGATCCCGGTTCTCGCTGTGTCACAAGCGATTGCGGGTGCCTGGCGGTCATCGCACTCGCATCGGCGGCCCTAGTTGCCACAGGCGAAGCCACGCAACACGTAGTTTCGCCCAGCCGAGCCATGCTGCCGCAGTAAAACTGCGGCGGCTGGTCGGCAAGTGGTTAAAGTGATCGTAAATATGTTATACTTACCTGCTCAATGGTTTTACATAGACCACCCTGGGGTCCTCTTCTTCGCCGTGTGCCAGCATAGGAAGCCGCTTCCTATGGTGGCATGCATGTGGGCTAAATTCTGAGCCAGGCTGTGTGTGCCTATTGAAACACATAGTGTGGCTCGGCCCCACCCCCTGCTCCCTCGTCACTAGATTTGATTGACAGCCAGTGACTCCTGTTGCTCTCATTGAGTCTAGTGGGGAGGGAAATACTTTTAAAATATTTCTTCTTCACATCAGCACCCACTGAAGAACTTGCTGATCTCCAGAGGTAGGTTACACAGTGCTCTGGGGGAACCCAGAGACATTAGCCATAATCCATTCTGGATTGTTACTGATCAAATTATCAGCATTTTTAACCACTTGCCGCCCGCCCTATAGAGGATTGACGGCGGCAAAGTGGTTTCAAAATCCTGACTGGACGTCATATGACGTCCTCAGGATTTTGAGCCGCTGCGCGCCCCCGGGGGCGCGCATCGCGGCGATCGTTGCTGCGGGATGTCAGTCTGACACCCCGCAATACCAATCTAGGTAAAGAGTCTCCGACGGAGACTCTTTACCACGTGATCAGCCGTGTCCAATCACGGCTGATCACGATGTAAACAGGAAAAGCCGGTCATCGGCTTTTCCTCACTCGCGTCTGTCAGACGCGAGTAGAGGAGAGCCGATCGGCTGCTCCTCTGACAGGGGGGGTTTGTGCTGATCGATTATCAGCACAGCCCCCCCGAGGATGCCCACTGGACCACCAGGGATGCCACTAGACCACCAGGGAAGCCCACCTATAGGTATTAGGTATTGCACACTAGACCACCATAATGGATGCCAATGCCAAATGGATGCCAATCAGTGCCCACAATGGGCACCACTGATTGGCAGGCATTATTGTTTGGCACTGATTGGCATCCATTAGTACAGTGCCACCTATCAGTGCCTATCCGTGCCCATTAGTGCCCACCCGTGCCGCCGATCGTTGCCCACCCGTGCCGCCGATCGTTGCCCACCCGTGCCGCCTCATTGGTGCCCATCAGTGAAGGAGAAAACTAACTTATTTACAAAGTTTTGTAACTGAAACAAAAAAAAAACTTTTTTTTTTTCAAAATTTTCGGTCTTTTTTTTATTTTTTCACAGAAAATTCAAATCGCAGAGGTGATCAAATACCACCAAAAGAAAGCTCTATTTGTGGGAACAAAATGATAAAAATTTAGTTTGGGTACAGTGTAGCATGACCGCGCAATTGTCATTCAAACTGCAACAGCGCAGAAAGCTGAAAATTGGTCTGGGCAGGAAGGTGTAGAAGTGCCCTGTATGGAAGTGGTTAAACCTTTCAATGCTTCCACTATAACGCTTTGTGAATATTTAGTTTAGCTGTATCAAAAAGACACTTCATTTGCAAAAGACATGCATAAATGGGCAAAACTGTTAAAAATCATTGACCTACATTGGTCAGTGGCATACTCTGTTTTCATGAGGCTCATGAAGGGACTTCCATTCAAGGTTTTTTTTTAACTTAATGCACAGAATGTATTAAGGTAAAAAACCTTCAGCCTTTGGAACCACTTTAAATTTTGTGGGTGCATAGAGTTTTGAGACTGACTCATTTGGCATCTATTTCCTCAAGGGAACCTCATCTTATTTATTTTTTTACACAAAAAAGAATTCAATTTTGTTTGTGTTCACTAAAACTACTGTACAACATAAAAAAATTGCCAACACCGTGTTTTTATTCTACATGTAATGTGTGTTTAGAAAAAATAAAAATGTTCTAGGTGTTTTAAGTAATTTTCAAGGCAAAAATGCAGATCTTAACATGTGTGCGAAAATGAATACATTGCTCCAGGCAATTATTATTCACAGCCCTAAAATACTATGAAGGTCCTATATTTTGGTCATAGTAAATTGTGAACTGATAATGTAATAGAAGGAGAAGTTTTCATGACTATAGCCACCTATAATACCTGTTAATAAGAACAAAGTTGAAGGAGTGTCCTGTAGCCAGTTTCACCCGGTCTCTTATACGATTCAGAACAGGAATCCAAGGCTTTGGAGACAACGTGATCCCAGAAAATGTATAGGTCAATCCCTCATCTCCATAAGTTACTTGTTTTCTGGGTACAGTATGCCATTTTCCAAATACATGAACTTTACTAAGATTCCCTGTGAATTAATAAAAAATTAATAAAAAATAGATCAAACTTCTTGTAATATTCTTCTATTCGTGCTTTTTATAGTTTATATAGTATCAATGTTGCCTAAACTTAAAGTGATTGAGAGGCACATGCGCAAAGCCGTCCACGCAAGTCATGCTTGTGTGAGGCTCCGCACCTACTGAGACAGAACAGCCTCGA
Source organism: Rana muscosa (assembly GCA_029206835.1). Taxonomy (NCBI): domain Eukaryota; kingdom Metazoa; phylum Chordata; class Amphibia; order Anura; family Ranidae; genus Rana; species Rana muscosa. The sequence continues at coordinate 847,047,576 of CM055116.1, forward strand.
AGCGTCATACCGACGAGCTACCCACCGACTCCTCGGATAGCTGGAAACCTCTGGAGCCGCCCGCGATGGTCCTCACCGGTGGCAAACTGTAGAATAAGCCGCGATCCATCCAGGACGCTCTCCTCAGAGCTACACCTAAAATGGCGTGACTCCATCTTCCCGGCCAGCTCCTTCACGCGTTCCACACACTCCACAGCAGTCCAGGCTCATTGCATATGCTGCAGACTTCATGGGTGAGTCAGATGCAGAGCTGGATATGACCCACCTGGCTTTCCACTCCGATAAACCAGCACCAAGCCTGCTCATACAGTTTGAAAGAATGCTCACTAGAGCATTAAAGAAAACTTCGGACACTATTACTGACAAGCTGACCCAAGAAATACGTTAAGTAGGCCATTGCACCTCAGTGTTAGAGCAACGGATGGATGAGCAAGAACTCCTTACAGGCACACATGCTGAGGAGCTAGAAATCATCCTAGAAGAAAAAAACTTAACCCTCCAAACACGCCTAGAGGACTTTAATAGAGCCAGACGCTTAAATCTTCGCATTCATGGAATACCTGAGTCAGTCATTGACCTCCAATCTACCATTACCGCTCTCTTTTAAGAACTGACCCCCTTAATTCCCAAAGAAAGGTTGGAAATGGACAGAATCCATAGAACCTTGACATCACGCCCAGAAGAAGGGCCGCCCCACGATATCGTGGTAAAACTCCACTTTTTTCGTACAAAGGAACAACCAATAAATGGCATCCTGGAAAAAATAAATAAATAAATCGCTGACATTCCAGGGTAACCGCTATCAGATATTCCAAGACCTCTCCCAGATCACGGTTTCTAAAATGGAAAGCAATGAAGCCCCACCTGCAGGTTTTACAACAGCACCACACCGCCTATCACTGGCATTTTCCTTTCACCATTCGGTTCTCCTACAAGGGATATTCATACCTATCCAAATCTGTAGAAGACCTCCAGACTACACTTCAAGACCTACATCTTCTGCCAACTGAACTGGTCACTGAGGTATCTCGATGCAGAGCAGCCTCCAGCTCCCCCAAGAAACCACCGATCTCTCCATGTCCCCAAGCCACATCCAACGCCAACAAGCGTGGACACTACCTCTCCCCAGGCCTGGCCCTTGATAAAGATTCCATGGACTGAAACTATGACCCTGGTAATTAGGGGTATCTCCCCCGTGTTTATATATCCTTCTCCTTTCACTTACCTCTACGGCAAATCTATTCAATGACACTTCTTGGAACAATATTTACTTACCTAGGTCACTCATTTGCCAAGACTACGCTCTGTTGGCTGTAGGCTTACAGCTCCCCCATCCCTCCTCCTACCTCTTTCCACCCATATCCACCACCCCTCACCTCCCCACCACTCCCTCCCTCTATTGGTAATGGTTAATGTACTAAGATTGTTGTTTGTTGTCTCAAGCTCTCTGGATGCTTTGGCTTCCGCACCACCTCACAAGAAGGGGAACCTAAAAAATAAAAAAAATAAACAAAAAAAAAACAGAACAGGTGCCAGGGCATCCATAGTCCTTGATTACTCTAGCTAACTATTTTTCGCCCCCTATGACCATAAGCTCCTCTCGATCCTTGCTGAATGAAGAGACTCAGGTCCACCCTGACCGCAACATCTCACAAAACCTGGCCCACCTTGCCTTTATTTACTCTGATACACTTAAGATTTACCCATAAAGATTTATCTTCAATATTGCGATGGGACGGCGATGCCAGTTGTGGATGGAGGTGCTGCACACCCCTGATAGAACTTGTGAAAAGGAAAAAGGTACCCCTAGGGGCTTTGAATTGCAGCAATGGATAAAGATGTTGAGAAATGGTTTATTATAAAAGTATAAATTTTATTTGTGGAAAAAAATCACATGATTTGGTAGGAATCAGGACATGAACTCCAAAAAACATCAATTGAAACGAACACATATGTCTAAAAACAACCAAATGGAGTCTGGTAGAACATTAGAAATATTATGCAATGGGCGCAAAAGCTCTAATGTGTTTCGACCTTAGTAGTAATGGTGGTCTTCTTCAGGGTAAAAAAAGCTTTGCGAGCATAGATTCTATAATAAATATATACATGTAAAAGTATTGTTACAAAAAACAGCCAATAAAATAAGCACACATGCACCCACATATGTGGGTGCATCCAAGTGTGTACATGATATTGAACACATTTGTAATAGTTTCCATAGTGTTATAGTTGTAAAATACATACCCAAATGGATGTCAGCAGCCGGGACCGATGATCAAATGGTGGCCCCGCCGTCAAAAGCAAGACTCTCCCAAATAAGCATCTTCAATATTGCAACACACAGATTACTAAGGTTAACCATGCCAACACCCCACCCAACCAACTGGTGGCTCCCCAGTTGTAGGTACAGACCCATATGTTATATACACTGTTGAAACTTGTTATTCAGTCGGTACGGTTTCACCTTGTTTATATCTTATCTTTTTTTAGGCTGTTTTAAGTCCCTGAGACAGTTCACTGCTCTCCCAATTAGTCCTTGAGAACCTCACTTTCCCACCACCAGGTACTCCTTGGACTATCCACCTTCGTTAGGTCCAGTGGTGTAGTAGAAATCTCTACACCCCCAGATTCATCGCTCCCTTACTCCTCTGTAGTGCTTACCGTCACCCCCCTATCTAAACCCTCTACCACCCCTATACCTTCCACTTTAACCCCCTCTCCCCCCCCAGAGAGGTACCATCCTGTCTCAAGGTTACAAGGGAGGCAAACTCTAATACCTTAGATTCCAAAGATGGCCTCCCTTAATGTTCAAGGCCTCAATTCCCCAGCGAAACGGACTAAAGCATTTCGGTCATTTTCAGCCCTCTCAGCCCAAGTGGTTTGCCTACAGGAGACACACTTCTCCACTAAAACACCGAAATTCTTTGGCCGTCAATACCCTCAAGTATACACAGCCTCTGCTTCCACCAAACAAAAGGAGGGTCCTTGTTGCATTTCACCATTCTGCATCATTCACTCCCCTGGTGAATATCAAAGACCCGGAAGGTCGCTATCTCATACTCTCTGGAAACCTTTTAGATAATGAAGTGACAATTGTCTCCTATTATGCTCCCAACAAAATCCCGATCACCTTTCTTTCCCATTTACTATCAGTGGTGGCCTCCCACAAGAACAGAATGCTCCTGATATGTGGTGACTCCAATCAGGTGCTATATCCCTTCTTAGACAAATCACCAACTCCGCCTAATGCCCAACGCCTCGCCTTTCAGCACCTCCTGAACCAATATTCTCTTCTAGACTCCTGGAGGGAACAGTAGCATACAAAATAATTCCGCGCTGCCCTCTGGATAAGCTGCTAACACAACAAGTAGACAAATAGTAAAAAAGCGTGGAAACAAAAAGTGTAGCGCTAATCAAAAAAATGAACAAGAATGCATGACGCACTCAAATGAGTATATAAAAACGGTGCAATATAAAAAAAGACACTCAAATATTAAGTAAAAACAGTAAGAAGTCCTCATATATACAAAATGTCTATATGTGAAATACAAGTGAAAACTTGTGCAACTGAGTGTCCTAAAGTAATTCAAAAATGAAGGCAATGGTGAAATTCAAAAGTGGGTGAAGACTTTCAAGGGAAAGGTGACAGTGAGAAGATGAAGAGAACCACCACCAATAGGTAAGGAGCTTACCAGATAGTTTGAACCCAGAGGAACATATGTTCAGTGGGTCAAACGGGCTTGGTGTGGTGGAACCACGATGGAACCTGGACAATCTGTATGCTGCAAATTGCTGTGCTGGAAATGGCCAAACATCAACATAGAGAGAGAAACCGCAGAAGAAAGATGACCTCTTAGCAGATAACATTTAAGTTGATATAAAAGCGCTTTGCAAAGAATGTGGCAACAATGGAGTCCCCCCGACGCGTTTCGTCTCCTAGGACATCATCTGGGGGGAACAGAACCCAACAAAACGCCAGTATACCCACTACTCCCACCCTCAAACAATTTTCCCGAATTGACGACATTCTTGTTACTGACAGTACATCCCCGCTGGTCCTATCCTCAATGATTGCACCTTGCTCGTGGTCAGACCACAATGCAGTCATATCCTCCTTCTCTTCCTTAGTCCCTAGACCCAACCACCTTTCCTGGTCTATCAATAACATGCTAGCCAACCCAACCCACCACCAAGATCTTGAAAATGCCATTAAAGATTACATAACCAACAATGGTGCCTCAGAAGTCTCTCCCCTAACACTATGGAAGGCCCACAAACCAGTTATTAGTGAAATCTGCATCAGCCGAGCATCACACATTTGCAAAGAAAAACGCCTTCAACATAAGCGGCTAGAGGAGGCCTTCTATAAGGCCTCGGAGACATTCCAAGTCTCACCCACCCCATCAAATAAACGCTCTTACGAAAAAGCATGCATAGAACTAGACTTTTTCTTAACAGAGATGGTGGAAAAACGTCTCCGCAGATCACAACACACGCTTTACATTAAAGTGAACAAACCTGACACATTTCTAGCCCTAGCGCTCTGCAAAGCTGACTATACCCCTAAACCTATTCGCTTGAAACTTTCGAAGGACTCCTACTCCAGTAATCCCATTAGGATCCTACAAGAATTTCGTAGACGCCTTTTTACTTTATATAGCAACTCCAACACACTAGACCGGCCCCGACTAGATGATCTCCTCTTCTATCCGTCTTCCTTCCCTAGCCTCAGCCCACCGGGAAACCCTGGAACAACCCATCACAGCTGAAGAACTATCCGCAATAAAAACCCTTAAACCACGTAAACGCCCAGGCCCTGATGGATTTTCATCAACATATTACAAGAAATTCACTACCCTCCTTACTCCGTTGTTGCAGGAAGCATACAACTCAATTCTTTCGGGCCACTTCTTTCACACTGGATCTCTCACAGCAGCAATATCCATGATTCCTAAACCCAACACAGATGATACCTGGTTTAGCTATAGACCGATTTCCATACTAAATCTTGATATCAAAATACTAGCTAAGGTGCTCTCGTCTCGCCTTAACCTGTTCATAAGCACTCTAATTCATAAAGACCAGACAGGGTTTATCCCCTCCCGCTAAGCAGGCGATCATATTCACGAGCCACGCTCCCAGCCCATGAAGCCCGTACCCGCCACATTCCGACCTGCTTCATTTCCCTGGACATACGCAAAGCATTTGACACACTATACTGGTCATACCTTCACTCCATTCTACGTCGCTGGGGGTTCAGCTCCCATTTTTTACAATGGATTTCGACCCTATACCAGAACCCAAAAGCACATGTATACTACTCTGGCTTCTGTTCTGACCCATTCCCCATTGGACGAGGCAAACATCAAGGTTGCCCCCTCTCCTTTTTGCCCTGGCAATTGAGCCTCTGGCATTCCTTATCCGCTCCAACCCAAATATACAAGGCTTAGAGCTAGGCGGACATCAACATAAGCTATGCTTGTTCGCAGATGTTCTTATCTTCCTGACCTCTCACTTAATCTCCTCCCCAAACCTACTAGACATACTCTCTTGTTTTGGACAAATATAAAACATACCTTGGGGTTAAATTTACAGTTAGACCCTCAGATCTCTTTTCAACCAACTACCCACCCATGCTAACGCACCTTTTCAGTCATGTCCAAATGGACTACACTTCCCTTGGCCTGGATGGGTAGAATATCGGTAGTCAAAATGTCCATCCTCCCAAAAATTCTCCATCTCTTGTGTACTACCAATACCAGTCCCGTCATATTTTCTGCTTATCCTACAGCGCAGAACCCTCAAATTAATATGGGGGGAAAAAATCAAACCTTGACTGCCTAAACTAAACTCTACACACCCCGCATTAGAGGAGGCCTCAGTGTACCAAATTTTTATCACGCCACCCAGCTTGCTCAACTAGCCAAGTACCATGCCACAAAGGAAATGCCTCTATGGGTTGCTCTACAATCTGTTGGCTACGACTCTCTTTCAACAGCAGATCTTCTCTGGCTAACACCCGCGCAACCTTTTTTTAATTCAAATATTCTTTATTTCTTTTATATAAACATTCCCACACACACACAATACTTCCCTTCCATATGCGGCAATACAAGTATCAATTAACCACAATCAATAATACACAAAGAGGAAAAAAAAAAAAAAGTTCTCCCTTCCCCCCCCTCACCCCTACCTTCCTATTCATACCTCCACTTCCTCTCTATATACAAAACAAAAATTGCCGCTCCAAATAGACTCACCCCAACAACAAATACCTCTCTAGGAACCAAGGGTGCTGGCAATGCACAAGGCAATGAGGAAAAAATGAGGAAGTCTGGATAGCCGCACTCCAATCCAACGTGGCTTTTATTGGAAAAATTAAAATTAAATAAAAAACAGGCACTACATGTCACAGCAACGGGGTAACAGGGACAGCTAACGCGTTTCACACTTAGGAGTGCTTACTCATAACTAGCTATGAGTAAGCACTCCTAAGTGTGAAATGCGTTAGATGTCCCTGTTACCCCGTTGCTGTGACATGTAGTGCCTGTTTTATTTTTTTTTAAAAATCCAATAAAAGCCACGTTGGATTGGAGTGCGGCTATCCAGACTTCTTCATTTTTTCCTCATCCACTTCCTCTCTCCTATCACTCATTCCTCTCTCTCACCCTCATCCTCCCACCCCATCCTCTCTGCCATACCTCCACTTCTACCCATTGTTTCCATATGTTTTGGAATTTCTTACTATATCCCCTCTTGTTTTATATAAATTCTTCTTTTCTAATAGTATTATCTATTACCCTCCTCCATTCTGTCTCTGTTGGGGGATCCTTTGCTTGCACTTTTGCGCAACAAGTTTCCTTCCTTGGAACAAGCACCTTAATATTGCCGTTTGTATGTCTCCTGGAATTCCCCTTTCCTCCAGACGTCCCAATACACATAGCCTTGCCTCCGATTTTAGAGATGTCCCAAATACGAGGTTTATCCTATCTATTATCTCTTTCTAGTACCAATACAACTTGGGACACCTCCAAACCATGTGCATCAGGTCTCCCTCATCCCTTCCGCATCTCTGGCATTTCGCATCCAGTCTCCTACCAAACTGAAACATTCTTTTGGGTGTGTAATATGCTCTATGTATTAGATATAGTTGGGATACCATTTGGGAGGGGGAGCGTGAAACTCTAGAACTTGCTTCTAATATCTTCTTCCACTGTTCGTGTGTTAATGGACCCACATCTCTCTCCCATTTTTTCCTGTTCTTACTGTTGGGTCCCTTTTCTTGATCCGCCTCGCTTATACACCTATACATCTCTGAGATTATCCCGCTTGATGTATCCGCGTTTACTAATCTTCGAAGCTGGGGCATATCGTTCCATACTAGTGTCTCTTGTCCAAATTGTGCGTTCAGGGCATGCCTGATTTGCAGGTACCTATAAAAAGATTTATTGGGAACTAAGTGTTCCTCCCTTATCTCCTATGGGTTGCTCTACAATCCGTTGACTGCGACCCTCTTTCAACAGCAGATCTTCTCTGGCTAACACCTGCGCAACCTTACCAACCCCATCACCAAACACAACCTATCCATCTGGGACCGACTCAAGAGTTGCTTCAGTTTACAATCCCCCACACCCCCCCCACTGTCGTCATTTAAACCGTAACCCCTCTTTCAACCCGGCTTGGTCTTCCCCATCCTCCTTTTCAGCCTGGACTCAAGCCGGTCTTCTAGGGGCACACCATTTTTTCTCTCATGGCTCATTCAAACCCTTTCCAGTCTTGTGTGATACCCTTGGCCTACCATCAACAGAAATCTTTCGCTACCTGCAAATTAAGCACTTCTTCGCCTCCCACACACCACCCAACTCTTCCACATTTGAACAGGCATGCAATATGGACCCACATAGACGTGGTTTAATCTCAGACCTCTATACCCTACTCCAATCTCACTCCACATCCCCCCACCAGCCTACACAAGCAAATGAAAAAACGACCTTAACTAAACCCTAGATCCGGCCGATTGGGCGCATATATGGCAGACAACCAAGTCCCCCTCATCCAAAATAGTAGCCTTGGAAACCAACTACAAAGTGCTCACCAGATGGTATCTAGTCCCCGCCAGGATCTCTAAATTCCTCCCCCAATACTCCCCACATTGCTTTAGAGGATGTACCACACCAGGCACACATCTACATATATGGTGGGAATGTCCCACAGCACAAACATTTTGGACCGAAGTGTTCAAGGTCCTCTCAACCCATTCAAGACACCATTGCGACCTGACCCTACTCTAGCCATCCTAAACAACAAACCCTTGACAGTGATCCACCGCCAATTCAAACTCCTTCTCTTCATCACCACAGCAGTCAAACAGACCATAGCAAAGACCTAGAAATCCCAGACTATGTATTCTGGCAATGAAACAGAGTCACTCAGGCAATGATCCATGCCAAGATAGAAGCAATCTTCCTAAACAAAGTGTCCGGCCACGAAAATTTATGGAGACCCTGGATAACTCATTTCCTACCCCCTGACTTTGATGACTCACTCCTACTACCTTAAAACACAGAATATTCAGGTTCTTTCATTGGACAAGACCCTCCCTAGGGACCCATGTTCCCTTATGCCGTGTACACACGCGGAATTCCGCTCAAGCTTGGCTTGCATACACACGGTCACACAAAACTTCTATGAACTTTCGACCATCAAGAACGCAGTGACGTACAACACTACGATGATCCGAGAAAATGAAGTTCAATGTGTCCGAGCATGCGTCTAATTGTTTGCGAGCATGCTTCGGAATTGCTACAGACGATCGGATTTTCCGATAGGAATTTTTTCCGTCGGAAAATTTGAGAACCAGCTGTCAATCTTTTGCTGGTGGAAATTCCAACAGCAAAAGTCCGATGGAGCATACACATGGTCGGAATTTCCGACCAAAAGCTCACATCGGACTTTTGCTGGCGGAATTTCCGACCATGTGTACGCGGCATCAGACCCCCTCCGCTTCTCCCCCCTTCCTTTTCCTGTCTGACTTAGATTCCACTTAAAGGTAGCAATAAGGGATTAACCCTCAGTTTTGAATATGTTGCTCAGCATTACTTGTTTGATGCTAACCTCCTGTTTTTGCCTAAAGTTTTGTTACGAAAATACATACAGTACACACACATATACGGATATGTTAACTGAAATTTACGCAATAAAATATTTGATATTTATATTTATCTTCCACATGATTGGGTATTCATAGTTCAAAGCTTTGTTTTATATTCTACTCCTTTAGTAAACCAACACCACCTTCGTGAGGGTGGACCATGGTCACAATGCCGTATACACTGTTCAATGTATGTGCTACACATTTTCTATATGTTACGACACAGTACAGGATAATAGAAAACTATTTGAAAATTTCCACCTGGTCTTGAGCCAAATGTGATCTGCTCATCCACACATCACACACTTTCCACCATAAAAAAAGGCATTTAAATTGTTGATATTGCCAGTCAACCTGCAGGTATGGATGACCCAAGGAACAAATTAGTGGTTATTGTAGGTCATATTTGTATTAGCCTATTTCTGTAGGTTGAGCTTTGGGATCAATTCCCATTGTAGTTTGTACAAATTTTCGTGATTAGCGTGCAATAGCATTATTTTAGTGTAATTCTTTGTAAACCATTATAGACAGTGGCACCATCGCAGTTACCTTTTTATGTATCAGTTTATCAACTGCCACACTATTTAAATGAGAATAAATATTTTACATTGTAGACGGTAAGCTCTCACGGGCAAGGCCCTCTGAATCTTCCTGTATTGAATTGTCTTTACTTTGTAAATTACTGCACAAAGTGTAAAAGTATATGTTGGCACTATATAAATCCTGTATAATGAACTCAAATAGTAAAAAAAAAAAGATTAAAGTGATTGTAATTGATCCCCTTGTAAAACAAGCCAGTCAGTTTAAAATAGTAATGAAAGGCAAAGCATTTTTGTATAGATATTAAAAAAACAACATTAGAAAATACCTTTTTTGCCCCCTTTTTTTTTTTTTATAAGTGGTCCCATTCCCTCTGTTCTCAGCTGCATTAGAGCTGGGGGGGAAGTGAAGCAGCAGACTACTCTGTGTGTTCTCTTGCTTAGTGTGGTTTTTGATGGGAAAGTAGAGGGACTGGCAGGAACACCAGGGATTTCACACAAAGGAAGCAATACAAAAAGGGGATACTTTTTCATACAAGTACATGGTACAGCAAACAAATATCAGGAATATAAAATGTTGGGGTAACAAACACTTTAAACTTGCTGCAAGCCATCAAAACAGCATTCTCTACTTTTGTGGTTTTCAAGCGCTGGGCTGTGACCCAACTCCTGTTCCTGTCACTTCTGTGAAGTGATCATGTACTGTATTGACACTACACACTGGCCACAACAGGCCCATATTATAGAAAGAGGGAGGGATTCCGGCGCTCCTAGCGATGTGATGCCTTTAAAAACAAATGTAATAGTGGCTCTGTTGGCACTTCTAAATGAGTCTGTGTATATAAAAGCAAGAGGAGGCAGCCATCCTCAGAGGGTGTCCATTACCTCTGTCAGCAAGAAGTATGTAAAGAAAGAGGGGGGGTGGAGGCGCCAACTGTTTAAATCCTACTGTTGTAAATAATGTAAGTATAGTCTATCCACTTACAGGTTCTCTTTGCAATGATGTCCATCAAGGATGGTGGTGTCCTATGGTCTAGAGATGCCGCTCTGCAGGCTCTGGTGGTGTATCCCTCGGCCGTTAGGTGTGGGAGATGTTTTGAATTTCGTGTCACAGGCTTCTCAGCGGTGTCACACGACAGGAAGCTCCATGCTGTCCAGTCTGGAATGCGGAAGCGGCGGTGACGTCACACGGCAGGGCAGGCAGTCAGACGTAGAGTGGGGAGTTTCACAGGCTACGCGCTCGGGGCTCACAGCTCCTTCTACTGGCCTGTTTGCTCTCAGGAGGAGAGCAGCTTTAATACATGGACAGGAAGTGGGAAGTCCGCGGCTGTGGAACCATAACAGCCAGCGGACCCACACTATAAAAACGAACTTTGGTGATTAAAAACGATTTAATAGAAATATAAAAAGGGTAAAAGTATGGTTGAAAAAATGAATGAACATTGGAAAAAAAAAAAAAGGGGGACAATTAAAAAAAAAAAAGTGTATGGGGAAAAAGAAAGAGAAAAAAATGCACTGTACACAAAAAATTAAAAAATGTATGAAAAAATAAAAATTATTATATATGAAAAATAACAAAAATAAAAGAAAAATAATAATGGGGAGATGAACAATAATCAATGAATAGAAAATAAAAAACTGAATTCTATTAAAAAGGTATTTGGACAGGTAGCCACTTACTATACATGTGACAGGGTACCGTCCCTAGATAACAAAGTGACCTGGTGTCCATGGCAGGGCAATGTAAAATCTTTCTCTGCAAAAAAGAAAACATGGGAGTCATGAGGAAAAGAATGGATAAGGGGGACTACAATAAGGAATGTGTCTCTATTTCCTCGTTGAGTCCCCCCAGCGAGAGAGTGTTCAATGAATATATCTAGTAGGTCTCCTGCTGACATAAGCGTTTGAAGCGTTCTGCAGCAGGAAGATCTCTGGAAATGGCCTCAATGACCTAGACTCTGAAGCCCACGGTGATTTGCGATGTTCTTTCAGAAAGTCAAGAGGGACAGTGTGTTTGTCAAAGCCCTTCTCAATGAAGCGCCTGTGTTCGCCAAAGCGTTGGCGCAGGGTGCGTATGGTCCTGCCCACATAGAAAAGGCCGCATGGGCAGGTCAGACAGTACACCACGTACTCACTAGAACAATTATAAATTCCGTTATGGTGTACACTTTACCCTGGATGGTAAAGTTTTTTTTGCCCATGCTCAACAAATTGACAGGTGAGACATAATTTTTTCCTACATTGATACATTCCCACTAATGGGATTAAAGGAATATATGGGGCAGAGGTGGGTAAAACATTTTGAATTTTGCTATGTGCTATTTTACTCTTTATGTTTTTTGCTTTACGGTAGGAAACCTTGGGTTGTTGGGTAAGGGAAGAACCCAAAAAGGGATCTCTGAGCAGGAGAGACCAATGTTTAGCTATGATACTTTCCATTTTTTTATGACAGTCATGAAATTGGGTTGTGAATCGTGTAGGTTGTGGTTCATTTGCAGTTTTGGGCTTTGAGGGTGGTTTTGAAGCCTGTTGGAGAAAGGCTTCTTGTACCAAAGCATGTGGGTATCCTTTGTCCTGAAATTTTTCTAGAAGGAGTTTGCCTTGTGTATGATAATCTTCATCTTTAGTGCAGTTATGTCGAATCCTACGGAATTGGCTCCTGGGTATATTCTGGATCCACCTAGGATGATGACAACTTTGGTAGTGGATATAGGAATTCCTGGCGGTGGGTTTGATAAAGTTAGTGGCATGAATTTGGGATTCACTATGGAAAAGCTCAAGGTCTTAAAAGACTAGTTTGTCAGGGTCCTTAACATGTGTAAAAGGAAAGCCCTAGGGAATTGTGGTTGCAATGTTTTACAAAGGACTCAACAGAGAGTGTTGAGTCCTTTGTAAAACATTGCAACCACAGGGACATGGAGTAATATTGCTAAAAAACAAACATCAATTTGATTACATGCAAATGTTCAAGCATGTCAGGGTAATAAAATTCCACCACCACCACACTGCTTGATTGTTTATAGTGTCCCACCAGTGTAGCCCTGAACATTCCTTTGGGGGTAGACTTTAATTTCTATTACAGTATTGTTTGCATAGGCGCACGAAATGCAAAGGATGTGTTGGGTGTGCCTGGCCACACCCTAATCAGGGTCCGCAACCCATTGATCACAATCTGTTGATCACGGGCAACTGACAGGTAGACCACAATCCTTCATTGCCAACCCCCCGCAAAATGGACAGTGGAGGCAGATCTGATCTTTATTTTCCTCCTGCAGCAGCTAAAAGTATGCTTCTCTTCCTCTCTGATATTTCTCCAAAGTCCCCCAATGGGGCTCCCTAGACAATATTGAAAAAAAAAAAAAAAAAATTAGGGAAAAGAAATTAAGAATGGTAAAAAATAATAAAAATAAAAAACTACTGACATTGTCCACTGCTCTACTGACTGACACCATCCACTGTCCTATTGACACCAACCTCTGCCCTACTGACATGTCCACCGTCCATGTTTAAAAAAATGTAAACTAAGATTTTAAAGTGTATTTATAAGCATGTAATGTGTATATATACACACACACACACACACACACACACACACACACTATCTACATACGCGCGCACACACAGCACTGAAAAAATAGGATTTTTTGCACTCACCGTAAAATCCTTTTCTCGTTCGTCCATGGATGGACACAGCTCCTTAAATCTTGACAAAGTGGGTTATGCTCTTGTTCATAGGAGAGGACTCGGCAGAACAGGTTAGATAATTAAAAAACACATGTTACAATAATCAGAGATGAACAGCCCCGCCCAGGGGGCGGTCCTTCCAGACATAACCCTCTGCCCTGCAGCATGCAGCCTCAGTTCGTAACAAGCAGTACAAACCTAAAAAAAGGAGGAGGGGTGGGTGCTGTGTCCGTCCATGGACGAACGAGAAAAGGATTTTACAGTGAGTACAAAAAAAGCCTATTTTCTCTTATCGTCCATGGACGGACACAGCTCCTTAAATCTTGACAAAGTGGGATGTCCCCAAGCAGTGTCAGAAAAAACAAGGGGTGGGAACAGCAATCAAAAGAAGACTTAACTTCACCCCAAACAGAGCTCCTCACGGAGGAGTTGCAACCTCAAACAGCCGCCTGCAACAAACTCGCGGCCAAGGAAGCATCCGAAGATGCACACACACATCAACCTTGTAAAACATTGGGAAAGCGTGAACAGACGACCAGGTCGCCGACTCACACACTTTGAAGACAGATGCTATATGTTAGAAAGCCCAGGAAGCACCAATTGCCCTGGTTGAATGCACCGTGACAGGAAAGGGAGGCGCCCGCCCCTAAAAGGGCATAGGCTTGGATGACGATCAGCCTGATCCACCTCAAAAGGTGGCCGACAAGACCAGCAGGCCCCTCTGTGGACCAGATACCAGCACGAACAGTGAGTTAGAACTCTGAAGTGGAGAAGTAGCAGACAGGTACACCCGTAGGGCACGTACCACAAGGAAGGAAACACAATGTCCTCGTTTAGGTGAAAAGCCGAAACCACCTTAGGAAGGAATGAAGGTTACGGGCGAAGCACCGCTTACCCTTATGGAGGACCACGTAAGGCGACTTGCAAAACAAGGCCGCCATTCCAGAAACCCTTCTGACCAAAGTAATGGCAACTAGAAAGGCAACTTTCTGAGAAAGAGTGGAAACTCCCTGATATTCTTAAAGGGAGGTTCCTGAAGTACCGAGAGCACTAGAGACAAGTCCACGGAGGAAGCGGTGGTCCAATCGGGGGAACCACGTGTCGGACCCCATGCACACTCGTACTTACCAGTGAGTGAGCCACCAGGGGCCCTTGGAAGAAGACAGCGAAGGCTGAAATCTGCCCCTTAACAGTGCTCAAGGCAAGGTTCAGATCACCGCCCTATAGGAACAGCAGGATCCAAGAAACCGGCCATCACATCACATTTAGAGTCCGGGAAGAAGGATTCCCGGGCCCTCAACATGAAGGGGATTACCGAATCTGCCAGACCACGGTCCCTTAGTACCTGCCTTTCAATAGTCAAGGCGTTAAAGCTAGCGACTGTAAACCAGGATGAAGCATGGGACCTTGAGACAGAGGGTCCTCCCGCATTGGCAGCCGCCGGGGAGCGTCAGCTACCAGTCTCCCGAGGTCGGCGTACAAGGGACGCTGGGACCAATCTGGGACGATCAGAATCACCAGAATCCCCGCGGCCTTCACTCTGCGGAGCAGATGAGGAAGAAATTACAGTAGGGGAAAGGCATAAATTCCCTATGGAGCCACCAACGTGTCCGACGCGTCTGCCCATGGAGCCTTGGACCTGGCCACAAACCTCGGCACCTGTGATTGAGTCGAGAAACCAGGAGATCCACAACTGGTGTGCCCCAATTCCGACAAAGTAATTGAAAACACCATACCCTTTGGTCCAGCATCTAGCGACTCAGATAGTTCGCCTGCCAGGTCTCTACGCGGGGGTGTAAGCAGCCAATAGAGCCTGCACGCTCCTTTCGGCCCAACTTAGGATGCAAGCGACTACCGACGCTGCGGCCGTCCAACTGAAACCTGATCAGACGCCCCTAAAGTCTCTGCGACCACTTGGAGAGGCACAGTCTGGTCGCTCGAATTTCGAGGACATCATTCGGCGGTCAAGATTCTTCCAGACCGTGAGGCTGGCGTCCGTCGTGATCACAGTCCTCTGGAAAGGAAGGAACGACCTCCTGGACCGTCTGCAACTGCTCCAAAGGAAAGAAGACCTTTGCCTCCAAAGAATTCAGGATCAAGTCTAGGGACTTCAGACACAGAGTCGGTACCAACACCGACTTCTGTATGTTTAGTACCCAACCAAAACCCCAGAGGGTCTGACTGGCTATAGACATGCCCTCCTCTAATTCTGAGCCAGAAGCAGCTCTCAGAAGAAGAACGCCCAAGTAGCCCACGATACCAATGTCTCGCTGTCTCAGCAAAGCCCAGATCGGGGGGGGGGGGGGGGGGGGGAGGACCTTGTGAACAACTCTGGGTGCCGACGCAAAGTCAAATCGCAAAGCGCAGAAAACTCAGATGGCTGTTGCAGATGGGGACATGCAAGTATGCGACCCTGGTGTCCAGAGACACCAGAATTCCCCAAAAACAATACATACACACACTGTGTATGTGGTAATGCGTATGTTCATACTGTGCGCCGAAGACACCCATGTCTTAGGAGTGTGGGAGGAAACCGGAGTACCCGGAGGAACCCCACACAGACACAGGGAGAACATGCAGTTGCCAGGCAGAGGGTGTCGGGGTCCGGGTTTGAACCAGCGACCCTCTTGCTGCCAGGTGAGGGAGTTAATCACAACACCACTGTGCTGCCCCACAAGGCAATGAGGGCCCTGAGGTCCAAGATTGGACGGACACCGTCCTTCCGTGGGACTACCAGATTCAAACAGAATCCCTGAAACCCTTCCACCAGGGGCACAGGTAAAATTATTCTGCACCAGAGCAAGTCATGTACTACTCCCACCAAGGCAGACCGACGAGCCGGAAGGATAGGAAAAATTTGAGTAAAAAGATCTGTTTGGTGGACAAGAAGAGACCATCTTGTACCCCAAAATGACCACCTCACAGAGAAGCGGAGAGGTCCACCGAGCTGCAAACCTCGCAAAATCATCCCCCCCACCCAAGAGTCAGGCGGGACAAAAAACCATGCGTAGCATGGAATGTCAGCCGGCACATTCATGCACGCACCCAGGGACGCTTCTGTCCCCCAGCTAGAGCCTTGTCAGCCCGGGAGGATCTACTGACGAAAATACCGCTACTGTGTGGAATTGGAGGGCCCCGGCCAATGGCACGGCTCCTTTCCCACAGAGGACTGTGAGAGAAGAGTGCTATTACCTCCAGTGACATCTTAACAATGTCGTCCAGCGAGGTACCAAAAAACCTCAGAAAGGCAATCTGCCAGAGCTCACTTGGGAGCTTAGCCAGCGGACCAGCATTCCAGCCAATCAGGCGGCGCAGCACCACCGCAGATACAGAGGTTCTGGAAATCATTTACATACACACACCGAGCATGTATTAGTGTATACGGTTTTACCAAGGCGCGCGTGTCCTTCGAGTGTGGGAGGAAACCGGATCACCCGGAGGAACCCCACGCAGACACAGGGAAAACATGCAAACCCCAAGCAAACTGCAACGGGGTGCGCATGCCTTTGGGGTGTGGGGGGAAACCGTAGTACCCGGAGGAAACCCCAAGCAAACTGCAGAAGGTGCGCATGCCTTTGGGGTGTGGGGAAACCGTAGTACCCGGAGGAAACCCACGCAGACACAGGGAGAACAAGCAAACTCCAGGCAGACGGTGTCGGGGTCCTGGTTTGAACCAGTGACCCTCTTGCTGCCAGGTGAGGGAGTTAATCACAACACCACTGTGCTGCCCAACATGGAAAGTCGCAGCCATATGTAGGTCGCAATACTGACCCCAGCATCACCGCCTTGGACCTCCTATCAGAAGGGTCCTGTATGATAAACGGACCACCATGCGCTGGGGAACCACAAGGACCTCTGCGGCCGTTCCCATTTCTTATGTATGAACTATCAAACAAAGTAACATAAGGAAAAAACGCCACAAAGTGGGCAGATTTGTGTGACCTAAGGGAGACAGACTCCTCTGCGGAAGTCCCAGCTGCATTCCCAGCTGGAGAGTGTCCCACACAGCATCAGAAGTGGACTCAGAAGTGCCCTGACAAACATTTCCCAGAAGATGGCGGGGGGAGGGGGCGCTTTCTTACCCCCCCTTACGCCCGCAATCCGTTTCTACCTTGGCAACAAAAGGTTCCAGGACTATCTATAATGTATCCAAGGAAACCGGAGGTGCAGGGGCACCATTTGCTGCCTCTGGCAATGTATGGGGAAGAAAGGTCACATACTGACTCCATAAACACCCACTAATAGCCCTCAGGGACTAAGTGAAACACACATAAGAGTCCACCCTCCATGCTGACTGACCGGGGGGGTAACCCAGGGGACTCACCGCCCAGGAGGAGACCGCTCAGCACCGCTATCCGCCTTGTACACACAGCGTGTGTGTGAAGAAGAAGCTGTGAGGAGAAGATACTGCGCTGTTCAGAAGCCAGTTCTAGAGGCCAAACCCACCCCAAAATGGCCGCCAGACGCTTCAGATGTAAAAGGGCGCGGACCACAAGAAAATGCCTGCCCGCAATACAGACCTGCGCCACAGCGTGGCTACAAGAAAATGGCCGCCAATGGAAGTTTAAATACAGAAAAACACACACTGAATATGGCGGCAGCGCCCCAAAAAATGGCGCCCGAGGCCAGGGATGTGGATGAGAAGGCCTGCAGAGACTTCCCAGGAGACAGACCCCCCCTCACAGAAAAAGGACCCTGGCGCCTCACGGCCCCCCACAGGGACTTGGAGCCCCCCCACAGGTACACCCCGGATGCAGTGGGCCCTAGGGCAGGAGGGGAAAGGGCAACAGAGAGCAGGGAAATGGACAGGAGAACCCCTAAATCCCGGGAATGCCCAGCTGTTCCACCCTGCCGAGACAGGAGGAACCGTACTTACTCGTCCTTGCGAGGACAATCTGGCGCGTCCCTGACAGACCCACAACCGATGGTACGGAGTAGCTGTCGGTCCGGTCCACTGTGAGTGAGGCACAAGCAGCCCAGTCATATGTGGACCCCGGAGCATGTGCTCACCGGCCAACCCTGGAGCCATGGGGAATGTCGTGGTCAGAACCAAGTGCGAAGCAGGGGACTGACACGCTAGATGGCCAGAACTGGGAAGACTACAAGGATCTATATATCTAGCCTGTCGCCCAGCCGGCAGTTGATAGAAGATATCACAAAAAAATAAAATTTCTTCAGGACTCTGGGCCCAAAGGGAGCCACGTCCTTCTCCTCTGCTAGGCAGAAAAAAACTGAGGCTGCATGCTGCAGGGTTATGTCTGGAGGGACCGCCCCCTGGGTGGGGCTGATCATCTTTGATTATTGTAACATGGGTTTTTAATTACCCAACATGTTCTGCCTAGTCCTCTCCTATGAACAGGAACATGACCCACTTTGTCAAGATTTAGGGAGCTGTGTCCGTCCATGGACGATAAGAGAAAGTATTCCTACCTCTTGACATTTTCCACATTTTGTCATGTCACAAGCAAAAACGTAAATGTATTTTATGTCATTGACCAACACAAAGTGGCACATAATTAAAGTGGAAGGAAAATGATAAATGGTTTTCAATTTATTTTTTACAAATAAATATCTGAAAAAAGTGTGGCCTGCATTTGTATTAAGCCCCCTTAACTCGGATACCCCTAACTAAAATCTAGTGGAACCAAATGCCTTCAGAAGTAACCTAATTAGTATATATAGAGTCCACCTGTGTGTAATTTAAGCCCAGTATAAATACAGCTGTTCTGTGAGGTCCTCAGAGGTTTCTTAGAGAACCTTAGTGAACAAACATCATGAAGGCCAAGGAACAAATCAGACAGGTCAGGGATAACATTGTGGAGAAGTTTAAAGCAGGGTTAAGTTATAAAAAAAAACATCCCAAGCTTTGAACATCTCACAGAGCACTGTTCTTTCCTTTTTCGGATGATGGATTGAGTATGACACAACTGCAAACCTACAAAAAGACATGGCTGTCCACCTAAACTGACAGGCTGGGCAAGGAGAGCATTTATGAGAGAAGTAGCCAAGAGGGCCATGGTAACTCTGGAGGAGCTACAGACAATCCACAATTCAGGTGGAAGAATCTCATCACAGGACAACTATGAGTCGTGCACTCCGCAAATCTGGCCTTTATGGAAGAGTGGCAAAAAGAAAGCCATTGTTGAAGGAAAGCCATAAGAAGTTCCGTTTGCCATGGAAGCCATGTGGGGGACACAGCAAACATGCAGAAGAAGGTGCTCTGGTTAGATGAGACCAAAATTCAACTTTTTGGTCTAAAAGCAAAACGCTATGTGTGGCAGAAAACTAACATTGCACATCACCCCGAATACACCATCTCCACAGTGAAACACGGTGGTGGCAGCATTATGTTGTGGGATGCTTTTATTCAGCAGGGACAGAAAAGCTAGTCAGAGATGATGAGAAGATGGATGGAGCCAAATACAGGGCAATCTTAGAAGAAAACCTGTTAGAGTCTGCAAGACTTGAGACTGGGGCAGAGGTTCACATTTCCAGCAGGACAGCGACCCTAAACATACAGCCAGAGCTGTATGTTTAGGCCAGCACAGGATAACCACTCGTAAACCGCTTGCCTTAGTTTTTAGTGTCTTGGGAGGGTGGATGCATTTTCTTTAGCTCTACAAGGATTAAAAACTGACCTAGTAGCAATTTTTTACTTTAATTTTTCTCTTTCTCAATCATGCCTCTTCTCTACATTGATGCTGAAGATTTTCTCCAATTGAAGCTATCTGGTGCAAACTTGCTCAGCCTGGTCTTTGGAGTACCATATCTGGACCCTGCTAGACTGGACATTGTGAGGATTAGCCTGGTTGTGACCTGCAGGCATTGGGTTCCACTTCTGATAAAAAGGTAGCTGTAGAGCACTTTCCAGGTCAAGAGCTGTTGACACTGACTCAGCGCTTGCCCTCTCCCTGAAGACCCACTTAATGAGTAGGCCAGTCAGGTGGGGCACTGAGAGCTACCTCATTTTCATAGTTTGCTGGGCGCCATTTTCCTGCTTTCCTCCAATTTTACCACAGAAGGGGCCGAGTGCTGATATCATGCACTGGGTACAGTGTCGCATGCGCACTCTTTCTTGCCATACAGGATCAAGCAAGCATCTCCTGCTGCTGCACCTCCTTGCAATGGCCACATTTTTGCACTTCGATCACAGAAGTCACAAGCATGCTTCTGCACCCTCTTCAGCAGATTCTGCATCTGATATACCCAAGGCTTTAGCAGTTTAAGCAATTGGCAACAGAGACACTGTTTGATCCTGAGCTGCTCATGGTCTTGATTAATGAGCCTTCCCCTGAGGAGTCACAATCTACTGCTATTACTCCAAGTTTAAATGAAACAGCTTCAGCCCTTATTTGTGCAGTGTGCACCAGTCTGAACTAGAAATTGCCTTTACCAGCTGTTTCCAGTCTTGGGGCATATAAAACTCACTTTTGATCTGCATGGCCTTTGAGGGACAATGTCTCTTCAGATTGGGCCCTAATACCATCAATAAGTTTTTTTCCTATTGACTCTCAGACAAGCTTTCCTCTGCATAAAGGTGCACTCCTACCTACTTTCCACAAAAGGGGGGGGGCTGACCTATGCGGATACTTGGACAGCTTGTATCTGTGATACCTGGCTGCAGGAGTTGGTATCCTAGAGTTGAAAACCGGAATTTTGAACCCTGTGAACTAGAGCTGCACGATTCTGGGAAAAATGAGAATCGCGATTCTTTTGCTTAGAACACAGATCACGATTCTCTCACGATTCTTTAAAATGGTAAATTTAAAAAAAAAATAATAATTTGCTTGTCGTTTTTTACTTTTTTTTTTATTTTTGCATAATTTTCTTATTTTTAATATTTTTCTTATTCTTTACTTTTTAATTACTTTATTTTATTAAATTAATTATTTATTTATTTATTTTTAAATCTTTTTTTTCATTTAACTTTATCGCTATCACACAGGAGAAAACAATTCCCTGTGTGATAGCAATTGGAGGAGACAGGTTCTCTTTATTGACCCTCTCACTTCCAAAAACGGCCTGTCCTGTAGCCCTGTCACAGCTGAGAATGGAAGAGAGGAGACAGACTCAGCGGCGGGGGGAGGACGACCACCGGACGACGACAACGGAGTCCCAAGTCCCAAAGACAGAGCCAGCAAAGTGTGGTAGGGGGGAGAGGGGAGGACGGAAGGCAGCACACATTTTCTCCTAGAAAACAACTCACCGCCTGTATGTTGAAACGGTCTCCGCTCTGCTCGCACACAGCCCCGCCTCCTCCTAACCTCGCGCTGTGATAGACAGAACACATTCCAGCATTGGACCCGCATTCAGTCTATCACAGTGCAGGGTTAGGAGGAGGCGGGGCTGTGTGCGAGCAGAGCGGAAACAGTTTCAATGCATCACGCTCTATGATCCATTTGCGTTCCACGCTGGTTACGTGGAACCGGCGGGGATTTAAGAAAATCGCGGTAATCCAAGATCAAGATCGTGCGGGGGGGTGAATCGAAATCGCGATTCTCATACGATTAATCGTGCAGCTCTACTGTGAACTCCTAATTTTCTCACTTTCCAACCTTCCTGTATTTCTGCACAGACATGCAGGCTTTTATTCAGCTCTCTCAGGTCATCTTAGATCTCAGGACTCCAAATGTTTTAATGCAAGCCCAGTAATTCTGAATGGAAGCCACCAGTTTTTCCATCCCCTCCCCTCCCAAGGGAGACCTTCTGGCTTCTGTAAAAATCAAAGATGCTCACTTTCCAGCAGTAATTCCTACATTTTGGTATTGAACTAGGG
Source organism: Rana muscosa (assembly GCA_029206835.1). Classification (NCBI taxonomy): domain Eukaryota; kingdom Metazoa; phylum Chordata; class Amphibia; order Anura; family Ranidae; genus Rana; species Rana muscosa. The sequence goes on from CM055116.1 coordinate 847,069,726, forward strand.
TTGCCACCTCATCCCTTTAAACCCAAACACATTACTTACACAGGTTCTCTGGCTGATTAGGGTGGTAATTAAATTCAGCTAGTGCCTTATCTGCATTAAGTCAGTCTCAGAACCTGTGTAATTAATATGTGTTCGGGTTTAAAGGGATGAGGTGGCAACCCTATATTGAACCTCTACACTACCAGTTTGCGGCCCTACCCTTAAGCCTCTAGTCTGCACCTTGAGTGTTCACCAATACTGGCACCAGTGTCGGACCTACTACTTTCTTGTGGCATCCCCATTGTGGGCTACGTCTACAATCTGTTGCTGAGGGAAGAGTCATCGAGGGCTGTGGCTCAGAGTGTATAGATGTTACGAATGAGGAAAGGGAGTTACCACTCCAGGTGAATATGCTGCAGCAATCAATGTCCTCTCAGGAAACTGTGGGTGCTGGCAGTGCACGAAGCAAATAGTGGAAAGATAATATGGACAGCCGCACATCAAAAAAACCTTGACGGTTGCCTTGATTTGTAAAAAGGATAAAAAGCACTACACATCACAGCAAGATAAGGGACAAACAGCCGACGCGTTTCACACTATAATCTAGTGCTTACTTATAGCTCATGAGCTACTTTTTACAAATAAAGGCAACCGTCAAGGTTTTTTTGGTGTGCGGCTGTCCATATTATCTTTCCACTATTTGTATAGATGTTACAGCGGTTCAAGTGGATCCTGAACCTTCAGAGGCTGTCGCAGTCATTTGCTTAGAGTATCTGGGTATGGACCTGAAAACATCTCAGGCAAGAATTTTTCTTTGGTTCAGAATCTTTGGCCTCAGGTTTGAACTCTTTAGTCCAGAAACCATCTCACTCTCTGGTCTTGCATGAGAATTTTGGGGCCGGTGGTAGTCTTTCTCAAGTCTATCTCCACACCTCTGCAAACCAACATAGTCATCATGGGTTAAACCAGTCCTGTCTCTGGACAACCGATTCCATTGTCCTTGAGGGCCAGACTGTGCTTGGTTCAGTGGCCCAAAAATCTGGCTCTGGTGTCAGGGGAGACCTTTCCGTCATGTCTTCTGAAAGATTCTTACGATGGTCTATCAGGCTGGGGAGGAGTTCTAGCACTTTGTCAGTGCAGGGCGCTTAGTCATTGGAGGAATCAAGTCTCCCGATAAATAGCTTGGAGTTTCAAGCTGTTTAGCTGTCCCTTCAGCATTGGACAATAATCCTGCTGCAAGGTGATTCAATCTGGATTCAATGGAATACATCATCCATATGCAGTAATTGGTAATCCTGCTGCAGAGAGGTATATTGGATCCTTTCCTGAACAGAACTTCATATTCTAACCTTGTCAGCCATGTACATTCCAGTTGTGGACAATTTGCAGGTTTTTCTTAGCTGAAAGCACCTAGACCCAGGGGAGTGGTCTTTCTAACCAGAGGTGTTCAAGGACCTGTATTGTAGGTTGAAGACACCGCATGTGGATCTCCTGGTTTTAAAGGTCTATCATCAGACATAGAAGGGATACTTCACTTGGTGCGAGTCTTGGGGCTTCCACCCCAATGCCTCATACACACGACCGGTTTTCCCGACGGGAAAACTGCCATTTTTTAGATTGGTCAGGAAAACCGGTCCTGTGTATGCTCCATAGCAGTTTTCCCGACGAGAAAACTGCCCAAAAAAAATTAGAACCTGCTCTATTTTTTCCCGTCGTGTTTCCCGTCAGTCTTTTTAAAAACCTTGTCACGAAAACCGCTCGTGTATGCTTTTGAGGTGGAAAAAACGCGCATGCTCAGAATCAAGTATGAGACGGGAGCGCTCGTTCTGGCAAAACTAGCGTTCGTAATGGAGATAGAACATTCGTTGCGCTGTAAATTATTGCCTCGTTTAATGCAGCGCATTCTTTTCTTCTTTATAATGCTACAATAATGAACTTCTTTTGCTGCCGATATTCACACAGAGTTATGACAAACTTGTTTCTTTATTATTTCTCGGGATCTCATGAATAATCTTTTGTTTTTGAAAGCCATAATAATATATATATATATATATATATATATATATATATATATATATATATATATATATATTGTAAAAATGTTAATGAAGTTCTTAATTTTTGGTTATTATTTTTAAATACGAACCCACAAGCACAAACTAAACACCAGAAAACGATCTTAAAAGCACGAACACTGAAAAGCGCAAATCGTCTCTCAAACTTTTACTAACACGAGAATCAGCAAAAGTAGCCCAAAGGGTGGCGCCATTTGAATTGAACTTCTCCTCTATAGTGCCGTCGTACGTGTTGTACCTCACCGCTCTTTGGTCGAGCAGTTTTTTGCCTGAACGTGTGTATGCAAGGCAGACTTGAGAGGTATCACGTCGGGAAAAACGTCGGTTTTTGGCATGTCAGGAGGCACAAGAGTTGCTCCATGTGACAAATCCTCTCATTCCTGCTAGCTGCGTTTGGACCAACATTTGTCTCTCTGATCTATCAAGGGTCTGCCATTTCCAATCTGTTTCAGAGACTGTTGGCACTTTTTCATCAAGACCTTTGCGCTTCAGAAACCACCGTTTGAACCCATTAGAGACATTCCTCTCTTTACGCTGACCTCTGTTGTATTGTATAGAAAGGATTGCTTTCCTTATCCATCTGGATTTGAAACCTTGGAGACTTAATCCCTTATTCGGCCACCAAAGAGAATTAGAAGATGACTATATCTTTTTAACCCCTTAATGAGTTCCTAATCTGTTAAGAGACACCCTTTTAATCTAAAACAAACAACCTTCTGATTCATACTGCAGAAAGTCAGGACAACCACTACTTGTACTCTACAAAAAGACCAAGATACCTTGGGGAGATGCCTAGGGTTTAAGGATTACCCCTTCTTTTACGCTGATCAAGTAGGGGTACTGAGTGACAGTGTTTGCAAGTCCCCTATCCCCTTAACACATGTAATAGCTAAAAAGAATATCTTCTTTATTGTTGAGAATTTTAGTAAAAACATGGGATTAACCGCCTGTTTTTGCCGCCTATATGAGCCTAGCCTTGTAGCACTCAGTTCTGAATATAAATGAAAAAAAAAAAACCTGCCCAAACCAAGTAGAAGAGTAACAACTAAGTATATTTAAAATCTTTACAAAGAATGCATTATACACATTCACAAGTTTGGTTTTAGATGTGCCTATAGAAATATTCACTGTAAGTACATACCTGAAAAATATACTATTTCCTGTTCCAGCTGCTGAAAGATCTCATTTGCTTCTATCTTAGTGAAGAAAATAGTATAATCACAGCTCAGGTTAGCTGCTCTTATCCTTTTCCAAACATAGCATTGCTCCAGTAAAGAATCAGACACTTCATTTTTATTCTTCTTTACTAGGCCTTTCTCAGAAGAACCAGGATCTGAGGGTTCTGAACATTCTTCCATATGACCCCTTTTTCTAGAAGATGGAGATTTTTTAACTAAAAATTTATCCATAAAAAAAGCCACAAAGCATCCACTTAAAAGAAGAACGGCATTTTGTGTTTCAGTTAAGATAGGCCTAAAATAAAAACAAAAAAATCTGATAAATCGCTGTTTATAAATACAAAGGAAATAATCTTATACTACACAGAGGAAAAATAATAATGTTGCAATATAGAAATTCTTTACATTGGGTTTATAAAATTAATAAAGATTGAAAGATATTCAAAAACCATGGTTTACTGGGAACTGTGTTTCTGGGAATCAACCGAGAGGCGATTGGCTCCACCTTTTAAGCGTCAATGCACACTGGGCTTAAAAAAACGCCAGTTCTTTTAGCAGAAAATAAACGCTCATATAAGGCATTTTTGTACAGGTGTTTAGCATCTTTTTTCTGCCAGAAAACTAATCTCAAAAATGCAAGCTAGAAGTTTTTTTTCTGCATCTAAACATCCTATGCGCATGGATACAGGATAAAATTGAGCTGCTTTGACAGGCAAACGTAAATATAACGCACCCGGAGATGGAGCCTAAAGTGTAGAGATAGGACTCTCTTACAGCTCTGGCTCAGAAGTCCTGGTAAGGCAACAGGGGATTGCCAAAACGCAGAGTGGCACGAGTGCCCATAAAGTCTTCTACCAGCAGATGCATATGTGCATTGTGACGTGCAGAGGAGACTGGAGAGACAGGTGGAAGGACCAGGCCAGAAGCAGGCATGGATCAGTCGTTGCAGATGCAGGGCTAAGACAAGGTCAGACAGTCCGGGTTGGCAACGTTCGAGCAGATCAAGACACAGATGGCAGACAGCGGAATAGTCAGGTGGCAGGCCAGGGTTGGTAACAGCAAAGCAAATGATCCAGGCGATAAGGCAGAAGAATAGTCCAAAGGCAAGCCAGGGGTCAGTGCGGGCAGCGTTCAGGCAGAGTCAGGTTCAGCAAAGTCAGTAACAGAGGATCAGATGTGCAGATGCTCAAGAGCAAATAGGACCAAATGGCACTGACACAATGACATAGTGCAGTTTAAATAGTGCACCTGGCGCCAATGCGCACTCGCACATGCGCACCTGTTCCAGCATGAGCACCAGCTAGCTACATGACCACTGGGAGGAGTACTGCACACACGAGAATGCCAATGTCTTTCCTGACAGCAAAAAACCTGTAGAAACCCTGTGTGCATGGACCTTTACAGAAAACACAATACCAAAAGCAGTTAAAAGACTTCTCCCACCCCCTTGATTCATGGAAACATTGTTACTGGTAAGGCAACATGTAGTGTTATAAAGCCATTTTCAAGGGCAACTACTTGAGAGGATAAACAAGAAATAGTCTTACCTTAGGGAGGGACAACAGCCTTCTTTTTGTCAAGTTTGGCTGGAAAGAAGTTTCACACAGTAATGATTCACAATGCCCGGGTAATACTGTGAAGCACAGTAATGCTTCACAGTGAGGTAAAAATTGGGTCTGGTTATATGTTATATGCTTGCTTGTAAACACATTCTAATGTAAAAATAACAAAATGTTTAAGGATCCATGCTCTAATTTATGTGCATTTAGCTGAATCAATCTGTGAATCAATGACGAGGCCCACCCTGCATCGCCGCACTCTCTTTAAAATTGTGTCAGCGAGAGCGGGAAAAAAATCCCCAGCTCACTGCCACAAGGAGGCGGGGCAATTCGGTCCGATGAGGGGGTCTAAATATGGGTGAAACATGTTCAGAAAGGTGAACTTATTCTTTAAAGCCTAACTCAGGGCAAATAAATTAACGGGTAAGTATATCCCGTTATTGTTCCCCTGAGCATAAAAGAGCAATTAGCCCTTGCAATGTGAGCACAGCCCCACTGCAAGGGATGATGATTTTTTTTTGCCTGGAGTTTGGCTTGAACTACTTCCTGCCCGCACTATAGCCAAAAGACGGCTACAGTGCGGGCTTAATTTGCCGGGAGAGCACCCAGCAAGCTTTGTGATCGCCGAGTCCTTCGGACTCAGCTGATCACAGATCGAGGTAAAAAGCCAATGACAGCGGTCCTTTACCACGTGATCTGCTGTCAGCCAATGACAGCTGATCACAGGATGTAAACACAAGCTGGTTAACTGCTTTTCTTTCCTCAAGCTGACAGTGTGAGAAGAGAAGAAAGCCGATAACTGACTTATGTTAAAGGGATATCGGCACTGATAATCAGGACATGGATTATCAGTGTGCTGATTATAAGTGCAGTCCCACCAGTGTTTATCTGTGCCACCTATCAGTGCCGCCTCATCAATTGTCAAAGTGTTAGAATGCTGAAAATTGGCCTGAGCAGGAAGGGGGTAAAAGTGCCCAATAGGCAAGTGGTAAAATCAGCAAAGTATATTCCAAGAGCACAAAAGGGCTCAGATAAGTGATTAATCCCGTCTTGCATGCAGAGCCGCTGGCAGATACATGTGTTTCCACCTTGGATCTTCGAGCAGGCAGCCTATAGAAGTGCATGCAGAGGCTGCACAGACAGTACTATGTCAAAATGTGACATGTGTGCTAGAGTGGAGGCATGGATCCCAACATAGGCACTGTGAGCAGCTACAAAGTGGATGCAGACCCAGCAAAGAAAATAAGCTTGGCGTGGAGGACGGGGCTCAGCGCCTGTGTGAATGAGCCCCTAGTGCAGTAAACTTTCCTTCAATGCTCTTACATAAACTGGAGCAATAGTGCATGCAACCTTATTTTCCCAAAAGATAAAACCTGCTGCCATGGGCAATACTTTCAATCCAGAGAACTGTGCCCCAGGTTCCACTCACTTTCTTTAGGTCTCCCCCCTCTTAGGATTGCACAGTGCTGCCTGTCACCCTCTTCTCCTTTCGGTGACTGAGGAAGGTTAGATTAGGCGGTAACTATGGTAACCCGTCCAGGTGGATCCTCCTCTTAGAAGGCAGGACAGAAGCAGCGCATTTTGGCGCCAAATTCCCGAGCCAGTGAGAAACATACCGAATCCCGGCAGGAGCGGCAATGCTCGGGCAGAAACCAATCAACGCCTTCTTTACCCCGGTCTCTAAGAAGCGCTCTTCCTCGGAGGCCTGGCCGGGAGAGGATGCTGACCGGGGAGACATCCAGAAACTACAGAGCGGCGAGGTATGGTACTGCAGACTACTTCCTGCTTGGCAGAGGTGATTAGACCCCACACAGACATTGATAGTTTACGTAGGAATTGTACGGGGAGAGGGAGCGGTATGCCACATAATAGTAGTACAGCGTGTAGTTAGGTAGAATGTAGAAAACATTCGATTTCTTACTACTACTGTTAGAATACAGCGTGCTCTCCTCACAGGTCTTCTGTGCGCCTCACGCCTCGTTCCAGTGGTTAAGCAGCCAATCGGAATGCAGGAGTCTGAGAGGGGCGAGGCCAGTGCTGATCTCGTTTTAGCGCGAAAATCCAGCATGTACCTCAGAGACCCGGAACTGAGAGACCACGTGATGCAGGGGGCGTGGAAACAGCTTACTACAGGCTGATTCGACTATGTATTCTAATGCTAACACCGAGCTAGAAGTGTAGGCAGCTGAGTTGTTTGAATCCTGTTAAAGCTATATTTGATTTAAATCATGATGATTTTATGTGGTTCTAGGGGAGTCAGACATCATCTGTTTAGATTCAAGTTCTGCATCACTCAACCTTTCTCTGATTATTCTCCTCAGACCACTCCTGTTAAAAAGACAAGACAAGAAGATGAGGAAAACCAGCCAAAAGTAACCTCTCCTCCTTTGAGCCCTGAACAACTAGACCGCATTCAGAAGAATAAAGCAGCCGCGCTCCAGAAACTCGCAGCCCGCCATACGCCGGAGGGATTCGGGGAGAGCTGGAAGCAAGAGCTGCTTACAGAGTTCTCCAAACCTTATTTTATAAAGGTAAAAGTCCCAGCAAAACAAGGGTTAATGCAATAAAAAAAGGAGTTCTGCAAGTTAAAATAGTGAACGCGTGCTTGCAAAACTAGGGGGTTGTTTTATTAAAGGCAAATAGATTTAATTTCTTTTGGAAGGCTGCATTCGCACCTGAGCATATCGGTAGTGCGTATTTAGGTAATGGCATCATGCTATCTCCAACCCCCTTTGTTTACATTTAGCTGACTGGGTCCAGGGATACAGTACTGTGTGGAAAGATGTATGGTGAGTGCCCGAGTATTGTTGGGTATTAGTGTCAGGAAGCTAGTTTTTAGTTAATTTGGACAGAGTATAATTCCTAATCCCCATTAAATTGGTTGGTACGATGCCCGGCGGGTGTGGAGAAGCGACTTGGTGTACATCTTGCGGCACGTATGCCTTCCATGATCATCCATCCCAAGGAAAATACTGCTGTGCAAAATGTAAGCACGTTCTGAATCTAGGGAAGCAACTGTCAACACTGAGACTCTTCATACTAAAGGAGAGTTGGGATCGTACCAGGCAGGGGCCAGCACAGAGGCGGGTGCAGATGAAGAGGGGTAGGCACCAGAGCAGAGTAGATGGATGACAGTCAGGAAGGGTAGAAGGGAAAGTGCCAGGGAGGCTGGTTCTGGGCTGGAACATCCCAATAAGTATGCCCTTTGCGTGACATTGGTGAAACCCGTCGGGACCAGCATTGCTGGAGCAGAGTGATGCCGGAATAACTCTTCCAGTGAGTGTGGAGGTAAAGCCAAGGGAAAGGAAAGACCGTTTCTGGTGGTAGGGGACTCAATTCTTAGAAGAACAGAGAGGGCAATCTGTCACAAAGACCTGAAGCGCCAAACTGTATGTTGTCTACCAGGCACTGGGGTTCGTCGCTTTAGGGATCTGGTAAAATGATTTCTGGGAGGGGCTGGGGAAGAGCCGACTGTCATGGTGCACCAATGACAAAGTCGGTGGAAGATGGAGTGTCCTAAAAAACAATTTTAGGGACTGGGGAGCTAAATTGAGGAAAAGGACCTCCAAGGTAGTATTAAATATGTATTTCCCAATGGGAAATGCATTTAAAAGAGCTAATAAAAGTCCTGGGTGGCTTAACTCCAACGTAAAAATGCATATAAAAGCAGGGGGGAAGGGCTTCAAAAAATTCTCAAATACTACCGGTACCATGAGTAACACTAGAAAGGCAGAGGGAGATTAGGGAAGTAAACAAGTGGCTGAGGAGCTGGTGTAGAAAGGAGGGGTTTGGGTTCTAGAGAACTGGGCCAACTTCTCAGTCGGTTACCAGCTCTTTAGCAGGGACGTGCAGATTGGCTGGGAGAAAAGATGTCTGACAAGTTAGAGGGGCTTTTAAACTGGGGGTGTCCAGAGATAGAGTTGGTCATCGTGGAACAAATTCCAGAGGGTAGTATTGGGGGATTAGTAGTAGGTTGACTAAAGCACCTAAACCCGAGGTAAGTACAGTAACCATTCCTATTTGCAACCTCAGAACACCTAATAAGGAGATGGTATGTGTCCGGACTAAACTACGTGGTATGTTCACCAATGCCAGGTGTCTGGTGGACAAGATGGGAGAATTAGAGCTACTGTTGTACGAGGAGGATTTCGACTTTGTGTGAATTTCAGAGACTTGGTTCAACAGCTCTCATGATTGGCTGGCAACCATTCAAGGGTATTCCCAAATGGCAGGGATAGAGAGGGTAAAAAGGGGGGAGGAGTATGAATGTATATCAAATGAGGGACCACATCACTAATGGAGCAAGGGAGGAGGTAGAATCCTTATGGGTAGATCTACAAAGGGAGGAAACTAAGGGGAAAGTAATAATGGGAGTATGCTATAGGCCCCCTAACCAGATGGAGAAGGGGGAGGCAGACCTCCTATCACAGTTTATATTAGTGGGAAGTGTTGTTATAATGGGGTATTTTAATTATCCAGACATAAACTGGATGGAAAGAACCACGCATTCATCTAAAGCTCGCCATTTCCTAAATGTCTTGCAGGACAATTTCATGGGTCAGATGGTAATTGCAACAACAAGAAACAAACTTACTAGACCTACTGACTACCAACAATACAGACCTGATCACGGATGTGGAAATATGGGGCAATTTAGAAAACGGCGATCACAGGTCAATTAGTTTTAGTATAAATCACACAAATAGGAAACATAAGGGGAATATAAAGACACTGAATTTCAAAAGAGCCAACTTTCCTAAACTACGATCCTTGCTAGAAGATAATAAATGGGATAAAATCTTAGGAACAAAAAACACGAAGGAAAAATGGGTATGCTTTAAGAGCATATTAAATAAGGGTATTAGCCAGTGTATCCCAATGGGAAATACATGTAAAAGAGCTAATAAAAGTCCTGGGTGGCTTAACTCCAACGTAAAAATGCATATAAAAGCAAAGGAGACGGCCTTCAAAAAATACAAGGCTGAGGGATCATCATTAGCATTCAAACGTTACAAAGAATGCATCAAGAAATGTAAGGGTGCAATCAGGGCAGCTAAGATAGAACACAAAAGGCACATAGCGGAGGAGAGTAAAAAAAATCCCAAGAAATTCTTTAAGTATATAAATAGTAGGAAAGGGAGGTCAGGTCATATTGGTCCCATAAAGAATGATGAAGGGAATCTGGTTACTAAGGATGGAGAGATGGCGAAGGTATTGAATTTATTCTTCTCAGTCTTCACTGGGGGGAGGGGACTTCAGTAACCAAAACTGCACTGTTTATCCTCATGACACATAACAGAAAGCACCCTCCTGGCTAACAGAGGAGAGAAATAGACTTGCAAAACGTAACATTAATAAGTCACGGGACAAGATGGCTTGCACCCGTGGGGCCTTAACCACTTCCCGTCCGGCCTATAGCAAAATGACAGCCGGGCGGTGGTTCCGTTATCCTGACTAGATGTCATATGACGTCCAGCAGGATAAGCCGCGATCGCCCAGTCTGACACACTGCATCACAGATCTCGGTAAAGAGCCTCCTAGTGCAGCCCACCCCGCCCAGGACCACCAGGGATGCTGATCATGGATGGTCACCAGGTATGCCACTCTGGACCCCCATGGATTCCAGTCAGTGCCCAGACATGATGCCAATCAGTGCCCATCAGTGAAGGAGAAAGCTTACTTATTTACAAAATGTTATAACGGAAACGAAGACTTTTTTCCCACAATTTGCAGTATTTTTTTATTTAGAAAAAAAAAAAAACGCAGAGGTGATCAAATACCCCCAAAGAAAGCTCTATTTGTGGGAACAAAATGATAAATTGTCTGGGTACAGTGTAGCATGACCACACAATTGTCATTTTAAAGTGACAGTCCTGAAAGCTGAAAATTGGCTTGGGCAAGAAGGGTGGAACGTGCCTGGTATTGAAGTGGTTAAGGAACTCAGTCAAATTGCCAGACCATTGTTCCTAATTTTTACGAACATTCTGACTGGAATGGTACCTGCAGATTGTCGAAAAGCCAATGTAGCACCAATATTTAAAAAAGGCCAAGATACATCCCTGGAAATGAGACCAGTTAGCCTAACATCAATAGTATCCAAGCTCTTGGAGGGGATAAGGGACTATATACAAGATTTTAGTAATGAAAACGGTATCATTAGCAGTAATCGGCATGGATTCATGAAGAATTGTTCTTGCCAAACCAATCTATTAACCTTCTATGAGGAGGGGAGCTGCCATCTAGATAAAGGAAGGCCCATATACGTGGTGTATCTGAATTTTGCAAAAGCATTTGATACAGTTCCCCATAAACTTTTACTGTACAAACTAAGGTCTGTCGGCATGGACCAAAGGGTGAGTTCATGGATTGAAAACTGGCTACTGGGGTGAGTTCAGAGGGTCGTGATAAATGGGGAGTACTTGGAATGGTCCGGTGTGGAAAGTGGGGTCCCCCAGGGTTCTGTCCTGTGACCAATCCTATTTAAGTTATTCACAAACGACCTGGAGGATGGGATAAACGGCTCAATCTCAGTATTTGCGGACAATACTAAGCTAAGCAGGGCAATAATTTCTCCGCAGGATGTGGAAATCTTGCAGGAAGATCTGAACAAATTAATGGGGTGGGCAACTACATGGGAAAATAAGGTTTAAATGTAGAAAAATGTAAAATGCATTTGGGTGGCAAAAATATGAATGCAATCTATTCACTAGGGGGAGAACCTCTGGGGGAATCTAGGATGGAAAAGGACCTGGGGGTCTGAATATTGACATGAATTAAAAAGGGGATTAACTCCAGAGATAAAACAAAAATTCTCCCACTCTACAAGACTTTGGTCTGGCCGTATCTAGAGTATTCTGGCACCAGTCCTCGGGACAAATGAGCTGGAACTGGAGAGAGTCCAGTGAAGGACAACAAAGCTAATAAAGGGACTGGAGCACCTTAGTTATGAGGAAAGGTTACGAGCACTGAACTTGTTCTCTCTGGAGAAGAGATGCTTGAGTGGGGATATGGTTTCAATGTACAAATACCATCCTGGTGACCCCACAATAGGGATAAAACTTTTCAGCGAAAGGGAATTTAAAAAGACACGCAGCCATTCACTAAAATTTAGAAGAGAAGTGGTTTAACCTTGAACTGTGTAGAGGGTTCTTTACTGTAAGAGCGGTAAGGATGTGGAATTCTCTTTTCCACAGGCAGTGGTTTCAGCGGGGAGCACCTAAACGACCACTACATACTAACTACAATGTAATACTAACATAAAAGCACACACATAGGTTGGACCTCACCAACTATGTAACAGTCACATGTCCTACGTGCCCCACTCTGAGTACTAGCAATACCTCTGTACATCAGCTCAGAGCTTAGTGACAGGCTCTTAAAGTTGCAGTAGTAAGAACATTGGACTTTGAGTTAAAATGTCACTGTCCTTTTGGTGTTATTGAAACAGGCACAAATGCTTGCCTGAATTAGGTGCAGGTAGTTCCAAAGAAAACTACCACCAGAAAAGTACATGTCTTATTAAATTCACATGATTGTCTCTTTTATAACCAATTATGATTGTCTGTAACATATTTTAAAGAGACGCATGTGCAACTCAGTGGCATTACCAATGATGTACAGCTACTTAAAGTGGAAGTAACGTGCTTTTATCCATCCCTCCCTCTTACATGAAAGCTAAAAAAAAATCTATATTTTAAAGTTTTTCAGTTCTGGTTGTACCGTAAAGCTGAACTTCCGGATTTTTGGCCTAGGCCGGGCCCTTCTTATTGGTAATGCTACATCTCAGGAGGCAGCGTGTTACTAAGCTGCACGTATGCTGCGATTTTGTGCACATGTACACAAACACTGCCAGGCTTTATAGTGGCAATCTGACAGAAGCTGGCAGCGTTTGTGTGCATATGCAGAAATCCTGCAGCACATGCACCACCAGTCTCTGCTAGGTCCTAGATACCTTGAAGATGCACCGGAGTTCTCAAGATGGTTGTGCAAAAGAGGGCCAGGTGGAGGCCATTTATTCAGTGGTATAGAGAAATTGAGATCCCACCCAGATGAGCCTAAGTTTTTGCCAACATCCCAAATATTGGAACCATACAGAAAGGGTACCCCCCAATGTATACGTATGACTTATAAGGCAACTAAATAAACAGATTAAAAATTTATAAAGTTTTGTTAAACATTGTTAAGTTTTTAATTTTAACAATATTAGTTTAATAAAACTTTAAATCTTTAAACTGTTTGTTTATTTAGTTGCCTTAAAAGTCCCGTGTATACATTGAGAGTACCCTTTCGGTATGGTTTATTCAGTGGTATAGTTCCGCTTTATGCAATTACTAGTTTCAGCAGGTTTATTTATTGAGAATGATGGCACATTTCTAATGGTTAATTATGGATTTTGGTGTTTTGCTGTTTTTGGTAAACAAAAGCCATAAAGTGTTTGTAAATTGTTGTGTAGTAAAATGTTTGCAGCTAAAGCTGCCAGTGACCTAAAATTAACACACAAAACATACAGTATGCGTTTGCATGATAAACTCTGTGTAAACTAGTTACCTAAGGAATTCTGGTAGCTAGTATATTTTAGTCAGTGGAGGGATAAAACGTTCTATTCAATATTCTCTTGTCCTCTGGGCTTATCTACTGTTGTCATCCGTACTAATAAATCAAAGTTAAAAAAAAAAAAAAAAGCAATAACTGAGCCCCTGCTTTTAGGCAGCAACAGAGAGCTCGCTCAAGATGCAGTGAATAATGTCTTGGTCTGATCATCCAATAAAGCATTCCCCTATCTATAGCCAGCCTTGGCAAAAAAAACAAACAAAAAACTATTGAGTTATTCTATTTACAAACTACTTCTAGTTGTTAGGAGCTGTACATACAATATATGAAATATGATACCCTTTCTTCTTGTTTAGTTGACAAATTTTATCTCAGGAGAACGGAATCGATACACCGTGTATCCCCCTCCGCACCAAGTCTTTACCTGGACTCAGATGTGTGACATTAGAGATGTAAGTATATATTGTGTGCCAATTTAACCACTTCAGCTCCAGGAAGGTTTTACCCCCTTCTTGGTCAGGTTTTGCTGTTCGGCACTATGCTACTTTAACTGGCAATTGCACAATCTAGCAGCTGTATTTATATGAGAAAATTGATTGGCCTTTCCATCCCTGTAATTTTCATAAACTTGCCTATAGTAATTGGATCCTTTTGTGTTGATCCCCCACATCTGTCGCCACCCATACATGCCCATTTACTCTTTTATGGGCAGCACATGCAAATCGGTTAGAATAAGCCGTGCCCAAAAATATCAGGGGGAATTTTACAGATTGGCTAAAAATGCATGAAATGTGTTTAAAGTGCTAAAGAAGGTAGACGGCTGATTCACTTTTGCTAGATTTAAAGTAGAAATCTGGGCCAGAACAAATTATGCTTAAAACGGCTCCTATGCTAAATGCCCTGTAAAAGGAAGATTCATATGCTTACCTATTCTCAGAACACTTAGGTCTGGTCATGTGATCTTCCCAGCAGTCAGCTTCAGGGAAGAGGAAGAGCGCTGACAACGGATGGAATGCCCCATAGACTTACTATGGGGCATCCGTTGTCAGCTGGCCGATGAGAATCGGTAAATGTAAGTAACTTCCATCTATAAGGGTAGTTAGTATATATGTTAGAAGCAAGGTGGGAGCAGTTTTAACCTTGGTTCTAGCCTGCACTCCTACATTAACTCATATATGAAGGGTTTTTGAATGCCTATCAAATTATTATTTTTTTTCCCCTAGGTGAAGGTTGTCATTTTGGGACAGGATCCTTACCATGGACCCAACCAGGCTCATGGATTGTGCTTTAGTGTTCAGAAGCCTGTACCCCCTCCACCAAGGTACCCAGATTTACAGTTTTTTTTTATACAAGTGTGATGCCTTGTATATTTAAATTGGAGAATTTTAAGTTCTCCCTGAATTTGTGGTTCAAACCAATGTAGTGGATCCATTTATTTATTTATTTATTTAAATTCTTGGATAGTCTGCAGAAGAGTTAGGTCCTATCAGGTTTTCATTGCTATCTGTTCTCCTTAATACTTTTTGCGTTACCAGGATAAGAAGAAAAACCAGCAATGATGTGTATTATGTAGGGTTTTATTTTAATTATAGTGGGGAAAGGTTTCCACCTGTCAGGTTTTGTTGCTTTTGTTTTTTGCTTTGGAGAGCTTTCTACTTATAGCCTACTCAGCGACATTTATAATGGGGACAGAAAGTGAGGGGATACCTACATGACAGGGATATAGATAGAATCTCTACAAGGGTTTTACCTCTGAACACTTCATTCAAACCCAAGTTCTATTCCAGTGGTTCTCAGCTCCTGTCCTCAGGGCCCACTAACAGGCCAGGTTTGCAAGATAACTGAAATACATCACAGGTGATATCATTTGTTGCTCAGGGATTGCAGTATTCTAGTCTGCATCTCCCCAAGGTAATACTTAAAATCTGGCCTGTTAGTGGGTCCTGAGGACTGGAGTTGAGAACCACTGTTCTATTCGACTAACAAATAAAAAAATAAAAGCTGAATTTGTGTAGCTTTCTTTTCTGAGGGTTGAGGGTCTCTCTAGGAGGTTGGAGGGCACTGTGGAACACTACTGGAGGCAATATGCGGGAGTGGAGGCTCTGCAACAAGATAGGGCTAAAGTTGGGAGGTTAGCAAGCACTGTGGGAACGGAGGGTCCTTAGAGGGCCTGGGGAATCATGAGAGAATGAGGGGCACTTCTGGCCACTATGGGAGCGTGGAGGCACTGTGGAAAGTTGGGGTTCTTCAGCTAGCTCAAGGCCTGAGATGGGTTTATTTGGTATGCCAGCAGTACTGCAAGTCTTTACATATTCTTTCCATTCCCACCAGCACTTGAGCTAGATAAATTTTTGAAACCGGAAATCTTTGTGCCATTCTTTTCCTATGGAAGTTTACACCTCTCGTCTTTGGCAGCTTGTTGCATTCTGTGAAGTCTTAGTTGCAGGCAAGCGTATTAGAATCAGCTTTTTTCTTAGGTGTAATATACAATTAAACTTAATATGTTTTTCTTTTTAGCTTGGAAAACATGTACAAGGAGCTTAAAGTAGATATTGATGGTTTTGAGCATCCTGGACATGGTGATCTATCTGGGTGGGCCAAACAAGGTAAAAGCTCATGTTTAGTTTTGCTAGTTATCCAATACATAAGCCTGCTTTAAAGCGTGGTTCCACCCATATAAAAGTCAGCAGCTGCAAACAGTGTAGTTGCTGACTTTTAATAATCGGAAGCTCACCTGTCCCATGGTCCAGCAATGTGGGCGAACGAAGCCCCGCTCCTCTCCCCCTCCTCTCCACAGCATTGGCATTCTGACTGTAATCGCCTGGCTGTGGCTTCACAGCTGGGCATGCACTGTGCATGCGCGAGCCACGCTGTGATTGGCCGGGCAATGTTTTTGGACCTGTGAAGTGTCCCAGAAGATTGCACGGAGGGAGATGTGAACTTCCTTCTGGAGCTCCAGGAGGAAGTGGGAGCTAGGTGCCTCTAAAAAGAGGGTATCCACTGACCGAAAATTACATGCCTAATGTGGCATGTCAGGGGGTCACCTTCACTTAAAGCGGAAGTTCCATTGTTGGGTGGAACTCCGCTTTTAAAGAAGGGCTTAAAAGTTATAATATTTTTAATTCCAGTTGTCACATTGTGATTTCACATGCACATATGTGTTGCCTTGTTATCATAGGTAGTGTATGTATTGTTTATAATGCTGACAATGATTCAAATGTTTTTAATTTACAGAAATGTAAAATAATTATCATAGCTGTTTCACTGTACACAACAACAAAGGCCTGGGGAATGCCCAGGAAAAAACCAAGCATACTTACCGACCAGCTAGCTGACAACCAATTAACCTGTCTAACAGTATGCGTTAAAAACAGGGGTTTGTCCGCACGCATTTGCAAACGCATGCGTGAGCCACAGAGCCGCGCCAAGGCCCCCTGGAATCTGTGGTCCTACACTAACTGTGAGTGTCCCCACAATGGAGGCACATGCATTCTGATGGTTAGATGAGGGCAGGTGGACTGAAGGGGAGCCACCCCTCCTTAAAGGTACAGGAGCACACCAAACACCCAGCATAGCACAATGGCAGCAAAGGTGTTGGTGCACTGCTGGACCAATACAAGCACCACAGGTGAAAACAAAAACATGTCCACCGCCCTCATCTATAGCTGGCCATAACAGTAAGCAGCATTTCACTGTACACAGCAGCATAATTGCTACTGTGCACTCGTCAACATATACAAAATACCATATGCGCATGTACATCCTGATCTTTGATCTAGAACACATACGAAGAACAGAAAGTGAGAATTTCCTTAGGCAAAACAGTCCTCGGAGGTTGGAAGTGATTCTTCAATTTTATATTGCTGTGTAGTTTTGCAGGAAACTTAGTTTTCCTATAAAGGATTGAAGATGCCAAACTGACATTTCAGTAAAATGGCTAAACAAACCGATTCCCTGTCACATTGAAGAAGACAGAAATGTGCCTAGGTATCAGCCGATGGCCATGGGATGCATTTCCTCCCAGGCCTCCCCTCACTTTGACATGTCAGAGTTGAGGAGGAGCTCAGGGGAGGCTTTTAAGAGGCAGCCAGCAAGAGAGATGCCAGTTGCTGCAGCAGGGTCATAGGACCGAGGTCTCAAACACCACTGGCTGTCAGATTGGGACTTTGTAGGGTCAGCTTATCCTCCCCCTACCCACATACTTTGCTGCCAGGACATGAGCGAGGAGATATGGCCGGGGGCAGGTAAGCAAACCCATCCATTTCAGCTTTCCTGGATTGAAACGGCAGGAGGGAGGAGCTGGGGGGCAGGGCACAGCTAAAAATGGCACACGCTGAATCTGGTGTAGCTGTGCATAGTAATCAAATCAGCTTCTTAATTCAGCTTGTTGAATTTAGCTTTGACAACAAAACCTAGAAGCTGACTGGTTACTACTCACAGCTGCACCAGATTCTGCCTCATTGCATTAAATTAATATGTACAATTTTTATATGTACCGTATATACTCGAGTATAAGCCGAGGTACCTAATTTTACCCCAAAAAAAATGGCAAAACTTATTGACTCGAGTATAAGCCTAGGGTGAGAATGCAGCAGCTACTGTAAGCGGAAAATAGGATCAACAATGCCCATTTGCAGCCTGACCTCACTGTGCCCATTTGCAGCCTGACCTCACTGTGCCCATTGCCGCTCTTCAACTCGACCATCCTCTCACCATGGTAATTTGCAGCCTGACCTCACCGTGCCCATTGCAGAATCCGATCTGTGTACCCGAGTCCGTGACATATTCGGACGGCGGCTGTGCAGTGTTAAAAACTTGCGCTCCTCCTTGTGCTGTTCCGTGATAGGCAGAACACTCGGTTTCCCAGCAAACACTGTGTTCAGTGTTCCGCCTATCACGATCGTCCTTTCGTCTATCACGGACGAGAGGGCGATCGTGATAGGCGGAACACTGAACACAGTGTTTGCTGGGACACTGAGTGTTCTGCCTATCACGGAACAGCACAAGGAGGAGCGCGAGTTTTTAAAACTGCACGACCGCCATCCGAATATGTCACGCACTCGGGTACACAGATCGGATTCTGCAATGGGCACGGTGAGGTCAGGCGGCAATGGACTCGGGTACGCTGACTCGAGTATAAGCCGAGGGGGTCATTTTCAGGCCAAAAAAAGGCTGAAAAACTTGGCTTATATGGTATACATATATATATATATATATATATTAAAAAAAAAAATTTTTTTTTTTTTTTTTTTTGTATCTCAGGAGTTCTCCTTTTAAATGCTGTGCTGACTGTGAAAGCACACAATGCTAATTCACATAAAGACAGAGGCTGGGAGCAGTTTACAGACTCGGTGGTTTCTTGGCTGAACAAGAACCTTAGTGGCTTGGTCTTCATGCTTTGGGGAGCTTATGCCCAGAAGAAAGGAATCGGTATTGACAGAGTAAGTGCCCGTGAAGCAAGTAGCATATTTTGGATGGTTTTGAATTAAAATATGAAAGGCTAGAAATTCAACAAGTTTTGATATATTGAAGTGATTAGAATCTTTAAAGAAAAAGTTAATTCTGTGCATGTTAATTGTGCTAGAAACCACAAAGAAATCCTAGTAGGAGGGAATGGTGAGTGACACAATGGGGGCTTAGTGTTGCTGGACACAAGTGTTGGGCTTAGTGTTGCTGGCAACTTCAAAGGCTGATAGCACAGGAACAGTAACTTGGCATTCAAACATGCAGAGATCATTTGGGACAGTATTACAATTCCTTTGCTGTTTCCAACTTGATTAACATGCTCAGGGTGAACTTCCTCTCATATCAGGTAAAATGGCAAAGCACACTAAAGATTTAAAATCTACAGATCCTATAATAAAGCAAATATATCTACATACTGCCAAGTCTGGACCGATAACTTGGATTTACAGCTTACCACCATACCGTGGGGAGAGGAAAGTACCAATGAAGTTTTAGTAAATTGAGCTGTGTAAACTTCTATCCAGTGGGAGGCAAATTGTATAAAGGACTAAGCAATCGTGAGCTTTCAAAACAGTTTAGGCACACATTTTCTGCTGGAACCTGCTCACATACAGTGCCTTGTAAAAGTATTCACCCCCCTTGGCATTTTTCGTGTTTTGTTGCCTCACAACCTGGAATTAACATAGATTGTTTGAGGATTTGCATTATTTAATTTACAGAACATGCATCTTTAACCACTTAAGGACCGCCTCCAGTAGATATACGTCGGCAGAATGGCACGTACAGGCACATCAACGTACCTGTACGTCCCCTTTAACTGCCCGACGTGGGGGTCGCGTGCTCGCGACCCTGCTGCCTTCCCCGTGAGTCGGACCACGGGTCCTGCGGACTCGATCGCCGCGGGGATCCCCGCGAGTGTGTCACGGAGGCATAGAGCAGGGAGATGCTTGTGTAAACAAGCATCTCCCTGCTCTGCCTAGTGACAATGACACCGATCTCCGCTCCGTGTATCGGTGTCATGTGACACAGAGCCCAACCCCCCCTCAGTAAGAAACACTAGGCAGGGAACATTTAACCCCTACAGGTTAACCCCTTCACTGCCAGTGTCATTTTCACAATAATCAGTGCATTTTTATAGCACTGATCGCTGTGAAAATGACAATGGTGTCCGATGTGTCCGCCATAATGTCAGTCACGAAAAAAATCACTGATCGCCGCCGTTGCTAGTAAAAAAAAAAAAATTTTAATAAAAATGCCATAAAACTATCCCCTATTTTGTAAACGCTATAACTTTTGCGCAAACCAATCAATAAACGCTGATTGCGATTTTACCAAAAATATGTAGAATACGTATAGGCCTAAACTGAGGAAAACATATATTTTTTTTATATATTTTTGGGGGATATTTATTATAGCAAAAAGTAAAAAATATTGAGTTTTTTTCAAAATTGTCGCTCTATTTTTGTTTATAGTGCAAAAAATAAAAACCGCAGAGGTGATCAAATACCACCAAAAGAAAGCTCTATTTGTGGGGAAAAAAGGACGTCAATTTTGTTTGGGAGCCACGTTGCACAACCGCGCAATTGTCAGTTAAAGCGACGCAGTGCCGAATCGCAAAAAGGGGCCTGGTCTTTATGCTGCATATTGGTCCGGGGCTTAAGTGGTTAAAGATTTTTTTTTTTAAATTGTGAAGCAAACAACAAATAGGACAAGATAACCGAAAAAGTCTGTGCATAACTATTCAACCCTCCCCCCAATGTCAATACTTTGTAGAGCCACCTTTTGTGGTTATCACAGCTCCAAGTTGCTCTGGATAAGTCTATGAGCTTGTCACATCCCACCACTGGGATTTTTGCCCATTCCTCCTTGCAAAACTGCTCCAGCTCCTTCAAGTTGGATGGTTTACACTTGTGAACAGCAATCTTTAAGTCTGACCACAGATTTTCTATTGGATGGAGGTCTGGGCTTTGACTAGGCCATTCCAACACATTTACATGTTTCCCCCTAAACTACTCAAGTCTTGCTTTTGCAGTGTGTTTGGAGTCATTGTCCTGCTGGAAGGTGAACCTCCATCCTAGCCTCAAATCGCACACACAGTGGTACAGGTTTGGCTCAAGAGTATCCCTGTATTTAGCACCATCCATCTTTCCGTCAACTCTGACCAGTTTCCCAGTTCTGGCTGCTGAAAAACCATCCCCACAACATGATGCTGCCACCACCATGTTTCACTGTGGGGATGGAGTTCTTTGGGTGATGTGATGGGTTTGCGCCAGACATTGCGTTTTCTTTGATGGCCAAACAGTTAAATTTTTGTCTCATCAGACCAGAGCACCTTCCTCCATACAGTTTGGGAGTCTCCCACATGCCTTTTCGCAAACTTAAAGCCATTTTATTTTTTGCTGAAAGTAATGGCTTCCTTCTAGTCACTGCCATAAAGCCCAAGTCTATGGAATGTAAGGCTTATTGTCGTCCTGTGTACAGATACTCCAGTCTCTGCTGTGGAACTCTTCAGCTCCTCCAGGGTTACCTTAGGTCTCTGTGCTGCCTCTCTGATTAATGCTCTCCTTGCCCGGTCCATGAGTTTTGGTGTGCGGCCATCTCTTGGCAGGTTTGCTGTTGTGCCATGTTCTTTCCATTTTTGGTTATGATAGATTTGATGGTGCTCCTAGGGATCATCAAAGATTTGGATATCATTTTTTTTTATAACCTAACCCTGACTTGTACTTCTCAGCAACATTGTCCCTTACTTGTTTGGAGAGTTCCTTGGTCTTCATGGCAGTGTTTGGTTAGTGGTGCCTCTTGCTTAGGTGTTGCAGCCTCTGGGGCCTTTCAAAAAGGTGTGTAAATGTAATGACAGATCATGTGACACTTAGATTGCACACAGGTGGACATCATTTCACTAATTATGTGACTTCTGAATGTAATTGGTTGCACCAGAGCTTTGTATTGGCTTCATAACAAAGGGGGTGTCAAATTTTACTTCACTAACTTAGACTATTGTGTTCTGATCCATCACATATAATTCAGATTAAAAAAAACATTGAACTAAAGGCTGTAATGTAACAAAATGGGTAAAAAGCCAAGGGGTTTGAATAATTTTGCAAGGCACTGTAGATAACTGTTTGACTACAATATATATTTATTTAAGGCCTCATGTACACAGATGTTTACATGCTAATCTTGCAGTGGGGCATGCTGCATACAGCCGCAGTATGGTAAAACTACGATTTTAACAGCGCATATTTATATCCTTAAAAAAATGCATAAAGAGGTTTTGGGAAAATGTTTGTACTTGAAATACACATGTACACAAAGCATGTGTGAGGTATTTATTATAGCAGTTATATTGTCATATAGCTATACTGACGTAACCAGACCTCTCTCTATCCTTTTTTTCCAATTACAAAGTAAAATCTACATAAAAACAGAATGCACTGATTTGCAAATCTCATGAACCTATATTTTATTCACAATCAAAAATGGCACAGTGGCAAAGTGGTTGGATGGTTCAGATCTCAGCCATGACGATGCCTGTCTGGAGTTTGCATGTTCTGTGTACTTGCGTGGGTTTCCTCCGGATACTCTGGTTTCCTCTCACACTCAAAAATATACTGGTAGGTTAATTGGATAATGTCAACATTGGCCCTAGTATATGATTTAGGGACCTTGGATTGTAAGCTCCTAGAGGGGCAGAGACTGATCTGAAAGTACAATATATATGTAAAGCGCTATGGTAATTGATGGCGCTGTATAAGCATTTGTAATAAATTTAAAATGTTTAAACTGAGACATGCATAATTTTAAGAAAAAAATAAGGTAATTCTTAAATGGCAGCAACACATCAAAAAAAAAAAGTTGGGACAGGGCAACAAAAAGCTGGGGAAGTGGTACTAAACCAGGAAGAGCCCAAAGAACATTTTGCAACTAATTTGGTTAATTGGCAACAGGTCAGTTACATGACTGGGTATAAAAAGGGCATTTTAGAGAGTCAGAATGTTTCAGAAGTAAAGATGAGCAGAAGTTCACCAATCTGTGAAAAGCTTCATCTAAAATTTGGTCCAACAATTTCAGAATTGTGTTTCTGAACATAAAATTGCAAAGACTTTAAGTATATCACCCAACATACATTTTATCAAGATTCCACAATTCTGGAGAAATCTCTGTGCGCAAGGGACAAGGCAAAATTAGATGCCCGTGATCTTCTGGCGCTCAGATGGCACTGCATTAAAAACAGATATGATTCTGTGATGAAAATCATTGCATGGGCTTGGTAATACTTCCAAAAATCACTGCCTGTAAACACAATTTGCCATGCCATCCAAAAATGAAAGTTAAATCTCTATCTTGTAAAGAAGCTGCCATATCTTATCCAGAAATGCTGTCTTCTTTGGGCCAAAACTAATTTAAAATGGTCTGTTGCAAAGTGGAAAACTGTTCTGCGGTTAAATGAATCAAAATTTTCTCATTCCATTTGTCGACCATAGGCACCATGTCCTCCAGGCTAAAAAGGAGAGGATATAAGCTTGCATCTCTGACACTTGGGGATGCATTAGTGCCTATGGAATGGGCAGCTTGCACATCTGGAAAGGCACCATCAGTGTAGAAAGCTATATCCAGGTTTTAGAGCAGCATATGCTCCCATCCAAACACCGCCTTTTTCAGGGAAGGCCTTGCATATTTTAGCAGGACAATGCTAAACTGCATACTGCATCTATGACGACAACAACATGGCTTGGTAGTAGAAGAGTTTGGGTTTTTAACTGGCCTGTGCAGTCCAGACCTTTCACCAATTTCAAATATTTGGTGCATCTTGATATGAAAAATACGACAAGGAAGACCCAGGACTGTTGAGCAGTTAGACTCCTATATCAGGCGAGAGTGGGACAACATTCCTTTCCTCAGAGTGTTGTTAAAGCGGAGGTTCACCCACAAATACAAAACTGTCCTATCCGCATCATACCAGCACATACATATACAATTGCAATACACTAATATATATATAATTTGTCGTCAGTCTTCGAGTCCTCGAGTGTGACAGTGATAACCCTAATGCACCAAGGCCTGAGGTGTGCCTTGGCCTAGCTGGTCAGTATGCCTGAAAAGTGGGCAAAAAGAGACAACTGTAGGTGAAGAAGGGAAGGTAACGACCAGAGAAGTAGCACGCACCCGGACGGCAACAGTATCTGAACCCGGTCCCGTGCAAGAATGGAATAAGCCTGATGCCCAGCACAATCCAAACATGAGAATGACCTGCTAGCAAATGAGAGGATACGTGGGGGAAAGGAAGCAAAGGCTGGCCCGAGGAGCCTCTGCAACCAATGGGCGAGTAGATCGTAATACTCCAACCGGACATCAAAGATGTGCCTCCGGCCTACCCATACTAGGTATGGGGAAGAGAGGGAGAGGGCAAAAATTGACGACTGGCAGGAGTTGTAGGACTGGATACCTGGAGGATGGGTTGCCGGAGTAGGCGGAAAAGGCCAAGCGCCACGGCAATGAGCATCGTCAAGCATGGGAGAAACATGCCAGACACAGAACACTGGTCCCACCTGACTCAATTGGATCGTGCCACTGCCTGTGACCTGACAAGCGACTGAATCCTGAACCGAGAAAGGAAGGTCAGACTCCATCCCGGGCAAGAAGTCTCATGGCATGATGCAGACATGCCTAGACAAAAGATCAGAGCCGCTAGCGGAACCCCAAACCCACCCCTGTGGCCGACAAGGGGCCGTGGCTCAGCACACACCCCGAGAAAGACTGTGAAACCCTAGGTGGTGACCAGGGCCTCAGCAACAGAACGATGATTTTAGTAAAATGAAGACTGCTTCCTACCCAAGGGTGAACCCAGTGATGAATGACATCCGCACCAATCAACTAGCCCTGGCAACGGGCAGGACTGATGGAAGCGAGTGCAAGCAATGTTTGATGAAGGCGAAGATGCCAGCGCAGCCCAACCTGAGAACACAAACCAGAGAAATGACAGACAACCAGACATGAGAACAACAACGAGCCTACCTAAGAAGAGAACATGCAGAAGTGACAAGACCACCGCGCGTACATGAACCTGATGACGGATGACCCCCCCCACCTTGTGTGAGTGGCGAGTGAGCCCGAGTAACCTGTAGCGCAGAGACAGGCAATTAACTGAACACTCAGGGCTGGTATACCCACGGACCGTGGTGGGTGATCGTATAGGTGTAAGAATGAACGTGCATCGTATGACGTATGGTATACGGGCGAGAAGATTGTGGTCAACAATCATTAAAAACGAAACCTCAGCCCGTATGGATCTGTAGACGTGACAGATCCGGAAATGTGTGCCCTAACTAACCCAGGTACAAACATGGACGAAGATAACATGATACATAGTAACCAACAAAGAAGAGAACAGCTACCGGAGTATGCCGTGACTGGACCACAACACCCCTCTGGAACGCTAAGACTGAAACGTTGCAACGGAAATGCTGAGACTGAATGCTGAGGCGGAAATGCTACGACAGAAATCCTGGGGCAGCAAAACGCAACGACAGAAATCCTGGGGCAGCAAAACGCAACGACAGAAATCCTGGGGCAGCAAAACGCAACGACAGAAATCCTGGGGCAGCAAAACGCAACGACAGAAATCCTGGGGCAGCAAAACGCAACGACAGAAATCCTGGGGCAGCAAAACGCAGCCAGAAATCCTATGAGCTATGAGTAAGCATCATACCCTGATGTGAAACGCGTTAGCCTTGCCCTGCATGAAGTGACAAGACCCCCAGAAATCCTGGGGCAGCAAAACGCAGCCAGAAATCCTATGAGCTATGAGTAAGCATCATACCCTGATGTGAAACGCGTTAGCCTTGCCCTGCATGAAGTGACAAGACCACCGCGCGTACATGAAACCTGATGACCCCCACCCTTGTGTGCGTGGCGAGTGAGCCAGAGTAACCTGTAGCGCAGAGACAGGTAATTACACTGAACACTCAGGGCTGGTGTACCCACGGACCGTGGTGGGTGATCGTATAGGTGTAATGAATGAAGGTGCATCGTATGACGTATGGTATACGGGCGAGAAGATTGTGGTTAACAATCATTTTAACAACGAAACCTCAGCCCGTATGGATCTGTAGACGTGACAGATCCCAAAATGTGAGCCCTAACTAACCCAGGTACAAACATGGACGAAGATACAAAGATACATGGTAACCAACGAAGATAAGAACGGAAGAACGGCAGAAATGCCGGGGCAGAAACGCAATGACAGAAATGCCGGGGCAGAAACGCAATGACAGAAATGCCGGGGGCAGAAATGCTGGGGGCAGAAATGCAATGACAGAAATGCTGGGGGCAGAAATGCAATGACAGAAATGCTGGGGGCAGAAATGCAATGACAGAAATGCTGGGGGCAGAAATGCAATGACAGAAATGCTGGGGGCAGAAATGCAATGACAGAAATGCTGGGGGCAGAAATGCAATGACAGAAATGCTGGGGGCAGAAATGCAATGACAGAAATGCCGGGGCAGAAATGCAATGACAGAAATGCCGGGGCAGAAATGCAATGACAGAAATGCCGGGGCAGAAATGCCGGGGCAGAAACGCAATGACAGAAATGCAATAACAGAAATGCTGGGGGCAGAAATGCAATGACAGAAATGCCGGGGCAGAACGCAATGACAGAAATGCCGGGGCAGAACGCAATGACAGAAATGCCGGGGCAGAACGCAATGACAGAAATGCTGGGGGCAGAAATGCAATGACAGAAATGCTGGGGGCAGAAATGCAATGACAGAAATGCTGGGGGCAGAAATGCAATGACAGAAATGCTGGGGGCAGAAATGCAATGACAGAAATGCTGGGGGCAGAAATGCAATGACAGAAATGCTGGGGGCAGAAATGCAATGACAGAAATGCTGGGGGCAGAAATGCAATGACAGAAATGCTGGGGGCAGAAATGCAATGACAGAAATGCTGGGGGCAGAAATGCCGGGGCAGAAATGCAATGACAGAAATGCCGGGGCAGAAACGCAATGACAGAAATGCCGGGGCAGAAACGCAATGACAGAAATGCAATGACAGAAATGCTGGGGGCAGAACGCAATGACAGAAATGCTGGGGGCAGAACGCAATGACAGAAATGCCGGGGCAGAACGCAATGACAGAAATGCCGGGGCAGAACGCAATGACAGAAATGCCGGGGCAGAACGCAATGACAGAAATGCTGGGGGCAGAAATGCAATGACAGAAATGCTGGGGGCAGAAATGCAATGACAGAAATGCTGGGGGCAGAAATGCAATGACAGAAATGCTGGGGGCAGAAATGCAATGACAGAAATGCTGGGGGCAGAAATGCAATGACAGAAATGCTGGGGGCAGAAATGCAATGACAGAAATGCTGGGGGCAGAAATGCAATGACAGAAATGCTGGGGGCAGAAATGCAATGACAGAAATGCTGGGGGCAGAAATGCAATGACAGAAATGCTGGGGGCAGAAACGCAATAACAGAAATGCTGGGGGCAGAAACGCAATAACAGAAATGCTGGGGGCAGAAACGCAATAACAGAAATGCTGGGGGCAGAAACTCAATGACAGAAATGCTGGGGGCAGAAACTCAATGACAGAAATGCTGGGGGCAGAAACGCAATAACAGAAATGCTGGGGGCAGAAATGCAATGACAGAAATGCAGGGGTGGAAATGCAATAACAGAAATGCTGGGGGCAGAAATGCAATGACAGAAATGCAGGGGTGGAAATGAAATAACAGAAAAGCTGGGGAAGAAAATGCTGGGGCAAAACGCAACCCCCCCATGATACCCCACGTGAGTACCGGGAGGTGAGCAGGCGAGTGAGCGCCCCCCCCCCCATGGAGCCAGGGTGAGAACCAGGAGGCCTGCGGGCGTCCCCTCCATGGTGCACGGCGTGGGTTCCAGGGAGGTGAACTTGACAAGGCAGAGAGACTGGAAACGCAGAGACTGGAAACGCAGAGACAGGATGTTATGACAAATTGCAGTATTGCAAGGAAAACTACCAGCCACCTCCCCCCCATGCTGCCAGCGAGATCCCTGAGAAACAGATGGACAACCCCTCCCACGCTGCCAGCGTGACCCCGGTAGATGACGGGTGGACAGCCTCACCCCCCCCCCAAGCTGCCAACGTGACCCTGGGATGAGTGTGCACAACCCCCCCCCCCTCCCCCTCATGACACCGGCGTGAGCCCAGGGGAGGTTTGAACAGACAGACAATCAGGCGGCCCTTCAGCAGAGCAAGGAGGAGTGATGGGCGGGTAGGTAGGTGGACGCTCCCCCCCCCCCCCTATTTGCAAACATGGATGTGGAGAGCAACCCCCCCCCCACCCCAATGACCGAGACGGATGACCTGCTGAGCGAACGGCACTGCAGGATGCCGGCGAGTGCCCGGAGGAGTGGGTGAGTGGATGGACGCCCCCCCCTTCAGCTAGAGGCCATGAAAAAACAGACAGGGAGGAGGAGGGTGGCCCTGCAAGGATGCAAGCATGTGCCCGAAAGGAGTGAAGGACGGACGGCCCCCCCTCCCCCCCCCATGCGGCAACATGCGCCCGGAGTAGTGAGAGGGCTCCCCCTCACTCTGTGTGAGCCTGGAAAGAAGATGGGGTGCACGAGCGGGCGGCGGCCCTGCAGCAACCGGCTTGAGGCCGGAAAAATGTGGGTTGGAGGGGTCCCGCTCCCACCCCCCCCTTTCCCGGATGAGCACTAAGAACACGTGGACAGGCCCCCTCTCTGCATGAGTTGTCAGCAGGGAAAGGATGGCTTGATGGGCAGGCGGTGTGAGCACCAGGAGACTGCTGCAGCCGGCCGCCGCTCTGCTAGCCCAGAAATGACGGCAACCCAGACCCGACGGGAGGAGGCTTAAGTAGCCCTCTCAGTCTCCTCCCACAAATACAGGCTGGCCTGCGGCCAGCCTTACCACTTTAGCTTTTAATTACCTTAATACAGCATTTTAAATTCTGACTTCCGGTTTTGCCTCCCGCGGGAGTAGGCGTCTCTACTCCCCTTTCCCCCGACACCGCAGTGTTCTCTGGGAGCTCTCCGCAATGTCTCCTGGGAGCACAGTGTCATGCTTCCCAAGAGACATTGCGGAACGCCATTGTTCTAACAGTATGGGTCCCCTATCAGATAGTGCCCGGGTCCGACTGCGCAATCGGAGATCTCCGAGACTGAACATCTGTTGCATCAGCTATAGTTGGAGCATGTGCAGTTAACACGGTGCTTGCTCCCGCCGCTCGTTCTATCAGATGGGGGACCCATCTCGATAGAACAGCGCTGGCCGCGGATGGTTTTATAAAAGGGGCGGGTTTAACAGTCCGGTACGGTCACTCTGATGACTTCCCCTTACATGTACATCTCCTGTCCTTTCCACACTTCCCCATTCAGCCTCACAGCAGTCTGCACATTCCTCCACCGGCTCCCGGGTGCGTTCACTTGCAGAGTGCAGACAGTCCCTTTTCTTTCTGTGTTTCTAGACGCTCCCTTTAAAGATTAGTCCTCCCCATGCTGCCCCGGGCACCATCTGATAGGGGACCCATACTGTTAGAACACCAGCGCTGTTCTAACAGTATGGGTCCCCTATCAGATGGTGCCCGGGCAACATGGGGAGGACTAACCTTTAAAGGGAGCGTCTAGAAACGCAGAAAAAAAGGGACTGTCTGCACTCTGCAAGTGAACGCACCCGGGAGCCGGTGGAGGAATGTGCAGACTGCTGTGAGGCTGAATGGGGAAGTGTGGAAAGGTCAGGAGATGTACGTGTAAGGGGAAGTCATCAGAGTGACCGTACCGGACTGTTAAACCCGCCCCTTTTATAAAACCATCCGCGGCCAGCGCTGTTCTATCGAAATGGGTCCCCCATCTGATAGAATGAGCGGCGGGAGTGAGCGCTGTGTTAACTGCGCATGCTCCAACAACAGCTGATGGAAGAGATGTTTAGTCTCGGAGATTTCCGTGATCTCCGACTGCGCATGCGCTGCGCAGTCCAACCTGGGCACTATCTGATAGGGGACCCATATTGATAGGACACCGTCCTTCAAAATCCCGCGAGATGACGCTGCCCGTTGTGATGGCCACCAGTTAGTTTACGGCGCTACTCGCTGTAAGCACTGCGCAGGCGCGAGAGCGGTGAATGCTGGGAGATAAACATTCACCGCTTCCAGGAAATGATTGCTTGTGGGCTTCACAATGCCCACAAGCAAAATGGAAACTCCCTGCAACGGGTTTTATAAGTAATTCTTTGACACGAAAACGGACAGCGGATATGTGCAGAGACCAAACAAGTGAGTGTACCGTTGTATTGTGAAACACCATTGAATGCTCAAAAAAAAAATAAAAAAAATTAATTGGCCGCGGAAGCCCCGCTTTAAGAGGGGATGCTACACCGTGGTAAATATGGCCTTGTCCCAACTTTTTTGAGACCCGATGCTGCCATCAATTCCAAAATTACCTTAATTTTATTCCTGAAATAGTACATTTTCCCAGTTTAAACATTTGACACATTTTCTATTGTGAATAAATATGGGGTTTCTCAGATTTGCAAATCATTACATTCTGTTTTTTTTTTTTTTTCATGTATATTTTACACATATCCACTTTTTTTTTCTTTTTTGGAAATGAGGTTGTGAATTAGATGAACGTTTATAAAATACTAATGAATATACGCTCATTCCATTTTATAAAGATAACTAACAGATTTTTGTTTTGCAGAAGCGCCATCTTGTGTTGCAAACGGTCCATCCATCTCCTCTATCGGCACACCGTGGATATTTTGGTTGTCATCACTTCTCTAAAACAAATGCTTACCTCCAGAGTGTGGGTAAAAAACCTATTGACTGGAAGGATCTGTGACAATTGTAATATTGTAGTTATAGAGTAGACCATATCACACGGGCATTAATCTCGATACCATTAGCAAAGTGAAAAACACTGCTGCTACTTGCTAATGTATCAGTTTTGGTTTAAGCTTTACAATATGTTGCATGTTTTGTAAACGGCTGTTAATAAGGATACAGTGTTCCATTTCCTTAGCTGAAAAAAAGGTGACCGATACCCATAACTGCCACACTCAAGTTATGTAAATGGTAAAATGATCTGTAAAGTTTGTTGTTGGCATTCTTTTATGTCCTAGAGGAGTCTTGTACTACAGGCATCACAACTGTACCTACAAAACATGATCAATATCAAAATACAAGTCTTACAATAGTTTTATTTAGAAAGCAGCCGGAGCAGAAAAGCTTGACCTCTGCTATCAGTCTGCAGAGGTATGGCATGTCTCCTGAGTAAAAGCTCATGCTCACCTTTTTATTTTATCTTGTGATTGTATGTCCTTTCAGGGCACGTGGATGCCACTTTTTTTTTGTTATCTATTATTCGCCTTAGATTTTTGGAGAGCAGCCCCTTAATCGAAGTCTGACTAAGCAGAGAGCATGGTGCACCTCTGCAGAGAAACCAATGCTTCCATATAGAGAGCAAGCATCCTTCTCTGCAGTATGCTGTCAGTGGGCAGGAATTTCAGGCTGTGGCTGCTTTGTAAAGAAAACCAACCAACCCTTTGCACATCTTTTTATTTTAATGCACCTGGACTGTATTTAGCTGTTTTTAAGGCATTTACTGTTGAGGTGAGCCTTTAATGCAGAACACTAGTCTATGTGCCTTATTTACTGGGTTCTGTGAGTCCCTAAACTGTTGGTGTTTGCGTTGTGAACTGCAGACAGAGGGCCTTTCCCCCCCCTTTTTTTTTTTTTATATGTTGTAGTACTGAAGTTTAGCCACGTCTGGATAGCTGCTTTTTTGCATACTTTTGTTCATGCCCGACAATACAGTTTTTGCTGTCCACTGCAGCAATGAGAGCTGTGGTTCATGCTAGTGCCTTTCTATATGCGACCCCCTCTCCCCTTGTCTGTTCACAGAACATCTTATTTTGTGAATGGTTCACAAAAACAATGCGTTCTGTGACTGGACCAAGGGGGGTTGTGGAAGTACAGCAAAATCTGTACTGTCCAGTGTGAACAAAAGTGTGTGACATTTAAAGTTGGGCACAGTGATGCAGACACAGGATAAACCTCCAGAATTTTTTTTTTTTTGGGGGGGGGCACATTAAAGACTCACTTTAACAATCAGTACTGGCAATGTTATGTGCTTTTTGTGATTGCCATACTAATTTACTATTCTTCGGATGTCTTTAATGCACTCCTTACAACAGTCTGAAACTAATATTACCATCTACTGCTACTTTTTGCACGTACAGTGTGAGACTACATAGATTATTCTTCCATTTTAATAATAAATAAATATATATATATATATATTTTTTTTTTTTGTAAATACTAGTAACCTGGCTGTGCTTAGTCTGTATACTTTTATTGCTGATCTTAAACATGTGGAGTGGACAGTGAAGTCAGAGCGTCTGATCTGTATACTTGTGGACAGTTACTAAATGTAGATGATCAGTACAACAATTGAGCCACTACTATTTTAAAGAGTCAAAGAAGCTAATGTCTGCAGGAGCAATTTAAGTGCTATTTAAGCACAGGTTTCCTTCAAAACTGATAGATAAACATCTTGTATCCACATCCCATAAAGGAAAGCCCTTTATAGTACACGTGGAACCCTAGTTGAACCAAGATTTGGAATCTGTGGCCAACCCACCCATATTGCCCCATATGTAATGCCTTTTGGATGGAGATGTGTAGGGTATAGGACCAAAAAGTAACTTGGAAAAGGCTTTTTAGTTGGTGAATCCTCAGAAAAAGGTGAGTGTAACAGAAACACTACAACTGACTGGCAGAAACTATGACTACAGCAATTGTTTTGTAACAATAAAACGTTAAGCCTGGATGTTTGAGGTGGGATTTCCCATTTTATAGACTTGAGTTACTTAAGTGGTCTTTTCTTTTATACTTTAAAATGCCAAAAATGTTTGTACATGTTTTGTAAATGTGGAATTGTTTGTATATTTTTTTTCTTGTGAGGTATACAAGCTAAAACAGTAGTGTGACTAAATAAGCTAACTTTCTTAAGGCACTAAATGTATTTCATTTTGTATTTTTAGTTTTGTAATAAACAACATAAAATATTAACCATTTTTGTGAAGATATTTTTAAACATAACTCAATTTTCATGTGAACTAATCTTTAGGCTGGCATCACACATTAATGGAACATATCCACATGCTTTGGTTACACAAGTTGTATGTGTGTTTTGTGGGTCATTCCATTGATTGTAATGGGTCCCCAATGCATGCACCATGTTGCAGTACATTAAGGGAAAAAAAAGGTTGGGTATGTGAACATGTGTTTAAAACTGGTGGGAAACAAATTGGCTAACCAAATGTCAACGTATCAAATGTAAATATGTGGCTGTAAATAGGCTCTAAAATAGCTGGAACGTTTTTTTGTTTTGTTTTTTATATAAATGCCACTTTAAAAAAAAAAAGGTGAAGACATCACACACTCAAAATAATAAAATCTAAATAAACATATATAGTGAAGCACTCCCCAAAGATTAATTCCCAGCAAATATCACAACCAATGTATAATGGTTATGTATACAATGCACCAAGTACATATATAAGTACCGTATATACTTGAGTATAAGATGAGTTTTTCAGCACTTTTTTTTGTGCTGAAAATGCCCCCCTCGGCTTATACGAGTCTGTGTCCATCTTCACCTTTTGTGCGCCTGATCCCGGCCAAACTTGGCACACATGTAGCCCCACTCTTCCTCTACAAGTGTGCAAAGTTTGTTGTCCGGGGGACCTACGGCCGGGGAGCACTCCTTTTTTCTTTTTTTTTTTTTTTTTTTTTTTTTTTTTAAGCCGGGCACCCCTCTCATAGACTCCCATGTTAAACATCAGTCTAGTCACACAGCGCCGGAGATCAGGTAGGGAGATTGGACACAGTGAGGCATGCAGATGGACACCCTAGGCTTATACTCGAGTCAATACGTTTTCCCAGTTTTTTTTTGTGGTAAAATTAGGTCCCTCGGCTTATATTCGGGTCGACTTATACTCGAGGATATACAGTATATTGCCTTATAAACTCATTTAATGAATCGTCAAATAATCAACAAAAAAAAATGCATGACTGATAAAACAACGCGTGTGCATATCCAAGAGTGCAAATAAGTGTTCAAACGGGTGACAGATGTGTAAAATGGCCAAAACAAATATATATTTTTTTTTTTGCAAAAGGTGGACATTAATACAAATGCCACACCTGGAAGCCTTTTTTGTCAGGACACAGCAGTTGTTTAGGTGCTTTCCATCTCATACTCTGGGCTACAACAAAATGGCCATTTCCATGGAAATAAACCAGGACATAGGAATGTAAACATTGG
Organism: Rana muscosa; assembly: GCA_029206835.1. NCBI lineage: Eukaryota > Metazoa > Chordata > Amphibia > Anura > Ranidae > Rana > Rana muscosa. The sequence goes on from CM055116.1 coordinate 847,103,873, forward strand.
GAGTAATTCAGCCAGGCTTCATGGGCGACCAAAAAGGCCCTACAGGTATGGCATTTGCATTAAACAAAATTTTTGCAAATGACAGTAGGGGGGAAATTCAAAAAAAAGCGACAAAGGACAATTTTTTTCTAGCAGTATGGCCTCATGACAAGCTCCTAATTCATTAAATCTATGCACGATTTTGCTTCCATGTCCTTGCTGCTTGTGAGGCCTCAGGTGGGCGACCTGAGGGCCTAGATGCTGAAGATCTACACTGTTATCAGTGAAGGAAAGTGTCGCTTGGAAATTGGAAGAAGGCAACCAGCTTTCCCTGGACATTTTGAGAGTACACTGCTGAGAGATCTTAGAGACTGGGCTGTTGTACTAGAGAGTCAGCTGTGTGTTTGCAAAAGGGGACATCAGCTTGTGTCATGAAGAGCCTAATATATCTAATTCCTTGTGAAGGGACTATGCTCTTAGTGCTCTAAAGAAAGATCTTCTATTTATAACTGCAGCCATTACAGTCTACAGTTTTCTATATGCAAGGGCTACTGCGTCAGCTCTACGTTTACCTGTTTCCACAACAAAGCCAAGCCCACAATCTATTATATATGCAAGGACATCTGCTTACTGGAAAGGAGTTCACTGTCTTCAACCTGTACATAGTTTATTTTTGATGTATCCCACTCAATTCCCCTCAACCCTATCCAAGCTTTCTACAAATTAACCCCCCCCCCCCCCCCCCCATATGACTGGTTATTGAGGAAAAGTGTGGCTGAGATCGTGTGCCTGACTGTGGGGCAATCCACTGGGAAAGAACCTGGGCAAACTTCCAGCAGGATCTACGGGAGTAAGCGCTACACTGGCTGCAACAGATTCTAAAAGAAATAACGGCTGTTGTCAGATGAGCAAACTGGCTGTAATCAAGACCAAGTCCGAGTTGGTGTACAGAGAGATGCCAGTGCTCAGCATGAGGCATATGTGCTGCAAAGTGGTCATTAATATAACAGATTTGTGCATAAGGCTCGTGGTTGCTAGGAAGTCATAAGCCATGGCAAGATTGTTAGTGGCAGATTAAACTGATATAAAATAGTGTTATTTTTGTTTATTGAGCACCAAAGCTTTACTTTTTAGATGTTATGATTTCTCCCTGTGTTGGCGAGGATGTAAGGCGCTGGGAACGATGGCGCATCTGTGGTGGGATTGCCCAAAAATCAAAAAGTATTGGAGAGGGATCTTGCAGCTAATAAAATAAATCACTAAAAAAGAAATACTAGAGGACCTGTGGGTAGTCTTACTACATGGGGTTGAAGGATCAATATAAAGACTCAGTAATACCACATATGTTGAATGCTGCGAAAAGACTGATCCCTAAAAAGTGTCAAGAAGTAGAAGTCCCATCAATTCGAGAGTGGTTAACCACAGTAGAGGAAACATAATATGGAAGATCTGAGGCAGAGTCTAGAACAGGGGTCTCAAACTGGTGGCCCTGCAGCTGTTGTGAAACTACAAGTCCCATGAGGCATTGCAAGGCTGACAGTTACAAGCATGACTCCCACAGGCAGAGGCATGATGGGACCTGTAGTTCCACAACAGCTGGAGGGCCGCTAGTTTGAGACCCCTGGTCTAGAAGAAGAATGCGTAGAGTCAACAGAGAAATGGGAGAGATGGAAAATGTTTAAAAAGACAAGCAGATATGTAGAGGTGTTTAGTCTCTAGTCAGAGGGAACCCTCCCTGCAATGAGAGTAAATACAATACAAAAAAAAAAAGAAATAAGAGATTGGGACTACATCCCTGCGGGGAGATGCTGTGAACGAGATGCTGTGAACGTGTCACAGCGACTCCCTGCAGGGATGTAGTCCCAAGGGAGGGGGCGAGCACGCTGACTAACCCCCAGCCCGAACGGCTCGGATGATGGGGGCAAGCTTACTGAGGAGGAACAGGAAGTGCGAAATTCAGACAAAGAAAAAAACATTTAGAAGGGAAATCGAAGGAAAAGGTAAGTGAACCAACAATGCACTAGCTTAAAGGAACCTATTTAGAAAATAAAAAACAAACCTTTACAACCCCTTTAAGTCCCACAGGGACTGCAAGGCAAATAAGCTTCCCTATAGGTGGAAACTCCACACACCAGACTTAAAAAGGCTCATCATGTTTCAAAGACTGCACAAGAAAGGGGACATAAAACAAAGACGATGTAAAGCAGGGGTGTCAAGCCTTTTATATAAAAAGGCACGCAGCGCAAAAAGAGACATGAAAATTAATTTTAAAAAGTCCAAATCTAAAATCAATGTTGATAGAGTAGAATCCCCACACCAGCGTCTGTGAGATAGATGTGCATGCACACTCCACACCACTGTGAAGGGGCAAGCCTGCTTATCGGAAACGGTAGACCCTCAAATTATAGAGGTCTAAATCGGCATGATTACAATCAATGGCCAAATAGGACAAAATTATAAAAGTAGTCTGGTGTCACCAGTGGTGCATCTCTATCCCTAATAACCATACCTACAAAGACAGAACTATGTCCTGGGACATTAAATGAGGTGTACCACAAATGGCCAAAAAATACAGATTAAACATAGTAAATGGGTTTATTTCAAGGTAAATACACTTTTCATCATGTTACATTAGATGCGGATACAACAGACCAAACCGATTCATGGTAGTTCAAATGTATAATACATATTTAAAAAGTTAGATAACAGTACATGTTTGAGACAGGGCATCTTAAAACGCGACGCTTCCTCAGGAGTGGATGCACAAAATGACTGTCACTATCTGGGAACATTGCTACAATACTCTGCCTCAGCAGATTTTTAAGTATGGGGTCCCCTATGACTTTAACCACTTCCCGCCCAGTCAATAGCGAATTGACGTCCGGGAAGTGGTTGCAATATCGATACTGGACGTCATATGACGTCCTGCAGGATAATGCCTTGGGGGCGCGCAGCGCGGTGATCGGGGACGGCATGTGTCCCTCGGACACAGCGCTTCCCCGATCACGGTAAACAGCCAATTTCATTGGCTGTTTACCATGTGATCGGCTGTGTCAAAGTCACAGCCGATCACCTGTCAAAACAAACTCGGCGGCGCGCTCCGTGCGCACCGCCACAGGCTTGCAGAGCGGGGATCGGGGAAGGCGAGTGTCCCTTGGACACAGCGCATCCCCGATCAGAGTAAACAGCCAATGAATTGGCTGTTTACCACGTGACCGGCTGTGTCCAATCACAGCCGGTCACAAATGTAAACAAACTCCACAGGAGTTACTACCTGATCCCTGCTCTCTCCTCACACACCGATCTGTGAGGAGAGAGAAGAGATCAGTAAGTTAGCTCAGTGTAGTTTGTCTACATAAGTTTACAGTGCACAACACGCCCCCCCCCCATAAAGAGGACCTGTCACACAGCCCAACACATCAATCAGCCCAGCCAATTAGCCCATCTGTCAATCAGCCCATCTGTCAATCAATCACCCCGCCTGTCAATCAATCACCCCATCTGTCAATCAACCCATCTGTCAATCAATCAGCCCATCTGTCAATCAATCAGCCCATCTGTCAATCATCTGTCACAGGCCCACCTCCATCGGTACCGCCATTGGCACCGCCACACAGGCTACCAGTACCGCCATCGGTACCAGTACCACCACCAGTACCGCCACCAGGCCCAGCATCTATACTGCCACACAGGCCCGCTACCAGTATCACCACTAGTGCCGCCATCGGTACCACCACCAGTACCACCACCCGTACCACCGTCGGTAGTGCCACCACCACCTGTACCACCACCTGTACCGCCATCGGTACCATCACCACCCGTACCGCCATTGGTACCACCACCACCTGTACCGCCATCGGTACCACCACCACCTGTACCGCCATCGGTACCGCCGCCACCACCACCCGTACCGCCATCGGTACCACCACCACCTGTACCGCCATTGGTACCACCACCACCCATACCGCCATCGGTACCACCACACAGGCCCACCACTAATACCTCTATCGGTACTACCACACAGACCGCCACCACTACCACCAGCAGTACCATTACACAGGCCCACCAATAAGCACTGCCATAATGTCCCAAAGGGTTTACACACCTGAGGAGGCATATGCCATTCTTGCCATGTCGGATAATGAGAGCAGCGGGGAGCTCCCATTATCCGATTCTGGTTCGGAATACGAGCCAGTGGAGGATAGTGGCTCAGAGTCCGAGTCCCCGGAGGAAACCGTCCCTCCCAAAAGAATGCGATCGGCACCAAGATCAGCACCAAGTTAAGGAGAACTGCCCACCACCAGCAGCACCATACCCCAGGAAGAGGAGCCCAGTACAAGCAATGGAAATGCACGCCCATCCCGAAGAATCCAGCCCCAATCCTACCTTCCCGATGCCCTGGCAAACCCCTTATGGTTGCCTGCCAACTCAGGATCCGCTATCATCCCCCCTTTCACCGCACAGCCAGGTGTGCAGCCCGACACTACAAATTTTTCTAAATTTGATTATTTTTGTTTATTTTTCCCACAAGATTTGCTGCAGAATATAGTGGATCAAACGAATCTGTATGCATCCCAATTTATTGCTGCCAACCCAGATTCTTCCTACGCCCGCATGTTCCAGTGGCGGCGTCTAACATTGGAGGAATTTAAATTATTTTTGGGCCTTATGTTCAATATGGGGCTTACAAAAAAGAACGAAGTCCATTCATATTGGTCCAAACGCCCCATCCAACACATGCCCATATATTCCGCTGTCATGTCCAGGAAAAGATACGACATGATTATGCGCTTTCTCCACTTCAATGACAATTCACAGTGCCCTCCCAGAGATTATCCCAACTACGACAAATTGTACAAGATACGCCCCCTAATCAATGCCTTTTCCCAGCGATTTCAAGAAGTTTTCATCCCAGACCAAAAAATTTGTGTGGACGAGTCCCTCGTACATTTCACCGGCCGACTGCAGTTCAAGCAGTACATACCAAGCAAGTGAGCCAGGTATGGGTTAAAATTAAATAAATTATGTGATCGAGCCACTGGATACGTCTGCAAATTCAGGATCTACGAAGGCAAAGACTCCCAGCTCCAGCCCCGTGATTGCCCCACATATATTGGAACCAGTGGGAAAATTGTCTGGGAGTTGGCATACCCCCTGTTCGGAAAAGGTTACCATTTATATGTTGATAATTATTATACCAGCCTGCCCCTTTTTCGCCATCCTTTACAGTTAACAAACCCCGGCCTGCGGTACCTTCAAAAAAAAACGGAAGGGATTCCCACAAAATTTATTGACAAAAAAATTGCGACCTGGAGAATCGGCATCCATGAGGAACGAGGAGGTGTTGGCCATGAAGTGGAGGGACAAGAAAGATGTCCACATCCTCTCTACGATCCACAATGACACCATGGTGGAGATCCCAAGAAGACGCGGCTCCATTGTAAAGCCTGAATGTGTCCACGACTACAATTTGTACATGGGGGGGGGGGGTGGATTTAAACGACCAGATGCTACAGCCCTACTTATCAACCAGAAAGTCCCATTATTGGCACAAAAAAGTTGCGTTTCACCTGTTTCACATGGCCCTTTTTAATTCGTTTGTCTGCTACCAAAAAGCAACTCAAAATCACCGACTCCACTACCTCCAATATATCGAAGATATCATCGATGCCCTCATTTACCAACAAGATCCCGCCCCAGGAAGCATTCGCTCTGATAGTGTGAGTCACGAGCGACACTATCCCTTTAGCATCCCCCCCACAGAATCTGGAAGAAGACGCCAAAAGAAATGCCGTGTATGCAGCAGAGGAGGAGTAAGAAGAGACACCAGCTATTATTGTCCCGATTGTCCCTCCCAACCTGGCCTGTGCATCGGAAATTGCTTCAAAAATTATCATACATCCATTAGTTCCCCTTATTATTAACAGACTGCCATTTCCCTATTTGCCTGCTACCATGTTACTAACTACCTTCCATGTTAATTAACTGACCCTGGCCTGTTTACCGACTATGCCTCTGCCTGCCGATTTAAACCACGTTTCTGACTTCCACGTGTACCGACCTTGGCCTGTTAATCGACCATGTTTTTGCCTGCCACTTGGACTGATCTTTTGGCCATCTACTTTTAGTACACAGGGGTCTCACATATGTGAGGGGCTTCAGAATAGCGTTCTGAGTAGAGAAAACCAGTTTTTCGTTTTCTGTGCTCCAAGAACAGGGTCTGGTTGCCCGGAGGCTTCAAAGCGATTTGGGTGGGAGAAGCCTCTACCCCTGTCCCCTGGTCCTAAGCTTGATGGTCCTTCCTGCTGCCTGGACCAATAATTTGGCTGTGCTGACCATATTACTGCCTGTAATGACCCATGACATTATGGACCATGTTTCTTCCTGCTGCTTGGACCAATACTTTGGCTGTGTTGACCATATATCTGCCTGCTGCCTCTACTGACTTTGGACAGCATTTCTGCCGGGACACCTCTGCCTGCTACCTGGACCTGTGCTTTGGCTGTGCTCTGGCTGTGCTGACAGTATCTCTGCCTGTGCGAACTATGGACAGTATTCCTGCCTGCTGCCTGGATGATTGCTTTTGCTGTCGCTGACCTCATCCCTGCCTGCTGCCTGGACCAATGCTCTCCTCTGTGGACCACTGCACTTCTAAAACCACAGGTAATCTTTTGTTATTTGGTATGTACCTGCTATGTGTTAGATATATGAAGGGCCTTCAAAAATGTGATCGGTAGTCAGAAAATGATATGTGCAATTAATGCTGCTAGAATGCCTGGAGGTGCTACTTGGATGTTGGGCCTCTGTATGTGGCCAGGCTGTGTAAAAGTCTCAAACATGTGGTATCGCCATACTCAGGAGGAGTAGCAGAATGCATTTTGGGGTGTAATTTTTGCTATGTACATATTATGTGTTAGAAATATCTTATAAATTGACAACTTTGTGTAAAAAAAATGCATTTTCATTTTTTCTCCACATTTTCCAAAACCTTCTGGAAAAAAATGAACCGTTCAAAAGACTCATAATGCTTCATAGATTATACGTTGGGGTGTGTGCTTTCCAAAATGGGGTCATTTTGTGGAAAATTCTATTGTCCTGGTGCTCCAGGGCCTTCAAAATTGTAATAGGTGGTTGAGAAAGGATATGTGCGATTTATGCCTGTAGAACGCCTGAAAGTGCTACTTCAATGTTGGGCCTCTGTATATGGCCAGGCTGTGTAAAAGTCTCACACATGTGGTATCGCTATACTCAGGAGGAGTAGCAGAATGCATTTTGGGGTGTCATTTTTGCTATGTATATGCTATGCGTTAGAAATATCTTATAAATGGACAACTTTGTGTAAAAAAAATGCATTTTCATTTTTTCTCCACATTTTCCAAAACCTTCTGGAAAAAAATGAACCGTTCAAAAGACTCATAATGCTTCATAGATTATACTTTGGGGTGTGTGCTTTCCAAAATGGGGTCATTTTGTGGAAAATTCCATTGTCCTGGTGCTCCAGGGCCTTCAAAATTGTAATAGGTGGTTGAGAAAGGATATGTGCGATTTATGCTTGTAGAACGCCTGAAAGTGCTACTTCAATGTTGGGCCTCTGTATGTAGCCAGGCTGTGTAAAAGTCTCACACATGTGGTATCGCTACACTCAGGAGGAGTAGCAGAATGTATTTTGGGGTGTAGTTGCAATTATGCATATGCTGTGTGAGAGAAAAAAACTGTTAATATGACCAGTTTGTGTAAAAAAAAAAAAAAAAAAATTAAATTTTCCCAAGAATTGCGGGAAAAAAATACAACTTAAAAAAACTCACCACGCCTCTTAGTAAATACCTTGGACTGTCTACTTTCCAAAAAGGGGTAATTTTGGGGTATTTGTACTTTCCTCGCTTGTTAGTGTCTCAAGAAATGAGATATCCCTTCAGTACATCAGGCGTGATCAGATGTGATAAATTTTCAGTGATTGCCACCATAGTTTGTAGACTCTATAACTTTCACAAAGACCAAATAATATATAGAGATGTACAGAACTATTCGCCGGCGAACAGTTCCCGGCGAACATAGCTTGTTCGCGTTCGCCGCGGCCGGCGAACATATGCGATGTTCGGTCCGCCCCCTATTCATTATCATTGAGCAAACTTTGACCCTGTACCTCACAGTCAGCAGACACATTCCAGCCAATCAGCAGCATACCCTCCCTCCCAGACCCTCCCACCTCCTGGACAGCATCCATTTTAGATTCATTCTCAAGCTGCAGTCTTAGCGAGAGGAGGGACAGTTTAGCTGCTGCTTATTTTATAGGGAAAGCTAGGCTAGGCAAGTGTATTCAGTGTTCACTCCACTCCTGAAAGACTCATCTGATCTCTGCTGTAAGCACAGCGTCCTGACAGCACCCCAAAAAGCCCTTTTTAGGGCTGGTAAAACACCAGTCTGCTTTTTTTTTTTTCCTGGACAGCATCTATTTTAGATTCAGTCTGAACTTAAGCTACAGTGTTAGCCAGAGGAGGGACAGTTTAGCTGCTGCTGATTTTATAGGGAAAGCTAGGCTAGGCAAGTATATTCAGTGTTCACTCCACTCCTGAAAGACTCATCTGATCTCTGCTGTAAGCACAGCGTCCTGACAGCACCCCAAAAAGCCATTTTTAGGGCTGGTAAAACACCAGTCTGCTTTTTTTTTTTTCCTGGACAGCATCTATTTTAGATTCAGTCTGAACTTAAGCTACAGTGTTAGCCAGAGGAGGGACAGTTTAGCTGCTGCTGATTTTATAGGGAAAGCTATAGGCCAGTGTATTCAGTGTTCACTCCACTCCTGAAAGACTCATCTGATCTCTGCTGTAAGCACAGCGTCCTGACAGCACCCCAAAAAGCCCTTTTTAGGGCTGGTAAAACACCAGTCTGCTTTTTTGTTTTTTCCTGGACAGCATCTATTTTAGATTCAGTCTGTACTTAAGCTGCAGTGTTAGCCAGAGGAGGGACAGTTTAGCTGCTGCTGATTTTATAGGGAAAGCTAGGCTAGGCCAGTGTATTCAGTGTTCACTCCACTCCTGAAAGACTCATCTGATCTGTGCTGTAAGCACAGCGTCCTGACAGCACCCCAAAAAGCCCTTTTTAGGGCTGGTAAAACACCAGTCTGCTTGTTTTTTTTTCTGGACAGCATCTATTTTAGATTCAGTCTGAACTTAAGCTACAGTGTTAGCCAGAGGAGGGTCAGTTTAGCTGCTGCTGATTTTATAGGGAAAGCTAGGCTAGGCCAGTGTATTCAGTGTTCACTCCACTCCTGAAAGACTCATCTGATCTCTGCTGTAAGCACAGCGTCCTGACAGCACCCCAAAAAGCCCTTTTTAGGGCTGGTAAAACACCAGTCTGCTTTTTTGTTTTTTCCTGGACAGCATCTATTTTAGATTCAGTCTGTACTTAAGCTGCAGTGTTAGCCAGAGGAGGGACAGTTTAGCTGCTGCTGATTTTATAGGGAAAGCTATAGGCAAGTGTATTCAGTGTTCACTCCACTCCTGAAAGACTCATCTGATCTCTGCTGTAAGCACAGCGTCCTGACAGCACCCCAAAAAGCCCTTTTTAGGGCTGGTAAAACACCAGTCTGCTTTTTTTTTTTTTCCTGGACAGCATCTATTTTAGATTCAGTCTGTACTTAAGCTGCAGTGTTAGCCAGAGGAGGGACAGTTTAGCTGCTGCTGATTTTATAGGGAAAGCTATAGGCAAGTGTATTCAGTGTTCACTCCACTCCTGAAAGACTCATCTGATCTCTGCTGTAAGCACAGCGTCCTGACAGCACCCCAAAAAGCCCTTTTTAGGGCTGGTAAAACACCAGTCTGCTTGTTTTTTTTCCCCGGCACAGTAGCTTACATAAAAAAAACCACAACAGTTTTGACTGCAGTAGATGAGCAGTCAGTTGCCTGCCAGCGTGTGTGTCAGACCTACAGTGTCTACTGTGCCAACTTCTGCCAGTGCACAGTGCCACTCATATCTGGTGTCACAGTAGCTTGCACGCATAGTACAACTAAACTAATCTAAAAAAAATGACAGGCAGAGGCAGGCCACCCCGCAGGGGCTGTCGTGGTCGTGGTGCTGTGATTCCCTTTGGCCCAAGAATAATGCCCAGTGTTCAGGGGCCACGTACCCTGAACTCGAAAAGTTCTGAGGACATAGTTGACTGGCTAACACAGGACAGCCAATCTTCTACAGCTTCCGCTCGGAACCTTGACGCACCATCCTTCTCCAGCTCAGCTTTGGGCACCTCTCAAGTTCCCACTCGCCCGCCTGCCGCCACCACCAACACTAGCACCACAGTTGCTTCACTTGATCTGTCAGAGGAGTTATTTACACATGAGTTGGAAGAAATGAGTGATGCGCGAACATTATTGCCAGAGGATGTAGATAAAAGGGATATGTCTCAGTCAGGCAGCATTACACACATGGATGTACGGTGTGATGATGATGATGTTGTACCCGCTGCTGCTTCCTTTGCTGAGTTGTCAGATACAAGTGAAGCGGTTGATGATGACGATGTGGATGTCACGTGGGTGCCCGCTCGAAGAGAAGAAGAACAGGGGGAAAGTTCAGATGGGGAGACAGAGAGGAGGAGGAGACGAGTTGGAAGGAGGGGTAGGTCGTCGCAAGGAGCTAGTGGCACAGTCAGACAGCATGTATCGGCACCCGGGGTCAGCCAGACAGCACGCCAATCAACGCATGCTGTTGCCACCACCAGAATGCCGCCATTGCAAAGCTCAGCAGTGTGGCATTTTTTTTGTGTGTCTGCCTCTGATAACAGCGATGCCATTTGCAACCTGTGCCAAAAGAAACTGAGTCGTGGGAAATCCAACACCCACCTAGGTACAACTGCTTTGCGAAGGCACATGATCTCACATCACAAACGCCTATGGGATCAACACATGATGACGAGTACAAGCAGCACACAAGCTCAAAGCCACCATCCTCCTCCTGGTCCAGCATCTTCAGCCACGTCAACCACTGCTGTCCTCCTTGCCCCCTCTCAACCATCTGACACTACGTCTCTCGCCTTGAGCAGTTCCTGCTCATCTGCCCACAGTCAGGTGTCTGTCAAGGACATGTTTGAGCGTAAGAAGCCAATGTCACAGAGTCACCCCCTTGCCCGGCGTCTGACAGCTGGCTTGTCGGAACTCTTAGCCCGCCAGCTTTTACCATACAAGCTGGTGGAGTCTGAGGCCTTCAAAAAATTTGTAGCTATTGGGACACCGCAGTGGAAGGTACCCGGCCGAAATTTCTTTTCACAAAAGGCAATCCCCAACCTGTACTCTATTGTGCAAAAGGAAGTCATGGCATGTCTGGCACACAGTGTTGGGGCAAGGGTCCATCTGACCACTGATACCTGGTCTGCAAAGCACGGTCAGGGCAGGTATATCACCTACACTGCTCATTGGGTAAACCTGCTGACGGCTGCCAAGCATGTAATGCGTGGCTCTGCAGAGGAGTTGGTGGTGACACCACCACGACTTGCAGGCAGGCCTGCTGTCACCTCCTCTACTCCTCCTACTCCATCCTCTTCGATAACCTCCTCGGCTGAGTCCTCTTCTGCTGCTGCGTCTTGCATCAACAGCACCCCCCCAGCTCCCCAGGGGCTATTCCACATCCCGGATACGACAGTGTCACGCTGTCTTGGGGTTGACTTGCCTGAAAGCAGAGAGTCACACCGGACCAGCACTCCTGTCCGCCCTGAACGCACAGGTGGATCAGTGGCTGACTCCGCACCAACTGGAGATCGGCAAAGTGGTGTGTGACAACGGAAGCAATTTGTTGGCGGCATTGAATTTGGGCAAGTTGACACATGTGCCGTGCATGGCACATGTGTTAAATCTGATTGTACAACGCTTTGTGCATAAGTACCCAGACTTACAGGATGTCCTCAAGCAGGCCAGGAAGGTGTGTGGCCATTTCAGGCGTTCCTACACAGCCATGGCGCACTTTTCAGATATCCAGCGGCGAAACAACATGCCAGTGAGGCGCTTGATTTGCGACAGCCCGACACGTTGGAATTCAACACTCCTAATGTTCGACCGCCTGCTCCAACAAGAAAAAGCCGTCAACGAGTATTTGTATGACCGGGGTGCTAGGACAGCCTCTGCGCAGCTGGGAATTTTTTTGCCACGTTACTGGACGCTCATGCGCAATGCCTGTAGGCTCATGCGTCCTTTTGAGGAGGTGACAAACCTAGTCAGTCGCACTGAAGGCACCATCAGCGACATCATCCCATTTGTTTTCTTCCTGGAGCGTGCCCTGCGAAGAGTGCTGGATCAGGCCGTAGATGAGCGTGAAGAGGAAGAGTTGTGGTCACCATCACCACCACCAGAAACAGCCTTATCAGCATCGCTTGCTGGACCTGCGGCAACGCTGGAAGAGGAGTCTGAGGCAGAGGAGTCAGAGGAGGAATGTGGCTTTGAGGAGGAGGAGGAAGACCAACCACAGCAGGCATCCCAGGGTGCTCGTTGTCACCTATCTGGTACCCGTGGTGTTGTACGTGGCTGGGGGGAAGAACAGACCTTCAGTGAGATCAGTGAGGACGAGGAACAGGACATGAGTAGCTCGGCATCCAACCTTGTGCAAATGGGGTCTTTCATGCTGTCGTGCCTGTTGAGGGACCCTCGTATAAAAAGGCTGAAGGAGAACGACCTGTATTGGGTGGCCACGCTACTAGACCCCCGGTATAAGCAGAAAGTGCCAGAAATGTTACCGAATTACAGGAAGACGGAAAGGATGCAGCAGTTCCAAAATAAATTAAAAAGTATGCTTTACACAGCGTATAAGGGTGATGTCACAGCACAACGGGAATCTAACAGGGGAAGAGGTGAAAGTAATCCTCCTCCTACCACGACCATGCCGGCAAGGACAGGACGCTTTACAGACGTATTGTTGATGGAGGACATGCGGAGCTTTTTAAGTCCTACGCATCGCCACAGCCCTTCGGGGTCCACCCTCAGAGAACGACTCGACCGACAGGTAGCAGACTACCTCGCCTTAACTGCAGATATCGACACACTGAGGAGCGACGAACCCCTTGACTACTGGGTGTGCAGGCTTGACCTGTGGCCTGAGCTATCCCAATTTGCGATAGAACATCTGGCCTGCCCCGCTTCAAGTGTCCTTTCAGAAAGGACCTTCAGTGCAGCAGGAGGTATTGTCACTGAGAAGAGAAGTCGCCTAGGTCAAAAAAGTCTAGATTACCTCACCTTTATTAAGATGAATGAGGCATGGATCCCGAAGGGACTGACAGTGGGCGATAAATTTGACTAAAAAAGGCCTGATGAGATGAGCTGCCTTGGGCTAAAAATGGTCCACAAGCCACAATGTTTTAGGGCACTTTCTGCCTGAAAAACATAATTTTTTCTGGCTGCTGCTACAGCAGCGGCTGCAACAATACCTAATTTTACAGGCATGTGTACATGCCTAATTTTTCTGGCCTCTGGTGCTGCAAAAAAAACAAACAAAAAAACACATACCTGTGTCAATTCCCCTTCGTGATCGTTACCTTGTTGTGGTGAAGGGGCTTGCGTATCACAATGAAGCGACCACCTCTATGAGTGTGTTGGCAATGGCGTTGTTGGCACACCCCAGATGGTAAGGTCGTTGCTTCATTGTGAACAGACCAAAAGCGATCGGCTTGATAATTTTGCATAGAAAAAACATAAATTTTCTTTGTGATCATCTAAGGTGATCATTAAAGCCTTGCGGTTGTGCAAATGGACTGTTTGCAGTTGTTTGCGGTGCGTTAAACGGGGAGTTTGGTCTGTCCGAGTTTGGTCTGTCACTGTGAAGCGGGCGTAACCCTTACACTACCTGATCGATACAACATCATACCTGATGTTTTAAAGCACGTTATTCCAAACACATTAGGAATGTTAGGTGATTTATGCCCTTTATGGATTAAAACCTGACTCTGCGTCAACTACGTAATTTTCCATGGGAGTTTTGCCATGGATCCCCCTCCGGCATGCCACAGTCCAGGTGTTAGTCCCCTTGAAACAACTTTTCCATCACTATTGTGGCCAGAAAGAGTCCCTGTGGGTTTTAAAATTCACCTGCCTATTGAAGTCTATGGCGGTTCGCCGGGTTCGCCCGTTCGCGAACATTTGCGGCAGTTCGCGTTCGCCGTTCGCGAACGGAAAATTTTATGTTCGCGACATCACTAATAATATACACTAATTTGGGTTCATTTTACCAAAGATATGTAGCAGTATACATTTTGGCACAAATTTATGAAGAAAAATTACTTATTTGCAAAATTTTACAATAGAAACTAAAAAAAAGTGTTTTTTTTTTAAAAAAATTGCTGTTTTTTTGCTTATATCGCAAAAAATAAAAAACCCAGTGGCGATTAAATACCACCAAAAGAAAGCTCTATTTGTGAGAAGAAAATGATAAAAATTTTGTTTGGATACAGTGTAGCATGACTAAGTAATTGTCGTTCAAAGTGTGAGAGTACTGAAAGCTGAAAATTGGTCTGGGCGGGAAGGTGCATAAGTGCATGGTATTGAAGTGGTTAAGGATAATATTGAGTACCATCATGTGTTATATATTCTCAAAAACATATGTTTTATCTTCTAGACATGTTCTATGTGCATCCACTCCTGAGGAAGTGAGCGGTGACTCACGAAACACATTGAGCAATTCTCATTCAAAGTGTGACAGCGCTGAAAATTGGCCTGGGCAGGAAGGGGGTAAAAGTGCCCAGTAGGCAAGTGGTTAAAGTGATATAAAACCCAAATATTAATATTTTGCAGCTTAGTAATGACTTAGCAATGTGTTTGAATAACTTATTTTTTAGGCCTTTTTCCCCCCTCTGTTTTCACCTGGTGGTCTGGCAAGTAACACCTCCTGTATTAGAGTGCCCCCACTTTGGATGAAGGCGCATAGGGGTCACCCTTGGACAGCAACATTGTCAGTCTAGGAGAGAGTGTTAGGTGCACTAGCAGATTTATATACACTAACAAACTGAAGCCAGACTCCAGCAAACACTTTATAAGCAGTTAAAGTAAACTGTTTTTCCCTTTTGGGGTAAAGGTTTTACATACCGTAAATAAAAGCTGACCATTGTAAACACCTCTGCCAGTGTTAAATGGTTGTCTCAACCCTGTAACATACATTCTGCTGGAGAGCTTGTTCTTTTGAAAAAGAACAGATTTACTGGCCGGATTACCAGTTGAAAATACAAGAATAGCTCAATCTCAGTATTTGCCGACGACACAAAAATAAGTAGAATAATAACAATAACATCACGGCAGGATGTACAGGTAGAAACCTTTCAAGAAGGCCTCAATAAATATATGGGGTGGGCAAGTAGATGCCAAACGAGGTTTAACATTGAAAAAGTAATGCACTTGGGGGTTAAAAATATAGGTTACTTACAAGGGGGGAAGCTCTGGGGGATTCCAGGATGGAGAAGGATCTGGAGGTCCTAGGAGATGACAGACTAAGCAATAGCATGCAGGGTCAAGCTGCGGCAAGCAAAGCCAGCAGAATATCAGCATGTATTAAAAAGGGAATTTACCGGCTGATGGCACGTTCTTTCATTTAATGTGGGAGTGTGCTCCGATCAGGCAGTTCTGGTCGGAGGTCACGGCCTTCATTAGTTCATTGACACAATTACCTAATGTATGTAATCCTCTAAGGCAGTGGTCCCCAACCTTTTTGGCACCAAGGACCGGTTTTGTGGAAGAATATTTTTCCAAGGCCCGGTAGTAGGGGGGGACGAATCACGATGTGTGGGTCGGTTCACACTGTTGCGGTGTGGGAACCCTGCGAATCCACTGCGCATCGCAGGTTTGCCGGTGGTAGTTCACATTGCCCTATGTGAACTGCTGGGAGTGTCAGTTAAAAGTTAACGACACCCCCAAATCAGTTTGTATATCGCAGTGCGATCTGCAAACTCTGACAGGAATCGGATCGCATGGGTGTGAACACCCATGCGATCCGATTCTGCTGCGGACAAAAAAAATGGTCCTGTGCGAGTTTGATGCGATTTCAGCCATACGATTTGTATGGCTGAAATCTCACCGCACAGAGATCGCATGTGATGTGCACTGCAGTGCGGTGCGAATCACATCCGAACTCTGACATTGCTGCAGTGTGAACCGGCCCTAAATGTCCCAGTGTAAAAATATTATTAAATGTCCCAGTATAAAAAAAAATATTTAATGATTTTTTTATACTGGGACATTTAATCATTTTTTTATACTGGGACATTTAATAATTTTTTTTATACTGGGACATTTAATGTCCCAGTATAAAAAAAATCATCATTAAATGTCCCAGTATAAAAAAAAATCATCATTAAATGTCCCAGTAAAAAAAATATACAAGTCCCTCTGCAGTGCCCACTGTACTTACAGTCTCAGCACAGGAAAGTGAGGGGGAGCCGTTAGAGATTGCGGGAATGCTTTGAGCCGGTACATAGCGAGGGTGGGCGGAGAGATGAGGTAATTCTCTCTCTCTCTCACTCATTGGCCGGCCGTGCCTCTGTGTAGCGTAGCGTAGCCTTGCAGCGCCGTATGTTAGGGCGGGTCAGCGGCGCGCCTCTGTGTAGCGCAGAGAGATGGTGTCATCTCTCTGCTCGGGCAGCTGCATCGCTGACGGTCTCCTCCATGGCCCGGCTATAGCAGCGGTATGGCACGGACAGTGTCATTTGCGTTGCGGCCCGGCTAGAGAGGCGGTACGGCCCGGCTTTGGGCCGCGGACCGGGGGTTGACGACCTCTGCTCTAAGGTGTTTAATGGGCTATATTGATGATGATAGTATATCTGAGAATACACGAACATTTCTGAGAATAGTATTGTTTTATGCTAAGAAAGCAATAACCTTCCATTGGAAGTCTCCATCCTTACCCACTATTGCCTTCTGGCTCACAAATATTAACCATGCTGTATCATTATACAAACTGACATATGAGGCTAGAGGGTGTCCAAAAAAATTCAGGAAGGTTTGGGGCTACTGGGTTGATTCTGAGAGCACTGTCTCTCCTGCTCCTTAAATGTGACTGAATATTGTCTTCCTGATATATGCAAATTGTTTACCAGCTTTCTAAAATACTTTTTTTGCACTGTACTGGATTGGGCGATGTTCGCTCCACGAGTATCTGTTTGTTGTCTATTGTATGTCTTGTTTTGAAAAAAAAAAACCGTAATAAAAAATTTACCTTTTAAAAAAAAAAAAAGGGGAATTTACTCCAGAGATAAAACGATAATACTACCACTTTATAAAACTTTGGTTCGGCCACGTCTGGAGTATTCCATCCAGTTCTTGTCACCAGTCCTCAGAAGGGATGTGCTGGAACTGGAGAGAGTTCAGAGAAGGGCAATACAATTAATAAGAGGGCTGAAGGACCTCAAATACGTGGAACGACAAGTGCTAAATTTATTCTCCCTGGAGAAGAGACGCTTGAGAGGAGATATGATAGTGATATATAAATATCTTAATGGTGATCCCAGCATAGGAATAAAACTATTCAGTCTCAGGGAGTGTTAGGCCCCTTTCACCCGAGGCAGATCCGCTGGACAGACTCGGCTAGCTCAGCGGGTGATCTCTCCGTTGATCCCCACTGACCTGGCGGATGACAGGTCTGTCTCTGCTCACTGTGCAGGGAAAGACCTGTCAGAGCCCCACTGTTCTCTATGGGGAGATCGGATGAAAACGGAATGTCCGTTTTCATCCAATCCCATCTGGTGGTTGGATGGCGAACATATCACTATTAGTCTGTTTTGAGCGAAACTTGGCAGATTGGATGGCAGGCGGGTGTCAGCAGACACATCTCTGCTGACATCCGCCTGCCCATAGAAGTTAATGGGTGGCCCACTCGGATCCGCCTGAAAAACGGACAGGCGGATCCGAGCGGCCGATCATGTGAAAGGGGCCTAAGAGGACACAGGGCCACACAATGAGATTGGAAGAGAAGCAGTTTAGCCTTAAAAGAGAAGTATGGGTTGTTTTGATTTTTTATCCATAGTTACCTAGGTGGATGCAGCATTGGTTTGATGCTGCATCTGTCCCCCGGCGCCTCTAACACTAAGAACTGAGCGATTGAACACTGCCGATTGCTTGGTTCTCACAGCTCTCTTAGTAGAGAGCTAGTGACTGTCAGTCACAGCTCTTTGCTCTGCCCTCTCCTTGCTTACTGGAGCGCTGGGCTGTGGAGGGGGCGGGAGCGGCCATGCTCAGGCTCTCACGGCTCACTGAGAGGCTGAGCCCGGGTGTCGGTCCAGGGATCTGAGTGGATCCCGACTCTTTGGTCGTGATAACACCGAGCCTGGACTGACTCTGTGACGTCAGCAGAGAGCGGGCTGAAAACGGGTCACAGGAGTGCAAAACAAACTGCACTCCTGTGATCCATAGAAGTACAGCCAAACAAGCTTTGGCTGTACTTCTTCCTTAACCACTTCAATACCATGCACTTATACAGCTTCCTGCCCAAGCCAATTTTGAGCTTTCAGCACTGTCGCAATTTGAATGACAATTGCGCGGTCATGCTACACTGTACCCAAACAAATTTTTTATCATTTTGTTCCCACAAATAGAGCTTTCTTTCGGTGGTATTTGATCGCCTCTGCGATTTTAATTTTTTGCACAACAAATAAAAAAAGAGCGAAAATTTTTAAAAAAACTAAGTTTTTCTTTGTTTCTGTTAATTTTTTTGTAAACAAGTACCTTTTCTACTTCAATGACGGGCACTGATAAGGTGGCACTGAAGGGCACTGATAAGGCGACACTGATGGGCACCGATGAGGTGGCACTAATAAGGTGGCACTGATGAGGTGGCACTGATGGGCACTGATGATGGGCACTGATAGGCGGCACTGATGGGCACTGATATGTGGCACTGGTATGCGGCACTGATGGGCACTCATAGGTGGCATTGATTGGCACTCATAGGCGGCACTGATTGGCACTCATAGGCGGCACTGATGGGCACTCATGGGCGGCACTGATGGGCACTTATGGGTGGCACTGATAGGTGGCATGGACGGGCACTGATAGGTGGGCACAGATTGGCACAGATGGGCACTGATAGGTGGCACTGATGGACACTAGTAGGTGGCATTGGTGGCACTGGTGCCCAGCAATGCCAGCCACCACACATTGTGAAAGTGCCAGTCAGTGCCCATTTGTGGGCACTGATTGGCATATTTTTTTTTTTGTTTTTATTTTATTTTATTTATTTATTTTTACTACATGTGGATGGCCATGGGGGCCATCCACATGATTTGGGCTTCCCTGGTGGTCCTGGGGGGCTTCCCTGGTGGTCTAGTGTGGGTATCCGAGGGGGGGCTGCGCTGATAAACAATCAGCGCGAACCCCCCCTGTCAGGAGAGCCGCCGATCGGCTCTCCTCTACTCGCGTCTGTCAGACGCGAGTGAGGAAGAGCCGATCAACGGCTCTTCCTGTTTACATTGTGATCAGCCGTGATTCGACATGGCTGATCACGTGGTAAAAAGCCTCCGACGGAGGCTTCTTACCGAGATCAGTGTAGCGGTGGGTCAGACTGACCCACCGCTCCACCGATCGCCGCGATGCGGGCCCCCCCGGGCGTGCGGCGGCTGTTATCCCGCAGGATGTCATATGACGTCCAGGGTGGATAACAGAACCACTTCGCGGACGTCAATCTGCTATTGACTGGGCGGGAAGTGGTTAAGCTGCGTAGAAGGATTTTCACTGTCAGGGTGATAAGGGTGTGGAACTCTCTTCCACAATCGGTGGTGTCAGCAGGAAGTATTAATAGCTTCAAAGGACCCTTGGACGTGCATCTTATCTAACACAAAATACAGGGATATGGGAAATAGGGATGAGCTTCGAGTTTGAGTCGAACCCATGTTCGACTCGAACATCGGCTGTTCGATCGTTCGCCGAATTTCGAACATTATGAGCCGTTCGTGCCAAATTCAAGTCGCGCATCACGGCCCATAATTCACTGCGGCATCGCAGTGCATTGCTGGCTGATGATTGGCCAAGCATGCACTATGACCCGCATGCTTTGGCCAATCACAGGGGGTTTAGTACACGCCCCACACTATATAAGGCCGCCTCCGTGGTGGCCTTGTGTACTGTGTTGGGATGGTTAAAGACAGATACTTTGTGCTTTGCATAGCGTTCACCTAAAGCTTACCTGAATACAATTGCTGGTGTTCTCATACAAATACAGGCAGTGACCTCCTGTTTTTTGTTTTAGTGTTCTTTGCACAGTGTGCACCTAATGCTTACCTTAATACAATTGTCGGGGTTCTCATACAAATACAGGCAGTGAGGCAGTGACCTCCTGTTTTTTGTTTTAGTGTTCTTTGCACAGTGTGCACCTAATGCTTACCTTAATACAATTGTTGGGGTTCTCATACAAATACAGGCAGTGAGGCAGGGACCTCCTGTATTTTTTTTTTGTATTCTTTGCACAGTGTGCACCTTAAGCTTACCTGAATACAAATACAAATACCCAAAGGTAATCCATATTGCAGGGACCAGACATTACATTAAAGCCGCAAGCAGTTTTAAATGACTTTTTTCCCCCTTTAGAAATGTCATTTTGTGCAGGGACAGTTCTAAACACGGGAAACACGTGCCACTTCACAGGCATACTTTAGACACCCCCCAGGTACGATATTTAAAGGAATATTTCACTTTTTTTTCTCCACTTTAAGCATCTATAAAATCACTGCTCCCGAAAAAACTGCAGTTTTTAAAACTTATTTTTGCATTGATACATGTCCCCTGGGGCAGAACCCGGGTCCCCAAACCCTTTTTAGGACAATAACATGCATATTAGCCGTTATAATTAGCACTTTTGATTTCGAACGTTCGCATCCATTGTATTTAATAGGGTTCTAAAGTTCGCGCAAGCTTTCGGTCCGTTCGCAGGTTCTGGTGCGAACCGAACAGGGGGGTGTTCGGCTCATCCCTAATGGGAAATAATTATCTACATGAACACACACGAACACAGGTTGAACTGGATGGACTATTGTCTTTATTCAGCCTTACCAACTATGTAACTATGTAAGAAAGAAAGCCTAAAAAAGAAAATTAATACAGGTAGCTTACCTAAAGCTGGCCATATATTATACATTTTTCTTATTGAATTTCCTTTAGATTTACCTTCAACTATGTAGGAGGGCCTGCCTGATTGCATACACATTTAAAATATTTAGGTCTGGCCTCAGATTATATGAGTTTGGTAAATCTAAAGGAAAATTGTACAAGAAAAATAGTATCATGTATTGCCAGCTTAAAGCGGAGCTCCGCCGAAAAAAAAAAATATTAAAAGCCAGCAGCTACAAATACTGCAGCTGCTGACTTTTAATATTAGGACACTTACCTGTCCTGGAGTCCAGCGACGTCGGCAGCAGAAGACGAGCAATCGCTCTTCACTCTGCTGCCCCCACCGCCATCCTCGGTGAGGGAACCAGGAAATTAAGCCTTGCGGCAGCACTGCGCGGTTCCCTACGGCCCATGCGCGAGTCGCGCTGCGGCCTTCTGACTGTTCCCCCTGTGTTCTGGGAGCCGAGTGTCTCCCAGAACACTACAGGTATTCTGCGGGAAGTAACGCGCTTCCCGCAGATTTCCCGCACAGAGGACTCCCGGAAATGGGTGCAAATACCCGTCTTAGAAAGGTATCTGCACCCCCCCTTCCCCCTGAAAGGTGTCAATTGTGACACCGGAGGGGGGGAGGGTTCCGATGAACAGAAGTTCCACTTTAGGGTGGAGCTCCGCTTTAAGAATTGGTAAGCTGCAATATAATAAATGTTTGCTTTTGGGTTTATGAGGGCTTCAATAACACTATAAATAACCTATTATTACAGAGTAATGGAAAAATCTGAGCAATGAATACAGTTCTCATATGAATGGAACTGTAGTAAAAGTTTCGCCATTTTGTCAAAGACCAAGGCATAGATGTTGATAGTTCCATAAAAGGAGACAATACTGGCACACATCTCCAGCCGCTGTAAACTAGTACTTGATCGTCTGCCCAAGCTTCTTTTGTTCCTTCCTGTTGTCACAATAACTGCTCTTCCTCCTCCAACTTTGATCTGATTGGTGAGCGATGTAGTGAGGAGGAGATATGCTGCTGTCATCCTGTCCACTCTTCCTCCACCCCCTTTGCTCCGATTGGTGAGAGATGTAGTGAGGCGGAGCTATACTGTTGTCATCTTGTCCGCTCTTCCTCCTCCCCCTTTTCTCCGATTGGTGATTGATGTTGCGAGGCGGAGCTATGCTGCTGTCATCCTGTCTGCTTTTCCTCCTCCCCCTTTGCTCCGATTGGTGAGTGATGTAAGTGAGGCGGTGGAGCTATGCTACTGTCATTCTGTCTGCTTTTCCTCCTCCCCCTTTTGCTCCGATTGGTGAGTGATGTAAGTGAGGCGGTGGAGCTATGCTACTGTCATTCTGTCTGCTTTTCCTCCTCCCCCTTTTGCTCCGATTGGCGCGACACGCTGTGAGGCGGAGCTATACTACCGTCATTCTTCCTGAGCAGTAGCAGCAAATGTTCGGTGTATTGAGAAGAAGATAACAGTGGCATGGCCAGGTACGATGTCATCGTCTGTATGAATGAGGGGGAAGGGGTGTGTTTATTTACTGGAGAATAATAAACAAGCATTATTCAGTGCTGATAAGACAGGTCACATCACCTATAATATGACTTTTCTGTAGAAGGAGAAGGGTACACTGATGTGACTCACAAGGAATGTTTGATGACAGCTTTGTGTTAGGTTATGCAGGATAATGTGCATGTCTTATACTGACAAATCACGTTCTAAACGGACACCGGTAGCTGTAATCCAATTATACTCTGAGATGAGTGTTTACATCTATGACAAAAACAATGGCAGTTCTGTATGATCTGTGCAAGCCATACAAATCCCACAGTGATCATATTGTTAATGATAAATACTGTATACAATGTAAGCTACTTATTACAAACTGGGTGCAGTATGCATACATCAGCTGTCTATCTAAACTCAAGGACAAGAAATGATGAGTATTTCAGATTACCAGTCCTTAATAGTACATTTGGTGGCTGCATTAGTTTTATTTTTTTTTCACACTTTGTCTTTATGTTAACCTTGTGAGCCTGCCATTTACACATTTACTGTCCCAGGGTGACAAACGTACTAAGAGTGTTGTCAACCTTGGACAGGGAGTGTTGTTAGGACTACATAATGCTTTGTTAGGAGTACATGACACTTCCCTCATAACAGGGGGATGCGTTTTGTAGTCCACAGAGATAGCAGGAGATGATGCTAACTGATAACAGTCCAAAAGCAGAGAGTACAGAAAGATATCAGCTCACAAGAGTCTTTCAATGGCATATATAATAAACCAAAAACTAGCCAATAAGAGAAAATGTGTTTAACCACCTGCCTATCGGGCACGAAAACCCTTTTCCTGCCCAAGGCATTTTTCAGCTTTCAGCGCTGTCACATTTTGAATGACAATTAAGCGGTCGTGCGAAGTGGCTCCCAAACGAAATTTGCGTCCTTTTTTCCCCACAAATAGAGCTTTCTTTTGGTGGTATTTGATCACCTCTGGGGTTTTTATTTTTTGCGCTATAAACAAAAGAAGAGCGTCAAGTTTAAAAAAACAAAAAAACAAAAAAAAAACACAATATTTTTTACTTTTTGCTATAATAAATATCCATTTAAAAAAAAAAAATCTGAAAATTTTCCTCAGTTTAGGCCGATACGTATTCGTCTACATATTTTTGGTAAAAAAAAAAAAAAAAAAAAAAAAATCGCAATAAGCGTATATTTATTGGTTTGCGCAAAAGTTATAGCATCTACAAAATAGGGGATAGATTTATGATTTTTTTTTTTTTTTACTAGCAATTGCGGCGATCTGCGATTTTTATTGTGACTGCGATATTGCAGCGGACACTTCGGACACATTTTTGGGACCATTCACATTTATACAGCGATCCCTGCTATAAAAATGCATTGATTACTGTATAAATGTGACTGGCAGGGAAGGGGTTAACACTAGGGGGCGAGGAAGGGGTTAAATGTGTTTCCTAGATGTGTTCTAACTGTGGGGGAAGGGGACTGACTGGGGGAGGTGACCGATGGTTGTCCCTATGTACAAGGGACACACCATCGGTCTCCTCTCCCTCACAGGACATGGATCTGTGTGTTTACACACACAGATCCACTGTCCTGCTCGGTTACTGGGCAATCGCGGGTGCGGCCGCCGGGCACGCGCATCGAGTCCCCAGCGACGTGGCGCGCGCGCACCCCCTAGCTGCTTTTAAAGCCGCAACGTCATATGACGTTCTGTGAGAACAAGAGAGTCTTCCGCCTGCCGTCATTTGACGGTGGGCGGTAGACAACTGGTTAAAGTGGTTGTAAAGACAGAAGGTTTTTTTTTTTTTATCTTCATGCATTCTATTCTTCTGTGTGTAGCATCCCCCTTCAGTCCCCCTAATACTTACCTGAGCCCCATCTCGATCCAGCGATGTCCACAAGTGCCTTGGACATCTAGGACTCTCCCTCCTGATTGGCTGAGCAGCACCACTGGCTCCCGCTGTTGTCAATCAAAGTCAGTTAGCCAATGAGAGAGAGGGGGCGGGACTGACCCACAGCTCCATGTCTGAATGGATACACGGAGCAGCAGCTTGGCTCGGGTGCCCACATAGCAAGCTTCTTGTTTTGGGGGCACTCAACAGGAGGGAGGGGCCAGGAGTGCCAGCTAGGGACCCAAAAAGAGGAGGATAGAGAGTGCTCTGTGCAAACCCACTGCACAGAGTAGGTAAGTATAACATGTTTGTTATCTTTATAGAAAAAAAAAAAAAAAAAGACTTTAAAGTTCACTTACACTTAAGCCCCCATTCACACCGGTTTGGCTTGTCATGCGATTTGACAGTTCCAAATAGCATGAGAAAGTAGCACTCCATTGCCGGCAATGGAACCGTTCAAGTCGCAGCCATTATGAAAAAAGGTTCCCGCACGTCTTTTTACCGATTTCATTGCGACTTGCGTAGACTTCTGTTAAATTAAGTCGTAAGCTGCAATGAAATCAGCAAAGTATGGAAGACAGGATCGTGTTTCTATATCCCAATTTTTTGTTACATTATGCCTGCTTGACATATATAAACATTAAAGTGTAGTTTTCATGCAGTAACGTTGGCTGGTAGTGAGTGAAGGTATGTATGCACTTGAGTCAGTGCTTCTGTGTTTTCTGTCTGATCTCAAGTGACCGCTTAGCCTATAATAGAAAAGGCTATGCTGGAAAGAAGGCAGCAGCAGGTCGGGATGACCTTTGTCACACATAATTTCTGTTGCTCAGTAAGGGGGCCGGTATTTTGGAAACCTTGGCTGGGAGTGCAAAGCCTAGAGGTGAACGATCCCTTGCTAGCTTTAGTAAACAAACTGTCCTTACCTTACTTGTTTTATCCATTTACATTGCGCACAACCTGTACCGCCAGCATCTTGCCCAACCTTTCAATTAAAACTGGCCAACAAAACCAAGACAAAAACACTTCATAGATCAAGTTACTTTTGGCATCAGTATTGAAAATGTGACATTGTATGAAATTGTAATGTTGTCAAGTTGTATTCTTACTAGAAAAAAGAAAAGCAAATTACAGTTGAACTCCAGGCAAATTTAAAGTGGAACTTTAGCCAGAAAATTAAGTTCTGCTAAATCACTTCCGACTGGCCCCTTTTACAGGTTTATCTATGTAAAACATTACAAATAAGTGCCTATACTGTTTATAATCCAGTATTACACTGTCTAACCCTGCTCTGCACATGCTCAGTTGCTCTCCATTTTTAGGCACTGCCTAGTTTGTAGAGGCCAATCTCCTGCAAGCCTTATAGCGGAATTAAACCCTCCTATCCTTTACAGCCGAAGCAGCGGCTTCTGTTTGATCTTCAACTGCCATGGTGCTGCACATGTGATCAGTTATGACACCAGCCATTTGACGGTTTGACAGTTTGGTTGAGGACACCAGCAAATATGACATTTAGAGCCCTTTCACACTGTGCCGCCCTAAGCGTCTGCGGTAAAACGCCGCTGTTTTTAGCGGCGCTTTACCGTCGGATTTGCGGCGCATTTCGGCCGCTAGTGGGGTGATTTTAACCCCCGCTAGCAGCCGGAAAAGGGTTAAAACCACCCGCAATGCGCCGCCACAGCGGTGTTTTGCCGGCGGTACGGCGGCGCTGCCCATTGATTCCAATGGGCAGGAACACATTAGGAGCGGTGAGTTCACCGCTCCAAAGAAGCTGCTGGCAGGACTTTTTCTGACGCCCTGCCAGCGCACCGCTTCAGTGTGAAAACCCGCGGGAATGGAGCAGCTGTTTTAGGGCAGTTTGCAGACGCTATTTTTAACGCTATAGCGCCTGTAAAAGCCCTCAGTGTGAAAGGGGTCTTAGCAATCCCGGCATTCCATGAATGGAACTGTTTTTTGAAACCGTTAAATCTATGGATTTAGTTCCACTTTATAATTTATTGCTGTTCAGGGGCTCTGGGCTTCAGCAAAATGTCAGCATCCAGCAAGAAGAAACAGGAGCAATGCTGGAGACAAATTTGCAGAATACACTAAGTTTGGTAACATGATTATTCATGTGGAATGTATGTTCCTTGATAAAAAACATTATATTCTAGCAAGCTGTTATGGGTAAAGTTCTGCTTTAATTTTAATTTTATTTTTAGTATTGGATAGAGTGGAGAGGGGTTGAACAACTGTCAGTTTTTTTTTGTTGCCGTCTGTGCCACGTAAGGTAGATTCATCCTTTTTATTTGTACTGGTGATCACAGAGAATGAAAGTGAAAGAAAATCCCAAATTTTGAGTTGTCACCAGAACAGGATTAAAGTGAAAATCTTCCAGTGGGGACACTAGTCCTGGTGACTACCGGAGTTCCCCCCCCCCCAACTTTGAAGGCATTTCCTCTCACTTCCTGCTATGGCTACAGGACAGGAAGTGAATGAAAGTCTAACTAAATGGGAAAGAGATGGCAAAAAAATTGACAGGAGTTATAACCCTCCCTGATGCCGCGTACACACGACCGTTTTTACGAGAAAAATGTAATTTTTTAAAATGGTCATTAAAAATGATCGTGTGTGGGCTTTCCAGCAGTTTTCCCGACGAGAAAAACGCAGAGAATCACGACGAGAAAAATTGGAACATGCTCCAATTTTTCACTTCGTTTTTTACATCATTGTTTTTCTCGTCATGAAAAACGTCCGCGTGAAGGCTTTAACGACGTGAAAAAAAATGCACATGCTCAGAATCAAGTATGAGACGGGAGCGCTCATTCTGGTAAAACTAGCGTTCGTAATGGAGATAGCACATTCGTCACGCTGTAACGGACTGAAAAGCACGAGGCTGAAAAGCGCGAATCGTCGCTCAACAAACTTTACTAACATGAAGGGTGGCGCCATCCGAATGGAACTTCCCCTTTATAGTGCCGTCGTACGTGTTGTACGTCACCGCGCTTTACTCGAACATTTTTTTCCACGATAGTGTGTAGGCAAGGCAGGCTTGAGAGGAAACACGAAAAATCACGTTGAGAAAAATGCAGTTTTTTGCAATGACATTAAAAACGGTCGTGTGTACACGGCATTAGGCTCTCTTTAAACTTGCGATAGGGGGGGGAAGGGGGGGGTTGGCAAAAATGCACGGTTGAGCTGTGTTTTTGCCATCCGCCAACTGCCACTCTTAAAGTGGTTGTAAACCCTCAAATATACCCAGTAAAATGACTGGCCTCAGGTGATACACAGAGATTAAACAAATCCTCTTACATGAGTTATACCTGTTTATCTGAAGCTCGGTCTTCTCTACAGCCATTCAAAGTGCTGAAATGTAAAGCTTTTCTCAATATTCAGAAAAAGGGGGCAGAGAGCTGAAATTACGCTCTCCAAATCTCACTGAGGAGAGCTCTGACAGCTAATTGGAGGAAAGGGACACGACCCCCTCCACATAGCACAGAGGAACAGAACTGAGGCTTTCAATCAGATGGAGCTCCTTCCCCTGTCATAATTTTTCTCTTGGTGTCAGGAAAACTTGTCAGAAGTGTTTTATTCTGATTGCAGGGGAACGAAGCAGCAGACAAAATTGACACTTAAGCCCCGTACACACGATCGGTTTGACTGATGAAAACCGTCCGATGGATGGTTTTCATCAGACCAACCGATCGTGTATGGTACCCATCGGTCTTTTTTCCATCGGTTGTAAAAAATAGAACTTGTTTTAAAATTTTCCGATGGATAAAAAACCGATGGGAATTTCCGATCGTCTATGGGCAAGTCCATCGGTTAAAAAACCCACGCATGCTTAGAATCAAGTCGACGCATGCTCAGAAGCATTAAAGTTCATTTTTCTCGGCTCATCGGAGTGTTTTACGTCACCGCGTTTGGAACGGTCGGTTTTTAGACTGATGGTGTGTGGCCAAGACTGATGAAAAACAGTTTCATCGGATTTCCGATGGACAAATCCATTGGACGAAAATCCATAGGTTATCCGATCGTGTGTATGGGGCTTTAGTGCTCTTAATTGAGACCAATACACACTATAGAGGGATATGCTTTGTTCGTATTTTATGTCTGAGGTATACACCCACTTTAACCACTTGCTGACCACGCTATAGCTAAATGTCGCCATTCTTTTCCACGTGCACTGTCACAGCATGAGGAGTGGAGAGCCGGTAACTGGCAAGTGTGACAGGGGACATTGACAATGATAATCAGTGTCCTGATCATTAGTGCAGCCCCAACAGTGCCAATCAGTGCTGCCTATTAGTGCTCATCAGTGTTGTTTATCAGTGCTGCCTATTAGTGCCCATCAGTGCAGCCTCATCAGCGCACAGCAGTGAAGGAGAAAAATCACTTATTTGCTAAATTTTATAAAAACATTTTTTTTTTCTCCACAATTTTTGTACATTCTTTTTTGCTTAGCAAAAAATAAAAAACCCAGCAGAGATTAAATGCCACCATGACCGTGTTATTGCTGAAAGCTGAAAATTGACCTAGGCAGGAAGGGGGCGAAAGTGACCAGTAGGCAAGTGGTTAAGCTGCAATAGGCAGCAGGCAGGGATGTTTACATGCTGCAGTTCACCCGGCATGTAGTGATCAGTAGGCAGCAAACATGCTTCACAGTCAAGCAAATGGGGAAGTGCAGCAAACACGGTTGTAGTGCATTTATCAACAAAAAAAAATGGGGTTAAAACAGGCGTGAGGAAGCATCGCATTTCTTCCTCTTTGTTTGTCAGTAGCCTCTGAAGTGTGATTCAAACACAGATTGGGCTTCAGAGGTAAGAAAGATTTAGATGCATGACTAAATCTACCCTTACTCTATCCAAAAAGAAAGCAGAGAAAAGTTTTGGCTTTAGTTGCAATTTAAAGTGGTTGTATACCCACAAATATGAAATGCACCTACAGGTAAGCCTACATTAAGGCTTACCTGTAGGTGCTTGCAATATCTCCGAGACCTACACGGTTTCGGAGATATTTGCAAAAAAGAGTGCACCGCTATCTACGGCGCATGCTCGCCGTAGATAACGGCGCAGGCGCACTGAGCGCGGCGGCTCTTTGAATTGCAGCCTGCCTGACACTGCCGGAATTCGCGCATGTGCGGGGATCGTGCCGTTCCCCGCGCATGCGAGGGAGTGACGTCTTCGCCGCTCCGGCCAATCACAGCGCCGGAGCGGCGATACCCGGAAGTCACTCCGGGTATCATGGATGCGACGGAGGACGTGTCCGAGGACCGCTGCGGGGGCTTCGATCTAAGGTAAGTGATTGATAATGAGCTAGTATGCTAGTCATACTAGCTCATTATGACTTTGCCTTGCAGGTTGTGAAAAAAAAAAAAAAGTTTTGCGGTATACAACCGCTTTAAGTACACAGATATACAGTGGGGGAAATAATTATTTGATCCCCTGCAGATTTTGTAAATTTGCCCACTTACAAAGAAATGAAGGGTCTATAATTTTTATCATAGGTGTATTTTAAATGATAGAGAGAGAATATCAACCAAAAACCCAGAAAAAATTAAAAACACATAAAACAAATGCAATAAATTAGGTTGCAGTTCAGTGAGTAAAATAAGTATTTGATCCCCAAGCAAAACATGACTTAATACTCGGTGGAGAAACTCTTGTTGGCAAGCAAAGAGGTAAGACGTTTCTTGTAGTTGGTCACCAGGTTTGCCAACATCACAGGAGGGATTTTGCTCCACTCTTCTTTACAGATCTTCTCTAAATCCTTAAGTTTTCTTGGCTGTCGCTTGGCAACTCAAACTTTCAGCTCCCTCCATAAATTTTCTGTAGGATTTATTGGGTCATTGTCATGCTGAAAGTCATAGTCAGCATTTTTCCTCCTCCAAACACAGCGAGTCCCCCTCCTCAAGAAGGCACATGTACAGTCATGCCAATGACCATGCTTTGGGGCCGTTTCTTTGTTAAAGGTACAGACGGACTTCGCCGCATTGAGGGGCTTTGGTCGGGGCCATATATTGTAAAAACTTGGATAAGAACCTTTTTCCCTCAGCCAGAACACTGAAGATGGGTCATGGATGGGTCTTCAAGCATGACAATGACCCAAAGCATACCACCAAGGCAACAAAGGAGTGGCTCAAGAAGAAGCACATTAAGGTCATGGAGTGGTCTAGCCAGTCTCCAGACCTTAATTCTATAGAAAATTTATGGCGGGAGCTGACACTGAGTTGCCAAGCGACAACCAAGAAACCTTAAAGTGAATGTAAACCCGATTCATGGAATTTTACTTGGGCTCATATATCTGTAGTGTTTACTTATCTCTCTCCAAAGCCCTAAGTCCTGTCTTTCTGCTGCTTCGTTCTTCTGTTATCAGCATGATAACTTCTGACAAGATCTCCGACAGGGAGATAAAAGCAGCTGAAAATGTGGAAAATTTTGGACCAATTCCTACCTCCAGATTTTGACGAATCCCTCCTAGAGCCTTGACTCCCCTCTACCCCTCCCCTTAAAGCGGAGTTCTGCCCAAAAACGGAACGTCCGCTTTTTGGAACCCTCCCCCTCTCCGGTGTCACATTTGGCACCTTTCAGGGGGAGGGGGGAGCAGATACCTGTCTAATACAGGTATTTGCACTCACTTCCGGGCATAGATAGCCGCATTATCTGCGGGTATCTAAGCCACTTCCCGCCCCCCCCGCTGTCTTCTGGGAGACACACGGGTCTCAGAAGGCAGCAGGGACCATTCGGGTTCGCGCAGCGCGACTCACGCATGTGCAGTAGGGAACCAGGAAGTGAATCACTTCCTGATTCCCTTACCGAAGATGGAGGCGTCAGCTTCCGAGGGCCGAGGGACGGGTCGGCTTTGGGTGCCGACATCGCGGATGCCCTGGACAGGTAAGTGTCCTTATTTTAAAAAGGTCAGCAGCTGCAGTATTTGTAGCTGTTGACTTTTAAAAAAACAAATTTGGCGGACCTCCGCTTTAATATACGTAACGTTCTGTGACCCGGACCTATACGGTACTCCCGACCTCTCTCTCTCTCTCTCTCTCTCTCACAGCTTTCTCTTCTTTCTCTCTTTCCTGTTTACTTCTCCCTTTACCCCCTACCCCCTTTTTCTATTGTAAACCATAGGTAGTGTGTTGTACTGGTACATCTTCTCCCTCCCCCCTTTGTTTATTCTTGTTTATGCCTACTTCTAGGTTACCAAATCATATTTCCCCGGGGAGCTTATACTCACAATGGCATTCTAAAGGACTTGTACCCCGGATACCAATAATGCTCCTTTTTATCCCTTGTTTATTGTATACATTGTATTGGTCTTGTGAAACCATTGAACGATGTTTGGTATTCTTTGATGTGTTACCAATAAAAAATTTGAAGGAAAATTTGTGTCGGAGAGGTTGCTATAAATAGATTAGAAAAGAGCTGGTCTATTCACAGCACAGCTCAGCATTTTTCTTTCTTCCTCTGCCTATGTGGAGTGGGGGGTGCCTTTCCTCTAATCAGCTGTCAATCAGCTGTCACACAGTGTAAGCCCAGTCTTCCCTCCCACTGCTGAAAGAGGAAGTAAAAATTCTTACTCGATGTTCACTTTCTAAAGAATATAGAAAGCTGAAGACAGCAGATATACATGGCAAACTTATGTAGGGATATTTGTTTCATCTCTGTGTATCATCTGAGGCTATTCACTTCACTCGGTATTGGAGAGGATTTACATCCACTTTAAGGATTTAGAGAAGACCTGTAAAGAAGAGTGGACCAAAATCCCTCCTGAGATGTGTGCAAACCTGGTAACCAACTACAAAAAACGTCTTACCTCTGTGTTTGCCAATAAGGGTTTCTTCCACAAAGTACCAAGTCATGTTTTGCCTGGGGATCAAATACTTATTTTACTCACTGAACTGCAACTCAAATTTATAGCATTTGTTTTATGTGTTTTTTTTTCTGGATCTTTGGTTGATATTCTGTCTCT
Source organism: Rana muscosa (assembly GCA_029206835.1). NCBI lineage: Eukaryota > Metazoa > Chordata > Amphibia > Anura > Ranidae > Rana > Rana muscosa. The sequence continues at coordinate 847,136,258 of CM055116.1, forward strand.
ATTATTTAAAATACACCTATGATAAAAACTATAGACCCTTCATTTCTTTGTAAGTGGGCAAACTTTCAAAATCTACAGGGGATCAAATTATTATTTTCCCCACTGTATAAAAGGGAGCTGTTTTAACATCCAAGTGAAAGATATACAGTCCGGTCCATAATTATTGGGACATCAAACACAATTCTAATCTTTTTGGCTCTATACACCACCACAATGGATTTGAAATAAAACAAACAAGATGTGCTTTAACTGCAGACTTTCAGCTTTAATTTGAGGGTATTTACATCCAAATCAGGTGAACGGTGTAGGAATTACAACAGTTTGTATATGTGCCTCCCACTTTTTAAGGGACCAAAAGTAATTGGACAGATTAACAATCATAAATCAAACTTTCACTTTTTAATACTTGGTTGCAAATCCTTTGCAGTCAATTTCAGCCTGAAGTGTGGAACGCATAGACATCACCAGACGCTGGGTTTCATCCCTGGTGATGCTCTGCCAGGCCTCTACTGCAACTGTCTTCAGTTCCTGCTTGTTCTTGGGGCATTTTCCCTTCAGTTGTGTCTTCAGCAGGTGAAATGCATGCTCAATCGGATTCAGGTCAGGTGATTGACTTGGCCATTGCATAACATTCCACTTCTTTCCCTTAAAAAACTCTTTGGTTGCTTTCGCAGTATGCTTCGGGTCATTGTCCATCTGCACTGTGAAGCGCCGTCCAATGAGTTCTGAAGCATTTGGCTGTATATGAGCAGATAATATTGCCCGAAACACTTCAGAATTCATCCTGCTGCTTTTGTCAGCAGTCACATCATCAATAAATACAAGAGAACCAGTTCCATTGGCAGCCATACATGCCCACGCCATGACACTACCACCACCATGCTTCACTGATGAGGTGGTATGCTTTGGATCATGAGCAGTTCCTTTCCTTCTCCATACTCTTCTCTTCCCATCACTCTGGTACCAAGTTGATCTTGGTCTCATCTGTCCATAGGATGTTGTTCCAGAACTGTGAAGGCTTTTTTAGATGTTGTTTGGCAAACTCTAATCTGGCCTTCCTGTTTTTGAGGCTCACCAATGGTTTACATCTTGTGGTGAACCCTCTGTATTCACTCTGGTGAAGTCTTCTCTTGATTGTTGACTTTGACACACATACATCTACCTCCTGGAGAGTGTTCTTGATCTGGCCAACTGTTGTGAAGGGTGTTTTCTTCACCAGGGAAAGAATTATTCGGTCATCCACCACAGTTGTTTTCTGTGGTCTTCCGGGTCTTTTGGTGTTGCTGAGCTCACCGCTGCGTTCTTTCTTTTTAAGGATGTTCCAAACAGTTGATTTGGCCACACCTAATGTTTTTGCTATCTCTCTGATGGGTTTGTTTTGTTTTTTCAGCCTAATGATGGCTTTCTTCACTGATAGTGACAGCTCTTTGGATCTCATATTGAGAGTTGACAGCAACAGATTCCAAATGCAAATAGCACACTTGAAATGACCTCTGGACCTTTTATCTGCTCCTTGTAAATGGGATAACGAGGGAATAACACACACACCTGGCCATGGAACAGCTGAGCAGCTAATTGTCCCATTACTTTTAGTCCCTTAGAAAAAGGATCACCTCCCCTTATGTCAGTATTTTGTTGAACCACATTTTGCTTTAAATTAAATTTTTCTAGACTTTGCAATATTTGCCCACTCTTCTTTGCAGAGCTGCTCAAGTTCAGTTAAATTTGATGGTGACTGTTTGTGGACTGCAGTCTTCAAGTCATTCCACAGATTTTCAATGGGGTTTAAATCTAGGCTCTGAATCCTTGCAATGCAAGGACATTCTCATTTTTCTCCTTCAACCACTGTGTGGTCATATTTGCTGTGTGCTTTGGGTCATTGTCACATTGAAAGGTAAACCTTCTTCCCATTGACAACTTTCTGGCAGAGGGCAGCAGATTTTCCTCAAGAATTTGATGATATTTTTCCCCATCCACTTTCCTTCTATCCCGACAAGTGCTCCAGCCCCTGCTGCAGAGAAACACCCCCATAACAGGATATTACCACCTCCTTTCTTTACTGTAGGAATGGTGTTATTTGGATGGTGAGCTGTATTGGATTTTCGCCAGACATATAATTTGGTGTTGAGGCCAAATATTTCAATTTTAGTCTCATCTGACCACCTTAAAGATTCTGAGGCCACTTATTAAAAGGTGTTATGGTCAGATGAGACTAAAATGAGATGAGACTCAGGAATGGATGCATGGGCATGGTCTCCTTCCAAGGCACACCAGCAGCCATGCGTTCAGCTCAGCTTACTGATGTGAAAGACCCCTTATAAATACCTACTGTGTAAGCTTACATTAGAAGGCTGTCTGGCTGCCAAGATTCTGGTGCAATAAAAAATAATAGAGAAAGCAAATATTTAAGTGCTTGTGAACTTTGAAAACTCATTTCTAATTTCTCTATAGCTACATACTGTAGGTGAATGACCTTTTTTTTTTTCCCCCACTGTTTGCTCAGAATATGAAAATGCTAATTTCCTGGCTGGCATACTGAACCTCTCAATATTTTTAGTCACTGATGCAGAACTAACACACAGGTAAGGACTTCTACATGTTTTCCATAATTTCTAATCTGAATAATTGTTTTGAGCCAGTGTCTGTGAGTAAAGTAAATCGAAACCAGTGGTTCACCATAACAGCCAGGCCATTACCATTTTCAGAAGGGGGCCAGCAATGGCTATCCCCCTTATTTTACTCATGGCAGGTTTACTTTAAATAGCATGAGCTCGGGTAACCTTTGACTGGCAGATGTCCCAGCTGAATTAGCAGTGGCAGTGACCACCATTAATACACAGAGTTTTTAGCAAATTGGAAAACCCCTATGCAGTGCTGGGACAAGGTCATCCAGCACCCAGGGCAAAGATGCCAAACAGCACCCCCCTCACCAATTCATGAAGTGAAAGCTTAGGATATCCTACACCCACAAGGCACTCTCTTGTTAAAGAGGAAGTAAACCCCGATGGGTTTTACTTCCTCTTTGTTTCTCTGCAAAGGTAAACCAAAATGGGCTACTATGCATTGCATAGTAGCCCATTATGTGTCACTTACCTGAAACCGAAGCCTGCGATGTCCCCGATTTCCTCGCTGGCTGGAAGCGTCCATTCTCCACCCTTCTTCCTTCCGGGGCCGCGAACTCCGGCTCTGTGACTGGCCAGCCACGGCATGACCCCAGCTTGAAACGGCACAGCGTGCCCTTTCAAGAGTGCGCATGCGCCGAAGACGGCATCGTTCAGGGACATTGCAAATATCTCCTTAACCGTGTAGATTTAGGAGAAACACCTACAAGCAAACCTTAAACTAGGCTTACCTGTAGATAAAAGTGGTCTGTAAGGGTTTGCAACCACTTTAAAATCACTGCCATGGGTTACTTCTCCTGTTAGCCTTGGAATAGAAGGAAGGTGCCCCCAATACATACAGTAAACCATTGCGCCCAGGGCAACCATCCCTCCCGCCCACCCCCTTATCCTGGCCCTGCCTCTATGTGCCATAATGAGAACATCAGACTGGCAGGAACTCTAACTTTTTACCATCTCAATAGGCTATGTGCCCTTAGGCCATATTATAGTTTTTCTAAAATGCCTTTAGGGTTAAGGTGTTTGATCATTTTACACATAATAGTGCTTGGAGAAGATCTTTAAATTTTCTATTAAAAGTTATTCATTGTTCTCATTTTCTACCAGATATCTGGGAGTTCTTCTGTAGTCTGTGCCTTCTGTACTTACAAGCATGTACATGCTTAAGGACATTCATAAAACTAACGTTCTACTAACAGGGTCACTGTAAGGCCATTGAATTACATAATTGCTGAATGCAAAGAACAAAAGTCTTTAAAAAAAAAATGTTCCTGTATAACAAGTATTTTATTATTTTATCTACTCCTCAGGACATAAAATAGTGCTACCTGTTAAAAAAAAGTCAACTGAGTAACAGTTACAGGTTAACAGATCTGTAACCTTTCATTGGTGGCCTAATTTCTGGCTTAGGGATTTTATAACGGTTTGACGGCGCAATAAAGCAGGCTGGAACGACCAGTGCTACTGGCTTACAGATCCTACAATTGTACATTTGCTGCGCCGTTCTGGTTAGGTTAGTTTTTATTTTAAATTCTTTATTTAGAATGTTGTGCAATTAGGCCTCATGCCCAAGGACGTTTTTACAGCCGCGTTTTTGAGCGTTTTTTTACAGCTTAAAAACGCCTGTCCATGTTATTGTATACATTTTTCGACCGTATTTTTTTCGAAAAAAAAGATAAAAACGCCGGAGCTCAAAAACGCAGCCGTGGCGTTTTTGCGCGTTTAACGCTTTACGTTTTTTCATGCCTAACGCGGACGCCGCGGAACGCACTGGTCCTGTTTTCTTTTTTTTACAGCTTAAAAACGCCTAGGTGGGCAAGAAGCTATAGACCAACATAGACAGGCATTTTTAAGCTGTAAAAACCGCTCAAAAACGCGGCTGTAAAAACGTCCGTGGGCATGAGGCCTTATAAATAACCAAAATCAGTGCATGTTATTGCATATATAAACAGATCTCTTGTTTAGTTTTTTACTTTTTGGAACAGCTCCTGAAAGGAAAACTTCAGTCTGAAGTATACCTTCCTACCTAGAACTCAATGTTTGAAAGCCTATGCTCTTGGCGACTGGTGTGTGCAGTTGCTTTAGGACAAACTGCCATTGAAATACTACATTGACTGCTTTTACTTGAACTCACTGGCTGTTTGCTGGAGTAAAAAGAGATTGGTTACCCCTTGAAGTTGTAAGCCTGGCCTAATACAGTCACTTGAAACCTGTTTCAATCTAGAGTGGGCAGGAGCTGTCAGTGAAGGGCAAGCTTGCTTCACGTACTAAAAGACTCCTAAGACCATGACAAACAATACTTCTAGAACAAGGGTGTCAAACTCATCCTGGGCCGCATCAGCATTATGGTTGTCCTCAAAGGGTCGGTGGTATCTATAAAAGACTATATAAATGGATCTACATTTTCTCATGTTAAATAATTGCCTCTGCATTTGATTACTACTGGGTTTAGTAATAACTTAAGACTTAAAGGGGTTGTGTCCTATGCATTAGGGTGAAAAAACACCTTGCAGTGTCCGGCCCCCCAGCCCCCCCCGTTTTACTTACCTGAGCCCCGAATTTCCGTGGGCGCGTCCCCGCCGTCCTTCTCTCCTTGGAGTCCTGGCTTTGATCGGATAGATTGATAGCAGCGCAGCCATTGGCTCCCGCTGCTGTCAATCGAATCCAATGATGCAGACGCCGCGGGGAAGGGCCGAGTCATACACCCGGTGTCTATGGACGCTGAGTGTATGACTCGGGAGCGCGCCTGCAAGGTAACCCCCTTGGGAGAGAGCTTCCCAGAAGGGGTTATCTAATGCGGGGAGGAGCCACCGTGGGACCCCAGAACAGGTGGATCGGGGCCACTCTGTGCAAAACGAACTGCACAGTGGAGGCAAGTATGACATGTTTGTTATTTAAAAAAAACAAAAACAAAACGGGAACATTTGGTTTCACTTTAAGCTGTTAAGGGGAGGCACAAATCAGCACAGAGCCCACTCACACTCTTATAGCAGATGATGCAAGTTTGAAAAGGAGGGTCGCACACTGCTGGTATCATCCACAAGAAACTTTATTGGAGATAAAGAACGTGGTTCTGCCATGGTGTTCGGTCTGAGTAGTCTCCTTTTGAATGATACCAGCAGTGTGTGACCCTCCTATTCAACTGGCATAAAATTGTATTATTCTCATAATTATAAGTGTAGCGGGTATTTGAATTTAGGGGAGGCATCTGGGTGGTAGTGTAACCCAGATGCACTGATTGTTAGGGAATTTGGGACCATTTGTTGTTCATGGAGGACTCTGTGGTGTGAGGTTCCCTTCGGCCTGTGGGTGGCGCTGTCGCACTGGGCCGGGGTTGAGCCCTCACTGCAGTACCGTACCCTTTTTGTCCTCTTCCGGTGGTTGTACCGCAGGGCGGAGAACCTGCGGTGACGCTGAGGGAGAGGAGATAAAAGGGGGCGGACGCCCGGAACACGGGGTTCAGAGTCGGAGGTCAGAGTCGCGCCCAGGCACCTTCAGCCTGGGTGCCGGCGTTCGAGTTCCGGGCCCAGGTGCCCTTTACCTGGCCGGAGCGGGAGATGGAGTCCATCCCAGGCACCTTTAGCCTGGGGTTAGGTACTATTGAGGAGGCCTGGGGCCCGGTGCCTTCGACTGGGTCCCGCAAGGGTGGAGGAATCCGAGGGAGCCCTAAAGCCTTGGGTGCCCGAGTCTGAGATGAGGAGGCCAGGGAGCGTAACCCCTCCGAACAGTCCGGTGCAGCATTGCTGGTGACGGTGGGGCCTCTGGTAACTCTCTTGGACGGATGTCTTCCCTTTGACAGGGGCTGCGCTTAGCGAAGGTAATTCACTCTCTGTCCTACACAGTCGGTGGCAGCGACTGTACACCATAACCGTTGGTGACACCACAATGGTTGGTTCTATCTAAGGATTGTGCCTCAACCTACTCCCCACCTATACTGAACTGTTCTTTGGTCACAACCTGTCTGTGCTAAAATTACGATTTATTGCTGTTGAAGAATAAATACGAGTTGGACCTTTTCAGTGGTGTGGAACTCCAGTTACTGGGAGCAGAGGGGGTCATTTACAGAAAAGACTTGGCTCTGGGTTATGCACACGACCCAATGGTAAAATAGGTTCTGGCCTTCACCTCTATCCAAAAGAGGACATGGGTTGTGGTGTATCGCATCCCTCCTCCCATACTCCCCCCTAGACGAGACAACAACCCGAGAAGAAGGGGTGAGGTCGCTACACATGGGGGCATCGTTCCGGGATGTGTGTTATACATATGGAGCTGAGAATGTCTGAATTTGAACTTTGCTGCCCGGAGGAGTTCCGAGTAGGTTTGCCATATTGGCTAGCTCGCCACGAGGCACACCATAGCTGCGCAGTTCGTGGGCGGGGAGAAGAGAAAGCCCGCGAACAAGTGCAGAGTATGGGAGAAGTCTGGCCATGTGGAAGGACACACGTGGAGATTCCGGCGCGAATTGGTCAGTGCGCAATGGAGCAGCAGACAGTCTTGATGACCTCAAGTCCCCCTGTGGATTCCTGTTCCTTCTACCACGAAAATGACTTATTTTGCTGCTCCGATCAGACTAAGGCCCCGAGGACGTTTGGCTTTGTACACATGCAGAGACATAGAGGCCCTCGGTGTGATCTGTCCCGGTTGTTTGGGACTGGTGGTCCACTTGAAGCTGTTCGGGCGATGTGAGGCCTGCAAGGAATTCCTCTTTGAGGTGGAGCCATCCACAGAAAGGCCTCGCGCCTTCCACCTCAACTGCCTCACAGGTACTGCCACTCCGGAGGGAGGGATCAAAGCCTATGCGGACATTCCTGCGCGCACTGACCGGGGCAAGGAGAAGGCTCCAGCGGAGACTGAGAAAAAGAAATCCGAGGATGCTGCCTCGGTCACCACAAGCTCCCTGCTCCCACCGCCGAAGAGGAAAGTTGGCCTAGTGAAGGCATCCTATGGACGTGGAAGAGCTTCGCCCCGTTGCTTGCCTGGCCTGGATGTATCCGGAGGGAAGAGCCCTGGACGTCCCTGTTCTACTAAAGGCCCAGGTGAGCCAGGGGTTGGGACTGTGTGTGCGATTGGAGGTGTGGCAGCCCACAGTCAGTGGGGGCCATTCAGGGGAGTGATTCCGTGTCTACTGGGAATTAGCTGCCCGCGGAGTTTTATGACACCTCCGACCTAGAGTCACTACCTGAGGCTGGTGATGATGGGGAAATAGATGAGCTATTTCACCGGAAAGGTTGGGACAAGATGGCGCTACCCTCGTCCCATGCAACAAGGGACCCACCCATGTCCATTGGGGATAGTACACCCCGGGTGGAGGCCCCAGAGCCTGAGGAGGAATCTGGTCCCCTGTCTGCCTTTCCACCCCCTGAATCATCTGATGTTTCACCGGCTCCTGTTGCGGGAGTGCAACGCAAATCACTGCAGGCTCCTAAGACCAAGTCTATGGAGGTAGTGAAAGTACCTCGTCACCCTGAATCCATTGTCCTGCCTGGAGAGGGAGATCGTGCCACAATGCCACCTTTGGCCAGGCTGCAGCGACTCTTTTGCCAGAAGGTTGCCTGTGAATATGGGTGGGAATACCCATATTTACCCGAGACTTGCTCTATGAGGTGGAGGCCTTGCGGCAGCGGTGGTACGATGAGTTCGTCTGGACAAAACTTAAAAGGTACCTCACGCTCGCAGATACCTCTCGTGTTCACCTACAGTTTCCAAGAAATTCAAAGACTGTAAGGCAGAGTGGATGTTGGGTCGGCACATCCATGCGGACCGGGTGCTTATCTGTCGCAAGGACGGAGAGAATGTAGAATATAACGTGGAGACCTTTAAAAAGCACTTAAAGCCCCTGTTCCTGCCGCACCCAAAGTTCTATCTCTAGGAGAAAAAGACTCCCTTTTGTTCTTTTTTTTTTTTTTTCATTGCTGGACTTTCCGGAGTGCCTTCGCCGGAACCCAGGGACTGTGCCCTAGTTTTTGGGTGTGTTACTCTTTGGAGAATGGGAGCTGTTACTGTTATTTGTTCTCCCTTCTTCTCCTCTCACCGCAAAAGATTACAGTGACTTTGGGGTATAGTCAGCATAGGGCCACAGCACAGAGAAGTAAAGTTTCATCTGGATTTTTGACCAAGTGTCTTTACCGTGGCACTGTCACCAGGTGGCAGTGCTGCGCAACGATTGTTTTTTTTTTTTTTTACACTTGCACCATACTCATTGGAGTGAGTGGGTTTCTTTTCGGATAGACCCATTCATTCCAAGGGAAACACACATTGTGATAGGGTGTGTTCTTCTTTCTCTTTTTCCCCTCTGTAGGAGATTCATCTATCAAGGCTGCTGAGAATGGGGTGGTCCTTAGATAGCAGAAGGGGGGGGGGGGGAATGTCAGTTTGTAAAATGCCTAAAGTATTAAAAAAAAAGGGGTTAAGTTCATTGTTTTATATTCCTGTTTCCTTTTCCCATTTTAGGTCTTGGCACAATTCATGGTTAAGTTGTAGGGTTTGGTTTTACGTGTAGTTTGGTCTCTGGGTTGGACTCATGTTACCACTCTTTGGGAGACATGGGTTTGCACCAGACACTGGGGACCAGTGTCAAATCACCAGGGGGAGAGTGTAGCGGGTATTTGAATTTAGGGGAGGCATCTGGGTTGTAGTGTAACCCAGATGCACTGATTGTTAGGGAATTTGGGACCATTTGTTGTTCATGGAGGACTCTGTGGTGTGAGGTTCCCTTCAGCCTGTGGGTGGCGCTGTCGCACTGGGCCAGGGTTGAGCCCTCACTGCAGTACCGTACCCTTTTTGTCCTCTTCCGGTGGTTGTACCGCAGGGCGGGAAACCTGCGGTGACGCTGAGGGAGAGGAGATAAAAGGGGGCGGATGCCCGGAACACTGGGTTCAGAGTCGGAGGTCAGAGTCGCGCCTAGGCACCTTCAGCCTGGGTGCCGGCATTCTGGAGTTCCGGGCCCAGGTGCCCTTGACCTGGCCGGAGCGGGAGATGGAGTTCATCCCAGGCACCTTTAGCCTGGGGTGAGGTACTATTGAGGAGGCCTGGGGCCCGGTGCCTTCGACTGGGTCCCGCAAGGGTGGAGGAATCCAAGGGGGCCCTAAAGCCTTGGGTGCCCGAGTCTGAGATGAGGAGGCCAGGGAGCGTAACCCCTCCGAACAGTCCGGTGCAGCATTGCTGGTGACGGCGGGGCCTCTGGTAACTCTCTTGGACGGATGTCTTCCCTCTGACAGGGGCTGCGCTTAGCGAAGGTAATTCACTCTCTGTTCTACACAGTCGGTGGCAGCGACTGTACACCATAACTGTTGGTGACACCACAATGGTTCGTTCTATCTAAGGATTGTGCCTCGACCTACTCCCCATCTATACTGAACTGTTCTTTGGTCACAACCTGTCTGTGCTAAATGACGATTTATTGCTGTTGGAGAATAAATACGAGTTGGACCTTTTCAGTGGTGTGGAACTCCAGTTACTGGAAGCAGAGGGGGTCATTTATAGAAAAGAAAAGACTTGGCTCTGGGTTATGCACACGACCCGATGGTAAAATAGGTTCTGACCTTCACCTCTATCCAAAAGAGGACATGGGCTGTGGTGTATCGCATCCCTCCTCCCATACTCCCCCCTAGACGAGACAACAAGCCGAGAAGAAGAAGAAGGGGTGAGGTCGCAGATGATCTTAAGAGTGTCTTGAAAGAAAGTGCAGAGTCTGGAGGAGGAACAGAGGAGGACTGGAGTCATCTGAATGAGGAGGGGGTCCTGCGACTGCACAGGGAGGAGCAAGATCTGTAGGAGGAGTTCTCTTCTAGCCTCTGCTTCCAGCTGCTGAGATGGGGGGTAGTGCGGGGGGAATGCAGGGATGAGCCTCTCCGTGACTGAACGGAGAAGCACATGATCTGTTCGAGGAGTTTTGTCCTTCTCCCTGCTGCCAACTGTTGAGAGAAGGTGGGAGCGGAGACGAGGGGGTCCTGCAGCTACCAGAGAGGTGCGAGGGCCACATGAAATTACCTAAAGGGCCGGATTCGGCTTGCGGGCCTTGTGTTTGACATATGTGTTCTATAGTGTTTAACCCAAATCTCAGCTTTTATTTGCGGCAGAAGGCTCCATAAGGGGAATACTGTATGTGATGCTGGAAATTCATGAGCTAACATTGCTGAATTGTTTTAAATGTGAACTTCATGGTTTCATAGTTAATCTGGTTAAAAAAAAAGACAAGTCCACCACGTTTAACCAACATAGAAAAAAAAAAAAGCACACACACACACACACACAAATAGAAAACCTCCGTATACACAATCCTATACCCACAGTTATACTTACCTGCTCTGTGCAACAGAATTGCACAGAGCAGCCCCAAACCTTCTCTTCTTGGGTCGCCCACCACTGCTCCTGACTCTTCCTCTCAGTGTGCCACCATAGGAAGTCACTTTCAATGGTGGCAAACCTGGGGTCTTGATCCCGCACCGCACTGCCTGCATCTATAGACACAGACAATGTGGCTTGGCCCCATCCCCTGCTCCCTCATCACAGAATTTGATTGACAGCAGCGGGAGCCAATGGCTACCACTGCTATCAATCTGCCCTGTGAGGAGGGAGAGAGAGGAGAGAGCTGCTGCTCTCGTGCACAGTGCTGGATTGAGATTGGGCTCAGGTAAGTATAAGATGGGAGTGGGACTGCAGCACAGAAGGGTTTTTATATTCTGTGACAGCAGGAAGGTAAAGTCACCTGGTTGCATCCAGGGGGGTAGATATATTTCGCCCAGATTCAGGCTTTACGCCGACTTATACAACTAGGTGGAGTGTTGTATAAGCCCAGCTGAGGCTAGTGGGCTCATGGATGACTCATACCTCTAGGGAGAGTGTGGGGCGTCGTGCAGACAGGGAGTTGATGAGACCAGCTGAAGCTTGTCAGCTCATTTAGGCCTCTATAAGAACTCCCAGATTCATTAGGTGTTTGCTCATGCCTGGACCCAGACCTGTGTGGACTGTCTAGGGAGAGTGAACCCCTGTGCGGTGAGACAAAGCCTGTGTGGCTATTTGCTTGGACATTTAAAACCAGGGACTTAGGGACTAGGACAGCACTAGGCTGATCCCAGTTGTTAGTTAGGAAACCTGTATGTTTAGTCAGAGGTCAAGTTGACCAGGATTTATTTTGTTTATGTTTCTTTTGCTTTGCTGTGTTTTGTCACTGTAAATAGAAAATAAACCGCACCTTTTTGATTTTGAAAACCACAACCTCCGTTTGCTGGGCCTGTTTTTGTGTGGGGAGCCCATCTCGGGGGTCACACACACCCGCTGCCGAGCTAACCCCCTCACAGTTGGTGGAGAACCAGTGGCAGTTTTTTTTTAAGCCAGCATGGAGGAGATACTGAAGCAGCTGGCTCTAGCAAATGCCAATCAACAGCAGACAAATGCAGGTTTGCAAAAGAACTTCGCAGCCCAGCAGCAAGCTCATCAACAGAGCCTTGCAGCCCAGCAGCAGACAAACGCAACTTTGCAACAGAGTCTGGAGGCTCAGCAACAAGCCCAGCAGCAATCTGAGGCCCGCTTCATAGACCTGTTGCAGAAACAAGAGCAGAGACTACAACAACAGATGGAAGCAGCAATGCAGCAACGTCCGCCGACCAGTGAGGAAAGCCGTCCCACTAATACCGCGTCCTTTGGGGTGAGTCGTTTATTGACAAAAATGACTGGAGAGGATGATCCAGAGGTATATTTGACCACATTTGAAAGGACCGCTGAAAGAGAAAAGTGGCCTGAGGAGCAGTGGGCTGGACTGGTGGCTCCTCTGTTAACTGGTGAATCGCAGAAAGCTTACTATGACCTAGAGCCTAACCAAGCAAAAGACTATGTGATGCTAAAAGCTGAAATATTGGCAAGGCTGGGTGTCACCCAGGCTGTCCGGGCTCAGCGTGTGCATAACTGGACTTTCCAGCTTGGAAAACCCCCCAGGTCTCAAATGTATGATCTCATTCACCTGAGCAGAAAGTGGCTACAGCCAGAGACTTTGTCCGCACCAAAGATTGTGGAACGTGTTGTAATGGATCGGTTTTTGAGAGCTCTTCCTACTGCCATCCAAAAGTGGGTAAGCCATGGAGACCCAGAGACGGCCGATGGTCTTGTGGATCGTGTGGAGAAATACTTGGCTACAGAGAACCTGACGGCCTCTTCCAGAGACACTCGGACTTTCCACCCTAAGACCAGACCATCCCCAGGGGCGGATAAGAGGATTCCAAGGGGTGAGGGTGGAGAGAGTGAGAGGGTGGGAGCTCTACCCCAAGTTTGGCGAGAACAGCCTGGGAAATCAGCGGCTCAAGAGGCCGCAAGAAGGATCGTTTGCTACCGCTGCCGGCAAGCGGGACATATTGCAGCCAATTGCCCGGTTGTGGAGGAACCCATGCAGTGTGACTTTCTGACGGGCAGACGTCAGTCGCTGTGTGCGACAGTCGCATGCACTGCCATTCGAGGAACTGAGAAACATTTATGCAAAATGTGTGTTAATGGTAGAAATGTTGTGGTATTGCTGGATTCAGGTAGCCTTGTGACCCTGATAAAGGCTGAGTTAGTTAAAACAGAGGTCTCTGGGAATAGCAAGGTAGCTGTTATTTGTGTGCATGGGGACACCCGAGAGTATCCAGTGACTACAGTGTGTTTCGAGACCCCCAAAGGTACCCTCTCTCATCCAGTGGGCTTAGTATCTCAGTTACCGCATGACGCCATTGTGGGAAGGGATTTTCCGAAGTTCTGGGAACTGTGGGATGATCCTGAGCCCCCCACTGGTGCCCCTATGTACCAGGAATGTGATAGCCAGAACTCCCCTGAGAGTGGTGAGGACTCTCCGGAATTTCCCTTATCAGTATTGGCAGGGGAGACTCAAGAAACTGGAGAGGAGCCCACCTCCTCAGACGAAAACCTACCGTCTGTGGAGTTTTCTGATCTTGAGGTTCACAGGGAAAACTTTGCCACAGAACAGTTGAAAGACCCCGCCCTAATAAAGGCACGGGAAAACGTAGTGAAAATAGATGGCGAGTTAGTGAACCCAGATAATACCTGCACTTACCCATACTTCAGCGTAGAGAAGGACCTACTGTATCGGGTGGCAAAAAGGGCAGAAGAAACCGTTGAGCAGCTTGTGGTGCCCAAACCTTACAGGAAGTTGGTGTTGGAGTTGGCCCATGGGCACATTCTTGGAGGTCATCTGGGGACAGAGAAAACCCGAGAGAGGGTATTACAGAGATTCTATTGGCCTGGGGTGATGAAGGACATAGAAAATTATTGTTCCTCCTGCCCTGTGTGTCAGAGGTCGGCCCCGATGCCACATTTCCGTAGCCCGCTGGTCCCTCTACCCATCATTGAGGTCCCGTTTGAGAGGATCGCCATGGATTTGGTAGGTCCTATAATCAAGTCCGCTAGGGGGCACCAGTACATATTAGTTATAATGGACTATGCCACCCGTTATCCAGAAGCGATCCCTCTCCGAAATACCTCGGCCAAAACCATAGCCAAAGAGCTATCTCTTGTGTTTAGCCGGGTGGGTATTTGTAAAGAACTGCTTACGGACCAAGGTACACCCTTTATGTCCCAGGTTATGAAGGAGCTGTGTAAATTGTTCAAAGTGACGCAATTACGTACATCTGTGTATCACCCCCAAACCGATGGGCTGGTTGAAAGGTTCAACAAATGTTGAAGAAAGTGGTGGATAGAGATGGAAAGGATTGGGACTGTCTACTTCCTTATCTGATGTTTGCTATTAGGGAGGTGCCCCAATCCTCTATGGGATTCTCCCCCTTTGAGTTACTGTATGGGAGACACCCAAGAGGGCTGTTGGATATTGCCAAGGAAACTTGGGAAAGTGAGAGTTCTCCCCACAGGAGTGTGATTGAGCATGTCGCCCTGATGCAAGACCGAATTGCACAGGTAATGCCCATCGTGAAGGAACATTTGGCCCAAGCGCAGTTAGCACAGCAGAGAGTGTACAACCGTGGAGCCAAGACCCGTACCTTTTCCCCGGGGGATAGGATACTGGTATTTGTCCCTACGGTTGAAAGTAAATTCCTTGCCAAATGGCAAGGCCCCTACGAGATAATGGAAAAAGTGAGCGAAGTGAATTACAAGGTCAGACAACCAGGAAGGCGAAAGCCCGAACAGATCTATCACGTTAATCTGTTGAAAGCCTGGAGGGATAGAGAGTCCCTAGTCGCAGACACTTGGTCACCCGCTCAAACTGGTTGCGTGATTCCTGAGGTTGGAATAGCAGCCACCTTGTCACAACCCCAACAACAGGAGGTTAAGGAGTTTGTGCTTCGCAACAAGGAGGTATTCTCTGAGCTGCCGGGACAAACATCTGGGGTAGAGCATGACATCATTACCCCGCCCGGTGAAAGGGTGAAGTTAAAACCCTATCGGATCCCAGAGGCCCGACGGGAGGCAATACGGGAGGAAGTACAGAAAATGCTGAACTTAGGGGTGATAGAGGAGTCCCAAAGTGATTGGTCTAGTCCCATTGTGTTGGTGCCTAAACCGGATGGGAGCTGGCGATTTTGTAACGATTTTCGTCAGTTGAACAAAGTTACAAAATTTGACACCTACCCCATGCCACGTATAGATGAGTTGATCGACCGGCTGGGAACAGCCCGATACATGACGACTCTTGACCTCACAAAAGGGTATTGGCAAATCCCCCTGGCCAAGTCGGCCAAAGAGAAAACCGCATTTGTAACCCCAGACGGGGCGTTCCAATATAAAAGAATGCCGTTCGGGTTACAGAATGCGCCGGCCACATTCCAGCGGAAAATGGACCAGATGCTGAGGCCCCATCGGAAGTATGCTGCGGCTTACCTGGATGACGTAATTGTCCATAGCACAGATTGGGCCTCACATCTGCCAAAAGTGCAAGCAGTCCTGGACTCTGTTCGGGAAGCGGGGTTTACGGCTAACCCCAAGAAGTGTACCATTGGGCAGGAGGAGGCCAAATATCTTGGGTACACCATTGGGAGGGGAGTAATAAAACCCCAACTCAACAAAGTCGAGGCCATCCAGAGTTGGCCACGTCCCAACAGCAAGAAGCAGGTACGAGCCTTTCTGGGAATCGCTGGGTATTATCGGCGATTCATTCCCCACTTTGCTTCTAAGGCTGTGCCCCTAACCAACCTGACGAAGGGGAAAGGGTCGGTCATGATTAAATGGACCCCCGAGGCTGAGGCAGCATTCCAATTCTTGAAACAAGCCTTATGTAGCCAGCCAGTGTTGTACTCACCCGACTTCTCTAAAGACTTTGTCGTACAAAGTGATGCGTCAGATGTGGGGTTAGGAGCAGTATTGTCCCAGGTCTGGAACGGGGAAGAGCACCCAGTCATTTACCTCAGCAGGAAGTTGAAGTCCCATGAGGTAAATTACGCCACCGTTGAAAAGGAGTGTTTAGCGGTGAAGTGGGCTCTAGATTCCCTTCGGTACTACCTGCTAGGTAGGCACTTTGACATGGTTACGGATCACGCTCCGTTAAAGTGGATGGCTCAAAACAAGGAAACAAATAGAAGAGTGAATAGGTGGTTCCTGGCCCTCCAGGAATTCAACTTCACAGTAAAGCATCGCCCTGGCGTTCAAATGGGGAATGTGGATGCTTTGTCTCGAGTACATGAATGCCTGATTGCTGGTGTTCCAACCCCGAGGTTAAAACAAGAGGGGGGGTATGTGACAGCAGGAAGGTAAAGTCACCTGGTTGCATCCAGGGGGGTAGATATATTTCGCCCAGATTCAGGCTTTACGCCGACTTATACAACTAGGTGGAGTGTTGTATAAGCCCAGCTGAGGCTAGTGGGCTCATGGATGACTCATACCTCTAGGGAGAGTGTGGGGCGTCGTGCAGACAGGGAGTTGATGAGACCAGCTGAAGCTTGTCAGCTCATTTAGGCCTCTATAAGAACTCCCAGATTCATTAGGTGTTTGCTCATGCCTGGACCCAGACCTGTGTGGACTGTCTAGGGAGAGTGAACCCCTGTGCGGTGAGACAAAGCCTGTGTGGCTATTTGCTTGGACATTTAAAACCAGGGACTTAGGGACTAGGACAGCACTAGGCTGATCCCAGTTGTTAGTTAGGAAACCTGTATGTTTAGTCAGAGGTCAAGTTGACCAGGATTTATTTTGTTTATGTTTCTTTTGCTTTGCTGTGTTTTGTCACTGTAAATAGAAAATAAACCGCACCTTTTTGATTTTGAAAACCACAACCTCCGTTTGCTGGGCCTGTTTTTGTGTGGGGAGCCCATCTCGGGGGTCACACACACCCGCTGCCGAGCTAACCCCCTCACAATTCATATAGAGAATGCATTAAATTGGAAGTAAAGTCCACTTTTTACCTTGTACCTACAGGTCAGCCTACAATAAGGTTTACCTGTAGGTACAGTGAATATCTCCTAAACTTCACATGGGATGCATGTTACCGGCGCATGTGCTCTGAAGGGACGGCATACCCGTTTCGTACCTTCAGAGCTCTGTGCCAAGGGGAGGAGTGTCGTCATTACTACTCCATTCATACACCTGGAGCCTGTGAACCCGGAAGGAAGACCGTGTAAAGATGTAAGCGACGGGGAGTGGTGACAGTGTTGCATACCAGCACATTATGGCAGAACGTTGCAGGTGGCCCAATTTTTTTATTTTTTTCAAGCACATTTTTTTATTTGGATAATAATGGCCATGAAGGTCCTTGTTCAGACTCCTTCTGCTATTGTGTGGAAACTCTCTACCCATTGTTTCCCAAATGGACTTGGTCATTTCCTCCCTGTCACCTGGTGGAGGCTACAACATTGCATTACATGGTCTAATGTTATCAACTTTAGGAAACTTGTCCAAAATAGCGATCTACAACTGATGCTGTAAATAAAGCATGTAGCTAGAAAGTGTCTAAAAGAGGGTGGAGAAGAGCAACAACACTGAGATTCAATAAATAACTAATAATAAAAAACTGAAATTCATATTTAATTTTAAAAAGTGGCAATGGTTTGTGATACACTGTGCTTTAACAAACTAAATGTCATCCAGAGTTTATATCTACTTTAAACATCTCCATATTCAATGGCTGAATACTTGTTCAAAGTTAGCAACTCACTATATAGTAATGCCAAGACCAGAATGACAACCCTCCAACAGTTCCACAAGGTAGCTCCCATATTTTTATCATCTCAGATTTACTTTTGATTGCTACACATGATGAGCTGTACTTTGTTGTACATGTGTGTATATTCTTCTAAATTCTGTATGTGACCAAAGGTGAGCATTGAATGGCTATGTGTGCTCAGTCTGCAATTTTGCTTTGGTTCGTTATCTCATTTTCTGCCTATTACAGCAGATAACTGGAGTGATAGGGTCAGGATAATGGTTTGTGCAATTCAGTATTTGTTCATCTGTCTGCAATTCTATTGGTGGTGTTAGATCGTCTGTTGACCATTTCATGAGCTGCTTTTGAATGTCTATATTTGTTCTTGTAATATTGATTTTTTACGATTATTTTTGTTTCATATCTACCAGTCACTTTTTCAGACTTTATGCAATTTGAAGTCTGCATTGGCATTGGCATTTAGACAATTTTAAACAGCCGTACTGGGGCTGTTTTATTAGAACTGAAATGAAAAGTTGCGTTAAAAGAAACCTACAGTATGCTGAGAGAAATACTGAGGCTAGTTTTCAGGCCAACATGCCGATCCAGTGGTTAAAAATGTATTTGTCATTGAATGGAAACAAGCATGCAGATCAGGAAAGTCAGGGTAAAGCCTAATACACACGGACCGAATGCCGGGCCGCATCGACAGGTTTATTAGAAATTGTCTGACATTCGGCCCGTGTGTACTGCAGCCAGTCCGACAGAAGCTGGTCTGACAGAAGCTGGTCCGCTTCTGTCGAAGGGGCATGTAATGCTTTACGTCTATCTATTAAGTTCTTGTGGTAAAACCAAGGAAGCTTAGACTTCTGTAGTGTATCAATGCTTTACTAAACAAGGAAAAATCTGCACACATACAACTGTAGGATGCACAACACAACACAATTCATAGCTTACAAAATATATGCCTACAAATATAAGCATGTACAATATGTACACATTAAGTAAACTAAACATGTACTCAACTTAGGGGTCAAGATGTACTGTAATGTCCATGGTACCTTGCTCAGTCCAACTCAAAAGTTCTCCAACGCTCTCCAGCTCCAGGCAGCCATCTCTCTCTTTGTCCTTCCAAACACCATCTCTTGTTCAAACACACATGTCTCTACAAACCCTTTCCAAGCCCCTCCCACCCATTTCCTGCTTCCTGCAAAGAACGTCCAGACATATCAATGGAGGGGAGGGAGGGTCACTGTAACTAAACCTAAACTCTATATTGCCATAAAGTCACTATAGAAATTGACTTTATCAAAATAACCCCCCCCCCAAATGATTGTAATGCTATTAAGCTTGTACAATATGTACACCTTAAGTAGACTAAACATGTACTCAAGATGTAATGTCCATAGTTCCTTGCTCAGTCCAACTCAAAAGTTCTCCAAAGCTCTCCAGCTCCTTGCAGCCATCTCTCTCTTTGTCCTCCCAAAACACCATCTCTTGTTCAAACACACGTCTCTACAAACCCTTTCCAAGCCCCTCCCACCCATTTCCTGTTTCCTGCAAAGAACGACCAGTACCAATGGAGGGGGAGGGAAGGGGCTCTGTACACATATCATGTTACTACCTAAACTCTATATTATTACAATAAAGTCACTATAGAAATTGCCATAGCAACACATACCACCACTTGACTTTATAGAATAATATAGGAAACTTCTTAAAGCCTTTTGTCCAGAAAAGGGCAAAATAATCCCCCCCCCTAAATGGGAGGAAAAAAAATCCTAATCTGCATATATGTTCCAGGCAACTCAGAGTACTGAAGCCTTTGTTGCCACAGGACATCCAGACAGCTAGCATTCTCAGGATAAGAACATAAGCCCATGTTCGCACTGAGGGCCAGTTTGAAATTGTGCGAGTTCAGCTGAACTCGCACGATTTCAAACTGGCATTTCAGTCCGACTTCGGGGGCGATTTGACAGACATCTGTGCGAGTTCATGCACAGATGTCTATTGAAATCGCCACCGAAGTCACCAAAAGTAGTGCAGAAATTACTTTTGGGAATTAGTGTGGTGCCGCAAAGTCAGCGTTGCACCAAGTCGGACGGTGCCATTGCTGGCAATAGGCAGCGATTTGACATGCAATTTGACATGTCAAAATGGCCCAATGTGAACGTGGGCTTAAGGCAGTCTCTATTCTTCCCTAACAAAGGTCCCCCCAAAAGCTTCTGTTAAGCACTGGTTGACAGTTCTTTAAATCTGTATACATACTCTTCATTGCTCAAACGGCTATTCTTTTTAGGTGAAAATGAAGACCAAACTATCCAGCATTTTTAAGTGAGCTTATTAAGTTTAGCCACCGCCTAGATTTCCCTGACCTCATAATGTAAACATGCATCTTCAAAGGCTGGATAGACGTTGAACAGGAATTGACAGAAATACCCCCTGCAACCTTGCCTTGGATATCAGTGCATATATCCTTATCTGCTAAGTACCATCCACTCGTAGGCAACACCCTCTCAAATGTTTCCAAAACGTACTGTATCACATGAATACACTTAATAACCTTTAATCAGGAACTACTTTCAAAGTAAATATATGACAAAGGGTGGGGGGCGTGGCCAGCGCGGCATGCGAGCAGACGCTTCTTCACAGAGCTCCCGCTATCACCCTGATTTGATCCGGTTTCCGGCACAGTAGAACACCCAGTTTTGGACGAAATACTCGGGGGAACATCTATTCTATCACCTGCTGACATCTACCCTCACACAGTGGCGATGCTGACCCGGGGGAACCGAGGAGACGGCACAAACCTGGATCACCAAAATGGCGCCGCTCCGGCGTCTACATAGAAAGCGTGTGGCGGGGAGAAGTCCAAGGAGGGGGTGAGTAGACAACTGAAATACCCCAAAGACTGGACCGGAGACCCCCCCAGAGATATGTGCTACTACGTCCTGAAGATGGCAGAGAAATCTGACCTGGCAGGCATGCAGGCTTTCGACACTGAAACAGTACCCTGTGATGATGACATGGAAGAGGGGGTGAGAGGACAGGGAGCAGCCGCCATGACGAACCAGGCTGATAGGTACACTGATATACTGGAGGAGTCTGAGGATCCTGGAGAGGAAGGGGGTGAACAACCGACCCTAGCAGCAATCCTGAGAACGGTGAACAAGTGTACAGCCTCAGTGAATACCTTACAGGAACGCTTTGAGGGTTTAAAGGAGGAAGTCAGCCTGATCAGGCAGGATTTACAAAAGATAAGAGAGAGAACCACAGCAGCAGAGAGCAGAATCAGTGAGATAGAGGACAAACTTCCCACTATGCTCAGAAAGTCTCAATCTACCACACACTTGGCTAAACCCACTGACATGCGTGCTGAGGACTTTGAGAATCGCTTAAGATACAATAATGTGAGAATAGTAGGGTTACCCGAGAAGGTGAAGGGCCGTGACCCCACTCAATTTGTGGAGCAGTGGATGTCTGATGTGTTTTATAAAAAGGCCTTCACACTCCTGTATGCGGTGGAGAGGGCTCACAGAGTCTCAGCCAGACCATTGCCGCCGGGACACCCTCCCCGGCTGCTACTGGCACGGCTGCTGAATTACATGGACAGAGAAATTATCCCGAGGCTGGCTAGGGAAAACGGAAACATCCAGTTTAACGGCACGAGTCTCCTTTTACCACAATTTTTGAGCAGCTGTCCAGAAGAATAGGTCACGCTTCTCTGAGATTAAAAAACGCCTGCTGAAGGTGCAGGCCCCTTATGCAATGCTCTACCCAGCAAAATTACGCATCACCCTAAGGGGACAGACCCACTTCTTTGAACATCCGGCTGAAGCCTCAGTGTGGATAGATGCTAAACTCAGAGACCTATGGCGGAAAAGGATTGAAGCCCCTGACTGCTGCCAAGTGCCCTGTCGGATCCCCCCCTCGGCCGAGGGAATTGCCGTAAACATACAATAATTTACTTCACAAAATGTGAGTTCGGAAATTAGTTTATTCATGGAAATACATCTACAAAATTTTTAACTGTGACTTTGTTGCCGCCGTTAGCGGCCCTACTGAAGGTTCATGGGACCCATTGTCCCACACAGTTTTGGAGTTCCTATTGACAACTTGGTGTCCAGGAGTACACAGCGCTTATGCTTACATAGGAAACGGGCCATTGCAGGTGAATGGCCTGCTACGATATGGCACAATACAACTGTTTGAATCATCGTTGTGTATTTTGAGGTGGTTACTTGGCCTAATTGGCTCCAGAGCAGAAAGATTTTCTCACTATAACCACAGGGAAATAATACCTACTACTGTACAGCTGTTCCAGAGATCACCACTGAGGTACGGGCCTATGATAACAGGTGAAACCCCTTTTATACCCGGTGCTACACCAGGTGTGCGCTGTATTTCCCCTGCAAGAGATCTAACTCTACCTTTCCGATGACGACAGTGACAGTGCTATCTTGGAACATTAGGGGGCTGCAAGACCCCTTGAAACGTAGTATGGTGTCGTCCTTGCTACGGAAACGTTTGCCTGCTATCTGTGCCTTACAAGAGACTCACCTATCGGTAGACTCTCTCACCTGTCTAAACTTCCGGTGGGTAGGGAAGGCTTATCATTCCACTCACACCTCATACTCTAGGGGGGTGAGTGTACTGATCCATAGCTCAGTGGACTACGAGGAGCTTGGCTCCGCGCTTGATACAGAAGGGAGATGTTTTTTTGTTATGCAGATTGTTTTCTCTTAAATGTATTCTTGCTTTTGTTTACATACCCCCTCCGTATAATAATCAGGTTTTAAGAGCCCTGCTGGAGTACCAAATGAAATATCCCGAGGTGCCACTTTACGTCTTCGGAGATTTCAATTGCTATACAGACCAGCTATTAGACAAATATCCATCGGTGGTTGGGGGGAGGGTGACTCACTGAACTGTCCTTAAAATTTTTTATAGATGAGGTGGGGTGGAAGGACCCGTGGCGAGCAAAAATTCCAGGTGTGAAACAATTCTCGTGCTTTTCCAAGAGTTATTCTTCGTTGTCACGGATAGATCTCTATTTATGCTCTTTTGTGGCTGAACGTTACATTTCGGAGGTGACGTATGCCCCCAGAAGTGTATCGGATCACTCCCCTCTGATTGTGCAGCTGGAGGTTCAACCCCCTTCCAAGGTGGTTAAGGCTCCGTGGATGATGAATGCGTTTTGGTTACATCTCTTCCCTTCCTATGAGCAGACGGAATCTCAAATTGTAGACTTTTGGCGCATCCACACGGAGGGTGTGCGCGCAGACACAGCCTGGGAGGCCTTTAAGGCTGTCCGCAGGGGTATTTTTATTAAAGAAATTCAGGCTATTAAGCATAATACGAATGTTTAGAGGGAGGAAGTAGAACGGATGGCGGGGGAATTGGAAGGAAAATTTATTGTTGACCCGACAGATGCTAATAGAGAGACATGGCTGTCAGCTCAGGACGCTTTGTACCGAACCACGGCCTCGGCTGCGGAGCGAAAGAGATTTTTTCATAGGGTGGCATTCTATTAGGAAGGTGAACATACTGGTCGCCTCTTAGCAAAAAATAGCTCACTCCCAGCAAGTGTCCCCCTCTATTGGGGCGATACGCACACACACAGGTGGGGTTGCCAACTCCCCAGATCAAATCATTTCAGAACTTGTAGGATTTTACTCTTCCTTATATGAATCCAAACAAACGTATTCGCTGGAATCTCTAACTGACTACCTAGCTAATGTCCAATTGCCTAGTATATCTACCTCATCTAGAGGCCTATTGGATGCCCCTTTGACTTTGAAAGAATTACAGATGGCGACCAGTTTGTTCCCCAACTCTAAAGCCCCTGGAGACGATGGATTGCCCATTGGAGGTATATAAGCAATATGCAGGGTCCATACTTCCAAAATTACTGAAGGTAATCAATGAGGCGAGAGAGAGTGGTGACCTCCCACAGTCTATGACCAGGGCTAATATCGTACTGATACTAAAGCCAAACAAGGATCCTCTTGACCCGGGTTCATATAGACCTATCTCCCTTCTGCAAAATGATGTAAAGATCTTGGCTAAAGTCTTAGCTTTATGTTTAAATAAGGTCATTTCTACTATTATTCACTCAGACCAGGCCGGTTTTATGCCCCAGAAGTCAACTGCAATTAGAATTTTTTGGAATATTCAATCCTCCGCAGATAACAAAGGGGATTGAGCGTTACTGTCTTTAGACGGCCACAAAGCTTTTGACAGCATTGAATAGGCGTACCCGTGGGCAGTTATGCAGAAATTTGGGTTCGATAATAGGTTTATATCATGGGTACAGCTCCTATATTCCTCACCCGTTGCGGCCATCCGGGAGGGAGGAAAGATCTTGCCGACTTTTAGCTTACATGGAGGCCCCTTGTCTCCCCTGTTGTTCGCCCTGGCCATCGAACCATTGACTGCCCTGATCTGTTCTAATTCCCTTATACAGGGCTTTCACTATGGAGATCTCCATGAAAAAATAATGATGTACGCTGATGACACCATGTTGTTCCTGGGCGACACATCTACTTCTTTAAAGAAGGCGATGAGAGTCATACGTCAATTTAAGGAGTACTCCGGTGTGGTAATTAGACCAAGTCCTCTCTCCTCCTATTGGACCAAACACCTGCCCCTCCCCCAGTGACTATACAGGATATTCCGGTATCCGCATCTTTTCGCTATCTGGGTATACAGGTCACTCCACGCCTGTTGGACTATGTCAAACTTAACCTAACCCCTCTGCTAGATCGTTGCCACGGTAGGCTTAAGGTATGGAGCAGGCTGAAGTTGTCCCCGGTAGGCAAGGTGAATCTAATAAAAATGATTCTGATGCCACAATTGCTCTATGTGCTACACAACTACCCTATGGTTATTCCGTTGAAACAAATTCGGATCATTAATTCAACTTTCAGATCCTCAATTTGGCACTCTAAGCCTGCTAGAAAAAAATTGGAGCAACTCCAGCGCTCAAAGGAGGCTGGTGGTTTGGCGTTGCCCAATCCCTGGCTGTACTACTTAGCCTCCCAAATGCAACAAACCCCGAGGGTTGTGCGACCAAGGCAGGACTTGCAACTGAACTTGCTGGACTTCTCTGCCCAGCTACTCAGATTTGTTATAGTATAAGGCTTCCAAGTCGTCCGCCACCCCCCTGCCGGTGGTGAAACTAACAAACTCTACCCTATATATGCCCTTATGCAGAATATTTGGAACAAGGTTAGGATGCTACCCGGAGTCAATGGGTTTACCAAATATAGTCCCATATGGGACAATAATTATTACCAGGAAATAGCGAAACTACCTTATGAAGAAAGAAAGAAAAGTCTTCTGGACGCAGCACTCCGGTTAAAAAGCCTTTATTCCAAAAAAAGGTTCAGGAAACCAAAAATACACTGCACAACACAGCAAACTGATCACATCTGGCTAACGCGTTTCACACTATTAAAGTGCTTACTCATAGCTGGTTATTACACAAATATTACCCAAGATATACCCTAAACAGGGGAAGTCATGTGATCCAACCCCAAGGTGAAAATAATTGGTTAATTGAAGATTAAACGTGAAGTGATTCAAGTGAGATGGGTGTGGTTCACTGACCACAATGATAAAAGAGGATAGAAATACCTCACTATATATACAATCTATACAAATATATAAAAATATATAATATATATAAAAGATAAGTGATATGGTGTGAAGTGGTGTGAAAGTGAAACGAAAAATGACAAAAATAATTATGAAAATAAAGTAATAAATAAATAATGAATAAGGATGAGATTACTACCAATTGTAAGGGTAGTGTGATGTAAATGTGCATCCAAAACATGTGTAACCATGTGTGTGAATACAAAAGAGAGAAAAATATGTGCATGTATACAAAATTTGGACGTGTATAGATGAAAAATGCAAAGCAACCTTATAAATTAATTAGGTGCATTGTGAAGTGCTTGCATTAATATTACTTAGTCCGTACTGATATGTGCATGTCTCTTTTGAGATTTATTTATTTTTTGAATTTTATTATTATTATTGATAATTTATACAGTGAACTTAATGTGAATAAAAGAACAGATGTTCTGATTAAACTGATATCTGAGCAGATTGTATTAATATGTGAGTATATGTCTCTTTAAGAACGCATCAGTCTATATGTCTATTGGGATGGAAGTCATTCCTGAGGGTATATTATGCATGAAGATGAGCTATTATATAAACATGCAGTAGAAGCATATATGTACAAATGTGTTTGAATGTGCTTGAGGACACCGTGTTTGAAGACACCATGTATGTGAATATGAGACAAGGATGTACCCATATGTGTACACCGGCATACAGCTAGGTGCACACGCATGGGTAGCCCGATGGAAAAATATATGTGTGTGTATATAATGGCTCCGAAAATGCGCACATCAACTGGGACATACGTCCAACCATAAACATCTCGAATTTGTCTCCATCAGAATACAAAGCTCTTAAACATTTAGAAATGGATAATAACATTGTCATTCGCAATGCGGACAAGGGTGGGTTGGTGGTGGTCCTCAATTCTGACACCTACAAAGGTGAAGCTTTACGTCAGCTGTCTGACAGCAACACCTACACTCCACTCAAGGGTGATCCCACCATCCCTTTCTCTGCTAAACTTTCCTCCTTGTTGGACACAGCAGTCCATGCGGGAATTTTTTCAGATAAAGAGAAATTGTTATTTATCCCCATTAATCCCGTGATGCCGGTGTTCCATCACCTGCCAAAAATTCACAAGGGCTTGGACCCACTTATGGGCAGGCCCATAGTGGCAGGTATTGGATCCCTTAACGAGCGCCTGGGAGAGTGGGTTGACGGCCAACTTCAGCCATTGGTTGTCAACCTCCCAGGGTATCTACGCGACACCAAACAACTGCTTATAAAACTCAGGGATTTTCAGTGGAAAGCAGAGTACAGGTGGATTACATGCTATGTGACCAGCCTCTACTCGAGTATTCCTCACGACTTGGGGGTTCTGGCTGTGTCCACTTTACTCAAAGAATCTGGAAAGTATTCGTTAGTGCTACAGGAGTTTATCTTGCTGTCATTGGACTATTTACTCACACATAATTTCTTTATGTTCGACGGGGGCTATTATCTCCAAAGGTGCGGGGCCTCTATGGGAGCGAAATTTTCGCCTTCCCTGGCTAATCTCTATATGGGATTTTGGGAGAGGTCCCGCATCTTTGGACATGATAGCCCCCGCCGTTTAGACACGATTTTCTTTTGTAGGTTCATTGACGACCTCCTGTTTGTTTCCTCCAACGAGGACACAAATTTACAGGATTGGTTGGATCACCTTAACGATAATCCCATGAATCTTCGCTTTACAGGAAAACTTGGCATCACCTCTATAGATTTTTTGGATGTCAAGTTGTTGGCTGTAAATGATGTAGTAGTCACAGGCCTCTATAGAAAACCCACAGCTGGCAACGCCCTTCTTAGAGCGGACTCGGGTCACCCCAGCCACACCATTCGTGGGGTCCCGGTCGGACAATTCCTCAGGCTCCGACGTTTGTGTAGCAGACCTGAGGATTTTGTCACCGAAGCTACAAATATGACCCAACGATTCATTAACAGGGGTTATGCTCCCAATATAATAAAAAGAGCCTTCAAAACCGCGAGTGCTATCCCAAGAGAGACCTTACTTCAGAATTGTTCGAATAAACGTAAGAACAAAGCGGCACTGTCTTTCAGTGGAGTACCGGTGTTCTCTACACCCTACAGTTTTGAATTCGGTAAAATAAAATCTATTATTGAGAAATACCTTCCTATTCTACTGAACGACCCTGCCTACCATGAAATACTCTCTAGGGGAGTTAAATCAGTGTCCCGCAGAGCCCCTACTTTGGGTAGTCGCCTTTCACCTAGCCTTTTTTCAAGTATACCTTCGGCATCAAACTGGTTGCATTTCCAGGGCACTTTTAGATGTGGAATGCCTCACTGCAACTATTGCAGACACATAAAAACAGGTGACACAGTTCAGTCAAGTACCAATCACAATTCTTTTGATATTAAGCAGTTCATTAATTGCAATACCAAGTTTTTGGTATATGTGATTAAATGCGAACTGTGCGATATCCAATATGTCGGAAGAACGACTAGGAGACTCAAAGACAGACTGTATGATCACCTGTATGATATACAGAAATATAGGAACACGAATGTTGCCAGGCATTGGGTAGCAGTACATCAGAAAAATGTCTCATGCCTCTCCATACAAGGTATAGAAAAGATTAGTTCACCTTTAAGAGGGGGAGACAAATTCAGGACACTGTGCAGGCGTGAGGTCTATTGGATTTTTTCATTGCATACCAGGATACCGGCAGGCCTTAACTTCGAATGGGATGTATCCCATTATTATGATTAGTCCTCGCGTCCTGCACAGTGTCCTTTCTAGTTTCTGGTGTCTGGCATCTTTTCTGATGTTTCTAACATTTGTTACCCATGCATGTTAATTAAGGTTCAGATTGCAATTTTGTCCTCCTCTACTACATGTCCATGGGCATATATATGTATATACCCGGATTGTTGTCAGGAGTTTTTCATTTTATTTTGTTTTATGTAGTCACCATGATATTGATTGCTTTTTGCATGTTCAAATCTTTATGGCCTCTGTATTACCATCCATAAAACATATGGAACATGATAGTTCTACTATTCTATTGGGACCATTTTCTTTTCTTTTTCTTCCCTTTTTTTCTTTCAGTCACGAACCATTATTCACCTGGTTTGGAAGAAATTGTATGGACTTGGTCTCTTTCCTTTGCACAAATCATCAATTAGTGGTAGATCGTAATGATCAGATCGTTTTATTGTATATGTGTCACACATTCATTTGTGTGTTCTATAGTCTCTTTATTCCTTTTTAATTTATGTTGGTTTTCGTCATGTCATTCTTGACAGCATGAACTGTCTTGGGCACATATAGAGTTAATTCTGTATACGGAAACGACATATAGAGTTTTATCTCGGAAGCCAATGTATACACAAGATTTATGGCCCATATTTCATCTGTATGTAAATTTTACTGTAAATGCAATATTATATTGGCATTCATTGAGCGCATATGTCTATGTGGGCATCATGGTATGTTTATACTAAGCCAAGATCCAACCCAAAGGTTTTGTTATTTGTCAGCATTTTCATTCTTAATCTTTTTACATAGACTCTTGTTCCCGTGCGAATTGTCCCCATAGAATTACTTGTACATCTTTAATTGAATGGATGGTTTCCATCGAGATGTCTATGGTTGGATGTGCATCTCAGTTAATGCGCACATTTTCGGAGCCATTATATATATATACACACACATATACTTTTACATTGGGCTCCTTATGTGTGCGCATTCTGCTGAATACTTGCATTCACATGGGGGCATTTCCTTATTTAACTATTTTCCTTATTTAACTATTTTTCTTATTTAACTTTTTCACATAGACATTTGTCTTAATGTGAATCGTTCACAAAGAAAAATCTTATAGATATTTTGGATGGATCGCTTTCCATCGAGATGTCTATGGTTGGATGGATTGGACGGATTGTTTTCCATCGAGATGTCTATGGTTGGATGGATTGGACGGATTGTTTTCCATCGAGATGTCTATGGTTGGATGGATTGGACGGATTGTTTTCCATCGAGATGTCTATGGTTGGACGTGCATTTCAGTTAATGCACACATTTTTGGAGCCACCATGTATATACACATATATATTTTTACATTGGGCTCTTCATGTGTGCGTGCTGAGCTGTATGCCTATATGTACACAGGGGTACATCCTTAATTAACCCTTCACATAGACATTCGTCTTGATGTGAATCGTTCACATAGAACAATCTTGTAGACATTTCGATTGGATGGATCGTTTTCCATCAAGATGTTTATGGTTGGACCTATGTCCCAGTTGATGCGCGCATTTTCGGAGCCATTATATACACACACACATATATTTTTCCATCGGGCTCCCCATGCGTGTGCACCTAGCTGTATGCCGGTGTACACATATGGGTACATCCTTGTCTCATATTCACATACATGGTGTCTTCAAACACGGTGTCCTCAAGCACATTCAAACACATTTGTACATATATGCTTCTACTGCATGTTTATATAATAGCTCATCTTCATGCATAATATACCCTCAGGAATGACTTCCATCCCAATAGACATATAGACTGATGCGTTCTTAAAGAGACATATACTCACATATTAATACAATCTGCTCAGATATCAGTTTAATCAGAACATCTGTTCTTTTATTCACATTAAGTTCACTGTATAAATTATCAATAATAATAATAAAATTCAAAAAATAAATAAATCTCAAAAGAGACATGCACATATCAGTACGGACTAAGTAATATTAATGCAAGCACTTCACAATGCACCCAATTAATTTATAAGGTTGCTTTGCATTTTTCATCTATACACGTCCAAATTTTGTATACATGCACATATTTTTCTCTCTTTTGTATTCACACACATGGTTACACATGTTTTGGATGCACATTTACATCACACTACCCTTACAATTGGTAGTAATCTCATCCTTATTCATTATTTATTACTTTATTTTCATAATTATTTTTATTGTCATTTTTCGTTTCACTTTCACACCACTTCACACCATATCACTTATCTTTTATATATATTATATATTTTTATAGATTGTATATATGGTGAGGTATTTCTATCCTCTTTTATCATTGTGGTCAGTGAACCACACCCATCTCACTTGAATCACTTCACGTTTAATTAATCTTCAATTAACCAATTATTTTCACCTTGGGGTTGGATCACATGACTTCCCCTGTTTAGGGTATATCTTGGGTAATATTTGTGTAATAACCAGCTATGAGTAAGCACTTTAATAGTGTGAAACGCGTTAGCCAGATGTGATCAGTTTGCTGTGTTGTGCAGTGTGTTTTTGGTTTCCTGAACCTTTTTTTTGGAATAAAGGCTTTTTAACCGGAGTGCTGCGTCCAGAAGACTTTTCTTTCTTTCTTCAATTGCATTTGCATTTGCCTGCACCCTTGGTTGCTGGGAGGAGGTAATTTCAGGGACTTCCACACCTGAGCGGCTTCCTATCTTCCGAAACTACCTTATGGCCTGAAGTGGAAACATTATGGTATCTCCCATATGATCCATATTTTCAGTGACGGAAAATTGAGACCCTTTTCTGAGCGTCGGGAGAACTTTAGACGCCCTGCTTCTATGCACTTTTACTACTTGCAAATCCAACATGCGGTTAATGTGCAGAAGGGAGAAGGATCAATGGTCCTTGGATTCAACTGCAGTTTTTAGCTACTTGTTTGAGGTTACCACATACAAGGGGTTTATATCTTGCTGCTATGCCGTGCTGCTTAATCTCTTCCTACGGGACACCCCTCTGAAGGCAGTGTCCCAGTGGGAACAAGATGTTGGTGTGTTTGAAGAAGAGAAGTGTGAGGAAGCTTTACAGGCGGTTCCCTAGTGCTCTTTGAATGTGGCACAGAGACTGTCGCATCTCTATATAATCCTCAGGGTACACTACACGCCGGCTAGATTGGCCCGCTTGGGGGTAAGGCCTAACCCCACCTGTACTAGATGCAGCAGAGAACATGGAGATCTAATACACCTTTTATGGCGGTGCCCAAAACTGCACCTGTAATGGAAGAAGGTTACGGATACTCTCAATAGAGTCTTCCAGGTCCAGATACCACTGGATCCTAAACCCTGCTTACTAGGTCTACTAGATAGCCTCCCAATAGAGGATATCCCTAGACAGGCTATTGCTAGAGCTTTATTCCAAGCCCGCAAAATAATTCTGAGACACTGGAAGTCAACTGAACCTCCCACATTACATGAATGGATTACGCAAATGGGAGAAACCCTAAGTCTAGAAAAGCTTATATATCAACATAGGGGTACACGAGCCAAATTTGATAAATTATGGGCCCCTTGGTTAGATGTCCCTGGTCTGGCTCCAGTAGATTTAGACTATGATCGCATATTTTAACACTGGAAGAGGATAAATAAGTCTGGTCATATATATGCTTCACATTTAGTGCTTGTATAGTTATACCTACGAAGCCCGAATGCTACTTGCCGATTTGGTTGTAGAGATAACACAGGATGAGTAAAAAAAGATAAAATGGCGCAAAACGACTTTCTTTGAATGATTTCCTTGTGTGTTATACTCTACGGAATATGTGTAACGGTTGTAAGCTCTGGAAAATGTATGCTTTGTTTTCTACGCTCAATAAAAACGTCTTTGTTTGAGAAAAAAAGAATATATGACAAAGTCCAAACTTTTTACTTAGCTTGATGCCAAGTCTTGAGATCCAATTGATTCCCCAAATGTACTTTGTTGGTCTTCCTTTGTGCCTTGTCACCCAGCCTGTACGAAGTAGGTTAAATAATCCTGTGCTTCATTACTCCTTATCCTCTTTAGTTATGAATTGTTTTACATGTCCTCATAATTTGTATAGCTGCCATTTACTTGTTATCATTATACCCTTTAATTTTTAAAATCTTTTTTATGCTTGCTATTGACTATTGTAATATTCTCAGGAATAGTGTCTGATGTCAGTGTTACTCTGTAACTCATCTATGAATTTGATAAGTTATGGCAGATACTTTATAATTAGTGATTGATTCAGTTAATCATTAAATTACATGTGAATAGCCACCCACCAGGCCTTATTAATATAGACATAAGTGCTCCTTCATATTTTTTATCCTGTTTTGTTTTTTTATTTTCAAAGCTGCAGAACAATAACTAGATTGTATGATGGTCTTTACAACTGTAAATACCAAGGGGTCTCCAGTCTGCCTAAACAAAGAGCCAGTTTACTGTCCTTCAGACTTTAGGGGGTTTGGACTTTGCCCAGTGGAAGTAGAAAATTCCCTAATGTCTGTGGATGTAGCCAATGCCCCACCATTGGTATTTTTGAGAAGAATATCCCCCCATCATTGGTGTCAATGAGAGGAATAGTACCCCATTGCTGGTGTCTGTGGGAGGAGGGAGGAAGAGTGCTAAATTGTTGAAGTCAGTTTGAAAAATAGTGCCCCATCATTGGAAGGAAGAATGCCCCATCGTTAATGTCAGTGGGAGGAATAGTGCCTTGTATCAGTGGGAGAAATAGTACCCCAAGGACCAGATAAAGGCAAGCAAAATGCCACAGTTTGGAGACCACTGGTATATTCATACCTCTCTTGCTGCCGAACACTGCTCTATTGCAAAGGAATCTCAGCCTGATGTTTCTTCTGAAAACAACATTTCCAGGAATGTCTATCGTTTCCCCCCACAGCTCTCACTGGTTCTTCCCATAACTGTGTCCTATAGTTATGTAGAAGCTATCATAACGAATTAGTGACACTAGACCCACACTCCCAGAAGGGTCCGTTTTAGATGGAACATGACCCAGTGATTACTTTTTAAAGGAGTGTCATTTGGTGGCATGGGCAGCAGACGAGGCAAGTATACACTTTCTAGGCACATCTTTTAGGGATACCTTTCATTTGGCGATAGGGTTTCTTTAAATTTTATCAATCTAAAAATAAACATTACAAAATAACTACTGTATGTGTTTGAGAGAACTACTATCTCTAGGGCTCTGTTATTACATTATCTGCGATGTAGACTTGAAGTTGTAACACTTCATCGTTGTTCATAACATACTATACATTTGTTTTTCTTCTAGGTGTCTGAATGGTGGTGTGGGTTTTGTCTTCCTTAATGGTTGTGTTATGGTTATTTTGGAAAGCTAGTGGCTGTGGTACTTGCAAGGGATACAAGCCTTCTTTGTGTACTGGTGGAAACACCATGGAGCCAAACAGTGATCACTCTGAACATTTACAACAAGAAGAGGTTGCTGGTCGTTCCACATCAGAAGAGGGTCCTGGAGAAGCAGAAATCAGTTCTTCAGCTCAGGCACAGCATGGGGACGTAGTTCATTCCTCTACAGAACTTGAGCCAAAACAATTAAAATTTGGGCCTTCTAAAGGAAGTCTTTCTAAACCCAGAGACACAAAGATGAAGAAACCTCCCTTATCACGCTTTATTCTAGGGTCTTCAGAAGACAACTCTTCTGATGATGAGTTTGCTTCTGGCTCCTCCAAAAGTGTCAGGAAGAGCAGTCTCACAAGCAGCAGTTCTCAGACTCCATCCTTGTCATCCCTACCAGAAACTGAGCCATTGATAAAAATCAGGTGAGCATGCATTTTATTCACTTGTTCCTTGATTGCTTTTGACTTGTCTCTGAAAATGGGCCATTTTGGGCCAATGTTAATGGCACCCCAATCATAACAGACGTATGCGCTCAAAAAAGGTGCACAACCTATTCCTCCACGTTTTTCGCACATAGGGCAGCCCACTAAAAAGCATGGGCTGCCTTATGCATATAGTGCATCGCGTGTCATAGTGTAAATGGCACCTTATAGAATAATTCTAGGAATCTGTATGTTTTACAGAGTAACATTGGACACACTTGGACCAATGTAACTATGTATATACCATTTTTCTAAAGTTTTTTCTTCTGCGCTGATGGTAAATTCTGTTTATGATAAAAAGAAAAAAAGCTGCTTCCTCCACCGTGACACCTACCTAGGTAGGGTCCAATTAAATGAACAAAGAGGGATGTGTTTGGTGGGTGTGGTGCTGCTCTAAATTGCATGCAAAAATGTGTCCTTTGTGAATATAATTTTACTTCCAGTAAATACCTGGCCGATGCCTCTGCAAGTTGGAAATCACTGAAATAGACACCGCCACTCCAGTGATCTCCACTTGCTTTCGGGCCCTATGCTGAGCGGCCAGCTTGATGCATTGTGAACCCTGGAGGTCAACCGCTCGGGACGGGTGTCAGTCAGAGGCGGTCAAGTGTGATATACTTTAAGCAGAAGCTGCAGTTTGTGTCACCCCTATATCTCATTTATAAATGTGGAATGGACATACAGATTTAAAGCTATGAGGCAATGTGGATAAATATGAAACGGTCAGCATGATTATGAGCGATTAGTCTATTGAACAGACTCCAGGGATGGATGAGCTGTATACGTGGCTCGTTTTGTTACTTATAGATGCTCAGCCTCATGTTCTGTGCTCCACACTTTATTTTTGATTCTTAAAGTGATTCTAAAAGGTTGTGTTTTTTTTTTTGTTTTTTTTTTAAGAACAAACAAATACCGTATACTTACCTGCTCTGTGCAATCGTCTTCTTTTTGGGTCCCTCGCTGGAGGTCCTTGCTCCTTCCCACGCCTATTGCCCCCAATAGCAAGCCTCTTGCTATGGGGCACTCGACCAGGCTTGCTATTGCTCCCAAGCCACGCACCTGTGAATGGACATTGTCCATTCACACACACAGTGTGTCTTTGCCCCGCCTCCACTCTCTCCTCATTGGCTCACTGGCTGTGATTGACAGCAACAGGAGCCAATGACTCTCTCTGATGTGTGAACCAATGAGGAGAGAGAGACCCAGGAGAAATTGCAAAGAATGCGTTAAGGTAAAAAACCTACTACCTTTAGAACCACTTCAAGTATATGGGAGAACTACTATAATTTGTCTTGAGATATGGAATAACTGATTTATAGTGCATGGCAGGCCATATTACCACAAAGTGTATATACTTTATGATCACTCATAATACCGTGCACTGTGATAAAGTTTCTTCTATATCATTGTGGAAGCTGAATATAATAAGAATATATTAGTTCCATATGCAGTGGTTGTGAGTGGCGTGGCTGTCCAGGTGTCTGATATATATATTTTAAATATATGGTGAAGGGTAAAAGGTGTTTTGTAAAAATTTGTGATTTTATGATTGCATTTTCAGAATAAAGCAATCCTCCACAGTTCTCATTTAACTTTTCCTTTGGTCTGTCCTATTATTCGATAACTATGTATAAAACATACTGATGTCTGGAAGTATTCTTTAAAGTGTTATTGTAATACACATTAATTCCAAGTGTAAATCTACAGGAAAGCGTATTTTATCTCAATTATATTTTTTAAACATAGGTGTTAATTGGTCAGATATTTTTAGAAACTCAGAGAGAAATATATCCAAAACTTTTTTTTTTTCATTTTGGAAGTAGTAGAAAAGGATTAGAACAGGGGTGTCCAACCCACAGGCCGCATGCTGCCCAAGACGGCTATGAATGCGCTCCAACACAAAATTGTAACTTTACTTAAAAAAATGTTAATTTTCTTGGGGATTTTTTAAAGTGCGTTTACCCTTAGGGAACACATTCCACTAAAGAAAAATTTGACAGTGTCTTTACTGGACGGTTTTATCTTGAAGAAAAATATCCCTCTCTTCATAATCACGCCTTCTTCATTCAGGTCTGCTTTAAGTAACACTTGCAGGTCTTGTCCGTCCACTGGCATGTGCTTAGACAGCGAAGGAGAAACAAAAGAATGATTGTCTCATCTTACTGTCTCTCTGCTCTTTCCACCTATTAGTATGTCTCTTGTTAGCTAGCATATGAGCACTGCTGCACATCTGATTAGATCTACTTCTGTCTAGCAGTTTGAGCTCTGTTGTACAGGGGATAACAAGGATTGCTGGTGGGCGATACCTGTTCATATACTGGTACATGCTTGGGTTTAAACACTTCAATACCGGGCACTTCCCCTCCCCTTCAAGGCCAATTTTTAGCTTTCAGAGCGGTCGCATTTTGAATGATAATTGCACGGTCATGTGACACTGTACCCATATGAACTTTTTATCTTTTTTTACCCCACAAATAGAACATTCTTTTGGTGGTATTTGATAACCACTGGCTTTATTTTTGTGCTGCAAATAAAAAAAGACCGAAAATT
Organism: Rana muscosa; assembly: GCA_029206835.1. Taxonomy (NCBI): domain Eukaryota; kingdom Metazoa; phylum Chordata; class Amphibia; order Anura; family Ranidae; genus Rana; species Rana muscosa. Next base: position 847,172,788 of record CM055116.1, read on the forward strand.
TCGAAAAAAAATAAGTTTTTTTGTTTTTGTTATAAATAATTTGTAAATAAGTAATTTTTTTCTTTGACTGATGGGAACTGATGTGGCGGCACCGATAAGGTGGCACTCATGAGCAGGCACTAATATGCAGCACTGATGGGCACTGACATGTGGCACTGATGAGGAGGCACTGACAGGCATTACTGATGGGCACTGACTGGCATCACATGTGGATACAGGTGGGCACCAATTGGCGGGCCACTTATGGGCATAACTGGCGGGCATCGCTCATGGGTTTGCACTGATAATCAATGTGCTGATTATCAGCGCAGACCCCCCCTTTCAGAAGAGCCACTGATCGGCTCTCCTCTATCCGACCCTTGTCAGCATGAATGGAGGAAAGCCGATAAACGGCAATTCCTGGTTACCATGTGATCAGCTGTGATTGGACACAGCTGATCACGTGGTAAAGAGCCTACGTCATGGGCTCTTTACCTAGATCGGAGATGCGGTGTGTTGGACCGACTCACCGCACCACTGATCGCCACGCTGCGTGCCCCTGGGGACGTGCATGACCGTCTTATCCTGCTGGACATCATATGACGCCCAGTCATGATAACTGATCCCCACTGCGGCTGTCATTTTGTAATAGGCCGGGCGGGAAGGGGTTAAAAATACATTTAATGATGTATTAACCACTTTAATACCAGGCACTTTTAACCCCTTCCTGCCCAGGACAATTTTCAGCTTTCAGCGCTGTCAACCTTTGAATGACAATTGCGCAGCCTTGCTACACTGTACCCTTATGACATTTTTTTTCACACAAATAGAGCTTTCTTTTGGTGTTTTTTTTTATCACCACTGGGTATATTTTTTGCTAAATAAACGAAAAAAGACCAAAAATTTGGAAAAGAAATGCATTTTCTTTGTTTCTATTATACAATTTTGCAAATAAATAATCTTTCTTTATAAATTTAGGCCAAATTGTATTCTGCTACATTTCTTTGGTGAAAATAACCCAAATCAGTGTATATTATTTAGTCTGTAGGAAAGTTATAGAGTCCACAAACTGGTATACAGTGTGTGTGTGTGTGTGTGTGTATATATATGAAAATCGATCAATCCTGATGTACTGGCGTTTTTGGAAGTTGTAATTTTTTGCCACAACTTTTTGGGAAAATGAAGAGAAAAAAATATTTTTTCATGTTTTTTTTTTTTTACATTCGGTCACCAGTACAGTACAGCATCATCATTATATAACTGGTGTGGCGGTGACCAGGGACACTGACTGGTGACAGTAGGTAAAAAAAAAAAAAAAGTAAAGTATAATTTTCTAAAATATTTTTTCATTCATTTTTTTACATACTGTAACCAGAGCAATACAGTGTTACCATAGTAACACTGTACCACTCTGGGGAGTTGATCAGGATTTTATTTTTAGATACTATGATTGCTTATAGCAGTAAATTTCACAGCTATAAGCAAATATTTTTACTGAATGATAGTGTGTAGACACTGTGGGGTTGTTGGGGACTTTGTAAAGTGCACTTGCTCCAGAGCTTAATAAATGAGGTAAAGCTTAACTTTGCAAAGAATACCCAATCACATGCAAGGAAAAAAAAAAAAAAAAAAATGAATTTTTGCTTGCATATGATTGGATGATGGAAGTCAGCAGAGCTTCTGCTCATTTACAAAGCTCTGGAGCAACTGCTCTTGCAGAGTGCAACTGTACCTGCACAGTATATATTTAGTAAATCAACCCCATTGTATTGTTGTGATTAGCTGTGGATTGGCCACAGCTAATCACATGGTTCAAATGGGCTGTGATTGGTCACGCTGATCACATGGTACAGACAGGGCCAATCACAGCTAGCAACACTTTTGTATACAATGAATGGCATGAATGGAAGATTGGTCACAACGATCACGTGGTACTGACAGCGGGACGGTACACTGATCAGTCAGGTGTTCCTGCCAGCCTCCCTGCTTTCCTATTTAAAACTGACCACACTGGACAAAAGAGCACAAAGTGGTCAGTTTTCTAGCTGTGCTGAGAACTCAGACTGCTTTCCTCCAATGACCGGACTTCTGCTGACACGCCCCTGCACAGCCATTCACTGGGAAGACCATCATGCTGCCGCTTCCCCTCCCCCAGCTCTCTAAAGATCCTTATGCAGCTGATCACTTCTAAAAAAGGGGGGGGGAAATGTATTTGTAATGTTTTTTTTATGTGTACACAAATGTTTTGCCTTTTATTTTAAACTGAATGTGTTGTTATACAAGGTGAGGGTTTACATAATCTTAATGAATACAGATCTGCATTCATTATATGTGTGTGACAGCGCTGGACCAGTGTACCCAGGGTCAGGGCTCAGCAGGCTCAGTCTGCAGGGTTACAATGTGGAGAGGAGGTGGAGGAGCCCTGGGAGGGAATGGCTGGGACTGAAGTCGTTCAGCATCTTCTCCATCTCCAAGGTACGGAGTGATGTACAGAGTGGTGTGGGGGAAGCAATAAACGGGTGGGGTAGAAGTTCTCCTATATTCCAAATCATAGTCCTCTCGGGGCAGCAGCTAGTCGGGCACACACACACACAGAGCCTCCACACTAATCCCTCTTCTCTCTTTTGATCCTCTGACCCATTTATATTAGAAAAATAACGCAGCTAGGTGGAGGAGAAACAGCCAATGGGAGCACAGGGTAGGGACAGCGATGGTCATTCATTCTTTACAGGGAAAGGAGGGGGCACGGCCAGACACGGTCACTCTGTCTGTTTGGAGAGAGGAGGGGCGGGGTCAGTGCCTGTCACTCAGCTTGTATGGAGAGCAGTTGGCTGGATGTCACTGCACAGAGCGGTCACTGAGCTGTGGAGTGCTACAGGGGTCCATATACATCACTACTATTGGTGGGCCTTATACATCACTATAGAGGGGCCACATACATCTACATCATAATAGGAGTACAGGGAGGGATGCAGAGATTATTATGGGGGAGGGTTACATATATTACATTAGAGGATATATATATATATATATATATATATACACACATACACACATATACACACACACACACACACACACACACACACACACACACAGTAAAACCTTGGATTGCGAGCATAATTAGTTCCAGAAACATGCTTGTAATCCAAAGCACTTGTATATCAAAGCAAATTTCCCCATAAGAAATAATGGAAACTCAGATGATTCATTCCACAACCATTTATTCATAGGTCCTTCAGTTTATAGTCCATATAAAATGATTATAGCAATGTGACCAGGTTGTGTAACCATAAAATGTCCGTCCACAAATGGAAGCCTGCCCAAGGGGATTAGAACCAAAATCCAGCAGGAGCTACAGAGTATAAAAGAGAAGAGAGGTGCCTCTAAGTGTAGCAATATGTTGCTAAATGTTGTACCTTCATTAAATGTAACCATATTGCTACACTTAGAGGCGTCTCTCTTCTCGACATCGCATATATATCAAGTCAAAACGTATTAAAAATTTTGCTTGTCTTGCAAAACGCTCTCAAACCAAGTCCCACGTTTTGCAGCGATTTGAAATAGTGGTTGGAATCGTGGCCATTCTGCCCGCAATCAGGTGTGAATGGAGCCAAAGTACAACAGTATCTATCTTCTTTATACTAGCTCATTATGAATTACCTTAGATCAAAGCCATCCTCGTCTCCCCCTCCGGCTGCAGACATCTCTCCCGGAGGTTACTTCTGGGTATCGCCGCTCCAAAGCTGTGATTGGCCGGAGCGGCGAAGACGTCACTCCGCGCATGAGCCATCAAAGCCAGCATTACCCATTCACAAAACTGGCATGCTCAGTCCGCCTGCGTCGTAGACATCGGTGCATTCTTTTTGGCAAATATCTCCTAAACCATGTAGGTTTAGGAGATATTGCAAACACCTACAGGTAAGCCTTAAAGTGGATGTAAACCCAAAATGTATTTTTTTTATTTTTTTGCTGTCACAATGTAGAGTATAAGATTTCCTATCATTTGTGCCAGGTCTTGCCATAAAGAGTTAATCCAGCTCTGATCAATCCTCTTTTATTGTTCAGTGAGTTACCTTTGTCCGTTCCGCCCCCTTGCTTTGACTGACAGGTTATTTACATATCTCGTGCACTAGCTTTAGACAGGCATTATTTTTTAATTCCCACCCCCACTCCTTTTCTGAAGTCACGTGGTTACTTTTCTGGATTTTGACTGGATGTTAGTGATCATAGCAGAAGGAATACACAGGAGAAAATGCATGTTGACAAGGGGAGTGTAGAGGTGGGCGGGGAGTCTACTGACATCACGACTCCACCCACCGAGCTCCAGACAACAGATCCACCCACAGAATCTGCAGTTTTTCAGTTCTTATAACAGACAGAGGGGAGACATTTGACAGATAAGGATACATGCAGGAGACATCTATATCCTTATAGATCAGCACTATGGCAGTAGTTTAGAAAGGATGAGAGTGGGTTTACATCTACTTTAATCTAGGCTTACCTGTTGGTAAAACTTGTCAGAGAGGGTTTACTTCCATTTTAAATGAGAACAATTCATAAACATGTTTTTGAATGTCCCCTTTCCAGCTGAGTTGACTTGCCTTCTATAATTTAGTTTTATTTTATGTAGAGGGTACAAGATGTTCTGTGAAGAGAAACAAAGAAACCGCGCTCTTATATCATAAATTACATATCATAAATCACCACAGTGAACAAATAAATCATTTGCACTATAAAAAAAAAAAAAAATAATACATAAAAATTGTGAAGTCCATGTATAAACGTCCTCAGTGAGTATAGGAAAGGTTCCTTTCCACCCGCATGCAGACACACAATGCGCTCACCAGACTTTATTGACCCCCTATTACAGGGAGTCATATTAGGCATATAGGAAAAGCAAAGATGTTGTACATGAGGTCACAGGAATGAATCCAAACCGCTGCTGTCATCCATTTAATATTTATATAGATAGCGTATTCAAAGCTTTTGCCATATATAGAGAGGGAGAGGAAAAAACGCTCTCATGGTGCAGTAATTCAAACCATTTATTTAAAAATAAGGTTGTATTGCACTTACATGAAAAAAAGACAGGGATCAGCATATATTGTATCGGAATCGCCGATTAGTGCTCCACCTGCGTTCCAGCAGACCAGAAATAATGTTTTTCAAACACGTCGTTAGGTCATAATTTTATTTGTATTTTATTTAATTTATTGTATTTATATTATATTATATTTATTTATTGTAGTTGGTTTGTTTTTTGCTGATTGATTTGCGTGGGTTTGGAACCTATTGGTTCCAAATAAATATATAATATTTATTTATATTATTATTTATTGTATTCAATTTTATTTTATTTATTGTAGTTCGTTTGTTTTTTGGTCATTGATTTTCATGGGTTTGGGACCTATTGGCTCCTATATTTCCTCGGTTCCAAATAAATATAGACCGGTAATATTTATTTATATTATTATTTATTGTATTTGTATTTTATTTTATTTATTGTAGTTTGCTTGTTTTTTGGTCATTGATTTGCATGGGTTTGGGACCTATTGGCTCCTATATTTCCTTCTACAAGATGTTCTGTTTCCACATCTGTATATCTCGAAAGACTTTTTCATATGCCGTCAACTAACATTTTAGATCTTGAATGCTAAACACCTACAATAAAAGCAAAAAAAACATATACCCATGCCAAATGATAGATTCTTTTCTTAGTGCGGACTATGAAACAACATAATATATTCTTTCAGTCTGTCTGTGAATTCATTTAATTACCAAGGTGACCTTGAAAAGGTAAAAAATAGCTTTTCAGGTTTTCTGTGTTGCCCAATGTGTAATGCTTGGCAGCAAGATCACCTTGTTTATGCAAGACTGAAAAATACCAGCTGGCTAATCATGTGATTTATTTACTGACAATTTGGAAAAGACGATGATTTTAAATCTACCGTGTAGCTCAGCCTTTCTCAACGTTCTAGCATGGTGGAACCCTTGAAATAATGGTCTGGTCTCAGGGAACCCCTGCTAATAATTATTTTATCTACAACTGGCAATAAATTAGCATGATGGTCAATAGAAGAATGCTCCTTAAATTCAAGGTCAGTGGGAAAAATTCCTATTTACAGATACAGTAGATAAAAAGATGATTGGTCTTAAGAGGAACTTATTTGAGAGACAGAAAAAGCTCCTTGCTCAAGAAAACCCAAGCAACCTTCGGAGGAAGCCTAGTTGAGAAAGGCTGCTGTAGCTTGAGATTAACCTATTGTTGGCATTCATCTCCTTAAAGCGGAACTTCACCCAAAAGGTTCTGCTTGTTTGCATCCACCCCCCACTGCCACATTTGGCTCTTTTTTTTGGAGGGGGGGACCTGGTTTTGACAGGTACCCGCTCCAACTTCTGCTCAGATCTCCGCAGTGGTCTGAGTGGACATCCCCCCCGCAGGCCTTCTGGGTGTCGGGACACATCACAGGTCGCAAGGCTTCACTGCCAGTTTCCCTTACCTAAGATGCTGGCGCCTGGACCCAAAGACGATTGTAGAATTGGCACGGGTGAGTACATTGCTGGATCCCTGGAAAGGTAAGTGTCCTTTTATTAAAAGTCAGCAGCTACAGTATTTGTAGCTGCTGACTTTTTATTTTATTTTATTTTTTTGGGGGGGGGGGGTTTAGACTGGAGCTCCTCTGCAAATTAAAAAGATTTACGTTTATCAACATATTTTTGTAGTACTGGTACTGAATCATACATTCCAGTCAAGGCGTAGCAGTCCTTGAACTGGATACAGAAAAAGACTCCCGGTGTCCCAAATTTTTCCTTTCATCCAAGCTTTACAATATTGCTCCAGGCCACTCTGTGTACAAAAGAAGACTCTGCTGTTTTTAAGAACACCGTCAAGTCATGGATTTTTTTGTTGGTGGCAACCCTTGGGTAGGCATTCTTACCTAACAGGAATTAAAAATACACCACCACACTGATAACCCCTGCCGTTCTGCGCTCTCCCCAGGCTACTGCCTGTCATTCCTCCCAAGCCCAGCACTCTCACTGGTTTTCTTGTCTTTGTTTGCAGGTCTTATCCTGACCTGCTCCCTTGGCTTTGAGATCATGATCAGGTGTGGGCCTAGTCACATCTGAGAATTTGCCTATAGTGTAATGCACATTTTTTACCGCAGGAGGATGGAGGCCGGGTTCACACTGGTACAACAAACGCTCCGACATTGGGAGCTCATGTCGCATGACATGTGAAAATCAATGTTTCCCAATGGGAGCCATCTTAACAAGTCGGTCCGACTTTGAAAATGCTCCCTGCACTACTTGGTCCGACTTTGATCCTACTTCAGCCCATTGAATATCACTGAAGTCGGATCGCCGTCTTGCCTGATCCGACTTTGGCATGCGACTTGTGCTCTGATGATCTTGAAGGGGAACTCCACGCTACATTAAAAAAAACAAAAAACGGCATGGGTTCCCTTCCAAGAGCATACCAGGCTCTTCGGTCCGATATGGATTTTAAGGGAAACCCCAATGCCGAAAATACAGCGTGGGGGTCCCCCCAAAGTCCATACCAGACCCTTATCCAAGCATGCAGCCGGCAGGTCAGGAAAAGGGGTGGGGATGAGCAAGCGCTCCCCCCCTCCTGAACCGTACCAGGCCGCATGCCCTTAACATGTTGGGTGGGTGCTTTGGGGCGGGTTTAAAAAGGCGGCCCCCATATCCCAGCCCCCCACCCTATGTAAATGAGTATGGGGTACATTGTACCCCTACCCATTCACCTAAAAAAAAAAAAAAAGGTCAAAAATAAAACACATTACACAGGTTTTTAACCATTTCAATACCCAGCCATAGTAATATTATGTCCACAGATGGGATCTCCCATCCTGGGTGGACATCATATGACGTCCTGGGTTTGAAGGGGGACATCTGAATGATGCCTGCAGCTAGAGGCATCATTCAGATATCCTTTTGATGTGCCGGCAATTCTGTGCACTATAAGAACGATCATAGCGGCGGTTCCGCCGCTTGATCGTTCTTATAGGCGGGAGGGGACATCCCCCCCTTCTCCGGGCTCTCCCGTGCGATCGGGGACCCGGAGAGAATCTTCCGGCGCCGGTGGTGGGTCACGTGACGAGCAGAGATGACTGGTGACCAGATGGTCACCAGTCATCTCTATGATCGTAGGAGGCCCGGGCGCGATGTGATGACGTCACGCCCGGGTCCTCAAATGTAAACAAAGCCGCCATTGCGGCTAGTAAGTATGAACTCAGTGAATTTTTTTTCACAATCTCATGCTTTCCAGCCTGGAGGAGAGATGTGAGGTCTTATTGACCCCGCATCTCTCAATAGAGGACCTGTCACACACATTCCTAATACAAGGGATGTTTACATTCCTTGTAATAGGAATAAAAGTGATAAAAAAAAAAAAATAAAAATAAAAAAAAAAAAAGGAAAATAAGTGTAAAAATAAATAAATAATTAAAAACGCCCCTGTCCCCGGTAGCTCGCGATCAGAAACGAATGCACACGTAAGTCGCCCACATATGTAAACGCCGTTCAAACCACATATGTGAGGTATCGCCGCGTGCGTTAGAGCGCGTGCAACAATTCTAGCACTAGACCTCTGTAATTCTAACCTGGTAACCTGTAAAAAAAATTAAAGCGTCGCCTATGGAGATTTTTAAGTACCGAAGTTTGGCGCCATTCCATGAGTGTGCGCAATTTTAAAGCGTGACATGTTTGGTATCTATTTACTTGGCGTAACATCATCTTTCATATTTTCCCAAAAAATTGGGCTAACTTTACAGTTTTGTTATTTTTTAATTCATGAAACCATTTAAAAAAAAAAAAAAAAAAAAAAAGGTGTTTGAAAAATTATTGCGCAAATACCGTACAAGAAAAAAAAGTTGCAATGACCGTCATTTTATTCCCTAGGGTGTCTGCTAAAAAAACATATATAATGTTTCGGGGTTCTGAGTAATTTTCTAGCAAAAAGAATGATGATTTGTACATGTAGGAGAGAAGTGCTAGAATAGGCCGGTATGGAAGTGGTATAAAAAGCTCCGTATTGAAGTGGTTAAAGTAATTTATTAAGCAGCTCCGGGGGTCTCTTCCGACTTCTTCTCCACTCTCCGGCCCTTCTGCCTCCCCCGCTGATGTCTTCTAGCCCTCTCTGGTTCTTCTCCCTCTGTCCGCTGTCTTCTACTGGGTCTCCTCCGCTCTTTTGCTCATTCTTGGCCATTCTTCTCCATTGTCTTCTCACAAAGTTGACTCGAGGCTCTCTTCCGCTCTAATGACCGGTGTGCCACTACTTATATTGGCATGGGGCAGGGTCACTGTGTGAAGTCATCCGGAGGCCCCACCCCTTATGAGGTCACCGTGGGGGCATGATTGGTGGTGACTTCATAAGGGGCGGGCCTCGGGTGACCCCACCCCATGCCAATATAAGTAGTGGCACACCGCGCACCCGTCAGAGCGGGAGAGAGCGTTGAGTCAACATTGGAAGAACAGAGGGAAAAGATAACAAAGAAGACCAGGCAAGAGCGAGCAAAAGAGCAGAAGATAGCGGACAAGACTCTGCAGAAGACAGCGGACAGAGGGAGAAAAAGTTGGAAGAGACCCCCAGAGCTGCTTAATAAATTACTTTAAAAGCCTGTGTAATGCGTTTTATTTTTGACACTTTTTATTTTATTTTATTTTTTTGGGGGAATGGGTAGGAGTACAATGTACTCCATACTCATTCACATAGGGTGGGGGCCGGGATATGGGGGCTTCCAGATTCTAATAAGCCCCCCACCCGCAGACCACGACAACCAACGGCCAGGGTTGTCGGGAAGAGGCCCTTATCCTCATCAACATGGGAACAAGGTGCTTTGGGGTGGGGGGGCGCAGGGCCCCCCCTTCCCCAAACCACCCATCCCCCCATGTTGAGGGCATGCGGCCTGGTACGGTTCAGGAGGGGGGGCGCTCGCTCGTCCCCACCCCTTTTCCTGACCTTTGGGGCTGCGTGCTCGGATAAGGGTCTGGTATGGACTTTGGGGGGACCCCCACGTCGGATACAAAGTAGTACGACTGTCGTGTCATACCAGTGTGAACCCAGCCTGAAGGAATAATATGAATACAATTGTCTATATGGGCAGTATTGAAAAATATTCCTGCCTTATTTTTTCTGCTGTACTTCCTGCTTAGTAAAGAAATACAACAATTCTTCTTTCCCTAGAAGAGCAAATTCACACTTCCATTGAATTGTATTATGGCAAACGTTACTGTGTGTTGTATTAGGGCAGTCCAATTCATCACGAATGGGCTGTGAGGGTGGGCTCACACCCATGCGAATTGGATGTGGGTTTTTCCCGCATCCATTTCGCATGACAGTAGATTGTAACCGGCTCTCTATGGAGCCAGTTCGCACATCTGTTGCGACTGCGGAGCGGCATGCACAGGAATGCTGTGCGTCTTTGGCTCTGTTTCAGGGACCCCTGCTGTGAGCTGCATCTGTCAGAGGTGTGAACCCAGGCTTAGTGCATCACAATTGATGAAAAAAGTACATGAACCTTTTTTTAGCAGCCACAATGCATGGTATATGCGTTGTAGTCCAGTATGGTGCACAAGGAATGGCACCGCACATGGAGTAGATGTGTTGCAAAAATCCAAACATTTTGGTATGCATTGTCACAATGCATACCATTCTCTGTTTTTCTTGGCACTGACATACAGTCAGGTCCATAAATATTGGGATATCGACTCAATTCTAATCCTTTTGGCACTATACACCACCACAATGGATTTGAAATGAAACAAACAAGATGTGCTTTAACTGCAGACTTTCAGCTTTAATTTGAGGGTATTTACATCCAAATCAGGTTAATGGTGTAGGAATTACAACAGGTTGTATATGTGCCTCCCACTTTTTAAGGGACCAAAAGTAATGGGACAATTGGCTGCTCAGCTGTTCCATGGCCGGTGTGTGTGTGTGTGTTATTCCCTCAATATCCCATTTACAAGGAGCAGATAAAAGGTCCAGAGTTCATTTCAAGTGTGCTATTTGCATTTGGAATCTGTTGCTGTCAACTCTCAATATGAGATCCAAAGAGCTGTCACTATCAGTAAAGCAAGCCATCATTAGGCTGAAAAAACAAAACAAACCCATCAGAGAGATAGCAAAAACATTAGGTGTGGCCAAATGAACTGGTTGGAACATTCTTAAAAAGAAAGAACGCACCGGTGAGCTCAGCAACACCAAAAGACTCGGAAGACCACGGAAAACAACTGTGGTTGATGACTGAAGAATTCTTTCCCTGGTGAAGAAAACACCCTTCACAACAGTTGGCCAGATCAAGAACACTCTGCAGGAGGTAGGTGTATGTGTGTCAAAGTCAACAATCAAGAGAAGACCTCACCAGAGTGAATACAGAGGGTTCACCACAAGATGTAAACCATTGGTGAGCCTCAAAAACAGGAAGGCCAGATTAGAGTTTGCCAAACAACATCTAAAAAAGCCTTCACAGTTCTGGAACAACATCCTATGGCCAGATGAGACCAAGATCAACTTGTACCAGAGTGATGGTAAGAGAAGAGTATGGAGAAGGAAAGGAACTGCCCATGATCCAAAGAATACCACCTCATCAGTGAAGCATGGTGGTGGTAGTGTCATGGCGTGGGCATGTATGGCTGCCAATGGAACTGGTTCTCTTGTATTTATTGATGTGACTGCTGACAAAAGTAGCAGGATGAATTCTGAAGTGTTTTGGGCAATATTATCTGCTCATATTCAGCCAAATGCTTCAGAACTCATTGGACGGCGCTTCACAGAGCAGATGGACAATGACCCGAAGCATACTGCGAAAGCAACCAAAGAGTTTAAGGGAAAGAAGTGGAATGTTATGCAATGTCCAATCAATCAATCAATCAATGTCCAATAAGGGCAGCACAGTGGTGTAGTGGTTAGCACTTTCACCTAGCAGCAAAAAAAGGGTTGCTGGTTCGAATCACGGCCACGACACCATCTGCCTGGAGTTTGCATGTTCTCCCTGTGTCTGCGTGGGTTTCCTCCGGGTACTCCGGTTTCCTCCCACACTCCAAAGACATGCTGGTAGGTTAATTGGATCTTGTCCAAATTGGCCCAGTATATATGTATATATGTGTGTACGACTGTGTGTCTCAAGCGTGTCGAGATCCTACGGGGTAAAATGACCGCACCAGCCAAGCAGACACTGGCTGCAAAAAGCGCCTAGATGCGATTCAGTTCGCATGTGAGCGCTATACAAGTCACTCATTCATTCAATCACCTGACATGAATCCGATTGAGCATGCATTTCACTTGCTGAAGACAAAACTGAAGGGAAAAGGCCCCAAGAACAAGCAGGAACTGAAGACAGTTGCAGTAGAGGCCTGGCAGAGCATCACCACGTCTGGTGATGTCTATGCGTTCCAGACTTCAGGCTGTAATTGACTGCAAAGGATTTGCAACCAAGTATTAAAAAGTGAAAGTTTGATTGATGATTGTTAATCTGTCCCATTACTTTTGTTCCTTTAAAAAGTGGGAGGCACATATACAAACTGTTGTATTTCCTACCCCGTTCACCTGATTAGGATGTAAATACCCTCAAATTAAAGCTGAAAGTCTGCAGTTAAAGCACATCTTGTTTGTTTCATTTCAAATCAATTGTGGTGGTGTAAAGAGCCAAAAAGATTAGAATTGTGTCGATGTCCCAATATTTATGGACCTGACTGTACATATAATGTACAAATCTATAAAATACTGTTAAATATGGAACAGCTAAATAGTCGCATCAAAATGTATTTTTAGTAAGCTTGACGATAACATCTCAAAAAATTAATATTCATTAAATCACGATTGTTTTTAACTATAAGGCTTTATGTACACGGGATGTTTTAAAACCTCTCCTGAACGATGGAACTTGACAGCTAGTAGCCAATGTTTAAAAATGTCAGTTGTGCCGCGTTTACATGCCACGTTTAGCCGCCTTTGCGTTTAGAAGCGCTTTTTACATTGTAAATGGTCAGAAATGTATCTCTATTAAAAACACCTATAAACAAAATGCGGCTTACCATGTTTTCAAGCTGTTACAGGCGTTTGGGATTGAAAATGCCTCTGAACATCCATCCTGAACGCATGTTTTTGCTTTCCAAAAAATGCTTCTAACCTCAACTGCCTGGAAACTACTATAATCGACTGAGTGTACATGTGTCGATGAGATAACATAGAAGAGAGTTCATGGGCAGCTGAAAAAAACCACCCAACTGAGTGTGAAGTCTAGGTTCACATCTATGCGGCTGCTCTTGATGCGTTTTTCAGGCATGTTTTCAGTGCATTTTGCGTTTTTCAACCAGCGTTTTTGCATGCAGTTTTCATGCATTTTGCATTTTTTTCCCCCGCTTTAAATTGCACTGTAAAACACACTGTATATAGCTGGTTGCTAAGGAGGGGGGCGGAAAGATGGCCTCCGCGTCCTTAGCAACCGATGAGTCGTCAGCTGGGTTCCCCACTGAAAGCTTAATGTAAAAAAAATTAAAAATGGCCGGCAAAAAAAAATCTGATGCGGTTGCTAAGGACACGGCGGCCGGCTTCCCAGTCCCCTGCTTAGCAACCAGCTATATACAGTGCTAAAATAAAAACCGCAAAACAGATCAAAAATGCACCACTTGCGTTGCTGGTGCAGCTCGATTGAAGGCTATTACATGCAAAACGCAAACTGCAGTGGGAAAAAAGTCCCCGACCCTTTCCAAAAAATGCAACGCCGCAAAATGCACAGATGTGAACTAGTACCATAGGAAACCATGTTAAATGGACTGTAGTGCATTTCTGCAAACTGCAAAACGCACTTAAAACCGCATAGGTGTGAACACAGAGTAAACGCCTGGCTATCAGCAGCAGTGTACATGAGGCCTAACAGAAGACATAAAATATATTGCAAATATAGCAAAGTGTGGCGTAATTGTCAGCAAGCATTTTTTATTTCTTAGGAAAAGAAATCTCAGTACTGTATTACCTTTTATGATTTTTTAATGTGTAAAAAAAGTAAAAGTGCATAGGTCAGAAAGGTGCTGCACCTTTAACTTGTTATCAGTACATATGAACTTATGGTGGTTAAGAGAACAATGATAACTGAAGTGACAAAGGTGAATACAGAAGGAAAGAGAAGAAGTTCTCCCGTCATCACTTTGGATGAGCCACCTCAATTAACATGGAGACATCAGCTACGGAGCCTGTATTTGTTCTCGGGTACGTTAATCTTTTTTTGTGTGTCACAGCTGGAATATAATGTTTGAAATAACAACCGCTTTATAACAGACATTTTATTTTTTCAAGGCACATGTGATTGTTACAAAGTACGATACAGTATTTTAGATACAACACATTCACTGAGGGAAATTTATCAAAACTGGAGCACACAGTATCTGGAGCTGCTGTGGATGGCAACCAATCAATTTCTATCTTTCATTTTCAAAGCTTAACTGAACAAGCTGAAGATAGAAGCCAATTTGTTGCCTTGCGCAACTAGTTCTGATTCTGTCTGCTGCAGTTTTGATACATTTCCCCCCCCCCCCCCATTGTTGTATGTAAATTAATTCTGGGTATAAATCATTCTGGGACACAAAGCTTACAATTATATATATATATATATATATATATATATATATATATATATATATATATATATATAACCTGGGTTCGATTTCAGGCACTACAGATAGGTGGTTTTTGATCAGTAAGATGAAAGTAACACAGTAGTGAAAGATTACAAGTGATATAAAGTATAACAACATATGAATCTTTGTAAAAACAAGTACATTGTAACTCTATACTTTTGCCATTTTATTTTTTACTAGTTCCGATTTGCCTAAGGCCCCTTCCAGACAAAGCGGAATCCGTCTAATGGATCTGCCGGTTCAGTGAAGGGGATCTCTCCGCTGAGAAGGCGGGTGGCAGGTCCGTGTTTGCTCCGCTATGCAGAGCGGACACAGCCTGCTCTTCTCTTTGGAGTGGTCGGATGGAAATAGACTGCCTGTCTGTTTCCATTCGACTGTCATGCGATCCGATCTGCCGGACGGATGGTGAACGTATCCCCATCCGTATGTTTTTAGCGGACAGGATCAGATCGGATCTGCCCCCCGGTGGGTTCACTAACATCTGCTCCATAGGGAACAATGGGTGGATCGGGTCCGCCTGAAAAACTGACAGGCAGACCCGATCAGTCCGTTGGTTTGAAAAGGGGCCTAACTAAACTGCCTCTGCAGGTCCTTACGGCCCCTTTCACACTGAGGCGTTTTTACCGCATTTTCACAGTAAAAATGCCTGAAATAATCCTGCCCCATCATTCTCAATGTGAAAGCCCTGAGGGCTTTCACACTGAGGCGTTTTGCTGGCTGTGCGTTGGAAAAAATCCTGCAAACAGCTTTTTTGGAGCATCTTTGGGGCGCATAAAATAGCACTATAAAAACGCCTATCCCCATTGAAATGAATGAGTACCGCTGTAAAAACGTGGTAAAAAACACCCAGAAGCTGTGGGAAGGTCACATGACCGCTGTAGAGTGGAGAATTGTGGGATACCAAATAATCCCTTTTACCGCAAAAATGCGGTAAAAACGCATATGCGTTAGAGCTATTTTTACCGCGAACGCGGTAAAAACAAAACAAAAAAAAAAAGCATCTTTTTTTAGCGTTTTTTCAACGCCTCAGTGTGAAAGGGGCCTTATAATAATGACAGCATACATTCAGCCAGGAAGAGAAATGATCTACTCTATTCCATGTCAGGTCGTCACCCATGATGTCATGTGAAACCTATTTAAACTGCTTTATTGTTCAGCTTTCACTTGAACATCTTGAAAGCCAATATCTTATTGTCATTTGTTTCTGTCCTTGCTGAGTAAACTGGGCACTTTGAACGGCTGTAAAGGAGAGAATGCCGCTTAGGGAGGAGTGTGTTCCACCTGATGTTTGTCACTTCAGTGGGTATATGTAAGGGTTTAAAACCAATTTAACCTGCTTTAGGTTAGGGTAGGCCATTACTTTTGAAAGAGCAGAATACCTCCATCCATTGAAAAAAACACACACCTGCGCCATGTTTTCCAGTGCACCACAATGCACATGTTTATATGGTGGTGCGATACAATGCAGGTGAGTTTTTACCTTATGTATGTGTGCATTGTGGTGCCACTCAAAATGAATGGCAGTGCACCAGGATGCACATACGTATATCCTTTCAGACAGGCAGTAAGCTGACCGCTCTCTGAAAAGTGATCTGCGGTGGATCAATTTTCAGAGGCCAATGTACCAGTGGCTGGAAGGCATTCAGAAGGTGCTCCTGACGCCCTTTTTTTAATTTATTTTTTATACATAATGAGCGAACAGTACATTTACATTGTAAGACTGATGGGCATGTAGGACTGGCAATGCCGCCTGTTAAACTCTGCAGCCCAAGTTAAAAGTGCTGTAGACGCGAAGCTAAGCATTGCGGCCACGGCATGTGCACAGCAATGTCAGGCTGTAATGTTAGATTCTTGGTGGGTGGCCAGAGGGTGGCAAAACCGTGTCTCAGCCGCCTGTTTTTACCTACCTACAGCCACCAGGGTGAAAGAGACCCAATGGCCCGTACACACGATCCGAATATCGTACGACTTTTTTCGCTTAATAGTCGCAAGTAGAAATTGAATAGGTTAATAAAAAGTCATGAAAATTCCCGTACGACAGAAAAAAAAAAAAAAAAAATCGGAAGTGATGTCATGTGTTGTAATGTATTTGTATTGTATTTTCGGAAGACAACTATACTGACTAAACGAAAATCGTACGATCTGGTATCGTACGAGGAAAATTTTCGAGCTTGTCCGATCTAATAATATTGGATGAACTGTCGTGATCGGCTCTCGAAAGTAGTGTAAACATGATCCGAAAATCGGTTGATTCTTCCTCGGACGACCGTTTTCATACGATTTTCAAAACGTGTGTACGGGGCATTAGGCAGTTTATTTTTCACCAGGTGAAGGTAAATTTTCAGATATCATTGGACTCAACTGAAAAAAAATTGTTGCCTTTTTTGAAAATAAAGGCTACGTTCACCTTTAAAATAATAATGCACATATTTTTGCAGGAGGAAAAAAAAAATATGTGCATTTATTATTTTTCCACAAGAGCCTGCAAAGCATTACACCCATGATCAGTGGATCACATGTGCAATGTCAGTCTCCTGCAGACCTTTCCTCCAGCTCTCTGCCCATACCTCTGTACGTCTTTCAGTTAGAAAGCTGAAGGAAGTGGCTGAAGAAAATGGACTATGAATGCACATTTTTTTTACTGTACATGTAGACCATTTAGAACTACAAGGCTGTCTGTCATGGTGGAAGATGGAACTTGTAGTTTTTTTAATTTACATATCTCTCTAAATAAATGTCGCAGCTGGAGCCCTGCACAACTGTGCCGATTTTAAATGGGACAATGGCTGTGGGGAAAAAGAACCCCTGCACACTGTCCCGGGGGGGGGAGGTCTCTGGGTTTGTGAAGCAGGTGCTTAGTAATATTGTACACCCTAAATACGGGTTCCAGTGCGTTTTTGATGTGTTTCCGGATACATTCCGGATGCTTTTTTTATTCCCCCCCCCCCCCCCCTGAATTGGGGTCTGGTGCATTTTTAATGCGTTTTTACAGCATTCCAGTGCAGGAAAAATGCAGCACGTTCTACTTTATTTCTGGAACTGGAAATCCCTGGAACTGATCACACCTGTGTGAACTATGCCATTGTAAACCATATAATCTACTTTCTGTGCGTTTTTGATTTAGAAAAAACGCACCGGACTGCATGTGGTGTAAACTGGCCCTAAAGCCGAGGGCTACTGATAGAAATCATAGGGCCCCTTACAGCCTACCTGATGGGGGGCCCTCTTCAGCCCCACGCTCAACCTTGGGGATGGTTATGGCTGGACGGTATCACTAGAGCAGTGGACAGTGTCAATAGTTTTTTGCTTGTTTTTTTATTTATACATTTTTTACCATATCATTTCTTCTTATTTTTTTCCCCACAATTCTTTTTTTTGGGGGGGGGGGGGGGGGGATTGTATCAGTAGGGCAGTGGATGGTGTCAGTAGAGAAGTGGTGTCATTGGTTTTTTTATTTAATTTTTTTTTTATTTTTTTTAACAATTTCATTTTTAAATATTTATTACAATTCTTTCTTCTTTCTCTTTTTTTTTAATCAACCCTGTTGGGGGGCTTTAGTGCAATATCAGGGGTCTAAACAGACCACTAACATCACTTTGAGACAGGGAAAGGGACTAAGAACACAGATTCCCCAGTCCCTTTCTCTGCAGCCTCAGCTGCACTGAAGTTGAATGAACAGTGACAGAGGTTCCTGTTCATTCATAAACTATAGCATTGTAAACACAGTTATGAATAGAAAGAGTCAGTGATCACTGACTCTGTTCATTCAGAAAAAGAAGGAGCCGGTAAATGACATATTTACCGGATCCTTCCTCTGCTCTCCATCCTGACAGATCTGGGACGAGGGGGGGACCGGAGGAGCACATGGGGCCCAAAGATTAAGGGGCGTTTGATTGACAATCAGCGATGATCGGTGGGGGGGGGGGGGGGGAGTTACAAGCACTGATCTGCCTGTGTGGCTTTTAATTAAGCAACTGACAGCCGCGGGAGGGAGAGGAGGAGAAGCGGCTGCCAGCTACTTCATTAAAAGCCACATAGGGAGAGCGGTGCTTTAACTCCCACCACTGCCGCACCAATCATCTGTGAGGCTGCCTGGGCCCCCCCTGCTGAGCCGAGGATGCCGGGCCCAAAAACGCACTTCAGATCCGTTGCGGATGTGTTTTTGCATGTTTTTAACGCGTTCCAGTGCCTTTTCGGATGCATTACAGATACTTTTTTCCTGTTTTTTTTTCAGGGCCTTTTCTTACCACATGCAGTCCAGTGCATTTTTTTCTGCATCAAAAACCATATAGAAAGTGGGTTATATGGTTTCCAATGGCATAGTTTACACCAGTGCACTCTGTTCAAGGGCATTCCAGTACCAGAAAAAAAAAAAGTAGAACATGCTGCAATTTTCCTGCATTGGACTGTACTGAAACGCGGTAAAACACACCAAAAATTCACTGGACCCCAGTCCAGTGAAGAAAAAAAACCAAAAACGCATCTGGAATGCATCCGGAAACGCACAAAAAAAAAAACATAGCAAAAATGCATTGGAACACACATGCAAAAGCGGATCCAGAATGGATCTGGAGTGCGTTTTTGTGGTGTGAACCAGCCCTCACTGTACTGGGGTCTGATGCGTTGCAGTGCATTTTTGATGTGTTTCAGTACAGTCCAGTGCAGTGCTGGAAAAACGCAGCATGTTCTACTTTTTTTTCTGGAACTGGAACACCCTGGAACTGACCGCACTGGTGTGAACTATGCCATTGGAAACCATATAACCTACTTTCTATACATTTTTGATGCAGAAAAAAAAACGCATTGGACTGCTTGTGGTGTGAACTGGCCCTAAGCCTTAAAGTGGTTCTAAGCAGTATTATACCAAAAATGCAATATATTGCAGCTTACCATTCATTAGATGTGGTGGCTGCATTCGTTTTAGGCCTCGTTTTCATCTGGCCAGTAACACACCTCCTGTATTAGAGTGCCTACCCTCTAGGACAGTGATGGCGAACCTTGGCACCCCCAGATGTTTTGGAACTACATTTCCCATGATGCTCCACTACACTGCAGAGTGCATGAGCATCATGGGAAATGTAGTTCCAAAACATCTGGGGTGCCAAGGTTCGTCATCACTGCTCTAGGAGGTGGAGCACAGGGGCACATTTCAACAACAGCATTGTCAGTGTGGGGGGGGGGGGAGGGGAGCGTTAGATGTACTAGCAGAGTTAGATACACAAACATATTGTCAAACTGAAGCTCACACTTTATAATCAGTTACATCGAATGTTTTTTTTTCCCTTTTGGGATAAAGTTTTAATACATTTTTAAGAGTTTTAATAAATAAAATCTGATCATTATAAGCACCCCTGCCAGTGTTACATAATTTGTCTCATCCCTGTAAACTGATACATCTGGAAGAGAGCTTGTTCATTTGAAAAACAATAGACTTACTGGCCGGATCACCAGGTGAAAATAGAAGAAAGCAAGTGTAGCGTTACCCTCAACTAAGAGGGCCGCAGATTTGGTCTGGGCCCTGAGTACAGCTCCGCCAACCCCCGGCAATCTACTCGACCCTTTCTGGCACAGTTAGTTTAGGGGTATACACATTTAATACTTATACTTTATGAGAGACTCAGACACGGAGTAGTTATAAAGGAATAACAGATTTTACTTTCAGCTATGCAAAGGGAATGAACAGAGATAACAACTTGACCATAAGGCCTCATGCCCACGGGCGTTTTTTCAGCCGCGTTTTTGAGCGTTTTTTACAGCTTAAAAACGCCTGTCCATGTTAGTCTATAGCTTCATGCCCACCTAGGCGTTTTTGAGCTGTAAAGAGCATAGGCGTTTGTAAGCTGTAAAAAAAACCCAGGGCCAGTGCGTTCCTCAGCGTCAGAACTAGGCAGGAAAAAACGCGAGCGTCAAAAAACGCGCACTAACGCGCACTAACGCGCACTAACGCGCAAAAAACGCGCACTAACGCTGCGGTCGCGTTTTTAGCTCCGACGTTTTTTTTTTTTTTTTTTTTTTCAAAAAAAAAAATAAATAAATAAAAAAAATATTTACAATAACATGGACAGGCGTTTTTAAGCTGTAAAAAACGCTCAAAAACGCAGCTGTAAAAACGCCAGTGGGCATGAGGCCTTAGAGTATTCACAGAGCCCTGCAATATTACAATATCAGTCACACTATACCATGGAGAAGGGGGGGGGTGGATAAGGAGACGCCACGTGGGGCGACTGTTAACTAGGCGCCCTGTGGCGCAATAACTAAACTAGGTCCCTAATGAATCAGGCCTGATTCCTAACTCTAGAACTCAGTCCTGTATGAATGATGGATTCTTCACCGGCATCTGTAGAGGTGGTGCACTTAAGAATAAACAACAATTGTAATCCAGGAAAAAGGAAAGTTGATAACTGACAACACTTCACTGGAGATCCTCTGGATCAGTCCTGCTGTGGATCTCCAGTGAGAGTCTTTAACATGAGGTAGTAGGCCTCGGCAGTTTATAGGCACAATACTAGCACACAGGTTAGGGAATGAGCTTACGCTCGCTCACCCGCCGGACACGATCTCCGTCCGGGACTTCCACCGGCTGTGACTTCACTCGCCCACAGCGGTTGCTGCGATCGGGTCCCCGATCCAATCCAGGTTATAAGTAGAGATGTCGGATGCCACCCAGGCTCGCAGTGGGGTGGAAGGCTCTTTGGTCGGCTGCGGAAGGCCCCAGGCTTCCGGCCTTGGTCCGCACAGGTGTATCTCAGTCTCTGCCGTCCCGTGTCCAAAGAGGCCGAGCCAGGCCTCGCCCCTTCCTTATATATCCCCACCCATGAGTCTCTGGGGCAAAAGCAAAACATCCTGGGAACCAGTGGGGTTCTGGGAACAGTAGTTCGAGAGCATTTAAAGGAACCCCGCTACACAAGTCTAAAAAGAAAACGAATGCAGCCATCACATCTAATGCCGCGTACACACGGGCGTTTTTCTCATCGAGAAAAACGATTTTTTTTTCCTTTCGACGAGAAAAACGATCGTCTGTGGGCTTTTTGCCGGTTTTTTTTCGAGAAAAACGGCATTAAAAACGACGAGAAAAATTAGAACATGTTCTAATTTTTCTCGTCGTTTTTTTTCGACATGTTTCCCGCGGCAGTTTTCCTATAGGGAAACACTGCCGCGGAGCCCACAGACGGTCGTTTTTCTCGTCAAGAGAAAAAATGACGTGAAAAACGACCGTGTGTGGGGAACAAGCCGTTCCCTCGTTTTTAATGTCATTATTCACGGCGGTTTTTTAACCGCCCTGAATAATGATCGTGTGTACGCAGCATAAGAATTGATAGGCTGCAACATAATAAAGGTTCGATGCTGAGAGCAGTGGAAGCCATAAGCTGTTTCTGCTGTCAGTCAAATTCTATGAGGAAGAATTGGGGGACGTGGCCAAGCCTCGCTGTGTCTGTCTGTAGATACACACAACCCCCCAGCTTGGGAGTGCCCCCTCAACACACAGCTTGCTGAGAGGGCAACCACAGCAAAGAGGAGCAGACAGTGCTGGTGGGGGACTGAAAAAAGGAGGTAAGGCACGCGCTGTGTGCAATGACCTTGCACAGATCAGGCTAGTATAACATTATTTTTATTTTATTAATTAGTATTACTTTAAGTATCCTCATCCTGAAGTGTTAGCTTGTGAATTGAGCCTATTGTCTGTCTTCTTTGTGTTTGATAAACACATTCCAACATTCTTTACTGGAAGGAAACTTGTATCAAGGGTATACACTATATTACCAAAAGTATTGGGACACCTGCCTTTACACACACATGAGCTTTAATGGCATCCCAGTCTCAAGCCCCATACACACGATAGGACTTTTTGGACAAACTTCAAAATGAGCAAGTTTTCAAAAAAATCCTACCGTGTGTACACTCCATCGAACAAACTTTTTCGGTTTTCATCGGACAAAAGTTCGCTCTGCAAAACGGACAAACTTTTCGGCAACAAAGGTCCTACGGTGCAAAGTCCTATCATGTGTACAGAAATCCATCTGACTTTTGTCCGAAGTACAAACACGCATGCCCAGAACCAATGTTAAAATCAACCAACAATAGCAGAAGTTGACCAAAGAGTGGCGGTAAAGAGCAGAAAAACCACGTGATGTTGAGAAAGTTTGCAGAAAAGTCCTGCCGTGTGTATGCTATGGGTGTTCCCGGCCAACTCCCTTCGGACAAAAATCCACGGAAAAGTTTGTTTGAAGTCCGACCTTGTGTACGAGGCTTTAGTCCGTAGGGTATAATATTGAGTTGGCCCTCCCTTTTCAGTTATAACAGCTTCAACTCTTCTGGGAAGGCTGTCCACAAGGTTTAGGAGTGTGTCTATGGGAATGTTTGACCATTGTTCCAGAAGCGCATTTGTGAGGTCAGGTGCTGTTGTTGGATGAGAAGGCCTGGCTCGCAGTCTGTGCTCGAAATCATCCCAAAGGTGTCCTATCGGGTTGAGGTCAGGACTCTGTGCAGGCCAGTCACGTTCCTCCACCCCAAACTCGCTAAGTTTTTTTCCATTTAACCAATTGGTTGATTAAAAAAAAAAAACGGGACACTCAACACACACACAGAGCTATTGTATTCTGATGGTGGGGAGACCTCCCTGCCTTCTGAATACACTGATCAGCATTGCAGTCTGTAAATTGAATTCTGTACACCCGCCCTGCTTATTGCCGCTTATGCGGCAAACAGCCGCCACCCTCCCCCCCATCGGTCGGTCTGGCACTTACCCCATCTAGGCGGGCAGCAGCTCCATGTCCTCGGCTTCCAGCGTGCGGCTCCTCCCCTCCTCCTAGGCATCCAATAGGATCGCCTGTCCTTTCAGACAATCGGGTGACAGGTGTCAAAACCCGCTTCCTGATTGGCTTGGAGGAGGATCAGTGTTACAATAGCAAATATTCATTCTCTGTTGTAACACACCTGGGTGGGCTGTGAGCGCATTCTCTGCTCCCTGAGCCCACCCTATTTTGAAGCCTGTTAGAGCCTCTGGCTCTAAATCAGTAAGGATGGGCTCAGGCGTGTTCAGAACCCACACGCTCAGAGCCCGCCAGGAAGTCGGCACTGCGCTAATCACAGGCAGTGTGACATTTCCCAATCTCTGCAGCCACGGATCGGGAAAATGTCTCACTGCTTATGATCAGCGCAGCACCGTCTTCGCACGTGCAGAGCCCACCAGGGGGTTCCAGACACACCTGAGCTCATCCTTACTAATCAGTGCTTCAAAAAAACACCCACCCCGCATTGGAATTCATGCATCCGACGCCCTGAAAGGGGCCGGACGCATTGAAAGGGGGAGGCGGCACGTATTCATGCGCCCTTAATGGACGGGCTGCTCCTGCATGTGGGCAAACAGCACATTTATATCAAAATTCTATTTATTTTTTTATATAAGATAACATCTAAAACCTGACTTTTCTGTTCAGACAACAAAAGGCAAAAAACAAACATATTCAGCTGAGTAATCTGCTTCAAATGACAAAGAAGTCTATAATTTGAACGTAATACAAACCAAATGACTCCTTTGTTTCCTTTCCTCTGTACAAGGGAACATGGAAAGAGGAAATGTGCGGAATGTACTCTGCAGGGACAAATACGAATGCCATAGATGTATACCTCCCTGAGCCAGCCCATGTTTTGCTTTACATTTTGAAGGAGAATTCAATGTGACATTAAGCTGCCTTCCATGCAGTTTAGTGATTACAATAGCTGCAGTAAGGTGAGCCAAAGACTCAGCAGCATTTCTGCTTACTACCAGGTAATTCTTCTCCAATATAAACAGCTCATTGAAGTGTGATATACAAGAGATTGGTTGATAAGAAGCAGATATAGAGCCCCAAAACACCTGAGAGTTCTGCAAGTCAGGTGCTTTCCCCTGACCATTCAGATCAGAGACTCGAATAGAATCTCTCTTCAGTATGCTCTGCTCCTGGTGGTAGGTAATATTGTAGGGATACAGAAGCAAGAGGATGTGTTCAGTGTTTTCCTTGGACCACAAACAGGTCATGTTTTCCACATTTGCTTTATGACTGCAAATCTGCATTGATAGAGAGGCCACACTATACACCTGTAATTGCGATGACTTTTGCATGTACGGTATATAATTGGTAATACAAAATTTTAGTCATGTCTTCTGTCATTGGAAAGTGGTTATATAGGCACGGTGTATGGCTACTTGGAATTGGATAAGATGTGCATTGGTCACTTACCTTTTAAAGCAGAAATAAGCTCTCTCCTCCATCAACATGAACTAGTTTTAATCCATAAGCCTCGTACACACGGTCGGACTTCCATCTGACTTTTCCGTGGATTTTTGTCCGAACGGAGTTGGCCGGGCACACCCATAGCATACACACCACAGGACTTTTCTGCAAACTTTCCCAAAACTTTTTGCAACATCACATGGTTTTTCTTCTCTTTTCTGCTCTTTACCGCCACCCTTTGGTCAACTTCTGCTATTGTTGGTTGATTTTAACATTAGTTGTTTTGTCCATCGGACAAAAGTCCTATGGTTTTCTGTACACATGGTAGGACTTTGCTCCATCGGACTTTTGTTGGGCAAAAGTTTGTCCGTTTGCAGACCCAACTTTTGTCCGATGAAAACAAAACCAAATGAAAAAAAGTTTGTCCGATGGAGCGTACACACGGTCGGATTGTTGGTCCAACTTGCTTAAAACGAAGTTTGTTGGGCAAAAGTCTGACCGTGTGTACGGGACTTTATGCTGCTAGCATTAGTAAATATATAGGAAAGTATATCATATTAATTTTACATTTTTTTTTTTTTTTTTTTTTTTTTTCAGTTGCTTCCTTGTTTCTGGTCTAGGCTAAAATGACATACATCTAGGGTTGCCACCTCATCCCTTTAACCACTTGTCCCCCGCCCACCGTCAATTGACGGCGGGCGGAGGACACTCTCGTTCTGACAGGACGTCATATGACCGCCCGCCACGTTCCCAAGGCCCCGATGCACGTGCCCGGCGGCCACGATTGCCGCCGGGCACCTGCGATTGCCCGGGAAACGAGCAGGAAAGTGGATCTCTGTGTGTAAACACAGAGATCCACGTCCTGTGAGGGAGAGGGGACCAATGGTGTGTCCCTTGTACATAGGGACAACCATCGGTCACCTCCCCCAGTCAGTCCCCTCCCCCCACAGTTAGAACACATTGAGGGAACATATTTAACCCCTTCCCTGCCAGTCACATTTATACAGTAATCAATGCATTTTTATAGCAGGGATCGCTGTATAAATGTGGTCCCAAAAATGTGTCAAAAGTGTCCGATGTGTCCACCGCAATATCGCAGTCACAATAAAAATCGCAGATCGCTGCCATTACTAATAAAAAATAAAAATAAATAAAAATGCTATAAATCTATCCCCTATTTTGTAGGCGCTATAACTTTTGCGCAAACCAATCAATACGCGCTTATTGCGTTTATTTTTATTTTTTTAACAAAAATATGTAGAACAATACGTATAGGCCTAAACTGAGGAAAATTTTATAAAAAAAAAAAAAAAATGGGTATTTATTATAGCAAAAAGTAAAAAATTGAGTTTTTTTTCCAAACTGGACGCTCTTCTTTTGTTTATAGCGCAAAAAATAAAAACCGCAGAGGTGATCAAATACCACCAAAAGAAAGCTCTATTTATGGGAAAAAAAGGATGCAAATTTCGTTTGGGAGCCACGTCGCACGACCGCGCAATTGTCATTCAAAGTGTGACAGCGCTGAAAGCTGGCTTGGGCAGGAAGGGGGTTTTCGTGCACAGTAGGGAAGTGGTTAAACCCAAACACATATTAATTACACAAGTTCTGTGGCTGATTAGGGTGTTAATTAAATTTAGCTAGTGCCTTATCTGCATTAAGTCAGTCTCAGAACCTGTGTAATTACCGTAATATGTGTTCGGGTTTAAAGGGATGAGGTGGCAACCCTACATACATCCCAGGAGTCTTCATGGGCATTTTTTTTTTCCCATTCATCTGTATGAGGGGAGAAAGGACTTTCTCAGCTTAACACACCCTTCTGCCTGCATGCCTGACCTAAGGGCAAATGAATTCCAGGAATTAAATGATACATGAATCATTTGCCCTTACTCAAGATGGCTGCAGCTAGAAATGCTAGGGAGGGGGGGGGGGGGGGTGTTTTTCAATGTGATTTCTCAAAACATAAAGCATGGAGGAGGGGTGAGTTTGCACTGAATATTAAAATTTTACGAGTTAGTGATTTCAGTTTGTGGTGTTCAGATACAGTTACGTTCTGCTTTAAGAACAGCACAGAAAATAAATCTCAATGATAATCAGCCGTCCCTTATTTTCGGGGATGCTTTCTGGCAGGTCAAGACTGTCTTTGCCCAGGTTCACACTGAGCTGCGGGAGTGAAGCTGTGCGAGTTCAGCTGAACTCGCACAATTTCACTCTCGCTGGCAGTCCCGATTTCAGCCGCGATTACAAAGACATCTGACACAGATGTCAATGTAAATCGTGACCGAAATCGCAAAAAGTAGTACAGAAACTACTTTTTGAAATCGGTGCAGCGCCGCAGATGCGGCGTCGCACCGATTAGGACGTGCCATTGCCCGCAATTTGCGGCAAATATCGCCGATTTGACAAATCGCACCAGTGTGAGCCAGGGCTTACTCTGGAAATGTTTTTGGGTTTGGAAGCTGACCAATTGTACAATAAAAATCCATGTTTTCTGCATGCTATCAAAATATTATTTCTATAAGGGTTAAACACAGGTGATTTAAAAAAAAATATTTCTGATTTGTTAGCAATCATCTCATTTTCAGCTCACCGATTGGTGCTGTTTCTGACAGGTACAGGAATCTGGTGCAAGCAGCATCAATTTAAGTGCGGAGGCCTGATGGAATTCTAAAGGGTGTTAATGACACTCTTAGACCCCTTTCACACTAAAGGCACTTTTCAGGCGTTTTAGCGCTAATAAAAGCGCCTGAAAAGCACCTCTCAATCCTCCCCTGGGTGAAAGACCGAGTGGTTTCACACTGGGGCGGTGCACTTGCAGGGCCGAAAAAAAAAGTCCTGCAAGCAGCGTCTTTGGGGCACGGTTGCCAACCGCTAGTAAATTTACTGACAGTTTGTAAAAGTGTGTGTTTTTTTTTTTTTTTTACAACCCGCCAGTAAATATCAGGGGCTGATAATTTCATGCTGTGTTGACTCTTTAAGTGTAAATCAAGTAAATTACTTTGTTATAGGTATTGTCAGCGTTTCCATATCATGTTTATACTGTTCAAATATTCACTGTGTTACTTTTTCAATAAGAGTTCTGTAATTTCTTGGGCTGTCAGTAAAAAGGATGCTCTGCCAGTAAATTTCCCATGTTTTGTCAGTAAAAAATGCTCTGGGAGGTCGGCAGCCCTGCTTTCGGGTGGTGCGGGAGCGGTGTATACAGTAGGGTTGCCACCTCATCCCTTTAAACCTGAACACATATTAATTACACAGGTTCTGTGGCCGATTAAGGTGGTAATTAAACTCGCTTGGTGCCTTATCTGCATTAAATTAGCCTCAGAACCTGTGTAATTCATATGTGTTTGGGTTTAAAGGGATGAGGTGGCAACCATAGTAATGCCAAATCGGCGGCTATTTCAGGCAATCCCAAAAGTAGTTTCTGTACTACTTTTGGCGACTTCGGTGTGCGATTTTCAATACACATCTGTTCAGAAGTACTCTGAAATCGCCACCGAAGTCGGGACTGACATGCAGGAATGAAATGTTGTGAGTTCAGCTGAACTTGCACCATTTCATTCCTGCTGTCAGTGTGAACCTAGGCTTATGCTGTTGGGATTCGCAGTGGGGCTAAACAAGGTTCCTTAACCAGTATTTTGTTCAAAGTTGAAATCCACGTGGATAGGTTTGTTGATTTAGCCTCCGTTATTTTTTATGGCCATCTGTGGATGAAATCGGGAGATTGCATTGCATTACCTACTGTAAGGCTGATGTCAGACGGACTGTGCAATTTGTCAAAATCACCAGAGGCAGGATCGCTCGGACAGGAAGTGAAGTGAAATGTTCCTCAATGAGGATACAGATGGGGGGGGGGGAAGACCCCTCCCTTAATCTATCCGAAATGAAAGCACAGGTTTGAATTCAGCTTTTACATTGTATGACTTGCCAAAACTTTTTTTTTTTTTTTTACTTTTGTATAATGTGTGGGAAGGGTAGAACCTCTATCAGGTTTTTACTGTTATGTGGGGCTCTATTAGAGAGATTTATTCTCACTTCCTGTCCGGCTGACAACATTTTGCTGAACAGGAAGTGCAGGTTTTTATCTCACTTCATGTCTGGTAAAACTGTGGTTGAAAGGAAGTGATGGTAAATAAATGTAATATAGCCGTGAACAGCTTACCAACTTTTTCCCACTCTATCCAAAATGAGAAAAAAAGTTTTTGACTTGACCTACATTTCAAGGCCCCTTTCCCACGGGTGCCTCTGTGAAGCGGGATCCGCTTGCTCAGTGGGGGATCTCTCTGCTGAGCAGGCAAATGACAGGGCCATGGCCACTCCGCTGTGCAGAGCGGACACGGACATAGCCCGCTCGTCTATGGGGAAATCGGATGGAAACGGACTGCCTGTCTGTTTCCATTCGATGCACCAGACGGATGGAGAGTAGGACCACCATCTGTCTGTTTTTGGCAGATTGGATCGGATCGGATGGCGGCAGCGGACATGTTGCCGCTGACACCCTGAAAAACTGACAGGCAGAGGCCTGATCGGATCGCCCTGGTGAAAAGGGCCTAAGGGCTCGTTCTCACACGCATTGGTCTCTGAAGGGTGATCTGCGGTAGATGTATCATTCACTGCCTGTTTTAACCCCTAAAAGCCTGCAGCAATGCACCAAACCCACATACATTGCAGGTGGTTGTGGTGCAGCCCCATATAGTCAAATCTGTCACGTTCAGTGGGTGTACTGCCGGATGAATGCCACGTGCAGGGGGGTGGAATTACTTTTTTGCTGAGTCGTGAGGCAATGCATTGTAGCTGTAGCAAGTATACCCTGTCCAGCACAAAGGGAAGCAGTTGGGATGTTGTAAGTTGCACCCACTCCTCAAGCAATGTGTACGTGGCCTTAGTTGACATGGTTATATGTTTAATGTTACAGTATATAAAGAAATGAAAGGGTCCCAGTTTAACATCCTGTGCATACCCCTCATCTTGCTTTGGACAAGGGAAAACATGTCTGTTCAGGAAGTAATTAGACTCTCTTGTTACATGAATGTCACTGGCAGGCAGGCTCAGGTTTAGGTTTACCATGTTTTATTTACAAACTTGCTTTCAGCAGAGCCCATGCATGTCCCATGATAACACGTCATTTTTCCTGAGCGTTGCTGCTTATCACATATGTAACTGAAGTTTCCACATTGCTCCACGTGAGGCTGCTACAGGCCATGGGCCAGGTCTGGAGAGGAAACACTAGGTGGTGGGGGCAGAGTGAGGAGACTTGACAGGCTGTCTGTGAAGTTTTTGGAGGGGGAGGAGAAGACGGGGGCAGGGTTTAGGACAGAAAGCCATGTTGCAGAATGGAGGGTCGGGAGAACAACCACTGGTTTCCCTTTATAAAGAGGTCAGTAGTGAAGCCTTTTTACTCTAACGTCCTTTATCTTCCAGAAGTGAAGTGGTCAGCTTTGTGTGCACTGTGGTGGCCCCTCAGCCACAGGGAATGTGTACAGTTACTTCTTCCAGGTCACCTGAAGAACAGGAGATGCACAGTTTTCATATGACAGCCTCTGGGATTCTGGTGACCACGAGCTGCAATCCGTCAGTAAAAACAAATATAGTCTAGTTAGTACACTGCAAGCCGTCAGTAAAAACAATTCAGTCTAGTTCACTGCAAGCCGTCATGTCCTGCTTGCTGACATTGTTTACAGTCAGACTGCATGCTCTCCTTCGAAGAAGAAAGGTCATTTTAAAAACAATTACAAATTTCCTTCTGCTGTTGTCCACAATTGCAATTTAAAATTGCAATTTCTTTTGTTTGCGACAACGCATCCATGTGCGTTACAGTGCTTTTTGACCTGCGTGTTTTATGCACGACGGCCATTGACATACCACCCAACTTTTTGAGATGGGAATCGGGGACACCTATTGGCAAAAGTATGTAGGCATAGGACACGCCTCCTTTAAAAAGAAGTATGTTTTTTTCATAATCATACTTACCTAGGTGGATGCAGCATCTGGTGCCTCTGCACTGAAAACCGAGCAATCGAACATTGCAGATGGCTCAGCTCCCCAAGCGGAGAGCTGTTGCCTGTCAATCAGCATCTCTCTGCTCCTCCACGCTTACTGGAGCTCTGAGCTATGGAGGAGCGGGGAGCGACCTTCTCAGCCTCTCAGCGACTCGTATCGGCCCAGGCACCAGGCAGATCCAGACTTTATTGACGTGATGACGCAGTGCCTGGACTGATTTTGGTGACTTCAGCCTGCGCTCTGCTGAAAATGGGTCACAGGAGTGCAAAACGAATTGCACTCCTGTGACCCATAGGATAAGCCGAGCCAAACTCGCTCAGGCTGGACTTTTCCTTTAACCACTTTGCGCCCGGGCCATTGGCAAAAGACGCCCGCATTGCGGCGCTCAATTGCCGAGAGGACGTCCATGGACGTCCTCCTGTTTATTTCCGCGATGCACGCCGCCGCGGGTGCGCATCGGGGAAAAGCTGTGCCTGTCGTGTCACGCGGGTGCCGATGCGCGTGCCTGGCGGCCGCGATGTCCACCAGGTACCCGCGATCGGCTGTCACAGAGCCAGGGATGTGGATCTCTGTGTGTAAACACAGAGATCCATGTCCTGTCAGGGAGAGGAGACCGATGCTGTGTCCCTTGTACATAGGGACACAGATCGGTCACCTCCCCCAGTCAGTCCCCTCCCCCCACAGAAGGAATCATTCATAGGGAATACATTTAACCCCTTGATCGCCCCCCTAGTGTTAACCCCTTCCCTGCCAGTCACATTTATACAGTAATCAGTGCATATTTATAGCACTGATCGCTGTATAAATGTGAATGGTCCCAAAAATGTGTCAAAAGTGTCCGATGTGTCCGCCATAATGTCGCAGTCACAATAAAAATCGCAGATCGCCGCCATTACTAGTAAAAAAAAAATAATAAATTTTTTTTTTCCATAATTCTATTCCCTATTTTGTAGACGCTATAACTTTTGCACAAACCAATCACTATACACTTATTGCGATTTATTTTTATTTCTTTTTTCTTTTTTTTTTCTTTACCTAAAATATGTAGAAGAATACGTATCGGTCTAAACTGAGGAAAAAAATAGTTTTTTTTTTTTTTAAAAATTGGGATATTTATTATAGCAAAAAGTAAAAAATATTGTGTTTTTTTTTTTCAAAAATTGTCGCTCTATTTTTGTTTATAGCACAAAAAATAAAACCCGCATAAATGATAAAATACCACCAAAAGAAAGCTATATTTGTGGGGAAAAAAGGACGTCAATTTTGTTTGGGAGCCACGTCGCACGACAGCGCAATTGTCATTCAAAGCGTGACAGTGCTGAAACCTGAAATTTCGCCTGGGCAGGAAGGGGGTTATGTGCCCAGTTGTCAAGTGGTTAAAGGAGAATTCTACAAAAAATAATTACCGTATTTATCGGCGTATAACACGCACCGGCGTATAACACGCACCCCAAGTTTAGGAGGGAATTTTAAGGAAAAAAACTTTTAGGAGGGAAATTCAAGGAAAAAAAACTTACATTTAAATGCAGCATGCAGCCTTGCCCAGTGTCCATCTGTCCATCTGCAGCCTTGCCCAGTGTCCATCTGTCCATCTTCAGCCTTGCCCAGTGTCCATCTGTCCATCTGCAGCCTTGCCCAGTGTCCATCTGTCCATCTGCAGCCGTGCCCAGTGTCCATCTGTCCATCTGCAGCCGTGCCCAGTGTCCATCTGTCCATCTGCAGCCGTGCCCAGTGTCCATCTGTCCATCTGCAGCCGTGCCCAGTGTCCATCTGTAGCCTTGCCCAGTGTCCATCTGTCCATCTGCAGCCGTGCCCAGTGTCCATCTGTCCATCTGCAGCCGTGCCCAGTGCCTTTGCGATCGTGTCAGTCCCGGCGGTTTTTAAAATTTGGCGCCGATTTCTGTGGAGAGGAGCGAGCGGGGCCGAGTGTACTTCGGCTGGACTCGGCTCCTCTCGCAGTTCCGCCCATCTCCACTGACTGCGCCGCTGACGGAGAAAGCCGAGTGTACTTCGCCTAGACTCGTGTCTGCTCACAGTCACAGGCAGGACTGCGAGAGGAGCCGAGACTAGGCGAAGTACACTCGGCTTTCTCTATGTCAGCGGCGCAGTCAGAGATGGGCGGGACTGCGAGAGGAGCCGAGTAAAGCCGATTGTACTTCGGCTTCGGCTCCTCTCGCTCGTTTTCAGCAGGGGAATTCGACGGAGTATCGGCGTATAACACGCACCCACGATTTTCCCCTGATTTTAAGGGGAAAAAAGTGCGTGTTACACGCCGATAAATACGGTAGTTAAAGGATAATTTCACCTTTCGTAACAAGTTACACCCACATTAATGGTGTAACATGTAATGAATGCACCCCCCCCCCCCACTCCCCTCTGTGAAAGCAGACCTGGGATCTTCTCCCCATGTCTGCTGCCAGAATTCAAAATAAAAAGCGGCTGTGCAGGGCTCCGCCCGCCCACATCACTCATTCACAGTCCTCTCTAAATGGGAAACTTTAAGGTCCAACAGCCTTTGCACATTTAAAAAAATAATGAACGTATCCTTTAAACCCACAAGTGATTTTTTTTTTAAATTTTTTTTTTTAATACCTCTAGTTTTCCTTTATGCTGGCTTTGGAATTAAAGCGGAGTTCCGCGGAAAAAAAAAATACTGTAGCTGCTGATTTTTAATATTAGGACACTTACCTGTTCAGGGCGCCCGCGATGTTCTAACCCGAAGCCGATCTGGACTGTCCCTCGGCTCCCGGGTGCAGGCGCTGGCATCTTCAGTAAGGAAATCAGGAAGTGAAGCCTTGCAGCTTCATGGCCTAGTTCCCTACTGCGCATGCGCAAGTCGCGCTGCACTTCCTCACTGGTCCCTGCTCTCTTCTGGGACCTGTGTGTCTCCCAGAAGACAGCGGGGGGGAGGGGTCAGACATGACGTAGGTCGCGGAATCTGTGGCGATCTATTGCCGGAAGTGGGAGAAAATCCCTGTATCAGACAGGTATCTGCTCCCCCCCTCCCCCCTAAAAGGTGCCAAATGTGAAACCGGAGGGGGGACCGGAAAAGCGGAAGTTCCATTTTTGGGTGGAACTTTGCTTTAACAAATGCAGCAATTTAGATATTGGATAAATGGTTTAACACTGAAAAACACTTTTTGAAAGCTAAAAAGTGCACTTCATACAGTGGAGAAAATTATTTGATCCCCTGCAGATTTTGTAAGTTTGTCTACTTATAAAGAAATGAAGGGTCTATAATTTTTATCATAGTTGTATTGCCCTGTGATTGGCCGGAGCGGCGATAACATCACACGCATGCGAGCTCAGGCCGTCAAGATCCCATTCAGAAAACCGGCAATGATGCCGGCCTGCTAGTGCGCCTGCGCCGTTGTCTACGGCGCGCATGCGCCGTAGACATCGGTGCTGTGTTTTCAGCAAATATCTCCTTAACCGTGTAGGTTAAGGAGATATTTCTTGCACCTACAGGTAAGCCTTAATCTAGGCTTACCTGTAGGTGCAAGTTGTCAAAGTGGGTTTACAACCACTTTAAGTAGTTGCAATTTCAAATGGCCGACTCCAAGACTTCAACAGGAGGACAGCCGTACGGGGAAATGCCCCAGCAAGGTGCCACTTCTACACGTGCAGGACTGCTGTCTCCTTTGGTAACAGTACTTAAACAGTTCCTAACTCAAAGTAACAGTTCTCTCAGCTGTACTACAACTTCTCCTTGTAATTCTTCAGCCCCTTGAGCTCCTGGTCTCTCACTGGACCCTCTGATTCACTGACTCTGAATCCCGTGTGCTCCTCAAGGCTTTTGCAGTGCTATCTCCCTCAAGCGTCACCCACGCTTCCCTGCTGGATCCCTAGCTTGGCACTTTGGATACCTTCAAGCTTCACCCCTGCTGATCGGCTCGATCCCTAGCTTGACACACAAGGCTGCTCTGCAAGCATCACCTCTGCTGGTTGGGTCCCTGACTTAATCACCGCCTGAAGTTTCCCAATTCTCCACTGTGCCCGTTTGGTGAGAATACTGCTCCGGTACTTCAGTTACTCACTGTGGTCCCTGGTAAAGGCGATTGGTCCCTTAGTGGCGACAGCTTCCCTTCTACCTCTCACCATGACAGGTCTGCAGAACCCTCAGTTTTGGTTGAACCCTGCGCTACCCTCTTACTCTGTATAGGCCCTCACACAGCCTGGCAGCCTGATGCCCCCAGGATAGGCCCAATCTCCGGCCTAGCAGCCCGGGGCAGATGACACCCGTCCACCCAGACGGCGGTCACACAGGAACCTGGATCACCTGACCTAACCCGAATACAGTATATAGGCTCTCCCAGCAGGCCAAGGGATTCAACAAAATCCCTTCCCATTGGCTGAGATGCCCCATATAACCATAACCTGACCTTGAGTTTTCCTTGTCAATCTAATACCTCCAGGTGCCAGGCCACCTGGTGGTAGAAGAGGAAAGTAAAACCAGGCCGAACTTTGGGAGAAGTCAGTGGATCCCTAATAAGTAACTACAGTAGCTACTTCTGACAAGGAATTTGGTGAGTAGCTCCCTAACTAAACCCCAGGGCACTACACCCTCCCCCTGCCCAAAAAAAACGATGTCTCGAAGTTTGCAGAAAAAAATAATTTTAGCTCCCAAACTTGAGAGTGAATGTCCTGGCAAAAACTGAGATAGGTGGGGAAACAGGAAAGGGTTAATTGGCGAGGAGTTCCCGGACTAAACCCCATGGCGCTACATCAGCGCCACCAAAAATAATACATTTTGGCATGGCATGCATTATAGCACAGAAGTGTGTACGTGCTTTAAGGTCTCGTTCACACGGATTATTATTATTTAGGTATAGCGCCGTCAATTTACGCAGCGCTTTACATATACAATGTACATTCACATCGGTCCCTACCCTCAAGGAGCTTACACTCTAAAGTCCCTAACTCACATTCATATACATGGGCCAATTTTAGACAGAAGCCAATTAACCTACCAGCATGTCTTTGGAGTGTGGAAGGAAACCGGAGTACCCGGAGGAAACCCACGCAGGCACAGGGAGAACATGCAAACTCCAGGCAGGTAGTGTCGTGGTTGGGATTCGAACCAGCGACCCTTTTTACTGGTTATACAGCAGATTCCTGCAGCAAGAATCCACTGATTATTTCGAGATTACCATTGTAGGTGAACAGCTGCGGCTCGGAAACTTGTACAAAGCAATGATAGGCTGACAGGAGCCGCAGCATGTATCTGCACATTACCTGTGGCAACTACTTACCTTGGGTTTGTGTGCTTTGGTTACCCTACCACTAATGCCCCTAATACTACCCTCTGGAATATGTTCCACGCTGACTCTCACTATCTCTGGACCCTCCCCTCCCGTCGCCTAGTTTAAAAACCCCTCTAACTTTTTGGCCATCCTTATTCCCAGCTGATCTGCACCCTCCTCATTTAGGTGCAGTCCATCCCTTCTATAGTACTGGTTATCGACTGAGAAGTCAACCCAGTCCTCCAGGAACCCAAACCCCTCCTTACTACACCAGCTCTTCAGCCACTTGTTCACTTCCCTAATCTCCCTCTGCCTTTCTGATGTGGCTCGATGTACCGGTAATATTCCTGAGAATACTACCTTGGAGGTCCTGTTCCTCAATTTAGCTCCCAAGTCCCTAAAATCGTTCTTTAGGACACTCCATCTGCCTCTGACTTTGTCATTGGTGCCAACGTGCACCATGATAGCTGGGTCTTCCCCAGCCCCTCCTTTTGTTATTTATCTTTAGCTCTTTTGTTACTTGGTTACAATTGTCTGGAATGACAATTAAATTATAAATGACATCTGTACAATATAGAATGACCACCTCTATGCAAAGCAATTCTCATGCCTCTGAAAGTATCAGTATGTTGATGTACCGTATATACTCAAGTATAAGCCGAGTTTTATCACCTCGTCTTTCAGGACAGCACCTGGAGAGAGAGCGCAGCTCCACCCCTTTTCCCAGGAAACACTGCAGTCAGTTTTCTTTAAAGACCGGACACTTCCACCATGGCCTCAGTTGTAGTGTTTCCTCCGCCATGGTGGAAGCACTGCAGGGAACCAGGGGTATGCTGCGCTCTCTCCAGGTGGAGACCGTATGAGGCATACCTGTTAGATGTTTCTTTTTTTCTTCAGGCTAGCCCAGCATCCCCCCTTACGTGAGGGGGATACTCCGGTGTTTTCTCCCCTTCATACCCGGCAAGGGTTCAGGCTGCGGGAGGTCCTGCTCTCATCAGGCCGGCATTGGGGGTCTGAAAGGAGGGATGGCGTGCTCCTCAGGTGAAGAGCAGCGTCTCCTCCGTTTATTCAGCCTCCATGTTTTCCGGGTCCCGGGTGGCGAGCGCGTCTTTTCTGGCTGGGGGCGGGACTTCCGGCGGTGCGACGCGGCTTCCGGTTCCGGCCGCTGGAACGCAGAGGGAGGAGGCGGCGGCCTTCGGCTGGTGTCATTTCCGGTCCTCACAGCGGTGAAAGGACCGCGAAAATCAAAAAAGAGCTGCCGGACGCCACTTCAACCTCAGCAATGGAAGAGGAACAAGTGGCAGTGGCGGGAGCAGGAGCCACTCACACCAGCCAGACCCAGGTAAGCAGGGACAGAGGTCCCTGTATATTTGCTTTCTGGGGTCTTGTATATTCTCTCCCTCCTTTGCTCCCCTGGGGGGAAAAGCAAAGGAGCCTGTGCCACTCTCCCTAGAAACTGTTACTAGAGAGAGTGGTTGTTTGTTGTTATGGTGGCTCAGGAAGTGAGTCACTAGGAAAGCTGTGTTTCTAAATGCGGGGGCTAAAGTGTTAATTCCTTCCTTTTTTATTTTCAGCTGGTTTAGAAGGTTTGGTTACTATATATTTAAAAATAGTATGGTGTTGGTGTATTTCAGCCTAAAGCCAAAGACAAGACCAAACATTCCTCCCCTCCTCCTAAGAGGAGATGTCCATCTTGCAAAAACACGCTTAGGGAAACATGGCCCAAGGCGTTATGCAAGACATGTATAGCAGAGTTGTTAAAAGAGGAAACTGCCTCAGCCGCAGCTGATGCTCAACCAGGAGAGCTATTAAGCTCCTTCCGAAAGGAACTAGTGGACACTTTCCAGTCTTTCCGCTCCTTTTTGGAAAGACCGTCCGGCGGCCCAGCCAAACAGTAGGGGCAATTAGCCATCCTGTTCTCATCCTAGTACTCCTGCACCCAGAGGGGTCAGCGATTCAGAGGAAGAGGATGAAGAAAAATAAATTTCTTCTTCCCACTATAG
Source organism: Rana muscosa (assembly GCA_029206835.1). Lineage (NCBI taxonomy): Eukaryota > Metazoa > Chordata > Amphibia > Anura > Ranidae > Rana > Rana muscosa. The sequence continues at coordinate 847,210,885 of CM055116.1, forward strand.
GTTATCCCTGGAGGAAGTGGACGACCTATTAAGGACAATACACACAACTCTTAATATCGAAGAGGATAAGACGCAATTATCCTTGCACGATAAAATGTTTCAAGGCATGGGAGAAGTAAAGCAGCGGGTGTTCCCAGTGCACAAATACATCTCCGAGACGGTAAAAAGAGAATGGAAGGACCCAGAGAGGGCCCCTTTCTTCTCCAAATCCCTCAAAAGAAGATTCCCTTTTGAGGATGATAGCCAGCAGGTTTGGAATAAAAAGCCAAAGCTTGACGCAGCCTTTTCGCAGGTTTCAAGATATACAGACTTTGGCCTTCGAGGACATGGGCACCCTAAAAGACGCCATGGACAAGAGGGCAGACTCCCTACTAAAAAAGGCATGGGATTCGACTTTAGCCAACTTAAAGCCAGCAATGGCATCAACCGTGGTGGCAAGAAATCTAGAACACTGGCTGGAGCAATTAAAACCTCATATTTGAAGCAGGAACTTCTCGTAAGGACCTGCTAGACACGCTACCTATACTTCAGAAGGCTGTAGGTTACATGGCAGACGCCTCTGCAGAATCTATCAAAATGTCCGCAACATCAGCAGCCCTGGTCAACTCGGCCCGTAGAGCCTTATGGGTTAAGACCTGGTCAGGGGATACAGCCTCAAAGGCAAAGCTATGTGGTTTGCCTTTTGAGGGTGACTTCGTTTTTGGCCCTGATCTGGAAGCCGTACTTAATAGAACGGCTGATAAGAAGAAGGCCTTCCCAATAAAGAAGAAAGTGATTCCTCAGGGAAATTTTTTTTTTCGTGCTTTTCGGCAAACCGAGGTTAAGAAAGACGCAGGCTATAAAAGACCCTGGAGGTCCCAGAGAGGGAGGGGAAAGTCAGGGGTACTATTCTGTCCTCCTGGTCAAACCACAAACAGCCAGTGACAGTCGTCCAGTGGGCGGAAGGTTGCAGGCCTTTCTTCCACAATGGAAGACAGTGACGTCCAGTCCATTCGTCCTCAAAATAATAACAGAGGGCTACAGACTGGAATTCTCGCAACCCCCTCCAAACCGCTTCTATGTAACCCAGGCTCCTCGAGATCTGGAAAAGTCTATAGGAATGTCATCTTTACTGGAAGAACTCATCCAACAGATGGTAATTATAGCTGTTCCCCCAGAAGAGGAAGGGATTCACACATCTTCCTAGTGAAGAAACCGTCAGGAAAATTCCGGTTAATCTTGAACCTGAAGATATTAAACAGATCCATCAGATACAAAAAATTCAAGATGGACACAATTTTTTTCAGTAAAACATCTCCTGACGCCAGGTTGTTTCATGGCATCCATAGACCTGAGGGATGCATACTTACACGTTCCTATAGCGCCTGTATCGCAGAAGTATCTACGATTAGCGGTGAAGACGGGAGACGCAATCTCACACCTGCAGTTCAGAGCCCTCCCTTTCGGACTGTCATCCTCACCAAGGATATTTACAAAGATCATAGCAGAGGCTCTAGCACCCCTCAGATTAAAGGGAATATCAATAGTGCCATACCTGGATGACCTCTTGCTATTTTCCAAGACAAGGGATCTATTGGAAATAGATCTAAAAGAGACAAAAAGACATCTGGAGAGTCTCGGATGGATCATAAATCAAATATGATCCCGTTCCAGACAATAAAATTTCTGGGATATACACTAAATTCCATACAGGAAAGGATTTTTCTCCCAGAAGAAAAAATAGAGAAGCTCCAGAGGGCAGTAAAGGGGAATCAGACAAATCTGCCAATGACAATCAGAGCAGCCATGTCAGTCCTAGGCTTACTCACAGCATCAATACCAGCAGTACAATGGGCACGTCTCCATGCGAGGGATCTTCAGCAGACAATTCTCAGGAATTGGTCCTATGGAGAGTCGCTGGAAAAATTGATCAAAATGCCCCCTCAAGTCCAGAGAAAACTGTGGTGGTGGAGAAAGCAAGCAAATTTAAACAAAGGCCTGCTTTGGACTTTCCCTGTGGAACACAGACTGACAACGGACGCAAGCTCCTGGGGGTGGGGTGCTCATCTGGACGGACAGATGGCCCAAGGAGCATGGACAACCAGAGAAGCCCGGAGATCCTCCAATTGGAGAGAGTTGAGGGCCATTCTCCTGGGACTATGGGCTTTCAGGAAACAAGTTCTGGGTCACCATATTCAGGTGTTATCGGACAACGCCACAGCAGTGGCCTATATAACAAGGCAGGGAGGCACGAGGAGCAGAGTGTTACTATCCTCAGCCCTCCAGATTTTGTACTGGGCGGAATCCAATCTGGCATCCCTGACGGCGGTACACCTAAAGGGAGATCTGAACCAAATAGCGGACTTCCTAAGCCGAGAAAGGGTACTGGAATCAGAATGGAGTCTAAATCCTGTAGTATTCCAGAAGATAACAGGAAGATGGGGAGTCCCCCAAATAGACTTGTTCGCATCCCACGCCAATGCGAAGGTGGAAACATACTTCTCCCTAAACAGGCGAGATCAAGCAGAGGGACTAGATTCGCTAGCACAACCATGGACCTTCCACTTGTGCTACGCTTTTCCCCCCCTTCCAAATGATCCCATTGGTCCTCAAAAAACTACAGAAGGAGTCTACAACAGTAATTCTAGTAGCCCCATTCTGGCCCAAAAGGACTTGGTTTTCAACCATTCAGAGGATGCGGTGGAACCCCACTGGTTTCTTCCTTTACAGAAGGACCTTTTAACACAGGGTCCCATGCAACATCCCAATATCAAGCACCTCAGACTAGCTGCCTGGCTACTGAGGAGCAAATCCTAAAATATAAGGGCTTGTCCAATAAGCTAGTTTCAACATTATTAGACAGCCGAAAAAAGGTCACTAGAGCAATCTATTTCAAAACATGGAAATGTTTTAATTCCTGGTGCAGAGAAAAGGTCTGTTCACCAAAGGAGACTATCTCTATGTTAGAATTTCTCCATGAAGGAATGGAGAAAGGGTTGGCGATTGGCACCCTAAAGGTTCAAGTGGCCGCTCTATCTGTATTCCTGGAGAGACAACTATCTCAGGACCCGCTTATCATAAGATTTTTTAAGGCACTGACCAGAGTTAGGCCAGTACCCTTTAAGTTTTTCCCAAAATGGGACTTATCTCTGGTGTTACAGGGTCTGACAAAAAGACCCTTTGAACCTCCGGAGGAAGCAACAATCAAATTTTGGTCCCTTTTAAGGTAGCACTCCTAGTGGCAGTTACTTCAGCTAGGAGAGTGAGTGATCTACAGGCCCTGTCAATCATAGAACCTTTCTTTTCTATATTTCCAGACCGGGTAGTGCTGAGAACTGACCCTGGTTTCCTACCAAAAGTGGCAACAGTATTCCACAGGTCACAGGAAATAGTTCTCCCTACCTTCTGCCCTACACCAGTGGGCACGAAAGAAGAATCCTTTCACAGCCTAGATGTAAGGAGGTGCATAGTGCACTAACTAAAAATAACAAGTGAATTCAGAAAATCGAATTCCCTGTTTATTTTGTTTTCTGGCCCACGTAAAGGTTATGGTGCTTCCAAGAATACCATATGTAGGTGGCTACGAATGGCTATCAGCGACGCGTATAGAGCTTCAGGGATAGAACCTCCCACAGGAGTAGGGGCCCATTCAACCCGGGCAGTAGCAACATCCTGGGCAGAATGAGCAGGAGCTTCTCCGGGAAGAATCTGCAAGGCGGCTACGTGGACAAGCTTCTCCATTTTTACCCGTCATTACAGGTTGGATTTGCTCTCTGCATCTGAACAATCATTTGGCAGAAAAGTCCTACAGGCGGTGGTCCCACCCTAGAGTAAGTACTCTTTTATCATCTCCAGGTGCTGTCCTGAAAGACGAGGTGAGAAAACCTCAGTTAGACTTACCGGTAACTGTATTTCTACGAGTCTTTCAGGACAGCACCGATGACCCGCCCTAGAGTAATGGTATGATGTGGTGTTATTGCTATGTTCTGCTTATCTAATTTCAGCATGGCTGGAGGTACTCTTAAACAACTGAGGCCATGGTGGAAGTGTCTGGTCTTTAAAGAAAACTGACTGCAGTGTTTCCTGGGAAAAGGGGTGGAGCTGCGCTCTCTCCAGGTGCTGTCCTGAAAGACTCGTAGAAATACCGTTACTGGTAAGTCTAACTGAGGTTTTTTTTCAGCACATTTTTTTTTGTGCTGAAAATGCCCCCCTCGGCTTATACTCGAGTCACCTTTTTGTGCCTGATCTCCCGGATTTTGGGGACCTAGTACCGGCCGGCCGTAGGTCCCCTGGACCCCAAACTTGGCACACATGTAGCCCCACTGTTCCTCTACAAGTGTGCAAAGTTTGTTGTCCGGGGGACCTACGGCCGGGGAGCACAGATTTTCCAAACCTGGGCACCCCTTCCATAGACTCCCATGTTAAACATCAGTCGAGGCATGGGCACAGTGAGGCATGCACATGGACACAGTGAGGCAAAGTGAGGCACAGTGAGGCATGCAGATGGACACCCTAGGCTTATACTTGAGTCAATACGTTTTCCCAGTTTTTTGTGGTAAAGTTAGGTGCCTCTGCATATATTCGGGTCGGCTTATACTCGAGTATATAGGAAATGTAAGATAATGCATTGCAACAATATGAATGGATCCCATTGTCAAAGCTGATCAAATCTCATGATATAACAAATTAGGATCCATTCACACTTACGTTTTTAGTGCAATGCATGTCCACTGGAAGAAAAGCTCATCTGCTTAATTTTTTTGGCCAATTCATGTAACAAAGAGTAGATGGGAAAAAAATGCTCTTTAAAGCCTAGTACACGTGGGCCGAATGTTGGGAGGCATCGTCTTGTTCAATAGAAACTGGCCAACATTCAGCTCGTGTGTACTGCAAGCGGTTTGACACTGGCTTCTGTCGAAGGGGCATGACCGAAAAACATCTGCCGATCGGCTCCCGATCAGTGCTCTCTGCCAATGGCTGAGAGCGCAGACGGGAGTGTTCTGGCGGAAGGGCCATCCCCTTGTCAGAACGCAAAAGAACAGTAGGGGGGATTGCTGTACTAACGTCAGTACAGCAGCTCTGGCCTGACCTGTCAATTTTTTTTACACCAGCTCTGCTGGGTTGAATGAAGAAAAAAAAAACTACTAGTGTGTACCAGGCTTAAGGCAGGTTTGTTTGTTTACTCCACATAAGCATTTGGGGTGCCATTGAAAATAAACCACAACCCATATACACCCAGGGTGACAACACAGGAGTACAACTGGGGACGCAATTGGGAGACAGTTGTCACACAAGCGATGTCAGAACATGGGCCTTCATGTCCAGATCACCATACCTTAATTTAATGAAGACTAAATATTTAAAACGATTGTAACAAAATGTTAATTATTATTTTATGAGATTTTTTTCTGATTGAGATTAGATCTACTCTAATAAAGAAATGTATTGTACTAATGTCTGTACAGTATCAAATAATCTGCTGTGCTGTCATAACAAACTGTTTAATTTTATACCTTGGTGCAGTTGGTAAACTACATCAAACACCACATCTTTATTTTTCCATTCTCTGAGCAGGTCCAGCATGTCTGGCCTACACCTAGTAAAGAAGGGCCGAGAGCACAAGAAGCTTGACCTCCATCGAGACTTCACTGTCGCTTCTCCAGCTGAGTTTGTGACACGCTTTGGTGGTAACCGCATCATTGAAAAGGTGGGCACGGTTTTTTATTATGCTTTTACAAAAATAGGTAAATGATTAGCCTAGTGAAGTCCAACTTTTTTTTTTTTTTTACCAAATAGGATTAATTTATTAGAAAAGATATAAAAGCCATACATCACAACAAGTTGGCATGACACAGTATCAAAAATTATACAAAAAAAAAAAGAAACCAGGTACCATAGGTCACAGAAGTAGTAATGTAAAAATAATAAGCATATTTCAAACCGATGCATATTGCTCGGTTAGAAGGCAATACCATAGCAGCATAGCATGAATGTTAAAAGTGTCTACACAGTAATTGAAGTAGGGATCGACCGATATCGTTTTTTCGGTGCCGATACGATACCGATATTTCGGCCACTGTTATTGTTGTCACAAGGAATGTAAACATCCCTTGTGACAGTAATAGGCAGTGACAGGTCCTCTTTATGGAGGGATCGGGGGTCTATAAAACCCCAAACTCCTCCTCTGCACTTCAAATTATTTAAAACATCAAGATCGGCTTTTTTGAATACTTTATTTTTTTAAATGAATTTTAAGATGCCTGTAATCCTGGAAGTGATATCATGACATCGCTTCCGGGTTACTTGATCTGAGACCCGAACAAAGCATCGGCTTTGTTCGGGTCTTCGGCCAGCCTGCGGACATGCCGGCTGGTAGCTCTCCCCTTCCAGTGGGAGGAGAGAGTCCAGGCGGGAGGGGGGATGTCCCCTCCCGCTGCGTGTAACTACAGCCGAGCAGTTGCTGAGCCGCATCGGTTGTTATTACAATAAAGCCGACCGTCCGCTCTACAGAATGGTCCCAGGGTGATGCATGCATCACCCCAGTAAAACCCCTTGAAGCAATATCGGTCAATTTCTGAACCGATACTTCTAAAAAATCGGTCGATCGCTAAATTGAAGGTGCAGGGAGGAGGAAACAGGTGGAGACATATGGAAGAGAACAAATACATGACCAGCCTTACACGGCCATACACGGTGAAAATTTCTTTTCTGCAACCACTGGTTGCAGGAAAGAAATTTTCACGATTCTCCCATCAACACAGACAGTGTTGACAGGGGAATCGACAATTGCTTTCTTCCGGGGCGGGGGAAGTCATCCCCGCCGGGAGAAGACAGTGTTTTTTTCTAGCAGCTGCTAGCGATAATCGCAAGAGAATCCGGTAGGCTCCTTGTACCCAAGTTGAACGATTTAATCAACTTGGTACATTCAGCCTGCCCATTAACCACTTCCATACCACAGTACGTCATATGACGTCCTGGACTTTAGGGATGGATATCTGAATGATGCCTGCAGCTATTGGCATCATTCAGATATCATTGTTTGTTTGCAGCCGGTGATTCTGCGCACCATAAGAACAATCATATTGGCGGTTCCGCCGCTTGATAATTCTTATAGGCGGCGGGAGGGGACATCCCCCCTCCCGCTGCCATCCAGTGCTCCTCCGGGCTCTTCCGCGCCATCGGGGGCCTGGAGAACGAATCGGCCAGCGCCGGATGAGGACCATAGAGATGACCATCGGAGGCCCGGGCGCAACGTTATGACGTTACGCCCGGGTACCCGTAAGTCAACAAGATCGGTGAATTTTTTTTCCCAATTTCATGCTTTCCAGCCTGGAGGAGAGATGTGGGGTCTTATTGACCCTGCATCTCTCCATAAAGAGGACCTGTCACAATGATTCCTATTACAAGGGATGTTTACATTCCTTGTAATAGGAATAAAAGTGATCAAAACATCAAAACAAAAAAAAGTAAAAAAAAAAAAAAGTGTAAAAATAAAAAAAATTAAGTAAAATAAAAAATGAAATAATAAATTTTTTTTAAAACGCCCCTGTCCCCGGTAGCTCGCGCTCAGAAGTGAACGCAAGTCCCACTCACATATGTAAACGCCGTTCAAACCACACGTGAGGTATCGCCACGTGCGTTAGAGCGAGAGAAATAATTATAGCACTAGACCTCCTCTGTAACTGTAAACTGGTAACCTGTAAAAAAAATTAAAGCGTCGCCTATGGAAATTTTTAAGTACCGAAGTTTGGCGCAGTTCCACGAGTGTGCGCAATTTTAAAGCGTGACAAATTAGGTATCTATTTACTCGGCGTAACATTATCTTTCACATTATACAAAAAAACTGGGCTAACTTTACTGTTTTTTGTTATCTTTTAATTCATGAAACCGTTTTTTTTTTTTCCCCCAAAAAAAGGCGTTTGAAAAATTATTGCGCAAATACCGTGCAAAATAAAAAGTTGCTATGACCGCCACTTTATTCCCTAGGGTGTCTGCTAAAAAAATAAATTTAATGTTTGGGGGTTCTAAGTAATTTTCTAGCAAAAAAATTATGATTTTTACATGAAGGAGACAAGTGCCAGAATAGGCCCAGTATGGAAGTGGTTAAAGGTTCGAATCCTGCTGAACCGGCCGATATTTAAACCGTGTATGGCCAGCCTTGGCCTTAAGATAGAGAACAAGCCCAAACAATTACAATAAACTAGCTATTGTGACGTCCAGGGAAGCCAAACCTTGTCATACTTCCAGGGAGCATAGTCCAAAGTTAAGCCAGTATATATTAAGAGAAATTTACCTAAAACTCCAGCCAAGCAAAAAAACGCAACTGTCATTCATACTTTATATTTAAACTATTTCACCTCCCAAAATATTTTAAGCTGTACTCTGGGACACTTAAAACTGATCCCTTGGAGGTGGGCGGTGCCCACACTACAGGGTTTAATATCTTGTTTAGGTCTAAGGGAGATAGTAAAGAGGATTTACTTACCCAATCCTCCACACTGCAAGACCAGTCACTGCAGCGGCTTTTTCCCCACATTCCAGCAGCCTAAGGTCCTGATGTAATTAATAACAACGCAGGGCCCATAGCTCTGCATTGGACATAATGTTGAGTGACAATACGCTGCTGGATCGCGGGGGAGCGCCGCCTGCAAGGGGAGCAGTGTATTGAGTAAGAATAGGAAAAATGAGCAGTTAACTCTTGCAGTGCAACAAAAAAGTGTACCTCAGAATGATGGGATTTTAAGGGCAATGAAAAACATATATAGAAAAAATAAAATAATTTTTCTATATATCATTTTTATTTTTTCTATATATGTTTTTCATTGCCCTTAAAATCCCATCATTCTGAGGTACACTTTTTTGTTCATTCGTTGGGGATGGTGGCAATGCTACATGACATTCAATGGTAGTCTCATTTTTTGTACAACTCTTGCAGTGCATGCACAGCCCCACTGCAAGAAATCATTTTAAAGTGTCCTGGAGTTGGGCTTTATTCTGTTCAGTCACTCCTATGGTTTTGACACCCCTGCCACTACATATCCAGTAGCGGAACTTCACTGCCACAAAAACATATACCACTATGCAGAAGCTGCAGTTTCCTGTGTCCTAAATCAATATCAGTCCATCGACATTCACCTTCCTGTAAAAGTCAACACCCACCCACCACATTCTATTTCTACAATCTCCTAAAGGTCTACCAACAATTATGTATTGCGAGGGCCTGCCCAACTGGACACAAATGAATTGCATAGACGCTGTAGGTCCTCATTTTGACATAGTTTTCTACGGTCGACTTTAGATTAACCAAAACTATTACAATCAGATTGTAACATGTATAATGACTTTAGGGCCAGTTAACACCAGAACGCGTTGTGGTAAGGTCGCGTTCTGTGGCAATGCCCGCACTGCGTTCAAAATACAGTGCCTTTGCAAACTGCTGGGGGTGCAAATACATTGGTAATGGCACCCCAAACGCAGATCAAAAATGCAGCTTGTTTCCTGCACCAAATCGCATGGTACCGTAGTACCATGTGATTTGATGTGGGGCATTTTTAAAAGGTAGTGCATGCACTAATTTTTGTGTGATTTCAGCCCATTCTAATGAATGGTCTGCAAAACTGCACTGCACGGAATTGCACAGGAATGCAGACCACTTTCCTGTGCGATTCAGGTGTGAACTGGCCCCGAAAACCCCTGTCCAGTCTGCAAAACATAAAACAAACCAGTTACTAAGACTGGAGCAGCTGTGCATGGCAACCAGTCAGCTTCAAGCATTAATTTTCAAAGCTTACCGGAACAAGCCAAATAGAGAAGTTGATTGGTTACTGAGCACAGCTGCTCCAGTTTCTCTGCCTGCTCCAGTTTTGATAACATTGCTATGCAATACAATTAAAGTACACTATATTGTCAGTCAAAAGTATTGGGACACATGAACTTTAATGGCATCCCAGTCTTAGTCCGTTCAATATTGAGTTGGCCCACCCTTTGCCGCTATAACAGCTTCAACTCTTCTGCGAAGGTTGTCCACAAGGTTTAGGAGTGTGTCTATGGGAATGTTTGATCATTCTTCCAGAAGTTCATTTGTGAGGTCAGTCACTGGTTTTGGACGAGAAGACCTGGCTCTCAGTCTCCGCTCTAATTCATCGCAATGGTGTTCTATCGGGTTGAGGTCATACTGTGCAGGTCAGTCAAATTCCTCCACCCCAAATTAGCTCATCCATGTTTTTATTGACCTTGCTTTGTGCAATGGTGCTCAGTCATGTTGGCACGGGGAGGGGCAATCCCCAAACTGTTCCCACAAAGTTGGGAGCATGAAATTGTTCAAAATGTCTTGGTATGCTGGTGCCTTAAGAGTTCCCTTCACTGGAACTAAGGGGTCAAGCCCAACCCCTGAAAAACAACCCCACACCATAATCCCCCCTCCAACAAATTATTTTGACCAGTGCACAAAGAAAGGCCTATAAAGACATGGATGAGTGAGTTTGGAGTGGAGGAATTTGAGAAATTTGACTGGCCTGCACAGTCCTGACCTCAACTTGATACAACACCTTTGGGATGAATTAGAGCGGAGACTGTGATCCAGGCCTTGTCCAACATCAGTGCCTGACCTCACAAATGCGCTTCTGGAAGAATGGTCAAACATTCCCATAGACTTGAGCCTCGTACACACGGCCGAGATTCTCGTCGAAAAAAACATGTCGTTTTTTTCGACGAGATTCTTGGACAAGAAACTTGTCCCGGCCGAGTGTACAGACGCTCGATTCAAAGAACCCGCGGTTCTTTGAATGGAGCGTAAGCGGTGACGTCCTCGACTACGACGAGCATGCGCTCGTCACATTCGATGCCGTCGCCGCCATCTTGGTATACCCTACCTATGCCTAGGAAGCTACCGCGCATGCGTCTAATTCATTTCGAACATGCGCGGGCTTCCCGGAGGACAGGTAAGTGTACACACACTCACTTTTCTCGTCGAGAAACATGCCGACGAGAATCTCGACGAGAAAATAGAGAGCAGGTTCTCTATTTTCTCGTCGAGATTACTTGTCGGTTTTCTTGACGAAAAACCATACACTCGAACGAATTTCTCGGCAAGACATCTCTGCCAGCAAGTTTCTTACTGGTTTTTGCCGAGAAACTCGGTCGTGTGTACGCGGCCTAACTCCCAAACCTTGTGGACAACCTTCCCAGAATAGTTGAAGCTGTAAAAGGTGGACTAACTCAATATTAAACCCTACAGACTAAGACTGGGATGCCGTTAAAGTTGATATGTATGTAAAAGGCAGGTGTCCCAATACTTTAGACAATATAGTGCATCTTAAAGTAGAACTATAGGCAACAATTTTTCCTGGTGCCTCCATGGCAGCATACATGTGGTAGTATGCTGCCATGAATAGGCACCAGGAAAGAAAAATTACAGGAAGTATGATAAGATTTTCAGTTTTCCTGGTGCCTCCATGGCAGCATACTAACTAACATGTATGCTGCCATGGAGAGGCACCAGGAAAGGAAAATGATGGTAAGTATGATGCAATTTTTTTTTTTTTTTTTTTTTCATTTTGGATAGAGCAAGGGGGGGTAGTAACCCCTGTGAGATTGTTTTCACCATTTCTGTCCAAAAACAGAAAGTGAGAGGAAATCCCTGCAAAATAAGGGAATTCTTTGGGGACCCCCAGGTCACCAGAACTAGTGTCTCCATTGGAACATTTCCCCTTTATTACTTTTCTGGGGACAACTCCAGTTTTTTGGGATTTTATGTTACTTTGACTTTCAATGATAATGGTAACCAGCACAATTAGAGGTTGAATCTTCTTAACGAGGGCACAGGCAGCAATAAAAACTGACAGGTGTTCTAATCTATCTCATTCTCCACCCTATCCAAAACAAAAAAACAAAGTTTTGCTTTTAGTTATACTTTAGGCCCCTTTCACACCAGCGGACCGTATGTCCGCTTTTTCATCCATCCGTTTACAGATGAAAAAGGGACATACATTGGTCCCTATGAGATCGCGGGTGTCAGCGGATGAACATCCGCTGACACCCGATCTCCTCCGTGTCCACAATCCCCCGACTCAGCAGACGGAGGAAAATCCTATTTTTCTATCCGTCTGCAGAGCGGATCGGATGAACACGTACAGACGGTCCGTGTTCATCCGATTCCCCCCCCCCCCCCATAGGGGAGAGCGGAGATCTGATAGGGCGGTCCCTGCACAGTGTGCGGGGACCGCCCTGTCATCTGCCGACTCAGCGGGTATAAGCAGAGCCATCCCCGCGGAGGTAGCCTCACGGATCCGTCCCGTGTGAAAGGGGCCCTAAGCCTGGGTTCACACTAGCCCAATCTCAGAGATCGCATGTAATTCGCACCCGCACCGCAGGTGCCGATCACATGCGCTCTCTGAGCAATGACAGTTGTATGGCTGAACTCGCATTGGATTCACACAGAAAATAGTGCAGGGACTTGTTTTTCCCCAAACTAGAATCGGATCGCATGGGTGTTCTCACCTATGCGATCCGATTCCTGTGCGAGTTTGCAATGCGATCTGTGAACTAAACTGGGGGTGTCATTAACTTTGTTAATGACGCCCTCAGCGGATTCGCACAAGGCAGTGTAAACTGCCTGCGGGAGAGGAGCAATGCGGGAACTAGCGCTGGAATCAGGTTGGATCCCGCATCGCACTACTGTGAACTCAGGTTCACTGTTTAAATTTTGACACTTTCATTATCTTCTTTCTGGCTCCTAGACTATTTTCCTACACGTTTAACCTTTACACCTGACCGTTTTGTTAATAATCTGTGTAACTCCCTTTTTAAGACACACACATTAAAACAACGCATAGGTGTGAATCCGGCCTTAGTAGAGTTTCACTGCAGTCCTTATTCTCCCCTAATAAGTTATGCATTAAAGTAACCTTGTGCTTTGTCCACTGGAAGCAAATAACACGTAGGCCGTACAACAGCCAGCACAAAGTGTCTGTCTGCTTTTAGTTTTACCGTGTCCTTTTATCTCACCAATATGCTGTTGAAGCCCCTTGAAAATGTTTATGCAATTATGTAAGACTTCTTTGACATTTTTAGTCTTTTATGTTTGTAGGGGATAGGAACTTTTACAACTAGAGAGAGTGCAAAATCTGGTGCAGCTGTGCATGGTAGCCAATCTGCTTTAAGTTTTACAAATACAGAAACAAAGGCAAGAAAACATACCAGTATCCATAAGCGGGTGTGACATATGTAGCACACAGACCCCCTTTTACCTGCCTTGTTCTTTGGCTCTTCGCAGGAAGAAGGGGCACACCATGCCACAAGCCCGTACCCTCCCGTATCAAGAGGTTGAGCGGTGTTGTTGGTGGGTCATTTCACAGTTGAGCCAGAGAATGGTTTCCTCACCTCTGTGAATAACAGATTTGAGTACTTGTTTCCCCCAGTGAATAGAATGTCCACACCTGCTATAACGCCAACTGAGAGTTTATTTCTTCTCTTAGCAAATAATAGGTACAAAGGTTGGAGCAAGAAAAGGACAGCACAAGAGGTCCAGGCACAATCTCAGTCACCTCACTGTTCAGCTTCTTGAACAGACTCAGCCTCAAATGGATAGTCTATTTAGGACAAGACTAGCAGCCAAATGACACTCACGCTTTACTCAAGGCCTCTATCCCAGACCTGGTGAACTTGACCTTGACCTAGGGAGAAGACATCCTTCCGGAGAGTTACCAGGACCCTTTCCTTCACCGTGACTACCGCATCAGTCCCTTGGAACGGTTCCTCCCCCGGCTTCCTCTACTCAGATACGGGTCCCCTCGCAAGGCGGCACCCTGAGACTCCTCGATCCCCGACGGGCTCCAGCCGAAGGTGCTGGGCCCAGGCCTTTGCTGCAGTTCCCGATTCTACGCACCCAGGACGGACAGGAATAGCAGAATAGTACCTCACCCTGGGACTAAAGGTGCCCAGGATGGAACCGGAACAGAGAACGCCCGCCCCTGGGCCTAGGGTGCCCAGGGCGGACTTGAACAAGAACCAGGGGTAGGACCCCACCAACTGACACCGAACAGGCAGCGTCTGCCCCTTTTTATCTCCTCTCCCAGCACGCGTAGCAGGTTAACCCCGCCCTACCGTACGTTTGCCGAGAGGGGACACAAAAAGCACAGCCCTGTATTAGTGGTTCAACCCTAGCCTACTATGGCAGCGCCACCTGTAGGCCACAGGGAACTGTACACCAATACTCTCCCTGCGGATAAAAATGGTTGTAAACCCTGACAAATTAGGATGTTTGGGCATACTACCTCCCAAACACTTCCCTTAAATTGAGGACCCCGCTACACATACAATGCTACAAATTAAGACTCAACAATCTTAATACCCATAAGTCACATTATGCCTCAAGGCCTTTTCCAGAAAGGGCATATTCAAGCTACAGTCAGAAAAAATAATAATTAAGCTGCAGATTAATCCAACTGGAAATACAATAAAAGGAAGGGAGGGGGGAAACAACAACAATACAGTATAGATCTAATCATTGCAAACATAGGCCTGCTGGTTCCCATAGATCAGGAGTCTCAAACTGGCGGCCCTCCAGCTGTTGCAAAACTACAAGTTCCATGAGACCTTGCAAGGCTGATAGTTACAAGCATGACTCCCACAGGCAGAGGCATGATGGGACTTGTAGTTTTGCAACAGCCGGAGGGCTGCCAGTTTGAGACGCGTGCCGTAGATGATTATAGTAATGAATAAGCAGCCTGGAGCTAACTTCAGCTTGTTCAATTAAGCTTTAACAAAACAAAAAAAAAAATGGAAGCTGATTGGTTTCTATGCACAGCTGCACCAGATTTTGCACTCTCCAGTTTTAGTAAATCCACCCCAGAATTTTGTACTGTGACATTTGTTAGGTATCAGTACCCTCACCAATTTGTTGGCTCTGCGGAGTAAAAAAATAACAACTGTATCAAAGTGTATGAAGCAAGCTAGTAATGCACTTTATTCAAAATATCTACAAAAAAATGAGGTAATATGTCATTCACAGGTACTTATTGCAAATAATGGCATTGCAGCAGTCAAGTGCATGCGCTCCATTAGAAGATGGTCATATGAAATGTTTCGAAATGAGCGAGCAATACGGTTTGTGGTTATGGTTACCCCAGAAGACCTCAAAGCGAATGCAGGTGTGTAATGGAGCCTGGAAATAATATAGCAATGTTTTGATGTGTTGGATGGAAAGTTAAGGAAGGGCTGAACTAATCAACAACTGTGAAATAAATGATGTATTTCATTTTATCTGTTTGTCCACCTTCTATGGTCTTACTGAAAGTAAGGGGGAAAGCTGCACCAGATCTTGAAGTACATTTAAAAGTACCTGTTCTTTATATTTAGAGTATATCAAAATGGCTGATCACTATGTGCCAGTGCCTGGAGGACCAAATAATAATAACTATGCCAATGTGGAGCTGATTGTTGACATTGCCAAAAGAATTCCGGTTCAGGTAAAGTCTGCTGTGCATTTATGTAATACTTACCCTTACTCTACTACTACTAAATGTACTGTATTAACAAGGGGTACAGAGGGGTGCTGGAGGGTCTATTGATGCTGGCTGCCGGGGAATCTATTGTTGCTGGGGAGGTCTGTTGTTGCTGTTTGCTGGGGGGTCAATTTTTGCTGGAAGGGATCTTCTGTTGAGGGAGGGGTCTATTGATGCTTTTTGCTGCTCAAGGTCTATTGTTGCTAGGGTGGTATTTTTTTGGGGGTCCATTGTTGCTGAGGGAAGTCTATTGTTGCTGGGGAGGATCTATTGCTGCAGGGGATCTATTTTTTTATTTTTTATTAACCAATTCCATACAAATTACTTAGCACCACAAAATGATACTTGGCTCCGTATTCTCTGAAAGGGGCGGTACTGAGAGGTGGGTGGTGGGTGGAATCAAGAAATGGTGCTTAGAGATGGGTAGGGGGCGGAGACAAGAATTGACTCAGAAAGGGGGCGTTCATGCATTTATTTTCTGGAAAAAAAGCCCTTCCCCTACTTATTTCTCATTGATGTTTTGGTACAGCAGAGATTTCTTATTGGGTTGCTTGTATAAATCATTGTTTTTATGTGATGAATAAAAAGAGTTGCGAGTGATAGGTGCATTTTGTATTCGGGTAGCTCCTTTTTCAGGGTACAATTGCAGATCATTACAAAAGCATGGCAGATAAAGATGTTTTCAGTATTTGCTCTAATCTGTGTTTTCCTATACTATAGGCTGTGTGGGCTGGATGGGGCCATG
Source organism: Rana muscosa (assembly GCA_029206835.1). Taxonomy (NCBI): domain Eukaryota; kingdom Metazoa; phylum Chordata; class Amphibia; order Anura; family Ranidae; genus Rana; species Rana muscosa. The sequence goes on from CM055116.1 coordinate 847,227,112, forward strand.
CCTCAGAAAATCCCAAACTTCCAGAACTGCTGCAGAAACAGAACATTGCATTCATGGGTAATGCTACCTAATCAGAAAATAGTACCATAAGGGAGAAATTCACAATGGATTCATAAAACTTTGTGTTTTGACACAACATAATCTGGCCATACATAGCTTGAATTTCCTCCACATAAGTTGAATGCAAAATCAAAAGGATCCAGGTGCAAATTTTTTGTCTGAACAGTAACTGCATCTAATCTGATACAGTCACTGCTTGGGTATTAAAGTACTAGCAGAAGCTACGTCTGCTAGAATGCATTAACCAAAAGTGAAAATTCTTCTTCCACATTGTTTAGCATGGATAGAGAAATCCAGCCATGTATGTTTAGTTTAGCCTCTTCAGCTCTGGAAGGTTTACCCCCCTTCATGACCAAGCCATTTTTTGGATTACGGCACTGCTAAAATTTAACTGACAATTGCGCGGTCGTGCGATGCTGTACCAAAATAAAATGTATGTACTTTTTTTTCCCCCCACAAATAGAGCTTTCTTTTGGTGGTATTTGATCACCTAATTTAGGCCAATATGTATTCTGCTACATATTTTGGGTAAAAAGACAAATATGACACTGAGTGACACTTTTTAGGGACCAGTGACACCAATACAGTGATCAGTGCTAAAATGCTAAATGCACTGTCACTGTACTAATGACGCTGGCAGGAAAGGGGGTTAACATTAGAGCCGATCAAAGGGTTAATTGTGTTCCCTGGGGGGATGCTTTGACTGGGGGAAGACAGAGATTAGTGTCCCTGCTTAACAGAAACACAAGATCTCCATCTTCCCCTCTGACAGAACCACGATCAGCCTTATTTACATCGGCAGACTGGCGTTTTGTCTGCCTCGCGGGTCCCAGCGAACATAGGTTCAGCCAGAACCGCTAATTGACTCCCACTGTGTCCAATCACAGTGGGAGCGGGTCACCGGCGGGGTGCATGCTCATCGCTGTGCTGCTTCTCCTTTCACTGTCTTGTAAAATGCTGGGGCGGGCCAACAGACTAAGGACAGCCTAAAATAAATCTAGTTTTGTTACTTTATCATTTTAATGTGTTTATACAATTTTTTTTTTTTTTGTAGTTCTTTTTTTAATCTGCAGCTTGGATAGCTGGTAATTGGTTTCCTAAATAAGACTACTATAATATTTTTCTGTGTGCACTTTGATTAAAAGTAGAACTGCAAACATTAAAAATTGTAATTGGCTAGGAAGGGAATGATTAGAATCTTTATCAGATTTTATTGCTGTCTCCTGGGCCTGGAAGTAAAGGGAAAGCTCCTCAATGGCGACACATATGGTAATAAAAACAGACAGATTTTCTAACCCTTGCCCATTCTATAAAAAAATAAAAACTTTTTAAATAATTTTTTTATTAATAGACATGTTTGTGTGTAGGACCTCCAAGTCAAGCAATGTGGGCACTGGGAGACAAAGTGGCTTCAACAATAGTTGCTCAAACTGTAGGAATCCCAACCTTATCGTGGAGTGGAGACGGTATGTTTTTTGTTGTTTTCTGGCACTGCCAAGATTATTTGTATTATCTGTTTATGTATTAATTGCAATTTGTTCAAGCAGTTATCATGAAGTTCTCCTTTTAAGATTTTCTGACCAACATTTTTTGTTCTATAGGTCTAGTTCTAGAATATAACGCAGAAGACAAACAGCAGCAAAGTATTATCTGTGTTCCCACTGACGTGTATGATCGCGGTTGTGTGAAAGACGTGGATGAAGGTTTAGAGGTAAAGATTCAAAGATCTGATAGATTTGTTCACACGGACTGCAGCTTGGATGACAGCAGTGTGTATAACAAGATTTTATGAAGCATTTGCAAAGCTTATGGCAAGCTTTGTTGAAGCACCATTCAGTTTGAGGATGTTAAACACATATCTTAATTGAAGTGCTCACTGTCACTTTAAACAAGCTGCTAACAGGCTTCAGCAGGGCCGGCAGCAGCATAAGGCAGCTTAGGCAGCCACCTTAGGGCACTTGGCTGGGGGGGGGGGGGCAAAATCCCAATCCCAGCCACTTGCTTTGGATTTCGATTTTTATAACACCTGGCTTCCGACCAGTCCAGCCTGTCCCCCAGCAGGCAAACTAAAACTTTCACGCTGCACTCGGTAGGAGTGAGGGCGCACCATGCAAGTTTTAGTTTGCCTGCTGTCAGAGAGAGCGCAGTAGGAAAGCGGGGCAGTGTGCATGATCCACTGTCAGAGCTGACATGCAGGGATGCAGAGGGGCAGAGTGGTAGGAGGAGCCCAGGTGTGTGCAGGGAGGGGTCGGCAAGCTGTGCAGTGTGGGTCAGGCCAGGGGGTGCCGGCGGAGGACACTGTGGAAGAGGAGGAGTTCAGGGTGGAAGAGCTCTACCCTCCCCTCCGCTCTTTGCTGCAGCTGCCGCCACAGATCCTAACATGCCTGCCTGGGACACAGCTACCCTGCCTGGCACCAGATCCTCTCCACTGACACCATCTGGAGGAGCCGCTGCAAGACTGGTGAGATCTGGGAGGACTGGCCATTCCCAAGGTGTGTGTGATCAGAGTGACCCTGCTACCCTCCTGTGATGCTGCCCTTCTCCTGTTGACACTTTCTGTGACACTTAATGTGATGAAAAGTTAGGGTGCCCCCCCCAAGTCTTTTGTTTTTCTGTTATATGGGTCCTGACCAGACCCCTTTGGGATGGAGCTACCCCATCATCCCCCACAAGTACTTCTAATCCGTGCCCACCTGAGTTATGGGAGGAGTCCTTTTAGTTCTCCCATAAAGAGGAGTGTATTTCTCCCATTGTTGAGACGTGGGATTTTTCATTCTATGAATAGTGTAGGACCGACTGAAAATGGGGTACTTTGACACAGTAGTGAGCTTAAAGTGGAGTTCCACCCTGATTTTAATTTTTTCCCCAAAAATCGAAAAAAAATAATGTTTTATACTCACTCACCAGAAAGGGCGGTTGCTATGCGGAACTAGCTCTTCTGCCTCTTCCTCCACCGCAGTGGTCTTCTTCCTCGTCCTCTGTCGCGGTGCCTTCTGGTGAATGGGGCGCGCTGCCTTCTGGGAACTGTGTGTATCCCAGGAGGCAGCCACCCATTCACAAAGTGCCATGCGAGTCGCGCATGTGCAGTAGTAAACGGGCAGTGAAGCCGTAAGGCTTCACTGCCTGTTTCCCTTAGTCAGGATTGAGGCGTCGGGACCTGGCAGGACTGAGCGATCGCCGTCGGGGGCCCGACATTGCGAGCGAGTAGGACAGGTAGGTGTCCTTTATTAAAAGTCAGCAGCTACAGTGTTAGTAGCTGCTGACTTTAAAAAAAAAAAATTAATCGTGGGTGGAATCCCGCTATAAGCACTGTATGGCCATATGGTGCGACCAAATCCCCATATTTGCTTATTATGTTCAGGTGCTTTAAAAAGCCTTGTAGAATTTTTAAATGACATTTTTGTACGTGTGCGCTATAATCTTTTTTGTTCTGTTTGTATGGTCTTATAGCAGCACCATCTTTAATGTGATGCATAGTTAGGGTGTTCCCCCCCAAGCCTTTGTTTTTATTCCTGTGACTCTGTCCTCTCCTATCACACTGGCAGGTGTGGCGAGATGATGGTAGTGGCGGTGGAGGGGGGTGGCGGGAGGATAGGGCAGCAAAATACCTCTTTTCCTGTGTAGACAAAAATCCTTGCAACGGCGCTGGGTGTCAATAAGCTTCAGCAGCACTACTTGAAAGCCCACTAGCAGGTGACAGGCAAAACGCCCATTAAGATCTATGTTTATATTCCCAAGCTGAAATTGATAAGTTCTTAAAAAGCTTCAACAAGTTTTATTGGCAAAGCTTAATTGAACAAACTGAAGTTAGAAGCTGATTGGCTCCCATGCACAGCTGCACCAGATTCTGAGTAATCCAGTTTTAGTAAATCTTTCCCCAGTGTGTGCCTCCTTGAAGCTCTAGCCTTAGTGGCCTGGCCACAGAGCTGCTTCTCGTCAAATAAACTAAAGCTGGATTCACACTATACAATTTTCTGTAGAATTTTTCCTTCAGATTTACCAAAACCATATAATATGAAGTCAAACCTTAAAGCCTCATACACACGGCCGGGAATCCCGTCAGGAAAAAAACGTTGGTTTTCCTGACGGGATTCCTGGCAAGCTTACCTTGCCAAGCCCTGCATACAGACGGCCATTCAAAAGAACCGCCGTTCTTTTGAATGGCAAGAACGCGGTGACGTCATTGACTACAACGAGCCTGCGCTTGTCACATTCGATGCCGTCACCGCCATCTTGCTACACCCTACACTACCCTTGTATGCTAACGCGCATGCGTCAAAGTCTTTTCGAGCATGCGCGGGTTTACCTGGGGACAGGTAAGCATACACACTCACGGTTTTCTCAGCAGGAAACACTCTGCCGAGAATCCAGGCGAGAAAATAGAGAGCAGATTCTCTATTTTTCTCATCGGGGTTCCCGGCAGTTTTCTTGCCGAGAAAGCATACACACGCACGGCATACACACGCACGGTTTTCACTGCAAAAAGCTCTCCCAGCAGCTTTCTTGCCGAGAAAACCGTGCGCATGTACGAGGCTTTAGAGTTTCAATTTGTATGCAATCTAAAGGAAATCAGAGAACAAAAGTTGTGTGTATGGGGGTCTAAGAGCAGTCTATATCAGCGGTTCCTGCGGGGGTAAAGCAACATGTTTTTGCCATACAGGTTCACCTTGCGTAATAAATTTAATGCATAATATAAAAAGTTTTGTTAACTGGAAATCTTTAGTGTGTAGTCCAATTTCTATTTGGCAGCACATTGACAGCACATGTTACATAAGATATGTAGTACTTTACAAGAAACCTGGCATTGTTCACTACACAATACACAGCATATTTAACAGCAGCTTCGTACAATATGTAGCCCACTCTATTTTTGCAAACATATACATACTGTGGATATAAAAAGTCTACACACCCCTGTTAAAATGTCAGGTTTCTGTGATGTAAAAAAAATGAGACAGCTAAATCATTTCAGAACGTTTTCCACCTTTTTAATGTAACCTATAAACTGTACAACTCAATTGAAAAACAAACTGAAATAATTTAGGGGGAGGGAGTAAAAATAAAAAAATGTTATAATGTGGTTGCATAAGTGTGCACACCCTCTTAAAACTGGGGATGTAGCGGTGTTCAGAACTAAAGCAATCACATTCAAACTCATGTTTAAATAGGAGTCGGTACACACCTGCCTTCTTTTAAAGTGCCTCTGATTAACCCCAAATAAAGTTCAGCTGTTCTAGTAGGTCTTTCCTGACATTTTCTTAGTCGCGTCCTACAGCAAAAGCCATGGTCCACAGGGAGCTTCCAAAGCATCAGAGGGATCTCATTGTTAAAAGGTATCAGTCAGGAGAAGGGTACAAAAAAAATTCCAAGGCATTAGATATGCCATGGAACTCAGTGAAGACATTCATCATCAAGTGGAGAAAATATGGTACAACAGTACCAACAACTGTACATTCCTCCAAAATTGATGAAAAGACGAGAAAACTGGTCAGGAAGGCTGCCAAGAGGCCTACAGCAACATTAAACGAGGAGGAGGAATATCTTGTACTGGCTGTGTGGTTCATGTGACAACAATCTCCCATATTCTTCAGGTGTCTGGGCTATGGGCTAGAGTGGCAAGACAGAAGCCTTTTTCTTACAAAGGAAAACAACCAAGCCCGACTCAATTTTGCAAAAAAACATCTGAAGTCTCCCAAAAGCATGTGGACAAATGTGTTATGGTCTAATGAAACCAAGGTTGAACTTTTTGGCCATAATTCCAAAAGATATGTTTGGTGCAAAAAACAACACAGCACATCACCAAAAGAACACCATATCCATAGTGAAGCATGGTGGTGGCAGCATCATGCTTTGGGGCTGTTTTTCTTCAGCTGGAACAGGGGCCTTAATCATGCTAGAGGGAATTATAAACAGTTCCACATACCAGTCATTATTGGCACAAAACCTTCAGACTTCTGCTAGAAAGCTGAACATGAAGAGAAACTTCATCTTTCTGCATTACAACGACCCAAAGCATTCATCCAAATCAACAAAGGAATTGCTTCACCAGAAGAAGATTAAGGTTTTGGATTGGCCCTGTCAGAGCCCAGACCTGAATCCGAATGAAAATCTGTGAGGTGATCTGAAGAGGGCTGTGCACAGGAGATGTCCTCGCAATCTGACAGATTTGGAGCGTTTTTGCAAAGAAGAGTGGGCAAATATTTCCAAGTCAAGATGTGCCATGCTGATGGACTCCTACCCAAAAAGACTGAGTGCTGTAATAAAATCAAAAGGTGCTTCAGAAAAGTACTAGTTTTAAGGGTGTGTACACTTATGCAACCATATTAATTTAGTTTTGTATTTTTACTTCCCTCTACCTAAAAGATTTCAGCTTGTTGTTCAATTGAGTTGTACAGTTTATAGGTCTCATTAAAAGGTGCAAAAAGTTCTGAAATTACTTAATTTTTATTTATTTTTTTACATCACAGAAACCTGACATTTTAACAGGGGTGTGTAGACTTTTTATATCCACTGTATAAACACTTGAAATTGATTTATTAAGGACGTAAAGCTTGATGCAGTACTAAGTTGTTGCTTTCGGTCTCTTGGTACACTGATTAAAACGGTCTAGTTATCTTTATTTTATTAATGAGGTATCACCCAGGTAGTGTGATTCTGGGTGCGCACACACAAACCTGTAACCATATGAGCCATTAAGTAATTTAATATCACTGTTGGATTAATGTGTTTTTTCCTTTTTCAGCGCATTTGTACTCGTATAAAAGAAAAAATATGGTTTTCTTTCCTGGCAAACTATCAGCTGATATTTTCTCTGCCAATAACTTTGCATAGTTTCCACTACAAAGTGCTGCTAAATGACATCTGTAGTGCTATAGCTATATGGAAGGAGTGCTAACTAGTTCTAGAACTCTAACCTAATACTATGCTTTTATTTTTGGGTCCATGCTATTTGAAAACAACCGACCTGGCTTATGGTATATCTCTTGTGGATGCGGTAGAGAGAATTAAGCACCTTTTTAGTAGAGCCCTCCTATCACAATCATTACCAGCCTATAGGGGCTGTTAAAGTGGAACTCTGGACAAAAGCTCTAGGTTATTTTTAGACCTAAGCTGCACACCCATCATTTATGTTCTGCCTTATTCCTACAGCTGCAGCAACAACCATACACAAATTTCAACATCCTCATCTCTTGTGAAGTCACATTTGATGAATGATTATAGGGAAAAATGGCTGCTAAAGCTCCTTCTTATAACTTGTTGATCTCATCCTGGTGTTCACTTTGCAAAGCAGTAGAGCCCTGATTGCCTGCTGCTGTTCATGTGCTGAGGATTACAAGAGACAATCAAATATCTAGTTCTTATTCTAGTTGTGTGTGTGTGTGTGTGTATGAACACATAGCTGGACAGTCATTTCACCATTTCCACTGTTGGTTTTATTTATATAAATGTGTGATATCGTGAGCAGGAAAAATTAAATGGAGAGTTTGTAAAAAAAAAAAAAAGTGTGTGTGTGTGTATGTATGTATGTATGTATATATATATATATATATATATATATATATATATATATATATATATATATATATATATATATATATATAATTACAGTCAGCCATTTAATAATAGGTGGAATCCTATAAGAAAATAGTGGTGATATTAATGTGCTTACAAAAAAAAAAATACCACACAAGGCTTTTTATAAGACACATTTTTTTGTAATTTTACTCCTTAATAAATAGAGCTGCATTATCTTGAAATAGGAAGAAGTGTGAGCCTTACCAAAAACCTTTCTTTCCATATATTGGGTACAATAAAGAAAAACGTGTTTTATATTGCTTATTAGAATTTGCCATCTTACTATTTTTTTCCAAGCAAAAGAATAATAATCATTTATTACATTTACTCCTTTCCAGTCAGCAGAGAGAATTGGGTACCCAGTAATGATAAAGGCATCTGAAGGTGGAGGTGGTAAAGGCATTCGTATGGCAGAGCGGGCAGAGGATTTCCCAAACCTTTTTAGACAGGTGAGAATTTTTGAAATAAAGGCTTTTCTATACAGATGTAATACTGCTCTGTGGACACCATTATTTATGTATGGGGTGTCCTCTTAAAGTTGCTGATCAACATGTGCACCCCTCTGTATTAACATATACTGTAGCAGTCAGAATGACGTGGGGTATCCATTTTTTATGGAAACCCTACTTTGTAGGCTTTTGGCATATATCTTTAATATGAATCAATTTCCTTTTTATCTTCTTAATTCAGGTACAGACAGAGGTGCCTGGATCTCCAATTTTTGTGATGAAGCTAGCTCAACATGCAAGGCACTTGGAGGTCCAAATCCTGGCAGATCAGTATGGAAATGCTGTCTCTCTCTTTGGACGTGACTGTTCCATACAGAGACGTCATCAAAAGATCATCGAGGAAGCACCAGCTACTGTTGCTGCTCCATCTGTGTTTGAATACATGGAAAAGGTTGGTAAGGTCACTACATGCTTGCAGCCAAAATCATTTAGGTGACCATAATTTTTTTTTGTCCCTTGTGAAGAATCTCAGAAACCTTGATTATTGTGTAGTGTATGTGACAGGATCTTTTGCAGAAGTTTTATATTATGTAAAACATTTATGAAAACTGTTATCTGTGCTAGAAATGTTACTCTGATAACTTGCATTGCCATATCTGATGGTAAATCCAGGATTCCATTTACAGCTTTTGGCTCCATGTACACAGAAGCTGATAAACTGCAGTTAATGGGCGTTTTGGCGTTTTTTTAAAAAGCCCATTAACTGCACTCTATGTTAGCCTATGTGTTCATGTACACATAACGTTTTTTAGCTTTAATGAGCAGTGGAGTTAATGGGCTTTTTTCTGAACGCAAGAAATTTGCGTTCAAAGTGCCGTTTTTTCGGCAGAAAAAAACGCAAAACGCCGAAAAACGCTCAAACGCTCAAACGCTCAAAAACGCTGGCCGCGAGCGTTTTTAGCGTTTTTTGGTCCATTGAAAAAAAAAAAAATATATATATATATATATATATATATATATATATATATATATATATAAAAAGCTACACTGAAAAACGCTAATAAAAGCTAGTAAAAAAACGCTGATAAAAGCTAGCTTTTTCTGCTGCTTTAAAAACGGCCGTTTTTGAGCTTCTGTGTACATGGAGCCTTTGGCATATTTGTGCATAATATTTAAGTGCAACTGTGCCAAGGCGATACACAATCAAATATTTACTAAACAAGCAAAGAATGAGCCTTAAAACAAGCCATCACTGGCATCTCACACAGTGGAGATCTTGACCTTTTAAAATTCACAGCAGAAGCACTATACAATTTTATAAGTCAGCTCAACTCACTATGTTCCCCCTCCCAGCAGTGCCTGTTGGCCTTCTTATCTATAATGTAATCGCATTCCCAGTGATCTGAGACTGTGTGGGGTTGGTTATGGGTAGACTGAGCTGAGTTGCAGAGAAAGCTAACTTGAATGTCTTTGGTTTATTTGCTTTGAAGTTTGAGGATAAATTGCTCAACAGAGCTAACTTGTTAAGAATATGGATATGTTTGAATGTCCATAGCCTGATCACAGGTTGACTCCCCCTTCAAAGCACAGATCCACTCCTCCCAAAAAATCCAGACCTTGCTACCCAGCAAAAATTCCTCTCCTGCCCTTAAAACCCCCAGCACTGGTCCTCTCCTCCCCCAAGCCCCTCCAACACAAATCCTCTCCCTCCAATCTCCCCTCCCTAGCACTAATCGTCCCCCCCCCTCCCCTCTTAAATCCCACCTTCCAACACAAGTCCTATTCCCACCGAAATTCACCACCCTGGCACAAATCCTCTCCTACCATGCAAATTCCATCTCCCAGCACCCCCCGAAAATCCTGGCTACCTCCTAAAATTTTATTTTTTACAAATCCTATATGTGTACATGTATGCATTATTTATAACTAAGCATGCAGTACTGTATTTTAAATGTCATGCTTCCATATTACTTATATTTGAGCATGTAGTATATATTATATTTGAGCATACAATACTTTATATTTAATATGTCATTCTTCCCTGTCAACAGTGTGCTGTCCGTCTGGCTAAGATGGTAGGCTATGTTAGTGCTGGGACAGTGGAGTACCTTTACAGTGAGGATGGCAGCTTTAACTTTTTAGAACTGAACCCAAGGCTTCAGGTGGAACATCCGTGCACTGAAATGATTTGCGACGTTAACCTTCCTGCTGCTCAGTTACAGGTATGACAAGACGGAGGGCAGACACTCGCCATTTCCTACATCAACATATACAGTAAGGTGACCTGACAGGTTTGTGGCCACCTGAACTTTTTATTTTTAGGTCTTTTTCCTGCTGTATTATCATTGATTATAATGTTACTTTTATTATGCAACAATATGGTAGCAAATAACCCATTTTTTAACATAGAATGCTGCATTCTGGTGCTGCAGAACTTCAGTATTATAGGCAATTTTTTTTGGAATGCTGTGTAATGGTGGTAATTGTAAGTAGTATCCCAGAATAGTTTGGAATTTACCACTGGGTAAAAACAGATTTTTGTATTTTATTTAACCCCAATTAAACTTTCATTTTAAGTGAGCTAAGTACATGCCCAAAATGTTTTTGATGTGTTAGGGCTCAGACCATCTGCGATGAGCTGCATTAATCTGCACAGATTAATGCTAGGGCACATATAAACACATTAATTATTTAGTTAGATGCAGGTTTGTCTTCTATCCATATTATATTCTGGATTATTAATTTTGGCTTTGCTTATGTTGCTGTTTGAAAATGTATTTTGCCAATCCTATACTTCTAGTTTTATAAATCATAGCATTATTGTAGTGTATATGTTTGTTTTGTTTCCTTAATTACTGTAGATATCCATGGGAATTTCACTGTACAGAATAAAAGACATTAGAGTGCTGTATGGGGAGTCACCGTGGGGAGTTTCACCAATATGCTTTGAAAATCCCACAAACGCCCCAAACCCAAGAGGTCATGTCATTGCTGCAAGAATAACAAGTGAGAACCCTGATGAGGTAAGAGTGTTTTTGTGATCTTAGAGTGGCTTCACACTGCCCTTTTGCCAAAGCGTAGCTAACTTGCGGTTTTCGTGTGGAATAGCTGCACTCTCCCATAGACTTCTATAGGTCCTGCGGTTTTGGTGCTGTTTCAAGACATGCACCAAGACTTCTGCATGCTGCATCAGAAATCGCAAAAAAAAACCATGAGACATCATAGAATTTTATAGGAAAGTGCAGCTAACCCGCTCAAAACCCACTGGTTAGCTGCACTTTGCCCAAAGTGCAACTGGCCCTCACCAGGGCAGTGTGAAGTTGCTACGCGGCAAATGTTGTTAATCATTGCAAATGGTACTGCTCACAGTTGTTGTTTTACTTTTCTATTCTTTCTCCAACAGGGGTTTAAACCCAGCTCAGGGACTGTCCAGGAGCTCAATTTCCGAAGTAGTAAGAATGTTTGGGGATACTTCAGCGTGGCGGCCGCTGGCGGTTTGCATGAATTTGCTGATTCCCAGTTTGGACATTGTTTCTCCTGGGGAGAAAACCGTGAAGAGGCTATCTCGTTAGTAGTGACAACTGTCTTCTTTACCTAGTTATCCAATGATATTCTTAAGCTTAATGTTTTATGACCGCTTTTTTACTTTGTCATTTTTATACTTCTGGTTAAATTTGTTATATAACCATGTGTAGCGGGGTGTCCCATTTAGGGGAAGTGTCTGAGTGGTAATTAGGCTCAGACACACTGATTGTTAGGGTTAATGGACCATTTCTGTCCATGGGAGATAGTATTGGTGTGCAGTTCCCTGGGACCTACAGGTGGCGCTGTCGCCATAGGCCCGGGTTGATACACAGTACAAGGTTGTGCCTTTTCTTGTCCCCTCTCGGCAGCAGTACGGCGGGGCGGGGAACCTGCTGTGCCTGTCGGGAGAGGGTATAAAAATGGGTGGCCATCTTCCATAGGGGGTCTTCGTCCGCGCCCAGGCACCTTTTTGGCCTGGGTGTGTGTGTGTGTCGTCTCTGGGTGCCCTAGGCCCAGAGGCCTGGTTCCTGTTCCATCCCAGGCACCTTAAGTCTGGGGTGAGGTACTATTTTGAAAGCCCGGGGCCCAGCAACCTTCGGCTGGGATCCGCTAGGGATCGAGAGCTCCCAGGGTGCCGCCTTGCGAGGGGACCCGTATCTGAGATGAGGAGGCCAGGGAGGTAACCCTTTCCGAAGACCCAGCCCAGAGTCATGGTCGATGGTGAGGGCCTCTGGTTACTCTCCGGAGGGATGGTTTTCTCCTTGACATGGGCCAAATACTTTGAGAAGGTAGTTCTTCAGGTCAGTGGCAGTGACCCTACTCGCTTCAAGTCAGTGGCAGTGACTTCATAGGGCAAGGCCCTATTCACCAGGTCAGTGGCAGTGACCCGTTCTCCAAGTCAGTGGCAGTGACTTTTATTCACCCGGTCTGTGGCAGAGATCGTGCGCCATAACTGTTTGTGAAACCTAAACAGTCTGAAGGAATCATTTGAGTTTGTGCCTGGACCTCCTCCCACCTAAGCTGTCCTGTGTCTTGTTCCAATCTGTCTGCTGTTAAAAAGACTATTTTCCGTGTGAAATAAATATAGAAGTTGGACTTTCAGTTGGTGTGGACAGTAACATTACTGGGGAAACATAAGGACTTGCATCTATCTAAGGTAGAGGTGAGAATCATCCTCGGGAGGATTCAACTCCAGCCGCAGGCAGGCCTGAAAACTAACACCGCTCAACCTCCTCACACAGGAGGGTACGGGCTTGTGGTGCGGTGTGCCTCTCTCTGCCTGCAAAGAGCCAAATTAAATGCAGGAAAAGACAGAGGGGTCTGTGCGCTACACATACATTTAATTCCTCTTTTTTTTTCTGTAAGTGTTGAGGCCCCTGTGAGTTTTTTTTGTTGTTGCTATTAGTGCCCCAGCTGGGGAGATTTACGCTCTCTGTTCAGCCTGGTGACCATTGTCACCAGGACAGGAAGTAATGGGAAATATTTTTTTTTAGAGATGTCACAATGTAACAGGAATACATTGAAAATCTTCCAATGGGGACAACTGTCTGAGAGAGAGATTTCTTAGACAAGAAATACAATTAAATCTTCCCTGGCACATGGCAAAAAAAGGCCAAATTCTGTACCTACCCTCTTAAATGTTTTTAAAAATGTGTTGACGTTAGTTATACTTAATACCACACAGAATAATGTTCATTAAATTAAGGTGTTCACTAACATGTTTGGCTTGTTAAGGTAGTACAACTTGGACATGTGTGGCATTAGCCTACTGATGTGGCCAATGTCTGCAGCCTGGAATCCTGCCCTCTGCTCCAAAGTCTAAAACAGCTTCTGAGCTATCCCTAACTATTGGGTGTGGCTGCCTCCTTAGCTCTGTCCAGGGATGTATTTACTGTACTACACGTATGCACTTTCACGCTCTCTATCATGTCTTTATCCCAAAGCACCAATGTTTTTGCTGAATGCAGAGGTCTTCTTTATAAAGAAGGTGCTCCCCCACTTTCCATCAGTTAGGCTTTGCGGACACTTGGACAGCTTGCATCTCAAATTCTTGGTGTGGGAGGTGGTTTCTGAGAGCCCTTGCTCTCAGCCCTTTCCTTGGTTTATCACTTTCAGCCATCCTTTGTCCTCCACACAAACTAGCAGATGTCCAGGTAGCCCAGCTAATCTTCTGGGTCAGAGAGTCATTGACTCAGTTCCTGTGGCAGAATGGTTCCTGGGGTTTTACTCCAGTCTGTTCAGTTCCGAAACCAAAAGTGCACATCTGCCCCATCTTGGATCTCAAAGCACTGAATGTATTTATTTGAGGCTAAAATTTGTTATGGAATCCACCAGGTCTGTCATAGCCTCACTTTTTTTTTTTTTTTGGTTTCCACTCAGACTTTATCACAACGAGAGACTTTCTCATGGTGTTAATCCTTAATATCGTCTCTACTTTGGATTCGCATCATATGTGGTTCTCCAAATTTTTCAGAAAGGATATGTGTATTTCTTTATTACAATCCGTATCCTACATCAAATTCAATACCAATCCCTTCCTGTGATCCTCCTCCCCCCCCCCCATTATCCCCTCCCCCCCATCCCCCAATCCCCTGACCTCTCTTTATTGCCGTATCTGCTTCTTACTTCACCTTCTTAAGTTAAATTTGTTCACCCATTATTTCTGCATATCCCAGAGTGTTTTTAAATGCCATCCACCCCTTCCACTTTTCTTCGAATTCCTCCATTGAATCCATGTCACTGAACCTTAAATATTCCAAATTAAAAATTGAATCTACTCTGTTACACCAACCCTTCAGGGTAGGACTGTCCTGTTCTTGACAGTATTTAGGAATTTGGCTTTTAGCTGCATCCAATAAGTGTGGAATCAAACTTTTAAGGTATAATTTATTCGACATCCGGATTCCGTGCAGTAAGCAACCCCACGGGTCATCTGATATTTCTATTTTAGTGATGTCTCTAATAGTTCTCCTGATCTCTATCCAGTATTTTTTAATTTTTGGACAGGTCCACCATATGTGGGCCATTGTCCCTATTTCCTGGCATCCTTGCCAACATAACTGTGATTTCTCTGTTGTGGATCTATGTACTCTATCTGGCGTCATATACCATCTAGTAAGGCATTTGTAGTTAGTTTCCACTATCTTACAGTTCACAGATGTTGAGTGCACACTATTAATTATTTGTTTAATCTCATACTCTCCCTTTTGTGTTCCCAGTTCCTCTTCCCACTTCTTAATACATGCCGGTTTCTCTGAGTTTCTTTGTGTATTATTTAGAACCCTATAGATCTTAGAAATAACACCTTTCGTCTTCTTATCCTCACAGATTTTCTCCAAAGGCCTTAGATTATTTTTTGCTCTAATAGGTTTAGGGAGGCTATCAAAAAATTGTCTTAACTGAGTATAATGCCACTCATCAATCAATCTCCACTCCTTTGTCTTCTTTAGTTCCTGATATGTAATTAAGTTGTTTTGGACCATTACGTCTTTTAATTGTGCGTTTTCTTTTAAGATCCATTTTCCCGAAATGTTTTCCCTACCTGGTGTAAAATAGCTGGTATCTTTTAGTGGTATAAGAGGCGAGTTATACAACCAGTTTTCTTTTTTGTGCAATCGGTCCCAAATTTTTAGTGCGTTTCTGGTGATCTCGTGTGTGTTTGTGCTCAGATCTCGATGTTGTGGCGGTATCCATATTACCCTCCCTAATGTTACATTACTAATTGTACTCTCCATTTTCACCCATCTCTTTTCCGTACTTTCTTTAGCCCATTCCATAATCCGCGCTATTACTATCACATTGTAATAATTTTTGATATCAGGTGCCCCTAATCCTCCCTGGCCCTTCTCTTTTGTGAGTGTCGACCACTTAATACGTGTTTTTTTCCCTCGCCATGTGAAAACTGAGAGCAGTGATTCTAATTTGTCTAAAAAGACCCGAGAAAGTGGGATCAGAAGCATCTGCATCTTGTAGACTATTTTTGGAAGGATAATCATCTTTAAAATTCCTATTCTCCCTATCCAAGAAAGTTGACCCCGTGAGATTTTATTTAGTTCTGCCCTCATTTCGTTCATTAGTGAGATATAATTCTCCCTGTATATTGTCTCAGTTTCAACGGGCAATTTTACTCCAAGGTATGAGATTGAGCTGTTCCCCCATTTAAATGAGTATTCTTTTTGATACTTATTCATATCTATTTTCTTAATATTAATTCTCAGTGTTTCGGATTTGGTACGATTTATTTTAAAATTAGACATCTCCCCGAACTCATTAAGGGTTTTTAGGATCTTAGGTAAAGTTACTTTTGGGTGAGTGATGAACAACAGGACATCATCTGCATATGCTGCCAGTTTATGCTCATCGCCCACCCCTTTCCCACTTATTTCTGGATCCTGCCTAATTTTCCTCAGTAAGGGCTCCAATGCTAGCACAAATAGTAACGGTGACAGAGGACAACCCTGTCGGGTTCCATTTTTCATCTGGAACGGTGCAGATAGCACCCCGTTAACTTTAACCCTCGCTGTTGGGTATTTGTACAAGGATTGGATCCACGTTCTCATTCTGGGACCTAAACCAATTGCCTCCAGTACATGAAGCCCCAGTCTAACCTGTCAAAGGCCTTCTCGGCGTCAATTGACAGCAGTAGTCCTGGGGCCCCACTCTTTTTCAGTTTTTTAATAGCCAGGATCGATCTAATTCCATTGTCCTTACACTCCCTTCCTGGGATAAAACCCACTTGGTCTGAGCGTATGACGTCTGTCATAGTAGTTTTCAGCCTATTTGCTAGAATCTTTGAAAAAATCTTAGTGTCTATATTTAGGAGTGAGATTGGCCTATAAATGGAGCATAGTGTAGAGTCTTTGCCCTCTTTGGGAATTATAGTTATTATAGCTTCTAGTGCCTCCTTCCTCATGTCCCACTTTACACCTATCCCATTAAAATAAGACCACAGTTTTGGGGTTAAAAAATCTATATATTTTTTATAATAAAGTATCGTCCGACCATCTGGTCCTGGGCTTTTCCCATTTGGTAATTCTAGGATAATTTTTCTGATCTCCTCTTCTTTTATGGATGCTTCTAAGAAGTCTAATTTATCCATAGGGATTTTTTCTAGAGCAATCTCCTCAATATAAGTTTTAATTTTTTCTATTCTTCTTTTACTCTCTACTTTCGTTTCCTGGGCCTTAAGTGCATATAATTGACTGAGATATTCTTGAAAGGAATTGGATATTTCCGAGGTGTTATATTTAATTCCCCCTGTTTTATTTTGGATTTTTTCTATAAAGTTGGTATTTTTTTTCTTTTTTTATATTTTCGCCAAATACTTCCCTGGTTTGTTACCCCAAATATATCTCTCTTTCTTAATTTGGTTATAGAGTGTCCGATTTTCTTGTTCATAGACCTCTCTTAGTTCCTCTCTTTTAGAATTGAGGCGTAATAATGTCCCTTTCCCCTTGGTTATTTGATGTTGCTGTTCTAATTCGGAAAGCTCTTTCGTCAATAGTGTTTTTTTTTTTCATAGCTCTTTCTCTTTTTAACCGCCCCCTCTTTTATTAGAATCCCTCTAATATATACTTTATGGGTTTCCCAGACTATGGCCTCTGACATACCCTCAGTGCTATTCTCCTTAAAAAATTGTTCCAATTCTACTTTTATTCTCTGGTTTATATTTTTATCCATTAATAGTTCTTCATTCAGCTTCCATATATTGTTACTTTTTTGTGCTTCTCCAAGATTTCATCGGAGTGTGATTGGTGCATGATCAGAAAATGTTGCAATACCTATCTCCGTTTCTACTGTCTCTAATAGCCTGTGATCTACTAGGAAGTAATCTATTCTCGAGTACGTCCCATGCACGGGGGAGCGGAAGGTAAATTCCCGTTGCTTTGGATGTTGTGTCCTCCACACGTCTACCATTTGATGTTGGTGCATTTTTATTTTTTATTTGATCTTCTGGGTATTTCCTGTCTCCGTAGCCTGGGACGTACTATCGATTGTTGGCTCGAGGCATACATTGAAATCTCCAGCTATTATGGCCCCCCCCTTCCTGAAATCCATAAATTCAGATATGATTTTCATTAGGAATTGGGTTGATTTTTTATTTGGTCCATAAACGTTTGCCAGTGAGAGCTCGGTTCCATTTAATTCTCCTTTTTAAAAATAGAAATCTCCCCTCTGGATCCTCCTTTATTTCTAGAGTGAACCTGGTCCCTCTGGCAAACCCTATAGCCACGCCTTTAGCCCTGCTAACAGGTGAGTCCCCATAATACCACAGGGGGAATTCCTTGGAGACAATTTGACGGTTGGAACTGACGCAGAAATGCGTCTCCTGTAAGAAGACTACATCCGCCTTTAGTGTGATTAATTCTCTAATTATGTTTGCCCTCTTAATGGGCGCATTCAGTCCTCTTACGTTATATGAGATTATACTTATTTTGGGCATTTGGTGTTCCTAGGGTGGGCGAACTAGACGGACATGATCTAATTCTCTCAGGGTTCTTGGCATGAGGTCCCCCCCTCCCTCCCCTTCCCCCAGTACCCCTCCTCCCCCACCTTCCTGCCCCCCCATCCCCCCCAACCACCCCCCTCCCTCCCTGTTTGGGGTATGAACCTCATTGAGGCCCCGTCATCCGTAGCCCTCCTTCTCCTTATACTCCTACGGATGTCTTCCCCTTGAGGTTGAGCCCTGGTGGTGGGAACGGGATCCAGGCCAGCCACTCCCCGCTATGGGAAAAGCACCTTAGCCCGTTCTGCTCCCCTACTTACAATCATTCTTCGTTTATTGTCTCCTCCCCTCCCCCCCTTCCTCCCATTCTCCCCTCCCCTCCAGTCCTCTCCCTTTTTTTTTTTTTGTCCTTTTCCTTCCTCCCTTCCTCCTTTTTACTAGGGATTATTTTTTCCTCGCTTTTGAGGGCCGAAATTGATTTTCTGAAGTCTTCTGTTTATGGTCTCTTTCCTATCATAGCCTCACTTAATCAGGATGACTGCCTGTCCCTTGAGGACAATAAGAATGCATTACTACATGTGTTCATATTTTCAGCACACCAGCGTTTCCTTCACTGTCATGGGTCTACTACATGTTCAGTTAGTTGCCCTACCTTTCAACGTTTCATCTGCCTCTTGGTGTTTACCAGAGTACTAATCCTGCTGTACTCTCAGGGTATTACTATTTTGTAAAACTTAGATGAACACCAGAAAACAGTAAGTACAATCTTTGGAACATAAAATAGCTTTGACTGTGCAGTAATTACAGAGGTCATTGCTTGGAGTATCTGGGTCTAGTTCTAGACACAGTTTAGCGCAGAGTTTTACTTCCCAGGGAGAAGCTAGTAAACTCTCCTGCTTGACACTTTGCTTTTGCATGAGAATCCTGGGTCTGATAGTAGTCTCCTTCGAGGCAGTCCTATTTGCCCAGTTTCATTTCAGACCTTTACAACACATTGGAGGAGATTTACTAAAACTGGTGCTCTCAGAATCTGATGCAGCTGTGCATGGTAGCCAATCAGCGTCTAACTTTTTAGGTTGTTCAATTAAGCTTTGGTAGAAAAAAAAAACTGGAAGCAAATATTGTTATCATCCTGCAGAACACTGTTGAACAATTTGAACGGACCTGGGAGTAGTGGGCCAGATATATGCATATCTCCCTGGTACAATAATTTAGCACAGCTCTCTGGATTTTTGGACAAAAATATATTCCCTGACCCTGGCTCGGACCACTGTTCTCTGTTCTTTGCTTTTTCTTCCTCCATTCTTTATCTTTTTTCACACTTTTTCTCTAATTCATGTTTGGTTATTCAAGTGTTTATATTGGCACCCCACATCTTTAGCACCCTGATTTTGGGGCAGTCTCCATTGGGTGTGTCACCCTCAGCTAGTTGTATGGGGTAATGAGGTTCTGGCCTTTATTTAGCGGGTTGATACCTTTTTACTGTTTTGGAATTTTACATTGTGGGTTTCAATACCTTTTATGTTTTAGTATATGTTTTCTTTTATTTGTTCTGCTGATGGCGGTTCATTTGTATTGTCTATTTGAAAAATTGTCAATAAATATTTTGAAAGTTAAAACTTGGAAGCAGAGGAATCTCGTCTACCGATTAACATTTCGGAGCTTCAGGTGTTTGCCTGTTCCGTCAGGGTCATCCACCTGGATCCAGTCTTACAATGCCATGGTTGGGGCATACAGTACATCAATCATCAGGGAGGAAATAAAAGTTTTATCGCGGTGAGAGGTAGAGTGGATCCTGTCCTGAGCAGAACTTCACATTCGGCCTTTTCTGCCATTTACATACCAGGCATTGTCAGGCATACTTCCTCAGCTGTCAACTCCTGGACTCGGGAGTAGTCCCTACACCCAGAGGTAGTCCAGGACCTGTGTCATAAGTGGGGGATGATAGGTGTGGACTTCTTGGCCTCCAGATTCAACAACAAGCTTGACAGATTTGTTTCAAGATACAGGGATACTCTAGTGGAAACAGTGGATACCTAATGAACCCATTAGAGACATTCCCTTTTCTATTCTCAACCACACTAGTGATGTTTTTGGTAGCCATCACCTCTGCTAGGTGAGTGTCTGAGATATTCTATAAAGATCTTTTTCTGGTCTTTGCACAAGGACATGTTTTTTTTTCTTTTTTTTTCACCTCAATCGGGACATCATTCTTCTGTCCCTCTTTTCAGCTTCAGTCAACCAGAGGACGATTTCACTCTACTGTTTGGACTGGGAGAGTCTGTTGGCTACTGCTTCCTTTAGAAAGGCTTGTTCTCTATTTGTCATCCTGGATGGTCCCTTTAAGGATGCATCGTCTTTTCACTCCTCCATCTCTAGGTGGCTCAGACAGACCATTATTCAAGCCCATGGTCTCAAGGATCATGTTCCACCCTTTCCCATCAAGGCACACTTTACTAGATATGTAAGTTCCTCTTTGGCTCTCTGGCACTAGGATTCTGTGTCTCATATTTGCAAGGCTGCCATCTGGTCTATTATCTGTATGTTCACACATTTTCTCACAAGTTCTTCCAGGTAGGTGTTCAGGCCTTTTCTAATGCCAGGTTGTGTGCCACTCAGTTTTTTAAAGGAGTAGGGTTCTTCAGGTAGCTCTTTGAGCAGCAGGCAGTCCCCAGACTTCATTGTGGGACCAGGTCCCACTCCTCTATGTTTATTACCCTGGCCTCGGTACTTCTTTGCTACAAAACTGAATCATGCTGGTAGTAGGAGTGATTATCCTGTGCTGGCCTTAAATTTAGTTTAGTTTGTCAGTGTCCAATCCTCCTGTAGTAGACTGTTTAACACTTCCTGCGTCCCTCAAAGGACCCCAACAAATAGATTTGATAGTGAATATAGAAAACCTGATTTAAATGCAGTCAAAGTATGCAATTACTGGCTGAAATTAAAGCGGAGCTATACTCCCCTTCTCTCCAGCGCTTGCAATGTCCCAGAGCTTCCCGTCAGCCGATGACATCTTCAGCCTGGTGGTGTCCAAGTATCGATCGCAGGCCCTTTCCATTGGCCAGGCTGAGATGACATCACTCCCATGCTTGCACAGAAGTTCAGTCATCTTGGCATTGGTGAAATTCTACAGTGAGCTGAGTTGTACAAGTGGACAAGCAGGTAAGTGATTTTAATGCAGAAGAGACATGCATGTCTTTTCTGCATTAAAAATCCCATCTGTGTATTTTCTTTATCATACACCACGGGACACAGAGCCAGTCATTACATAATGGGTTAAGAGTCACCAGCGGTGATTGGACACTGGCACAACCAATTGAAGACAGTTCCACTCCATATAACCCCTCCAATCAGGGAAGTACCTCCGTTTTTTCGCCAGTGTCTAAAGGTGTTGGGCGCGATAGGATGCTAAAGGAAAGCTCTGCCAAAGAGACCCTCTGGGAGTAAAAGAGCTATGCTTTTGGACCCATCCAAGACGCCTAAAATTAAGCCAAAACTGGATGGGATCCGGGCCTCATGCATGAGTCGCCGCCTGTAATGTCTCTCTTCGGAGGACTGGGCTCTAGGATCCAGCACTTTCGCTACTTCGCTAAAAGTCCTGGTAAGAGTCTTTTACAAGGCCCAGGGGAGAGGTGACCTTTAAATAGGAACCCATATCCCTGAAGGTTGGCACACAAAGCCTGTTGTGATGGGTGAAAATTGGTTCTGTTTGTGCAGAAAAACCTGCGGCGTGGATAAGGTAAGTGGTTAAGAGTCCTAAACTGTGTTTAAGGACCTTTTCCTATATGTTGAGTGTCTTCTCTAAAGCCGCCACTGGGGCGAGTAAAGAGTTGAGTTTGTAACTCACCATGCTTTGTGTAGTGTCAGCTCCTTCGGACAAGCCACACTATCCCTCCTCTGCTGCAGAGCTCGGCTTCAGTCGCCTCCCTCCTTCTCCTCTAACTGGATGCGGCCATAAGGCAAGTGCTCAGATATATTATAATATAAAAGGGCAAAAAACTTTGGGGCCATAAGGAGGGAGCTTTCCTCACCCCTGAGCCGCCGCCATAGCCCCAGGGCACGCGCGCGCTTTATCAGCGGTGGGAGGAGGTCGCGCGCACGTGCGCGGGCACGTCTGAGAACGGCGCTGATACAGGAAGTCATAAAGGGCTTTAGAGGCTGGCAGCTCACTCCTTGAATGGGACACAGCAGCATACGGGAACACGTAAGACTCCATGTGGTTGGGCTGGGTACTACCAAGAGAGACACTCACTTTTTGCATAGAAACTGTGTTTTAAGGTTGCATACTTTATGTAAATTGCTAAACTGAGCACAGTAGTATATGCTTTGGGGTACCTTGGCTTTGCTTAAGCAGTATGACCAGGTCAAAAAACAAAAAAGCATCGCCGCCTGAGGCAGGAGGCTCCATCAGTCCTGACCCGGTACCTTCCTCACCGGTATTATCTGACGTACCTGTGCAGGATGAGCCATTGCTGCTATCAGGGATAGCGGCTTCCCCTGTGGGGCCTGGGCATGCATATGTCACTGAGGACACTTTGGCAGTAGCCCTAGGCAACTTAGAAGGCAGAATTGCTAAATGAATCGCAAGGTCCTCAAATAAGGACAAAAAGCGAAGCAGATCTCCTTCTGTTGTAGACCTCCTTTCAGAAAAATCTGAGGATGATGCTATACCTGCAGAGGACCGGGATGAGGAGTCGGATGGATCAGGAATATCAGAGGAGCCTTTCTCTGTGTCCCAGATTCTGAAGTCACAGGTGCAATGTTATGCTGGAACAGTGCGTTCTGCGTTTAAGTTACCCTCTTCGGAGGTAACTGAATCACCTGTCTCCTCGGCTCACTAAGATCCCTGCAGGGGGCATGCTCTTTCCCGGTTCATCCATTACTAGAAAATTTTATGTACACAGACTGGTAACACCCAGACAAGCGTTTTTCACCTCCTAAAATGTTTGACATTCTTTATCCTATGGAGGAGAAGTTTTCCAAGAAGTGGAGCCTGCCTTCTGTAGATGCAGCTATTTCTTGTATAAATAAAAGCCTGACTTGTCCGGTGGACAATGTACAAGTGTTTAAAGATCCTTCTGAAAATAAATTGGAATCTTTACTAAAATCCTAATTTCTTTTGGCCGGCTCAGTTACCCAACCTGCTGTAGCAGCAGTCGGTATGTGTCAGGTCATCAAGCAACAGGTAAAACAGGGGCTGAAGGATTTGCCTCCGGATCAAGCCAAATTTTGGGAGAATTTGCCTAAAGCCTTATGTTTTACAGTGGATGCCATGAGAGATTCTGTTCTGCAAGCATCTCGCCTTACACTCCAGCTGGTGCATATGCACAGAATTCTTTGATTAAAGCATTGGTCAGCAGAAGCTCCATGCAAAAAACTTTTGGCCAGTTTCCCCTTCCATGGCGAACGCCTCTTTGGGGAGGATCGGGAAAAATATATCCAAAAGATATCGAGCGGTAAAACCACTCTTTTACCAGAGAAGAAGAAAAACAAGTGGCCTTGTTTTAAACGTTCTCTTTCTCCGGTTCCTGGAAAGCCTGCCTCCAGCCATTCTCGACGGCATTTTCAGCCAGCCACAAAAGCCAAAGGAAATCAGGCTCAGAAGAACAAGAAGCCGTGGGGTTCAAGAGCTAACAAGCAAGACCCCAAAGCCTCTCTGTGAAGGGGCGCCCCCGCTTGGCCGAGTGGGGGGATGGCTTCGTCAGTTTTCAGCGGCATGGCAGACAGAAATCCAGGACAAATGGGTAGTATCCACAGTATCCCTAGGGTACAAACTGGAATTTCGAGAGATCCCATCATCTTAGTTTCGAATTTCAAGACTCTCCAAAGATCCACTAAAAAGAGGATTCTTCTTCAAAGGATTGGATCACTTGCTGTCTCAAAGGGTGATCACAGAAGTACCCCTAAAAGAGCAAGGTTCAGGTTTTTATTCAAACCTCTTTGTGATTCCAAAGCCAAGTGGAGACGTCAGACCCATCCTGGATCTATGATCTCTAAATCAGTTTCTGAACATTCGCCATTTTGGAATGGAAACTATTCGATCAGTCGCCACCCTACAAGGCAGAGAATTCATGGCGTCCATAGACATCAAGGACGCATATTTACATGTACCTATCCATCCCGCTCACCAAAGATTCCTAAGGTTTGCGGTAGAACATCGCCACTTCCAATTTGTGGCCCTGCCCTTTGGTGTGGCTACTGCGCTCAAAGTATTTACAAAGGTACTAGCTCCCCTGTTGGCAAATCTGAGGACACAGGGCATAGCGGTAACAGCCTATCTAGACGATCTACTTGTGATAGATCAGTCAGTAGCAGGATTAGATCACGCTGTGCTCACTACGGTAAAGTACCTGGAGCATTTAAGATGGATTGTAAACTTACAAAAATCATCTCTACCAGCCCAAAGAAGGGTAGAGTATTTGGGCATGATCATAGACACAGCTCAAAGCAGGGTATTCCTGCCAGAGCCGAAGATACAGTCTCTAAAGGACCTAATCCTCAAAGTCAAGGCAAAGAAGGGACCATCTATTCACCTTTGCATGAGGCTATTAGGAAAGATGGTAGCCTCCTTCGAGGCTGTCCCTTACGCTCAGTTTCATTCAAGACTACTTCAAGGCAGTATCTTAGCCGCCTGGAACAAGAACATCCAAGCTCTGGATTTACCCATGTGCCTGTCTCCACAAGTGCGCCAAAGCTTCAGTTGGTGGTTAAGAACCAAAAACTTGCGGAAAGGAAGATCCTTTCTCCCAGTCACCTGGAAGGTGGTTTCTACGGATGCCAGCCTGTTGGGCTGGGGAGCAGTGTTAGAAGAAGCTTCAGCCCAGGGAACCTGGGCCAAGACCGAAGAAAGTCTGCCCATCAACATTCTGGAGATTCGGGCAGTATATCTAGCCCTCAAAACCTGGACACACAGGTTACAGGGCTATCTTGTTCGGATTCAATCCGTCAATGCTACTGCAGTAGCTTACATCAATCACCAAGGAGGCACCCGCAGTCAGGGTGCTTAGAAGGAGGTGAATCAGATTTTGACATGGGCAGAAGATCATGTTCCTTGTCTCTCTGCAATCTTCATTCGAGGGGTAGAAACTTGGCAAGCGGACTATCTGAGTCGCCAGCAATTGTCACCAGGAGAGTGGTCTCTCCACCCCAATGTCTTTTAGGCCATATGCCAGAGATGGGGGACCCCGGATGTTGACCTGCTAGCTTCCAGGTTCAACAAGAAATTGGACAACTTTGTATCCAGGACGAGAGATCCTCTGGCCTACGGATCGGATGCTCTAATAATTCCCTGGAATCCGTTCTCACTAATCTATGCATTTCCTCCTATGCCTCTCTTACAAAGGCTACTTTGCAGGACCAAGAATGAGGGAATTCCAGTAATCCTAGTGGCCCCAAATTGGCCCAGATGGCCCTGGTATGCCGAGATCATAAAGATGGCGGTAGGAAGACCTTGGAAGCTTCCACTTTGTCATGACCTGCTGTCGCAGGGTCCAGTGTTCCATCCTTCCTTACAAAAGCTAAATTTGACGGTCTGGCTACTGAGACCAACATTTTGAAAAAACGAGGGATCTCAGGTCCAGTTCTTTCTACACTCATTAATGCTAGAAAGCCAGCATCCAGGCTTATCTACTATAGAGTCTGGAAGGCATATGTTTCCTGGTGTGAAACCAGAAGATGGAATCCTCAGAAGTATGACATAAGTAGGATTATTGCCTTTTGCCAGTTAGGAGTGGATATGAAATTAGCCCTTAGTACCATCAAGGGTCAAATATCGGCTCTATCAGTCTTTTTTCAAAGACCACTGGCATCTCATTCCCTAGTTCGGGCGTTCATTCAGGGGGTACTGCGGATAAATCCACCAGTCAAGTCTCCCTTGTGCCCATGGGATTTGAATTTGGTTTTATCAGTATTGCAAAAGCAACCTTTTTGAACCTATTCGCCATATTCCTTTGATCCTTTTGAGCAGGAAATTGGCCTTTTTCATGGCTATCTCTTTTGCTAGAAGGGTATCAGAATTGGCAGCTCTTTCTTGTAAAGAGCCTTATTTAATTTGTCACAAAGACAAAATTGTACTACGACCCCATCCTGCCTTTTTTACCTAAGGTGGTGTCGGCTTTTTATTTGAATCAAGACATTGTTCTGCCTTTTTTTTCCTGACCCGCGGATGGCGGGGGAAAAGTTATTGCACTTTCTAGATCTAGTGAGAGCAGTAAAGGTGTATCTGCAGGCAACTGCTCAGATACGTAAAACAGATGTTTTGTTTATTTTGCCAGATGGTCCCAAGAAGGGCCAAGCGGCATCAAAATCCACCATTTATAGGTGGATTCGACAAGTAATTGTTCAAGCTTATGGTTTAAAGAACAGGACTCCTCCTCCTTTTTCTGTTAAGGCGCACTCTACCAGGTCGATAAGTGCTTCATGGGCAGTGCATCACCAGGCTTCGATGGCTCATATCTGTAAAGCTGCAACTTGGTCTTCAGTCCACACATTTTCCAAATTCTATCAAATAGATGTGAAAGGACATGAGGATGCCGCTTTTGGGCGAAGTGTGCTGCAGGCAGCAGTATAGGGCTTCTTGTCCGCAAGCGGCCTGCTTGATCTGTGTCTCCCACCCTTCATTAAGCATTGCTCTGGGACGTCCCATTATGTAATGACTGGCTCTGTGTCCCATGGTGTACGGTAAAGAAAACAGGATTTTTATAACAGCTTACCTGTAAAATCCTTTTCTTGGAGTACACCACCGGACACAGAGGTCCCCCCCTTCTTGTGGGAACCTTATTGCTTGCTACAAAACTGAGGTACTTCCCTGATGGGAGGGGTTATATGGAGGGGAACTGTCTTCAGTTGGTTGTGCCAGTGTCCAATCACCGCTGGTGACCCTTAACCCATTATGTAATGACTGGCTCTGTGTCCCGTGATGTACTCCAAGAAAAGGATTTTACAGGTAAGCTGTTATAAAAATCCTGTTTTTTTAAGTTCAAGTTCCACTTTAAGCCTCCTGAACCCTAAATAACCTATTTATGCCAGAATTCTGAAAAATGTGTGCAATAAATCAACAGGCACTTGATTTGTTTACGTTTTTGACAAAGACCCAAATAGTTTGTGTGTGCTCTAGTTATCTAGGTATCTAGAGGAAGTTCTGTGGCATACCTCCATGTAGATAAATCGTTACATATTATTTGTATGTTCCAGGAACATGGTTGTAGCTCTTAAAGAGCTGTCTATAAGAGGAGATTTCAGGACAACCGTGGAATACCTCATCAAGTTGTTGGAGACTGAGAGCTTTCAAAATAATGAAATTGATACCGGGTGGCTGGATCATCTGATTGCTGAAAAAGTTCGGGTAAAGTCCAAACATCCCTGTTGTTGATATGAGCAAAATTATTAGCAAATACGTCTTCTGTAGTGGCTGTGGTGATTTGGGGTTTCTGTGGTGCTGTCTAACTATCCATGGATCTTTTAGACTACCAAGTTGGTCTGACTTTTTTATTTTATTTATTTATAAATCAGGTCAACAGTGAAAAAATAAAAAAAAACATCCATCACTACATACAAGTTTGTCATTTAGAACAAGTAGTGCCCATATCGCATCGTTTGAATATAAATAAAACCATAACAAAAATTAACCCATTACGGGAAAATATAAAGCTCTCCGATCGTGCAACCACAGACATAAATCATCAGATTCCAGAAATAGCCCTCTCACAATGTACATCACCATGCAGACAGAGGGAAAAGTTCCACATTGATTATCATTACAGATCATTTGTTACTAAAACACTGTTTTGTGGTATCACCCTTGGCAAGAAGGCAAGTAAGCTTCTATCTCATGGCATCCAGTCCCTGAGTGTGTTGATTCACTAGAGTCCAGCCACTGTGACCAAATTTTAGTAAATTTCTTGGAGCCCTTTCACACTCACAGCGCGGCCGTGTTGGGGGTAAATCGCCGCTAGTTTTAGCTGAGCGTTACCGTAGTTTTAGCAGCGCTTTTCAGCCTCTAGCCATTAACCCCCGCTAGCGGCCAAAGGAAGGGTTAAAAGCACCCGAAAAGTGCCACTGCCGAAGCGCTTTGTAGCGGTGCCCATTCATTTCAATGGGCAGGGGCTGTGGAGGACGGTGTATACACTGCTCTAAAGATGCGGCTTGCAGGACTTTTTCTAACGTCCTGCAAGCGCACCGCTCCAGTGTGAAAGCACTCTGCCTTTCACACTGGGGCTGCAGGTTAGGCATTTTTCAGGCGCTATTTTTAACCCTTTAGTGCCTGAAAAATGCCTCCAGTGTGAAAGGGATCTAAGGCCCTTTTCACACGGCAAGCCTGCTCGGATACGCCTGTCCATTTTTCAGGGGGATCCAAGCGAGCCATCCATTGACTCCAGTCTGACACTCGTCTGCCATGCTGTCTGTTTTTATCCGATTTCTCCATAGGAATCAGCAGCGCTCTGACAGGCCCCTCCACACTGGACCTGTCATCCATCGGCTCAGCAGAGATCAACGGTGCGATCTCTTGCTGAGCTGGCGGACTCCGCTGAGCGGATCCGCCTCATGTGGAAGAGGCCTAACTCTTTGCTTTGTAGAGTAAAGTAGGATTTTTAAAACAGCTTACCTGTAAAATCCTTTTCTTGGAGTACATCACGGGACACAGAGCGACATAGTCATTACTATGTGGGTTATATAGAATTACCTTCAGGTGCTGGCACTGGCAACTTCCAAAACAGGAAGTACCCTCCCCTATATAAGCCCCTCCCATCCGGGAGCACCCCAGTTTTGTAGCAAAGCAATACGTGTCCCCAAAAGAGGGGTGGGAGCTCTGTGTCCCGTGATGTACTCCAAGAAAAGGATTTTACAGGTAAGCTGTTTTAAAAATCCTACTTTCTTGTTCATACATCACGGGACACAGAGCGACATAGTCATTACTATGTGGGACGTCCCAAAGCAATGCCAAATGAGGGGGGGGGATACACCATACATAAGCTGGGCGCCATCAGACATGAGGATCTTTTGCGGCCTGCAACACACTGCGCCCAAAGGCGACATCCTCCTGACTTCTAACGTCCACCTGGTAGAACCTAGTAAACGTGTGTACTGAAGACCATGTTGCGGCCTTACAAATTTGAGCCAGCGAGGCCTGGTGATGCACTGCCCATGAAGTTCCAACTGCTCTCGTGGAGTGCGCCCTAACTTTGAACGGAGGCGGTCTCCTTCTCAAGCCATAGGCTTGTATTATGACCTGTCGAATCCACTTGGCTAAAGTAGATTTTGACGCTGCCTGACCCTTTCTGGGGCCTTCCGGCAGAACAAACAAAGTATCCGTTCTGCGAATCTGAGCAGTGGCTTTTAGATAAGCTTTAACTGCTCTTACTACATCCAAAGAATGCAATAACTTTTCCTCTACCGAGCTCGGTTTGGGGAAAAAGAAGGAAGAACCACATCCTGGTTCAAGTGAAACCTCGATACCACCTTAGGAAGAAAGGCTGGATGAGGACGTAATACTACTCTGTCCTCATGAATAACCAAACATGGCTCTTTACAGGACATGGCGGCTAATTCCGACACTCTTCTAGCCGAGCATATGGCTACTAAAAATATCAATTTTCTGGTGAGTAGAACCAAGGAAATGTGCCGCAAAGGTTCAAATGGCTGCTTCTGCAGAACCGACAGAACCAAATTTAGATCCCATGGGCATATGGGAGCTTTAATCGGTGGAATAATACGAGTCACCCCTTGCATAAAGGATTTGACAAGTGAATGCATAGCCAGGGGCCTTTGAAATAGTATTGATAAGGCCGAAACCTGACCCCTGATAGTACTTAAGGCAAACTTCCTGTCTACAGCCCACTGCAGGAAGTCCAGAATTCTGCCTATAACGTACTTACGTGGATGCCATTTTCTGGCCTCGCACCAAGTGATGTACGCCTTCCAAACTCTATAGTAGATCTGCCTGGATACAGGCTTCCTGGCATTGATTATAGTTGATACCACAGAGTTAGAGAGACCTCTCTTCTTTAGGATGTGGGATTCAATAGCCAGGCCGTTAAACTTAGAGTTAGTAAGGAAGGGTGGTATATCGGTCCTTGCGAAAGCAGGTCCGGACGACGTGGAAGGGTCCAAGGACTCCCCACAGACATTTTGATGATCTCCGCGTACCAGGCCCTTCGGGGCCACGCTAGAGCCACCAAGATCACCGGCTTCTTTTCCAACCTGACTCTGCGAAGGAGTCGAGGCAACAATTGTAGCGGAGGGAATGCATATATCAGTCTGAACTGATTCCAAGGGAACACCAGAGCATCCGAGCCGCAAGCGAGGGGATCCCTTGTCCGGGAGACAAATCTGTCCACCTTTGCGTTGAATCTGGATGCTAGCAGATCTACATCCGGTGTTCCCCACCGCTGACATATTGCTCGGAAGACCTCGGGATGAAGGGACCATTCCCCTGGGCATAACTGTTGGCCACTCAGAAAGTCCGCCTTCCAATTCTCCACCCCTGGAATGAAGACAGCTGACATACATGGGACATGCTTTTCTGCCCATTCCAGGATGTGACTTACTTCCCTCTGGACTGCACGACTCCTGGTGCCTCCCTGATGATTGATATATGCCACTGCTGTGGCATTGTCTGATTGAATTCTGACAGGGGACCCTTGGAGTCTGGATGCCCAGGCTACTAGGGCATACCGGGCTGCTCGTATCTGTAAGAGATTGATGGGCAGGGTTTTTACTACATTTGACCATCTGCCCTGGAGAGACCATTGCTCCAGTACTGCCCCCCAGCCTATAAGGCTGGCATCTGTAGTGACCACCTTCCAGGATATCGGACTGAAGGGTTTTCCCTTCTGGAGATTCTGGGGGATCAACCACCAGCAGAGACTCTTCCGAACGGAAGGGGACAAAGCCATCGGGAAGTCTAGAGCCTGAATTTTTCCGTTCCAGGCTGACAATATGGCCCTCTGTAAATTCCTTGAGTGGAATTGGGCGTATGGCACAGCTTCGAATGATGCTACCATCTTTCCTAGCAGCCTCATGCACAGGCATATGGACGGCTGTCTTTTTGCACAAAGTAGGCGGACCAAGTCCCTCAAAGAGGATACTTTGTCTTGAGGTAGGAAAATCCTCCTCTGGTCTGAATCCAGCCGTAGCCCTAGATATACCAGGTTTTTCACTGGCTGTAGGGCTGACTTGTCCAGGTTGATGACCCAACCGTGAGATTCTAGATACTTGATTGTATCGACAATTACCACTTCTAGCTTGGCAACTGAGTGGTCCATCAACAACAGGTCGTGTAGGTATGCCATTATCGTTACACCTCGTGTTCTTAGATCGGCCAACAGTGGGGCCAGAATTTTTGTGAACACTCGTGGTGCTGTGGCCAGACCGAATGGTAAGGCTCTGAACTGAAAATGGCGCCCTTCTACTGCAAAGCGTAGAAATCTTTGATGACCTGGAAAGATGGGAACATGCAAGTAAGCATCTTTGATGTCGATCGAGGCTAACCATTCCTCCCCCTGTAGGGCAGCGGTGACCGATCGGATGGACTCCATCCGGAAGGACCGGACGTTTAGAAATTTGTTTAGACTCTTTAGGTCCAATATGGGTCTTATGTCCCCGTTTGGCTTCGGGACTGTGAAAAGGTTTGAGTAGAAACTCAACCCCCACTCTTCCATAGGAACCTCCATAATTACTCCTTGGAGCAATAGTTGTTCTAACGCCACTGGGAGACACCCTTCTTTTCAGAGGGTCTTTTGGCATGCCTGACCACATAAAATGGGAAGGAGGAGACTCTTTTAACTCCAACTTGTATCCCCGAGTTACTGCGGAGAGCACCCATCTGTCTTTGATCGTCTCCCGCCAGGTCTCTGTGAACAACTGAAGTCTTCCCCCCACCCGTTTGAGTGGGGGCAGCCCTTCATAGGCTTAACTTGGAGGCTGGTTTAGTACCTCTTCGGATCCAGGGTTTTTTATTACCCTGTGACTGTCCCTGATTTTTACCTCCTGAGTTTGACCGAGGAGGCCGTCGGAACTGCTTAGTAGCAGACATCCCAGGGATAGGAGAGGTAGTCCTCTTAAAAGATGGACCCCTAGACCTCTTTTTAATTGGTAAGAGAGTACTTTTACCACTGGAAATCTTCTGGATATATTTATCCAGGTCTTCGCCAAAAAGGCGTTCTCCATGAAATGGGAAGCTAACTAAGAGCTTCTTACAGGGAGCCTCAGCAGACCAGTTCTTGAGCTACAGAAGCCTACGCATATGTACCAAAGACAGCGTGAGGCGGGAGGCCTGATGGATAGAATCCTTGATGGCGTCAACCGCAAAGCATAATGCTCTAGGCAGATCAGCCAGAGCCTGGGCCTGCTGGTCTGGCAAATCCCTCAGGACCATTTTCATTTGATCCTTTAAAGCTTGGCAGACCCCAATAGCTGCCACTGCTGGCTGTGTAACAGCCCCTGCTGTGGAAAAAGCAGATTTTAATAAAGACTCCAATTTTTTATCTACTGGATCTTTGAACATTTGAACATTATCTACTGGACATGTCAGTGATTTCTTCACAGAAGAAATGGCTGCATCCACCGTAGGAACATTCCATCTCTGGGTGAACTTTTCCTCCATGGGATAGATCACCGGAAATTTCTTAGGCGGAACAAATAGTTTATCAGGATGTTCCCAGTCCTGGTATATAAGTCCTTCCAATAATGGATGTATTGGAAAGGAGCAATTAATCTGGGGAGCTTTTAGCGACCCCAATGAGGAGACAGCAGTAGTTGATGGTTCAACAAGAGGCATTTTAAATGCAGATCGAACCATGTCAGTTAGGGTCTGGACCCACAATCTTTCAGTCTGTGATGCTGAAAATGGTTCATCTACTGTCGATTCCTCAAAAACAGAGTTAACCTCCTCCTGATCCCCTTCAGGTAGGTCGGTCCCTTCCTGGGACTGTTGCTCTGCCAACAGGCACTCTAATGGAGGTGATGGAGATCTGGCGCGCTTTCTTTCCTGTAGAGAAGAAGCGATCAATGCTGCCAATCTCTGCTCCAATCCCTCCAGAGTTGAGGCAAAAACCTCCTCTGTTATATATGCAGGAGCAGGTGGACTGAGGACAGCCGCAGTACCTGGCACTCCCGGGGGTTCCTTATGGGTATTAACCTCTGATTTCTCAGGGGAGGAAGGTGCAGATGACTGCTCCAGATCCTCAGAGCCCGATGGAGACCCCCTACACTTCCTGAGAGGTATATCTCAGAGTTTTTTAGGCGGCATATTCCTTAGTTCAAAGCTGAGGTATTCCAGCCGCAATACACCCCTTTACTGAAATAGTCTAATGCAATTTGCTGCTATGTACATCAGTGGGTGTCTACTAATGCGTCTTTCTGGGGATGCCTGTATCAACCGCCCGCTGTAAGCCCCTATACCATGATACCAGCTCCTTTTCATGCTCTGTGTTCATAGCAAGCAGCGTAGACTGAGTCCTTTTATCTTGCTGGGACGCCCGCACATGCGCCGAAGCGCTGGGCGCACAGAGCGCGTCATCCGCCAGGCTCCGCCCCCTTTTTTGAAGCTAAATCTATAAAAAGAAAGCGTGTGTGTGTGCGCGCGCATGC
Organism: Rana muscosa; assembly: GCA_029206835.1. Taxonomy (NCBI): domain Eukaryota; kingdom Metazoa; phylum Chordata; class Amphibia; order Anura; family Ranidae; genus Rana; species Rana muscosa. The sequence goes on from CM055116.1 coordinate 847,260,754, forward strand.
ACGTGTGCGCGCGCGCATGCACGTGTGCGCTCTTGGCGCCATGTAGGGAGAGGAGCCAGGGTCCCTGTTTCACCAGGACTCGGGGATGGAAGGAAACTACTTGGCAGCATGACAGAGGAATGCAGCTTCCCTGATAGAGAGCTCACTCATCTGCCTGGACTTTCACCATGGAAGGAATAGTCCCAAGAAAAAAAGACGTTCCACAGCGGCCTCTAGTGGACAAACACAGGTACCGCGCTTTTGTCTTTTTTTTTTTTTTTTTTTTTTTAAAACCTCCTTTATGAAAAACATTTCCAGGTTTACAGTTTTTAAAACCTCCTTTATGAAAAAACATTTCTAGGATTTCTTAGGCATATACAGCTATTAGCGGGAATACCTTTAGGTAACAGGCAGAAAGACATATTAGGCTTGGGGGTCCCCTCAATAGAACCAAGTTCCTGAGGGGCCCCCACTTACCTTTTCCCCGCCGCAGGACTTTGTTTGGTCCACAGAAGCCCAAACTTCACCTCTCACGGCAGGCATTGTACTAGACCTTCAGGGACTGGGTTCCCAAGGATTCCACTCCCCTGGACCTGTATAGCACCCTGCACAGATAGCCTCTTGGTTTTGGGTATGACCAGAGCTCTGGATCCCAGGGTCCAGCCCTCCTAAGAGAGGCATTACAGGCAAAACCCTGCTCTTCTCTGCAAGGCCCGGGTACCGACCGTTTAGCTATGAAGCTTTTTTGGTCGGATCCGGAATAGCTTGCTAAGGCCCAGAGAACCTGTACACAAGCCCAGATGAATACATGTTAACCTTGGCCAACACCTTAGACACTGGCAAAAAACTGAGGTGCTCCCGGATGGGAGGGGCTTATATAGGGGAGGGTACTTCCTGTTTTGGAAGTTGCCAGTGCCAGCACCTGAAGGTAATTCTATATAACCCACATAGTAATGACTATGTCGCTCTGTGTCCCGTGATGTATGAACAAGAAAGTTAATTATATCACGCCACTGACTATATGTCGGAGGTGAAGGTGAAATCCATCTTTGTAAAATGAGTTTACGGGCTATATATAGGGAACGTATCCACAATAAATTAGCATCAACTGGAAGAATATTCTTGGGTATTATTCCCAGAATGGCAATTTTTGGATCCACTGGTACCTGCATTGAATAAATGGAATTAAGGATCTAAAACCTAGACCCCCAGTAACAATGCAGTTTGGGACAGGGCCATAACATATGTAGGAGGCATCCTAATGCCGCGTACACACGATCGATTTTCTCGACGGTGAAAACACAGTTGAGAAAATCGATGGGAAAAACGAGGGAACAGCTTGGTTCCCTACACACGTCCGTTTTTCCCGACCATTTTTTTTTGGTCGAGAAAAATTAGAGCATGTTCTAATTTTTTTTGCCGTGATTAATGCCGTTTTTCCCGTCGGGAAAAATGACAAAAAGCCCACAGACGGTCGTTTTTCTTGTTAAAATTTTTTATTTATTTTTCCAGACGGGAAAAATGATCGTGTGTACGCGGCATAAGACTGTAGTACATCTAGGGCACTGTGGAGATCTTGCTTTCCCCCAAGCATAGAGCTTCAAAGGGGTGTAATGTACTCTATGAATGATGGACAGCGCTGTCAGGTGAGTCAGGCGCTGTGAAGGGAATAAAGAGACTTTCGTCAAGTGTTCCAGTGCCTGGGTCCACTCCTTATCACTCAAAGAATCAACATCCTGTTGCCATGACTGTAGGCTATTTACCTGTATGGGGGGCGCTAACAACTGTTTGAATAGCAAAATATGTCTCCTATGAGTCCTCGCTTGGTGTCAGAAGTATAGATCGCCATAGTTAAAGGGGGATTATATTTAAACTGATAGGTGGATGCTTAGCTCTGTAAAGTGTGTTGTAATTGAAGGCATTTAAAAAATAATTTGTTGGGCAGCTAATAACCTTCTGTCAATCTATTAAGGGGTAATAATATATCTTTGTCATATACAGTAATTGGTAAAGGAATCTAACGCCAGCCTTTTTCGAAACCCTCTAGTTTACTCAGTTCCGGTAACCCCGGATTATTCCAGATTGGCACATACTGCGTATAGCCTTTGTGCACAGTGAGACTTTGTAGTTTCCCATATTTTATGTATTAAGTTGAACATAGGGATAGTACATTTATTGTAAAGGTATTGTGCCACTATCAATTAGACAGGTGGCATTTCCGGGAACAGACAGGACAGCATTCTGAATGGGATCTTGCAAGTTTGTTATTCCAACCATGCCAGTGTTGCATCTGGGATGCTAGAAAATAAAATCTAGCATTAGACATCGCTAGACCTCCCCATCTTTAGATAATTGCAGTGTGGAGAACCAAATTCTAGGGTGCCTGTACCTCCAAATAAGTACCCTGAAAAGGGAATCAATTGTATGAAAGAGACAATGTGCAAGCCAAACAGGGCAAATATGGAGAAGGGATAGCAATTGTGGCATCCCCACACCATTTTTACAGGATTGTCTCTACCTATTACTGTCAGGGGAAGCTTACTCCAAGTTTTTCCCGTTTGCTTAAAGCGTGTCAAGAGTAAAGGGGTCAAATTTCTCATCACGTAGTCTGGGACTTGCACGGCCATAGGTGGTAATGAGGGACATAACTGTGGTTAATGATGATGAGGTATCTCCTAAAAACAATAGGGTGTCTTCTGCATACTATTTTATCTTCCCCTGTGGATCTATGAAATCCAATAAGTTGGTCTGACTTTGATATTAATGACAATATGTTCATAGATGTATATAGGCAATAATTTAATTTACTTGGTTTTATGTACCCTATTGTTTTAACTTTTTTTTTTTTTTTTTTTCTAAGGCTGAGAAACCAGATACAATTCTTGGTGTGGTCTGTGGGGCTCTCAATGTTGCTGATGCCTTATTTCAAACATGTATGAATGAGTTTCTTCACTCTTTAGAAAGGTACTGTATTGCCTGCTTTAAAGTGCTCTTAGAGTGACAATGTTCATTCACTAATTAAAACATGAAATCCCTGCGCAGACTATATTCAATGCAGTAAATGTAACAAAAATGTCATATAAAGTCAACAATAAATGAATTCATACTAAAAAAAATTGTAACATTGTGAAATTAAAATCAATAAACTGCCTGGTGATGGAGACTTCTGGTGACATCATTTCCTATGTTTGAAAAGCAAACTGCGGGCAGTGCAGTAATTTTACATGCTTTGTTACAGGAATGCACAATGTGAGTGTAAAAGCTTTTTTATCCAAACGGTATCACGCTATGAATGTCTACTTCTCCTTCCATGATAACGTGCAATTGGTGGAAACGGGAGGAAGAGTGGCACTATCCATATAGCCATAAAGGACCCCTTAAATGTATTATCAAAGGCAATATTTCCATGGAAAGTTGGTGAGTGGGGGCATGAGAGGAAGGGGAGCACAGCACCTTTGTTGCCTTGTCATTTTACTGCATGGAAAGCGCTTTATTAAGAGACTATTGTGGAACAGAAAATTCACAGCACTTTATTGATTTTCATTTCACAATGTTGCAATTTTTTTAGTATGAATTCATTTATTGTTGACTTAATGGGAAATTTTTGTTTTGATTTTTGTCACATTCACTGCATTGAATATAGTCTGTGCAGGGATTCCATGTTTTAACTTCAAAAGGAACACACACCTTTTTATACCTAGCAGCAGCCTAATCACTAACCACAATATTACTACACTGCGGCGCAGGGATATTCACATTATAATGTTCATTCACTGTACTGTTACTTTGGGGGAGCAGTGGTGTTACCCTAGGATAGGAAGTGTTAGGACTTTGGAATACCACCCCATATCCTTATCTCTGTAACAAAGTGGGGAGGTGTTCTATAGTTCACAGAGGTGAACTGGACAGAGTTGATAAAACTGCAGTACACAGGAACATAGAAGCCTACTGTATTTAACCAATTAACCCAGGGCTCGACAAATGCCAGGCGCCATGGCGACTAGAAATTGCGTCCTGGCACCTGGGCTTTTGTCAGCCATCCGCATCTGCCTCCCACTTGCCAATCGCAATATAGCCAAAAGACCGCTATAGTGCTGTTGTCCAATTATGGGAGGGTGTGTATTGACGTCGTCCCAGAACCCCATTCCCCCGGGCGTGTATCAGGCGCTTTCAGTGATTGCTGTGTCCTTCAGACACAGCTGCTCACGGGTTGCGGTAAATGGACAATCACAGCTGATCACATGTAAACAAATGCCGGTTATTGGCATTTCCTTTCCTCATCACTGTTACAGCGTGAGTAAAGGAAAGCCAATAACCAGCTATCCTGTGACAGGGGACATTTACACTGATAATCGGGGCACTGATCATCGTTGCAGCCCCATCAGTGCAGTCAGTAACCATCACTGCCGCCTTATCAGTGCAGCCTCATCAGTGACCATCGTGCAGCATATCAGTGCCCATCAATTCTGCCTTAGCAGTGAAGCCTCAATAGTGCCCGTCTCATCAGTGCCCATCAGTGCTGTCTCATCAATGCCCCTAAGTGCAGCCTCATCACTGCACATCGGTGAAGAAGAAAAATTACTTATTTGCAACATTTTATAACAGAAATGAAGAGATGTTTTTTTTGTTCAAAAATGTCGACCTCTTTTTGTTTGTGTAGCAAAAAAAAAAAACAGTTGTGATTAAATACCACAAAAAGAAATATGTATTTCTATTAATGATATATTCAATGTCATAATCTGGAGATGGACGTGATACTGTATCTATGTTCGTTTTCTCTAAAAAGTGCAGTGCATTTTATATCAACTAATGGTAGTAGCTACATGAAGCACTGATATTGAAAGAAAAATAAATTTTTGTTTTTTAGAGGCCAAGTCCTTCCTGCAGCTACACTTTTGAATATTGTTGATGTTGAACTGATCTCCGAAGCAGTGAAATACACACTGAAGGTAAAATGGTTTGTGGTGCTTGTTGGGTGTTTGAGCTTTGTAAATGTAGCCGTCCATAGACCTGAATGGCTGTGCGCTGCTGCACACCAGGTATGCGGCGGTACTTGTGTAAACTTGGCATATACAAAAAGGAAAATGTTCTCTTTTTTGCATAGGCTTGTATGCTACACTTATGTTTATATTAGTACCACCATATACTCTGTTACAGCTGCACACAGCCATTCTGAACTATGTACGCAACATGGGTTGCCTGGGCACAAACCAAAATGCCAGGATTTATGAAGCATAGATTCGGGCACCTGTGTGCAAGAGCCCCTACGTGATTTTTTTGTGTTTGATTGCTTTGGACTTTGTAACAATAAAAAGTACATTAATTATTCCAGTTCCCTGGATTGGAATTCTTTGAGAGCAGCAGTGTTGGTTTTAAGTCAGACAGGCATGCACTGAGACCTAAACCTGGGAGTAAGTTAAAGCAGTTGAGATCTCTTTTTTTTTTTTTTTTTTTTCCTCAGAAAGGTTTTTATTGCTCACAAAACAAACGGGTTATACAAAAAAAAAAAAGAAACTTTTTGCAGTACTTTACATGTATTTCAGGCAGTATGACGATACCCCGATATTTCTCGAATACATCAAATACTACAAGAGGTACATATTTCGCTCATAGTCTCGTCCTGCATAGGGTGCACACCCCTCACCCCCCTGGCCTGACCTCCCCCCTCCCCTCCGACTCCCCCCTGTCCGAGCTTTTGTATAGAGGTCTAACTATTGGATCCCTACCACAATGTCCATGTCTACGTCCCCCCTAACATCCTCATCCATACTAGTTCCAAGGGGCTTAAACCAGGTACAGTGAGCCATAAATCCCCTATTTTTTCAAATTTTTCAGCATTGCCTCTGTGCTGATAAATGTACTTTTCCATAATGAGCATTCTACCCATCTGCTGTATCCACATTTTTGCTGTGGGCGGTGTGTCTGATTTCCAGTGTAAGAGGATGGTTTTCCTAGCCTGGAACAATGCCCTGGTGAATGCCATTCGAGTCATCCCCTCCGGTATCACCCCCTCCAGAACCCCAAGCAGGCAGTGTAGTGGGTCTAGAGGGACGTTGGCCCGGAACACTGAATTTAGTGTATCCATGACCTTCGCCCAGTATCTGTGGAATTTGGGGCATCCGGCATCGTCCCACACCTACCACATAGCGGGTCAGCCCTCCTGCCCATTTTGAAGAGCTTCACAGGGGTATAATGCACTCTCAATAAAATGTACAGCTGAGATACTTTCTGTGACACATTTAGCAAACAAGTATTAACCACCTGCAGCGCCTCCTCCCACATCTCCCCTTCGATGGGCCCAACATCCTCTTCCCACTGACTTGCTACCCTCATGGGGTGCCCATCTAGGAATGATGACAACATCATATTATAGCACTGGGAGATGAAACCCTTAGTCTCCGAAGCATCCTGTAATATATGGAAGACCGGAGTGGGGGACTGAACCCACTCCATCGCATCTCCCTGAGCTCCAACCGCGTGTTGCAGTTGCAGATAATAAAATAACATGTTAGGTGGAAGCGCAAATCTGGACTGAAGTGTGCTGAAAGGAAGCAAGGCCCCATTATGAAAGACATGTCTTAGGTGAGTTATACCCATGGAGCGCCATCTAGGTCCCTGCTCAATCTTGGCCAATTCACTATATGTGTTGTTCTCCCACAGCGGGCTGTACACCGTGAACCCCTTGACCTTCTGGAGTTGTTTGGCTTTATTCCACACCTTCTGTAGCAGCGAATAAGTGGGCATGCGTCTAATGGGTTTATGAAACCGTTGGGCTTCCAGCCCTTCTGGGATTGAGCCGGATCCCGAACCAAGAAGCAGAAATCGGGCCGAGGGACCTGTAGGAGAGGGGCCCATATCCCCAATCAGGTGCTGCAGCTGTGCCGCCAAGTAATATATCCACGGGTTGGGCAGGGCAAGCCCCCCCCCTCCTTTGGACGCTGTAGTTGCTCCAGTTTAATCCTGGGGGGGTTGGTGTGCCACAGCAGTTGCCTAAATAGGGAATTGACAACTCTAAATATTTTAAGTGTGATAACTACGGGAGTGTTGTGAAGCAGGTACAGCAGTTGGGGCATTAGAATCATCTTAATGAGGTTTGTCTTGCCGGCTATGGACATTTTCAGCCTATTCCATATCTGTATTTTATCTCTAAACCTAGTCAATAGGGGACATATATTTAGTTGACAGAAGTCCGTCACCTTAGGGGAAACGTACACACCCAGATATTTAAAGGAGTCCACTATGGGGACCGAGCATGGGGGCCTCCCAATATGCCCGGGGGGCTCATCCAGGAACATCAGAGCAGACTTAGACCAGTTAATCGTGAGGCCCGAGAACCGGCCGAATTCTGTAATAATAGACATAACATGAGTCATCCACATCCTCCAGGAAGAGGAGCATGTCATCGGCGTACAGCATGATTTTCTCATGCATGTCACCATAACGGAAGCCCCTAACCATTGGGCAGTTCCTAACCTGCGCCGCCAGGGGCTCAATAGCCAGAGCAAAAAGCAGGGGGGACAGGGGACAGCCCTGTCTGGTCCCCCTACCCAATGCGAAGGCATGCGACATCCTGTCTGACATACGTATGGCCGCCTGAGGCGTGTCATACAGCAGTCTCACCCACCTCTGGAACCGGGTTCCGAAACCAAACTTGGCCAGCACAGCCCACAGATACCGCCAGCCAACACTGTCGAATGCCTTATTGGCGTCAAGAGACAACAGTGCCCTGTGGCCGACGGAGTCCGAAGGGGTCTGCATGTTCAAGTATAGACGCCTAAGGTTAGTTGCGGTGGAACTGCGAGGCATGAACCCCGCCTGTTTCGGATGTATGATGGACAAAATTATCCTGTTAACCCTCACAGCCAGCACCTTAGCCAAGATCTTTACATCACACTGCAGTAGTGAAATGGGCCTATACGAACCGGGATCCAGAGGATCCTTCCCTGCTTTTAACAATAGGATAATATTAGCCCTAGTCATGGAGGGGGGCAGCATCCCGGACTTAAATGAGAAGTTGAAAACTGCGAGTAATCTAGGCAGCAGCACCTCGCCATATTGGACATATACCTCCATGGGGATCCCATCATCCCCCGGAGCTTTACACGTGGGGAAGGAGGCAACCGCCTCCTGTAGCTCTTCAAGCGTGAGTGGAGCCTCCAGCTCCGCGCGGGCTGACCCGCCCAGAGACGGAAGGGCCACAGTACCCATATATTGTTCCAACTCCTCATCCGTGTAGTCATCACAGGGTTTGTATAGTTCAGCATAGAAAGTGGCTAATTCCGCTATAATTTGCTCAGGGTCATTCACCAGCCGACTCCGAGATCCACGGATCGCTCCAATGGCGGGGGACGTCTGCTGTGACCTGGCAATTCTGGCCAAAAGCCGTCCAGTCTTCTCCCCCTCTTCATAATATGCCTGATTGGTAAAAAAACGCTTCTTTTCTGCGGCGGAGGCTCTAGAAAAGGGAGGGGGTATATATACACAAGCCAGTATTATCGTCACAGTGAATATTTGACAGTACACAAATACATATCTCCCGAGTGAGTCTACTGCCACATCCATTTCCTGGTAAGCCAAGGATTTATGTACCAGCACACTCACCCCCCTCGAATACGCGGTGTGAGTGGAGTGGTAGGCCTTGCCCACCCAGGAAAACCCCAGGCAGCCAACCGTGTCCTTCGTGAGGTGGGTCTCCTGGAGGCCCACAATGGCTGGGAGGAACTTTTTCAAGCATGAGTTAATCATGGTGCGTTTCAACGGATCACTGACTCCGCAAACGTTCCAGGTCACAATCGGGGCGGTGGCCATGATGAGTGAAAGAGAGGTACGCTGCCAGAGGCCAATGGCCACGGTGTCAGAGTCCCGGGCCAATAGGGAAGAGAAGCCCGCATAATCCTAGCACAGGCATCGATCAGGGGGTGGGCCACCACACTTTGGTATAGCCATAAACAATGTCCGTGAGGGAGCAAAAAGGAAGGGTCCAGCAAGTAATGCAATGTGAGCAAAAAAAGAAGGAAAACAGAAAAACTCGTGCCAACATGGCCCCGAGGAACACGTCCCTTCAACTGGGACTCCGCAAACTCAATAGAGTCATAACGGGCCGGTAACCCCCACCTCAGTTCAGTATCCAGTGTAGTAAAACTTTTTCCCTTTCAGAGCTCGTTAACAAACGCTTATAATACAAAGGGTTGTAATTTCCCGATATGCAAGTGGTAGACTTAACTCGTCAGCAGGTACTCTACCGACCACACGTAAAGAGGACCAGAGTCTCAATCACCTCTGTCCCCATCTTGGCGTCTCCTCAGGTCTTGTTCATTGCGGTCCAGCCATTCTGCTGCTTCCGCTGCATTTTCAAAAAAGGTGGCTTGTCCTCTAACTGTGATTCGTAGCTTGGCAGGGTACAGCATTGCATAGGTGAGTTGGATCCTCTGCATGCGTTTCTTCACCTCAGCAAACTTTGCTCTCTTGCGTTGTACTTCCGCTGAGAAGTCCGGGTAGAATGATATCCTAGCTCCATTATAATGTACCGCTCCTTTTTCCCTGGCCAGTCTCAGTATGATCTCTCTATCTTTGTAATTTAACAACCTGGCCAGCATGGATCTGGGTGGACTACCCGGAGGAAGGGGCCTAGGCGGAGTACGGTGGGCCCTCTCCACCGCGAACAGCGCGGTAAACGCCTCCTTGCCAAATATTTCCTGGAGCCACAGTTCTGTAAAGGCCGTGGGGTCCCTGCCCTCCACCCTCTCAGGGAGCCCCACAATGCGGACGTTGTTTCTCCTTAGGCGGTTCTCGATGTCGTCGGTTTTTGCGTTCGCCTGCACTGATTGCTGTAATGCATGTCTGGTATCTCTGGTAAGGGGTGGCAGCTGGTCCTCCACCTCACTGAGCCTCCCCTCCACAGCCGTGGTTCTTTTCCTAATCTTCTGGAGGTCATGCCTTATGAGAGATACTGTCTCTGTAAGCTCCCCAAACTGCACCTTCAGGCCATCCACAGAAGCCGTCACAGATGTAGTGCAGCGCTGCACAGCACGCAGGATTTCACTCAGCGTAGGCTGCGGAGTGTCATCCTGCTCCTCATCAGATACCTGGTCAGAGGAGATATCTAGTGGCAGCGTATCGTCCAGGGCAGGGACGCCATTTTGCTCCAGGGCCTGTGCCTGCACCTGTGGCTGCGGGGGGAGACAGCAGCTGTGGCCCTGTAACTTTTGGGCATAGTACAACATGTCTCTGGGCTGCTCTCTCCCCAGTTGTTTAGGGGTATTGGAAGTCTTACCGCCAGCCTCATGCAGTTTGTCCGGTCCCCGTGCCGCGCGCTGTGACTGAGAGGAGCCGGCGCCATCTTGATTTTCCATGGCCGCCGCTGCTGCAGCTGCTTTCTCCCCTTTGCGAGTCATCCGGGTCTCTGAGAAACGCTAAGCCTCCGGTCACTGCGTGCAGGGAAGAGAGCTTGTGCCTCCGAACCGAGTGTCGGTGAAGAAGGATTGCGGGAAAAGGATCAGATGAGGATCATTAGCGGGAGCTCCGTGCAAAGCGACCGCTCACATGCCTGTCTAGGCCCCGCCCCGCCAGTTGAGATCTCTTTAAGCAGTACTTTTATTGCAGTACAGTGTCTGACGAAGCCCTCTTTTAACAAATCATGAGTGCTGCACAATCTCTTGTTTTAAAATACTGTAATACAGTGTTAGCTGTGTCTGGCTTTGTGACAGTCTGTCATATTTAATTTAACACTGCTCTGTTGATGTCTTCCAGATATCACATATTGCTCTTTTTCTTTAACTTATCTCTGCTAATCATACAATGTTTGTTTTAATGCAGGTTGCCCGGCAGTCTCTCACTACCTATGTGATCATCATGAATAACTCTCACATAGAAATAGATGTGCATCGGTTGAGCGATGGTGGACTTCTACTGTCCTATGATGGAAATAGTTATACTACCTATATGAAAGAGGAGGTGGATCGGTAAGTTTGGGGCTTTCTTATTGTTGTTCTTTTTCAAGACTTTGTAGAATTTGTTCACTTGTCTCCAAAACACACTGTGAAAGTCATCATATTAATTAAGTAGGGCTTGGTTGCCTCTTTTGTGGTTGGTTATCTTCTGTTGGAATGGATCGCCCAAATCATCTTGCATATTTATTAAATTGGCAAATTATTTAATATGTAATGTAAGGTGTGGGGTATTGACGCTGCTTTAAGTTCAAAGGACTGGTTATCTTGCCTTCTAAAAGATGGATTTACGGCTACTGTGCCCTTAATATTGGAACTGTGTACAATACGTGTTGATGTCTCAAACTATATTGTAATCCTCAACTTATATGTGATAACTTTGAATCACTCCTGACTCTCACAGTACCCTGTTGGGTTTGTGACAATGTGCTAGATTGGGCCTCTGAGTTGCCACTTAAAATCGTGTGTGTGTTGATTAATTACATATGTGTCAATCACTCCTTAGTACAGATTCCTTAAACCAATATGTGAAAACAGTGTTACAAAAAATAATAATAAAAAATATTAATAAACATATTGATGTCCTCATAAATTCTCATAAATTCTATACAGTATACACCTATGTAGCGGTGTGTATTCAGTGTGTCCAGTGCCAAAACTTAAAAATTATATACTATATTAGTGCACACCCAATTCCAAAATATGGTCACTAATCACTGCCCCAGGTGGGAGCTGCCGGACAACCAATGCGTTCCTTTGTAGGTTACACCAATCCCTAAACCAATGAGATTAGATCACAATGGTCATGTGATGGTTAGCCACTTTAATAGTAAGGGTTAATCCCCTCTGGTTCTTTATCCAGCAAAAATAATTGGAATAAATATATATATGGCAGGAGTATGTCTATAGAGTATACTTTGCTGACATAACAGTGCAGAGCGGTTTCAAAAAACAGTTTCAAAAGACAGTTTCAAAAAACAGTTTCAAAAAACAGTTTCAAAAAAATCTTGCGCTGACACAAATAAATGTTCAACTATCCTTCATGCATTTGGTCAAGTGACTTTGGTGACTCTATATTGCCAGTAGGGATCCTTCAGTTTGCAGGTGAAGAAAAAAGGTGACTTTATGGAACAACATAAGGAGCGGTGGAGGAATCACTGGGGATACTTGATGAGCGTGTGACCCCTGCAGGGGTGCGTCAATCTGGTGAGTGGGGACCCATGTGAGGGGGGAGCACCATAAAGTCACCTTTTTTCTTCACCTGCAAACTGAAGGATCCCTACTGGCAATATAGAGTCACCAAAGTCACTTGACCAAATGCATGAAGGATAGTTGAACATTTATTTGTGTCAGCGCAAGTATTTTTTGAAACTGTTTTTTGAAACTGTTTTTTGAAACTGTTTTTTGAAACTGTTTTTTGAAACTGTTTTTTGAAACTGTCTTTTGAAACTGTTTTTTGAAACCGCTCTGCACTGTTATGTCAGCAAAGTATACTCTATAGACATACTCCTGCCATATATATATATTTATTCCAATTATTTTTGCTGGATAAAGAACCAGAGGGGATTAACCCTTACTATTAAAGTGGCTAACCATCACATGACCATTGTGATCTAATCTCATTGGTTTAGGGATTGGTGTAACCTACAAAGGAACGCATTGGTTGTCCGGCAGCTCCCACCTGGGGCAGTGATTAGTGACCATATTTTGGAATTGGGTGTGCACTAATATAGTATATAATTTTTAAGTTTTGGCACTGGACACACTGAATACACACCGCTACATAGGTGTATACTGTATAGAATTTATGAGAATTTATGAGGACATCAATATGTTTATTAATATTTTTTATTATTATTTTTTGTAACACTGTTTTCACATATTGGTTTAAGGAATCTGTACTAAGGAGTGATTGACACATATGTAATTGATCAACACACACACGATTTTAAGTGGCAACTCAGAGGCCCAATCTAGCACATTGTCACAAACCCAACAGGGTACTGTGAGAGTCAGGAGTGATTCAAAGTTATCACATATAAGTTGAGGATTACAATATAGTTTGAGACATCAACACGTATTGTACACAGTTCCAATATTAAGGGCACAGTAGCCGTAAATCCATCTTTTAGAAGGCAAGATAACCAGTCCTTTGAACTTAAAGCAGCGCCAATACCCCACACCTTACATTACACACTACACAGTGATCTGTCTTTGTGACAGAATACACAAAAGGGGGGCAGCAGCTTAATCTAAGTCCAATTTGCGCGGAATATTAATACATATACAAATTATTTAATATGTCTGCAGGGGCTTCAACAGAAGGGGTTCAGTGAACTACATAAGTGAGCTATATAAAATGTCAGAACCCTACAGTGCTCCTGATCTCTGTATGTTTTTCTATATCACATAGACCAGTGTTTCTCCAAAATGGAAAATGTGTCACTTGGCTCTGAATATAAAAGAAAATTCAGATGGACCCTGTTGCAGGCGACCCTACTGTAGTAGCCTATCAGAAAGATATAGCTAATAACAAAACCCTGACTTAGTGCAAGTCAAATAACTATGCAGAGAACCTTGCCTTTGCCACGTATACTTATATTCTTCCAATCTCAGTCATTCCTAACAGTATAATTGTTCCTCATCTATTTCTAGTCTAGCATATATTAGACCATGAAACCAATATTTTTTTGCAGGTACCGTGTCACAATAGGCAACAAGACCTGCGTTTTTGAAAAGGAAAAAGATCCCACAGTATTGCGTTCTCCTTCAACTGGCAAATTACTGCAGTATACAGTGGAAGATGGCTCCCATGTTAATGCAGGAGATTGCTTTGCAGAAATTGAGGTAGTTTCTGGTAAATCTGGTATCTTATTTCAATAGGTTTTATTAAAGTATAGTTATTAAGTAATTTCAGTCCAGAAAACGGACAGGAAGTTTGATATATTGAGAGCATGAGTGGAATCACATATTAGGGTAAAGCTGGCCACAGATGGATTGAAATTCTGCTGTTTCAGCAGATTTGCAATAAATGTGTAGCTGTTCCTTTTCAACAGAAGGCGATTGGGAATGTTGGAAAACTTTTGTCGATCAGCGGCTGCAGCCAATGGGCCGTAGCCGCTGATCAGTTTATTCTGAAAGCGAGGAGTCTCGTTGTCAGAATGCAATGTCCTACAGTGGGAATTCCTCCATCCACCTCACTTGTGTGGATGGAGGAATTATTTTGACCAAAAAAAAGTAATCTGTGGCCAGCTTGCTGAAGTTTGCTAAAGCAGATAATCAAAATAATTGTTAAGCTGGGGCAGGCTTGGGTGCCGTCCATAGGTGGATCATGACAGCTGTTGTGTGGAGGTTTATGTTGTTGTTAGGGAGGTTTCCTAGGCCTGGAGTGGCCTGTATGCGGTTTCATGGCATGTGAATATAGCATCTTTAGGGGGTAATGTAGTTTACTGGGTTCTTTTTAACTGTGCAGCAAGAAGCTGGGTCCATGCTATGTGACCAAGTGTACGGATCCTTGTAAAAGTAGAATGAAAGTAGAGAAAGTGGATAGAGTGACAGTGTAGAAAAGTTGGTGGGGGGGGAGTGTCCCACAGAAAGGGTACTGGCTGTAAGGTCTTCTGCTGTGGGATTTTGATCTTGAGCCTCTGTGGTCAAAATAGTGAGTGAGTAGAGCAGGGTTGAAGTTATCTGAGTAGTAATGTTTTAATCTAAGGCAATAACATTTTTCCCTTAGGATTTCAGCAAGTTGTATATTCCTTAGGAACTAGTGCATTTGTGGTTTTACTTGTGAGTTTTTGGGTAGGCTGACAATGTTTGTGAATGAATGAATGAATATCTTTAAGGGTGCCTCTGCTGGTGTAACGCTTATTCGTTTATACAAAAGTAACATTAATTGAGCCATGTACTTCAGTACCCCAGGTTTAGCACCACGTTTCTGTTGGGGACAGCCCAAGTCAGCCTAACAATTGGGTATATAGGGGCAGTGGGGAGGTTAGACTGTTCCCAAGAGGAATTTGTGGCTAATGGTAATATTGCCTTGTGCATTAGGTTTGACTCAGCAAAAATGTTTAAAGGGGTAAGTGATTGCTGTAAGTCAGTGGTTTCAATGGTTATTGATAGGAAATTCTTAATTTGTAAGAATCAAAAGATTTCAAAAGGAGAAGACAAGCAATCTGCTTGCAGAAACAGTTCATTGTAGGCGTTTTGTATGAAAAAATTCAAGCTAGCTGGTAGGTTGATCAGCTCTGTCAACCCATATACAAGACTGCTTAAAACAAGATGAACTCAGTTTTGTAGTCAGGCTTATTCTTCTTTCTAGCTTGTCACCCAGACAATGCTCTGATCTACTGTTAGATGTTAACTGCTAGTACATTCTGTAGTATAAGTAAAATTATATCTCTGTGCTAGTCTGGTATGAAACTGCTGTCACTCAAATCTTGGAAGGGATAAAGTAATAGAAATGATTAATGGTGCGCTGTTCCTTAAAATGGTGAACTGATGTGATGAACAAAATAAAGTAAAAAAACAAAATTAATACCTAGAGTGTGTGTGTGTGAACAATTATGATGACAACTTAGTGATACAAATAACAGATATTCATAACAAGTGCATTATTAAAAATGGCAATTTGCTAAAAATATTGCAAAAAATTCCAGTGTGTGAATTTTTTTTAGTTAAATTGAAAAAGTTCAAGTCCATCCATACACTTAATAAATGGTGTGACAAGTGGAAATAGTATTCAACTCCGTGGCTACCAGTGTTCAAGAAAAACAGAAAAATGTTCCATCCTCAAAAGAGAGTGGCCTCTTACCAGATCTGATGGATCCCTATTACAGAGATCAAGGAAGCTTGTGCCAGAATGATCACGGATGTGGAGATTTCAAACAGCATGTGCTGATACACTTTCAGGGATGAGCTTCATGTGTTCAAAGATCATATATGAAAAGGGAGAAGCCTCATAGTGTAAATCAGCCAATAAAAAATATAGATAAACTTACATAGAGGTTAAAAAAATTCCAGCATGAATGATATTTCTAGTGGCGGTGTCAGTCTGCCACCTAGATCAGATAGCGTTCCAATTACTCTCTGATCCGACGCGTTTCCACAAACTGTCGTCTACTGGGAAATGGAGACCAGCAGTAGACGACAGTTGTGTGCAACGCTATCTGATCTAGTTGGCAGACTGAGACTGCCACTAGAAAGATTATTCATGCTGGAATTTTTTAAACTCTATGTAAATTCATCTATATATTTCTAAAATGTAAATTGGCTGATTTACACTATGAGGCTTCTGCCTTTTCATTTATGATCTTTGAACAAATGGAGCTCATCCCTGCAAGTGTATCAAGACACGCTGATTGAAATCTCCACACCTGTGATTATTCCAGCACAAACTTCCTTTATCTCTGTAATAGGGATCCATCAGATCTGGTAAGAGGCCACTCTTTTCTTGTGGATGGAACATTTTGCAGTTTGCGGAGTTGAATACTATTTCCACTTGTCACACCCTTCATTAAGTGTATGGATGGACTTGAACTTTTTAAATTTAACTCTTTTTTTTTTTTTTTTAACATACTGGAATTTTCTGCAATATTTTATGCACATTAACATTTTAAATAATGCACTTGTTATGAATATCTGTTATTTGTATCACGAAGTTGTCATCATAATTGCTCACACACACGCAATCTGTAGTATAATCATTGCAATACTCTTACTTTTTCTTGTCACTATTTTTATACTTAATATGTTGTACAATGTTTAATATATGGCAGACTCAATGGCAAAATAATTAGCATGGTTATCTATTAGCTTCAGCTACCTAGAAATGTGAGAAAATATGACCTGTTACTGAACCTTGAGCACAGAGTTGGTAAAGTTATGTATTAATTTTACTATTTTTTTCAGTTGGGGGCGAGACCCAATGTAAACACTGAAAAACAAAGAAATAAGGGCACACCAGCCTTGCGCATTATGCGGTTTGAGGGGAGATCCCCTCTTCCTCAGAGCCAAGCTCTGCTCTGAGGAAGAGGAGATCTCCCCTCGAAAGGCATCAGCCATCTGGATGGTCCTCTGACTTGCTGGAAACAGTCTCAGTGACCTGGTAGCTTTGTGTCTACTATGTACCTTGATATGCTTTTATCATATGTGTTTGTGAGTATACTTTTTTTTATACATCATTAAAGATACCACTTGGGTAATGCGCAAGCAGGGGCGTCGGGAGGGGGGGCTGAAGCCCCGAATTGGTCCCAAAAAAAAAAGCCCAGAGTTTCGGGCATGCAGTATTTAATTGCTGATCCATTCTGATCCCAAGCGCCGCCGAGTGTGGCCAAGTGAGGCCGAGTGACCTAGCAGGTCCCGCATTCTGGAGCATGCAGCACCTATGATGGACTTCCCACTGGTCCAATGCCGGGACCGCGGGACATGTGATGTCCATCATAGGCGCTGCAAGCTCCAAAAGGCGGGAATTACAATGCCGCCGCCGCGCCACATCCCCGCTCCTCGCTCGGGCGGCTCTCCTCTCCTCTCGTCCTCGTCTCCTCCTCTGGCTGTATCTCTGTGATGATGGGGATTGGGCGTGCCCACGCCGCGGCTGAGCTGAGGTAGGTCAGGTGAGTGTATGCAGGTCAGTGAGTGTATGCAGGTTATGTCAGTGTATGTAGGTCAGTGTAATGGTCAGTGTGTCCGGCAGGTGAGTTTTAGTGGTCAGCATTGATGGGAACTGGTAAGCCACACAACCCCAGCCCAAAAAAAGCCTGCGCCACATACACCACAATCCCCGCCCCCCCCTCCCGGTCTTGGAATTTGGGCTGAAGCCCCTGGTCTTTTTGCCACCTAGCAACGCCCCCGTGCGCAAGGTTGGTGCACCCTCTTTTCTTTGTTCTAAAATGAATTCCTATGTACTAAGTGATAGTTCCAATGAATCTGTATGACGTTGCAGGTAATGAAGATGGTGATGACACTTATGGTGCTGGAGCCTGGTCATATTCGCTATGTGAAGAGGCCTGGGGCTGTACTGGAATCTGGTTGTGTGGTGGCTCGAATCGATTTAGATGACCCATCCAAAGTTAATCAGGTAACGTGTATATATGTACATCCATGTATGTAAATCTGTATTGCTCATATGAAAGCTCAGCCTTTTAAAAGGTTTTTTTTTTGGTAAAGAAAATCATTCATTTCTTTTAGTATCATTCTCTATGCATGCTTAAAGTAGTTTTCTGTCCTGTCATATAGGCAGAACTGTGTACTGGAGAACTCCTGCCTCAGCACACATTGCCAATCTTGGGAGAAAAGCTCCATCAAGTCTTTCACAATGTACTTGAAAATCTTATCAATATAATGAATGGATATTGCTTGCCTGAACCTTTTTTTACAAACAAGGTGAGTAAAACCCTTGATAATGCCATATTTGTTAGAATTTGTGAGAAACCTGTCATTTTATATTCTACTCATTACTTTGGCACCAAATAAAAATACCCTAACTGCATAGGTGACTGTTTATTCTAGGTAAAAGAATGGGTTCACAAACTAATGAAGACCCTTCGGGATCCTTCCCTTCCTCTTCTGGAGCTACAGGAGATCATGACCAGTGTATCTACTAGAATTCCTCCAACTGTAGAGAAATCTATACGTAAAGTTATGGCTCAGTATGCCAGCAACATCACCTCAGTCTTGTGCCAGTTTCCAAGCCAGCAGGTATGTGTAGGAAATGTTTATATTCTTTGTTCTTTTTGTGTTAAATTCTGTTCAGCATCTTCAAAGCTGAACTGTAGGCAGATATACAAACAAAACAAATGAATGCAGGTCTGCATTTATAAATTTATATAAAAAAAAAAATTTCTTCACCCTTTGAGGGACACAGGGAATCATATACTGTTGGATTGAAATCCAGCTACCTATAGGAGAATTGGACACTGGCAAAAAGTCTGTAACCCAGCCCTTGATAACTTCTCTACCCAGCATGTCTCAGTTTTCTGCTAGTGTCCTAGGAGGATGGATGCCTTTTCTTCAGTTCTGAGAAAAGTCTAGCCAAGTTTTGCAAGCTTCGTTTTGTTTGTTTTGTTTTTTTCTTCAGTTTCCTCTTCCATTGACTTCAACCAAGATTTTCTCCCTACCACAGAGAGTGTTAAAAGGACTGAGCACAGACATCATCCCCTGGATGAAGTGTTGCAGGGTGCATGTTCTATGTGTCGCCATTTAGCATAGAGGAATTATTGTCCCACTTTGCAAAAGAGCCTTGTGGAACTCTGATCTCTCGTCTGTTCCTATTGCCTATGGTCACCTTTAGCAATCCAACCCTCTTCAGCTGCCTGGGTTTCAAAGGCACAGAGAAGACAGTTGTTGCTGCATGTGACCCCAGTTTACGCTCTATTAACAGTTCCGGGGATGTTTACCCTGACATCTGGAAACCGGCAACTCTATGGTTGTAGGGTCTACCCTATTGGTGTCTCCCCTTGTTACGTCTGCTCTCTGAAGAGTCAATTTCTAATATCCCAGCAGACTTGGAAAGGGCTGGGCCATTGGTCACAGTGATCATCTCTGAGTTCCCACAGTCTGTTTCCGATGAGTCTGAGGCACCACAGTGTCCTCCTGTTATCTCAGACTTACAAGAGACTGTTTCAACTCTCACTTATGCATTACACACCCTTGCATTTGAAGGATCAGCCTGCAAGAGTTGGGTCTTTCAGTGCCCCTACAGCTGCCAAGACCTTTCCACTACATCTGCTATTTCAGGTTTTTCTCTGTTTGGACTGGAACCTGTATCCCACTTGAGAGTATTTTGGAACTGTTCCCTTTTGAAAGGGAATTTTTAAATGGTTGCCTGTACCCACTGTTGATCTGTCAGTGACCCACCTCAGCAGGAAAACCACCATACTTGCCTTAAAGCATACTACTGAGCAGCAACTGGAATCTCTCCTTTTTTCTCCTACAGGTTCTGCCCTATGCCCTGTGTTGGCTGTGACTCTAATCTGTCAAACAGCGGCATAATAGGTTAAATACCTCAAAAAGGATGCCTCTACCACTGAGACGCCTTCCTGATAGAACATGTAGAGCAGATGTCAGAAGCCCTATGCTTCAATTGTGATGGCCTATTAGAAGTATTGTTTTGTTGTCCATACAGATGCACAGAGCAGTCTGGTTAAGGTTCTAAGACGTAAAATGCTATATCCAAAGATATTGATTGGTTTTTGTGGATCATCGTCTCTTCAGGCCGTCCACGAGACCATCATTAAGGGTGCCATGGGAGGCCAAAACATACACTTGCCTCAGCGTAAGAAGACCAAGGAAAGGTTGTCTGACACCACTTTAGGGGGGGATTGGTAGTCCTTTCCCCTGTAGGTATTCAGGTGTAGAGTGCCTATTTAGGCTTTCAGGCTGATCCTTTGCCTCTGGCACTCTCTTCCATTACTCATTCTCTACTCTCCTGAGCCACTGCACAGATTAACAGGCCTTCCAGTGCCCCTTTGGATTCTTGTCAATTCAGGGCCTCTTATTTAAGCTCCTGTGTCAGCGTGACCATGCTTCATCTTGTCCACCACCCTTTTTGCATAGACCTTCTCCTCTCTTGGGGCAGGCAAGGTCATCAGTGGTACCTGATACCCCTCAGCATACCTGATACCCCTCTTCCGCTCCAGAGGGACTCTCTAAACTATCAGGTCAACTGGGACCAGCTTTGACTTTCATTCCTAACAGGGCTCTAAATTCTCAGTGTCACCCCTGCATACCATATATTTCTCAAAGCATTGATTCCTGTGCCTGGCCTAGTGGATTTTCCTGGCATCTCAATTTTGGGGCGCTCAGAAGAGAGTAGACCCTAGCAGACAAAATCTCTCCAAGGGGCATAATGGCTGATTTTCTGTCTGGGCCTTTGCGTTACCTATAGACAATGGTAATCAGCATAGGAAAATAAGGATCTTTACTAGCACACCTTGATATAGTGATAATCTTGTTATTTATTTACATAACACAACAGACCTCACAGGCCAGCATTTCAGAACCTCACATGATCCCTTTTTCCAAGCAGAGCGATGCCAGTATTGGTAGTTCATAGAAGAGTCCACAGCAGGTTTGTCCTTGGGCCCTTTTCTCATTAGACAGTGAATTATCCCTCTTTCCTCCTTTAAAGAAACATCAGGTGTTGAGGGACATACCTCTCAATGGCACTTCCCCTTCTCCCATATCTTTATGGTCTACCTCAGTCCCTTTGTTTGCGGTTATGGGTCTAGTTCCTGAGCAGACTAATGTGATTGCCCCTTTCCTGGTAGGATCACTCAGCCTTCTTCTCAGATGGCTGATAGGAACTTCCCTAGCTTTCCGTCTCCAGGGATTTCATTTTGTTTTAGATTTTATATTATCGGGCTGCATTCTGGATTTCCAGAACAGGCGGATACTTCTAGATTGTGTCCCACTTTGGGCAGATGACCTGGTTCAGACATCATTGGACACCATCTAGGTGTCCTTCTCTACTGTGAAGAAACAGTCTTTACTGTCTGAAGAGAGGTAGTCTCAGACCCTGCATCATGTTGGATATGGGCTCTTTGTGTCCCTTGTGTCTGTGGGTTAAACACACTAGTCTCCTATTTCAGTTATCTTCTGACAGGAACAGGAAATGCCTTAATGATTTTGGGGGATCTTGTCTACCTGGAGATAGGTCCTTTTTTCTTGGCTGATTTGCAGAGTCATGAAGAAGGTCCTTCAAGCACTTTCCCCCTTGGATGCACTCGATCAAATTTTTACTGTATTTATAAGATTGCTGTCCTGTCTTGGAAGTTGCTGGTTTGCTGGATCTGGGCTGTCAGGGATAGGTACAATTGTTTTCTTAGCATGATCTCTCTTAAGGCTTGCCCCAGATGCTGCCTCTGGCATACTGGTGAGGGTGTGTGTAGTTTAATCCCCTGTTCCATCCAGGTTGCATCTCTAAAAATAAAGTTCCTATTTCTTGATTTAGGGGGTCAGGTTTGTAGAGGATTATGGCTTCTATGTTAGACCAGCTGGTCTTCCTTTTGTCAGGACTTTTTCATGTTTCTTTTTTTAACCTGTTTCTACTAGGGGCTTGATCTCATTCTTCATGACTACATTGAGTTGTAGGGTTTTTTCTTCCCAGCATGGGAAATTGTTGTTTGTTCCATCTGTTTTGTTGGGTTTTGGTTGATCAACTTCTTGCTTGGTCCATAGTGTGGTGACTTTCCCTTCCGATCAACATGTTATCTTGATTCTCTGTATCCTCCCCCTAGTCATATCCTCTATAAGGCAGAGGGTATCATCTGGCGTCAGATTCAGTGTTGGTCCTTCAGATGGCTCTTGAGCTTGCTGGGATGGCTTTTGATTCTTTCGACAGTCTATGACTATATGACTCAATGGTCCTTCAATAGACAGGTAAAATAAATTCCAAGAAAGGGACACAGGTCCCACCCTTCTGTGTTTTTTTATCACCCTCTTGTTACTGCTAACTACAAATTGAAACATGCTGGGTAGAGTGTGGGGGGGGGGGGGTTGTCCTGGGCTGGCCTACAGAATTTGTTTGCCATAGTGTCCAATCTTCCTGTGGGCAGCAGTATAAGCCAACAGTATATGACTTCCCGTGGCCCTCAATGGACTTCAAGAAAGGGCTTTCATGGTGTACAAAAATCCTTTTTTTTTTTTTTTTCTTTTTTTTAAACGCAAGCCATGTAAGTACCTGAATTGAACTTGGCAGCAGCCTCCTTAGTCCCTCTGTATAGCAGAGATCAGAGTTGATAAAAAGAAGTAACACAAGGAGAAAATTGTTTTTTTGACAAGGAGCATACTAATAGGAGGAGAAAGCAGAGTGACCTAGAGTTAAGCCCATCACTGTGCGACATTTTTCTTCACTGTTAAGTGACAAGTTGGGGTGAAAAAAAAATTGAAGCTTACCTTTTAAAGTTGCTCTTTTCTGTAAATTTCAGCCATGTAAAATCCCACTAGTTTTCTTTGTTACTGACGGGGCTGGGAAACTGTGTTTGCCATAATAAACCTTGTCTGAACTGTGCTGGTGGATATCATCTCATTAGTTGTAAACTAGATTTGAACACTACCTGCCCTAACAAGGGGTTAGGCAATTAGAAAGTAGTGTAGACTTCTGACAGGCTGCAGGCATTGGTGCTGGATGCTGCACCTATCCATATCGAGCACACTAAAATGCCCAGAAGAACTTACAGCAGCTAGGCGGCCCCGTGTGCAAGGGGCTTAACTTAACATCTTTGTAATGAAATTGTACTAAATGAAGGAGACACAAATTATTCTGAGGAACGCTCACACTTGCAGTACAATATAGAAATTGTAACAGCCATTTAAGAGGCTGCCTGTGCTTCACCTGCTTAGCAATCACACTTGAGTTCAGTTAACCCTATAAGCAGTGGATGGTCACCCCCCCCCCCCCACCTGTTTTGGGGGGAGAATGATGCAAGTAGAAACAGACTGCCTGTCAAATGGCTATTAAAATATACCCTTATGTTCTCCACCAAAAAAAAAAATATATACCCTTATGAAGCCATTTAGGTATATAGTTGGTCAGCGCCCAAACCAATTCTAATATTGACCTCAAATCCCAGTAATTCAAACCGAGTGAAACTAAGTAAAATGTCTTTTTTCAGATTGCCAACATCCTGGACAGTTATGCAGCAACTTTACAGAGGAAAGCAGATCGAGAAGTGTTTTTCATGAACACACAGAGTATTGTGCAACTTGTACAAAGGTAATTAGAACACCAAGCTGCATGCTTTTACACTATTAAAAAAAATATATACACTGGGTACAAACTAAAACCAACCATAAGTTGAATACCATTTTTTGGGAAAGAAAATTGACTTCCATATTTCTCTTGTGCCTAAGCTGCAACTTTGGCTAGAGGGGGCTGGGGGGGGGGGGGGGGTAGATGAGGATGCTTTATGATGTACTACAAACTACATCTTTAATGAACCAAAATATAGGTGTCATCTGTTGCAAATTATAAAGCACTGGCATTCTGTAGGTCTAGCATGCCCTCAGTCATGCCCATAGACTACAAAGAGATATAAGAGCTCTAAAGCAAGGGTGTAGAATAGTGGGATACTTATCTGCTGGGCTCCACTGTTGGTAACGCCATTGCCCTAATTCTTTGATGTCTTGCAGGACTAATTTTATATAATGGTTAATTGTGTTTGAGACCAATAGATAGACCTCATTGAGGCATTTCAGTGACTTTCTTGTAAAAAAAAAAAAAAAAAAAACTATAAACCAAATAAAATACTTGGGTAAACAATGTAAAAATAATGGCACTAGCTGGTGGAGAAACTGGACACAGTTGTATATGTTTTTGGGCCCCGATTTATGCTACAGAATTTTCTATTCTTTTCCCAGCCTGTCAAGGAAGACCAGTGTTCACAATTTATACTGAGATATTTTCTTTTACAGATACCGTAGTGGAATTCGTGGCTACATGAAATCTGTTGTACTTGATTTACTGAGAAGGTACTTGCAAGTTGAAACTCAGTTTCAACACTGTAAGTAGAAAATTTACTGCTTGGAATATGCAGTACTTGTTTGTACTTTGTGTTTGAAGGGGTTTTCCATTTTTTGCAATCAAAAGAATTTCGGGGAGTAATGTTCATAAGTAGCTATCCTCCACTTTCAAATTCTAAGCCAATCACTTTGTTCTCTACAGCCTCCAAAGTGTACAGAATGTTTGTTGGCTTCACTGTTGGCTGGAGAAAATCCAAAAATGGCCTGTGTTCTAGTACCCTTTAGGATCTGAGAAAAACTACTGCAATTAGAGAGATTTTAGGACTAGAGATACCGACTGTTAACAAGTTTTTATAAAGGTTATCAGTAGTCTGAAAATGCTTTGGTATATTTTAAAATGATTTTTGAAAGAACCTCTAACACCTTAGAGGCTGTGTAACATGTATACAACAATGAGGAGTTTTACTCTGGACAAGCTACATAGAAATTACGGAAAATAAAACCCAACAAAAAGCAATTGCTTAGTTATATGATGTTAACTGAATCCCTCCTTGAGCATTCCCTATGTAAGGAATGAGATTATGTAGTGTAACTAGGTGGCTGTGCCTTGAGTGGTACGAGCATAAATATGTTTTTAGTAATTATTTTTAATTTTTTTGTACATTTATACAGTTCAGTGATTCATGAAACTTATGAAAAGAGTAGAATGTGGTCTACTGTTATCCTTTTCATCTTTAAATTCATGTTTTGACCTGGCTATTCTCTTCGATAAATTCCAACAATTCTTCAGTTGTTTTAAAAAAATTTATGTCCTTACTCTGAGACTGGTGAAATTTATGCCACAGTGTTTAAAGTGGAAGTAAACCCTCCTATCGTTTTCAGCTAAGGAAGCTGACATCTTTGCCTCTGTTTAAACTTCAACTGCCACGGTGCTGCACATGTGATCTGTTATGACACCAGCCATTGGATGGTTTGACAGTTTGCTTGAGAGCACAACCAATGGGACAGTTAGCATTTCCGGCATGCCGGGAATGTAACAGTTTTTTTAAACTGTTACATTGATGGGTTTACTTCTGCTTTAATTGATCCAGCACTGTCCCTTCTCTGAGCCCATTGCAGTCTCATCCTTGTGGAATGCAACATAAAGGAAAGGCTGCACAGTCACAGAATCATTTTAACATTGTTGCAGTCTGCCTAGAAGCAGCATGAGCTTGCTGAAATTGGCTGCATACACAGTTGTATGTAAAAAGGTAAACTGAGTAGATTTTCAGACTTACGATCGGAATTTCCAACAACAAATGTTCGAAGTGAGCTTTTGGTCGGATATTCAGACCGTGTGTAGGCTCCATCGGACATTTACTGTCGGAATTTCCGACAACAAATGATTGAGAGCTGGTTCTCACTTTTTCCAACAACAAAAGTTCTTGTCGGAATTCCGACCGTGTCAATCCAATTCCGTCGCACACAAATTCTACGCATGCTCGGAATCAATTCGACGCATGCTCAGAATCATTGAACTTCATTCTTCTTGGCTCGTTGTAGTGTTGTACGTCACCGCGTTCTTGGCGATCGGAATCTCCGACAACATTTGTGTGTCCGTGAGTATGCAAGACAAGTTTGAGCGAAAATCCATCGGAAAAAAAACCCACGGTTTTGTTGTCGGAAACGGCAACAAATACGCGGCATAAGTGGTGATGCTACGTAGATAACATTAGTAGTGTAGTGACTGATTCTGTGGTTTTGCTCTTTATTAAAGCATAGTATTGCAGATTACAAAAACAAAATCCTAGTCCAGAAAATCCAAACATAATTTTTTTAAATGGGAACAACCAAATTTGTGTAGTATCATTTTTTTCTTTATGTACAAAAATGATTCGCTTACCCTGTCTGCAATTAATGACCTTCTTGATACCACAAAAGCACTACTGTTTTACACCATTCAATTTTTTGTTTACTCTTTCTTTTGGAAATGGTACAATAAACTAATATTATGATGGTACATTATTCCTGTAGCACACTATGACAAGTGTGTCATAAATCTGCGAGAGAAGTACAAGCCGGACATGACTCCTGTACTTGAATGCATCTTTTCACATGCCCAGGTGGCCAAGAAGAACATTCTTGTTACCATGTTAATTGTAAGTATTCTTGCTGTCCTGGAATAATTTAATTTAATAATGAGTTTGGATATTCAATAAAAAAATCATCAGAACTTATGTTTATTATAAAGTGTGACAAATATAAAGCTTAAACTATGGTGTCTCATCATGAGTGGAGTAGGGACAGAGTCCCATCCCCCTCCCCACCCACCTTCCATAGTCTCCTTTGCCCCAAATGTGGCATTGGCTTGACAGGTTGAGAAGGTGTTTTTCCACCTGAGTAGTTACTGTCCTGAATAGGGGTGCAACGGATCTAAAAACTCACGGTTCGGAACGTTCCACGGATCAGAGTCACGGATCGGACCATTTTTCGGAACAGCAAAAAAAATTGCAGCCTCATTGTGCCCCCATTGTAGCCTCACTGTGCCCCAAATTGCAGCCTCAATTTGACCCAAATTGCAGCCTCGCCAGGGCGAAGGAGGTGAGAGGGCGGCCAGCAGGGCCAGATTTGCTCTCCCTGCCTCCCCAAGGTCAGGTTCTGCAATGCACCCCATCCCCACCAACCAAACCCCCCCCCCCCCCCCCCAAATCAACAGAGAATGGCAACCGGATGGCAGGGGTGGCACGTTTGGTTCAAATATTTTTGTTTCTTTTTTTTTTTTTTTACTTTTTGTATCACTTTTTTATTTTTTTTTTATTTTTTTTTATTTGTAGCTTGTCTTTTTTACTTTTTTTTTGTATAATTTTCTTATTATTTTTAATATTTTTGAATGAATTAATTATCTTATTCTTTACTTTTTACTTCCTTTTTTATTTTATTAATTTAATTATTTCTGATTATTTATTTTATAAAAAAAAAAATTCAATTAACTTTATTGCTATCACACAGGAGAAAACCGTTCCCTGTATGAGAGCAATTGGAGGTGACAGGTTCTCTTTATTGACCCTGTCACCTCCAAAACAGGAGTCCTAGCACTGTGCTAGAACTCCTGTTACAGATGAGATGGGAAGAGCACAGCTCACCCCTCTCACTGTGTACATAGGCGGCAGGGACAGGAGACAGACTCAGCGGCGGGGGTATGTGGAGAGGAGGAGAGGGGAGGATGGACGGCAGCACACATTTTGCAAGTGAAGTCCTGCTAGAAAGCAACTCACCGCCCGTATGTTCCGGCCATTGAAACTGTCTCCGCTCTGCTCGCACTCATACAGCCCCGCCTCCTCCTAACCCTGCACTGTGATAGACAGAACACATCCCAGCATTGGACCCGCATTCTGTCTATCACAGCACAGGGTTAGGAGGAGGTGGGGCTGTGTGCGAGCAGAGCGGAGACAGTTTCAATGTGTGTTTTACTGCTCTGCGATCCCGCGGCATGCCGTGGATCACGTGTGTGCCGATCCAAAGTCATTGATCCATGCGGATCACGGATCAATACCGATCCGTTGCATCACTAGTCCTGAATGATTTAGGCATATATTCCTGTGGAGCCCCTCTAAGGAAGCACATGGCACAAAAATACATTATCATGCACCCTCTTGTTATGTCCCACAGCCAGTGATATGCATTCTCCTGGACAAGAGTATAGACCTGGTAGGGAAAACCCAGCTCTGCTTCAGTCAAGACCTTCAATTTTTTAAATTTTAACGAATATATTTATAACAGCAAAAGGATCCTATCCTATAGAAACAGGAAGACTGTAAAGTACTGTATGGCAAAAATCATTTATAACGAGTAGCCAGCTTTATTGAGATTTTAATATATGGCTCAAAATAAACCTGAATATCAAACCTATTACTGTTCCCTCTCTTGCTGCTATGAATGCAGGATCAGCTTTGTGGACGAGACCCAACACTGACAGATGATCTTATGACTATTCTTAATGAGCTGACACAACTGAGCAAGATTGAAAACTCAAAGGTTGCACTCAGGGCTCGACAGGTAAGAGCCAGCAGGCCAGACCACACACAGCTTGACCTTAAAGGACTACCGTCACAAAAAAGTACAGAAGTGCAGAATATTGTAAATGAAGGCATAGGAATTAAAGAAGGATGTCATAATAAATCCTATAATTACATGCATTAAGGACATACGTACAGTTATCAGAATACAATCTTGGCCTTTTTAGGTAGTCTACAACTGGGTACCTGAGAGCACTTTGCCTTCCAAAATGCGTGCAATTTTAATTTTTTTTTTCTAATCTAGACTAACCTTTATGTATTTATGAAGATTTAAATCTGTAGTGCTTATGTATCCCCACTATTTAAAATTTTAGGTCCTGATTGCATCTCATTTGCCGTCATACGAGTTGAGACACAATCAAGTGGAGTCCATTTTCCTCTCAGCTATAGACCTTTATGGACATCAATTCTGCCCAGAAAACTTAAAGGTCAGTCATTTTACTTATGAAGTAATTAGACATATACTAGTGCTGCAGAGTATCACAACTGATTACACTAGTGTGACCTTTCCACTATGAAGTGAAAACATTATGTTGAATGTTTTCTTTCCAGAAACTCATTTTGTCTGAGACCTCAATCTTTGATGTGCTACCAAATTTTTTCTACCACATTAAGCAAGTGGTTCGAATGGCTGCACTAGAGGTAAGGATCCTTTTTATTACTTTAAAATTGTTTCAGCTTTTATGTATTTTTACACAAATGGAACTCAAATTTATTTTCCAGATATGTTCAGTAAGAGAAAATAATAGTGATGGATTAATACGGAATTTTGTTACTAATGTATATTCATACCGAAAACAAAAAATATCCTGTGTCTATGCAAAGTTCAATAAGTAGAATTTTTAAAGGAGAAGTATGGCCAAAGGGAGGGGAGGAGAGCTGAGAGATTAGCAGTGTTTAATCGCTCAGCTCTTCCTGCAGAGCCAGCGGGGACAGGTGAAAATGTGTGTGTGTGTATGTATGTATGTGTATGTATGTATGTATGTATATGTGTATATAATATATATATATATATATATATATATATATATATATATATACATATATATATATATATATATATATAATAATCTCTCTATCTATTTTTTTTTTTTAAATCCCGAAACTTATCTTTCAACCCTTGACCATGGACCTTATTTAAACTTTAATACATGAACCAGTTTATGAAATGTATTTGCTTTGTTATAGTGGCCCCTGAAATGGATTGTCATGTCTAAATATGATAAGCAAAATCTTGGTTTAATTTATCAATAATTAGACATTACTGAGCCTAAGACCAGACTATGCAAATTACAGCAATTACATATTCCAAACAATCGTTAAAAGCACATTAAAATAAGTAATCGTTCACCTTTGTAGCTATAGCCATTGAGGGGAAATTCAACTTCAAAGTTCACAACAAAGGTACTAAAATCACAACTCTTTTCTCCTTAAGGGCTCATTCACACGGTTGTTTATGGCTGTGCACCGCCCAGGTGTTTATGTTCATAAATGACAGGCTGAAAGTCTCTGCAGCTGTTTGCGTGTAATTGCACATGGATTGTTTACCTGCGGTTAGGGACAGATGAGTGGCCCGTACGAAAACAGTCTGCGTACAGCGTGTACATCTGCCCATTTGTCTGTAGCTGCATGTAGTAGCTTCTTAAGCAGATATATGCGGACAGCTGCAGACAGTGTCAGCCTGTCCACAGCTGTACACAAACACGTAGCCACTACTCACTGCAGATGTAAGCTGATCTAAGCAATGTGCAGCCGTATGAATGTGCACTTACTTTTTATGCAAGCAGAATCTTGGCAATCTGCCAGCTTTCTAATGTAAACAAACAGCAAGTGCTTGTAGACTTCTAGAAACCAACTGGAACCTGATCTGCGATCTTTGAGGATAAATTGCTTATCAATATGTTATGTGCAGAACGTACCTGGTCGTAGAGCCTGACTTTGTAGGAGGAGACCTCTCTTACAGCCCTGGCTCAGGAGTCACTGGAGTGGGAACAGTGAGCTTGAGAGCGCAGTGAGGTAGGAGTGCCTGGGGTAGGTGTAGTGGTTGGCACCGTGGCAAGGTGGTGATCCTCCAGGGATGGCTGGAGCTGTAGGCAGCAGAGCAGGTGGTTGCAGGTCAGCGACCCGGGAGCTGGCGGATACCGGAACAGCGGAAGCTGGAGCAAGGTGAGACAAGCTTGGTTAGGTGCACACGAACAGCAGACAGCAGGAAGTTCAGACAAGCCGGGTCAGAGCAGGTAGTCAGATGTATGGATCAGCAGGCTTAGACGTAGTCAGGAATACAGGCAGAGTCTGGCAGCGAGTAGGCAGGTAGGAGACAGAGCAGGGTCAAGGCGAGCCAAGGTCAGGGTTGGAGATATATCGGGTGGTCAAGCAAGCCGGGTCGGTGCAGGTAACTGGTAGCAGGTGTGCAGGTATTCAGGTTACAAAGCTGCAGATCAGACAGCAATGCACTATTGCCGCTGCTGGCTTTTTAAAGGCCTAATGGCCCCAACTCGTTCAGCGCGCTCGCAATTGGCGCGTGCGCGCACGCACACCTGGCGCGCGCCGGCGCACAGGTACAGAGGGAAGCAGGAATTGTCTTCTATTTCTGGCAGGTCCCTGACACAATACATGCAGCTACAGCAGTCAGGGATGGCATATTTTTTCATGTTATGTTGTTGGCTAGGTTCACGTATATGCATGTGTGGGAGTGCTTGTAAATGGCATGCATTCCCGCAGGCACATAAAAAACGCAGTGGTGCACCCCATGCACTAAAAATACAGTGCAATTTCCATGTGGCTTCATTTGAAAAAAGATGCAAGGACCTTTTCCCTGCAGAAAACGCCGGCAAACAGCAGCCCTCTCATATGAATAGGCTGCCGAACACGTGCATGTGAACATACACGTTAGGGATGAGCTGAACACCCCCTGGTTCGGTTCGCATCCATAACATGCGAACAGACCAAAAGTTCACGCGAACATTCGAACACCGTTAAAGTCTATGGGACTCGAACGTGAGAATTCAAAAGTGCGAATTTTAAGGCCAATAGGCAAGTTATTGTCCTAAAAAGTGTGTGGGGACCCGGGTCCTGCCCCAGGGGACATGTATCAATGCAAAAAAAAGTTTTAAAACAGCATTTTTTCCGGGAGCAGCGATTTTAATAATGCTTAAAGTGAAACAATAAAAGTGAAATATTCCTTTAAATTTCGTACCTGGGGGGTGTCTAAAGTATGCCTGTAAAGTAGCGCATGTTTCCCGTGTTTAGAACTGTCCCTGCACAAAATGTCCTTTCTGAAGGATAAAAAAGTAATTTAAAACGACCATTTTTTTCAATAACTTTTATCTGTATTGCCGGGACCCGACAATTCATTAATAGCCGCGAGTAGTTTTAAATGACTTTTTTTCCTTCAAAAATGACATTTTGGAACCAAAATTAAAAAATAAAATGCGTGACCCCGCGCATTTTTTTTTTTCACAAGAAAAACCCCGCGCATTTTTAATATTTTTTTTTTTAAATGGCGTGGGGTTCCCCCCCAAAATCCATACCAGTCCCTTATCCGATCACGCAACCTGGCAGGCCGCAGGAAAAGAGGAGGGACGAGAGAGCACCCCCCCCTACTGAACCGTACCATGTTACATGCCCTCAACATGGGGAGGATGCTTTGGGGGTCTGTGACCCCCAAAGCACCTTGTCCCCATGTTGTTGGGGACAAGGGTCTCGTCCCCTCAACCCTTGCCCGGTGGTTGTGGGGGTCTGCGGGCAGGGGGCTTATCGTAATCTGGAAGCCCCCTTTAACAAAGGGGACCCCCAGATTCCAGCCCTTCCCTATGTGAATTGGTAACAGGGTACATTGTACCCCTACCATTTCACAAAAAAGTGTCAAAAAAGGTAAAAAAAAAAACACACAGACAGCTTGGGACAAGTCCTTTTAATAAAAAATAAAATAATAAATTCCAGCGATGTACATCCTTCCACGACCCGGACCCGCGCTACCTGCCGCTACGAACGATACATAGAAGGCTCCCAGGCGAATGACGCGTGAGCCGTGTGACATTTCTTTTATAACCGAGGGCGGGGCCACCCGTGACGTGGACGAGTGACCCCGCCCCCTCTGGCGCATCACAGGAAACCCGGGAGCCTTCTATGGAGTAGGCTGTATCGTTTGTAGCAGCGGGTAGCACGGGTCCGGGTTGTGGAAGGATGTACATCGCTGGAATTTATTTTTTTATTTTTTATTAAAGGACTTTTACCTTTTTTGACACTTTTTTTTGTGAAATGGTAGGGGTACAATGTACCCCGTTACCAATTCACATAGGGGGCGGAATCTGGGGGTCCCCTTTGTTAAAGGGGGCTTCAGGATTACGATAAGCCCCCCACCCGCAGACCCCCATAACCACCGGGCAAGGGTTGTGGGGATGAGGCCCTTGTCCCTATCAACATGGCGACAAGGTGCTTTGGGGGGTCACAGACCCCCAAAGCATCCTCCCCATGTTGAGGGCAGGGTCTGGTATGGATTTTTGGGGGAAAAAAACACACCATTTTTTTTTTATTACGCGGGGTTCCCCTTAATATCCATACCAGACCTGAAGGGCCTGGTAATGGAATTTTGGGGGACCCCCACGCATTTATTTATTTTTTTTTCATTTTGGTTCCCTGCGCAAAATGTCATTTTTGAAGTAAAAAGTCATTTAAAACTACTCGCAGCTATTAATGAATTGTCGGGTCCTAGCAATACAGATAAGTCATTGAAAAAAACGGAAGGGGTTCCCCTTAATATTCATACCAGACCAAAAGAGCCTGGTAATGGACTGGGGTGGGGGACCCCTGCCGTTTGTTTCAATTACTTTTCTCTGTATTGCTGGGACCCGACAATTCATTACAGCCGCGAGTAGTTTTAAATTACTTATTTTTTCCTTCAGAAATTACATTTTGTGCAGGGACAGTTCTAACCACGGGAAACATGCGCTACTTTACAGGCATACTTTAGACACCCCCCATGTACGAAATTTAAAGGAATATTTCACTTTTATTGTTTCACTTTAAGCATTATTAAAATCACTGTTCCCGAAAAAACTGCATTTTTTTAAACTTTTTTTTTTGCATTGATACATGTCCCCTGGGGCAGGACCCAGGTCCCCAAACACTTTTTATGTCAATAACTTGCATATTAACCTTTTAAAATTAACACTTTTGATTTCTCCCATAGACTTTTAAAGGGTGTTCCGCGGCTTTTCGAATTTACCGCGAACACCCCAAATTGTTGGCTGTTCGCCACTTGTTAAGAATATATAAAAACTTTTATGGTCATAGTATGTGCACAGGTAAATTTTAGAGGATAGGTATGGCAGTGGCACAGCTGTGATGCCGTGTTAAGCAATTGTGTTTTATGACTTCAGGTGTATGTGAGGAGGGGTTACATAGCCTATGAACTGAACAGTCTTCAGCATCATCAGCTCCAGGATGGCACCTGTGTGGTGGAATTTCAGTTCATGCTACCATCTTCTCACCCAAACAGGTATAGTAGTAACCATAAAGCTCTAAGCTGCTGTTCCAATTTGCAACTCAAGAAGATGGAATTCACTTTCAGCTTTGTATATTCTAATGATCATAGATGGGGTTATAAAAGATATAACGTCTCATTCAGTCTAACAGAGTTCATGAACTTTCTTCTAGTTGATTTGCGTTGTAAACCCATGGACTTCACAAGGTATTTCCGCAAACCTGCATAAACTTTCTTAGCCACAGGGTTGGATGCCCTTATTATTTCATCATACCATAAATGTATGCCATACAAGTAGACCTGAATCAACCCCTCTCTATTTAGACTTTATTTCCACAACAGTTACCCAGTAATAATGTAAAACAGTGCAACGCTAAATTCCAGTCCACATATCAATAGCAAGCCCATCCTTGTGGTCTTGGCTCTTTCTCTAAGTAGAAAGAGCCAAGAGCAGCAGATCTCCTCCTCATTGTACACTGTGCACCAGACAGAGGACACTGACAGTGTGAGCAGCGTACACCAGTCGCTATCCTCTTCTGGTCCTGGATTGGTTGGCTGTCGTTTTGAATCATCTACTTTAGCCCATAAGGGAAGGTGCATATGACCCTCTATAACCAAAGGGTCCACTTCGTAAGGTGAGCGGCTATTCTTATCATTGGTGGAGGTTTCTTGTATACCCACAAAGTCACCTGCAGGCTGTATTCATGTATCATCACTGAAGACCACACGGATGGGCTTGCTATTGATATGTGGACTGGAATTTAGCGCTGCAATGTTTGTTTTACATTTTACCTTAGGGATTTGATTATTGACCCTGGTGTTCAGCTGCTATTAATCAATAGGGTCATTTTAGTTTATTGCGCTGATTGGTTTTCTCTTTAAAAGGCTGGGTTCACACTGGTCCGACAAACGCTCCAAAATTGGGAGCTCATGTTGCATGACGTGTGAAAATCAATGTTTCCCTATGGGAGCCGTCTTAACTGGTCCGACACATGTCGGTCCGACTTTGAAAATGCTCCCTGTACTACTTTGGTCCGACTTTGATCCGACTTCAGCCCATTGACTATCATTGAAGTCGGATCAAAGTCGGACCGCAGTCTTGCATGATCCGACTTTGGCATGCGTCTTGTGCTGTGCTGCTCTTGAGGGGGAACTCCAGGCCAAATTTTAAATAAAAAACCGGCATAGGTTTCCCCTCCAGGAGCATACCAGGCCCTTGGGTCTGGATTTGAAGGGGAACCCCTACGCCGAAAAAACGGCGTGGGGGTCCCCCCAAAATCCAAACCAGACCCTTTTTCGAGCACGCAACCTGGCAGGCCGCAGGGGAAGAGGGGGGGACAAGAGAGCGCCCCCCCCCCTCCTGAACCGTACCAGGCCGCATGCCCTCCACATGGGGGGTTTGGTGCTCTGGGGCAGGGGGGCGACCTGCGGCCCCCCCACCCCAAAGCACCCTGCCCCCATGTTGATGAGGACAGGGCCTCTTCCCGACAACCCTGGCCGTTGGTTGTTGGGGTCTGCGGGCGGGGGGCTTATCGGAATCCGGGAGCCCCCTTCAATAAGGGGACCCCCAGATCCCGGCCCCCCCACCCTATGTGAATGAGTATGGGGGACATCGTACCCCTACCCATTCACCTGGTGGAAAAAAAATGTAAAAAAAAACACATACACACACAGCTTTTTAAATTCATTTATTGCACAGCTCCGGGGGTCTCCGCTCTCTCTGGTTCTTTCTTCTGCCGGGCCTCCGCTATCTTCTTCCAGCTCTTTTGCTAGCGGGGCCCGGTCTTCTCCATCGCCTTCTTCTTCTCCCGCTATCCGGTTCTTTCTTCCGCCGGGCCTCCGCTAACTTCTTTTAGCTCTTTTGCTAGCGGAGGCCCGGTCTTCCCCGTCGTCTCGTCCCACTCTCCGTTGTCCTTCTGCCGGTCTTCCTGTCGTCGCCGTCTTCTTCTCTCTTCTCCTCGATGTTGACGCGTCGCTTCCTCCCGCTGTAATACTGGCTGTTCGCTCCGCTCCGCATTAATATAGGCTTCTCATGACGTCACAGTCGCGTGCTCCGGGTGGCCCCGGAGCATGTGATTGTGACGTCATGGGAGCATGTGACTGTGACGTCATGAGAAGCCTATATTAATGCGGAGCGGAGCGAACAGCCAGTATTACAGCGGGAGGAAGCGACGCGTCAACATCGAGGAGGAGAAAAGAGAAGAAGACGGCGACGACGACGGGAAGACCGGCCCCTCCACTAGCAAAAGAGCTACAAGAAGGTAGTGGAGGGGCCGGCAGAAGGACAACGGAGAACGGGACGAGACGACGGGGAAGACCGGGCCTCCGCTAGCAAAAGAGCTAAAAGAAGTTAGCGGAGGCCCGGCGGAAGAAAGAACCGGAGAGCGAGAGAAGAACCGGATAGCGGGAGAAGAAGAAGGCGACGGGGAAGACCGGGCCCCGCTAGCAAAAGAGCTGGAAGAAGATAGCCGAGGCCCGGCAGAAGAAAGAACCGGAGAGCGCGGAGACGACACCGGAGACCCCCGGAGCTGTGCAATAAATTTATTTAAAAAGCTGTGTGTGTTTTTTTTTTTTGACATTTTTTCCACCAGGTGAATGGGTAGGGGTACGATGTCCCCCATACTCATTCACATAGGGTGGGGGGGCCGGGATCTGGGGGCCCCCTTATTAAAGGGGGCTCCCGGATTCCGATAAGCCCCCCGCCCGCAGACCCCGACAACCAACGGCCAGGGTTGTCGGGAAGAGGCCCTGTCCTCATCAACATGGGGGCAAGGTGCTCTGGAGAGGGGGGGCCGCAGAGCACCTAACCCCCCATGTTGAGGGCATGCGGCCTGGTACGGTTCTCGTCCCCCCCTCTTCCCCTGCGGCCTGCCAGGTTGCGTGCTCGGATAAGGGTCTGGTTTGGATTTTGGGGGGGACCCGCACGCCGTTTTTTCGGCGTAGGGGTTCCCCTTCAAATCCAGACCAGACCCAAGGGCCTGGTATGCTCCTGGAGGGGGAACCCATGCCGTTTTTTTTTTTTTTTTTAATTTTATTTTTTTATTTGGCGTGGAGTTCCCCCTCAAGATTCATACCAAACACAGTGCCTGCTATTGGCGGGGATCCAAGTCGGATCCCCGTTCATTGAAAGTCAGACATATGTCGGCTTCATGTCGCAGGGCAAAGTCGGATCCAAAGTAGGACAGATGTCGTGTCGCACTAGTGTGAACCCAGCCTTAAGGAACCAGTAATAATATTGCTATATTTTACATGCAGAGATTTTTTTTAAATCCTATAAAAAAAAAAAAAGGGGAGATTTACTAAAACAGGAGTGTGCAAAATCAGGTGCTGCTCTGCAGAGAAACCAATCAGCTTCCAGATTTTATTGTCAAAGCTTAATCGAGCTAAAGCAAGAACCCATACACACTATTAGATTTTCTGCAGATTTTTGATTTCAGATTTACCAAAACCATATAATAGGAGGTCAAACCTTCAGGCCTCGTACACATGGCTGTTTTTTTCGGCAAGAAACTTCAAGAAAACTGCTGGGAGAGCTTTCTTGCCGAGAAAGCCAGTCGTGTGTATGTTTTCTCGTCGAGAAAACTGCCGGGAATCTCGTCGAGAAAACTGCGCTCTATTTTCTCGTCTGGATTCTCGTCGGTCTGTTTCCCGACGAGAAAACTGTGTGTGTGTGTATGTGGCAACAAGCTTGCCTGTCCTCCGGTAAGCCCGCGCATGCTCGAAATGACTTTGACGCATGCGTGGTAGCTTCCTAAGCATAGGTAGGGTGTAGCAAGATGGCGGCGACGGCATTGAATGTGACGAGCGCATGCTCGTCGTCGATGTCGTCACCGCGTTTGTTCCATTCAAAAGAACGGCGGTTCTTTGGACTGGAGTGTGTGTACACTCGGCCGGCACAAGATTCTTGTCAAGAATCTCGTCAGGAAAAACAACGGGTTTTTTCCTGACGAGACTCTCGGCCGTGTGTACAGGGCTTAAGCGTTTCAATTTGTATGCAATCAGGCAGGCCCTTGCACTACATGGTTTTGGTAAATCTGAAGACATATGTAGCGCCCCCCCCAATATTTGGGGGCGCTATGTGTAAATTTAAGGGTAGTCTGAGCCAGTAATTGGGCTCAGACCAATTGTTTGTTCTGGATTTGCTTCTGCTCTGGGTGTGATACTGCCTGGCAGTAGTGTTCCCTGTCTGCCTGTAGGTGGCACTGTCATCACCGGTATAGGTTGAACCACAGGGGGTATCACAACACCTTGGGTGTCCTTTCTCGGCAGCTGTACAGTGGCCGTGGTCTACCCGCGGTGCATGCTGGGAGAGGGTACATAAGGGGCAGACGCCATTAGTTGGGGTTGTTCTTGTGCGCCTTATGGCCCTCCAGGCCAGGGGTGCGCTTGTGTGGAATAGCCCCGGGCACCTTCAGCCCGAAGCTACATCGCTACCTGGTAGGCCCAGCACCTTCAGCTAGGGCCTACACCTGAAGAAGGATCCCAGGCTGCCCACTTGAGGGAAGCCACGCTTAGGGAAGGAGACCAGGGGAGGACCTGCCCCGGAGGAGACTAGCGACGGTACTGCTGTCTCTGGAGGAGGCCTGGAGCTCACCTAAGGAGGGATCCATCGTTACAAGCCCTGCAATACGCCAATCCGGCTTAAAGGTTCTTCATTATTGCTTGGCTTGGAGGTTCGGGACTAACAATCCTGTGGCAGAGGATTCCTGATCACATCCCCTAAAAAGTTCACAATTTTATCCGTGCTCCATCCTGGCTGCTAAGACCGCTCACAAAGGGACTATCCGGGTAAGCAATACCCACTCAGGCTTGAGTGGCGACGAAAGAGTGGCATTGTGTTTTAAGTGCTGCATACCTGAACCTTCCCCTACTTCTCTCGTTTCCTACTCTCTCTTCAAGTTAGTTACTGCAAAGATAAAGAATAAAACCTTACTGCTTAGGTTTTACTCCTGTGTGGACCTTGGCCTTATTCTGAGAAACTTCTACCTAGACAACAGAGCAAGGGATCCTTTTTAGAGAGGTAATTGCTGCAAGGCACAAACACCGCTCACCCCTCTACACAAGGGGGGATACCGGGCAAGTAGCAGGTGTGCCGGACTGCTAAAGGAGGACGGCAGAAAAAGGGTCTGTGTGCTACACATAAATCTGCAGAAAATCTAATAGTGTATGGGGTCTTAGAATCGAATTGGCTACCATGCACATCTGCGCCAGATTCTAAGTGCTCTAGTTTTTAGTAAATCTGCCCCATAGAGTCTAAAACATTTTTCTAGATTGTTAGTGGCTCAATAGCCACAACGTTTTTAAATCCCGATGTGTACATAGCTTTTTTTTTTTGTTATTTTAGAACCTATCATTGTTACATTCTAAAGCAACAGTCTTTCCAAAGATTGTTTTTTCACACATGTACTGTATATGTTGAGTGAGATCTCCTTTTTGTACAGTGCTGGCTTATTGCTGCATTTTTTCTAGTTGAGCTCCCAAGGATGATCATCTGTTTGTATTTGTTTGCTCTCAATACATGTTCAGATAAAAAAAAGAAAAAGCACTAGAATCATTAAGGTTGTCCATCAATTTGGTTCAGGGTATCATAGAGCCCTTTTACCACTGAGCAATACCTTAGCATGTAGTTAAATGTCCTGAACTGTAAATATATAATTGTGTCGAATCGCAGATACATGAATACACTGGTGAAATTAAAGGTATAATTTTTTTAATAACAAACATAGTATACTTACCTGCGCTATACAATAATTTTGCAGAGCAGCCCTGGTCCTCCTCTTCTTAGGTTACTTCCCCTGCTCCCCCCCCCCCCCCGGCCTGCTCCTCCTCTCCGGCCTGCTCCTCTTCTCCGAATGCCCCCATAGCAAGCCGCTTGTTATGGGGGCACTCATGCGTACTCGCTCCCGAGCCCGACTTTGTGTGTCCTTTAAGACACACAGAACAGAGCTTGGCACGCTCCCTCCTCACTGGCTGTGAGCTGTGATTGCCATTGGCTCCTGCTGCTGTCCCTTAGCCAGTCAGGAGACCGAGACCTGGGAGAGCAGCTGTTCTCATGCACATCGCTGGATCGCGATTGGGCTTGGGTAAGTATTACAGGGCTGTGGGAGGATCTGCATACTGATGTTTTTTTACCTTCATACATAGAATGCATCAAGGTAAAAAACCTTCAGCCTTTAGACACACTTTAAGCTATAGGTGTAATACATATTTAGATGATTATGAAATGTAGCATTCTGATTGGACTTCCTTGTGACACTTATTGTCCTGTTATTTGCCCATTTGATTACAGAGAGTCCAGCCCAACACTGAGCAGGTATGAGCGCAGAATTCTCTCTACAGCATGGAAAATATTTAAATCCCAAATACAATCTCTTCCAATAATGCTATAATTTGTGCTTTCAGCTTTTGCTTCGAAGCTCTCCTTAGCCAGTTGTCAAGGGGCTTTAACAGCGCATTTCTTATTGACTTGTCCCTGTAGTTCTTTTGTGTAAAAGTAATGTGACTCTAACAAGCTGGTCTTTGCTTTCTCTACTTGCTAATAAAATTAATTCCTTCTCTGCCAGAAAGAAAGTTCATTTGGAATTCCTGAAGTCACCTGGTTAGAGACCAAACAATGTTGGCAATGGTGGAATGTTTTTTTTTCTCAAATGCCAGTAATATTTTCATTCCGTTCCAGAATAACTGACATGGGATTGTCAATCTGTGCCATAGAGCTAGTTTAGTATATTCTAGTAGTCTATTAGTGTGGATAATTCAGTACAGAGCTTTACCATGTATGAAAGATGGAGCAAGGAAAAGTGAAGGTGGCTATCCATAGCAACCCAGAATTTTTCTAGCCATTAGTCTTATGATGATGGTTAAGAAATAAAAGCAGGGACTTGATTCGTTGTTATGGGATTGCAAAATGTAATTCACACACACAAACTTCACACACATTTCTTTAATGTTTGTTTTATACAGGAGGCTCAACATGTGTTAGATGGGATGTCAGCAGTCCACCTCCTGATTATTGTAAATCCCAACTCTGCTTTTTGTACACTGTTGCTGGTTTATTAGAAAGATAGAGGTGTATAGATGAATAACAGCTAGAATTGTATCAGTTTCATAGCATGCTAGCTGTTATACATCCAGGACAAGGTATGATGTAAATGCGTTAATTTTATTGGTTCGTATGTGTAACATATATGCTTTTTCTTCCCTGGTATTTGTAAATGTTCACCATTTTGCTTTTCTGACAGTAATGAGCCTAGTTATTTAAATGTAACTTGCTGTAAAAAGTACAGAAGTTTATCTGTAAAATGAATTGAATTATCTTGGTGTAAAAAAATAAAAATAAAAATACTACCTATATACCTATTGTAGTGCTGCAATTTTCCATCCAAATTCGATTTTCTTTTTTTTTATGTATGCAAAGAAACAAATGTGAGAGCAACTTGTATTTTTTTCATATGGAATTTCATAGAATTGTGTTTTCTTGAGCTTAGGCAAGAGAATTACCTTTTTATCAATAACCGGTACATTGCACTGGGTAAAATGGTGAACAACAAATGAATATGATAAGAGCATACATCTTTCTGCATGATGTTGAGTTTAACAAGCACTTTATCTATTTTTTCATTAAATTATAGGTGTAATTATACAGTATTTTATGAACAGAAATGGTCATTCAGTCAGTAGCATTTAAGCCAGCAAAGGCCCCTGATGCTTCTGATAGCAAGTGTGTAGATTTCTGCTGAAATTAGATTTGACATTCAGCACAGGTATTTCTGTGGCTCCAGAAAAGAAGCTTATTTGACAATGCATCACTTAACTAGTATATCTTGCCTCCTTTAGCATTCTCCTATTGTCAACTTTGTGCCAAAATCTGTTTGTACACATGTCATATGTTAAAATACAAATCTATTTACTAACTCTACTGTGGATACAGACAGTATAACATCAGAATAATATTGCTCTACCAAAAATAGTTTTTCTTGTGCGTGTCAGGCTTTAGAGCTTTAGTTCCACTGTGAACATGCCATGTCTTCTGTTTCTGTTTCTGTACTGTATTTCTAGCTCCAATGCTTTGTTGTTTAATGGAATTACCCCAGAGAGCCAATAGTAGAACAGATCGCCTATAGATGTTACTATTATTTGTTCACATACAGGATGTCTCTGCCAATCAGTGCCTCACATCTCGAGTTAAATCGCCAGAGCAGTGAACTCTTCATGGACAGTGGCTTCTCTCCTTTGTGCCAACGGATGGGAGTGATGGTGGCTTTTGATATGTTTGAGGATTTCACAAGGTGATTCTGTGATATGTGAGGGATATTTACTTCTGTGGGAAAAAAAAAGTTGTGCCTTTTAAAAAAAAATAGATGACTTTTATGTCTTAGGCTTGGTTAATCTGTAAAATCAGCCATTGATTTCATTAATGTGATCGGCATGAAAGCTGATTTCCAGGCTTCATATTGTTTCCCCAAAACCTCCTTATCTCTTGCTAGACTAATTATTGGTAAGAATTTTTACTATGCCTTTCTCTTGGGAAGAAAACATCACATTATCACATTGTTCATTTAGAAAGTATTATCCTTGACTGACAAGAGGAGGGATCTGCAGGAAGCCTACATGAGGAAGCTGGCAGATTCATAATAATAGAGCATGCATGGCTCTGTCACCATGAACACAGCCCTGCTCCTTGATGTCTCTAAATGTGCTGATAGTGCCCTCAGCACCTTGGCAGCTAAGAGCTGAGGTACACTGAGCAGAGGACATCAAGGGACAAAGCTGTGTTTGTGGTAATAAGGCCATCAGCAGGGCAGTGCTTATCTACTGAGAGGGGTGGGGACTGGAGGAACCAGAGCGGAAGTGATCTGACACTTTTAATTATGAGATCCTCCTACTATTTTGATGGGTTCAGCATAAAACTACAGGGAGGATGCGATGGGACAGGTCACCCAGCACAAAGAAACCAGGTGAATCTACTATGCGGGGACACAGACGATAATATAAACCTAGCAGTTTTAACTCGTCCCTACCTACTCTATTCAGAACATACCATATGTTTATCCTAGTTCACACTAACATTGGCAAATAAACAGGAACCACTGCAATAAACACTTGTCTCTTCTTTAGGAACTTTGATGAGGTAATCTCCTGCTTTGCAGACCCTCCTTTAAATAGTCCCTTGTTCAGTGAGGCTCGTTCTACTTTTTACGATGAAGAAGATAACAAGGTTTGTAATCCAGTTAGTTTGCGCATGGGGTAGCTGTTTAATTTGTGTCCAACACTGACATTGCATTATGCAGGATAGTGCTGTTTACTACCATTATAGTACACAAAACTTTATGTAATTTATTTTATACCATTGTTTCCTAAATTTATTAAGTGATGTACCCCTTTACAAAAGCCAGTGGTAATCTGCCACCATTTGGTGTGTGTGCACTTGTTATCTGTTCCCCTAAATATGTATTAATATTTAAAATAACCCTTTGCTTTTAAATATGTGGAATTATTTAGATTTTGTTTTATATTTAAATTATACATTTATAATTGAATATCAGTTCTATTATACATCGAGTTTCTGCTTATGAATGGCGAATATGATGCAAAGATTTCATTTGTATAAATCCATACTTCGATATTGTATTTTATTGATACTGTGTGATATATACTGTACTTGTTGTTGTTATTCTAAAATAAAAACCTTTAAATAAATTATACATTCACTTCCTGTCCTATAGCCAAAACAGGAAGTGAGAGGAAATCCCTGCAAATTAAGGTAATTCCTTGGGGACCCCAAGGTCATCAGAACTAGTATCCCAATTGGAATATTTCCCCTCTATTACTTTTATGGGGACACCCCAAATGTTCTTTTACTTTCAGGGATAATAGTTAACAGGACAAATAGAGAGGGTGAATCTCCCTAATGGGGACACAGACAGCAATAAAAACTGACAAGCGTTTTAATCCCTCTATCCAAAACTAAAGAAAACATTTTGTCTTTAGTTATACTTTAATAGATATATCCCTCAGTAATGCATTCATTTGTCAATGTCTCCAGTTTTGTACAAACACCTACTTGGTGATAGGAAGATAAAAGGAACTAGCTGAATAATAGACAGACAATGCTTATACCCCCTACAGCAGGGATATGCAGTTAGCGGACCTCCAGCTGTTGCCAAACTACAAGTCCCATGAGGCATAGCGAGACTCTGACAGCAGCAAGCATGACACCCAGAGGCAGAGGCATGATGGGACTTGTAGTTTTGCAACAGCTGGAGGTCCGCTAATTGCATATCCCTGCCCTACAGCAACTTGGTACTGAGATATAAAGGGAAAATGATGTCTATATAAACTTTAGCCACATATG
Source organism: Rana muscosa (assembly GCA_029206835.1). Taxonomy (NCBI): domain Eukaryota; kingdom Metazoa; phylum Chordata; class Amphibia; order Anura; family Ranidae; genus Rana; species Rana muscosa. Next base: position 847,305,028 of record CM055116.1, read on the forward strand.
CTATCATATAAATGAATGACTTTTATGAGATCATTAAAAATGATGCAAAAAAATTTAGGACTGCCAACATAACATTTTCTCATGATCATGTTTTTAGAGCACCCGGGAAGAACCGATCCACATTCTCAATGTTTCCTTAAAGTGTGCTGACCGCATGGAAGATGAAGAGCTAGTGACGGTGTTTAGAACTTTCTCCCAGTCAAAGGTAGGGACCATAACTTTGTCAGATTTTTACTGCTATTCTTTAGAGAGATTTCCCATCATTCTCTGTCCCAGTGACAGCCGTTTTATCAGGCGAGGTGTGGGACAACATCTTCAACAAGGGACACAGATGAAGCTCATGGGGGGGGGGGGGGGGGGGGTTCTTGCCTTTCTCTACTGTATTAAAAATATAAATAAAATTTGAAAAAAGTTAATTCTGTGTGTGTTGCTGTCAGAGATTTTCCTTCACCTCCTATTTGGTCCTGTCACCACCACATCATTTAGGGGAAATCTCTCTAATGAAGCCCCGGATAGCAGTTAAAAGACAATGGTAGTTCTGACTTTTCACCACTCCAACCACAAACACATTTTTCTTTCTCGTACATCACGGGACACAGAGCGACATAGTCATTACTAATGGGTTATATAGATACCTTCAGGTGCTGGCACTGGCAACTTCCAAAACCGGAAGTACCCTCCCCTATATAAGCCCCTCCCATCCGGGAGCACCTCAGTTTTTTGCCAGTGTCTAAGGTGTTGGCCAAGAAGTAACATGTGTTTTTCACTGAGCTTGCGTACAGGTTCTTTTGGGCCTCAGTAAGCTATTCCGGATCCGACCAAAAAAGCTTCATAGCTAAACGGTCGGTACCCGGGCCTTGCAAGAGAAGAGCAAGGTTTTGCCTGTAATGCCTCTCTTAGGAGGGCTGGACCCTGGGATCCAGAGCTCTGGTCATACCCACGACCAAGATGTTTTCTGTGCAGGGTGCTATACAGGTCCAGGGGAGTGGAATCCTTGGGAACCCAGTCCCTGAAGGTTTGATTACAATGCCTGCCGTGATAGGTGAAGTTTGGGCTTCTGTGGACCAAACCGAGTCCTGCGGCGAGGAAAAGGTAAGTGGGGGCCCTCGGGAACTTGGTTCTATTGAGGGACCCCCAAGCCTATTTTGTCTTTCTGCCTGTTACCTAAGGTATTCCCGCTAATATTCTGTGTATGCCTGTTACTACTGAGAAAATGTAAAAATTTTAATAGTAGGCAAGAAAAAAAAATAAAATAAATGTAAGACCGCGGTACCTGTGTTAGACACTAGAGGCCGCTATGGTTCTTTTTCTTGTAATGTGGATTTTTTTCTTCCAGAATCAAATCCAGGCAGTTGGTATGTTCTCTGCTGGGAAGCTGTCTCCTCTGCCCTGTTGCTGCGCTCATCCATCCCCGGGCCCTGCGGCAAAGGGACCCTGGCTCCCATCTAGCTCCTTATTGTTTTCAAAAAAGGCGCCGAAGGCGCACGTGCCCGCGCGCGTGCACGCGCATCTATATATAGAGGCGATCTGGAAAAAGGGGCGGAGTGGGTGGATGACGCTCAGGTGTGCGCCGCGGCGCTACTGCGCATGTGCGGGCGTCCAGCGTGTTTTAAAGCACATTATAGCTCGCTATTGAAGTGCACAGACAGAGCTAGCAACAGTATAAAGGCACACAGAGGCGGTTGATGCAGGCATCCCCTAGAAAGGCACTTTAGTAGACACCAACTGTGATATAGCAGCAATTGTGCTAGACTATTCTCAGTAAAAGTGGTGTATTATGGCTGGAATACCTCAGCTTTAGGCTTAGGAATATGCCATCCAGAAGCTCCGGAACTGAATCTTCCAGGAAGCGAAGGGGGTCTCATCGGGCTCTGAGGATCTTGGGCATGCTTCTGCTGCACCAGTCTCCCCTGAAGTTCAGAGGTAAGTGACCGTAGAGACCCCGCAGGGGTACTTGGTACTGTGGCTGTCCTCAGTTCACCTGCTCCTGTGTATGTAACAGAGGAGGTTTTTTTCCTCAGCTCTGGGAGGATTAGAGAGAGATTGTCAACATTGATCGCTGCCTCCCTGTCAGGGAAAGCACGCCCGATCTCCGTCTCCTCCTTCAGAGTGCCTGTTAGCAGAGCAACAGTCCCATACAGGGATCGACCTGCCTGAAGGGGATCAGGATGAGGTTGATTCTGTTACAGAGGAATCAACAGCGGGGGAACCTTTTCTCAGCATCTCAAGCTGAAAAATTATGGGTTCAGTCTCTGACTAACATGGTCCGATCAGCATTTAAAAATGCACCTTGCGGAACCATCAACCACTACTGTATCCTCGTTGGGGTCGCTAGAAGCCCCCAGACTGTCTGTTCTTTTCCACTTCACCCTTTACTGAAAGGGCTCATTTACCAGGATTGGGAACGTCCTGAGAAAATATTTATTCCCCTAAGAGATTTCCGGTGGTCTATCCCATGGAGGGTAAGTTCATCAAAAAATGGAAGGTCCCTACAGTGGACGCAGCCATCTCTTGTATGTATAAATCACTGACATGTCCAGTGGATAATGTCCAAATGTTCAAGAACCCAATAGATAAAAGATTGGAGTCCTTATGAAAGTCTGCTTCTTTCTACAGCAAGCTTGGTGACACAACCAGCAGTGAGGTCTGCTAAGCAGTGAAGGATCAGTTGAAACAGGTCTTGAGGGACTTGACAGATCAGCAGGCCTTGCCCTAGCTGATCTACCTAGAGCCTTAAGGATTCAGTCCATCAGGCCTCCCGCCTTACGCTGTCTATAGTACATATGCGTAGGCTTCTATGGCTCAAAAACTGGTCTGCTGAAGCTCCCTGTAAAGAATGGCTGGTTAGCGTCCCATTTCATGGTGAACGCTTATTCAGGGAAAACCTGGACGAATATATCCAGAAAATTTCCAGCGGTAAAAATACGCTCTTGCCGGTTAAAAACAGAGTTAGAGGTCCCTCTTTAAGAGGCCTGCTTCTCCAGTCCCTGGGGCATCGGCTGTGTAACAGTTCCGACGGCCTCCTCGGTCAATTCCCCGGGGTAAAAAACAGGGACAATAGCAGGGTAATGAGAAACCCTGGGTCAGGGGAGGTACAAAACCTCCCCCAAAGTTAAATTCATTGAAGGGTTGCCCCCACTCAGTCGGGTGGGGGGAGGACTCCAGTTGTTCGCAAGAGACCTGGCGGGACACGATCAAAACAGATAGGTGCTCTCCGCAGTATGTTTGGGATACAGTTTGGAGTTAAAAGACTCTCCTCCTTCCCATTTTTGAGGTCAAACGTGCCAAGGGATCCCCGGAAGAGAGAGTCCCTCCTGTTGGCACTAGAACAACTATTGCTCCAAGGAGTAATTATGGAGGTTCCCCTGGAAGAATGAGGGTTCGGGTTTTACTCAAACCTCTTTACAGTCCCGAAGCAAACGCGGACGGGAGGCCCATATTAATTCTAAAAGGGCTAAACAAATTCCTGTATATCAGGACTTTCTGATGGAGTCGATCCGATCGGTGGCCACTGCCCTACAAGGGGAGGATTGGTTAGCCGCGATCGACATCAAAGATGCTTATTTGCACATTCCCATCTTTCCAGTCCACCAAAAATTTCTACGCTTTGCAGTAGAAGGGCGCCATTTTCAGTTCAGAGCCTTACCCTTCGGTCTGGCCACAGCACCCCGAGTGTTTACAAAAATTCTGGCCCTTTATTGGCCAATCTAAGAACACAAGGTGTAATGATAATGGCATATCTAGATGACTTGTTGCTGATAGACCACTCAGTGAAAAAACTAGACGTGGTCGTTCACAAGACAATCAAGTATCTGGAATCTCACGGTTGGATTATCAACCGAGACAAGTCAGCCCTAAAAACCAGTCAAAAGTCTGGAATACTTGGGGCTAAGGTTGGATTCAGGCCAGAGAAAAATATTCTTGCCTCGAGGAAAGGTGTTGTCTTTGAAAGATTTGATCCACTTAGTGGGTACAAAAAAGACAGCCGTCTATACGCCTGTGCATGAGGCTGCTGGGAAAAATGGTGGCATCATTCGAAGCAGTACCCTACGGTCAATTCCATTCAAGGAATTTGCAAGGGGCCATACTGTCAGCCTGGAACAAAAAAGTTCAGACCCTAGACTTACAATGGCCTTGTCCCCTTCCGTTCGCAAGAGCCTCCGTTGGTGGTTGGTTCCCCAGAATCTGGAAAAAGGGAAATCCTTCAGTCCGATTTCTTGGAAGGTGGTCACTACAGATGCCAGCCTTATAGGCTGGGGAGCAGTACTGGAGCAATGGTCTCTCCAGGGCAGATGGTCGGATGCAGAAAAGGCCCTGCCCATCAATCTCTTAGAGATACGAGCAGCCCGGTATGCCCTAGTAGCATGGACATCCAAACTCCAAGGGTCCCCTGTCAGAATTCAATCAGACAATGCCACAGCAGTGGCATATATCAATCATCAGGGGGGCACCAGGAGTCGTGCAGCCCAGAGGGAAGTAAATTACATCCTGAAATGGGCAGAAAGATATGTCCCAGCCATATCTGCGGTATTCATTCCAGGAGTGGAGAATTGGAAGGCGGACTTTCTAAGTCGCCAGCAATTATGCCCAGAGGAATGGTCCCTTCACCCCGAGGTTTTCTGGACAATATGTCAGCGGTGGGGAACATCGGATGTAGATCTTCTAGCATCCAGATTCAACGCAAAAGTGGACAGGTTTGTCTCTCGGACAAGGGATCCCCTAGCTTGCGGCTCGGATGCCCTAGTGTTCCCTTGGGATCAGTTCAAGCTGATATATGCATTCACACCGCCACAATGGTTACCTCGATTACTCCGCAGAATCAGGGTAGAAAAGAAACCAGTGATTCTGGTGGCTCCAGCGTGGCCCCGAAGAGCGTGGTACGCGGAGATTGTAAAATGTCAGTGGGGAGTCCTTGGACTCTCCCACGTCGTCCGGACCTGCTTTCGCAAGGACCGATATACCACCCTTCCTTACCAGCCCTAGGTTTGACGGCCTGGCTATTGAAGCCCACATTCTAAAAAAGAGAGGGCTCTCTAATCCTGTGGTATCTACCATGATCAATGCCAGGAAGCCGGTATCCAGACAGATCTACTATAGAATCTGGAAGGCGTACATCGCGTGGTGTGAGGCCAAGAAATGGCATCCACATAAGTACGTAATAGGTAGGAGTCTGGAATTCCTACAGTGGGCTGTAGATAGGAAGCTTGCCTTGAGTACTATCAAAGGTCAGTTTTCGGCCTTGTCAATATTTTTTCAAAGGCCCTTGGCTTCGCATTCACTAGTCAAAGCCTTTAGATAAGGAGTGATGCGTATTAGTCCTCCGGTTAATATTCCCATATGTCCATGGGATCTAAACCTGGTTCTGTCGGTTCTACAGAAACAACCATTTGAACCATTACAGCATAGTTCCTTGGTTCTTCTCACCAGGAAATTGTTTTTTCTAGTAGCCATTTGTTCGGCTAAAAGAGTGTCGGAATTAGCAGCTATGTCCTGTAAAGAACCATATCTGGTTATCCATAAGGACAGAGTAGTGTTACGTCCTCATCCAGCCTTTCTTCCTAAGGTGGTATCAAGGTTTTCATTTGAACCAAGATGTGGTTCTTCCTTCTTTTTTCCCCAAACCTAGTTCGGTAGAGGAAAAGTTATTGCATTCTTTGGATGTAGTAAGAGCAGTTAAAGCTTATCTAAAAGCCACTGCTCAGATTCGCAGAACGGATACTTTGTTTATTCTGCCGGAAGGCCCCAGAAAGGGTCAGGCAGCGTCAAAATCTACTTTAGCCAAGTGGATTCAACAGGTCATTATGCAAGCCTATGGCTTGAGAAGGAGACCGCCTCCGTTCAAAGTTAGAGCGCACTCCACGAGAGCAGTTGGAACTTCATGGGCAGCGCATCACCAGGCCTCCCTGGCTCAAATCTGTAAGGCCGCAACATGGTCTTCAGTACACACGTTTACTAGGTTCTACCAGGTGGACGTTAGAAGTCAGGAGGATGTCGCCTTTGGGTGCAGTGTGTTGCAGGCCGCAAAAGATCCTCATGTCTGATAGCGCTCAGCTTATGTATGGTGTATCCCCCCCCTCGTTGGGCATTGCTTTAGGACATCCCATTAGTAATGACTATGTCGCTCTGTGTCCCGTGATGTACGAGAAAGAAAATAGGATTTTTATAACAGCTTACCTGTAAAATCCTTTTCTTGGAGTACATCACGGGACACAGAGCTCCCACCCCTCTTTAGGGACACTTATTGCTTTGCTACAAAACTGAGGTGCTCCCGGATGGGAGGGGCTTATATAGGGGAGGGTACTTCCGGTTTTGGAAGTTGCCAGTGCCAGCACCTGAAGGTATCTATATAACCCATTAGTAATGACTATGTCGCTCTGTGTCCCGTGATGTACTCCAAGAAAAGGATTTTACAGGTAAGCTGTTATAAAAATCCTATTTTTTTCAATGAACAGGGCCCATTCACACCAAGGTGCCCACGTTAAGGTGCAAATAACTCATACCCACTGTGATGCATCATACAATTCATTGCAGTGTTTTTTTTTTATATATTTCGTTCAACCTGACAGTTCATTGTCAGGTTGCATGGCAGCAGACTGTGATGTCTTATAATACATTGCAATGTGCTGCATAAGAATTCAATGTGTCCTGTTTTTTTTTTCAGCTCATTGGTGTGAATTGGAAGAAATGCAAATTGCCTTGTTTGTGTGTTGGGCAATGCTGCCCAGTGCAGCTCAATGGGGCTGGTGTGAATGTATTTTCTTTCTTTGTTTCACATTTTCACTTGCTCTACATATTTATCTACTTCTACAGAAAAACATTTTGGTGGACTATGGACTCCGGAGAATCACTTTCTTAATAGCTCAAAAGGTTGGTGAGGCGACATAATTAATTTACTTGTCAGGCAACACATAAGCATCTGATAGTCGGGGTTTGAAACGGTAATGCTGCAAAGTTATTAATTGAAGTTATCCCCTATATTAACATTTTCCTCCATTAGTACATCTAGCTCAAATTAAAAGTCACTCAGCTAACCTGTCCTTAAAGTATTGGATGGCCATGTGTGTCTTCAAATTTCGAATGGCTTTTAATATATGGAATAATTTTTACATAGTGGTTTGTGTCTTTACCCCTTTTACTGGGCCATATTTCTCTTGCAACTAGACTCTCCAATCAAGTACTACTTTATGTAGAATCCTTTGAGGTATTATGATACTATTTCTTGATTTTTGATAATGGCAATAGTTGGGCAGAGCAGAGGATAGGGGGAGATATCTGACCAAGAGAAAAATCCAATGTGTCATTTAACTGACATACAAATAATGTATGGTTAAATGTATAAGATGCACTGACTGAATGTTGAGATTAAGGATTATGATGTGAATGCATATAAAACACAAAAGTGAACATGTGTAAATGCAACAAAGTGTATGTGATTATGGCTATCTGGTAAGTATCACAACCAGATATACAAATGATACAAATCTATATAGCAATAAGGTTAACACAAATACTATAAAATATGAAAATGATAACACTCTGGACTTGAATTTTTTTTTTTTCAGTGAAGGGTGAAATTGAGTGTTAGTGAATTGTAAAAGACACCAGTAAAGTCACAAGTGAAATTAGATACTGATCCCAAAATATGTGGTCGCCTCTCAGAAGGTAATAAAATTGTCCGCTTACCAGACTCAAACGGATCACTAAGCAATTGTGCTGGTCCACAGCTTTGGACTGTGTTCATCTGTGCTCCTAGCAGACCAAGATGGATCGATGAGTGTGTGTGCTCATCCACAGTTGGACTGCGTTCCTCTTTACACCAACCTGCAGTGGCTAGAGTTTCCCCTAAGAAGATGACCAATCCCAGTTGACATCTTCTTAGGAGAAATGTGTCAGAAGGAGTCAGCTGTGACGTCAGTGCGCACTGCAGGCGGTCGCGCCAACACGATTTATCTGTGTTATATATTTTTAATAGTCTGCAAGTGCAATTTTTAAATACATTTTTTGATTTTATGATTTTTTTATGGTGGTAATGCACCATCAGTCTTCCTTTATTTTTCACATTCCACTGCGAGCTGAGAGTCGGTGATCCACTCAAGCCACCGCAGGTTGGTGTACAGAGGAACGCAGTCCAACTGTGGATAAGCAAACACACACTCATCGATCCATCTGGGTCTGTCGGGAGTCAGTGTCCATCTTGAGCCTCCGCAAGTTCGTTTTTTTTTTTTTTTTATATTTGTTTATTGATTTTCTTTAAAAAAAAATTACAGGCACACATCAACAGGTACAACTTGTAAGTACAGTACATAAACAGTAGCCAGGGCTAACATTGTAAAACTTCAAGTATTATGAACCCCGGTTCCTCAACGGAGGAAAACTTGAGCGAAGGATTTAGCAGGGTTAATAAATGTGGACCTCGTAGGGCCAAGCTACAGTAAGTCATAGAGCAATAAGCAGTAGAAAAACATTAATTCTGCAATCATACATACACATACACATACACACACACACACACACACACACACACACACACACACCCATTCACGGCAAAGGAAGCATCAATTCAAGCCTCATCACCCCCACCTCCTCCGGCCAGGTTGAAGGAGCACAAAGCCAACAACAGGGCACCCAGTAACCTACAGACAAAGCAATCCAAACTGAGGACAGAAGCCCACTATTGTTGGGAGAGCGGAGTGTCATTCCAGAAGGAATCGGCAATATCGAGCCAGGGTTGCCAAATCTTAGTAAACTTTTTAAGACAGGCCCTACCATTATAAATGAGTTTAAAGATGGGTATAACCTTATTTACCAATGTGATTCCGCAAGTTAGTTTACAGATGAACGCAGTCCAAAGCTGTGGATCAGCACACACGCTCAGTGACCCGTTTGGGTCTGGTAAGCAGTCAGTTTTATTACCTTTGAGCACGGTGGTGTTACATGCCAAATTCTGAGAGGCGACTACATACTTTGGGATCAGTATTCAATTTCACTTGGGACTTTTTTACTGGTGTCATTTACAGTTCACCAACACTCAATTTCACCCTTCGTTGATTTTTTTTTTCCACGTCTAGAGTGTTGTAATCTTCATTTTTTTATAGTATTTGTGTTAACCTCATCGCTATACATAATCACATACACTTTGTTGCATTTACACATGTTCACTTTTGTGTTTTATAGGCATTCACATCATAATTTTCTTTCTCGTACATCACGGGACACAGAGCGGCATAGTCATTACTATGTGGGTTATATAGTTTACCTTCAGGTGCTGGCACTGGCAACTTGCAAACCGGAAGTACCCTCCCCTATATAAGCCCCTCCCATCCGGGAGCACCTCAGTTTTTTTGCCAGTGTCTAAGGTGTTGGCCAAGAAGTAACATGTGTTTTTCACTGAGCTTGCGTACAGGTTCTTTTGGGCCTCAGTAAGCTATTCCGGATCCGACCAAAAAAGCTTCATAGCTAAACGGTCGGTACCCGGGCCTTGCAGAGAAGAGCAAGGTTTTGCCTGTAATGCTTCTCTTAGGAGAGCTGGACCCTGGGATCCAGAGCTCTGGTCATACCCACGACCAAGATGTTTTCTGTGCAGGGTGCTATACAGGTCCAGGGGAGTGGAATCCTTGGGAACCCGGTCCCTGAAGGTTTAATTACAATGCCTGCCGTGATAGGTGAAATTTGGGCTTCTGTGGACCAAACGGAGTCCTGCGGCGGGGGAAAAGGTAAGTGGGGGCCCCTCAGGAACTTGGTTCTATTGAGGGGACCCCCAAGCCTAATATGTCTTTCTGCCTGTTACCTAACGGTATTCCCGCTAAATATCTATGCATGCCTGTAACTACTAAAAAATGTAATATTTTTAATAGTGGCCAAGAAAAAAAAAAAAAAATAGACTGCGGTACCTGTGTTAATCCACTAGAGGCCGCTGTGGAACGTTTCTTGTCATGTGGACTGTTTTCTTTTCATCAGAGCAAGTCCAGGCAGATGGTGAGTTCTCTTGTGGGAAACTGCTTCCTCTGCCATGTTGCAATGCTCGTCCATCCCCCGGCCTGCGGCAAAAGGGCCCTGTCTCCTGTCCCTAGTTTCCCTTTTCAAAAAAGAGCGCCAAAGGCGCACGTGCCCGCGCGCGTGCACGCGCCCCTATATATAGAGGTGAGCTGGGAAAGGGGGCGGAGCTTGGGGGATGACGCTCTGTGCGCGCCGCAGCGCTTCTGCGCATGTGCGGGCGTCCCAGCATGTAAAAAGGCACAATTATGTGTTGTGAGCTGGCTATGGAGTGCAGAGACAGAGCTGGCAACATTTAAAAAAGGCATACAGCAAGCGGTTGATGCAGGCATCCCCATAGAAAGGCACATTAGTAGACACCAACTGTTTTTATAGCAGCAATTGTGCTAGACTATTGTCAGTAAGTGGTGTATTTCGGCTGGAATACCTCAGCTTTGGGCTTAGGAATATGCCGTCTAAAAACTCCGGGACTAAAAATTCCAGGAAGCATAGGGGGTCTCCATCGGGCTCTGAGGATCTTGGGCATGCTTCGGCTGCACCAATCTCCCCTGAAGAATCAGAGGTTAGTGACCGTAGAGCACCCTCAGGAGTACCTGGTACTGTGGCTGTCCTCAGTTCACCTGCTCCTGTGTATGTAACAGAGGAGGTTTTTTCCTCAGCTCTGGGAGGACTGGAAGAAAGATTGACAACATTGATCGCTGCTTCCCTGTCACAGGGAAAGAGCGCCCGATCTCCGTCTCCTCCCTCAGAGTACCTGTTAGCAGAGCAACAGTCCCATACAGGGATCGACCTACCTGAAGGGGATCAGGATGAGGTCGATTCTGTTGTAGAGGAATCAACAGTGGAAGAGCCATTCTCAGCATCACATGCTGAAAGATTATGGGTTCAGTCCCTGACTAACATGGTCCGATCAGCATTTAAAATGCCCCTTGCGGAGCCATCATCCACTTCTGTCTCCTCGTTGGGGTCGCTAAAAGCTCCCCAGACTGTTTGTTCCTTTCCAATCCATCCTTTACTGGAAGGGCTCATTTACCAGGATTGGGAGCATCCTGATAAAATATTTACTCCTCCCAAGAGATTTCAGGTGGTCTATCCCATGGAGGATAAGTTCATCAAAAAATGGAGGGTCCCTACAGTGGACGCAGCCATCTCTTGTGTGAATAAATCACTGACCTGTCCAGTGGATAATGTCCAAATGTTCAAGGACCCAATAGATAAAAAATTGGAGTCCTTATTAAAATCTGCTTTTGCTACAGCAGGCTTGGTGACACAACCAGCAGTGGCAGCTATTGGGGTCTGCCAAGCAGTGAAGGATCAGTTGAAACAGGTCTTAAGGGACTTGCCAGATCAGCAGGCTCTTGCCCTAGCTGATCTACCTAGAGCCTTATGCTTTGCGGTTGACGCTATAAAGGATTCAATCCATCAGGCCTCCCGCCTTACGCTGTCTGTAGTACATATGCGCAGGCTTCTGTGGCTCAAAAACTGGTCTGCTGAAGCTCCCTGTAAAAAATTGCTGGTCAGCTTCCCATTTCATGGTGAACGCTTATTCGGGGAAGACCTGGACAAATATATCCAGAAAATTTCCAGCGGTAAAAGTACACTCTTGCCGGTTAAAAACAGAGTTAGAGGTCCCTCTTTTAAGAGGCCTGCTTCTCCAGTCCCTAGGACATCGGCTGTGAAACAGTTCCCACGGCCTCCTCGGTCAAATCCCGGGGGTAAAAATCAGGGACAATTGCAGGGTAACAAAAAACCCTGGGTCAGGAGAGGTACAAAACCTCCCCCAAAGTCAAATGCATAAAGGGTTGCCCCCACTCAATCGGGTGGGGGGAAGACTTCAGTTGTTCGCAGAGACCTGGCGGGACACAATCAGAGACAGATGGGTGCTCTCCGCAGTAAGTCTGGGATACAAATTGGAGTTAAAAGACTCCCCTCCTTCCCATTTTATAAGGTCAAACGTGCCAAGGGATCCCCAGAAGAGAGGATCCCTCCTGTTGGCACTAGAACAATTATTGCTCCAAGCAGTAATTATATAGAGGTTCCCCTGGAAGAATGGGGGTTCGGGTTTTACTCAAACCTCTTTACAGTCCCGAAGCCAAACGGGGACGTGAGGCCCATATTAAATCTAAAAGGGCTAAACAAATTCCTACATATCAGGACTTTCCGGATGGAGTCGATCCGATCGGTGGCCACTGCCCTACAAGGGGAGGAATGGTTAGCCTCGATCGACATCAAAGATGCTTATTTGCACATTCCCATCTTTCCAGTCCACCAAAAATTTCTACGCTTTGCAGTAGAAGGGCGCCATTTTCAGTTCAGAGCCTTACCCTTCGGTCTGGCCACAGCACCACGAGTGTTCACAAAAATTCTGGCCCCATTATTGGCCAATCTAAGAACACGAGGTGTAACGATAATGGCATATCTAGACGACTTGTTGCTGATAGACCACTCAGTGGAAAAACTAGAAGTGGTTGTTCACGAGACAATCGAGTATCTGGAATCTCACGGTTGGATTATCAACCGAGACAAGTCAGCCCTAAAACCAGTCAAAAGTCTGGAATACTTGGGGCTAAGGCTGGATTCAGACCAGAGAAAAAATTTTCTTGCCTCAAGAAAAGGTGTCGTCTTTGAGAGATTTGATCCACCTAGTGGGTACAAAAAGACAGCCATCCATACGCCTGTGCATGAGGCTGCTGGGAAAAATGGTGGCATCATTCGAAGCAGTACCCTACGGTCAATTCCATTCAAGGAATTTGCAAAGGGCTATACTGTCAGCCTGGAACAAAAGAGTTCAGGCCCTAGACTTACCAATGTCCTTGTCCCCTTCCGTTCGCAAGAGCCTCCGTTGGTGGTTGGTTCCCCAGAATCTGGAAAAAGGGAAATCCTTCAGTCCGATTTCTTGGAAGGTGGTCACTACAGATGCCAGCCTTATAGGCTGGGGAGCAGTACTGGAGCAATGGTCTCTCCAGGGCAGATGGTCGGATGCAGAAAAGGCCCTGCCCATCAATCTCTTAGAGATACGAGCAGCCCGGTATGCCCTAGTAGCATGGACATCCAAACTCCAAGGGTCCCCTGTCAGAATTCAATCGGACAATGCCACGGCAGTGGCATATATCAATCATCAGGGTGGCACCAGGAGTCGTGCAGCCCAGAGGGAAGTAAATTACATCCTGAAATGGGCAGAAAGATATGTCCCAGCCATATCCGCGGTATTCATTCCAGGAGTGGAGAATTGGAAGGCGGACTTTCTAAGTCGACCAACAATTATGCCCAGGGGAATGGTCCCTTCACCCCGAGGTTTTCCGGACAATAAAGGGATTTTTATAACAGCTTACCTGTAAAATCCTTTTCTTGGAGTACATCACGGGACACAGAGCGACTTAGTCATTACTAATGGGTTATATAGTTTACCTTCAGGTGTTGGCACTGGCCAATTCCAAACCGGAAGTACCCTCCCCTATATAAGCCCCTCCCACCCGGGAGCACCTCAGTTTTGTAGCCAAGCAATAAGTGTCCCAAAAAGAGGGGTGGGAGCTCTGTGTCCCGTGATGTACTCCAAGAAAAGGATTTTACAGGTAAGCTGTTATAAAAATCCCTTTTTCTTTTTCGTACATCACGGGACACAGAGCGACTTAGTCATTACTAATGGGACGTCCCAAAGCAATGCCAAATGAGGGGGGGGTACATAAGCTGGGCGCCATCAGGCATGAGGATCTTTTGCGGCCTGCAACACACTGCGCCCAAAGGCGACATCCTCCTGACTTCTAACGTCTACCTGATAGAATCTAGTAAACGTGTGTACCGAAGACCATGTTGCGGCCTTACATACTTGAGCCAGGGAGGCCTGGTGATGCACTGCCCATGAAGTTCCAACCGCTCTTGTGGAGTGCGCCCTAACTTTGAACGGAGGCGGTCTCTTTCTCAAGCCATAGGCTTGTATTATGACCTGTCGAATCCACTTGGCTAAAGTAGATTTTGATGCTGCCTGACCCCTTCTGGGGCCTTCCGGCAGAACAAACAAAGAATCCGTTCTGCGAATCTGAGCAGTGGCTTTTAGATAAGCTTTAACTGCTCTTACCACATCCAAAGAATGTAATAACTTTTCCTCTACTGAGCTAGGTTTGGGGAAAAAAGAAGGAAGAACCACATCTTGGTTCAAATGAAACCTCGATACCACCTTAGGAAGAAAGGCTGGATGAGGACGTAATACTACTCTGTCCTTATGGACAACCAGATATGGCTCCTTACAGGACATAGCTGCTAATTCCGACACTCTTTTAGCCGAACAAATGGCTACTAAGAAAACCAATTTCCTGGTGAGAAGAACCAAGGAAATGTGTTGTAATGGTTCAAACGGTTGTTTCTGTAGAACCGACAGAACCAGGTTTAAGTCCCAAGGACATATGGGAATACTAACCGGAGGGCTAATACGCATCACTCCTTGTATAAAGGCTTTGACTAGTGAATGCGAAGCCAAGGGCCTTTGAAAAAATATTGACAAGGCCGAAATCTGACCCTTGATAGTACTCAAGGCCAGTTTCCTATCTACAGCCCACTGTAGGAAGTCCAGAATCCTCCCTATCATGTACTTACGTGGATGCCATTTCTTGGTCTCACACCACGTAATGTACGCTTTCCAGATCCTATAATAGATCTGCCTGGATACCGGTTTCCTGGCATTGATCATGGTAGATACCACAGAATTAGAGAGCCCTCTCTTTTTCAGAATGTGGGCTTCAATAGCCAGGCCGTCAAACCTAGGGCTGGTAAGGAAGGGTGGTATATCGGTCCCTGCGAAAGCAGGTCCGGACGAAGTGGGAGGGTCCAAGGACTCCTCACTGACATTTTTACCATCTCCGCGTACCATGCCCTTCGGGGCCACGCTGGAGCCACCAGAATCACTGGTTTCTTTTCTACCCTGATTCTGCGGAGTAATCGCGGTAACAATTGTGGCGGTGGGAATGCATATATCAGCTTGAACTGATCCCAAGGGAACACTAGGGCATCCGAGCCGCAAGCTAGGGGATCCCTTGTGCGAGACACAAACCTGTCCACCTTTGCGTTGAATCTGGATGCTAGCAGATCTACATCCGGTGTTCCCCACCGCTGGCATATTGCCTGGAAAACCTCGGGGTGAAGAGACCATTCCCCCGGGCATAATTGTTGGCGACTTAGAAAGTCCGCTCTCCAATTTTCCACTCCTGGGATGAAAACCGCAGATATGGCTGGGACATATCTTTCTGCCCACTCCAGGATGCAATTTGCTTCCTTCTGGGCTGCACGACTTTTGGTGCCACCCTGATGATTGATATATGCCACTGCCGTGGCATTGTCTGATTGAATTCTGACAGGGGACCCCTGGAGTTTGGATGTCCATGCTACTAGGGCATACCGGGCTGCTCGTATCTCTAAGAGATTGATGGGCAGGGCCTTTTCTGCTTCTGACCACCTGCCCTGGAGAGACCATTGCTCCAGCACTGCCCCCCAGCCGATGAGGCTGGCATCTGTAGTGACCACCTTCCAAGAAACCGGACTGAAGGGTTTCCCTCTTTCCAGATTCTGGGGCACCAACCACCAATGGAGGCTCTTGCGAACGGAAGGGGACAGGGACATTGGTAAGTCTAAAGCCTGAACTTTTTTGTTCCAGGCTGACAGTATGGCCCTTTGCAAATTCCTTGAATGGAATTGACCGTAGGGTACCGCTTCGAATGAAGCCACCATCTTTCCCAGCAGCCTCATGCAGAGACGTATGGATGGTTTTCTTTTTGTACCCACTAAGTGGGTCAAATTTCTTAAAGACGACACCTTCTCTGGAGGTAAGAAAATCTTTCTCTGATTTGAATCCAGCCTTAGCCCTAAGTATTCCAGACTTTTGACTGGTCTTAGAGCTGACTTGTCCCGGTTGATAATCCAACCGTGATATTCCAGATACTCGATTGTCTTGTGAATAGCTACTTCCAGCTTTTCCACTGAGTGGTCTATTAGTAGCAGGTCGTCTAGATATGCCATTATCGTTACACCCTGTGTTCTTAGATTGGCCAATAATGGGGCCAGAATTTTTGTGAACACTCGTGGTGCTGTGGCCAGACCGAAAGGTAAGGCTCTGAACTGAAAATGGCGCCCTTCTACTGCAAAGCGTAGAAATTTCTGATGGGCCGGAAAGATGGGAATATGCAGATAAGCATCCCTTATGTCGATCGAGGCTAGCCATTCCTGCCCTTGTAGGGCGGTGGCCACTGATCGGATCGACTCCATCCGAAAGGTCCTGATATTTAGGAACTTGTTTAGCCCTTTTAGATTTAATATGGGCCTCACGTCCCCATTTGGTTTGGGGACTGTGAAAAGATTCGAGTAAAACCCGAATCCGCTTTCTTCCAGGGGAACCTTCATGATTACCCCTTGGAGCAATAGTTGTTCTAGTGCCAGAAGGAGGGATCCTCTCTTTTGGGGATCTCTTGGCACGTTTGACCTCATAAATTGGGCAGGAGGAGTGCCTTTTAACTCCAGCTTGTATCCCAGACTTACTGCGGAGAGCACCCATCTGTCTCTGATGGTGTCCCGCCAGGTCTCTGTGAACAACTGAAGTCTTCCCCCCACCCGATTGAGCGGGGGCAATACTTCATGCCTTAGGGGGAGGTTTTGTACCTCTCTTGATCCAGGGCTTCTTGTTACCCTGTGATTGTCCCTGATTTCTGCCCCCTGAATTTGACCGCGGAGGCCGTCGGAACTGCTTCACAGCCGATGTGCCCGGGACTGGAGAGGTAGGCCTCTTAAAAGAAGGACTTCTACCCTTGTTCTTAACCGGTAAGAGTGAACTTTTACCGGCAGAAATTTTCTGGATATATTTGTCCAGATCTTCTCCAAATAAGCGTTCTCCATGAAATGGGAAGCTAACCAGCAGTCTTTTACAGGGAGCTTCAGCAGACCAGTTTTTGAGCCACAAAAGCCTACGCATATGTACTATAGACAGCGTAAAGCGGGAGGCCTGTTGGATTGTATCCTTTATGGCGTCCACCGCAAAACACAAGGCTCTAGGCAGGTCAGCTAGGGCATGAGCCTGCTGATCTGGTAAGTCCCTTAAGACTTGTTTCAACTGATCTTTCACTGCTTGGCAGACTCCAATCGCTGCTACCGCAGGTTGTGTCACCATACTTGCTGTAGAGAAAGCAGATTTTAGTAAAGACTCCAATTTTTTATCTATTGGGTCTTTGAACATTGGAACATTATCTACTGGACATGTCAGTGATTTGTTAACAGAAGAGATGGCTGCGTCCACTATAGGGACCCTCCATTTTCTTATGAACTTATCCTCCATGGGATAGATCACCGGAAATCTCTTGGGGGGAGCAAATATTTTATCAGGATGCTCCCAATCCTGGTAAATAAGCCCTTCTAATAAAGGGTGGATTGGGAAGGAACAGACCGCCTGGGGAGCTTTTAGCGACCCCAGCGAGGAAACCGTAGTGGATGGTGGTTCCGCCAGAGGCATTTTAAATGCTGATCGGACCATGTTAGTCAGAGACTGAACCCATAATCTTTCAGCCTGAGAAGCTGAGAAAGGTTCTTCCACTGTTGATTCCTCTATAAGTGAATCAACCTCATCCTGATCCCCTTCAGGTAGGTCGATCTCTGTGTGGGGCTGTTCCTCCACTAACAGGCACTCTGAAGGAGGAGACGGAGATCGGACGCGCTTTTCCTGTGACAGGGAAGCAGCGATCAATGCTGTTAATCTCTCTTCCAATCCTCCCAGAGTTGAGGATAAAACCTCCTCTGTTATATATACAGGAGCAGGTGGACTGGGGACAGCCGCAGCACCAGACATTCCTGCGGGGTTTCTACGGCTACTGACCTCTGCATTCTCAGGGGAGATTGGTGCAGTGCAAGCATGCCCAATATCCTCAGAGCCCGATGGAGACCCCTTTGGCTTCCTGGAAGATTTATTTCCGGAGCGTCTGGACGACATATCCTTTAAGCACAAAGCTGAGGTATTCCCGTCGTCATACACCAATTTTTGCTGGTAATAGTCTAACACAGGTGCTGCTATATACCAGCTGGTGTCCACTAAAGTGCCTTTCTATGGGGATGCCTGCATCAACCGCCTCTGTGTGCCACTGTTTGTTGCTAGCTCTGTTTGCATGCAGCTGACACTTGTACTGTGTCTTTTAACCATGCTGGGACGCCCGCACATGCGCAGAAGCGCCGCGGCGCGCATCGAGCGTCATCCACCCGCCCCGCCCCTTTTTTTTCATAGGAGGCGCGTGCACGCGCCCGCGCGCGCGCCCGTGCGCCAATGGCGCCCTTTTCGAAAACCAACAGAGGACTAGGAGCCAGGGCCCTTTTTGCCGGAGGGCCTGTGCGGTGGATGAACGCAGCAACAGGGCAGAGGAAGTGGATTCCCTCAGAGAAACTTACCAGCTGCCTGGATCTTTTGAGTTGAGAAAACCAAAGATCCACATTTACAAGAAAAATGGACTACAGCGGCCTCTAGTGGTTTAACACAGGTACCGCGGTCCCTGTTTTTTTTTTTTTTTTCTTGACTACTATTAAAATTTTACATTTTCAGTAGTTATAGGCAAACACAGATATTTAGCGGGAATACCGTTAGGTAACAGACAGAAAGACAATTTAGGCTTGGGGGTCCCCCAATAGAACCAAGTTCCTGAGGGCCCCCACTTACCTGATCCCCGCCGCAGGACTTTGTTTGGTCCACAAAAGTCCAAACTTCACCTATCACGGCAGGCATTGTAATTAAACCTTCAGGGACCGGGTTCCCAAGGATTCCACTCCCCTGGACCTGTATAGCACCCTGCACAGACAGCGTCTTGGTCGTGGGTATGACCAGAGCTCTGGATCCCAGGGTCCAGCCCTCCTAAGAGAAGCATTACAGGCAAAACCTTGCTCTTCTGCTGCAAGGCCCGGGTACCGACCGTTTAGCTATGAAGCTTTTTTTGGTGGGATCCGGAACAGCTTACTAAGGCCCAAAAGAACCTGTACGCAAGCCCAGTGAAAACACATGTTACTCTTTGGCCAACACCTTAGACACTGGCAAAAAACTGAGGTGCTCCCGGGTGGGAGGGGCTTATATAGGGGAGGGTACTTCCGGTTTGGAATTGGCCAGTGCCAACACCTGAAGGTAAACTATATAACCCATTAGTAATGACTAAGTCGCTCTGTGTCCCGTGATGTACGAAAAAGAAATGTCAGCGGTGGGGAATACCGGATGTAGATCTGCTAGCATCCAGATTCAACGCAAAGGTGGACAGGTTTGTCTCTTGGACAAGGGATCCCCTAGCTTGCGGCTCGGATGCCCTAGTGTTCCCTTGGGATCAGTTAAAGCTGATATATGCATTCCCACAGCCACAATTGTTACCTCGATTACTCCGCAGAATCAGGGTAGAAAAGAAACCAGTGATTCTGGTGGCTCCAGCGTGGCCCCGAAGAGCATGGTACGCGGAGATTGTAAAAATGTCTGTGGGGAGTCCTTGGGCCCTCCCACATCGTCCGGACCTGCTTTTGCAAGGACCGATATACCACCCTTCCATACCAGCCCTAGGTTTGACGGCCTGGCTATTGAAGCCCACATTCTAAAAAAGAGAGGTCTCTCTAATCCTGTGGTATCTACTATGATCAATGCCAGGAAGCCGGTATCCAGGCAGATCTACTATAGAATCTGGAAGGCGTACATCGCCTGGTGTGAGGCCAAGAAATGGCATCCACGTAAGTACATAATAGGTAGGATTCTGGACTTCCTACAGTGGGCTGTAGATAGGAAGCTTGCCTTGAGTACTATCAAGGGTCAGATTTCGGCCTTGTCAATATTTTTTCAGAGGCCCTTGGCTTCGCATTCACTAGTCAAAGCCTTTATACAAGGAGTGATGCGTATTAGCCCTCCGGTTATTATTCCCATATGTCCATGGGACTTAAACCTGGTTCTGTCGGTTCTACAGAAACAACCATTTGAACCATTACAGCATATTTCCCTGGTTCTTCTCACCAGGAAATTGATTTTTCTAGTAGCCATTTGTTCGGCTAAAAGAGTGTCGGAATTAGCCGCTATGTCCTGTAGGGAGCCATATCTGGTTATCCATAAGGACAGAGTAGTGTTACGTCCTCATCCAGCCTTTCTTCCTAAGGTGGTATCGAGGTTTCATTTGAACCAAGATGTGGTTCTTCCTTCTTTTTTCCCCAAGCCTAGTTCAGTAGAGGAAAAATTATTGCATTCTTTGGATGTAGTAAGAGCAGTTAAAGCTTATCTAAAAGCCACTGCTCAGATTCGTAGAACGGATACTTTGTTTATTCTGCCGGAAGGCCCCAGAAAGGGTCAGGCAGCGTCAAAATCTACTTTAGCCAAGTGGATTCGACAGGTCATTATGCAAGCCTATGGCTTGAGAAGGAGACCGCCTCCGTTCAAAGTTAGGGCGCACTCCACGAGAGCAGTTGGAACTTCATGGGCAGTGCATCACCAGGCCTCCCTGGCTCAAATCTGTAAGGCCGCAACATGGTCTTCAGTACACACGTTTACTAGGTTCTACCAGGTGGACGTTAGAAGTCAGGAGGATGTCGCCTTTGGGCGCAGTGTGTTGCAGGCCGCAAAAGATCCTCATGTCTGATAGCGCTCAGCTTATGTATGGTGTACCCCCCCCCTCATTGGGCATTGCTTTAGGACATCCCACATAGTAATGACTATGCCGCTCTGTGTCCCGTGATGTACGAGAAAGAAAATAGGATTTTTATAACAGTTTACCTGTAAAATCCTTTTCTTGGAGTACATCACGGGACACAGAGCTCCCACCCCTCTTTGGGGACACTTATTGCTTTGCTACAAAACTGAGGTGCTCCCGGATGGGAGGGGCTTATATAGGGGAGGGTACTTCCGGTTTGGAAGTTGCCAGTGCCAGCACCTGAAGGTAAACTATATAACCCACATAGTAATGACTATGCCGCTCTGTGGCCCGTGATGTACTCCAAGAAAAGGATTTTACAGGTAAGCTGTTATAAAAATCCTATTTTTTGTGGTGTCTATTGTGGGGTTGTTTAATCCTAAATTTTTAACATTCAGTCAGCACATCTTATACATTTAACCACATTTTTATTTCAGGTAGGGAGTTTCAAGTGCAGCAGGCACTTGCTAATTATTGGCCAGTGCCTCCTTTTAACACTAGCACATTCTATACAAATGTATGGAGTTAGCATTTCCAACTTTAAACTGAACTTTTTAGCTGAGCCTGTTCACCTATGCAGTTGATAGCCCGAATATGCAACATTGCTGTATAGACTGAGGATCATGACAATGATTGCAAGGGTATGTTGATTTTTAAATGGTCCTTCATTAAAAACCAGTTGACTTGACTGGCTGAATCTTAAAAATATGTGAACATGTGTGACTTTTTAACTTAGAATAACTAATACTTATCCTTTATGTTTTCCCTTTCAGAGAGAGTTCCCAAAGTTCTTTACTTTTAGGGCAAGAGATGAGGTTTGTTAATTTTGCTATTTTTATATCTCCACGGTCATAACACATTAAAGGGAAAATATAATGTATTTTCACTGTGTTTTGTGTTTTATTATTGTAAAATTCCCATTTTTACTTGCTTACTTTTCCATTTATTTCTTATAGTATTAAATATAGTAATGTGTTGATTAGCTACTAAAGAGAGCGTTCGTTGCATTTATTTTGTCTTTTAACAAATATTGACAAAATATCAGCAACGTACTAAAATTGGAGTGTGCAAAATTTGGTGCAGCTCTGCACAGAAACCAATCGGCATCCAGGTTTTATTGTCAAAAAATAATTGAACAAGCTGAAGTTAGAAGGTGATTGGCTACCATGCACAACTACACCAAATTCTGAGTGCTGCAGTTTTAGTAAATCTTCCCATAGACTATACATTAATCTTCAGTGTGTTGTCCAGCCAAGATTCACATTATGTAAAGAGCAGAAAAACAGCCATTTTGCTGCAAAGCAGGAAGCTTTGTCTGTATATGTAATGAGCAGGTATGGCTGCCCCCCCCTATGCACATATTGTTAAATTTAGCTTCAAATGGAGAGTTTTCCAAGGACTCGTCTACTCGGCAGAATTTGTTTTAGGGCTACTTGTCCAATTTTATTTATTCAAAAAGTCAAAGTGACACTCTGTTCTGCCCATACAGGGTTTAGTGGAACAATGAACACAAACGTATTCCAGCCTCCTAGATTTTCAGTCGCAGAGCTCTTGAGGGCAGACCTGCTACTTGCTTTACTCAGAAACACTGGTCTGTTTGTGAAGAGACAAAGACAGTCCGATTCCAATCTCCACCTCTCAGAGGTCCGGAGGCCTGTCTGTGTAGTCCTGGACACACATTCCCCACGCTGCCCTCGCAGCACATAGGAGCAATGATAGGCTAAGGAGTACTCTCTTGTAAACAACACCCACCTGACTTCAATCTGTTCTGGGAAACTTTCTCTTCTATAACAGGCTTTTGCTGCATCTTTACACAGTGACAGTCTGTCTCACAATATAGTAGCAACACTTGTAGACAATTCACTAATATTGATGAGCTTATTTACAGGAGATTTAATTGTGTGACACCAGTCCATGAGCAAGGGTAATTGCTGTTACGAACAAGGGGTTGAGTTAAGAGACATATCTGCATGTTATTACACAGATGGATGTCCAGCAGGGATCACATTTAGTTTAGCATGGGACAGTAATGTAAATGATATTTTAAAAACCATATTCTTATGTTTTTTCCTAGTTTGCTGAAGATCGTATTTACAGGCATTTGGAGCCTGCTCTAGCCTTTCAGCTTGAGCTGAACAGAATGAGGAACTTTGACTTGAATGCAGTGCCATGTGCTAACCACAAGATGCACCTCTACCTTGGGGCAGCAAAAGTAGCTGCTGGTATAGAGGTGACAGATTATAGGTTCTTCGTTCGAGCCATTATCCGACATTCCGACCTTGTGACAAAGGTATTTCCTTCAGCAATATTATTCATTTTAAGATTCCAGGATTTTTTTAATGGTATCAAATAAGTCATACACAATAAAATTATGCCACATTGGGTGACTTTTATGTTTGTAGATCAGTCTCTTAAAAAGGACCTGAACATGAAAATTGAAGATATTCTGATTTATAGGGAATGTCTAGAAAATGAATTGGAGTTGTGCCCTAAAAAATCTTTTTTGTTGTGAATTCCTTTTGAAAAATAGCACCCTGGTGCCTCTGCTATTCTCAGAAGATTTTGAGTGAGATTTATGGATGTCACTACTGTATTATTTGCTGGAGAGGTATCTGTACCTGAGGACCTTGTACTATATGCATTCCCTACTTCTACTTGATTCATTCTCTGCATCTGTGTTCCTTCACCTCTGCTGCTGCTTCTTGTATATTACCCGACATTGGTTATCGGGTGTCAGCTTTGGCAAGCGTCAAGTAATTGATGCAGCCTCACAGTTTGGGAAAGGGGGGTGCTCTGTTGTGTATGTTGTACAAGGCTCAGTGATTTCCAATGGCGTCCCTGCCTCACACAATATAGCATCTGGAACATCTTATGCGCAATGTAAAACATTTTGTCCAGATTGCCCCTTGACTTTGTCAAAATGTAACAATTCGTATATTTACAGATCCATAATACCAAAATTGGAAAATTCCTATCTAAATCCAATGCTGTACATACAAACCTAACAAATAATTGGCAGAGATTGGAGTATGTGTTTAGGACCAATATACCCATTTTAATGTTTTTGCTAAGTTTCTCTTGCTTCTGTTATTGTATGAAGTATGATGTTTAGGATTGATATATTTAGCTAAACAAATTAGCCAAAGTAAGCCAGACATATTCATTTTAATGGGTTTTATCTTCATAGGAAGCTTCATTTGAGTACCTCCAGAATGAAGGAGAGCGTCTTCTGCTAGAGGCTATGGATGAATTAGAAGTGGCTTTTAACAACACCAGTGTCCGGACTGACTGCAACCACATCTTCCTTAACTTTGTCCCCACTGTCATCATGGATCCTTCAAAGGTGTCTTTAACAGTTCCATTTAATTAATAATGCTTCCTGGCCTGTGTATTATACCAAATTTTCCAATGCTTATAAACTTGTATGAAATTATAATCTTTAGAGTTTTTAAGGGGAAGTTATAGCCAAAGCTATTTTGGCTATACTTCTGTAGGTCACAGGAGTGCAGTTCGTTCTGCACTGCTATAACCTGTTTTTAGCTGACAGCAGGCATCACTCCAGTGAGCGCTGGAGGGGCAGAGCAGAGAAGCTGCTCTCTGACAGTCATGACTCTCTGCTCATAGCGGAGGGGTTCTCATTGCAGAGCCAGTGGGGAACAGATGAGGCATCAGATTTTTTTAAGTCTATACTTATCTTTTAATGTATAAAATCTATGTAAATCCACAGTCAATTCTATAAATATATATTCTTAAATTTTAGATAGAAGCCAAAATTTCAGGGAAAATATAGAGGTGTAGCAGAGCATTGGTCTGCACTTTTTTTTTTTTCATCTTAAGTCTGTATGGAAATTGGATAATAATGTATGCAGATCAGAATAGTTAATGATGCTTATGAATTTCTGTGGGCATTAGAGATGAATATATATAAAGATGGGTAAATATAGATAATCATAAACTGTGTATAAATATAGATATAAACCAGGTAGCGCTAGTACATGTAAACCGACATAACATATACATAAACACTGATTAGTCAATGTCCATATTAGTGAAACCACACTTGAATGATGAAATGTGAGGGTCAGACAAAGTAAGAAGGTAAGCGTCCGTTCAATCTGGGCAGATGGAGAGTACTGCTGACACCAGAAGAATAATGGGAGATAACACCTTCACACGTGTGCTGAAAGGAGAGGCGGGTGTGCGTATAGAAACCCCCTCTTGAGTGGACTCTTACCGCAGAGCGCTCACAATACAGCAAACAAATGATCAGTTAAAGGTGATCCCAGCAGACGTTTCCGCTCACTCCTGGTCACACAATCTGATTGCTCAGTAGTTACCATAAGAGAAAGAAGGAAGCGCACATAGCGTAACCCCGTTTTAAAAACTTTAATTTCCCAAACACTTAAAATCCATCAAGATGTGAACTCACATATGTAAAAAACAATCAGGCATTGTTCACAATGAAAAGCGGCAACACAGTATCAATGAAAACCTGGCGTCTCCTACAACACGCTGCAGACTGTGCTGCGGGGATGGTTGCCTTCGCTCCTGGCACTGGCTGGCGTCACCACTTCTGGAGTGGTGACGCCAGCCAGTGCCAGGAGCAGTATACAGTAAATATCTTCTAAAGATATACTGGGCAGTATACAGTAAATATCTTCTAAACAGTACACGTATACAGGAAAGTTTACTTCCTCTTAAAGAGTTAAGGACTGATGCATATCAAAGGGCAAAGGCTGATGTTTTAGACCTCATGTGTCTGAAAGAAACATGTGATACCTTAGTAAGCAATGGGTTTGCCGGACTAATATAGACATTGTTTTCCATGAGTTAATTTCCTTGGTTCACAACTTATAGTCAAAATTTTAGGCCTTCTGCCTATCATGTTTATGATGACCTTTTTCTTTTTGTAGATTGAAGAGTCGGTCCGCTCTATGGTAATGAGATACGGCAGCCGCTTGTGGAAACTGCGGGTACTTCAAGCTGAAGTGAAGATCAACATCAGATTAACTCCAACAGGCAAAGCTATACCAATCCGCCTGTTCCTAACCAATGAGTCTGGCTACTACCTGGATATAAGCCTGTATAAGGAGCTGACAGATCCCAGCACTGGAACTGTGAGTGATATTCAGCAAAGTACAGTGCTTTTGCACTGTGTGGTGTGTTTATGGTTGATTACTACTTTCTGAGTAGTGCCTTTTTGTTTTGTGTGAAAGAACTCCTCTTGTATCTGTCAATATCCATGACCCATTTAGTAGCAGGGAAATTAAGCAGAGTTATGACCCTAAGCTTTCTCCTACAGAAAAAAGCAGCAATGAAAAAGAGGGATAACATTTATATTTCAATCTGTTTATCAACCTCTTGGGGCCGACGGCACGCAAATATGCAGCCTCTCGGCGGGTGGGCATTGACGCAGAGCGGCCGCATATTTGCATACCACACTGCAAACACAGCTGTGCTGAGTGCGTGTGACCTGTGCAATCCCAACACAGTAACTGGAGGCTAACAGAAAGCTCCCAATCATGTGACCGCTGTGATGGCCAGTCGCAGCGGTCACATGATCATAAACCATGCCCTGCCTCCTGACATCTGAAACCCCGTCTAGGGGTTAAAGTTTTTCCAAACAATACAAAGCAAATGCTCCTTTAAATGTTGTGGTTACAAAAAGAACAAGGAATGTATAAATGAACAAAAGTGAACATCTCCTATAAGTAGAGAAGGATACATTACGTAGTTATCAGTGGCAAGATTTATTCCTATAAAGGGTACCCTATGAGCAGATCAAACATCACAATAATAAGAGTACCCACCATATAGCATGTGCAAGGTATGAACTGGAACATATCAAGGCCTAGCAGGGTCATACTTATGATAATAAAGGTATACAGGTAGGTGTCCCTATCCTCAAAAAAGTGCCCCAAAGGCACAAAGGAAAAATCAATGTCCACTCAGATAGATTTGGATCAAATCCAACAGAAAAAAAGGGGAAGAGGTCAGAAAAAGAAAAAAGGAAAGAGAGAAGTGAGGGTGTCCCAATAGCGGAAGATATAAGGATGAACCAGGGGTCCCAGGTCTTGTGAAATTTAGTAAGATTATTATAGAGGGTACAGGTGAGTTTATCATTCACCATAATCCAGTTCAATTCACGTTTAACATAATCTAAGTGCACCACAGCTTTTTCCCAACAATGTGCTTTTGCGACTCTTGCTGCCAAAAGCACATATAGTATGAGCAGTTTAAGCCATTTTGGGATATCGGAGTCTAATTACTGAAACAAGGCCGTTTTTGGGGCCCTAGCAAAACTGATGTCCGTGACTGAGCGTATGAGGTTAAAAATTCTTATCCAAAACCGGGACACCTTGGGGCATTGCCACCACACATGAAACCTCATTCCCAACTGTCTGCATTGATGAAAACAATTCAGAGAGGCATCTTGGCTATCATAGTTGGTACTAAATATGACCGCAAAAGGGTTTTATAATTCAATTCTTTCAAGATGGCATTGATCGAAATCTTAGAGAAGTCGTTTACAATGTCCTGCCAATCGGACAAGTCCCAGGAATTCTGTAGATCCCTCACCGACAGCGTCGTAGAGTGTTATGCCGCGTACACACGATCAGAAATTCCGACCACAAAACCGTGGATTTTTTTCCGACGGAGTGCAGGCTCAAACTTGTGTTGCATACACACGGTCACACAAATCTTGTCGGAAATTCCGAACGTCAAGAACGCGGTGACGTACAAGACGTACGACGAGCCGAGATCAATGAAGTTCAATAGGCAGTTCGGAACCTCCTGCTTGATTCTGAGCATGCGTGGTTTTTTGTCCATCGGAATTGCATACAGACGATCGGAATTTCCGACAAGAGCTTTCCTTGTCGGAAAATTTGAGAACCAGCTCTCAAATTTTTGTGGTCGGAAATTCCGACAGCAAATGTCCGATGGAGCCTACAGACGGTCGGAATTTCCGACAAAAAGCTCACATCGGATATTTGTTAATTTAATTCTGAATAGGAGAACAGACAGGGAAGTTCTTAAAGTGTATGTCAAGCCAAATACTTTTTTCCTTATGCCGCGTACACACGTCTGTTTTTAATGTCATTGAAAAAAACAAAGTTTTTCTCGACGTGATTCTTCTCAAGCCTGCCTTCCCTACACACTATCGTGAAAAAAAAAATGCTCGAGCAAAGCGCGGTGACGTACAACACGTACTACGGCACTATAAAGGGGAAGTTCCATTCGGATGGCGCCACCCTTTGGACTGCTTTTGCTGATCTCGTGTTAGTAAAGTTTGTTGAAAGACGATTCATGCTTTTCTGCCTCGTGCTTTTCAGTCCGTTACAGTGTGACGAATGTTCTATCTCCATTACGAATGCTAGTTTTACCAGAACAAGCGCTCCCGTCTCATAACTTGCTTCTGAGCATGCACGTTTTTTCCCCGTCATTAAAGCGTACACACGGCCGTTTTTCACGACGAGAAAAACGACGACGTGAAAAACGACGAGAAAAAATAGAGCATGTTCTAAATTTTTAATGGCCATTTTTCTCGTCGAGAAAAGCGCTCTGGAGCCTACACACGATCGTTTTTAATGACCAATTTAAAAATGGCATTTTTCTTTTCATGAAAAACGGTCGTGTGTACGCGGCATTAGTGTTTTCTTAGTTTTGGGATAGGGTAGAGAAGGGTCAGATTTAAATGCTTCCTGTGGTTGCGTTAGAATTACCCTCACTACGTTTTACCGGAGAGGAAATGAGGGGAACTTTCCTGCAGCGACAATGACAGAAATAAAGCATAGTTTCTTCAGGAGATTAGAACTTCTGTCCTTTCTGTCATTGTCCCTGTTACAAGTTTTCTCTCACTTTCTGTCTGGTGAAAACCATGTAAGCAGGGCAGGAAGTGATTGAACGTCTTTCTAATGGAGTCTTGAATAGCACTAAAAATACAACTGAAGGTCTAATCCTTCCCTACTAGAAAAACTTGTTTTTGTCTTGGCATACACTTTAAGTAGCTAGTACATATGTTTAAAGAACTGATAATTTTTCAAGACATGGCCCAGATTAATTATGCAGAAGCTGAATATTACATATGGTTGATAGTCACCACCGCATACAATGTGTGTACATCCCAGTTGGAAGTTACATTCAACAAAATCCTATAGCAGCCACAGTTCTGCAGTTAAACCACCATTTATTACATGTCACTCAATGTAACCATTAAGGCTGGGTATTTCTATTCTTTTCAGTTGCTATAAACAGAAGATTTCACAAAAAGTCCTCCCCTCCATGATAGACATGTATGTGGAAGCCTGAAATGTTTGCTGGATATTTAGAGTAGTTTAGCTTATGTTTTTTTTTTTTTTTGCATAGTTATTATTTGCATTTAAAGTTTACATTTATTTTAGGAAATTACTGAGAATGTTATATTTTTTACACGTGTATATTTCTCAACAGATTATGTTTCATTCATACGGAGATAAAAATGGACAAATGCATGGGATGCTGATTAATACTCCCTATGTAACCAAAGATCTTCTGCAGTCAAAGAGATTTCAGGCTCAGTCTCTAGGGACCACCTATGTGTACGACTTCCCAGAAATGTTTAAACAGGTAAGACCAATAAAAATATTTAATGAGCATACTAGGGAATATACTAGCTGCTTTGAATGAGGATAGGCATTATTAAAATGTAAACCTTTCAGTTTTGTGAGTGTCAGTTGTATTATGATCCAAGCAAATGTTTACTGTGAGTGGACACTTTACATTTGAAGCTATCTTTGTATTACTGATCACCACAAATGTTGCATATTGTTTCCATAGGCTCTTTTTAAACTGTGGGGTTATGGCGAGCCACGTTCCTCTGACATCGTTACCTACACAGAGCTGGTCCTTGACAGCCAGGGTCAGTTGGTTCAGCTGAACAGATTACCAGGAGGAAATGAGGTAAAGAAATCTATGATTTATAGTTGACTTTAATCATGGCCACCCATCATTAAAGCGGAGCTCCACCCTAAAGTGGAACTTCCGCTGATCGGAACCCTCCCCCCTCCGGTGTCACAATTGACACCTTTCAGGGGGGAGGGGGGTGCAGATACCTGTCTAAGACAGGTATTTGCACCCACTCCTGGGAGTCCTCTCTGCGGGAAGCACGTCACTTCCCGCAGATTCCCCGTTGTGTTCTGGGAGACACTCGGCTCCCAGAACACAGGGGACTATTCAGAACGGCGCAGCGCGACTCGCGCATGCGCCGTAGAGAACCGGGCATGAAGCTGCAAGGCTTCACTTCCTGGTTCCCTCACCGAGGATGGCAGTGGGGGGGCAGCAGTGTGACGAGCGATTGCTCGTCCTCTGCTGCGGACGTTGCTGGACTCCAGGACAGGTAAGTGTCCATATAGTAAAAGTCAGCAGCTGCTGTATTTGCAGCTGCTGGCTTTTAATATTTTTTTTTCCGCTGCACCTCCGCTTTAAAGATCCATCGCTAACTTGGGGGGTGTAAATAAAATTTTATTATTCGATCATCTGTTCTCTAACTTGTTTACTAGGTTGGAATGGTGGCTTTCAAGATGAAACTTAAGACTCCTGAGTATCCAAACGGACGTGACCTTATAATTATTTGTAATGATATCACCTACAAGATTGGCTCTTTTGGGCCACAGGAAGATCTACTGTTTCTACGAGCATCAGAGCTTGCCAGAAAGGAAGGGATCCCACGGATTTACATTGCGGCCAACAGTGGTGCGCGGATAGGACTTGCTGAGGAACTCCGACATATGTTTCATGTGGCTTGGAATGACCCCTCTGACCCCTACAAGGTATCAGGCAAAGCAAGTTACACTTTGCAGTCTGTTCTGTTCATTTAGTTTACTTTTGCTTTGACTAAAAGTAATTTGACATGTTTTAACACATAAAGCTTTATGATGTATATACCGTAGATCTTACTGTCTTCCAATGAAAATATGACATAAAATTACAAGTTTCAATTATTTCTAGCTCACATAGTACATTTTATAAATGGTTCTTTTATATACGGTATTTTTTTCTTTTTTATTACAAACAAACATTTATAGACAAATGTTTCCTTTTAACTTAGGAAACCTTTTTTGTACAATTCAATTGCAATGTGGGCCTGATTTTTATTCAATGTTTTTTTTTTCAGGGCTTCAAATATTTGTACCTAACTCCTCAGGATTACACACGGATCAGCTCAATGAATTCTGTACACTGTGAACATGTGGAAGATGAAGGCGAATCCAGGTACTAATGATCTGAATAAGCTTTGGGGTACATCCACACTATTACGATGCAATAACGTGCATCAATGCACCATAAATGTATTGGTGTGCTGCAGCACATCACAATGCATGGTATTCTTATCCTAAGATAAAATGCAGCCTGCCCTAATTTTGCATGCATTGCTGTGCATTTCAGCCCATTCATTTTGAATAGACCATTTAACATACCACAACTCAACTTGTGTCGCAGCAAGCAGTCTTGTGGTGTTAATATGCCCTTTAGTATTCGGCAACTTTTCATGCATGTCCTTTTTGTTGGTCATGTTAAGTAGATGCATTTCACCAAAATGGCAGGAGGTGAGAGTGACGTGCAGATATCATTCATTTACATGTCTAGATCCCTTGGTTAAAATTATAAGAAGCAAGGATACTGGAACCTATTGGCTTACACCTTCACCTGATTCTACATAGGAAGTTTATAGGAAATTTTAAACATCAGGAAGAGGACAGATTTATGGGTGGGGCAAGGATGCAATCCCAATACACAATG
The DNA here is from genome assembly GCA_029206835.1 of Rana muscosa. Taxonomy (NCBI): domain Eukaryota; kingdom Metazoa; phylum Chordata; class Amphibia; order Anura; family Ranidae; genus Rana; species Rana muscosa. The sequence continues at coordinate 847,336,458 of CM055116.1, forward strand.
GTAAAAGAGGGTGGTGTATAGGGCGCTTACTAATAATAAAATCAATATTAATGACAATATTAAAATATGATTCAAAGTAATACAAAAATTCATGTGCAAATAAGCACAATAGTGCAAAGAAAGTGTGCAAAAATAGTCCACAAGTGCAAATCAGCGATTGTGCAAATAATGCTAATATACGTAGTGAAAATCAAATGTAGATTCTTCAAACATGTGCCAAAAAAAAGGGGAATAATAAACCGTGCAAAAAATGTCCAATAGAAAAACAGTTCCACAATGCCAATTTCCAAAAAATGTGAGTAATGATAATAAAATAAAAAACAGAAAAAAATATAAAAACAGTTTTCTTCGTGCAAAAAAAAAAAAATGGATGGTGGATTATCTTGCACTTTACTTTATGCCAGAATATTTATACAGCACAGAGATTCACGGTTGCACCAAGAATATATTCTGCATGGGAATAGTTTTTGTTTTTTTTGCACTGAGAAAACTTTTTTTATATATTTTTTCTGTTTTTTTATTTTATTCTCATTACTCATTGACATTGTGGAACTGTTTTTCTATTGGACATTTTTTGCACGGTTTATTATTCCCCTTTTTTTTGGCACATGTTTGAAGAATCTGCATTTGATTTTCACTACGTATATTAGCATTATTTGCACAATCGCTGATTTGCACTTGTGGACTTTCTTTGCACTATTTTGCTTATTTGCACATGAATTTTTGTATTACTTTGAATCATATTTTAATATTGTCATTAATATTGATTTTATTATTAGTAAGCGCCATATACACCCCCCTCTTTTACCATTGTATATTGTAGTGTGTGAACACTTCTTTGTTGTGGCAGCTGCTATATGTTAGATTAGAATTAGTTGTTAACCCTTTGGTTTGCGCATTAGTACCCCCCATTTTTTTCAATCCCAATACACAGATTCTTATTGTATGCATACTTAAAAATAACTTGTTTTATATTTTAGGAAAAGGTACAGATTTGTTGCACACAATAGATACAGATACAACATTTAGGCAATGAAAAGTTACAGGAACAGAAAGCTGCAAGAACGAGCTTGTAACAAGCAAAATAACATATAAATACTGCATTTGTGTAAAATTTGTATTGTCAACAGAGGAAGAGTTCAGCCATAGTTGATATGACTGTGGTGAGAACAAAACATTGGAAATAGATGAAGAAATATTTGTTCATCGTAGATCAGTATTAAATCTCCTTCCCTGTATAATAACTTTAACTTTGTTCAGATGTTATAAGGTGACAAAAAACTTGCAACAATAAATATATTACTGAAGGTACTAATAAAATGGTTGTACTGAGTTGATCTTGTAAATGTTTCCTGCCCTTACAAAAGCATTGTCATAGCTGGGTATCTATTGCAGTAACCTGTCCAGGATGATTAGATGGGGCTAAGGTGGTGGATTCTAACCAATGTACCCTAGAGTTTTAGAAATGTATATGGACAGCCTTTGTGTTGATATATGTAAATAATCTAAGTCTGTCATTCTCTAACTGTATCTTTCCACTGGGCATGCGTTGGAGCAGTGGGAGATATCCATTTCTGTGCTATCAGTTTTCAGGCAATAAAGAATTGTCTTGTAACTGTGAGATTAAAGGGCTCAAAAGCTTAATGCCCCATACACACAATCGTTTTTCATGCCGTTAAAAATGCCATTTTTAAAAATGGGCATTAAAACCGATCGTGTGTATGCTCCAGAGCATTTTTAACAACGTGAAAAACGGCCATTAAAAATTTCGAACATGCTCTATTTTTTCACGTCGTTTTTTTTAACGACGTGAAAAACGATAGTGTGTATGCTTTCACGAGGAGAAAAAAAACGCGCATGCTCAGAATCAAGTATGAGACGGGAGCGCTCGTTCTGGTAAAACTAGCGTTCGTAATGGAGATAGCACATTTGTCACGCTGTAACGGACTGAAAAGCACGAGGCTGAAAAGCGCGAATCGTCGCTCAACAAACTTTACTAACATGAAGGGTGGCGCCATTCGAACGGAACTTCCCCTTTATAGTGCCGTCGTATGCGTTCTACGTCACTGCGCTTTGCTCAAGCATTTTTTTGAATGAACGTGTGTATGCAAGACAGGCTTGAGAGGAAACAAGAAAAATCATGTTGAGAAAAACGTCGTTTTTAAAAATGACATTAAAAACGATCGTGTGTACGCGGCATTAGGCTTCAGGAGGAATGCTCTAAATTTTCCACTTTGGGGTTTAAAGTGGAAGTAAACCCATTGATTTAACAGTTTAAAAAAACTGTTAAATTCCCGGCATGCCGGAAATGCTAACTGCCACATTGGTTGTGCTCTCAACCAAACTGCAAACCATCCAATGGCTGGTGTCATAACTGGTCACATGTGCAGCATCATGGCAGTTGAAGATTAAACAGAGGTCAAGATGGCAGCTTCCTTGGCTGAAAACGATAGGAGGGTTTACTTCCACTTTAATGGCAAGTGTATTGAAAAAAGCACATTTAAAAGCAATTTTTAATTTGATATTAAAACTGGTTTATAGGTCACACAAATATTCAGAAAATAAAAAGCAGAGCTGAGAAACATATTGTGGATTCTGTGAAGTGATGTACTTGATTCTTCTTCTCAGGTACATGGTAACTGACATAATTGGGAAAGAAGAAGGAATTGGGGTGGAAAACCTCAGAGGGTCCGGGACAATAGCTGGGGAATCTTCCCTAGCATATGATGAGATTGTTACCATCAGCATGGTATGTATTCTTGTCTATATTTTTTTATTTTTACAGTAAATTTGTCCTTATACATGTGTTAACACAGGTTTTCAAAGCAAAATTCTTCAAACAACCTGCAATACAGTACCCAAGATCCTCTAATAATGCTGAACACCAACAGAAACACCATTTAAACAGTGATATAGAAATAAATATATATATATATTCCCATCAAGCAAATTTTAAAGCAGGAATCCATTATCACACATCAGTAACATCTTATACAATTGTGTTTGGTTGGTTCAGAAAGACCGCTATCAAATGACATTCCTTCCTCACTCCAAAGGTGGAAAAAAGTAACCGTAGAAGACATGTTACAAAAAAAAACAATACAAATGGAAACTCTAGGAAAATGTGCTGTCTCTTAACCCCTTAATGTACTGTCAAACATAATCACTGATGATTCTCCAAGACATCCTATTGCCTCTTTTACTAGCACAAGCATAAAGTTTCTATCACAAAAATAAATGTACAGCCCCGTACACAGGCCGAATGTTGGGAGACATCGGCTGGTTCAATAAAAACTGTCCAACATTCGGCCCGTGTGTATATCAGTCGGTTCGACAGAAGCCGGTCGAGCATGCTGGAAAACCAGCAGCCAATGGCTAAGAGCTCTGACCGGAGTGTTCTGGTGGGGGTCCACCCCCCTGTCAGAACACAACAGCTCAGCGGGGAGATTAGTACATCAATGTCAGATCGTTAGTACAGCAGCTTCGACCAGAGCCGCTGGGTTGAACGAAAAGAAAACAAACAAAAAATCCCCAGTCCCCTGGGGATTAAGGTGTCCAAACGATGTATCCATTGTACTTCCAGTCTTTTTAAAGACAGCTCACGATCTCCCTCTTGTCGTTTTTTCTTTACTCCATCAAAAACCATACATTTTAATTGTGATACTGTGTGTCCATTTTCAACAAAGTTCTTAGCCAGGGGCAACGAAGTAAAAATAAATTCCTAACCGAATACTTATGTCGGGCTATACGATCTTTTACCTTCTGGGTTGTCTCCCTCACATAGAGTAAGCCGCAAGGATATTTATTAATATATATATATATACAAAAAAGGAAAACTGACATGTAAAATGATAGCTAAACATTAATTCTCAACAGTGGCATAGCTTTTCTCATGTCTGTTAAGCTTTCTGCTCAGGACCACTGGCTGCTCCTCCCTGTCTCTGACTTGGGACAGTACAGCACCCAGTCCCACATTAGAGACGTCTGTCTGTACCACAAACTCCTTTGTAAAATCTGGGGTCACGAGCACAGGTTGGTGCCTAAAGAGCTTGCTTCAACATTTGAAATGCCTTCTCTGCCTCAGGATTCCACTTAAGCATGACCGAGCCTCTACCCTTCGTCAGTTCTGTCAGTGGGGCTGCAATGGTGTCAAAATTGAGTATAAAACGCCTGTAGTACCCTGTGATCCCCAGAAATGCAAGAACTTGCTTTTTCTTCAGAGTTTGGGGGCACTTTTGAACCGCCTCAATCCTATTGATTTGAGGCTTGATCAGCCCTCGACCAATAATGTAGCCAGGGTATTTTGCCTCCTCCAAGCCTATGGCACACTTTTGGGGGTTGGCAGTGAGTCCTGCTTTCATAAGTGAATCTACTACTGCTTGCGCCCGGGGCAAATGAGATTCCCAGTCTAGGCTGTGGATGACAATATCGTCCAAATAGGCGGCTGCGTATTGGTGATGTGGTCTCAATGTTTTGTCCATCATTCTCTGGAATGAGGCATGAGTACCATGCAAAGCAAAAAGTATCTGCTTGTACTAGAATGACCCCTCAGGAGTAAAAAAGCCATCTTCTCTTTTGATGATTCTGTTAGGGGTATCTGCCAATAACCTTTAGTCAGATCTAAAGTATTTATGTACCTGGCACTTCCCAATCTGTCAACAAGCTCGTCGACCCGAGGCATTGGGTACGCATCGAATTTGGTCACGCTTTTCAACTTCCTGAAATCATTACAAAACCTTATAGTGCCATCTGGCTTTGGGACCAACACTATGGGACTTGACCAGTCACTGTGGGACTCCTCTATTACATCCAACTCTAACATGTTCTTTATTTCATTTGCAACTGCTTCTTGCCTAGCCTTGGGTATTCTATAGGACTTTACATTTACGTGGACTACTGGTTCCATAATTCTGTCATGCTGTATAACTGTGGTCAGTATGAATAGGTGAGAGAAAGTCTCTATTCTTACTCGCAAATTCTTTAAAGTCCTTCTGTTGGGCCACTGACAACGTTTCAGTTATGGGTACCTCAGGTTTCACGAGGACCATGTCCTTTTGGGGGACATGTCCTTTTGGGGGACATTAGCACTGCCAGTAAAGGCTCTCTGTCCTTCCAAGGTTTCAAGAGATTAACGTGATATATTTGCTCTGGTTTCCTTTTCCCTGGCTGGTAAACTTTGTAGTTTACTTCCCCTACTCTTTCCATGATTTCAAAGGGACCTTGCCACTTTGCTAGGAATCTACTCTTAACTGCGGGCACTAGTACCAGGACTCTATCACCAGGGTTGAAGCCCTTTTCTGGGTCTCCTGGGCTTGCTCCATATGTTCCTGTACAAGTGGTGTAACAGCTGCGATTCTATTTTGCATAAGTGAGATATGCTCAATGACGCTTCTATAAGGCATGGTCTTTTCCTCCCACGTTTCTTTTGTGACAGCTAGTAATCCCCTTGGATGTCTACCATACAGTAGTTCAAAAGGGGAATAACCTGTAGATGCCTGAGGTACCTCTTGTATAGCAAACATGAGGTACGGCAGCAAAAAATCCCAATATCTCCCATCTTTGTCAATCACCTTTTTAAACATGTTTTTAAGCGTTTTGTTAAATCTCTCTACAAGACCATCAGATTGGGGGTGGTAGACAGAGGTACGGAGATGGGAGATTTTGAACAACTTACACAATTCTTTTGTGACTCTGGACATAAATGGTGTGCTTTGATCCATTAATATTTCTTTTGGAATATCTACACGACTAAATACCTCTTTGGCAATAGCCTTAGCAAGGGAATGGCTTCAGGATACCGTGTGGCATAGTTCAGTATTACCAGTATGTGCTGATGGCCCCGGGCAGACTTTACCACTGGTCCCACCAGATCCATGCTAATGCTTTCAAAAGGCACTTAAATTATCGGTAACGGTACCAGCGGACTGCAAAAATGGGGCGATGGTGCAGAATACTGACGCTCTGGGCATGACTCGCAATGTTCTTTGACATCCGCATATAACCCAGGCCAAAAAAATCTCTAGGTTATTCTCTCCTTACTTTTCTCTATACCCAGATGTCCACCCATTATATGACCATGGGCTAAATCTAATACCATCCGACAATAGGGTTTGGGAACCACTAGTTGCTCTACCGCCTCCTCCCCCTGCTTTTTCACTCGATATAGCAAGTTATTTTTAGGAGCCATGTAGGGGAATATACACTCCTTCATTTAGGTTCAACAGGTTCCCCATCAATCATTTTAATGTTTTCTCTGGCTCTATTGAGTGTGGAGTCTCTTAGTAGTTCCGTACAAAAATCATCTTTCCTGACTTCTAAGTCAGGCACCACATTCTGTCTACTCTCATTAAACTCAAGCTGGGGGTGGGATTCCAGCTCCTCCTGCTCCCCAGCCATTATAGAAGATGGAAAAGGATCTACCCTTTCGTTGGACACACCAACAGTTTCCCTTTCAATTCCCTTGCAATCAAAAGGGTCCGGAGCATGTTCCAGTGTTTCCTCAGCAGGGGGAGCTCCTATTTGTTTTCCTATAAACTCCAAAAGTGTGGGAAATCTCTCCCCACTATGAGCTTCATGAAGTAGTGAGGGTACCACCCCCGCTGAATGTGTCATAGTGCCCCAAGGGGTATCACTCTCAACCACAGCAGTCTGGTAGTAATGTGTGTCACCATGTATGCAAATAACCCCAATAGTGCTGGGGTGTAACTTTGCGGGATTTACAAAATCACCTTTGACCACATGCTTTGCCCTACTGACCCTGTCCTCTGCCCCACTGACCCTGTCCTCTGCCCCGCTGACCCCATCCTCTGCCCTATTGAACACATTCTTTGCCCAACTGACCCTGTCCTCTGCCCCACTGTCTCCATTACCTGCCCCACTGACCCCATTCCCTGCGCCACCGACCCATCCTATACCCTGCTGACCCTTCCTATACCCTATGACCCCATCCTCAGCCCCATTGACCATGTGGCATTTGGACGAAATATGTCTCGAGGTCTGATGAAGCTGTGAACGGCTGCTGCTTCCTCATCAGACCTTGAGACAAGAATGGTATAACGTGGCTGGGATGTGATGAATTTTAGATAGGGGGGGGGTCCCAATAGTCTTGCCTAGGGCAGCACATAACCAAAATCCAAAATATACCACTGACTATAGGGCTTCTGGGCGAATTTACAGAATCTTTATGCATTTTAGGTAATACATAAATTACTGGGGTTGTGGAGTACGCTGAATATAAAAGAAATATAAAAAATATTAGGTTTTACTGATGTGATAATTGTCCGAAACTACAAAGAGGTCACTCCCACGTGGGAGCACTCGGTTCCTGCACGCAGCTCTGAAGTTCCGGCAGGATCAATATCTCCTATATATATATATATATATATACACACACATACACACACACACACACACACACACACATCTCATTATTTATTTTTTGATACTCCATGTTTGTGATTTAATTTGAAATATGTGAATTTTAATTATTTCTGTTCACTGTTATTTAAATCGGATCAGAATATGGAGATTCACATTCATATTTCTATTTAACTTAAGGTTACTTGTCGGGCAATTGGAATTGGGGCCTACTTGGTGAGGCTGGGGCAACGTGTTATACAAGTAGAGAATTCCCACATAATCTTGACAGGAGCCGGTGCTCTGAACAAGGTGAGTACCAGTAATGCAATGTCTCTAAAAAGTACAAACCGTTACTGGGACTGTAATCTCAGACATTCTACAAGTAGGAGAGAAAGTTTCAGTAGGATATGAATTTTTTGTAATTGCCTCACTATATATAATAAGTTACTATTTTTTTAACAATTTGATTACTGTATTTCAGGAAACATTTATTGGGAATACTTGTAACTATGTTTATAGCTAAGAATTCTATTATTTCAGGTTTTAGGTCGTGAAGTATACACATCAAATAACCAGTTGGGAGGTGTACAGATCATGTGTAATAACGGGGTGTCCCACACCATGGTTCCTGATGATTTTGAAGGAGTGTATACCATTCTTCAATGGCTCTCCTATATGCCAAAGGTAAGGTCCTTGTTGCCATCAAATTTTATGGCATACAGCAGATATAAATAGGCAAGAATATATTAAAGTGTATCAAAAATCCAAAAACTAAAATAAATTTTGTTTTTGTGTTTTTTATGCACGTTAAAATATTCCTATCTATATCCATATTGCAGCTTACAAGTCCTTACATAGTTACATACTTTTTAAGCTTGAAAAAAGATACAGGTTAGTCCAGTTCAGTCTATGGAGGGGTATTCACGAAAACTGGTGCACTCAGAATCTGGTACAGCTGTGCAAGGTAGCCAATCCGCTTCTAACTTCAGCTTGTTCAGTTGAGCTTTGACAAAAAAAAACTAGAAGCTGTGTATGCATGTGTGATTTTTATTTTCTAACAATTCTCATAGCCCTGTAAATTCTGACTCCTGAGGAAATTGCCACATCACCAAAGAGTTACAGAATCGGGAATGTATGTAGACAGTGATACACAACATAGTATAAGAGACGAGAGGTGTGGACATATTGCATGTGTACATCAAAATTACACAAATGTAGAAATCTGGGACACGTGCAACCTTACTGTACAGCATACTGCCTAAAATCTTGGCAAATGCTGTACCCAAATGTTCTTAAACATTGCAAAGATAGAGGTAAAACCTTTTAACAAATGAAAAAAGACATGGGAGAGAAAAACGAAAAACATGTTTTTTTAAGTTGTCAACACTTTAAGCTAGTACCACTTTCTGGGGGAGGGAGCTCACATTTTTATGGCTACAACAGTAACAAACCCTTTCCTCAATCTAAGGTTAGATGGAGTGCCTGTATTTTCTTTTTCAGGCACTTTTTTTTTCTCTTTATTTTCATTTGGTGATCCTGCAAATAACACAGTTTATGTCCCTTTATATGTGCTCCCTTCTCCATTGTATCTATGGGGATAGCCATAGTTATCACACAGACTGGACTTCAGACATGCCTGCCTCCTTAAGGACTAGTAAGCTACAATATATTAATTTTTTTTGGGGGGATTTAGATAAACTTCAAAAGTGTCTGTCTGAAAACCATACCTTTTTTTCTGCTTCATGTCAGCCAATCAACTCCTTCTTCCTGAAAGAAAAATACTACTGAGAATTAAAGCTGTACATTTTATTTTAACCATTCCATAGATTCTGGTCCATTTATAGCCTTTTTGTTTTAGAATGCTTTTATCATCTTTTTGTTCAGAAATAGGGTTCGTTCACAGCAGCAAGCCACACTGATTGTAAATATAAGCTGCGCAATGATAAAAATAGTGATAGTGACAAAGAATGTTAAATTAAAACATCCAATATTCAATGTTGGTATGATCCCACATCAGAGAGGGGAAGAAATTAGGTCCAAAATAATGTCCAAATACAATTCTCCTATTATGCTATCCTTAGTATTGACTGATATAGGCAGCACAAAAAGTCATATATAAGGTTCAATCATCAAAGCAAATGTTCAATCTTCTTAACATGCATCCGTGACATCAATCTAGAACACCACAGAACAGTGCTGATTCAGAATAGTCCACCACCTCTATTCAAACAAGCCGCTTACCAGAAGCACCGATCCCTGCAAGTGATCAGTCCACGCATGCGGCTGCTATCCCTGCCAAGGGCTCTTTGAGAATCAATCAGCTCTCCTGGTTCCTCTGTTGTTTAAATTAATAAACTCCCGGTGTCCCAAATTTGAGCTGTATCAAACAGACATGTAAAGACAAATGCTGACAGATCCTGGAAGTGTTTGTGACATTCAGCTTGTCCGCTCTACGGGTTTCGTCTGGTTTGACTTCATCTGGAGCGTCACGCTGTTTGATACAGCTCAAATTTGGGACACCGGGAGTTTATTAATTTAAACAGCATTTGTCTTTACATGTCTGTTTAAACAGCATTTGTCTTTACATGTCTGTTTGATACAGATTTGGCTTATTTTTACTATTTGCATTTTTGTGTGTGTCTCACATTTATAGTTGCAGCACAGGTAATCACTTATTTTTCTATGGTTTTGCAGACAGCGCAGTATACTCACCCCAAGCCACACTGATTGCATGGGCACTGGAGTGCGCTGGGAGACACTCTTTTTCACAGAACTTTATTGAAATGTCATGAGTGGCATTTCAATGCAGTTCTATTCAGCACAATGGTGTTGCAGTGCAGTGTTTCGCATTGCACCCCACTGCGCTTTTAAGGAAAAATAACTGCTTGCATGAACAGACATCATTAGACCTCTAGACCTCATTATAAAAAAAGGAATTATGAATTGTTTATATGTTGGGGGTGCCAGCGTAGCCGCAACATCTGGTGTGCATGATCACCAAGGGATAGTATTTTGATGCCAGATCAAATGGTCTAAAGCAGTGGTCATCAACCCTGTCCTCAGGGCCCACTAACAGGCCAGGTTTGCAAGATAACTGAAATACATCACAGGTGATATCATTTGCTGCTCAGTAATTGCAGTATTCTAGTCTGCATCTCCCCAAGGTAATACATAAAATCTGTCTAAAGCAATAATTTAATGCTCCCTAAAAACTTTAGAAGTACATGTATTTCTACAGACCTAAACCGTGAAACTTAAAAAATAAATGTTTAAATGTATGCAAGAATTGCACCTCTTATATGTATGTATTTTATGTTGGTTTCTCAAGGATAAGCACAGTCCAGTTCCAGTCATCTCCCCTGTTGATCCCATTGATCGTCCAATTGAGTTCACGCCTACAAAGGCTCCATATGATCCTCGCTGGATGCTGACTGGGAGAGTTCATCCTAGTAAGTGCATAAAATTTACCAGTCTGTCGATGGACTTCAGATTTGAAAATTATCTTTAATCAAGGACAACTTTTTATCTTTAGCCACTAAAGGGGCATGGCAGAGCGGGTTCTTTGACCATGGAAGCTTCATGGAGATCATGCAGCGCTGGGCACAGACTGTTGTGGTAGGAAGAGCAAGGTAAAGTCATACCAGTCATTCTAACATTTATTTACTAAATTTGGATTGTATACTTATCAATTACCAGGTAAAGCTGGGTTAATTTTGCGAGATTATTTCCATTTTCTTTGTAGGCTGGGAGGAATACCTCTTGGAGTTATTGCTGTGGAGACCCGAACTGTGGAAATGGCAGTGCCTGCTGATCCAGCAAATCCTGATTCTGAAGCTAGGGTAATTTTACTAATGTCTTCATATAAAAAGCAGCGAGCTGATGTGGTGACAAAGACCAGATGTTATGGTGCTCACATACAGGCATAAAGTGTTTCATAATCTGGGTGATTCTAATGAGATAACAAGACAACCTGTACTCAAATAGACACAAAACTGAATGCTATGTATCAGGATGCCAGTGAGTTGAAAATTCATTGAGCAGTTCCTGTTCTCTCTGATTAATTGGACAGATCATGCTCTTTTGTACTTCTCTTTGGAGATCTCCTCGACATGCAGATGCAGATAGTCATTTAAAAGTATGATCATTTCAAGATTAGAGTCACACCTTTGTCCTGTTAATGGTCTTGGTGTGCTAGAGTTTTTTGGACAATGATTGCTGATCTTCATTCCTTGGTCGGTTCTTCACATAGCTCAGCCTGTCACCGGTACAGCACTGTCTGTTACAACAGAGTTTATTCGGTTTATCCAAGAATTGAGGGATTAGGGCTGTGATCATTGTGATTTCTTTGTCAACAGAAAAAAGTATGACTGTTTTGATGAAACTAAAAGGCTATGTGTATGGGGTACTTTTAGAATTAATTTTATAGTGCATAAAGAAATGGTGTGCAGCAAAGCATACAAACCACAAATCTTAGCTTTTCTTGTAGAGGGTCTGTAGATGATCATAACTGTTATCAACTATAGGAGGCATTTAGACCCCTTTCACACTGAGGCAGTTTTCAGACGTTTTAGCTCTAGAAATAGCACCTGAAAACTGCCTCCCATTCATTACAATGGGTGCTTTTAACTCGTTTTTTGGGATTAAAAGCGCTGCGCTAGCAGGAAAAAAGTGCTGCTTTACCACTACCATCGGGCGCTTTCAGTGTGAAAGCAGCCTTGGCGATCTACCTTGTATTTGTAGTGATCACTTACTAAGTAGACCTACCACAACTTATGCAGAAAAGGAGCAATAAACGATCTTATGCAGAAATGTTTTAAGACCTGATAATGAGCCCCTCTAATGCACATGCATACTGGTTATTGCTATCATGCTACTTAATGTAACAAGTGATGCGGCCACCCGGTTCCTTATAGAACGATGTGTCCCTGCCACCTGAAGATGCTACAGTGGTTGGGTCAATTTTCCAGTGTTTCCTGTCTTCTTTATATATTTTTTTATAATTCCTTTATTTACCAGTAAAGGTCACAGTACATTGAGCTACAAAATACAATGTTAGATAGGTATGTAATGTAGTCGTGACATATAGAGAGATATATGCATGTAGGGTCCAAAGCATTGTGACAATATAAAAAGTGCGTTGACATAATAGGAATATCAACAGTCGGTCAATAACATGACCGTACTGTGGTACAGAAAATGATAGGAGATGACCAGATAAAAATCAGCAATTCAGAGGGAACACCAGAGTGAGGTATATTCCCAGATAGCAGAAGGCCACTTGATGTAGAATAAGGTGGGGCTTATAGAAAAGAGAGAGAGAAGGGCTCTGATGCCTTGTACACACAATCGGATTTCCGATGGAATAAAATCCGATGGACTTGTTTCATCGGAAATTCCGATCGTGTGTGGGCCCCATCTGACTTTTTCCATCGGAGTAAAAAAATAGAACATGTTTTAAATTTTTCAGATGGGAAATTCCAATCGTCTGTGTGGAATTCCATCGGAGACAAATCCATGCATGCTCAGAATCAAGTCGACGCATTGAACTTCATTTTTCTTGGCTCGTCGTAGTGTTTTACGTCACCGCGTTTTGGACGGTCGGAATTTAGTCTGACAGTGTGTATGCAAGACTGATGGAAGTCAGCTTCATCGGAATACCGACGGAAAATTCCATCGGAAATCAGATCGTGTGTACAAGGCATAATGGGAAGGGAGGGGGAATAAGGTTGGATCTGACTTCCTTATTTCAGTGACTGCAGGTGATTCTTGGATCCCTGAGCACATAATGGCCCGAAACAAAGCCTTTAATTGCTTAAAGCGGAATTTCACTCTCTCAATCAACATTGACTATTTTAATCCTTCTGCTGCTAGCGTTAGTAAATAAATAGGCCTGGGCAAATTATGGCATACATAGTCTTCAGGAGGGGTTTTCTCAGCTGAGCACAACCTCCTGCCTGCATGCTTGAGCTAAGGGCAGATGAATTTCAGGATGTAAAAGCTACAAGAATCATCTGCCCTTACTCAAATGCTAGGGGTGTTTGTTTTTTTTTTTTTTGTTTTTTTTTAGCAAAATAAAGCATGAAGACATTGATAAATAGTTGAGTTTGCTTTGAATATTATAAATAAATTTTTGGTGCTGAGATGCAGTGTAGTTACACTTTAAGTATCATATAAATACCTACAATCACCAGTGCAAGGGAACCAGTGCATTTTAGATCTGAAAAACCAGGAACAGAGCAGGGTACATCTTTACATCATTATCAGTCAAAATAAGAGTTTTTTTAGAATGATGAAGGGTAGAACTTTGACCAATTTTTTAAAATTTCTCTAATGGGAACACAACATTGAAATCCTGACAAAGATCTACGCCTATCTAATATACAAAAAAAAAAATGTGGATTTGAGCTTTAAATTAAGTCAGACATTTATTAAACAGATTATATTTGTATTTTTAATGCAGATGTGATGGTTTGTTTTAGATCATTCAACAGGCTGGACAGGTTTGGTTCCCAGATTCTGCATTTAAGACTGCACAGGCAATTAAAGACTTTAACCGTGAGAAACTGCCATTAATTATCTTTGCAAATTGGAGAGGATTTTCTGGGGGTATGAAAGGTAAGTCCTACCATCTTTGACTCAAAATTTCTATAAGAGTAATCCAACTCATAAAATTAAAATTGTGTTCATATGCATATCCCATTTATGATACAATATTTTGTTTAAGTAACATCTTGCCATGAATGTGTACATGCTGAATGCAGTGTCCTCTTAAGTTGTCACTTTACGCCATAGAAAATTTTGTTTTCTCTAATGCTAACTCTCTTCTAAACAATATATGGTTGTTATATTAAACATATCACAAATCCTTGTTATATTACATTTTTATGATAGAAAATACTTTTGAGCTAGGTTTGCAGCTAACATCTGTCCCCGTTGTCCTGCCAGAGGTGACATTTGGCATCTTGCTCCTTTGTAACATTGTGGTAGTTGACAGTTGGAAGCAGTAGAGTGAGAGGATGTTGCTTCCCTCTTCTATCCCTTCTCCTCCTTGTCACACATTATACTACACTGTTTGCAGTATGACCCCGTGTCAGATAGCAGCTGTTGATCAGAGACCTGGGGAAGGTGGCTTTAGTAATGAATGTGTTTTTTTACCTTGCTCATTTTCACCTTGTCTCTTTCAAGAAACAAACAGGATTGGCATTATAGAGAAGTAGCTTTGTACTGTGCGTGCTGATTGTATTTTTGTGTGTTCACTGCTTTTTCCAGACATGTATGATCAAGTGCTAAAATTTGGGGCATACATTGTGGACAGCCTGAAAGAATTCAAGCAACCTGTTTTGGTCTACATCCCACCCTTTGCGGAGCTAAGAGGAGGATCATGGGTTGTCATAGATCCTACCATTAATCCTAACTACATGGAGCTTTATGCTGACAAGGACAGCAGGTGTGTAGTCTCACGAATCACTCCATCGTTTCACCTATTTTTTTTTGTGTAGCTTTCTTTCCTACTTTGGTAATGGTGACTGCAACATCTGGCACTTGACCTTTTGCACTGTATACTTTCAGATTGACCTACTAGCACCCATTAGACAGTTGTACTAAGCAGATGGCTTTAATTATGACATGTTTTAAAGGGATGTATGAAGACCAATATGTCGTTTTTTTTTTTATACAACACTGTATCCCTTACAGCTACCATAAAAGAATGCCTATAAATGTTTAACAACTTTCAATTTCTGCATTAGTGATTTAAAAAAGTAAAAAAATACATTTCAAAGGTCCTCTATGCTAAATATTGATCTGGTGACCCACAACCCAATGTCTACCACTGCTGTCCAGTGTCTGATGCTGTCAAGAGCTCACTGGGAGCAGCACTGTGTCACAAAACTCCCCTGGTGGCAGCTTTGTTGGGTGTGCGCATATGTTTATGCCTCTGTGTAGAAGTACATGACGTATATCCTCAAATAATCTAAGCATTTCTATTTAATAACTAACTATACTGCCAATGCGACCATGAAAAAAAAACCTTTGAACATATACCTGTTTGAAAACTGCTTTTAGAGGAGGTGTCTTAGAAGCAGAGGGAACAGTTGAGATTCGCTTTAGAAGGAAGGACTTGATCAAGTCCATGAGAAGACTAGACAAAGTTTACACCCAGATTGTAGAACAGCTTGGTGAGTACCGGTAATACATTTTCTCTCAGAGCACTGTGCATTTTGACCTGGAATTAAATGCTTATCTTAACCAACCCTTCCATATTCTGTCAGGTACTCCAGAGCTGTCAGATGCAGAACGCAAGGATCTGGAAAAGAAGCTAAAGGCTAGAGAGGAGATATTGCTGCCAATCTATCACCAAATTGCTGTGAAGTTTGCTGATCTACATGACACTCCTGGAAGAATGCAAGAAAAAGGAGTCATTACAGTTAAGTCTTTCACAAAACTGATGTGCACCTGTAGGCCTAGGTAGCATAACTAAAGGCCCCATTTGTATTTTTTGTAAAGCCTAAAAGGATAATAATTTGGAAATCATGCGCTTAAAAATGGACATTAACGACAAATTTAGAACTTTTAAAAACATGTTGCAGAATAATTAATGGACAGATGTGTTTTCTTTTCTATTATTATATATTATTATATATTTTATATTCTTTTTGAATACTATGAGTTGCAACGCATACAGTATATTAGGTTGTACCAGGTTAGGCATAATCCTGTGCTTTGGGCGAAATCAGAAAAACATAAGTCTATATATTGTCTACTGTTTTGTACTGTTTAGCATTTGTTCATATTAGAATCGTAGAATTGAACACTGTGTAAAAAAATGTACCACAATCTTCTATCAGGATATTTTAGAATGGAAGGAAGCAAGGACTTTCATGTACTGGCGGCTGCGGCGTCTCCTTCTGGAAGAGGAGGTAAAGAGGGAAATCCTTCATGCTAACAGTGAGCTTAGTGACATCCATATCCAATCTATGCTTCGTCGATGGTTCATGGAAACTGAAGGAACTGTTAAGGTATAAGAGTTAACCTTGCAATTTTGTCTACTAGATTTTACAGCATTCTACTGAAGCTTTTGTTGACTACCAACATCACTTATTATAATACCTCACTCAACATACCATTATTATATCATTTTTTGTTGTGGATGTTCGCATGTATAGCAACACTTTTCTTGTTCATACATCACGGGACACAGAGCGGCATAGTCATTACTATGTGGGTTATATAGAATTACCTTCAGGTGCTGGCACTGGCAACTTCCAAAACAGGAAGTACCCTCCCCTATATAAGCCCCTCCCATCCGGGAGTACCTCAGTTTTTTGCCAGTGTCTAAGGTGTTGGCCAAGGTTAACATGTATTCATCTGGGCTTGTGTACAGGTTCTCTGGGCCTTAGCAAGCTATTCCAGATCCGACCAAAAAAGCTTCATAGCTAAACGGTCGGTACCCGGGCCTTGCAGAGAAGAGCAGGGTTTTGCCTGTAATGCCTCTCTTAGGAGGGCTGGACCCTGGGATCCAGAGCTCTGGTCATACCCAAAACCAAGAGGCTATCTGTGCAGGGTGCTATACAGGTCCAGGGGAGTGGAATCCTTGGGAACCCGGTCCCTGAAGGTCTAGTACAATGCCTGCCATGAGAGGTGAAGTTTGGGCTTCTGTGGACCAAACAAAGTCCTGCGGCGGGGAAAAGGTAAGTGGGGGCCCCTCAGGAACTTGGTTCTATTGAGGGGACCCCCAAGCCTAATATGTCTTTCTGCCTGTTACCTAAAGGTATTCCCGCTAATAGCTGTATATGCCTAAGAAATCCTAGAAATGTCTTTTCATAAAGGAAGTTTTAAAAACTGTAAACCTGGAAATGTTTTTCATAAAGGAGGTTTTAAAAAAAAAAAAAAGACAAAAGTGCGGTACCTGTGTTTGTCCACTAGAGGCCGTTGTGGAACGTCTTTTTTTCTTGGGACTATTCCTTCCATGGTGAAAGTCCAGGCAGATGAGTGAGCTCTCTATCAGGGAAGCTGCATTCCTCTGTCATGCTGCCAAGTAGTTTCCTTCCATCCCCGAGTCCTGGTGAAACAGGGACCCTGGCTCCTCTCCCTACAGGGCGCCAAGAGCGCACACGTGCACGCGCGCGCGCGCACACACGCTTTCTTTTTATAGATTTAGCTTCAAAAAAGGGGGCGGAGCCTGGCGGATGACGCGCTCTGTGCGCCCAGCGCTTCTGCGCATGTGCGGGCGTCCCAGCAAGATAAAAGGACTCAGTCCACGCTGCTTGCTATGGACACAGAGCATGAAAAGGAGCTGGTAGCATGGTATAGGGGCTTACAGCGGGCGGTTGATACAGGCATCCCCAGAAAGACGCATTAGTAGACGCCCACTGATGTACATAGCAGCAAATTGCATTAGACTATTTTCAGTAAAGGGGTGTATTGCGGCTGGAATACCTCAGCTTTGAACTAAGGAATATGCCGCCTAAAAAACTCCGAGATATACCTCTCAGGAAGTGTAGGGGGTCTCCATCGGGCTCTGAGGTTCTGGAGCAGTCATCTGCACCCTCCTCCCCTGAGAAATCAGAGGTTAATACCCATAAGGAACCCCCGGGAGTGTCAGGTACTGCGGCTGTCCTCAGTCCACCTGCTCCTGCATATATAACAGAGGAGGTTTTTGCCTCAACTCTGGAGGGATTGGAGCAGAGATTGGCAGCATTGATCGCTTCTTCTCTACAGGAAAGAAAGCGCGCGCCAGATCTCCATCACCTCCATTAGAGTGCCTGTTGGCAGAGCAACAGTCCCAGGAAGGGACCGACCTACCTGAAGGGGATCAGGAGGAGGTTAGCTCTGTTTTTGAGGAATCGACAGTAGATGAACCATTTTCAGCATCACAGACTGAAAGATTGTGGGTCCAGACCCTAACTGACATGGTTCGATCTGCATTTAAAATGCCTCTTGTTGAACCATCAACTACTGCTGTCTCCTCATTGGGGTCGCTAAAAGCTCCCCAGGTTTATTGCTCCTTTCCAATACATCCATTATTGGAAGGACTTATATACCAGGACTGGGAACATCCTGATAAACTATTTGTTCCGCCTAAGAAATTTCCGGTGATCTATCCCATGGAGGAAAAGTTCACCCAGAGAATGGAATGTTCCTACGGTGGATGCAGCCATCTCTTCTGTGAACAAATCACTGACATGCCCAGTAGATAATGTTCAAATGTTCAAAGATCCAGTAGATAAAAAATTGGAATCTTTATTAAAATCTGCTTTTTCCACAGCAGGGGCTGTTACACAGCCAGCAGTGGCAGCTATTGGGGTCTGCCAAGCTTTAAAGGATCAGATGAAAATGGTCCTGAGGGATTTGCCAGACCAGCAGGCCCAGGCTCTGGCTGATCTGCCTAGAGCATTATGCTTTGCGGTTGACGCCATCAAGGATTCTATCCATCAGGCCTCCCGCCTCACGCTGTCTTTGGTACATATGCGTAGGCTTCTGTGGCTCAAGAACTGGTCTGCTGAAGCTCCCTGTAAGAAGCTCTTAGTTAGCTTCCCATTTCATGGGGAACGCCTTTTTGGCGAAGACCTGGATAAGTATATCCAGAAGATTTCCAGTGGTAAAAGTAATCTCTTACCGAGTAAGAAGAGGTCTAGGGGTCCATCTTTTAAGAGGACTACCTCTCCTATCCCTGCGACGTCTGCTACTAAGCAGTTCCGACGGCCTCCTCGATCAAACTCAGGGGATAAAAATCAGGGACAGTCACAGGGTAATAAGAAACCCTGGATCCGAAGGGGTACTAAACCAGCCTCCAAGTCAAGCCTATGAAGGGCTGCCCCCACTCAAACGGGTGGGGGGAAGACTTCAGTTGTTCGCAGAGACCTGGCGGGAGACGATCAAAGACAGATGGGTGCTCTCCGCAGTAACTCTGGGATACAAGTTGGAGTTAAGAGTCTCCTCCTTCCCATTTTATGTGGTCAGGCATGCCAAGAGACCCTCTGAAAAGAGGGTCTCTCCTATTGGCGTTAGAACAACTATTGCTCCAAGGAGTAATTATGGAGGTTCCTATGGAAGAGTGGGGGTTGGGTTTCTACTCAAACCTTTTCACAGTCCCGAAACCAAACGGGGACATAAGACCCATATTGGACCTAAAGAGTCTAAACAAATTTCTAAACGTCCGGTCTTTCCGGATGGAGTCGATCCGATCGGTCACCGCTGCCCTACAAGGGGAGGAATGGTTAGCCTCGATCGACATCAAAGATGCTTACTTGCATGTTCCCATCTTTCCAGGTCATCAAAAATTTCTACGCTTTGCAGTAGAAGGGCGCCATTTTCAGTTCAGAGCCTTACCATTCGGTCTGGCCACAGCACCACGAGTGTTCACAAAAATTCTGGCCCCACTGTTGGCCGATCTAAGAACACGAGGTGTAACGATAATGGCATACCTAGACGACCTGTTGTTGATGGACCACTCAGTTGCCAAGCTAGAAGTGGTAATTGTCGATACAATCAAGTATCTAGAATCTCACGGTTGGGTCATCAACCTGGACAAGTCAGCCCTACAGCCAGTGAAAAACCTGGTATATCTAGGGCTACGGCTGGATTCAGACCAGAGGAAGATTTTCTTACCTCTAGACAAGGTATCCTCTTTGAGGGGCTTGGTCCGTCTGCTTTGTGCAAAAAGACAGCCGTCCATACGCCTGTGCATGAGGCTGCTAGGAAAGATGGTAGCATCATTCGAAGCTGTGCCATACGCCCAATTCCACTCAAGGAATTTACAGAGGGCCATATTGTCAGCCTGAAACGGAAAAATTCAGGCTCTAGACTTCCCGATGGCTTTGTCCCCTTCCGTTCGGAAGAGTCTCTGCTGGTGGTTGATCCCCCAGAATCTCCAGAAGGGAAAACCCTTCAGTCCGATATCCTGGAAGGTGGTCACTACAGATGCCAGCCTTATAGGCTGGGGGGCAGTACTGGAGCAATGGTCTCTCCAGGGCAGATGGTCAAATGTAGTAAAAACCCTGCCCATCAATCTCTTAGAGATACGAGCAGCCCGGTATGCCCTAGTAGCCTGGACATCCAGACTCCAAGGGTCCCCTGTCAGAATTCAATCAGACAATGCCACAGCAGTGGCATATATCAATCATCAGGGAGGCACCAGGAGTCGTGCAGCCCAGAGGGAAGTAAGTCACATCCTGGAATGGGCAGAAAAGCATGTCCCATGTATATCAGCTGTCTTCATTCCAGGGGTGGAGAATTGGAAGGCGGACTTTCTGAGTCGCCAACAGTTATGCCCAGGGGAATGGTCCCTTCATCCCGAGGTCTTCCGAGCAATATGTCAGCGGTGGGGGAACACCGGATGTAGATCTGCTAGCATCCAGATTCAACGCAAAGGTGGACAGATTTGTCTCCCGGACAAGGGATCCCCTCGCTTGCGGCTCGGATGCTCTGGGGTTCCCTTGGGATCAGTTCAGACTGATATATGCATTCCCTCCGCTACAATTGTTGCCTCGACTCCTTCGCAGAGTCAGGTTGGAAAAGAAGCCGGTGATCCTGGTGGCTCCAGCGTGGCCCCGAAGGGCCTGGTACGCGGAGATCATCAAAATGTCTGTGGGGAGTCCTTGGACCCTTCCACGTCGTCCGGACCTGCTTTCGCAAGGACCGATATACCACCCTTCCTTACTAACTCTAAGTTTAACGGCCTGGCTATTGAATCCCACATCCTAAAGAAGAGAGGTCTCTCTAACTCTGTGGTATCAACTATAATCAATGCCAGGAAGCCTGTATCCAGGCAGATCTACTATAGAGTTTGGAAGGCGTACATCACTTGGTGCGAGGCCAGAAAATGGCATCCACGTAAGTACGTTATAGGCAGAATTCTGGACTTCCTACAGTGGGCTGTAGACAGGAAGTTTGCCTTAAGTACTATCAAGGGCCAGGTTTCAGCCTTATCAATACTATTTCAAAGGCCCCTGGCTATGCATTCACTTGTCAAATCCTTTATGCAAGGGGTGACTCGTATTATTCCACCGATTAAAGCTCCCATATGCCCATGGGATCTAAATTTGGTTCTGTCGGTTCTGCAGAAGCAGCCGTTTGAACCTTTGCGGCACATTTCCTTGGTTCTACTCACCAGAAAATTGATATTTTTAGTAGCCATATGCTCGGCTAGAAGAGTGTCGGAATTAGCCGCCATGTCCTGTAAGGAGCCATATCTGGTTATTCATAAGGACAGAGTAGTATTACGCCCTCACCCAGCCTTTCTTCCTAAGGTGGAATCGAGGTTTCACTTGAACCAGGATGTGGTTCTTCCTTCTTTTTTCCCCAAACCAAGCTCGGTAGAGGAAAAGTTATTGCATTCTTTGGATGTAGTAAGAGCAGTTAAAACTTATCTAAAAGCCACTGCTCAGATTCGTAGAACGGATTCTTTGTTTGTTCTGCCGGAAGGCCCCAGAAAGGGTCAGGCAGCATCAAAATCTACTTTAGCCAAGTGGATTCGACAGGTCATAATACAAGCCTATGGCTTGAGAAGTAGACCGCCTCCGTTCAAAGTTAGGGCGCACTCCACGAGAGCAGTTGGAACTTCATGGGCAGTGCATCACCAGGCCTCCCTGGCTCAAATTTGTAAGGCCGCAACATGGTCTTCAGTACACACGTTTACTAGGTTCTACCAGGTGGACGTTAGAAGTCAGGAGGATGTCGCCTTTGGGCGCAGTGTGTTGCAGGCCGCAAAAGATCCTCATACCTGATGGCGCCCAGCTTATGTATGGTGTATCCCCCCCCTCATTTGGCATTGCTTTGGGACGTCCCACATAGTAATGACTATGCCGCTCTGTGTCCCGTGATGTATGAACAAGAAAATAGGATTTTTAAAACAGCTTACCTGTAAAATCCTTTTCTTGGAGTACATCACGGGACACAGAGCTCCCACCCCTCTTTTGGGGACACGTATTGCTTTGCTACAAAACTGAGGTACTCCCGGATGGGGGGGCTTATATAGGGGAGGGTACTTCCTGTTTTGGAAGTTGCCAGTGCCAGCACCTGAAGGTAATTCTATATAACCCACATAGTAATGACTATGCCGCTCTGTGTCCCGTCATGTACTCCAAGAAAAGGATTTTACAGGTAAGCTGTTTTAAAAATCCTATTTTTTAAGTTTTGCAAATTTAGGAATGTCATAGAAATTCTTATTTGTTAGCCGTTTGGTCAAACTAGGTCGAATGCGTTTTTGTGGACTGTTTTTTGCATATTATAATTTATTTTTTTCCCCCCAGACATACTTATGGGACAATAACCAAGTAGTGGTTGAATGGTTGGAGAAGCACTTACAAGAGGAGGATGGTGCAAAATCTGCTATCCGTGAAAATATAAAGTACCTAAAGAGAGATTATGCCCTAAAACACATTCGAGGGTGAGTTTCTATAGTATCCAAAGTCTGATGCAGTAGTTATCCCCTGCAGAGAAATTATTCCTACCCCACCTACATGTGTCCCCATGCCTCTGCCCTATCCCTAACCATTAAGCCCATTTGAATCTTTATCCCATCAACTCATTACTTTTAGGATTTATGTCGACTGGCTTTGTTTACCTGTGATTGACTTGGTTTGGAATGTGCCTCAAACTCGGGTCAGCAAATGCTCACTGATTTTATTATAGCAGTTCAGAGGCCGCATATGACATGTTTTGCATTGCGCTATGTTTATTTGAACGCAGCATGTCCTATTAAGGTGCATTTAAACTGCAGGCAAAACAGGTCAAATGCTGTGTTTTTTGTCCAAAAACAGTTGCATGCATCTGAATAGAAAACACATTTTACTAGAACGCCCATCAAAATGAGGCCTTAAGTACATCGCTAGTCAAAGCTTTATTTTAATAATAGAACCGTTGTCTGCAGGACAAGCAGTGAAAAATATCTCTCTAGTGGAGACAGACGGCAAAAGAAAACCTAATGGGGTGTTTAAACCTTTCATACTTTTACATACCAAAAATACTTGGGTATAGATGCACTTTAACCTATTCCTTACCTGTTAACTACTGAAAATAATACCACAACCTACCTTGTAATGATGAACAGCCTAGGCTCAGCACCCTTCTCTGCATTACTGTATATGAGTGCATGACATCTACTAACCTTAACCCAGGCCTTAATATAAACCCCTAACACTATCCACAACTCAATCTTGTCCTGTCTAATACTGTCTAAGCCCTCAAAGACTTTATTCTTAAAGTGGTTGTAAACCCTGTACTACCACTTTTACCTACAGGTAAGCCTATAATAAGGCTCACCTATAGGTACCGTGGCCGGTACCGTGACATTATCGTAGCTTCAGCCAATCACAGCACCAGGAGCCTGCAAACCCGGAATTAACTCCGGGAGACATGTCGCCGGTCACAGTGGTGTACGGGTGGTGCTGCTACAGCTTCGATCTAAGGTAAGTATTTCATAATAAGCTAGTATGCGATGCATACTAGCTCATTATACCTTTTGTCTTGCAGGTTGCTTTTTAATTTTTTTTATTTGAGAGTTTACAACCACCTTAATGGTGCTGAAGAGGTACTGTACGTATTAAGTATTTTTATGTATTTACCAGCAAAAATATTTTGGCTCTAATAACTTCTGTTCTGAAATTTCCAAAGTAATCTTGCATTCTGGGAACTACTACAGACACTTTTAAATGGGAATATAACCATGAGTACACTAAACACTGGTAAGAAGTGGGGTGTCTGCTTGCTATGTCCGCATCTAACATATAATAAATGGCTGTTAAGGTATATCCAATTGGCAACCAAATTTTAGGTGTACATTCAACTCAAGAGTGTGCAAATGAACTGGGAAGGAAAAAAGAGCACTAATGAGTTTCTGCAAATTCCTTTGAGCTGAAGCAGGTTCTATTTATGTTCTAAAGCTGAAGTCCATAGAAAAAAATAGGCCCCCTTCCATCCTGTCCTCCTGAAGGCCCTAAAAATAAATATATATGCACATAATTTTTTTCCAAGGGTCTTGTAGCCAGTCCAATGATGTCACAGACCTTTACTCTTCTGTCAGGAATGGACATTTCTTACTGGTGCGCTAAACAACACTCAAATAATAAGCATTAGCACTGTTCAATGCAGGGGATACTCTTGCCTAGGCTGTCTGATAATGCCTCCTCATGAAGAGGAGTCTATTACAGCCTGGGCTCGGAGGAAGTGGCTTGAATGATGCTGGCTGCCATTCAAATTGGAAAACTGAGGACATCTAGTGGTGGGAAAAAAATTCTGTGGAGCTCAGCTCAAGAGTGGCCATGAGTATTTCAACAAAAGCTGCTTTTGTATTTTTTACTGTTACTAGGCTATTAATGTAATATTTTTGCTGCAGTTCAGCAGTATGTATTTAAATGGGCTTTTCACATGTCCTTCAAAGGAAACCTGTACTGAGATATGAAGTCTGCCATTTCCTATCTCCTTCTAACAATATTAGTTCCTTTTGCCTAGCTGTCTCAGTGCTTTTAAGAAAGTGATTTGGGAGCATAGAGTGAAGTCAATATCTTAATTTCTATTCCAAGTCAGTGATTAGTACTGAAGCCACTGTATTAGAATGACAATTTGGAAAATAATGTATTCTGGAGAGGACATTAAAGCGGTTGTAAACCCTAACATATACCCAGTGAGGTAACTGGCCTCAGGTGATGCACAGAGATGAAACATCCTCCTACATAAGTTGGACCTTGTCTATCTGCAGTCTTCTCTTCTCTACATCCATTTAAAGTCCAGAAAGCAGGGGGCAGGGAATTGAAATTACACACACAAGAACTCAGTAAGGGGAGCCCTGAGAGCTGATTGGAGGGAAAGAACACATGTACCTTCACACAGGAACCGAGCTGAGGCTGTCAATCACAGGCTGAATGCTGGAGCTCCCTCCTGTCACTTTTTTTGTCTCTTGGTGTCAGGAAAACTTGTAAGTGATTCATGCCGATTGCAGAGGAACAGGTCAGCAGACAGCAATTACACATAGTGCTCTGGATTGAGACGTACACACTATAGATAGATATTCATTGTTCATATTTCATGTCTGGGGAAATATATGGTGGAGAGCTGTGAGATTGCCATCATCCCGGTACAAGAAACAGAAGAGAACCCTCTAAAAAATTGGACTTTAACAGGCAGAACGGACAAAAGCCATGTAGGCAACCATATGTATAAAAGTATAAATTTTATTGTACACACAATAAAATAAAAAAAAAGACCAAGCATAGGCCGCAGATAGGTATTATCAAATAGCAGAACATGAATGAGGGGAGAACCTCTAAGGAGCAATTTAAAGGTGAGACATCCGTCACGTTTCGAGACTTTAAGTTCATGCTCCTCTTCAGGGATGATCACAGAATATATACATAGAGGTTCTATAATACAAACATAGTGGTAAATACATAATGCATAGAACCCACGAACTGGGCAACAGTAACATGCACATTGGTTTCAAACACTGACCATGTCCACAAAAGAAAAATAAGAAATGCACCATATAACACTTAAGCCCAAGAAATGTAAAAGCAAATAGTGAGATGCCGTCTGCATTTACCCAAATGTAAATTCAGCGAAAAAACCAGCACCCTAAGTCTGCGTGACCACTGGGGGTGGTAATAATAGGACCAAAAACCAAATGGACAAAGGATCCCAAGGAAAGCTGCATGAAAAAAATTTACATTTTATATATATATATATATATATATATATATATATATATATATATATATATATATAAAATGTATGAGGGTTAAAACCACTTTAATGACACCCTCCATACTTTAGGACAGGCTTACTTTAACCTGTTAAGGACCGCCCCACGCAGATAAACTGCGGCAGGGCGGCCCTCCTGTGCGAAATCATGTACCTGTACGTGCTTTCGTGCACCGGGTCTGGGGCATGCGCGCCCGCCCCCGATATGATTGGACACAGCCGGAGCCAATCGGCGGGTCCAGCGGACACCATGTCCGCCGGGACCCACCGATTGTCCTCAGGAGTGGCAGAAAGGCAATCTGCCTATGTAAACAAGGCAGGCTGCCGTTCTGTGAGAGGGGAAAACGGGGATTTTGTGTTTCTCTTTGGCAGAAACACAAATCTCAGTCTTCCTCTAGTTACTACATCCCCCACACAGTTAGAAAGCACTCCTTAGGAGCACACTTAACCCTTTGATCGCCCCTGATGTAAACCCCTTCCCTGCCAGTGTTATTTGTACAGTGACCGTGCATTTTTCTTTTTCGCACACCACGGGACACAGAGCCTTTAAACATTACATAGTGGGTTGTATAGTTCACCAGAGGTGATTGGACACTGGCACACCCAATGAAGACGAGTTCCCCTCTATATAACCCCTCCCATAAGGGAAGTACCTCAAGTTTTTTCACCAGTGTCTAAAGTGTTGGTCGCAAATAAGGATGTGCTTGGTCTACTAAAAATCCCTCCAGGGGTCAAAGAGCTATGCAATCGGATCCATCAAAGAAGCCTAATAAATACGCTAAAAATGGATGGTACCCGGGCCCCGCGGAAGACCGAGGTTGTTGCCTGTAATGTCTCTCTTTTGAGGACTGGGCTCTGGGATCCAGCACTTTCGCTATATAAAATGCGCAAAAGTTTCTGGCAGAGTTTATTACAAGGTCCAGGGAAGAGGCCTCCTTTAAGTAGGAACCCATATCCCTGAAGGTTGGCACAACATACCCGCCGTGATGGGTGAAGATTGGTACTGTCTGGTCTAAAGCAGCCCTGCGGTGGGGATAAGGTAAGTGGGAAAGATCCTAAGCAAAACATCTTAAGGACTTTCCCCTTTGAGTAGTGATGTCTTGCCTATATCCGCCACTAGAGGGAGTAAAGAGCTGATATTCACTCACCATGCTCCAAGAAAAGTTTAGTGTCAGCTGCTCCTCGGACAGCACACTTCTTCCGCTGCAAGCTCTGCCATGGCCAGCAAGGAGGAACCTCTCACAGTCAGGTATAGCTGCTTGTTGGGGGATCTTCCTCTCTCCCCTTACTCGTTTGTGTTGCCACCATTGTCCCCTAAGCGTGTGCGCTGGGGGTGCGCTTTTACAGTGCACGGCCGGAAGTAAGGGGGCGTGGTCACGCGAGCGCGCACGCCGCTCTACTGCGCAGGCGCAAAGCAGGAGTATTGAAAATGACCTCGTACGCCTGGAGCTCTCCATGAACGGAGACACAGCAGCTTTTGGGGCACGTAAGCTTTCTCTATGTGGTTGGATTCAGGCACTCCCGGACACCTACTCAGCATCAGGCTGTGTGATTAGTTGCATACTTTATGTAGATTGCTAAACTAGCACAGTAGTGTATGCATTGTTTGTACCTCTGCTTTTGGCTTAGGACTATGTCCTCCCATAGGAAGAATTCGGGGATAGCAAAGAGGGGCACTAAAGCATCGCCACCTGAATCGGGGGGCTCTAGCCATTTCTGCCTGGTGCCACCCTCTCCTGCGAGACCTGAAGCACCTGCACAGGATGTGCCATTACCTTTATCAGGAATAGCAGCCTCTCCTGTTGTACCAGCTCCTGCATATGTCACTGAGGACACTTTGGCAGCAGCTCTGAACAACTTGGAAGGGAGAATCGCTACTTTAATCGCAACGTCCTCACAGAAGGATAAAAAGAGGAGCAGGTCCCCTTCTGTTATTCTAGATCCCCCTTCAGAAAAATCAGATGATGATGAGGATGAGGAGCAGTCTGATGGATCAGGGGTATCAGAAGAACCCTTTTCTGCTTCCCAGGTTCTTAAATTGCAGGTGCAATGTTATGCTGAAGCGGTGCGTTCTACATTTAAGTTGCTCTCTTCTCGGTTAACTGAGTCACCTGTCTCTTCCCTGGGTTCATTAAAATCCCCACAGGCTGCATGTTCCTTTCCAGTTCATCCTCTATTGGAGAATCTTATTTACGCAGACTGGCAACATCCAGATAAGCGTTTTTCTCCTCCCAGGAAATTTGATGTTCTTTATCCTATGGAGGAAAAGTTTACCAAGAAATGGAGGCTGCCTACAGTAGATGCGGCCATTTCTTGTGTAAATAAAAACCTAACTTGTCCTGTAGACAATGCTCAGGTATTTAAAGATCCTTCTGAAAAGAAACTGGAATCTTTACCTAAATCTTCTTTTCTTATGGCTGGCGCTGTAACCCAACCTCCTGTGGCGGCGGTTGGTATGTGTCAGGTCCTAAAGGAAAAAGTGAAGCAAGGGCTTAAGGATCTTCCTCCAGATCAGGTCAAACTATGGGAGAACCTGCCTAAGGCCTTATGTTTTACAGTGGATGCCATTAGAGATTCTATTCAGCAGGCATCCCGCCTCACGCTCCAGCTGGTGCATATGCGCAGAATTCTTTGGTTAAAGCATTGGTCAGCTGAAGCTCCATGTAAAAAGCTTTTGGCCGGTTTCCCCTTCCTTGGGGAATGACTCTTTGGGGATGATCTGGATAAATACATCCAGAAGATTTCAAGTGGTAAAACTACTTTGTTACCAGATAAGAAGAAGAATAAGCGCCCTTGTTTTAAATAATCTCTCTCCCCGGTACCTCTGCCTCCAGGCAGTGGCGACGGCATTCTCAGCCAGCCACAAGAGCTAAGACCCAGAATCAAGCCCAGGGTCACAAAAAGCTGTGGGGACAAAAACTAACAAGCAAAACCCCAAAGCCCCCTTATGAAGGGGCGTCCCTGCTCGGCTGAGTGGGGGGGCGGCTTTGGCAGTTTTCAGCAGTTTGGCAGACAGAGATCCAGGACAAGTGGGTAGTTTTTATAGTATCCCTAGGGTACAAACTGGAATTCCGAGAAATCACACCTTATTGGTGCCTAAGCATCTCCAAAGATCCATTAAAGAGAAAACCCTTCTTCCAAGCATTGGATCACTTCCTGTTCCAAGGGGTAATCATGGAAATCCCCCTAAAAGAGCAAGGTTCAGGGTTTTATTCAAACCTCTTTGTGGTTCCAAAACCAAATGGAGACGTCAGACCCATTCTGGATCTAAAAGCTCTGAATCAGTTTCTGAACATTCGCCATTTCCGAATGGAGACTATTCGTGGTCTCCACCCTACAAGGCAGAGAATTCTTGGCGTCAATAGACATCAAAGACGCATATTTACATGTGCCTATCTATCCCACTCACCAAAAGTTCCTAAGGTTCTCTGTGGAACATCGCCAATTCCAGTTTGTGGCTCTGCCTTTTGGCTTGGCTACTGCACCCCGGGTATTTACAAAGGTTCTGGCCCCGCTTTTGGCAAATTTAAGGGCGCGGGGCATAGCGGTGATGGCTTATCTAGACGACCTTCTCCTGGTAGAACAGTCAGTAGCACGATTAAATCAGTGTGCTCAGTACGGTAAAATACCTAGAGTATTTAGGGTGGATCCTAAACCTACAGAAGTCTTCTCTACAGCCCCTAAGAAGGGTGAAGTATTTGGGCATGGTCTTAGACACGGCCCAAAGCAGAGTATTCCTTCCAGAGCCAAAAATCTAACCTCTAAAGGAATTGATCCACATGGTCAAGGCATAGAAGGAACCATCAATTCGCCTTTGCATGAAGTTATTGGGGAAAATGGTGGCCTCTTTCGAGGCCGTTGCTTATGCCCAGTTTCATTCGAGACTGCTTCGAAACAGTATCCTGGCTGCCTGGAACAGGAGAATCCAGGCTCTAGATTTATCAATGCGCCTGTCTTCAGAGGGTGCGCCAAAGCTTCAGTTGGTGGTTAAAGGCCAAGAATTTGCGAAGACAGAAATCTTTCCTCCCGGTCACCTGGAAGGTGGTGTCTACGGATGCCAGCCTTTTTGGCTGGGGGGCAAATCTGGAAGAGGCTTCGGCCCAGGGAACATGGTCCAAGTTCGAAAGAAGCCTGCTCATCAACCTATTGGAGATTCGGGCAGTATATCTAGCCCTCAGAACCTGGACACACAGGTTACAAGGCTACCCTGCTTGGATTCAGTCCGACAATGCTACTGTGGTGGTTTACATCAATCATCAAGGGGGCACCCGGAGTCGGGATGCTCAGAGAGAGGTGAACCAGATTTTAGTATGGACGGAAAGTCATATTCCGTGTCTTTCTGCAATCTTCATTCCAGGGGTAGAGAATTGGAAAGCAGATTACCTGAGCCGCCAGCAGCTGTTGCCAGGAGAGTGGTCTCTCCACCCCAACGTTTTTAGGCTATATGCCAGAAATGGGGGACCCCGGATGTAGACTTACTAGCTTCC
Organism: Rana muscosa; assembly: GCA_029206835.1. Taxonomy (NCBI): domain Eukaryota; kingdom Metazoa; phylum Chordata; class Amphibia; order Anura; family Ranidae; genus Rana; species Rana muscosa. Next base: position 847,367,000 of record CM055116.1, read on the forward strand.
AGGTCCAACAGGAAATTGGACAACTTTGTGTCGAGGATAAGAGCGCCTCTAGCCTACGGAACGGATGCACTAATGATTCCCTATGATCAATTTTCACTGATCTATGCATTCCCTCCGGTTCCGCTCTTACAGAGACTGCTTTGCAAAATCAAAAAAGAGGGAATACCAGTACTCCTGGTGGCTCAGAATTGGCCCAGAAGATCCTGGTACACTGAAATCATAAGGATGACGGTGGGGAAACCTTGGATTCTTCCACTTCACCAAGACCTGCTATCGCAGGGTCCAGTGTTCCATCCTTCCTTACAAAAGCTAAATTTGACGGTCTGGCTATTGAAACCTACATATTGAAGAAACGTGGGCTCTTGGGTCCAGTTCTCTCTACTCTCATTAATGCTAGAAAGCCGGCCTCCAGGCTCATCTATTATAGAATCTGGAAGGCATATGTTTCCTGGTGTGAATCCAGAGGGTGGAATCCTCAAAAGTATGTCATTAGTAGGCTTCTTGCCTTTTGTCAATTGGGGGTAGATATGAAACTAGCCCTGAGTACCATCAAGGGTCAAATCTCGGCTCTATCAATCTTCTTTCAGCGACCGCTGGCATCTCATTTCCTAGTCCGGGCATTCATTCAGGGGGTACTGCGGGTAAATCCGCCAGTCAAACCTCCCTTGTGTCCCTGGAATTTAAATCTAGTTTTGTCGGTCTTGCAAAAGCAGCCCTTTGAACCTATTCGCCATATTTCGTTGATTCTTTTGGGTAGGAAATTGGCCTTTTGGTTTCCATCTCCTCTGCTAGGAGAGTATATGAATTAGCTGCTCTTTCTTTTAAAGAGCCTTATTTAGTTTGTCATAAAGACAAGATTGTGTTCCTTCCCCATCCTAATTTCCTTCCTAAAGTGGTGTTAACGTTTCATTTAAATCAAGTTTTTGTTTTATCTTCCTTTTTTCCACAGCCACAGTCAGCAGGGGAAAAATTATTGCACTCTCTAGATCAGTGTTTCTCAACTCCAGTCCTCAAGGCGCCCCAACAGGTCATGTTTTCAGGATTTTCCTCAGATGAAACAGCTGTGGTAATTACTAAGGCAGTTAAACTGATCAAATAACCTGTGCAAAACAATGGAGAGCCTGAAAACATGACCTGTTGGGGCGCCTTGAGGACTGGAGTTGAGAAACACTGCTCTAGATGTAGTGAGAGCAAAAAAAGTTTATCTGCAAGCAACTACTCAGATACGTTAAACAGATGTTTTGTTTTTCTTTCTCGTACATCACGGGACACAGAGCGACATAGTCATTACTAATGGGTTATATAGATACCTTCAGGTGCTGGCACTGGCAACTTCCAAAACCGGAAGTACCCTCCCCTATATAAGCCCCTCCCATCCGGGAGCACCTCAGTTTTTTGCCAGTGTCTAAGGTGTTGGCCAAGAAGTAACATGTGTTTTTCACTGAGCTTGCGTACAGGTTCTTTTGGGCCTCAGTAAGCTATTCCGGATCCGACCAAAAAAGCTTCATAGCTAAACGGTCGGTACCCGGGCCTTGCAGAGAAGAGCAAGGTTTTGCCTGTAATGCCTCTCTTAGGAGGGCTGGACCCTGGGATCCAGAGCTCTGGTCATACCCACGACCAAGATGTTTTCTGTGCAGGGTGCTATACAGGTCCAGGGGAGTGGAATCCTTGGGAACCCGGTCCCTGAAGGTTTGATTACAATGCCTGCCGTGATAGGTGAAGTTTGGGCTTCTGTGGACCAAACAGAGTCCTGCGGCGAGGAAAAGGTAAGTGGGGACCCTCGGGAACTTGGTTCTATTGAGGGACCCCAAGCCTATTTTGTCTTTCTGCCTGTTACCTAAGGTATTCCCGCTAATATTCTGTGTATGCCTGTTACTACTGAGAAAATGTAAAAAAAATTAATAGTAGGCAAGGAAAAAAAAAATAATGTAAGACCGCGGTACCTGTGTTAGACACTAGAGGCCGCTATGGTTCTTTTTCTTGTAATGTGGATTTTTTTCTTCCAGAATCAAATCCAGGCAGTTGGTATGTTCTCTGCTGGGAAGCTGTCTCCTCTGCCCTGTTGCTGCGCTCATCCATCCCCGGGCCCTGCGGCAAAGGGACCCTGGCTCCCATCTAGCTCCTTATTGTTTTCAAAAAAGGCGCCGAAGGCGCACGTGCCCACGCGCGTGCGCGTGCACGCGCCTCTATATATAGAGGCGATCTGGAAAAAGGGGCGGAGCGGGTGGATGACGCTCAGGTGTGCGCCGCGGCGCTACTGCGCATGTGCGGGCGTCCAGCGTGTTTTAAAGCACATTATAGCTGGCCATTGAAGTGCACAGACAGAGCTAGCAACAGTATAAAGGCACAGAGGCGGTTGATGCAGGCATCCCCTAGAAAGGCACTTTAGTAGACACCAACTGTGATATAGCAGCAATTGTGCTAGACTATTCTCAGTAAAAGTGGTGTATTACGGCTGGAATACCTCAGCTTTAGGCTTAGGAATATGCCGTCCAGAAGCTCCGGAACTGAATCTTCCAGGAAGCGAAGGGGGTCTCATCGGGCTCTGAGGATCTTGGGCATGCTTCTGCTGCACCAGTCTCCCCTGAAAATTCAGAGGTTAGTGACCGTAGAGACCCCGCAGGAGTACCTGGTACTGTGGCTGTCCTCAGTTCACCTGCTCCTGTGTATGTAACAGAGGAGGTTTTTTCCTCAGCTCTGGGAGGATTAGAAGAGAGATTGTCAACATTGATCGCTGCCTCCCTGTCAGGGAAAGCACGCCCGATCTCCGTCTCCTCCTTCAGAGTGCCTGTTAGCAGAGCAACAGTCCCATACAGGGATCGACCTGCCTGAAGGGGATCAGGATAAGGTTGATTCTGTTATAGAGGAATCAACAGTGGGGGAACCTTTTCTCAGCATCTCAAGCTGAAAGATTATGGGTTCAGTCTCTGACTAACATGGTCCGATCAGCATTTAAAAATGCACCTTGCGGAACCATCAACCACTACTGTATCCTCGTTGGGGTCGCTAGAAGCCCCCAGACTGTCTGTTCTTTTCCACTTCACCCTTTACTGAAAGGGCTCATTTACCAGGATTGGGAACGTCCTGAGAAAATATTTATTCCCCCAAGAGATTTCCGGTGGTCTATCCCATGGAGGATAAGTTCATCAAAAAATGGAAGGTCCCTACAGTGGACACAGCCATCTCTTGTATGTATAAATCACTGACATGTCCAATGGATAATGTCCAAATGTTCAAGAACCCAATAGATAAAAGATTGGAGTCCTTATGAAAGTCTGCTTCTTTCTACAGCAAGCTTGGTGACACAACCAGCAGTGAGGTCTGCTAAGCAGTGAAGGATCAGTTGAAACAGGTCTTGAGGGACTTGACAGATCAGCAGGCCTTGCCCTAGCTGATCTACCTAGAGCCTTAGGCTTTGCGGTTGACGCCATAAAGGATTCAGTCCATCAGGCCTCCCGCCTTACGCTGTCTATAGTACATATGTGTAGGCTTCTATGGCTCAAAAACTGGTCTGCTGAAGCTCCCTGTAAAGAATGGCTGGTTAGCTTCCCATTTCATGGTGAACGCTTATTCAGGGAAAACCTGGACAAATATATCCAGAAAATTTCCAGCGGTAAAAATACGCTCTTGCCGGTTAAAAACAGAGTTAGAGGTCCCTCTTTAAGAGGCCTGCTTCTCCAGTCCCTGGGGCATCGGCTGTGTAACAGTTCCGACGGCCTCCTCGGTCAATTCCCGGGGGTAAAAAACAGGGACAATAGCAGGGTAATGAGAAACCCTGGGTCAGGGGAGGTACAAAACCTCCCCCAAAGTTAAATTCATTGAAGGGTTGCCCCCACTCAGTCGGGTGGGGGGAGGACTCCAGTTGTTCGCAAGAGACCTGGCGGGACACGATCAAGACAGATAGGTGCTCTCCGCAGTATGTTTGGGATACAGTTTGGAGTTAAAAGACTCTCCTCCTTCCCATTTTTGAGGTCAAACGTGCCAAGGGATCCCCGGAAGAGAGAGTCCCTCCTGTTGGCACTAGAACAACTATTGCTCCAAGGAGTAATTATGGAGGTTCCCCTGGAAGAATGAGGGTTCGGGTTTTACTCAAACCTCTTTACAGTCCCGAAGCAAACGCGGACGGGAGGCCCATATTAATTCTAAAAGGGCTATACAAATTCCTGTATATCAGGACTTTCCGATGGAGTCGATCCGATCGGTGGCCACTGCCCTACAAGGGGAGGATTGGTTAGCCGCGATCGACATCAAAGATGCTTATTTGCACATTCCCATCTTTCCAGTCCACCAAAAATTTCTACGCTTTGCAGTAGAAGGGCGCCATTTTCAGTTCAGAGCCTTACCCTTCGGTTTGGCCACAGCACCACGAGTGTTTACAAAAATTCTGGCCCTTTATTGGCCAATCTAAGAACACAAGGTGTAATGATGATGGCATATCTAGATGACTTGTTGCTGATAGACCACTCAGTGAAAAAACTAGACGTGGTCGTTCACAAGACAATCAAGTATCTGGAATCTCACGGTTGGATTATCAACCGAGACAAGTCAGCCCTAAAAACCAGTCAAAAGTCTGGAATACTTGGGGCTAAGGTTGGATTCAGGCCAGAGAAAAATATTCTTGCCTCGAGGAAAGGTGTTGTCTTTGAAAGATTTGATCCACTTAGTGGGTACAAAAAAGACAGCCGTCCATACGCCTGTGCATGAGGCTGCTGGGAAAAATGGTGGCATCATTCGAAGCAGTACCCTACGGTCAATTCCATTCAAGGAATTTGCAAGGGGCCATACTGTCAGCCTGGAACAAAAAAGTTCAGGCCCTAGACTTACAATGTCCTTGTCCCCTTCCGTTAGCAAGAGCCTCCGTTGGTGGTTGGTTCCCCAGAATCTGGAAAAAGGGAAATCCTTCAGTCCGATTTCTTGGAAGGTGGTCACTACAGATGCCAGCCTTATAGGCTGGGGAGCAGTACTGGAGCAATAGTCTCTCCAGGGCAGATGGTCGGATGCAGAAAAGGCCCTGCCCATCAATCTCTTAGAGATACGAGCAGCCCGGTATGCCCTAGTAGCATGGACATCCAAACTCCAAGGGTCCCCTGTCAGAATTCAATCAGACAATGCCACAGCAGTGGCATATATCAATCATCAGGGGGGCACCAGGAGTCGTGCAGCCCAGAGGGAAGTAAATTACATCCTGAAATGGGCAGAAAGATATGTCCCAGCCATATCTGCGGTATTCATTCCAGGAGTGGAGAATTGGAAGGCGGACTTTCTAAGTCGCCAGCAATTATGCCCAGAGGAAGGGTCCCTTCACCCCGAGGTTTTCTGGACAATATGTCAGCGGTGGGGAACATCGGATGTAGATCTTCTAGCATCCAGATTCAACGCAAAGGTGGACAGGTTTGTCTCTCGGACAAGGGATCCCCTAGCTTGCGGCTCGGATGCCCTAGTGTTCCCTTGGGATCAGTTCAAGCTGATATATGCATTCACACCGCCACAATGGTTACCTCGATTACTCCGCAGAATCAGGGTAGAAAAGAAACCAGTGATTCTGGTGGCTCCAGCGTGGCCCCGAAGAGCGTGGTACGCGGAGATTGTAAAATGTCAGTGGGGAGTCCTTGGACTCTCCCACGTCGTCCGGACCTGCTTTCGCAAGGACCGATATACCACCCTTCTTTACCAGCCCTAGGTTTGACGGCCTGGCTATTGAAGCCCACATTCTAAAAAAGAGAGGGCTCTCTAATTCTGTGGTATCTACCATGATCAATGCCAGGAAGCCGGTATCCAGGCAGATCTACTATAGAATCTAGAAGGCGTACATCGCCTGGTGTGAGGCCAAGAAATGGCATCCACGTAAATACGTAATAGGTAGGATTCTGGACTTCCTACAATGGGCTGTAGATAGGAAGCTTGCCTTGAGTACTATCAAGGGTCAGATTTCGGCCTTGTCAATATTTTTTCAAAGGCCCTTGGCTTCGCATTCACTAGTCAAAGCCTTTATACAAGGAGTGATGCGTATTAGTCCTCCGGTTAATATTCCCATATGTCCATGGGATCTAAACTTGGTTCTGTCGGTTCTACAGAAACAACCATTTGAACCATTACAGCATATTTCTTTGGTTCTTCTCACCAGGAAATTGATTTTTCTAGTAGCCATTTGTTCGGCTAAAAGAGTGTCAGAATTAGCAGCTATGTCCTGTAAGGAGCCATATCTGGTTATCCATAAGGATAGAGTAGTGTTACGCCCTCATCCAGCCTTTCTTCCTAAGGTGGTATCGAGGTTTCATTTGAACCAAGATGTGGTTCTTCCTTCTTTTTTCCCCAAACCTACTTCGGTAGAGGAAAAGTTATTGCATTCTTTGGATGTAGTAAGAGCAGTTAAAGCTTATCTAAAAGCCACTGCTCAGATTCGCAGAACGGATACTTTGTTTATTCTGCCGGAAGGCCCCAGAAGGGGTCAGGCAGCGTCAAAATCTACTTTAGCCAAGTGGATTTGACAGGTCATAATGCAAGCCTATGGCTTGAGAAGGAGACCGCCTCCGTTCAAAGTTAGAGCGCACTCCACGAGAGCAGTTGGAACTTCATGGGCAGTGCATCACCAGGCCTCCCTGGCTCAAATCTGTAAGGCCGCAACATGGTCTTCAGTACACACGTTTACTAGGTTCTACCAGGTGGACGTTAGAAGTCAGGAGGATGTCGCCATTGGGCGCAGTGTGTTGCAGGCCGCAAAAGATCCTCATGTCTGATAGCGTTCAGCTTATGTATGGTGTATCCCCCCCCTCGTTGGGCATTGCTTTAGGACATCCCATTAGTAATGACTATGTCGCTCTGTGTCCCGTGATGTACGAGAAAGAAAATAGGATTTTTATAACAGCTTACCTGTAAAATCCTTTTCTTGGAGTACATCACGGGACACAGTGCTCCCACCCCTCTTTAGGGACACTTATTGCTTTGCTACAAAACTGAGGTGCTCCCGGATGGGAGGGGCTTATATAGGGGAGGGTACTTCCGGTTTGGAAGTTGCCAGTGCCAGCACCTGAAGGTATCTATATAACCCATTAGTAATGACTATGTCGCTCTGTGTCCCGTGATGTACTCCAAGAAAAGTATTTTACAGGTAAGCTGTTATAAAAATCCTATTATTCTGCCAGAGGGTCCCAAAAAGGGCCAAGCGGCATCGAAATCAACTATTTCTAGGTGGATTCGACAAGTAATAATTCAAGCTTATGGTTTAACCACTTAACGACCGCTCACTGTATATATACGTCGGCAGAATGACACCGACAGGCACAATCACGTACAGTGTACGTGATTGCCTTTGTACAGTTGGGGGGTCCGATCGGACCCCCCTCCTATACAGTGAGCAGTCGTTATTCGTTGGGGAGCGATCCGACATGAGGGGGCGGCCATTCGATTCCGGCCACCCCCCACGCGATCGCTCCCGGCGAATGGAAATGCTCCCTCTGCTGTGTAATGTTTACACAGGCAGAGGAAGCAGGAGGAAGTGATGTCATCTTTCATGCGGCGCTCACATATACCGAGCGCCATACAAGAGAAGACACACAGGTCAGTACACTAACACTACACTGACACCAGGACACATAGGCACACAAATCGCCCCCCCAGATCAGCCCCCAGTCACAGTGTCACTGATTGCAGTGACCATTTATTTACTGATCACTGCAATCAGTGACATTTATGACTGTAAAAGTGTCACTAAAGTTAGTTTTAGGTCCAGTGTAGCCCCCTAACCCCCCCTAATAAAGGTTTAACCCCCTGATCACCCCCCAGATAACCCTTTCACCCCCTAGCACCGCCGTCACTAAGCGATCATTTTTCTGATCGCTGTCTTAGCGTCGGTGATGCAGATCGGTAGCCAGTAATTTTTTTTTTAGGTTCGCCGCAGGTTTTTATAGCGTCGGGTACCCCCATAAATTATCTAATAAAGGTTTAACCCCCTTGATCGCCCCCCAGGTAACCCTTTCACCCCCTATCACCACTGTCGCTAAGCGATCATTTTTCTGATCGCTATCTTAGCGTCGGTGATGCAGATCGGTAGCCAGTTATTTTTTTTATGTTCGCCGCAGGTTTTTATAGCGTCGGGTACCCCCATAAATTATCGAATAAAGGTTTAACCCCCTTAATCGCCCCCCAGGTAACCCTTTCACCCCCTATCACGACTGTCGCTAAGCGATCATTTTTCTGATTGCTGTCTTAGCGTCGGTGATGCAGATCGGTAGCCAGTAATTTTTTTTAGGTTCGCCGCAGGTTTTTATAGTGTCAGGTACCCCCATAAATTATCGAATAAAGGTTTAACCCCTTGATCGCCCCCCAGGTAACCCTTTCACCCCCTATCACCACTGTCGCTAAGCGATCATTTTTCTGATCGCTGTCTTAGTGTCGGTGATGCAGATCGGTAGCCAGTAATTTTTTTTAGGTTCGCCACAATTTTTTAAATCGTCAGGTACCCCCATATATTATCTAATAAAGGTTTTAACCCCCTAATTGCCCCCAGTTAACCCTTTCACCAGTGATCACCATATAAGTGTTATGGGTGACGCTGGTTAGTTAGTTTGCTTTTTATAGTGTCAGGGCACCCGCCGTATATATAACCCAATAAAGGTTTAACCCCCTGATCGCCCGGCGGGTGATATCAATTAGGTTTTAGCGTCAGAGAGGGTCTGCGTCACACCCCAGGCAGTGTCAGGTTAGTGCCAGTAACGCTAACACCCACGCGTGAAGCATACACCCCCCTTAGTGGTATAGTATCTGATCAGATCAATATCTGATCTGATCAGATCTATACTAGCGTCCCCAGCAGTTTAGGGTTCCCAAAAACGCAGTGTTAGCGGGATCAGCCCAGATACCTGCTAGCACCTGCGTTTTGCCCCTCCGTCCAGCCCAGGCCACCCAAGTGCAGTATCGATCGATCACTGTCACTTACAAAACACAACACACATAACTGCAGCGTTCGCAGAGACAGACCTGATCCCTGCGACTCCAGTGCTGTAGGAGGTGATTTCACCACCACAGTTAAAAAAAAAAAGCATATATGCCGAAGCATTGGGGCAGCAGGGGCGGAGGAGCGATTTTGCTCCTAATGCCGCGTACATACGGTCGAAATTCCGACGGAGGCTTGCCCGTGGAAAAGTCCGACCATGTGTGTGCGGCATAACTTTTTTGCGGGAGGATGCCCACATGCTTCGGCATATATAAATGGTGCATGTATGCCCATCATTAGAAGTGGGTGGATGAAGGGCGGTATTCTAATGGTGGGCATACCCACCGATCAATCTCTTTTTTTCGTTCAGCCAACTGGCTGCATGAAAAAAAAAGATTACAATACATGTCCAACAAGGACCAGCAACGTACTGGTATGTTGCTGGACTTTGAATGTTTATACCAGAATGATGCCTGCGGGTTTAGGTATCATCTTTTTAGCCAGCGGCCGGCTTTCATGTAAAAGCAATCCTAGTGGCTAATTAGCTTCTGGACTGCTTTTACAAGCAGTGGGAGGGAATGTCCCCCCCCCCCCGGATATAAAAAGCGCCATTGGGAAGGCATTTTATCACACCGATCTTGGTGTGGTGAGATGCTTTGAGGGCAGAGGAAAGATCTAGGGTCTAGAAGACCCCAGTTTTTTCAAAAAAGAGTACCTGTCACTACCTATTGCTATCATAGGGGATATTTACATTCCCTGAGATAACAATAAAAATGATTAAAAAAAATAAATATGGAAGGAACAATTTAAAAATAAAATAAAAAAGCAAAATTAATAAAAAAAAAAAAAAAAAAACACCCCTGTCCTGCCTTGCTCTTGCCCAATGGCGAACGCAAGCGTCGGTCTGGCGTCATATGTAAACAGCAATTGCACCATGCATGTGAGGTATCACCGCAAAGGTCAGATCGAGGGCAGTAATTTTAGCAGTAGACCTCCTCTGTAAATCTAACGGGGTAACCTGTAAAGGCTTTTAAAGGCTTTTAAAAATGTATTTAGTTTGTCGCCAATGCGTGTTTGTGCGAAATTTTAAAGCATGTCGTGTTTGATATCTATGTACTCGGCCTAAGATCATCTTTTTTATTTCATCAAACATTTGGGCAATATAGTGTGTTTTAGTGCATTAAAATTTAAAAAAGTGTATTTTTCCCCCAAAAAATGCGTTTGAAAAATCGCTGCGCAAATACTGTGTAGAAAAAAAAATGCAACACCCACCATTTTAATCTGTAGGGCCTTTGCTTTAAAAATATATATAATGTTTGGGGGTTCAACATAATTTTCTTGCAAAAAAAAAAAATGTTTTCATGTAAACAAAAAGTGTCAAAAAGGGCTTTGTCTTCAAGTGGTTAGAAGAGTGGATGTAAGCTTCCTAATGTTGTGTATAAAATGCCAGAACAGTTCAAAACCCCCCCAAATGACCCCATTTTGGAAAGTAGACACCCCAAGCTATATACTGAGAGGCATGTCGAGTCCATGGAATATTTTATATGTTGACACAAGTTGCGGAAAAAAGACAATTAATTTTTTTATTTTTTGCACAAAGTTGTCACTAAATGATATATTGCTCAAACATGCCATGGGCATATGTGGAATTACACCCCAAAATACATTCTGCTGCTTCTCCTGAGTACGGGGATACCACATGTGTGAGACTTTTTGGGAGCCTAGCCGCGTACGGGACCCCAAAAACCAAGCACCACCTTCAGGCTTTCTAAGGGTGTAAATTTTTTATTTCACTTCTCACTGCCTATCACAGTTTCGGAGGCCATGGAATGCCCAGATGGCACAAAACCCCCCCCAAATGACCCCATTTTGGAAAGTAGACACCCCAAGCTATTTGCTGAGAGGTATTGTGAGTATTTTGCAGATCTCGCTTTTTGTCACAAAGTTTTGAAAATTGAAAAATATATATATATATATATATATATATATATATATATATATATATATATATATATATATTTTTTTTCTTTCTTCATTTTCAGAAACAAATGAGAGCTGTAAAATACTCACCATGCCTCTCAGCAAATAGCTTGGGGTGTCTTCTTTCCAAAATGGGGTCATTTGGAGGGGTTTTGTGCTATTTTGCCATTTTATGGCCTTCGAAACTGTGATAGGTAGTGAGGAGTGAAATCAAAAATTTGTGCCTAGAAATCCTGAAGGCGGTGCTTGGTTTTCGGGGTCCCGTACGCGGCTAGGCTCCCAAAAAGTCCCACACGTGGTATCCCCGTACTCAGGAGAAGCAGCAAAATGTATTTTGGGGTGTAATTCCACATATAACCATGGCATGTGTGAGCAATATATCATTTAGTGACAACTTCTTGTAATTTTTTTTTTGTCATTATTCAATCACTTGGGACAAAAAAAAATATTCAATGGGCTCAACAGGCCTCTCAGCAATTTCCTTGGAGTGTCTACTTTCTAAAATGGGGTCATTTGGGGGGGGTTTTGTGCTATTTTGGCATTTTGTGGCCTTCAAAACTGTGATAGGTAGTGAGGAGTGAAATCAAAAATGTGCGCCCTTAGAAATCCTGAAGGCGGTGCTTGGTTTCCGGGGGCCTGTACGCGGCTAGGCTCCCAAAAAGTCCCACACATGTGGTATCCCTGTACTCAGGAGAAGCAGCAAAATGTATTTTGGGGTGCAATTCCACATATAAACATGGCATGTGTGAGCAATATATCATTTAGTGACAACTTTTTGTATTTTTTTTTTTTTTGTCATTATTCAATCACTTGAGACAAAAAAAAAAAAGATATTCAATGGGCTCAACATGCCTCTCAGCAATTTCCTTGGGATGTCTACTTTCCAAAATGGGGTCATTTGGGGGGGTTTTGTACTGCCCTGCCATTTTAGCACCTCAAGAAATGAGATAGGCAGTCATAAACTAAAAGCTGTGTAAATTCCAGAAAATGTACCCTAGTTTGTAGACGCTATAACTTTTGCGCAAACCACTAAATATACGCTTATTGACATTTTTTTTACTAAAGACATGTGGCTGAATACATTTTGGCCTAAATGTATGACTAAAATTGAGTTTATTCAATTTTTCTTATAACAAAAAGTAGAAAATATCATTTTTTTTTCAAAATTTTCGGTCTATTTCCGTTTATATCGCAAAAAATAAAAATCGCAGAGGCAATCAAATGCCATTAAAAGAAAGCTCTGTTTGTGGGAAGAAAAGGACGCAAATTTCGTTTGGGTACAACATTGCATGTCCGCACAATTTACAGTTAAAGCAGCGCAGTGCAAAATTCTGAAATCACCTCTGGTCCTTTAGCTACAAAATGGTCCGGCGCTTAAGTGGTTAAAGAACAAAATTCCTCCTTTTCCTGTTAAAACGCACTCGACCAGGGCAATAAGTGCTTCATGGGCAGTGCATCATCAGGCTTCTATGGCTCAGATATGTAAGGCTGCAACTTGGTCTTCCGTCCATACATTTACCAAATTCTATCAAATAGATGTAAGAGGACATGAGGATTCCGCCTTCGGGCGTAGTGTGCTGCAGGAAGCAGTATAGGGCTTCACGTCCGATGGCGGCTTGCTTGATCTGTGTCTCCCTCCCCTCATATTGAGCATTGCTCTGGGACGTCCCAGTATGTAATTATTAAAGGCTCTGTGTCCCGTGGTGTACAAAAAAGAAAATAGGATTTTTAATAACAGCTTACCTGTAAAATCCTTTTCTTGGAGTACACTACGGGACACAGAGGTCCCCCCCTTCTATGGGATCCTTACTGCTTTGCTACAAAACTGAGGTAGTTCCCTTATGGGAGGGTTTATATAGAGGGGAACTTCATTGGGTTTGCCAGTGTCCAATCCCCTCTGGTGAACTATACAACCCACTATGTAATGATTAAAGGCTCGTGGTGTCCCGTGGTGTACTCCAAGAAAAGGATTTTACAGGTAAGCTGTTATTAAAAATCCAATTTTTTTTTAGCACTGATCACTGTATTAGTGTCACTGGTCCCCAAAAATTGTCAGTTAGGTGTCCGATTTGTCCGCCACAATGTCGCAGTCCTGCTAAAAATCGGTGAAAAAAATAAATAACATAAAATTATGCCATAGTTTGTAGATGCTATAACTTTTGCGCAAACCAATCAATATGCCCTTATTGGGATTTTATATGTAGCAGAATACATATTGGCCTAAATTGATGAAGAAATTCGATTTTTAAAAAACATTTTAATGGGTATGTTTTATAGTATAAGTAGAGATAGTGCATCTGGTAAGCAGTATCGAGTGTGTGAGGTGTCACCGGGTTTACTTTAGAATTCCTACCTATCACCACGGTTGCGGGACTGCTTTTCTTCACCAAACTTTCATATCTGGGACTTTTTTTCTGTTAACATATTTATTTGAACTTCATTTATGTAGCGCTGCACTAACTGTACTTATATATTTTGTGTGTTTTTTGTATCTTGGCACAGTGCATAGCAGCTTTTTTAGGTTACACAATTTCTCTGGCGCAGATTTATATGGAACCTTTTTTATGTTTTATAGCATAAAGTAAAAAATATTGTGTTTTTGTTTTGTTTTTTTTTTGTTTTTTAAATTGTCAGTCTTTTTTTTGTTTATAGCGCAAAATTAAACAGAGGTGATCAAATACCACCAAAAGAAAACTCGTGCAATTGTCAGTTAAAGCAACGCAGTGCCGTATCGCAAAAAATGGCCTGGTCATGAAGGGGGATAAATCTTCTGGGGCTGAAGTGGTTAATAATCAAATGGATAAAATATAAATATATATGATTTAAAATATGGATATACAGCGGGTAATAGAAGTATTGAACGAGTCACCATTTTTCTAGGTAAATATATTCATGCTATTGACATGAAATTTTCTCCACATGTCGGTAACAACCCATGCAATCCATAAATACACAGAAACCAAAACAAATAAGTTCAGAAATTGAGTTATGTGTAATAAAATGGAATGACACAGGGAAAAACGTATTGAACACATGAAGAAAGGGAGGTGCAGAAAGGCATCGAAAGCCAAGACACCAGTTGATATATATATCAGTTCTGATATTCTGAATGTTCCAGTGAACACTGTTGAGGCTATAATTCGGAAGTGGAAAGAACATAATTTCACCATAAACCGACCAGGTGCTCCTCGCAGGAATTCTGACTGAGGAGTGAAAAGAGTTGTCTAAGAGCCAAGGACCACTTGGAGAGCTTCAGAAAGACCTGGATCTAGTAGGTGCAATTGTTTTAAAGAAAACAATAAGTATTGCACTCAATCGCCATTACTTGTATGCACGCTCACCACGCAAGACTCCATTGCTGAAGAAAAAGTATATTGAAGCTCATTTAAAGTTTGCTGCACAACATTTGTACAAGCCTGTGAAATACAGTCTGGTCAGATGAGACCAAAATTTTCACTCTTTGGATGCCATAATACACACCATGTTTGGAGGTCAAATGGCACTGCACATCACCCCAAAAACATCTCCATACCAAGAGTCAAGTTTGGAGCTGGGAACATCATGGTGTGGGGCTGTTTTTCAGCATACAGTACTGGCAAATTTTATATCATTGATGGAGAGATGAATGGAAAGACATTCTTGATAAAAATCTGCTGCCATCTACCACGATGATGAAGATGAAATGAGGGTGGACATTTCAGCAAGACAATGTTCCCAAACACAAAGCCAAGGAAACTCTCAATTGGTTTGAAAGAAAGAAAATAAAGCTGCTAGAATGGCCCAGCCAATCACCTGACTTGAATCCAATAAAAAATCTACGGAAAGAACTAAAGATCAGAGTTCATAGAAGAGGCTCACAGAACCTTCAAGATTTGAAGACTGTGTGGAAGAATGTGCCAAAATCACACCTGAGCAATGCATGGGACTAGTTTCTCCATACAGGAGGCGTCTTGAAGCTGTCATTACCAACAAAGGATTTTATACGAAGTATTAAATAAATTTCAGTTAGCATGTTTAATACTTTTTCCCTGTGTCATTCCATAGTATTAGACATAACTTTCATTTCTGAACTTGTTTATGGTTTCTTTGTATGTATGGATTGCATTTGTTACAGACGTGGTGAAGATTTCATGTCAATTGTACCTTTAGAAATATATTTACCTAGAAAAATTATGACGTGTTTAATACTTATTTTACCCACTGTATATATAAAATACCTACGTACCTTGTAAAGCCTGTTGTAGAATGTATTATTTTCGTTGCAATCTTCCACAAGTAAATTATTTATTAAAATGCAGGAAAAGTGATAAAACAAATTGGATGCTTCAAACAACATCCATTTTGTGCTTATTTAATTTTCTTTGGTTTTAATAATTCAGCCCCCACATTTGTAACATGATATCCGGTATTTTGCATAGTTATTGTGCCAGTATTACCACCTCAAAGTGATGCAGCCTAAATTACTTTCATGTTTAGCTCATCTCCAGTATTTTTCTTTGTTTGGCTAATTTTATCTTATTTTACAGCCTGGTACTAGCCAATCCTGACGTTACCATGGACTGCATTGTCCATATGACCCAGCAGATTACACCAGCACAGAGAGCACAACTAACAGGGCTTTTATCAACTATGGATAATAATCCTTCCAGCTGACAGAATCCGAGAGATATTTTGTTCCAATAAACACAGACTGCAGTAAGGACAGTCTTCAATCTGCCGTCCATAAGAACAAGTCATGCCACTAAGTGCCTTTCAAGAAAGCTGTTTGTACAAAGAAGCACTCAGTGACTCATCTGAACAAAGACTGATACCACTTGTTTTACTGAATCAGGCGAATATTTTGAATTATTTTTTTCAATAACTGTACCCATCACATGTGTTATTTTTTTTAAACTGTGCTGCTTAACTGATGAACGAATTGTCCATAACAGTTCATTGATTCTAGGACGCACTTTGAGCCCACCTGCATGGCTTTTTATTCAGCTCTGGGATCAGTTTAGCCATTTCTAAGAGGTTCTAATCTAACCTTTATTACACGCACAAATACAGTAATCTGATGGTGCTATTATAATCTATTTATGTAACATGCTAATGATTGAAGAACAGCGGAGATGTAAAATATGAGAGTGATAAGACAATAGCAGTATTTTGCCTGGCATTACACTTACTCAGGAAATTGTCACCTGTACACAACCCTTATTAAAATATCATTCTCCAATACAGTGAACTGTTGTATTTTTTTTTTTAAATAACAGATTCTTTTATTCAGATTGGACAGGTTATTATTAAGCTCTGACGGCGGGAAATTCATTAACCACCGCTCTCTCTCGCCCACTGTGTTTATGCTTCTGAACAAATAGAATAGGCAACTGGTGATTTATTGGGTCAATCCAGAAAACATTTTCACCCCTCCAAAAATCATTGCAGAGCTTTATCCAGTAGAAAAGACCATGTCTTAAACACTTGCCGAACACCCGCCGCAGTTGTACTGCAGTTGTACTGTGGCAAGGTGGCTCGGGTGCGCAAAACAACATACCTGTACATCGTTTTGTGCACTAGCCTGTGTGGGCGCGTGCTGATTGGCCAGCAGGGGAGTCAATCAGCGGGTCCGGCGAGCGCGATGTCCGCCGGCCACCCGCAATCGTTCCCCACAGACAGAATGGGGATCTACCTATGTAAACAAGGAAGACCTCCGTTCTGAGAGAGGAGGACACAGATCTTGTCTTCCTACTAAGCAGGAAGACGGATCTCTGTGTTGTCCCAGTCAGTCCATCCCCACGCAGTTAGTAAACACTCCCAGGGAACACACTTAACCCCTTGATCGCCCCTGGTGTAAACCCCTTCCCTGCCAGTGTCATTAGTACAATGTCAGTGCATATTTTTAGCACTGATCACTGTATCGGTGTCACTGGTTCCCAAAAAAGTGTCACTTAGTGTCAGACTTGTCTGCCGCAATGTACTAGTAAAAAATAAATTAATTAATAATCTCTCCCCTTATTTGTAGACGTTACAACTTTTGCGCAAACCAATCAATATACGCTTATTATTTGTTTGTTTTTTACCAAAAATATATAGCAGGATACATATTGGCCTAAATTGAGAAAGAAGTTACTGGGTAAAGAAAGATATAGATATAGATAGATATATATATATATATATATATATATATCTATGTGTGTGTGTATGTATATATATATATATATATAATGTGTGTGTGTGTGTGTAATATATATATATATTAGTAAAAAATATTGTTGTTTTTTTTTTCAAAATTGTCAGTCTTTTTGGACGTTTTATATTGTAGGCCTGTAATTCTTTGGACAGATTTAAGCAAGTTATTCCTAACAAGAGTCTAGTGGACATCCTGGGTATAATAAAGTTTGAAACTCAAAATCATAAATTATAATATAATTAACTATAAATAATTATAACAAATAATATAATATAAAATGTATTCAATAATGTAATCAAATCAAAAATGCTGAAATTTGCTCAGTTGCAGAATTGTTGCTGCCGTTGCTTTCAGTGTTTAATGGCGAATTTCCCCACGAATCACTATCGCTCAATTCTAGCTGGTCTAAAACAGCTCTTGACGTAAAGGTACACTTTTTGGTTGCCATGGACATTCTGAAGTTTCCAGGCAAAAAGAACAGTATATATAATATATAAAAACAGGTAAATATAAATAAATATAAAATTATATATAAATATAAAAACCAGGTTAGCGCTACCTGGTTTTTATATTTATATATAATTTTATATTTATTTATATTTACCTGTTTTTATATGTTTTGACTGGTTTTCCAAAAGCCTGTTTGTGTAAGGTAGCAGCTGCAGCCATTAGTGTTGGCAAGTTAATTAGATCTGGTCTATCATCCCATGAGCGCTTGTTTTTGTTTTTTGAGATTAGGCCTTTTTTCTCATTACAATTTTTTAGTAAGTAATATACAATATAAAACTGCATGCAGGGCACTGGACAAAGCATTAGAGACAAACGGGTGGTGAAATTATTTGATACAGTAGACTGTAATCTTACAGATTACATTACTGTATGTATTATGTTTTTTTCACTTTTTGAATTTGGCTCCGGGCTCCATCCCCGTGCGTTGCGACGCTTACAGGGAACAGAGCCCGGCACAGTGATAGATCAAGCGGAGGACACAGCCCTCACACACAGTGGGGAGACATCGCAGGATCCTGGGGACAAGGTAAGTAACTTTGCCTGGATCTTGCGATGCAATCCCGAGTGTGGCTCGGGGTTACCCCTTTTGGTAATGAAAATTCACCCCAAGCCACTCTCAGGAATACCGCCAGGGAGGTTAAGGTAACGCAGTGCTGTATCGCAAAAAATGGCCTGGTCAGCAAGGGAGTAAAACCTTCTGGTCCTTAAGTGGTTAAACATATTACTGTACCTATAGAAGACATTTCTCCATACAAAGATTCTGCTGATAGAAAATTTAGGACACTTTTAAAGGCTCTCTTTAATCTTGCAGGCCCAGCTCTGCAACCAGCTATTGCTGCAATTTATGTGTGCCAAACCGCAGCTAACTTGACTAGGCCAATGAACAACAGCATCTGTATTTCAGGTCCTTGATTTTATTTATTTTTATTTTATTTATTTTTTATATAAACTTTATTTTAATTTGAAATATAAAATGGAACTGTCAACAATACCTCAACAATGAGGGTTTGAAAGATAGCAGATTTAACCATAGAGGTAAGTACATCAACATGTCTGAGCATGGAAACAGGGGGGACATAGAGGAATTGGGTAGAGGGTTAGGGAAGGGAACGAAAACATACACGGTTAACGTTCCAGGGGGGGTTCCCCCCTGCTAATCTGAGAGTGAGCCTGACCCAAGCTGAAGGCCGGAAACATATACTCCAGGGCATTTCCCAGCCCAGCGGCTGCCGGGGACCCGACCAGTCCTACCCCCAGAGGAAGGGGGCAACAAAGCCTCCATCATACCTTCACCTAGGGGTAAAGCCACCCAGCCCCCCCCCAGCAGCCTCCCCAGGTGGGGGCCCCACCAAGGCACGAAGGTTATCGGTCAAGGTTCACTTAGTGCAACTATCAGTGCATAATAGGAACATTAACAAAAAAAACAGAAAAAAATTGTATAAAATATGGCAAACATGAGATTTGGTCCGGTAAGTCAGATCTGTTAGCCGAAAAAAAAAAACGGGAAAGGACGAAAAAAAGGACCTCAGTATCACGAAGGATTATGGCAAGTCAGATTCAGGCATGCACATTACCATTAACAGGCACTTTCAGCGAGAGCTCAGCTAACTCCAGCAGCGCAACTTCCAGGCTACATGGCACTGGGTCTGGGTCAGCAGTATATTTCAGCCAAAACGCCCAGATAGTAGTGAACCGTTCACTGACATCCTTGAACCTCGCTACCCACTCCTCCCCCTCTCTAATTGTATCCACCTTCTTGAACCGCTCCTCTACAGTAGGTGTGAAGGAATGCGTTGAGTATAATGATAACCTGAAAATGTCTACTTTCTATGCATCTTTTCTATACTATAAAGTCTATATTGTTTTTGTTTGTATACAACTGTTTTAAAAGTCCTTACTCAATATGGCCTCTAATAACACCCCCTCCCATCGACATGATTGTAGAAGAAATGGTGGATACCCCCTTCTCCCACGCATCCTGAAATATGCGGAAGACAGACCAGAGGACAATCAAACTTTGACCATCACGTTTTTGTACTCTCCTTGTATTTCAGCCAATCAGATGTGCTTTTTAGATTCAAATTAACATAATAGTGACGTATCATGCTGTGTGTGAAAAGAACTTGGTACTGGCTGTAATAAACATTAGATAAGAAAGTAGTTGAACTGAACACATGTGTCAGTGCCTCACTTTCAGCGTGCATGCATTTTATCTACACTTTACAATTCGAAAAAGCAATAGAATTCCATCTTAACCCTTTTGAGGTATACCACCTTTACAACGGGACCTGCGGGTGTTTCCAGTAGAGAGGTATAAGCATTTTGGTGGCATTCAGAAGGTGTGGTAACATGCTTTTCTTGTAATGGCTGAGAGGGAGGGCAGGGACGTGCAGGAGGAAGCAAACTGGGGAAAATGGGATATCGACCTCAAGGGCTTCCTTTATGTGGGTACGAACTTCCAGCCAGAACAGACTGATCGCCGGGCATTCCCACCATATGCGGAGGAGCGTGCCTTTCTGGCCGCAGCCGCGCCAGCAATGGTCTGTGACCGAGGGGTATATACTTGACAGGGCTGCAGGTACCCGATACCAGCGTGTCAAGGTCACGCTCCCATTCTTGGATAAAGGCCGGTTTGGTGACCGTGGAAGCTGAGCCCAGTTGCTGGTAGAGTTCAGAAATCAAATGAGGGGTAGGCTTCTGCTCCATGAACAGCCGTTCATATGGAGTGAGAGCGTGTAGCCCCCTGATAGAGCTACAATGGGTCGCAATCAAGTGGTGAAGCTGCTTGTGTCGCCACCAGTCCATTGGGAAGCGTCCATATCTATCCCTCAGGGTCTCTAGGGGGAGCAACTTACCCAGTTCCAGGAATTTTCCAAAGCTGTAGTTGCTGTCAGTGACCTAGGACCGAAAAAAGGCTACCTGTTCCCCAGGAGGGAACCACGGGAAGCCTCCCAGTGGTGTCAACGGGGTTCCAGAGGGAGCTAGGGCGTACAAGGCGTTAATGCGATCCCAGACTTGTAGGGCATGAGTAGTAAGTGGGGAAGCCGACCCTGAGAGCCCTCTGTGTTCCCGGGACAGCCAAGATGCATACGATAAGTTGCGACCTGCTAGGCTTTTCTCTAGGGAAACCCACATCTTGGAGCCGGTGTGATGGCGCCAATTTAAGATATGTTGGAGTGCTATGGCTCTATAATAGTAGCATATGTCCAGGAGGCCAAGACCCTCCGCCCCTTTAGATCTCTGAAGTAGGTGCATAGCCAACCTGGGTTTTTTATTGTGTCATATGAACCCAATCATGAGACTTTGAAGGTGGGTAATGAAGCTTTTGGGGAGAGGAATAGGTAATGGCTGCATCAGGGTGAGTACCCTAGGAAGAACGTTCAATTTAAGTATATTAACTTTGCCTAGCCATGTAAAGGTGGTCTTGGTCCAGTTTTGCTGGTCTCTGCGCACCGTGCCCAAAAGTGTAGGAAAGCTGGCAAAATATAGTGTTTCAAACCGGTCAGTAAGTTGGACCCCTAGATCTTTGATAGAGGATTTAGCCCTACTAAATGGGAAAGCTTGCCGTAGGTTAATAGCTAACGCCTCCGGTAAATTAATGGGCAAGACCTCAGATTTGGTATAGTTAATTTTGAAGTTGGATATGTGTCCAAAAAGTTGAAGTTCCCTCATAAGGTTTAGCAACGAGACAAGGGGGTTCGTGAGGTGGAAGAGGACATCATCAGCATAAGCTGAGAGTTTGTGTTCAGTGGACACTACCGTTATCCCTCTAATGTCGCCACTTGCCCGCTCAGGTCCTTAATTTAACTGAGCAATTGCCTTCTGTCTTGCTGTTTTGTGTGGATGCCCTAGAACAGGGGTCTCAAACTGGCGGCCCTCCAGCTGTTGTGAAACTACAAGTCCCATGAGGCATTGCAAGGCTGACAGTTCCAAGCATGACTCCCACAGGCAGAGGCATGATGGGACATGTCGTTTTGCAACAGCTGGAGGGCCACCGGTTTGAGACCCCTGCCCTAGAACAAGCTTGGACACAAATCTCCAGAATGGCCCTTCTTTCCATTAACGTGCAGAATCTTGTGGCTCGAAGCTTGGTCAGTTGAAGTTGCCTGTAAAAAATGCCTCACGTTTGCCCTTTGAACGAATATGTCTCTTGGGTGAGGCAGTTGATAAATTAATAAAATAATTCACAGGAGGAAAGGCCCTTCTTTCACAAAGGGAAGTTGAAAAATCTGCTTCAAGGGCCTCTACCTTCTCAAAATACACAGCACCTCAACACTCTACCCAGGCTTCTGCTTCTACCTGTAAGCCTAGATTTAGCCCTTGTGAGAGAGGTGGCTTACAAAACCCACCAAGTCCTTCCTCAAAGCCCTTTTTTTAATAAAGGGACATCCTCACTTCTAAGAGTAGGGGGGACGTCTGTTGCAGTTTGCCTGTCTCTTTTGCAGACGTTCAAGACCTGTGGGTTCAATCAGTTTATTTCAAAGGGGTACTAAATAGAATTCCAAACTTTACTACCTTATCGCTTTCTTCTTTCAAAACAGCCAAAATCTGCCCAAAGACAAACAGATTTACAGAATGCCCGGAACCATCTCTTATACCAGTGAGTAGTTGTTCCAGTACCTCTACAGGACAGATTCAATCTGTTCATGGTGCCAAAACCCAGTGGGGTATTTGTCCTATGCTGGACCTAAAATCCTGAAATATATACCATAATATTCCCCTGGAATCCACAAGGTCAGTTGTTGCCTCTCTGAGACAAAGGGAATACTTGGCATCCATAGACATTTAAGATGCCTTCCTGCATATTTCCATTTATCCATCTGTAGCAAGGGGTTACTATCAAAAGTATCCTGACCGACTGCATTGTGTTTCTAATTAAGAAGTCGGCTCCCCCTGGTGTTTGTTTTATGTTATGTTATTGACGTTTGTTGGTTCAGTTACATTATATGAACAAAGCATGGTGGGCATTGTAAGTCCTGCTGGGGAATCTTATATAAGGACAAGCAAGGCCTCAGCTCGCTCTCTCAGGATGCCATATTTCAACAGGCAGGAGGCCTGGTGTGAGTGTGCCTAGGCCGGAGAAGCCTGGGCCTAAAGTTGGAGAGCGGATCACCGGACGGAGGGCTCCTTGTGGACAGCCTTGCTGCTCGAGTCGGAGAGGGAGCATCCTGCGCACCACAGCATCTGCAGCCATCCATCCACCTGCACCTTGTGAGCAGCCGCGCGGTGAACCGATGACATCTTGCATGACGGAGATACCCGTGAGCGAGTGCTTCTTCGTGGTGAGAAGGCACTTGCCTACCCAAATAGTTAACTGAGTTGCAGGAGAGTGGTTCCTAACATCTAACTTGTAAATGCTGACAGTTGCCATGCTACAGTTAGGAAACCATTGCACCCGAGAGTTATACAGCGGTCTGAGAGACCTAGCGGTTCCTTTGCCACTACAGTACATTTACAGAGTGATTACCTTTTCCTCTTTACTCCTCGTTTGGAATACAAATAAGTGCACCAACTGAACTAGCAGAAGATAAGGAGAGCTTAAAGGAACAGTCATCACTTTGCCCTGTTCAAAGTTTGCCACAGAAGGGACACGCACCACTTTGAACCGTCCACTAGAGGGAGTCATATAGCCATATGAACTTTTAATGCTTCATATAATTGCTTGTATTGTATCTGTTAATTTGCTGTTTAGTGAGTGTGTGTGAGATCTGGTGGGAAGGTGTCCCAGTGCTGATATCATAGCATTGGGAGATTCCTCCACCATACACTTACTCACATCTGACCTCCAGGTTATGGTAATAGGGTCCTGTGATAAAGAAATATTGAGCCAGTTATGTTCCATTGACTTTTACAGGGATCTGTGTATGGTCAAGTCTATTTGTATAACCACTGCCTTACCTTTTTTTTCCAAGTAAACATTTTGCAACTGGTTAAGTTACATCTTGTGTGGGACTCTATTTCAGCTGCGAGTCAGGTGACCAGTGCCAAGGTAACGGTAAATAAATATATATTTAACAGTGTGGTTGTAGTGGCCCTTTTTCACCTTTTGGGTTCCACGTTCATATTTGTTGTCCAGTTGTGCCAAGGGGGGTTCTAGACAAATTTATGGGGTTGACAGGCAGAGTGCAGGACCAAAAACAACCAGCAGCTCCTACGGGGGTAGTGCTACATGTGGGGGCTCGTCCGTAAATTTCTGCGACTCTGCAATCAACCCCCCCCAGAGGGCATCCTAAAGGACACCAAGATGGACCCTGCTGCTGCTATCCAGTGGTGTGAAGAGAAAGGCACCTGCCCAGAATCGAGCGTGGTGATCGAACTTCAAGGAGAAGTCTGGACTGAGGACCAAATCAGCCAAGCTGTGAAGACACTATCCCCAGACAAGAAGGCGTGGGTGATTGCTGTCAAAACAGACCAAGGGTCTCCTCACACCTATGCATTAGTGGAATGCAAACAAGAAATCCCTGAGAACTTCAAGGGCGTCAGTGTGAAATTGGTCAATAAGACGGAATTTAGTGTAATCCATCTGAAGGCCCCAGCAGAAGGCCCTACCTCTTCCAGTCAAGCGGATCAAGTAAAGAGGAAATTCCTGCCCTGTCACCTCTGGCCACAATTGGCCCAGAACTCTTTGCAGCTCTTGGGGAATTTGTTGCAAAATGTCAGTAAGACCCTCCAACATACTCGGCAACGGGCTACAGGAAGCTTGGGGTTTTCTCTGGAAGACAACCAGTACCCTCAGCGGAGGACAGCTTTGAGGAGTGGCTGGACCAGGCCAAACAAGCCTTGGACGAATGGGACATCCCAGATGCTCACAAGAAACAGAGAATACAGAGAGCTTGAAGGGGCCTGCCTTAGAAGCCATCCGCAATTTGAATTTTTAGTTTAATTTCCTTTTATTTTTTTCACCCGACGGTTTGATTGTACCGGTTTGATGTACATCTGTACCAATATTGATCTTTCCTTAAGAATGTTTAGTTTCCTTTTATACCATGATTTTGTGGAGATGGTCTAGGTTAGGGAGACTTCTGGACCACCTCCCAGAATCCTTTGCCCTCTATGAATTTGCATATGGTCTCCATGACTACTAGGAAGTATTTAAGCTCTAATTTGTCACTTGGCCCCTACGCCCTTGATAAAGTCACGTGAGTAGTGACGCAACGCGTCGGGAGTAGGAGCTAAGTGACGTTTTACTTCCGGTCTACGGCCGTGAACCGGAAGTGTGTACTCTTTTGATGTTTTTTGGCGTTTTTATTTGCCTTAGGGTTTTATACTTGTTTTTAAGCTGTTTTACTTTTAAATAAACACAGTTTTTTGGGCTTCTTATACATACTTCACCATGGAGTCCCTCTTGTTTTATCTTTGAAACTGTGGAGCAAGGTTTACCCCAGGAAACAACGATTGGAAGTGGTGAGGAGTTTCTGCAGTGATTCCTGTCTATATACAAGTGCTGGAGTTCACCATCCGGAGCAGTGGAGATCTATTGAGGCTGTGTCTGACCCCTTGGGGTCCATCAGTAAGGTGAGAGGCTGGTGTCAACGGGGGAGGCTTGTGTATGCATATTGATTCCCTTCTGTGAAGAGTTGGACTCCCACACCTGTTCTCTTCCTCCTTTCCTGCTTTGTGGCTGCTGACATTTTCTAGAAGATTAGCACTTATATATATATATAATTTTTTTGGACTTTTTTTATACATGATTCATTATTCCTTTGGGACACATTAATATTTTGGATATTTGGATCATTTTGTATTTCTGCACATCATGCACGGATATTTGGATCATTTTGTATTTTTGCACATCATGCACGTTTATTAATAGCTATTATTGTATATTTAGCTCCTTTATTGGATTTGCTTATCTATATATTTTAGCACCTTTATAGCACATTTATTATTGTTCACGGACATTTAGCGCTGCTTCAATATCTTTTACTGTATTTGTTAGTGTTGGTTACACTATAGAAGCTGCTGTATGTCTCATATTAGATTTTTATTTTAGCACTTTGCACTTTATTAGTATTTTCGTTTTGCGATACCTATTGGTAGGCGCATAGGTACTCTTCTTTTATATCTCCGCTACAGGGACTTCTACGATAAGTACCTCAAGCACTTACCATTGCAGAAGTTAGAAGAGTTAGAGATATGGGGCATTGGAACCCAGAACTTCCCCTATGACGGCTATCTACCAGTCAATTTGACCTTCGACCCCTCAGTGGCTGGTAAGGGGGAGACCTTTGGCAGTGATCTGCCCCGGCCCACCAGGTGCTGATAAAAATTCCCTCATTATAGGGACCAATACTGACCTTGTCAGGAGGCTGTTAACACCTCTGGCTCAAGGACAGGACGTTTCAACGACAGGCATGCACCCCATGTTGAGACAGGCTTATTAGCGCCTAGTACAAGAACAGAAGGCCCCAGCTGAAGGAGTGGGAAAGATCTGGCTCTTGGACAAGAGACAGGGTGTTGCAGCCAAGTGAGGTGGCTTGTTTGAGAGTGTCCGTCAAGCTCAACTGGAAGCAACCAGGCCCCTTTATCGTCCTTGAAGGCAACAGACAGAAGGAAGACAAGGGAATAGATATAATTCCTGAAGTGGTCCCAATTTAGGCCCTGCAGCAGAATCATGGGAAGGTCTCCGTGATTGTTTGCAACACAACCACCTCACCTGTGAAGATGCTGGCTCGAATGTTGTTAGGCCAAGTGAGCACAGCCACCCTAGTCTCACCATCTGACTTGGGGGGAGAGAGAAGGATGAGATACCCGTGGAAGAGTTCTATCCGCAGAACACCACTCTCCCCCCGGAATGGAGAGAAAGAGCTAAAACTCAGCTCTTGAGATGGCAGGCCGCATTCTCCAAGAGTGAATTTGATGTGGGGTGTGCAAAGAGCGCCACACATCGGATCCGTCTGCAAGAGGACAAGCCGTTTAGAGCGAGAGTCCGATGGACTTTAGGGGACTTGGAGGACCTGCGTGAACAATTGGCAGAACTTAAGAGAGCAGGGATCATTAGAGAGTCCAGGAGTCCATACGCTTCTCCGATAGTGGTGGTGCGGAAGAAAAACAGGTAATTGAGGCTGGCATCGACTACAGAACGCTGAACAGGAGGACCATCCCAGACCAGTACACCCCCCCCCCCGCGGATAGAGGATGCTTTGCAGAGCCTGTCAGGGGCCAAGTGGTTCAGTGTACTTGACCTGAAGAGTGGGTATTACCAAATCCCCATGCACCCCGAGGATAAAGAGAAAACTGCCTTCATTATCCCGGTGGGGTTCTTTGAGTTTGATCGTATGCCCCAAGGTTTGTCCAGAGTCCCGGCCACCTTCCAAAGGCTGATGGAGAAGACAGTGGGTGATATGAACCTGATCGAGGTGTTGGTGTACCTGGATGACATCATAGTGTTTGGCAGGACTCTGGAAGAACATGAAGAACGTCTGGAGAAGGTCCTGAAGACACTCCATTACGAGGGTTTGAAGCTCTCCATAGAGAAGTGCCAATTTTACCAGCCTTCGGTCAACTACCTGGGCCACATAGTGTCTGCTGAAGGAGTGGCCACAGAACCTGAGAAGCTGGAAGCCCTCACCTCTTGGCCAAGACCCACTAATGTGACCGAGCTTAGGTCATTTCTGGGATTCTGCACCTATTACCGAAGATTCGTAGAGGGATTTGCAAAAATAGCTCGCCCACTCAATGAGCTACTGAAATGTGAAGGAGAGGATGATGTCCCAGATTCAGTTAAGCCTGTGAGACCAGCTGGAGGGCCCAGAAAACCCAGAGAGTCCATTCAGGACCAGTGGACTGCCCAATGTGACGAGGCCTTTAAACAACTGAAATGGAGCCTAACAACTGCCCCAGTCCTGGCCTATGCAGACACAACCAAGCCATATGAACTACAAGTTGATGCCAGTCGAGATGGGCTTGGCGGGGTGTTGTATCAGGAACATGACGGTCACATGCGACCTGTTGTGAGTCGGAGCTTGGCCCCCGCTGAAAGGAACTACCCCACACACAAACTTGAGTTCCTGACCTTGAAGTGGGCTGTGGTGGATAAATTGAGAGACTACCTCTATGGAGCAGAGTTCGTGATTAAGACTGACAACAATCCACTCACCTACATCCTCACCACTGCCAAGCTGGATGCCACAGGACACAGATGGTTGGCTGCCCTATCAGGGTTCACTTTCAGCCTGAAGTATTGACCGGGAGTTGGGAACAAGGATGCAGATGCCCTGTCAAGATGGCCCCATTGTTCCAGAGACTCCATAGAAGAGTGGACCCGGCTGACACCTGAAGGAGTGAGAGCCTTGTATCAGGGAGCTGAACATCAAGCTGGGGGAGGATCCAGGGCCAAAGACATTGAAGTTTCTGCTGCTGGTATCCCCAAGTATTATTGCAATGTAACCCAAGTCGGGGATGAAGGTCCTTCTCCAAAGGACCTGAGAAGGGACCAATTGGAAGATCCTCTGGGTAACTTAGCATTGAAGGCTTTGGAGAATCAATGTCCCGACATGCTTCTCACTGACTCCCCAAAGGAGGCCCGTCTACTGCACCGTGACTGGGATCGGTTGCAGCTGCATCAAGGGGTGGTCTACTGAAGGGGCCCCTCTGATGGTCTTGAAGAAAAGTGGCAGCTGTTTTTACCAAGAAAGCACAGGGAGACTGTATTAACTGCTCTTCATGACAATCATGGTCACCTAGGGCCTGAGAGGACATTCCACTTGGTGAGGGACCGATTCTACTGGCCCTGCATGCTGGCTGAAGTCTAGGGTTACTGACACTCCTGCATCAGATGTATCCAAAGGAAAACTTTGCCTCACCGAGCCGCCCCAATGGGCCATCTTCAGAGTCAGGGACCCATGGAGCTGGTGTGCATTGACTTTCTGTGCTTGGAGCCTGATCTGAGTGGACAGGGAAATATCCTAGTAGTGACTGACCATTTTACTAGATATGCCCAAGGATCAACAAGCATCAACAGTGGCCAAGATTTTAGTGGAAAAGTTCTTTGTGCACTATGGTCTGCCCCAACGTATCCATTCAGATCAGGGGAGAGATTTTGAGAGCAGCCTTATTAAAAGACTTTTAGACCTGTTGGGCATCAAGAAGTCCAGGACCACCCCATACCATCCTCAAGGAGACCCTCAACCAGAAAGGTTTAACCGAACTCTCCTGGATATGCTCGGAACTTTGAATTCAGAGAAGAAGCAGCATTGGAGCAAGCATGTAGCTGCCATTGTGCACGCTTATAACAATACTGCAAACAATGCCACAGGATACTCCCCTTATCGTCTAATGTTCGGACGAGAGGCCCGGTTACCAGTAGATCTGGCCTTTGGCACATCCTTGGACCATACCTCAGCCACCTCCAACAGAGGGTATGTAGATCGCCTGTGGAAAAGCCTGAAGACCGCCTATGATAAGGCCCAAGCTACCTCAGAGTCCGAGTGCAGGATCTACAACCAGGCGACAGGGTGTTGTTAAGGAATCTGGGTGTTCCTGGAAAGCACAAGTTAGCTGATTGTTGGAAGTCACAGCCTTATGTCGTTTGCAAGCAGCTGCCATGGCTCCCGGTGTACCAGATTAGGCTGGAGGGGAGCGTAGGCCCGCTGAAGACTTGGCATAGAAATCATCTACTGCCCCTATCAGAAGCAGTTTGTCTGTCACCACCGCCAGGCTTACAGACGACTCCCTCTACCTCTCAAAGGTCCCGACCGGTCACTAGGTCTCAGTCAGTGCCCCAAGTTGTGGATGATGATAGTGAGGATGAAGAGATGGAATTAGATTGGCTGTGGCAATCTCAGTTGCCAGGATCTACGACCCCCCCTTTGTCCCTAATTGAAGTGACAGACACTGGGATTCTTAGACCAGAGGCCCCTGAATTTGTGCCTCAAAGTTCACCTTCTGTCAATAGCAGACCCTGAAGAGGTGCAATCCCTTCCAGAGGGAGAAATTGAGACTGATATACAGGAGGAAGAAGAAGAAGCTGTAGAAGAAGCAGAGTCCAGTGTGCCTGAAACACCCGAGCCAAAAGAGCAGAGAGAGAGATGGGCTATTCACCCACCCAAGAGACTGACCTATGACCAGTTGGGTGAAAGCTCTGAAGAGGCTGTGTTTACTTCCAAAAGGACACTTGAGATGCCTGGTCCTTCCACCTCACATTTAGTGGAGGACAACCCCAACTCACCTCGTGGCACATCTGGCTGGGCCATTCCGGTTAAGGTGGCCTGTAGGCAGAACAACCTCCTTTCCCATGCCCAATGGTGGGAGGTTCCTCTGCCAGGGTTTTATGAAAATGCAAATTGCTTGATTTCTTGTGTACACTAACTGGTCTTTTCTCCTCTTGTATATGAACAAAGCATGTAACAGGTCATGAACTGCTACGGTCTTTGGGGACCAAAGATTTCAAGTGGGGAGAGTGTGTAGTGAGGGGTTACTATCAAATGTACCCTAACAGACTGCATTGTGTTTCTAATTAAGAAGTCGGCTCCCCCTGGTGTCCAGTTTATGTTATGCTATTGACATTTGTTGGTTCAGTTACATTATATGAACAAAGCATGGTGGGCATTGTAGTGCGAGAGGAAGTGACTCTATTGCCGTGGGTTGGATTGAGACTACAATACCCACAATGTCACTGTCCTACCAGAATGCAGTGCGCCATCGCAAGTCCTGCTGGGGAATCTTATATAAGGACAAGCAAGGCCTCATCTCTCTCTCTCTGGATGCCATCTTTCAACAGGCAGGAGGCCTGATGTGAGTGTGCCTAGGCCGGAGAAGTCTGGGCCTAAAGTTGGAGAGCGGATCACCGGACGGAGGGCTTCTTGTGGAGAGCCTTACTGCTCGAGCCGGAGAGGGACCGTCCTGCACGCCACAGCACCTGGAGCCATCCATCCACCTGCACCTTGTGAGCAGCCGCGCGGTGAATCGGTGACAAACCTGCCTGACGGAGATACCCGTGAGCGAGGGCTTCTTGGTGGTGAGAAGGCACCTGTCTACCCAAATAGTTAACTGAGTTGCAGGAGAGTGGTTCCTAACATCTAACTTGTACTTGCTGACACTTGCCATGCTACAGTTAGGAAACCATTGTACCCGAGAGTTATACAGCGGTCTCGGAGAGCTAGCAGTTCCTTTGCCACTACAGTACATTTACAGAGTGATTACCTTTTCCTCTTTACTCCTCGTTTGGAATACAAATAAGTGCACCAACAGAGCTAGCAGAAGATAAGGAGAGCTTAAAGGAACAGTCATCACTTTGCCCTGTTCAAAGTTTACCACAGAAGGGACACGCACCACTTTGAACCGTCCACTAGAGGGAGTCATACAGCCATATGAACTTTTAATGCTTGATATAATTGATTGTATTGTATCTGTTAATTTGCTATTTAGTGAGTGTGTGTGAGATCTGGTGGGGAGGTGTCCCAGTGCTGATATCATAGTATTGGGAGATTCCTCCACCAAACACTTACTCACATCTGACCTCAGGTTATGGTAATTGGGTCCTGTGATAAAGAAATATTGAACCAGTTATGTTCCATTGACCTTTACGGGGATCTGTGTATAGTCAAGTCTATTTGTATAACCACTGCCTTACCTTTTTTTTTCCAAGTAAACATTTTGCAACTGGTTTAGTTACATCTTGTGTGGGACTCTATCTATTGCAGCTGCAAGTCAGGTGACCAGTGCCAAGGTAACGGTAAATATATACATATATATACTGTATATATTACAGTGTGATTGTAGTGGCCCTTTTTCACCTTTTGGGTTCCACATTCATATTTGTTGTCCAGTTGTGCCAAGGGGGGTTTGAGCCAAATTTCTGGGGTTGACAGGCAGAGTGCAGGACCAAAAATAACCAGCAGCTCCTACGGGGGTAGTGCTACACATCTCATCAACACTTTCTGTGCTCTGAACTAGGGGACAATCCGTTCCAGTTTGTCACACTGCCATTTAGCCTAACCTCTGCTCTGAGTATACACAAATGAAGTCTAAGAACTAGGGGTAGGGGTATCCAGGTAACAGGTAATTTTAAGGCAATTCAGATAATTTAGCCTTTTGGTTGGGCGATCAACTTCCAAAAATATGTTCTCCAGGCTTCTCTTCACTTGGAATGCATGGGCCTAATTCTAGATACAAATCAAGCAAAACACTTCCCTCCAGAAACCAAACTGCTCTCTCTCTTAGAACCCACACTCAGGACTTGGGATGCAAGAAACACCCCTCTGTGAGATTCTCCATGAGAGTTCTGGGCTTCATAATGGCTTCCTTCAAGGCTGTCCCACTCCTCCAATTTCATTTGAGACCTCTCCAATACATCATCTTTCTGGCATGGAAAAAGCATTCTTTTTCTCTCCACCCAACCAGCCTCCCATCCAGCCAAGCTAGAAATTCCCTTGCTCTATGGATCGTCCACCCAGCCTCGTCATTGGGGAAGTCTTTTCAGAGATTTCGCTGTAAGGTTATAACAGATGCCAGTCTTTCAGGCTGGGGGAGGAGTGTTCAGTCCCTCACAGTTCAAGGGACATGGTCACCAGAGGAAGCTTCCCAAAAAACATCCTGGAACTTAGAGCAATAAGGATGGCTCTGCACCAGTGGACCTCCCTTCTTCAGGTGATCCCCAATCGGGGTGTAAACAGACAATGCCATGGCTTTGACCTACATCAATCTTTAAGGGGGTACTAGGAGTCATGCAGCCTTGAAGGAAGCAAACCAGATCATCTCATGGATGGAGAAACACTGTCCGGTGGTCTCTGCTGTCCACATCCCAGGAGTGGAAAATTGGAAGGGGAATTACCTCAGCCGTCACCACCTGGACCAAAGCAAATGGGCCCTTCACTCATTATTAACATATGTCAAACATGGGGGACTAGGGACTTGGATATCCTGTCCTCGAGTCTCAACAAAAAATGACCTCTGATTTGTGGCCAGGACCAAGGATCCTCTAGCCCTGCCATTGGATGCGCCTATAATTCCATGGACTCAGTTGAAGCAAATATATGCCTTTCCTCCCGTGCAGTGGCATAGCGTGGGGGGTGCAGGGGGGGCCGTGGCACCGGGCGCAACATTTAGGGGGGCGCCCACCAGTATGTGTCACAGTGGCTGCCTCCTTCTAAATGTACTTTACTGTGTCCCCGTGCTCTGCCGCCATGTTCAGTCTCAGGCGCCCTGTGATTGGGTGTATGGGGTCATGTGCGGCGGCAGGGCTGGCCTGTCCACGATCGCGGTAGATCCTGGAGTCCCGCCTTTGCCCAATCACAGGGTGCAGGAGACTGAACATGGGTGGAGGCGGGACTCCAGGATCTACCGCAATCGTGGACAGGCCAGTCCCGCCGCCGCACATGACCCCATACGCCTAATCACAGGGCGCCTGAGACTGAACATGCCGGTACATGGCGGGGATTATCGCCGAGCAGAGGCTGCAGAGTTAAGCAGGTGCTGAACATGGCGAGTCAGCCCAGAGCCGCTCTCTGCCTCTTTCTTCTGATCAGCGAGCTCCGAGCCGGATTACTCCAGCAAGGTATCGGGAGGAGGGCAGCCGCTGACACTCTTCCAGGCAGGCTGAGCCAATGCTGGGGAGGAAAGAGAGCACGGAGCCAGGATTAGAGCGCAGGCAGCAGGGGATGGAGGAGAGAGGAATGTGGGAGAGGGAAAGTCACAGCCTGGAGGAGAAGAGAGAGGAATGGAGAGGAGAGGGGGAGCAGCCTGGAGGAGAGATGGAGGTAAGAGAGGAAAGACACACTTCTATATACACATGAATGGGACAAGACAGGATGAAATCAGTGGAGCTGGGATTGTCACATCCATGGGGGGGACATGGAATCAGTGGGAGATGACATTAACAGGAGCTGGGACTGTCACATGAGATGAGGGGTCCATGGATGGGAGCTGAGAGGGGTCCATAAATAGGGGTACAACACACACAGGGACAGGAGAGAAACGTGGGTGGATGCATGGACACCTACTGTGTGTTCTATGAACAATGAGATCGGATCCGCAGGACTTCCACACACCAGCCCACTCCCCCCACCTGTCATACAGCTATGAAATCCTAGACATCACAATCCCAGTACACCTCCACTACCCCGCACAGCACACCTCCACTACCCCGCACAGCACACCTCCACTACCCCGCACAGCACACCTCCACTACCCCGCACATTACACCTTCACTACACCGCATAGCACAGCTTCACCACACCACACATCACACCTCCACTACACCGCGCATCACATCTTCACTACACCGCACAGAACACCTCCACTACAGGGGGGGGTCATTTGAAGACGCCACAAAAATCTCCACCCCCACCACCTACACCATATAGTCAGTGGCGGAGCCAATGGGGGTGTAAAAATTAGCTTTCGCCTAGGGTCAGTGTAGTGTAGTGGTCAGTATAGTATAGTGGTCAGTACAGTAGTCAGTATAGCATAGTGGTTAGTGTAGTGGTCAGTGTAGTGCAGTGGTTAGTGTAGTGGTCAGTGTGGGAATCGGGTAGGTCAGTGTAGTACAGTGGTCAGTATAGTGTAGTGTAGTGGTCAGTGTAGTGTAGTGGTCAGTATAGGAATCAGGTAGGTCAGTGTAGTGTAGTGGTCAGTGTAGCATAGTGGTCAGTTTAGGAATCAGGTAGGTTAGTGAAGTGGTCAGTGTAGGAATCAGGCTGGTCAATACTATTGTAGGAAGGGAAGGGACAGGACTCGGGAACTGCTAAAAGTCCGCAGGTTAGGGGGCGCAAATTAGTTGCCTTGCCCCGGATGCTGACAACCCAAGCTATGCCACTGCTCCCGTGCAAATGTTTCTTTGACTTGTTAGGTCACCTGCGGGACCAAGTGACTAGGAGCTCACAGTGGAGGTTGTGGATCCAACCGCTGACTGCTGAGGGTTGATGGTTCTGAGAAGCAGCAACACAGGGCCATAGCCACGGTCCTGGACAGGGAGCTAGAGCATAAGATTCCCCAGGGCACGGAGTTTAAGAGCCAGCAGGTTTTCACCAGGACCTCTGATGGTGAGGATGGACTTGGCCGCAGCTGACTCCAGGTCGTGGCCCCCAGGGTCTTCCAGCTCATGCTCACGGCTGGCTCTGGTGGATGGAGAGGAAGCAGCAGTCCAGGGCAACAAGGAATAGTCAGGAGAACAAGCCAAAGGTCAGGGCAACAAGCAGACAGGGATGGTTAGATGAATGAGCTGAAGGTTGGGGCAACAAGCAGGCAGGGATGGTCAGGAGAACAAGCCAAAGTCGGTACACGGGAATCAAACGTAGAGCACACGGCAAGAATCGCACAGGGAAGCCTTCACACAATTGTTGCTTGGGCAAGGCTGGCTTGCAGTGCGCGGGGTATAATAGTGTTTCCTGTTGGAGACTGGGATGGAGCCATGCTAAGAGAAGATTACTTAAACACACAGGTGTGAGAGCATGGTCCCAAAAGCTGATACACAGACCAGAGAGGTAAGCAGGCAGTCGGGGCATGAAACATTAGTGCAGATTCATGACAGTACCCCCCCTTACAAGGCCTATCCCTCCCTCGCTTGGGCCCCGGCTTGAAGGGGAACCTCAAATTAAACTCCTCAAAAGGAGGATGCAGGGATCCAAGACCTCTCCTGAGGACCAAAACCTTTCCAATGCAAGAGGTACTGAAGAATGCCTTTACAGAGCCTGGAATCAAGAATTTGACTTACCTCGTACTCCTGATTATCCTCAGAGACCAGGACCGAGGTAGGGAGAGGATGAGAGAACTTATTGAGGACTAAAAGCTTTAGAAGGGAAACATGAAAGGAGTTAGAGATCTTGAAGCTTTTAGGGATCTGAAGTTTAAAACAAACCGGATTTAACTTAGAAATTATAGTGTACGAGCCAATGAATCTTGAGGCAAATTTCAGAGAAGGAACCCGGAGCTTGATGTTCCTGGTGGGAAACCAGACTTTGTCTCCTGGCTGTAGAGAAGGCGGCTTACACCTGCGACGGTCGGCAAAACCTTTGAGTTTGTCGGCTGCTGCCCGAAGGGAATCGTGAATGTCACCCCAAATAGAATTGAATGGTTCTTGCACTGTAGCCAAAGCTGCAATGTCTGGAGAACAGGTCATAGGAAGAGGGAGCTGAGGGTATCTTCCATAAACTGTGAGAAAGGGTGTCTTCTGAGAACTGATTTTAACATGATTATTGTGAAAGAATCCTCATGATGAGCAGAGACTAAAGAATGGAGAAAGACCTCTAACTCCTGATTAACCCTCTCAGTCTGTCCATTGGATTGAGGGTGGTAAGAAGAGGAAAAATCCAAGATAATATTGAGCGATTTGCAAAAGGCTCTCCAATAGTGAGATGTGAATTGAACACCACTGTCAAAAACAATAGGGGAAGGAACCCTATGGAGGCGTAAAATTTCTCAAACAAAAATGGCTTAGGAGTTTCCTGGCATTCCGCTATTACCCTCTGTCATCCAGTTTTGTAAGGCCACCACCTGTTATTTTGTCTATACTTTTTCAAAGTTCCACCAGGTGGACCAATCTTCTGCAGATACAGCTTTCAGCTGTAAAATTCTAGCAGTGGCACCTTGAATTTGGGTATGTTGACCCTTATTATTGTGGACTTGTTTCTCACCTTCTCATTCCTTGTTTGGGAAAGGCCCAGAGTCTATGAATATCCAGCCTGTGTCATGTACTATACGATGAAGGTAAAATAAATTTTGACTTGCCTGTAATTTCCATATCCCAGAGTACAATACAGGATGCAGGATACTCTTGCTTCTATTTCTGGGTTGCTTGCTACAAAACTGAGAACATGCGGAGTGGGATAGGTTAATATTTACTTCTGCCAGTTTGCTGCCAAGTCATTTGCTTATATTCCTAAGCTATGACTGTCACCTCTAGTGGTAGCAAAGAAGGTAAGGGGTACCGTTCAGGCAAGTTTTTTTCTTTCAGGTGTATGGGAAGCAAACTATGGGCTCTTGGCATTTAGTCCCTCCGAATTGGAAGGCATCATGCACCGCTTAAATTGGGTATGTGCCACTCATGCCTTGGCATGCAAAGCCCTGTATGAATCATAACGGCACCTAAAAGGTTGTCACATTCATTAAACATGTGGGCAATACACTCTAAAGGAGTTGTTTCCACTCACCCTATGGGGAAATCAACCCTCTTCATACTCTTCCTAAGAGAAGATACAGATATACATGACTGTAAAAATACTGCTTTGTTCAAGCAACCAAAGATAAAGATGATGACACCTAACAGGTTGTCACATTCATTAAGCATATGTTCAATACTGTATACTCTAAAGGAGTGTTTCCACTCACCCTGTCTGTGAAGGGGTTTCCTATTCTGGCAATGAGCAGTCTCCAAGCCTTCCCAGGCAAACAATCCTCTTCAGACTCTTTCATAGAGAAGATACGGATGAATATGACTGTATGAATCCTGCTGTTTCAAACAGCCAGGGATAAAGATGATGACATCTAACATGCTGTCATATTCATTAAACACGTGGTCAATACACTCTAAATGAGTTGTTTCCACTCATCATGTGAAGAGACAGGATCCAGGAAATTGGCACATGCCAACTACCTAGCCTGAATACATTTTAGGCTGTCTATCCTGCTCTGCTGGGATGTGGTCCTTGTGTTCACACGCTGAATGTATCCTCTATCAGGGAGCCCCTCTGCTGGTCTCTGGGGTGGCATATGAGGTGTAAATCACTCTCAGTGGGGAAGCAGTGCAATATTATGGCTGATGTGGACACTTGACTTATTACTGAGATACTAACCTTCCTTATGGATGAGGCACTGCACTGCTGCTTAATAGTCATTAAACAAGCTCAATGTTTTTGCCTGCCTTCTGTTTCTGCAGAAAAACAAATGCCAACCCCCCAAAAAAATACCAGCGCCACCAGAGAAGGTAGGGGACAGTGCCCATCTGCTTCCCAGGCAAACAGCCCTCTTCTGGCTCTTCCAAAGAGGAAGCTTTGTTCAAGCAGTCAGTGATGACTAGTGATGAGCCGAACACCCCCGGGTTCGGTTCGCACCAGAACCCGCGAACGGACCGAAAGTTCGAACGAACATTAGAACCCTATTAAATACAATGGATGCGAACGTTCGAATTCTAAAGTGCTAATTATAACAACTATTATGCATGTTATTGTCATAAATAGGGTTTGGGAACCCGGGTTGTGCACCAGGGGACATGTATCAATGCAAAAAGAAGTTTTAAAAACGGTCGTTTTTCGGGAGCAGTCATTTTAATGATGCATAATGTGAAAAAAAAAAAGTCAAATATTCCTTTAAATATCGTACCTGGGGGGTGTCTAAAGTATGCCTGTGAAGTGCCACGTGTTTCCCGTGTTTAGAACTGTCCCTGCACAAAATGACACTTCTAAAGGAAAAAAAAGCCATTTAAAACTGCTTGCGGCTTTAATGTAATGTCTGGTCCCGGTAATATGGATGAAATTCTTTAAGAAAAATGGCATAGCTACCCCATGACCCCCCCCCTACCCCAGCCCATTACCAGCCCCTTTGGGTCTTGTATGGATATTAAGGGGAACCCCGCACATAAAATAAAAAAGGCCCTATATACTCTGAACAGCCGTATACAGGCGGTGCATACAAGACAGGGACTGTAGGTTTGTTCTTATGTAGAATCTGTTTGTAATTTTGAACAGGTACATTGTTGAAGTGTAGCTCCAGCCCAAAAATCTATTTTTAAACTTTTTGGGAAACATAGGTAAGGGTTATCACCCCTGTAACATTTGTTTTGCTGTCTGTGCCCCTGTTCAGAACATTTCACCTCACTTTCCGTCCCAATGACAACTGTTTTTGAAATGTGGTGTTTTTCTTGAAACAAGGATTGCTGATAAAGCATCAGTACAGATGAGACCCCTTTCTCCCATATTTATTCTTACAGGAGAGAATTTTCCTTTCTAGGGGTAGATTTCCTCTCACTTCCTGTTGTCTTCTTTCGTTTGCAAGTAGGAGTCGTTTGTAAGTTGGATGTTTGAAAGTAGGGACCTGCCGTATATACTCTGCAGAAATAGGCCCCTTAGTTGTTGGTGTTGGCACAACACTGTAAGCACTCAGTTACTCTTGGTTGGTGCTGGAACGCCCTGCTGTCAACTATTATATCAGGAATTTTAATTACATATAATTGTTGAACAGTGGTAGTAAAAATTGGGGCTTTGATGGTGGTGCTGGTGCCACAACACTGTAAGCCCTGACAGTTACTCTTGGTGGGTGCAGCAATGGGCCCTGCTGTGAATTATTAGATCAAGAATTGTAATTACATGCCCCTTTTGAACAGGGGCTGAAAAATTGGGCCTTTCGTGGTGGTGGTGGTGGTGGCGTTGCCACAAGACTGTAAGCCCTCAGAGTTACTCTTGGTGGGTGCAGCAATGGACCCTGCTGTGAATTATTAGATCAAGAATTGTAATTGCATGCCCCTGTTGAACAGGGGCTGAAAAATTGGGCCTTAGGCACTGGTGGCACAACACTACAACCCCTCACAGATACTGTACTTGGAGCACAGCAATGAGCCCTGTTGCAAAGTATTGCTTCAAAAATTGTAATGACACGCCCCTGTTAAACAGGGGCTGAAAAATTGTGCCTTAGGCACTGGTGCCACAACACTCCAACCCCTCACAGATACTGTACTTGGAGCACAGCAATGAGCCCTATGGCAAATTATTGCTAAAAAAATTGTAATTACACGCCCCTGTAAAACAGGGGCTGAAAAATTGGGCCTTAGCCACTGGTGGCGGCACCCATAAACAAAAATGATCTTCCAAGCTATCATCATCAATCGTATCATTGAGGACTCGGAGGAGGAGGATAGCCAGTCAACATAACAGCACAGGCACTCAGCATCAGCATCAGTCTTGAAGGGATGTGACATGTTAAAATCAATTAGTCTGTTATATCAGCATCAGGTGTGTGGTAGCTGGTGGTGATCCAAGACTGGTTCATCTTGATGAAAGTCAGTCGATCAACCGAGTCGGTGGACAGGCGCACCCTGTGATCCGTGACAAATCCTCCAGCAGCACTGAATGTGCATTCCGAAAGAACGCTGGATGCAGGACAGGCCAGTAGCTCAATTGCATACTGTGCAAGCTCTGGCCAGTGATCCATCCTCAAGACCCAGTAAGCCAGAGGATTTTCGGTGGGGAAGGTGTCCAAGTCTGACCTTGCCCCTAGATATTCCTGCACCATGTTTATCAGACGCTGGCGATGGTTGCTGGAACCGATCATACTTTGGGGCTGCGGACTAAAGAATTGTCTGAACGCATCGGTCAGACGGCCACCTTCCCCACCGCTCCTTCTTTGACTGGCCGAAGCCTCAGCAACTCGTTGTCCAGGACCAGGAGTTTGTAACCTCCCAGTCTCTGGGAACGCGTTGCACAGACCTTTCTGCAAGGCCTCCCGGAGTTGTCTCATCCTCTGCTCCCTCTGCGACGGTAACATAAGGTCCGCAACCTTACCCTTGTACCGTGGATCAAGGAGAGTGGCCAGCCAGTAATGGTCCCTCTCCTTGATCCGAAGAATACGAGGATCCTTCCGCAGACTTTGCAGGATCAGGGAGGCCATGCAGCGTAGGTTTGCTGAGGCATTCGCTCCGGAGTCCTCTGGGTCACTAAGGACGACATGATCCGCAGCCACCTCCTCCCAGCCACGTACAAGTCCACTGGTTTCTTGGGACTGTAAATCATCCCTAAAAGACTGCTGCTGATGATGCTGAGTGCCAGCCTCCACCTCCATGCTGACACAATCCTCCTCCTCCTCCTCCTCCTCTTCCTGTGCGATGGGTGGGACAGAAGGAACACTGTCTGGGTAAAGGGGGCCTTGAGAGGCAAGGAAGTCCTCCTCTTCCTGCCTCTGTTCTGCCTCAAGTGCCCTGTCCATTATTCCACGCAGCGTATGTTCCAACAGGTGGACAAGAGGTACAGTGTCACTGATGCATGCACTGTCACTGCTCACCATCCTCGTGGCCTCCTCAAATGGTGCCAGGACAGTGCATGCATCCCTGATCATGCCCCACTGGCGTGGAGAAAAAAAAACAAGCTCCCCTGACCCTGTCCTGGTGCCGTAGTCGCACAGGTACTCATTGATGGCCCTCTGCTGCGTGTGCAGCCGCTGCAGCATGGCCAACGTTGAGTTCCACCTGGTGGGCATGTCACATATAAGGCGGTTCTTGGGCAGGTTCAACTCCTTTTGCAGCTCAGCCAGGCGAGCACTGGCATTATAAGATCTGCGGAAATGCACACAGACTTTCCTGGCCTGCCTCAGGACATCCTGTAAGCCTGGGTACCTGCCCAAGAACCGCTGCACCACCAGGTTAAGGACGTGAGCCACACAGGGCACATGGGTCAGTTGTCCCTGTCGGAGGGCGGAGAGGAGGTTGGTGCCATTGTCGCAAACCACCATTCCTGGCTTAAGCTGGCGTGGCGTCAACCACCTCTCGGCCTGGCCCTGCAGAGCAGACAGGACCTCTGCCCCAGTGTGGCTTCTGTCCCCCAAACACACCAGCGCAAGCACGGCATGGCATCTTTTTGCCTGCGTACTTGCGTAGCTCCGTGAACGGCTACGGAGCACCGCTGGTTCATAGGACAAACCACAGGAAGAGGCCATGGAGGAAGAAGAAGAGGAGGGGGTGGAGGAGAGAGGTGTGTCACAACCAGTAGTAGCATTTTGGAGGCGTGGCGGTGGGACAACCTCCAACACTACTGCACCTTGTCCTGCATCCTTCCCAGCTGCCAAAAGAGTGACCCAATGGGCCGTGAAAGAAAGGTAACGTCCCTGTCCATGCCTGCTGGACCATGAGTCAGCGGTAATATGCACCTTACCGCTGACCGCCCTGTCCAGCGAGGCCAAGACATTGCCTTCCACATGCCGGTAGAGAGCCGGAATAGCCTTCCGTGAGAAAAAGTGGCGTTTGGGAACCTGCCACTGAGGAACCGCACATTGCACAAACTCACGGAAGGGGGCCGAGTCTACCAACTGAAAAGGCAGCAGTTGAAGCGCTAGCAATTTAGCCAAGCTAGCATTCAACCGCTGGGCATGTGGATGGCTGGGAGTGAACTTCTTTCGACGGTCCAGCAGCTGGGGCAGGGAAATTTGCCTGCTAGAATCGGACGTCGGTGTACTGCTAGCAGAGTGGCCGCAAGTACTTGGCTGTGACACACCTAATTCTACACCTTCATTCCTCTCAGTGCATGTTTCAGAGAGGACTGAAGTTATAGTGGGGTTGGAGATCCCAGCTGATGCGGTGCAAGGAGAGGTCCGCTTTGTTCTTTGGTGTGGGTCTTTGAGGTAGGCTTGCCAACGAGCTGCATGGCAGGTCAACATATGTCTGGTCAGGCATGTGGTACCCAAGCGGCTGATGTTTTGGCCACGCGATATACGCTTGAGACATATGTTGCAAACAGCAGCTGTGCGATCTGATGCACTAGCCTCAAAAAAGGCCCACACCAAAGAACTTTTTGAATGACGGGCAGAGGCAGCGCCCTGCACAGGCGGAGCTCTGCGGTGTGATTCCGTCGGTGTACTGCCCTTACGCTGGCCACCAAAGGGCATCCTGCCTCGTTGGAGATGTGCCTCCTCCTCATCCTCCTCCTCCTCCTCTCTCCTATTAGGCACCCACGTGGAGTCAGTGACCTCATCATCACCTCCCTCCTCATCACTGGAGGCAATCTGGCAGTATGCTGCAGCTGCTGGAACATGACTGCCAGATTGGTGTCCTTCTTGAGCATCCCCTCTGTCTGCTCTCACGCTACTGCCTTCCTCTAGCTGGGTTTCATCATCAGACCCTTCGAAACGCTGGGCATCCTCCTGGAGCATGTACCCAACACTGTGCTGAAACAGTTCGGGGGACTCCTCAGGAGGAGGACATGGTGGGTCTAGGGAAGGAGTGACTGATGATGAGTCTGACATTGATACCAGGGAAGAGGACGCTTTGGCAGCTGCTTTTCCAGTACCCTGAGCCTGGGTGAGAGAGGATGAGGAGGAGGAGGAGGGCTTGGTCATCCACTCTACCAAGTCTTCGGCATGATGTGGCTCAACATGTCCAGCTGCCGAAAAGAAGGACAAGCGTGTCCCATGGCCATGTGCTGATGACAATGCACCGCGTCCACGACCAGCATTGTTGCCCCCAGACACAGAGCCTGCTTGCCCTCTTTTATTGCCTCCTGACTGTCTGCCTCTCCTTGTTTGCCTTCCAGACATTCTAATAGATGGCCTGCAGGGAGATGGGAAAAAAGCAATAAGGGCTACCTTCAGGTGTCCTTCTCTGTCCCTTGAAACAAGGACTTTGACAGTGAAAGAAACTGACACACTCTCCCTACCTACAGTTTTCTGTCCCTAGAAAAAATGTTTTTTTAAGCACAATTTAGCACAAGGAGAATTACCTCACTGTCCTTCCAGGTCCCTGGAAACAAGGACTTTGACAGTGAAAGAAACTGACACACTCTCCCTACCTACAGTTTTCTGTCCCTAGAAAAAATGTTTTTTTAAGCACAATTTAGCACAAGGAGAATTGCCTCACTGTCCTTCCAGGTCCCTGGAAACAAGGACTTTGACAGTGAAAGAAACTGACACACTCTCCCTACCTACAGTTTTCTGTCCCTAGAAAAAATGTTTTTTTAAGCACAATTTAGCACAAGGAGAATTACCTCACTGTCCTTCCAGGTCCCTGGAAACAAGGACTTTGACAGTGAAAGAAACTGACACACTCTCCCTACCTACAGTTTTCTGTCCCTAGAAAAAATGTTTTTTTAAGCACAATTTAGCACAAGGAGAATTGCCTCACTGTCCTTCCAGGTCCCTGGAAACAAGGACTTTGACAGTGAAAGAAACTGACACACTCTCCCTACCTACAGTTTTCTGTCCCTAGAAAAAATGTTTTTTTTAAGCACAATATAGCACAAGGAGAATTCACTCACTGTCCTTCCAGGTCCCTGGAAACAAGGACTTTGACAGTGAAAGAAACTGACACACTCTCCCTACCTACAGTTTTCTGTCCCTAGAAAAAATGTTTTTTTTAAGCACAATTTAGCACAAGGAGAATTACCTCACTGTCCTTCCAGGTCCCTGGAAACAAGGACTTTGACAGTGAAAGAAACTGACACACTCTCCCTACCTACAGTTTTCTGTCCCTAGAAAAAATGTTTTTTTTAAGCACAATTTAGCACAAGGAGAATTACCTCACTGTCCTTCCAGGTCCCTGGAAACAAGGACTTTGACAGTGAAAGAAACTGACACACTCTCCCTACCTACAGTTTTCTGTCCCTAGAAAAAATGTTTTTTTTAAGCACAATTTAGCACAAGGAGAATTCCCTCACTGTCCTTCCAGGTCCCTGGAAACAAGGACTTTGACAGTGAAAGAAACTGACACACTCTCCCTACCTACAGTTTTCTGTCCCTAGAAAAAATGTTTTTTTTAAGCACAATTTAGCACAAGGAGAATTACCTCACTGTCCTTCCAGGTCCCTGGAAACAAGGACTTTGACAGTGAAAGAAACTGACACACTCTCCCTACCTACAGTTTTCTGTCCCTAGAAAAAATGTTTTTTTTAAGCACAATTTAGCACAAGGAGAATTACCTCACTGTCCTTCCAGGTCCCTGGAAACAAGGACTTTGACAGTGAAAGAAACTGACACACTCTCCCTACCTACAGTTTTCTGTCCCTAGAAAAAATGTTTTTTTTAAGCACAATTTAGCACAAGGAGAATTACCTCACTGTCCTTCCAGGTCCCTGGAAACAAGGACTTTGACAGTGAAAGAAACTGACACACTCTCCCTACCTACAGTTTTCTGTCCCTAGAAAAAATGTTTTTTTTAAGCACAATATAGCACAAGGAGAATTCACTCACTGTCCTTCCAGGTCCCTGGAAACAAGGACTTTGACAGTGAAAGAAACTGACACACTCTCCCTACCTACAGTTTTCTGTCCCTAGAAAAAATGTTTTTTTTAAGCACAATTTAGCACAAGGAGAATTACCTCACTGTCCTTCCAGGTCCCTGGAAACAAGGACTTTGACAGTGAAAGAAACTGACACACTCTCCCTACCTACAGTTTTCTGTCCCTAGAAAAAATGTTTTTTTTAAGCACAATTTAGCACAAGGAGAATTACCTCACTGTCCTTCCAGGTCCCTGGAAACAAGGACTTTGACAGTGAAAGAAACTGACACACTCTCCCTACCTACAGTTTTCTGTCCCTAGAAAAAATGTTTTTTTTAAGCACAATATAGCACAAGGAGAATTCACTCACTGTCCTTCCAGGTCCCTGGAAACAAGGACTTTGACAGTGAAAGAAACTGACACACTCTCCCTACCT
The DNA here is from genome assembly GCA_029206835.1 of Rana muscosa. NCBI lineage: Eukaryota > Metazoa > Chordata > Amphibia > Anura > Ranidae > Rana > Rana muscosa. Next base: position 847,411,876 of record CM055116.1, read on the forward strand.
ACAGTTTTCTGTCCCTAGAAAAAATGTTTTTTTTAAGCACAATTTAGCACAAGGAGAATTACCTCACTGTCCTTCCAGGTCCCTGGAAACAAGGACTTTGACAGTGAAAGAAACTGACACACTCTCCCTACCTACAGTTTTCTGTCCCTAGAAAAAATGTTTTTTTTAAGCACAATTTAGCACAAGGAGAATTACCTCACTGTCCTTCCAGGTCCCTGGAAACAAGGACTTTGACAGTGAAAGAAACTGACACACTCTCCCTACCTACAGTTTTCTGTCCCTAGAAAAAATGTTTTTTTTAAGCACAATATAGCACAAGCACAAAACACACTGACACTCTCCCTACCTATCCTTCTCTTTCCCTAAACTAAAGGAATCCAGGTTAAGCAAGAAAGAAATAAAAGTCACTGTCCCTGCCTATGCTGCTCTATCCCTGCTCCGGAACACACTACACTAGGCCGCCGTGCTGGCGGCCTTTTATAGTGTGGGGCGTGTACTAAACCCCCTCAGCAATAATTGGCCACAGGCATCCTGCCTGTGGCCAATCATTGCTCTCCTCGCTGCCGGCGCTGTGATTGGCCAAGCATGCGGGGTCACAGTGCATGCTTGGCCAATCACAGCGCCTGGATGACACTGCGATGGCGTAGTGCATTGTGGGCCGTTCGCGTCACTCGAATTTGGCGCGAACGGCCCAAATCGTTCGATCTTCGTCGAACGATCGAACAGCCGATGTTCGAGTCGAACGTATGTTCGACTCGAACACGAAGCTCATCCCTAGTGATGACAATGACGAGGACCAAAAGGTTGTCACAATTCATTAAGCACATAGTCAAGACACTCTAAAGAGTTGTTTCCACTCAACCTGTGCAGGGATTATCTATTCTGGCAACAGCCAGTTTTTCTTCCAGAACCAGTCAACTAGTCTCAGAGCCTTCCCAGGCTAATCAACCCCCTCAGACTATTCCAAAGAAGATGCAAGTAAGCATGACTGTATGGATCCTGCTTTGTTCAAGCAGTCAGTGATTATGATGATGTTGAACACAATTGTCAAAATTCAATAAGCATGTAGTCAAGACACTCCAAATGAGCTGTTTGAACTCACCTTGTGAAAGGGTCATCTATCCTGGCAAGGTCCAGTTTTCCTTCCAGAACCAGTAACTGGTCTCAGAGCTTTCTTAGGCTAGCCAAACTTCTTCAGACACTTTCAATAAAGAAGATGCAAATAAGGATAACCTATGCCCTTGTAAGGCTGGTGAGATGCCTTAAGATAGAAGGAAAGCAGTGGAAGTATTTCAAGAACCTCCAATGACAGATTTGCAATTTTCCTATGGTGACTGAATTAAAGCTTATGCTAGGAGAATGGAGCAAAAATCATGTTTTCATAGCAGGATGTCAAAGTTATGCCCTTGTGAAAAGGAAGATGTATAGCGTAGGGAGTCGCCCCTTTTGGTCGGTGTGTCCCTTATGGGATTGGCCAGATACATGATTTTACTATTAAGATGTGTCACTCACAATGGAGTCACTAGGGGGGGCAGAGGGGGCCCGACCCCCCTCCCAACATTATGCTGTGCCCCAACATTTGCCGCCCCCAATTAAAATGCCTCTTTTTTTTGTGCATTTTTTGCATTTTGCTCAGGCCGCCGCTGGAGTAACACAGTCTCTCCTGAGAGGGAGAGCGTCCCCAGTCAGCTCTTGTGGGGGATTCCTCCCCCCTCCCTCTGCTCGCTGACACTGCATAAGGCGATCGCTTACACAACCACAACAGTCCGATCTGCTCCTTCCCCTGCATCCTCATTGGCAGAGAGAAGAACAAGTTGCAGAAGGACTCCACGAGAACTGTGTGGGGGGGCGCCCAAGCTCATCTCAGTTACTGAAAAAACAGACTGATTTCTCCCATCCTTAGGACAGGAGAACCATCCTGTAAATTCCGAGAGTGGTGACTGCAAGCTGAGCCGAGTGTCAGTCTATGACACTCTTTCACAGCCCAGCAAGTCCAGCCACCCCCCCTCACTCTCCTCACATACGAGCAGGGAGGAATACAGCTCCTTCTCCTCCTCCTTCCAGTCCCGCCCACACTATCCCGGCATTCTGTATCTGAAGAGAGGGAATGTGTGGGCGGGAAATATGGAAATCAGCAGAATTCCTGCCTGTGTGTGAATGATGCCTGAGATTCTAGCCTGGACCGTGGGTAAGTGTGTGCACTGCAGACTGCAGTACACTGTTATCACTGAACTACATTATCTCCATCCCTTCTCTCCCCCATCTGTCTCCCTCCCCCTCTCCTGTTCTTTCAAGACATTCACAATTTACTTTCACTTTCATTTAGGCAGGTCATAGACGGTGCAAATTTCTTTCCTGCATCCACAGATTGCAGGAAAGAAACTTGCATGATTCCCCCATCAACACAGACAGTGGTGACAGGGGAATATCCCTCCTGCCCAGCAATTGTATTCTCCGAACAAACAGTGATTATCACTAGTGGCTATAGCAAACACTAGTGATAATCATAAGAGAATCTGCTCATTAACCACTTCCCGCCCGGTCAATAGACAATTGACGTCCGGGAAGTGGTTTTGTTATCCTGCCTGGACGTCTATTGACGTCCTGCAGCATAACAGCCACCGCGCGCCCAAGGGGGCGCGCATCGCGGCGATCAGTGGAGCGATGTGTCAGTCTGACACACCGCAACACCAATCTCGGTAAAGAGCCTCCGGCGGAGGCTCTTTACCACGTGATCAGCCGTGTCCAATCACGGCTGATCACGATGTATATAGGAAGAGCCTTTGATCGGCTCTTCCTCACTCGCGTCTGACAGACGCAAGTAGATCGCGATCGGCGGCTCTCCTGACGGGGGGATTCGCGCTGATTGTTCATCAGCGCAGCCCCCCCTCGGATGCCCGCACAGGACCACCAGGGAAGCTGCCAGGACCACCAGGGAAGCCCCTAACATGTGGATGGCCAGGTACATCCCCCATGGCCATCCACATGTTAAAAAACATGCCCAATATATGCCAATCAGTGCCCACAAATGGGCACTGACTGGCACCATAGTAGCACATAACACAGTAATGCCCAGCAATACCCCCCACCAAAGTAACCAGTGCCACTCATCAATGTCCCTCAGTGCCATTTATAAGTGCCCATCATGCCCATCAGTGCCCACCTATCAGTGACCATCAGTGCCCATCTGTGCCATCTATCAGTGCCATCCATAAGTACCCATCAGTGCCGCCTATGAGTGCCCATAAGTGCCCATCAGTGCCACATACCAGTGCCACCTATCAGTGCCCATCAGTGCCACCTATCCGTGCCCATCAGTGCCGCCTATCAGTGCCCATCATCAGTGCTTATCAGTGCCACCTCATTGGTGACACCTCATCGGTGCCGTCTTATCAGTGCCCGTCAGTGCAGCCATATCAGTGCCCATCATTGAAGAAGAAAACATATTTATTTACAAAAAAAATTAACAGAAACAAATAAAAACATTTTTTTTTTCCTAAATTTTCGGTCTTTTTTTATTCGTTGCGCAAAAAATTAAAATCACAGAGGTGATCAAATACCACCAAAAGAAAGCTCTATTTGTGGGAACAAAATGATAAAAAAATTGTTTGGGTACAGTGTAGCATGACCGCGCAATTGTCATTCAAATTGCGACAGCGCTGAAAGCTGAAAATTTGCTTGGGCAGGAAGGTGCGTATGTGCCTGGTATTGAAGTGGTTAATGGTTCAAATCTCAGCCAGTTCCTGCTGAACCAGCTAAGATTTAAACTGTCTATGGCTGATAGGGTTGCCACCTTTTCTTCAAGCCAAAACCAAACACTTTTGCGGCGCACAGCAATTTTTTTGTACTACACGCTATAGGATTGTAAAATACCTGGGACACCTTTTGGGGTCCGGAGGACTTAATTTCCGGGAAGCAAAGGCTACAGGATGGAGGAGGGCCTTGGGACCCTGTCTCTGGGAGAGAATAGCTCCGGTGGCAGTTTCTGAAGCATCCACCTCTAATATGAATGGCAAAGCTGGATCTGAATGCTTTAGGATTGGTGCAGTAGTGAATAAGTCTTTGAGTTTGATAAAGGCTTCTTGGGCTTCCTGAGACCACTGAAAACGGGTGTGCTGGTGGGTGAGCAAAGTGATGGGTGCAACAATAGAAGAAAAGCCAGAAATGAACCTCCTGTAGAAATTGGCAAATCCAATAAACCGCTGTACCCCCTTCTTATCGACTGGAGCCGGCCACTCCTGGATAGCTTTGACCTTTTGAGGGTCCATTGCGACCCCATGGGTGGAGATGATGAAGCCAAGAAATTGTACCACAGTCTTTTCAAACTCACACTTTTCCGCTTTGAGATACAATTTGTGTTTCCTGAGGATGGTAAGAACCGTCTTAACATGGACCCAGTGCAATTCGGTGGTAGCAGAGAAGATCCTTGAATTCAAAGTACTCCGTGGGGACGTGTTGGAAACTATCAGGCATTGGTGGCATAGTCAGACAGGTGGCCAGAACTGGAGAAAGGCAGTGCTGGAAGCAGAAAGGGGATGTGAAGAGGACCTCTCTTTTATTCCAGCGGATATTAGGTTCATGTGTCTGCAGCCAAGGGAGTCCCAAGATGATGGGGAACATGGGAGAAGGAATGATATCAAAACGTAGGACCTCTTGGTGACCAGAGTCTGTGGTGACCGGGATGGGGTTAGTCTCATGTGTAACAAGTCCAAAGTGCGGAAGGGAGCCATCAGCAAGGTGGACCTAAAGACTCTGTTTCTTGACCTGTAGTGGGATATGTAGTTTTTGAGCCAGTGATGAGTCCAGGAAGGAGCTGCAGGCTCCGGAGTCAATTATTGCTGGGAGGTGGGTTACCTCTTCCGCTAGCTGCAGAGAAACAGAAAGGGTGACGTAAGTCTGAGAAAAGTCAATGGTTTGATAGTTCATAATAACCTGTGAGCGTGACTTACTGGGTCTCACAGGGCAGGTGCAAAGGAAGTGTCCTGTTCCCCCACAGTACAAGCAAAGGTTGGCCTGTCGCCGTCGCTGTCTTTCCTCCGGAGTTAGTGGAGCACGGAAAGCCGATCCCTGGCTGCATGGGTTCGGCTTTAGGGATCGAGGAAACAGGAGGAACTGGAAAAGGCGCTTGCACAGGAGAAGGCCTGGGGGGTGCCCAGCCAAGCCAGGGGACCTGGAAGCGCTCTGAGCGTCTCTCACGCATGCACCGTTCCATCTTTGTAGCGGTTTGGATTAAGTCCTCCAACGTGGTTGGGGTCTTAACCCGGGCTAACTCATCCTTTAAACCTTCTGACAGACCCTGGCGGTATTGGTATTTTAGGCAGGTTCATTCCACCCAGTGTCAGCTGACCATTTGCGGAATTCTGCAGTGTAATCATTAATTGGCCTTCTGCCCTGGGAGAGAGTGTGCAGGATGGCTTCAGCTGTTGCGGTGCGTTGGGGGTCGTCATAGAGTTGTGCCATACTATCAAAAAATGTATCAACAGAGTTCAATAAAGGACTTCTCTGCTCCATTAAGCCATGGGCCCAAGCTTGCGGTTCTTCAGCGAGGAGGGATATAATAAATCCTACTTTTACAACTTCAGATGAAAAAGTCCTGGGCTGGAGGGCTAGGTACAGGGAGCAAGTGTTCTTAAAGGCCCGGAACTTTTTGAGTTTGCTGAAAATCGATCCGGCGTGGGGACCCTGGGTTCAGGAGCAGCCATAATCACAGCAGGGGAGGCCCAACTGGTCGGTGCCTGAGTTGCGGTTGTTGAGGCAGGTGACCTGGACAGCTGCTGGAGGCGGCCGTCTATCTGGACATAGCCCTCCTGTAATTTTTATACTGCGTCAGTGAGAGTTGTGACTTGCTGGCATTAGACATCAAGAGGTGAGCGCGCTCTGTCGGCCTCTGACATGGCTGTTTTGTACTGTCAGAAAAGGGTACTCACTGAGGCCGAGATGCAGAGAGTGGCTCACTTTTGCGACTAAGTGCACTCCACCCCCTGGAGATGGGACAGAGGGTGGATGGCACAAAGAGGCACCATCTACCTATAGGCTGAGCAGGACTTGCGAGAAGATCCCAGAAGACAGGTGCATGAACTGGTGGAGAACAGAACTCAGCTGGTATGGTGGTGCAAAAGTCCAGGACAGGCCGATGGTCAAACACCCAAAAGGAGGAAAGTCCAAAGGCAAGCAGAGGGTCAAGTACTGGTGATAATCTGGGTCACAGGCTGGAAGGTCGGGTTCAGGAGGCTGGCAGCAAAGTCCGGGTCACAAGCAGGGGGTCAAACACAGGAGATAGCAATAAAGTCCAATAAGCAAAGCTAAGTGTCAGGTAAGGAGAGATCAGATTAGTCCAAAGGCAATCCGGGTCACAGCAGTAAATCAGGCAGGCAGGAAACAGGAACTCAGAATCAAAGGAAGCTGAAGACAAAACAGCAACTTGCTTGGAGATTTTCTCAGCTTATATAGGCAGCCAGGATGTCATGTGACATGCTGAATCAGATTGAGGCTGTTTACTTCCTGACAGGCAGCCAGGATGTCATGTGACACGCTGAACAGATAGAAGCTGTTTATTTCCCTGACAGATATTCAATAGAAGGGGGACTGGGAGGGGGGAGGAGGGGCCTACAATAGGATGTCTATTAGGGATAGAATAGAAGGGGTTGTATTGTGTTGTCATGTTTTGTTAAATTGTGTGTTAGTGGAGTGGATCATCTCTGGAAAATTAGAAATTCCCTATTTCCTTTCCATTATTAAGGGTTTATGGATGTCTATGTTGCACAAGTTTGAGAGATGACACCTTTAAAGATAGTGACATATAATGTTAGAGGCTTAACCACTTAAGCCCCGGACCATTTGGTAGCTAGAGGACCAGAGGTGAATTCAGAATTTTGCACTGCGCTGCTTTAACTGTAAATTGTGCGGACATGCAATGTTGTACCCAAACGAAATTTGCGTCCTTTTCTTCCCACAAATAGAGCTTTCTTTTAATGGTATTTGATTGCCTCTGCGATTTTTATTTTTTGCGATATAAACGGAAAAAGACCGAAAATTTTGAAAAAAAATGATATTTTCTACTTTTTGTTATAAGAAAAATCGAATAAACTCAATTGTAGTCATACATTTAGGCCAAAATGTATTCAGCCACATGTTTTTAGTAAAAAAAATGTCAATAAGTGTATATTTATTGGTTTGCGCAAAAGTTATAGAGTTTACAAACTAGGGTACATTTTCTGAAATTTATACAGCTTTAAATTTATGACTGCCTATCTCATTTCTTGAGGTGCTAAAATGACAGGGCAGTACAAAACCCCCCCAAATGACCCCATTTTGGAAAGTAGACACCCCAAGGAAATTGCTGAGAGGCATGTTGAGCCCATTGAATTTTTTATTTTTTTGTCCCAAGTGATTGAATAATGACTAAAAAAAAAAAAAAAATTACAAAAAGTTGTCACTAAATGATATATTGCTCACACATGCCATGGTTATATGTGGAATTTCACCCCAAAATACATTTTGCTGCTTCTCCTGAGTACGGGGATACCACATGTGTGGGACTTTTTGGGAGCCTAGCCGCGTACGGGACCCCGGAAACCAAGCACCGCCTTCAGGATTTCTAAGGGCGCAAATTTTTGATTTCACTCCTCACTACCTATCACAGTTTCGAAGGCCATAAAATGCCAAAATAGCACAAAACCCCCCCAAATGACCCCATTTTGGAATATAGACACCCCAAGCTATTTGCTGAGAGGAATGGCGAGTATTTTACAGCTCTCATTTGTTTTTGAAAATGAAGAAAGAAAATATATATATATATATATTTTTTTTTTTTCAATTTTCAAAACTTTGTGACAAAAAGCGAGATCTGCAAAATACTCACAATACCTCTCAGCAAATAGCTTGGGGTGTCTACTTTCCAAAATGGGGTCATTTGGGGGGGTTTTGTGCTATCTGGGCATTCCATGGCCTCCGAAACTGTGATAGGCAGTGAGAAGTGAAATCAAAAATTTACACCCTTAGAAAGCCTGAAGGCGGTGCTTGGTTTTTGGGGTCCCGTACATGGCTAGGCTCCCAAAAAGTCTCACACATGTGGTATCCCCGTACTCAGGAGAAGCAACAGAATGTATTTTGGGGTGTAATTCCACATATGCCCATGGCATGTTTGAGCAATATATCATTTAGTGACAACTTTGTGCAAAAAAAAAAAAAAAAAATTGTCGTTTTTCCGCAACTTGTGTCAACATATAAAATATTCCATGGACTCGACATGCCTCTCAGTATATAGCTTGGGGTGTCTACTTTCCAAAATGGGGTCATTTGGGGGGGTTTTGAACTGTTCTGGCATTTTATACACAACATTAGGAAGCTTACATCCACTCTTCTAACCACTTGAAGACAAAGCCCTTTTTGACACTTTTTGTTTACATGAAAACATTTTTTTTTTTGCAAGAAAATTATGTTGAACCCCCAAACATTATATATATATTTTTAAAGCAAAGGCCCTACAGATTAAAATGGTGGGTGTTGCATTTTTTTTTTCTACACAGTATTTGCGCAGCGATTTTTCAAACGCATTTTTTGGGTTAAAAAATACACTTTTTTTAATTTTAATGCACTAAAACACACTATATTGCCCAAATGTTTGATGAAATAAAAACGATGATCTTAGGCCGAGTACATAGATACCAAACACGACATGCTTTAAAATTTCCCACAAACGCGCATTGGCGACAAACTACATACATTTTTAAAAGCCTTTAAAAGCCTTTACAGGTTACCCCAGTAGATTTACAGAGGAAGTCTACTACTAAAATGATTGCCCTCGATCTGACCTTCGCGGTGATACCTCACATGCATGGTGCAATTGCTGTTTACATATGACGCCAGACCGACGCTTGCGTTCGCCATTGGGCAAGAGCAGGGCAGGACAGGGGTGCTTTTTTTTTTTTTTTTTTTTTTTTATTATTAATTTTGCTTTTTTATTTTATTTTTAAATTGTTCCTTCCAAGTATTTTTTTTTTTATCATTTTTATTGTTATCTCAGGGAATGTAAATATCCCCTATGATAGCAATAGGTAGTGACAGGTACTCTTTTTTTGAAAAAACTGGGGTCTTCTAGACCCTAGATTTTTCCTCTGCCCTCAAAGCATCTGACCACACCAAGATCGGTGTGATAAAATGCTTTCCCAATTTCCCAATGGCGCTTTTTATATCCGGGGGGGGGGGGCATTCCCTCCCACTGCTTGTAAAAGCAGTCCAGAGGCTAATTAGCCGCTAGGATTGCTTTTACATGAAAGCCGGCCGCAGGCTGAAAAGAATGATACCAAGATGATACCTAAACCCGCAGGCATCATTCTGGTATAAACATTCAAAGTCCAGCAACATACCAGTACGTTGCTGGTCCTTGTTGGACATGTATTGTAATCTTTTTATTTCATGCAGCCAGTTGGCTGAACGAAAAAAGAGATTGATCGGTGGGTATGCCCACCATTAGAATACCGCCCTTCATCCACCCACTTCCAATGATGGGCATACACGCACCATTTATATATGCCGAAGCATGGGGGCATCCTCCCGCAAAAAAGTTATGCCGCATACACATGGTCGGACTTTTCCACGGGCAAGCCTCCGTCGGAATTTCGACCGTATGTACGCGGCATTAGGAGCAAAATCGCTCCTCCGCCCCTGCTGCCCCAATGCTTCGGCATATTTGCTTCTTTTTTTTTAACTGTGGTGGTGAAATCACCTCCTACAGCACTGGAGTCGCAGGGATCAGGCCTGTCTTTGCGAACGCTGCAGTTATGTGTGTTGTGTTTTGTAAGTGACAGTGATCGATCGATACTGCACTTGGGTGGCCTGGGCTGGACGGAGGGGCAAAACGCAGGTGCCAGCAGGTATCTGGGCTGATCCCGCTAACACTGCGTTTTTGGGAACCCTAAACTGCTGGGGACGCTAGTATAGATCTGATCAGATCAGATATTGATCTGTTCAGATACTATACCACTAAGGGGGGTGTATGCTTCATGCGTGGGTGTTAGCGTTACTGGCACTAACCTGACGCTGCCTGGGGTGTGACTCAGACCCTCTCTGACGCTAAAACCTAATTGATATCACCCGCCGGGCGATCAGGGGGTTAAACCTTTATTGGGTTATATACACGGCGGGTGCCCTGACACTATAAAAAGTAAACTAACTAACCAGCGTCACCCGTAACACTTATATGGTGATCACTGGTGAAAGGGTTAACTAGGGGCAATCAGGGGGTTAAAACCTTTATTAGATAATATATGGGGGTACCTGACGCTATAAAAACCTGCGGCGAACCTAAAAAAATTTACCAGCTACCGATCTGCATCACCGACACTAAGACAGCGTTTAGAAAAACGATTGCTTAGCGACAGTGGTGATGGGGGTGAAAGGGTTACCTGGGGGGGCGATCAAGGGGGTTAAACCTTTATTAGATAATATATTGGGGTACCTGACGCTATAAAAACCTGCGGCGAACCTAAAAAAAAATACTGGCTACGATCTGCATCACCGACACTAAGACAGCGTTTAGAAAAACAATTGCTTAGCGACAGTGGTGATAGGGGGTGAAAGGGTTACCTGGGGGGCGATCAAGGGGGTTAAACCTTTATTAGATAATATATTGGGGTACCTGACGCTATAAAAACCTGCGGCGAACCTAAAAAAAATTACCGGCTACCGATCTGCATCACAGACACTAAGACAGCGTTTAGAAAAACGATCGCTTAGTGACAGTGGTGATAGTAGGTGAAAGGGTTACCTGGGGGGCGATCAAGGGGGTTAAACCTTTATTAGATAATATATTGGGGTACCTGACGCTATAAAAACATGCGGCGAACCTAAAAAAAATTACTGGCTACGATCTGCATCACCGACACTAAGACAGCGTTTAGAAAAACAATTGCTTAGCGACAGTGGTGATAGGGGGTGAAAGGGTTACCTGGGGGGCGATCAAGGGGGTTAAACCTTTATTAGATAATATATTGGGGTACCTGACGCTATAAAAACCTGCGGCGAACCTAAAAAAAATTACCGGCTACCGATCTGCATCACAGACACTAAGACAGCGTTTAGAAAAACGATCGCTTAGTGATAGTGGTGATAGGGGTGAAAGGGTTACCTGGGGGGTGATCAAGGGGGTTAAACCTTTATTAGATAATATATTGGGGTACCTGACGCTATAAAAACCTGCGGCGAACCTAAAAAAAATTACTGGCTGCCGATCGGCATCACTGACGCTAAGACAGCGATCAGAAAAATGATCGCTAAGTGACAGTGGTGATAGGGGGTGAAAGGGTTATCTGGGGGGTGATCAGGGGGTTAAACCTTTATTAGGGGGGGTTAGGGGGCTACACTGGACCTAAGACTAAACTTTGGTGACACTTTTACAGTCACAAATGTCACTGATTGCAGTGATCACTAAATAAATGGTCACTGCAATCAGTGACACTGTGACTGGGGGCTGGGGGGGGATCTGGGGTGTCTGGGGGGGCCTGGGGGGGGCGATTTATGTCCCTATGTGTCCTGGTGTCAGTGTAGTGTTGTGTGCACTGACCTGATATCTTCTCTTGTACGGCGCTCGGTATATGTGAGCGCCGCACCAGAGATGACATCACTTCCTCCTGCTCCCTCTGTCTGACACAGACAGAGGGGGCATTTCTATTCGCCGGGAGCGATCGCGAGGGGGTGGCCAGAAACGAATGGCTGCCCCCTCATCCCGGAACGCTCCCGGACACTTGGCAATCACGTACACTCTACGTGATTGTGCCTGTCGGTGCCATTCTGCCGACGTATATATACAGTGAGCGGTCGTTAAGTGGTTAAATAGCCCTTGTAAAAGGCATCAAATATTGCAGGAATTAAAAAGGTGGTCATCAAATATAGTTTTTTTTACAAAAAAAACATTTTAAATGGTCATCCATGGTCGGATTGAACTCAAAACAATTCTCAGTTTGGTTTCATGGATATTCCCCTGATAAGAGATCCAAAGGAATAGCGATAGGCTTCGATAAAATTACACCATTTAATTTAAAAGCAATGGAAATTGATTCTGAAGGACGGTATCTATTTATTATAGGATCCCTGTTCAATACTGAATATACATTAGTTAATATATACTGCCCAAATATACATCCATCTCTCTTTCTGAGAAAGGTAATGAATACATTAGAACATTTTAAAGAAGGTAAAGTAATTATGGCTGGGGATTTTAATTTTGTGCTTGATCCAACCCTGGATTCCCAGCCCCTTTCCCTATGTTAAGAGGGTAAATATCTTAAGGTAATTAAACAAAAACTACATCAACAGCAGCTCATGCAAGCTTGGAGAATCCTGTACCCCAAGGGGAGGGACTTTACATATTACTCTCAGGTGCACCCCTCCTATTCCAGAATCGACTTTGTTTTTCTTGATCACCAGCTTCTAGAGGGACTAATAAATGCAGAGATGAAATCCATCACCCTCTCGGATCATGCCCCGGTTATAGTTAGTTTGGACCTAGAGAATATCCCAGATAGGCAAAGATCCTGGAGGTTGGATGAATCACTTCTGCATGATCAAGGCATAGTGGAGGATTTGGAAAGGGACATGAACTTATTTTTTAAAGAGAATAATGTAGAAAATATTGCACCAACTGTACTGTGGGAAACCCATAAAGTATTTATGAGAGGGAGATTGATAACAGAAGGAGTTAAAAGGAAAAAAATATGATCAGCACAAAAACAATCTCTCCTACAAGGAATCCAGGAACTAGAGCAGTTACACAAAAAATTTTTTTACGATAATAAAGTAAAAGTGGAATTAATAGGAAAACTGAGGCTCTGAGAGATCTGATGGACCAGGAGTCCAAACAAGCTTTTATTAGAACAGCCAAAAGGCAGTATGAGTTTGGTAACAGACCTGGGAGAGTACTGGCGGGGGTGATTAAACCTAGACGAAATTTTAATTATATTGTGAAAATTAAAGATAAAAATCTTTATGGAGTACTATTAATCATTATATAAAGTAAGACATTCTCAAAACCGTGAAGATAGACAAAACATCCTGAAGAAGAAGTCTGAAGAAGTGCACGATTTAGTGCACAAAATGCATCAACAAAGGCTGCACCGGACAAACCCTGCGCTCCACTAATGCATACTAGTTAAAGTGCATGGTATGCCTGCATTGACATCTTCCTCTGGCCCTGCCAGGATAAGTCTGCACTGTTTGGAGTAGACGAGCCACCATAGTGATACCCCTGATTACATGACCAGAAAAACCCTGGAACACAGCAGAGACACACTGGACTACGAGTGTACATCAATCTGACACTCTCCACGTCCTACAAGCATTGACAGCACGGACACACACAGGGAGAGATCACCTAAGAAAGCTTGGATTGGTTCATTTACCCTTGACGGACTGGTGAGAGACTTTGGGCCATATTATAAATTACACCATCTTCCTTTGTTCCTCTCCTATAATTGCAAAAAGTGAACTCTAAAGCCTCGTACACACGACCGAGTTTCTCGTCCAAAACCGACAAAAAAAGTGCTGAGAGAGCTTTATTGTCGAGAAAACCGTTCGTGTGTATGGTTTTACGACGAGAAAACTGCCGTGAATCTCGACGAGAAAAATAGAGAACCTGCTCTGTATTTTCTCGTCCGGATTCTAGATTTTCTCGTCGTGTTTCTCGTCGGCCTATTTTGCGACGAGAAAATGGTTCGTGTGTATGCTTTTACGACTCTTCAAAAAGCGCGCATGCTCAGAATCAAGTATGAGACGGGAGCTTATCTTCTGGTAAAACTAGCGTTCGTAATGGAGATAGCACATTCGTCACGCTGTAACGGACTGAAGAGCACAAAGACTGAAAAGCGTGAATCGTCTCTTCCCAAACTTTTACTTCACACGCGGTAACACGAGATCAGCAAAAGCAGCCCAAGGGGTGGCGCCAGGGAAATCGATCTTCCCCTTTATACTGCCGTCGTACGTGCTGGACGTGACCGCGCAGAACAACAACGAGATTTGGAATTGTCAGTGTGTACGCATGGAAAGCTTGACGAGAAACTCGTCAAGGTTAACAAGAATCTCGTTGAGAAAAACGACGTGTTTTTAACGACGAGAAACTCGGTCGTGTGTACGAGGCTTGAGTGTTTCAATCCACAAGTGCATCATACCATGCTAATCAAGTCTCATGATGGTGCAGCTTTGAAATCAAGCTAACTATTGTGTACCAACAGGATACTCAGTTTCTTTTCTGGTCAACCATTGACTCTACTGTATATCAGAATATAGGTCTAATATATGAACAGCACATAGACCTGAATGTGTTCCTTTCACCACGGGCTCAATTTAAATCTTATTCTTACCAGGAACTTTTTCAATAAATAAATATTAGCAGCAAAACTAAGCATGTTTTATAAGAGATATATGTCTGCAGATAAATGATGATTAGCTTCCTGGCCAGATTTTTCCATTTATAGAAGCCCCTCTCAGATCCATCGGTTTGGGTATGCATGGATGTGTATGCGTGAGGTTTTTGGTACCGGTGTAATATATGTGAACACGTTGTCAATATTGCATATGTGTATTTTATATTAGGGGTGATTTGGGGAAATATTCTACCAATGATGTTACTGCTTACATCGCTGGACTGTTTTAACTCACTATTTTGATACTACAATAAAGCTATATCCTATTTTTCCAAAAAGGTATACAGTTTCTGACCCTCCTTATTGCTTTCTATGGGCATTCCTTTGCTCCACCCATTCCCCCCCCTTCCCCTTTCTTTTGCATAGTTACTATTAAGCCTTGGAGGTATCCCATCCATAGGAAGAATCGGTCACCATTTTTTCCTACAAGTGTTTGAGTAAATTCAACACTTAGTCAATTGGATTCATGTTTTGATTTTATTTTTTTATGATAGATTTTGCCCTTTGGGTATTTCATACATTAATACACCATGACTCTGACCTTATGCTTTGGCTGCGCATCAGAAACACACAATATTGAAGTTTGTTTGTGTCCTTTCTGTTTGGTTCTATTGCCTTATGTGGCTGCACTTCAGAACTACACAACAGTGAAGGTTGTTTGTGTTGTTTCTGTTTCATATTGTTTTTACTTGCTGCACTTCTGAAATACACAAGAGTGAAGGGTGTTTGTGTCTTTTCTGGTTTATCTTTTTCTGCACATCAGAAATGCGCAACATTGAAGTTGTTTGTCTCTTCTGTTTATTTTGGTTATATGACTGTATCTTTTTGCTCATCAGAAATACACAACATTGAAGGATGGTTGTATATTTTCTGTTATAAATTTATTACCTTATTTTGCTGTACAACAGAAAAACTCAACATCGAAGGGTGTTTGTGTCTTTTCTTTTTTTATATTTGTTATATGTCTGTATTTTGTTGCTCATCAGAAATACACACCATTGAAGTTTGTATCCTTTCTGTTGGTTATATGACTCTACCTTGTTTTGCATCAGAGATACACAACATTGAAGTTTGTGTCTGTCAGGAACCATAAATCAGACAGAAGTGCAGTAAAAATCACACTTTAATAAAATGGTAAAATGGTGAAAACAGTGCAAATATAGTCAAAACCAGAGCAGGTAGTCAGAACAAGCCAGTAAAACAGGAATCCAGAGATCAGCATAGTCGGAGGCAGCAAATCGGATCAGGAACCAGAAGGGAAGTCAGCCAGGCAAAAGTCTTTAACAGGAAAACACAACAGACAGTATCCGTATATGTTGACTAAGGCGAAGGCACAGGAGATCGGATGCAAGCAGCTTAAATAGCTAGCAGCCTGACTGACGAGCAGGATATGATCATCAGGTGAGTCACTGTGGAATGAAGAGTATTGGCAATTAACCAAAAACTTTCCTTCGCCAAATAGGGATGGAAGTTGCATGATAGGCTCATAGTTAAGTTGCAACACCCTTTGCATTGTTGTAATCTAATCCACTATGGTACATACCTGTTGGTATTGTGTCCTTTCATACCTGGGCATACCTGGTTTATGCAAATGGCAAAAAACGCGCTGACCCAGAAAAAATTACAAACATAAAAAGCTAAATCAAAGGCAGCAGCTTGGGTGGGATAAACACAAATAGCAAATAGGAAAAAATGAAACTGTGCCAATAATAAGTCCACAAAGGTCCTCAGATGACAAGAGGGTTAAATGCGTAATGGATGTCCTCCCAGGTATATACCAATCAAGGTAAATCTGCTCAACAATAGGGATGAGCTTCGTGTTCGGGTCGAACACACGTTCGACTCGAACATCGGCCGTTCGATCATAAGATGAAAAACGAACGTTATGGTCAGTTCGCGCTAAATTCGTGTTGCGCGACACGGCCCATAATTCACTGCGGCATCGCAGTGCATTGCTGGCTGATGATTGGCCAAGCATGCACTATGACCCGCATGCTTGGCCAATCACAGCGTGGAAAAAACGGAGAGCCGTAAATGGCCAAAGCCAGGGTGGCTTTGGCCAATTATGGCACAGGGGGTTTAGTACACGCCCCACACTATATAAGGCCGCCTGGAAGTCGGCCTTGTGTAGTGTGTTGGCGTTTGTGAAAGAGGCAGTTTCAGAGAGATAGACAGTGTCATTTATATTGAGTTAGAGCAGGCAGGCGAGTCAGTTAGCTGCTGTTACAGTGTGTAGAGGATATATATGCATCCTAGGTGTTGAATATATATTTATACACTGTATTGAGTTTAGCTAGATCCGTTCCTGTTAGTCTCTATACTGTGACAGGCAGGCAGGTGATTGTGCTAGCTGCAGACAGTCAGTGTTTCACTTAGTGTACTACTGTGTGCTTTGCATAGCGATCACCTAAAGCTCACCTGGATACAGTTATTCTCTATACTGTGACAGGCAGGCCGGTGATTGTGCTAGCTGCAGACAGTGTTTCACTTAGGGCTCTTTCACACGGATGGACCGTTCAGGTCTGCCTGTCAGTTTTTTAGGTGGACCTGAACGGATGCTCCATGTACCCCTATGGAGCCACAGATGTCAGCGGTGACATGTCCGCTCCGATCCGCCAAAGTGTGACGGAGGAAAACCCTACTTTTCCATCCGTCATCGGATCGGATGACAACGGACTCTACGGTCTGTCGTCATCCGATCCCCCATAGGGGAGAGCGGCGCTCTGACAGGTCGGTCCCTGCACAGTGTGCGGAGACAGAGCTGTCATCTGCCTGCTCAGCGGGGATCGACGGAGCGATCCCCGCTGAGCAAAGCGGACCCCGCACACGGACACGGATCGTGTGAAAGGGGCCTTAGTGTACTACTGTGTGCTTTGCATAGCATTCACTTAAAGCTCACCTGGATACAGTTATTCTCTATACTGTGACAGGCAGGCTGGTGATTGTGCAAGCTGCAGACAGTCAGTGTTTCACTTAGTGTACTACTGTGTGCTTTGCATAGCATTCACCTAAAGCCTACATTTTTGATGCAATACTTTGCAACAGGGCTCATTGCTGCGCTCTAAGTACAGTATCTGTGAGGGGTTGCAGTGTTGTGGCACCAGCACCAGTGCCTAAGGCCCAATTTTTCAGCCCCTGTTCAACAGGGCCATGCAATTACAATTCTTGATCTAATAATTCACAGCAGGGCCCATTCCTGCACCCACCAAGAGTAACTGTGAGGGCTTACAGTGTTGAGGCACTAGCACCACCACCAAAGGCCCAATTTTTCCTACCACTGTTCAACAGTGGCATGTAAATACAATTCCTGATATAATAGTTGACAGCAGGGCGTTCCAGCACCCACCAAGAGTAACTGTGAGGGCTTACAGTGTTGTGGCAACACCAACACCTAAGGGGCAAATTTCTGCAGAGTATATATGGCAGGCCCCTACTTTCAAACATCCAACTTCCAAACGACTCCTACTTGCAAACGGAAGGAGACAACAGGAAGTGAGAGGAAATCTACTCCTAGGAAGGCAAATTCTCTCCTGTAAGAGTTAATATGTGAAAAAGGTGTCTCCTCTCCACTGATGCTTTATCACCAATCCTTGTTTCAATAAAAAACCCAAATTTTTCAAAAACATATATCATTGGGATGGAAAGTGAGGTGAAATGTTCTGAACCGGTGTACAGACAGCAAAACAAATGTTACAGGGGTGATAACCCTTCCCTTTGTTCTCCAAAAAGCTTAAAAATAGATTTTTTGGCTAGAGCTACACTTAAAAAATGTACCTGTTCCAAATTACAAACAGATTGTACTTAAGAACAAACCTACAGTCCGTGTCTTTTTTTTGCACTGCCTGTATACTGCTGTTCAGAGTATATAGGGCCTTTTTTTATTTTGGGTGCAGGGTTCCCGTTAATATCCATACAAGACCCAAAGGGGCTGGTAATGGGCTGGGGTAGGGTGGGGGGTAGGGTGGGGTAGGGTGATGGGGTAGCCATGCCATTTTTCTCAATGATTTTCATCCATATTGCCGGGACCAGACATTACATTAAATCCGCAAGCAGTTTTAAATGGCTTTTTTTCCTTTAGAAATGTCATTTTGTGCAGGGACAGTTCTAAACACGGGAAAAAAAAATGCCACTTCAAAGGCATACTTTAGACACCCCCCAGGTACGATATTTAAAGGAATATTTCACTTTATGTTTTTCACTTTATGCATCATTAAAATCACTGCTCCCGAAAAAACGACAGTTTTAGAAGATTATTTTTATATTGATACATGTCCCCTCGGGCAGGACGGTTTGCGCGAACGGTCAGTCTGTTCGAAGGTTCTGGTGCGAACCGAACGGGGGGGGGGTGTTCGGCTCATCCCTACTCAACAACAGTCTATATGTAAAGCATGGTTCCATAAGCATTGATTGAAACAACACCGCAGTGAATCCACAGATAAGTGAGAAGCCCACCACCGAATATAAAAGCCGCTTACCAGAGGGCAAGCATGAATGAGCATTCGGCTATAACCTAGCCGCGGCCTTTAACATCAGAGGGATGATGACACTGAGGTGAACTCACACAAGATGGATGTTCCGGGTGCTAGGCTCCTTTTGCGCAACATGCGGTCTGTAGGATCATACAGTATGCAAGAAGAAGAGGGACCATAGCGTAACTCCGCAACAAAGTAGCATTTATTAAAAAGATTAGTTGTACTTACAAATTTCCAGTTTTAAAAACACATGGATGGTATCTGGATGGTGACAGTGGACGTCACGTCCCTCTATATCGTTATTCCACATGAACAAGGGTTTGAGGCTGTGCAATGCTATTTGGAACGAGACTCTGGTCTCCACCGTAAGCAAGTGGATTTCCTTATGTCCCTTTTGAGGTTCGCTGCGGCTTCAAACTATTTTTGGTTCTATGGCAGCTTCTACAGACAGGATACGGGAGTTGCCATGGGGGCCAAATATGCCCCAAGCCTGGCTAACCTTTTTATGGCCAGGTGGGAGGAGGATGTCATCTATTCCAAAGATATACCCCAATTAGCCTTTTGGGCTAGGTATATTGATGACATCCTCCTCCTATGGGATGGCCAACACCAAGATTTGGTAGATTTTATGTTGTCCCTGAATCAGAACCAAAGAGGGATACACCTCAAATATGAGGCCAGACAGTCCGAGATCCATTATCTGGACTTAAAAATTGCAATTAGGGGCGATCGTTTTGTGACCTCGACCTTCTTTAAGGGAACAGACAGGAATTTGTTTATTCCAGTTGACAGCTGCCATCACAGCTCCTGGCTCAGGGCAGTTCCAAAGAGCCAATACCTTAGGCTTCGGAGGAATTGCTCTGATTCCCATCAGTTTCTGATGTAGGCTGAAGTACTAACTAGTCGGTTCCTTGAAAAGGGCTACCGGATGGAGTCCCTTAAAGAAGCCCTGGACATGGTCACGGCCACTAACAGGGAAGATCTTTTGGCTGAAAGGGTACCCCGTGATGGTGATCAGTTCCCGTTGGGTGTCCCCTTTATAACTTCATATTCGTTGCAACACAGGGGCATCAAGCAGCTTATTAACAAACACTGGCATATCGCCACTAATGACACCATCTTGAAAAATTGTTTACCTGAGAAGCCTAGGGTGATCTTTAGAGGTGTACAATCCCTACGTAATCAGGTAGCTCCGAACGTTCTGATTCCTCCGGTCACTAGTAGGGGTTTCTTTGATCAGTTAACTGGTTTCTACCAGTGTAGGCGGTGTAGAGTTTGCTCCCTGAACTCCTGTTCTCGGAGACGTACTACTACTTTCATATCCACAGCCACACGGAAGCAGTATAACATCAAACCTTGTATTACATGTGCTACAGTTGGGGTGGTCTACTTGTTGCAGTGCCCTTGTGGCCTGCAATATGTGGGATGGACTAAACGCCCCTTGCAGGTCCGCCTCAAGGAGCACATTACAAACATCAAAGTGGGTTTCAAAAATCACTCTGTTTCTAAGCATTATCTTTTAAAGCACAATAGGGACTCGTCAAATACCCTCTTCTTGGGGATTGACAAGTTCAAACCCAATTGGAGGGGGAGCCTATTAGTGAGGGAGATTTCCAAGTTGCAGATGGCTTGGATTCACCGTATAAAAACTTATGCCCCCTATGGGTTAAATATAGAAACAGATGTGAATGCCTTTATAAATAATGCTTGATGTGGCCATTATGTAAACCCAGAGTGCTATGCAAGGATGGGCATAGCACATATATGGTTATTTCCAATTTTTAATTTTAGATTTTTTGGAAATTTCATATGTTTTTTTTTTTTTTTTTGCATTTTCTGTTATTATGAATATGATTGGTACAACCAAATAATGATAATCTGTGCAACTAAAAGTTCTTTAGGTGCTCCCACGGGGATAATTTATTTATTATATACACTTATTCCCACATTAGCTTATTACTAATTAATTACCTTATTCATAATTTTAATTGATATCCTAATGCTTTCAATTGCTGATTATATTCGTAATTGGAATATGGATTTCACATTATTTAAATTAATACCTTCTGCCTTTAAAACCACTTTAACCACTTAAGGACCGGGCCTATTTTTCAAACTTGTTGTTTACAAGTTAAAATAATGTTTTTTTTGCTAGAAAATTACTTAGAACCCCTAAACATTAGATATTTTTTCTAACACCCTATAGAATAAAATGGAGGTCATTGCAATACTTTCTGTCACACCGTATTTTCGCAGCGGTCTTACAAGCGCGCTTTTTTGAAAAAAATACACTTTTTTGAATAAAAAAAAAAAAAACGGTAAAGTTAGCCCAATTTTTTTTATATTGAAAATTGATGTTACGCAGAGTAAATTGATTCTCAACATGTCACGCTTCAAAATTGCGCCTGCTCGTGGAATGGTGACAAACTTTTATCCTTAAAAATCTCCATAGGCGACGTTTAAAAAATTCTACAGGTTGCATGTTTTGAGTCACAGAGGAGGTCTAGGGCTAAAATGATTGCTCTCACTCTAATGAGTGCTACCTCACATGTGTGGTTTGAACACCGTTTTCATATGCGGGCGCTTCTCACGTATGCGTTCGCTTCTGCACATGAGCTCGGCGGGACTGGACACGTTGAAAAAAAATGTTTTTCTTATTTATTTTATTTTTCATTTTTACACTGTTCTTAAAAAAAAAAAAATTGTGTCACTTTTATTCCTATTACAAGGAATGTAAACATCCCTTGTAATAGAAAAAAAGCATGACAGGACCCCTTAAATATGAAAAATTATCAAAAAGACCTAAGATCTCATATTTACACTAAAATGCAATAAAAAAAAAGAAAAAATAAGTTGTTAAAAAAAAATAAGAAAAAAATTCTCTTTAAGAGCTATGGGCGGAAGTGACGTTTTGACGTCACTTCCACCCTGCAATGGTATGGAGCCGGGTGGGGACCATCTTCCCCTCACTCGGCAGCCAGCCAAGCAGGCGACAGGATTCGATTGCCTCCACCGCTGCCGGTGGCTCAGGTAAGCGACATAGGGCACTGGAGCGTGGCGGGAGGGGGGCCCCTTTCCCACCACAGATAAAAGTGATCTTGCGGTGAATCCGCCACTGATACCACTTTTATCTGAAAGCGGACCGCCCGCTGAAGAAGGGGATACTGGGGTTATGGCAGCTTGCTGCTGCCATAGCAACGATATTCCACTTCAAAGACCCTCCGTATAATGACGGCGGGCAGGAGGTCCGTAAGTGGTTGATCTATTATCCTTAATTGGGCTTCCCTTTAGCCATCACTATGACAAATAAATAAGTAAAAAAATATTTTTTTATCTGTCAGGTAGCCTTTTCTAAATCAGTTTCCTGAAGTGTAGAGTAGTGTTTCTGATTAGTCCTTTTAGTGGTCCTAAGAAGCAGTTACAGGCATGATATGCCAAGACAGTCAACCTTGCTAACCTACAAAATTCACCGTTTTTTTTATTCCATTTTTAAGAGCTCGCTCCACCTAGATCCTGAATCCGAAGGGGAGAAATCAGGGACATCGGTGGAGCAGACCTAAGATCAGCCACATGATCCAGCTAAGATACTTTCATCAGGCATTATGAAGTGGAGGTAAAACTCACCACAGAATCTGGCATTCGGCAGGGAGGTCTTGCAGGCAGTGGTCCCACCCTAAGGTAGGCCTGCAGTTGATTATCCTCTCTGGTGTTCCATCCTGGAGGTGATAGGAGAAAACCAACGGTTAGACTTACCGGTAATGGTGTTTCTAGGAACCTTCTAGGACGACATGCATACTTCCCACCCATTGGAGGAGAGAAAAGTGTTGAAAAGTAGGTGGTTAGTACGAGGTGGAATTATTCCCCTTGCGGACCGGATTCGGGAGTTTATTACAAACTGAGGGTCAAAGGGAAGGGTGGGGACTTATAACAGCTGTCAATTGATTGTGTTTTCTGTAGGGAAGAGCCTCTCATCTCTCAGATGTGCTGTCCTGGAAGGTTCCTAGAAACAAAATTTGAATAATACCTGTCATCTGTAAATCATAGGCACCACATCCCTTATTAGATATATGGGAAAAAGTTTTGGAATGGGACTTTAAAGGTGCAATGAGAACACAAAATATATATATCAAAAATCGATTTTTATTTTTACAAAATTAGAAAATTAGAATAGAATATAAAATAGAATATAAAATCCATCTCTAACATGAAATATAGTTTCAGATATGCATACAGACAAGTTTCTAAACATGTTTCGCCATTGTAGGTTGGCTTGTTCAGGAGTTTTGACAAAGACACAAATGTGCACACTTGAAAGTACTGGCCACTCTCCAGTACTTTCAAGTGTGCACATTTGTGTCTTTGTGCCTTGTGACAATATCCTCCCCTCTATGGTACACCATATAACTCCACCTATGAGGTGTCCCCCTCAATTATGATCGCGTCCTATATATACGGTATATATTTTTAGGTCTCTCCATCCATGTTTACAGGTAATTTTTTTGGGCTTGTGGTTTCTGGTCTAGATATTCTCCAGTCATTATCCGACGAATGTTTTTTGTATGTGTTTTCATTGTATCACATTTTTGTATCATTGCTGTATTCTCATTTCTATATATTTTTTGCTTATTCTATTTTCGGTTTTAGTAGTGCTTGACAAAACTCCTGAACAAGCCAACCTACAATGACGAAACATGTTGAGAAACTTGTCTGTATGCATATCTGAAACTATATGTCATGTTAGAGATGGATCTTATATTCTATTCTAATTTTCCAATTTTGTAAAAATAAAAATCGATTTTTGATATATATATATATATATATATATATATATATATATATATATATATTTTTTGTGTTCTCATTGCACCTTTAAAGTCCCATTCCAAATTTTTTTTCCAATGTTACCGGTAAGTTTAACCGTTGGTTTTCCTGACGTGCTCCATGTCAGAACAAACTCCCAACCAGGTGTGGAAATCTAGCTACGTAACACCGGTCTGGGAGAGGGAGTTTAATTTATGAGTTAGGTCCTGCAGATGGGGGTATGGGCGGGGCATACCCAGTGGTAGGCTGACATGGAGAACATCAGGAAAGGAAAATTGCGGTATTTGCTAGTCAATTTTCCGTTTTCTTACCACTGGAACATCCAATAGTAGTCCAGCTGAGGAATAGAAAACACAGCAATGGGTCAAGAAGGCTGGACACAGAGAGCAGCTTGTAGCACTTCTTACGCCCAAACCTAGAATCAGAGCAAGCCTGAACAGTCACCTGATAGAACTGAACAGAAACCAAAGTGACAGCATTGCAAATCTAAGAAAAAAAATGTGTGATGCTAAAAAGCCTCACAGATTTGGTAGTGTGTGCCTTAAAGCCATATTAAACCCAAAAGAAAACATTTATTATATTGCAGCTTACCAATTTTTAGATGTGGTAGCTGTATTAGTTTTCTTTTTAGGCTTTATTTTCACCCTGTGATGTAGCCAGTAAGTTTGTTTTTCAACAGAACACGCTATCCTGTAGATGTAGCAGTTAGAGGGTTGAGGCAAACTATTTACCACTGACAGGGGTGCTTACAATGATCAGCTTTTATTTATTTTTAAACCTTTATCTCAAAAGTAACAAAACCGTTGCCGTAACTGCTTAAAAAGTGTTAGCTGGAGTTTGGCTTCAATTCGTCAGTGTATTTGAATCTGCTAGTATATCTAACAATACCCTCTCCACAGACTGCCAATGCTGCTGTTCAAAAATGTCTCTGTTGGTCCTTCATCCAGAGAGTAGGCACCCTAATACAGGAGTTGTTACTGCCCAGATTTCCTGGTGAAAACAGAGGGGAAAAGGCCTAAAAAATAAAACGAATGCAGCCACTACATCTAAGGATTGGTGAGCTGCAATATATTACATTTTTTGGTTTTAGGTTTAATACCACTTCAACAGGGAAGAAAGAAATCCTATCAATTAATCCAGGAATCACTAAATGGTGTACCGCGGTCCAGATCCGGACCGAGCCACTGTCCCATCTGGACTCACAGTCGTGCCATTTAGGAGCAGGTTCTTTTCCTCTGCCACAGCTGCTGTCATTCGCTGCATTTTGGGATGCAGGATGGTAATAAATTGAGTCCAGATAATAAGCTGAGTTCAGGATGCACAGCTCTGCATTGGACAGGAGCTGCCGCCTTTTCATATTAACCAGCAAGTGATTGGTGGCTAGCACCGCCCTGCATCCTAGCCACCAATCACCTGCTGATTAATCTGGAAAGTTAATGCAAAGCTGTGCCTCCCAAACTCATTTTATTACCCGCACTCAGTTTATTACCCTCCCAATGCAAAACTGTGCCTCCCACACCCAGCTTATTACCATCCTGCCTCCTGCCTTCCGCTGGGTCTAAGGAAGGAGAGTGAAGGGCAGAGGACACTACGGGAGAGGGGGGGGGGGTTGGTGATGTGAAAGGAGACAGTGCTGGAGGTGGTGGAGGCTGGCTGGATATCCAGAGGGCAGAGCACACTACTGTGGGGGGCAAAGAGGGTGGGGGGTAGTGCTGAGGGGGACTGTGAAGGGAGGCAGTGCTGTGGTGGGGCTGTGAAGAGGCAGAGTTGTGATGTGAGAGAGGGCAGTGTTGTAGGGGAGTGAAGAGGGCTGAGCACACTACTGGGGGATGGGGGATTTGTGATGTAAAGGGGGGCAGTGCTGTGGGAGGAAGGTGATGTTAAGGGGAGGGGGGTAATGTGAGGGGATGCAGGTGATGTGAAGAGGGCAAATGACACTACTGTGGGAGGTGTTGTAATGTGAGAAGGACAGTGCTGTGGGGGGTGATGTAGGGGGAGGGTGCTGCTGTTATGGGGGCGGGGGGTGATGTGCAGGGGGCCAGTGATGTGAAGAGGGGCAGTGCTGAGAGTGGGGGGTAATGTTAGGGGGGTAGGTGATGTGAAGGGGGGCAGTGCGATGTGAAGAGGGAGAGCACACTACTGTGGGGGTGGGGTTGAGGGGGCAGTGCCGTGTGTGTGTGGTGGGGGGTGGTGTGAAGGGGACAGTACTATAAAGGGGGGGTGTTATGTAAAAGGGATTCAATACACTGAAGGGAAAACTGTGAAATTAAGTGGGGGACTGAGGACACTGATGTAAGAACCGGATTGTGATCTAAAGAGGGCTGTGATGTAAAGGAGTCTTCGCACAAACATGCGATTTGGACCTCTGCTGAAAGAAAATTTTACTAATCGTACCTCCCCACATTTTAATTCAATACCCCTGCTTTAAACCATACTCTCAAATGATAATTTGTCTAATTCGTGTAGCAATGATGGTGCAAGAAGCAGAGGGACCCCTGCAGGAACCCTTAGAAAGTACAAAGAGGGAATCCATCTGCTTAAAAGAGGCAGTAGCTGAACAGTAAGCTCTCGCACCACATATTATGTCAACACAATGGAAAAGAATATTCTTTCGCTGTTTTGGAGCAAGATATCAGGAAAGAAGGCCAATCTCATGGTTGAGGTGGAAAGAACTCGACTTTAGGCTTCAAGGCACTCTTGTTCTTGTACATTAGGGGCGCTAACTCAGAGACCCTCCATGCAGAGATTATAGCTCTGCAAAGAAATGGTGTCAAAATGTAAAATGCCAACCACGACCACCAGAAAAGGTGGTTGCTAGCTCTCACACATCTGAAGGGGGTTTAGGAAATAAAAAGCCACCCTGGACATGATCATTTAAATAGGGCTTCTGACCTGTACTCAGTGCTAAAGCTTCTGCAGGCAGGGTTAACAGAGGGACATTCCCTATCCTTTCTTTGCCCTTCACAATGGGCATAACCCTGCAGGGATCTTCAGACACACAGCTCTGCCGCTGGCAGGCCCTGGATCTGTAAAGCACCCTGCGGTAAACTTCACATGTTGCACTACCAGCAGGCTAGCCCTGCTTCTTCAATCCAGTGGGATCTGGGGATGGTCCCCCAAGGGTCTGAGCAGAAGCTGCAGTCAACTGATTTGGAAGCTGCAGTAGGAGTCGCAATGGCTATGGTCCAGAAGGAATCTTGATAGAAGAATCAGGTTGGTAGAAGAATCATCCTCTTCAAAATAAAAACCTTTATATGAAGAAGGTAACTTATCACAGTAAAGAGGAGGTCCACCACCTGAGGACACTAGCAAAAAATAGAGGCTGACTGGGAGGGGTTATATAGGGGATGTTCCTGTCGCCTTCTTTTTTGCCACTGCCCAATCGGCCTTCTGTTTTCACCTAATGACTATGGATCCTGTGTCTCTTACTGCACCCCTAAAAAATAGATTTAAGCCCCCATATTCTGGTGGAGGCAGCAGGTTCTGTAGGCCTGTCGAGGCTTTTTCTTTCTCGTACATCACGGGACACAGAGCGACATAGTCATTACTAATGGGTTATATAGATACCTTCAGGTGCTGGCACTGGCAACTTCCAAAACCGGAAGTACCCTCTCCTATATAAGCCCCTCCCATCCGGGAGCACCTCAGTTTTTTGCCAGTGTCTAAGGTAACGTGCCAAGGGATCCCCGGAAGAGAGAGTCCCTCCTGTTGGCTCTAGAACAACTATTGCTCCAAGGAGTAATTATGGAGGTTCCCCTGGAAGAATGAGGGTTCGGGTTTTACTCAAACCTCTTTACAGTCCCGAAGCAAACGCGGACGGGAGGCCCATATTAATTCTAAAAGGGCTATACAAATTCCTGTATATCAGGACTTTCCGATGGAGTCGATCCGATCGGTGGCCACTGCCCTACAAGGGGAGGATTGGTTAGCCGCGATCGACATCAAAGATGCTTATTTGCACATTCCCATCTTTCCAGTCCACCAAAAATTTCTACGCTTTGCAGTAGAAGGGCGCCATTTTCAGTTCAGAGCCTTACCCTTCGGTTTGGCCACAGCACCACGAGTGTTTACAAAAATTCTGGCCCTTTATTGGCCAATCTAAGAACACAAGGTGTAATGATAATGGCATATCTAGATGACTTGTTGCTGATAGACCACTCAGTGAAAAAACTAGACGTGGTCGTTCACAAGACAATCAAGTATCTGGAATCTCACGGTTGGATTATCAACCGAGACAAGTCAGCCCTAAAAACCAGTCAAAAGTCTGGAATACTTGGGGCTAAGGTTGGATTCAGGCCAGAGAAAAATATTCTTGCCTCGAGGAAAGGTGTTGTCTTTGAAAGATTTGATCCACTTAGTGGGTACAAAAAAGACAGCCGTCCATACGCCTGTGCATGAGGCTGCTGGGAAAAATGGTGGCATCATTCGAAGCAGTACCCTACGGTCAATTCCATTCAAGGAATTTGCAAGGGGCCATACTGTCAGCCTGGAACAAAAAAGTTCAGGCCCTAGACTTACAATGTCCTTGTCCCCTTCCGTTCGCAAGAGCCTCCGTTGGTGGTTGGTTCCCCAGAATCTGGAAAAAGGGAAATCCTTCAGTCCGATTTCTTGGAAGGTGGTCACTACAGATGCCAGCCTTATAGGCTGGGGAGCAGTACTGGAGCAATAGTCTCTCCAGGGCAGATGGTCGGATGCAGAAAAGGCCCTGCCCATCAATCTCTTAGAGATACGAGCAGCCCGGTATGCCCTAGTAGCATGGACATCCAAACTCCAAGGGTCCCCTGTCAGAATTCAATCAGACAATGCCACAGCAGTGGCATATATCAATCATCAGGGGGTACCAGGAGTCGTGCAGCCCAGAGGGAAGTAAATTACATCCTGAAATGGGCAGAAAGATATGTCCCAGCCATATCTGCGGTATTCATTCCAGGAGTGGAGAATTGGAAGGCGGACTTTCTAAGTCGCCAGCAATTATGCCCAGAGGAAGGGTCCCTTCACCCCGAGGTTTTCTGGACAATATGTCAGCGGTGGGGAACATCGGATGTAGATCTTCTAGCATCCAGATTCAACGCAAAGGTGGACAGGTTTGTCTCTCGGACAAGGGATCCCCTAGCTTGCGGCTCGGATGCCCTAGTGTTCCCTTGGGATCAGTTCAAGCTGATATATGCATTCACACCGCCACAATGGTTACCTCGATTACTCCGCAGAATCAGGGTAGAAAAGAAACCAGTGATTCTGGTGGCTCCAGCGTGGCCCCGAAGAGCGTGGTACGCGGAGATTGTAAAATGTCAGTGGGGAGTCCTTGGACTCTCCCACGTCGTCCGGACCTGCTTTCGCAAGGACCGATATACCACCCTTCCTTACCAGCCCTAGGTTTGACGGCCTGGCTATTGAAGCCCACATTCTAAAAAAGAGAGGGCTCTCTAATTCTGTGGTATCTACCATGATCAATGCCAGGAAGCCGGTATCCAGGCAGATCTACTATAGAATCTGGAAGGCGTACATCGCCTGGTGTGAGGCCAAGAAATGGCATCCACGTAAATACGTAATAGGTAGGATTCTGGACTTCCTACAATGGGCTGTAGATAGGAAGCTTGCCTTGAGTACTATCAAGGGTCAGATTTCGGCCTTGTCAATATTTTTTCAAAGGCCCTTGGCTTCGCATTCACTAGTCAAAGCCTTTATACAAGGAGTGATGCGTATTAGTCCTCCGGTTAATATTCCCATATGTCCATGGGATCTAAACTTGGTTCTGTCGGTTCTACAGAAACAACCATTTGAACCATTACAGCATATTTCTTTGGTTCTTCTCACCAGGAAATTGATTTTTCTAGTAGCCATTTGTTCGGCTAAAAGAGTGTCGGAATTAGCAGCTATGTCCTGTAAGGAGCCATATCTGGTTATCCATAAGGATAGAGTAGTGTTACGCCCTCATCCAGCCTTTCCTCCTAAGGTGGTATCGAGGTTTCATTTGAACCAAGATGTGGTTCTTCCTTCTTTTTTCCCCAAACCTACTTCGGTAGAGGAAAAGTTATTGCATTCTTTGGATGTAGTAAGAGCAGTTAAAGCTTATCTAAAAGCCACTGCTCAGATTCGCAGAACGGATACTTTGTTTATTCTGCCGGAAGGCCCCAGAAGGGGTCAGGCAGCGTCAAAATCTACTTTAGCCAAGTGGATTCGACAGGTCATAATGCAAGCCTATGGCTTGAGAAGGAGACCACCTCCGTTCAAAGTTAGAGCGCACTCCACGAGAGCAGTTGGAACTTCATGGGCAGTGCATCACCAGGCCTCCCTGGCTCAAATCTGTAAGGCCGCAACATGGTCTTCAGTACACACGTTTACTAGGTTCTACCAGGTGGACGTTAGAAGTCAGGAGGATGTCGCCTTTGGGCGCAGTGTGTTGCAGGCCGCAAAAGATCCTCATGTCTGATAGCGCTCAGCTTATGTATGGTGTACCCCCCCCTCGTTGGGCATTGCTTTAGGACATCCCATTAGTAATGACTATGTCGCTCTGTGTCCCGTGATGTACGAGAAAGAAAATAGGATTTTTATAACAGCTTACCTGTAAAATCCTTTTCTTGGAGTACATCACGGGACACAGAGCTCCCACCCCTCTTTAGGGACACTTATTGCTTTGCTACAAAACTGAGGTGCTCCCGGATGGGAGGGGCTTATATAGGGGAGGGTACTTCCGGTTTTGGAAGTTGCCAGTGCCAGCACCTGAAGGTATCTATATAACCCATTAGTAATGACTATGTCGCTCTGTGTCCCGTGATGTACTCCAAGAAAAGGATTTTACAGGTAAGCTGTTATAAAAATCCTATTATTTTACCGGGCTACACAGCCAAGCTCTTCTTTGTTTTTAAATTGTTGCCAGCCCAAATATGAGTTATAAAACCTACCCTTGTGTAAAATATGTTATTAGTCAAAAAGAGAATTAAATAAAAAAAAAATACTCGTTCCCAGTTTTAAATGAGGTCTTTACTAAACAAAGAACTGAAGAGACAAGTAACAAAAATAATTAACCGCTTAATTTACAGACGTCTGTTTAAAATAATAAATATAAATAAATTTACAGATAATACTGCCTAATACAATATTATTACATATAAAAAACATAATGTAAAAAAAAATGCATCCTACACTAAACCTACAAATGAGGCTGAGGAACAGTTGGTAATTAAGCAATGTATAGTGATTTGAACAATGATACAGAACAAGTCACAGTATAAGGCCCGGTTCACATATGTGCAGCCATGGGTTTGTGCCTGGGGTCTGGTGTGTGTCTGTTCACCACCCTAGGTGATTCAGTTCTGAATTTTTGCCTGAATCGGATCCAAACACGCACAGGACCCTTTATGAATGCGGTCCGCGGCTGCCCCAGACCTGTGTGAATCGGCTCCACTGAGAGCCGGTCACACTTGCCTGTCATGCGAATTGGATGCAGTGAAAACCACATCCAATTCACATATATGTGAACCCAGCCTTATAAAGAACATTAAAGCACAACTCTAAGCAAACTGATTGATACACATCTGATTTACATATATGTGTATTATTTTGGTAAATTTATTTTTAGGTATTCCTATGGGCCAAAAACCTTTGCCACGCTGTGAATTCCTAGTTTAGCTTCTTCTTTCAGCTGCCTACTCACTGGACAGAGATGATGATGCTGATCTCCTGTCCAATATGCAGGTTGGAATGGGAAAGGTGACACTGGAAGCTGCACCAGGAAATAGGGTATTTACTTCTTGTGCTTTGCATCTTAGCAGTGTCTGGATGAATGGCAAATCTTGTGGCTCTTAAAATAATTCACATATATGATTTTCAACTGGGTATTTAGCTGTTTACCTGGAGTTCATGTTTAAACAGACATAGCTAGCCTTTATTACGGATATACTCCTTGGCTGAAATATTAAAATATGGATCCTTCATTTGCTTAATATTAAATGTAAAATTAATTTAGCTCCTGTCCTAACTATTTATAAAAATCCCCAGGTTTGTATTTCATAAAAAAAAAAAAAAAATGATAGACTGCACTTCTCAGTCTTTTAAAAGTAGCTATGCATGTTCTATAATGCTCTTCCCTGTAATGACTTTGCTTTTATCACTTATTACCTGTGTAGCAGGGTAGTAAAATATGCCACAATACTGTCTGAGGACATTGTGAGGTAATTCTGATCATGACTGTAAACATGAAACCTGTGCATGGTTTGTAGTTTAAATGGCTGTTATTAATCTATGGCTCAACGCTTTGGTGTTTTACCAATGACCACGAATTATGTAAAGAAAAATTAAAAGGTAACATTTCATGATAATGCATACTGTGTGTGCATGTGTTTAATGCTCAGATTTAAAAAAAAAAAGAATTTCTAAGCAGGAAAGATGTGCTCTGTTTGCATTTCAAGGCTTAAAGTGGAACTAAATCCTCCTATCGGAATGTACTGTATTTATTGGCGTATAACACTCACTTTTTTACCCTGAAAATAGAGGGTAAACTGTGCCTGCGTGTTATACGCAGGGGGCTGTGGAAAGTTTTTTTCCTGAAACTTCCCTCTTAAAGTTAGGGTACGTGTTATACTCCTGTGCATGTTATACGCCGATAAATACGGTAACTGTTTTTTTAAACTGTTAAAACTATGAGTTTAGTTACGCTTTAAGTGGCTCTAAACCTCTGACATGAAAAATGAACAAAGCATGGCATTCTATAGTGTGCACTTGCCTCAATCCAAAGCACCAAGTATCAGTTATCTGTGCTGTCTCCTCCCTTTGCTATCTGCATGAGTAACTGATAACAGTTTATGCCGACTCTACAGCATCCTGGGCAATGGCCTCACCTACCTGCAGTACACAGCAAATGACTGACAGCCTCAGTTTTGTATGTTTCCCTATGATTCTGTGTAGAGGAGGTGTGTCCATTCCCTCCACTTAGCTGGTAGATTAAATTGAAGCTCTGTGCTTTAGCTATGCAGTGTGTGATGTCTGTTCCCTGCCCCCTGCCTTCTACTGCTGAAAAATAAACTTTGATCTGTGTACATGAATCGTTCTGGCGAAAAGAAGACTGCAGATAAACAGGTACAACCTATGTAGGAGGATTTGTTTTTATCTCTGTGTTTTGCTTGGGGCCAGCCACTTCACTGGGTATACAGTGCCTTGAAAATTTATTCATATCCCTTGAAATTTTCCACATTTTGTCATGTTATAACCAAAAACGTAAATATATTTTATTGAGATTTTAGACAAACACAATAATTGTGAAGTGGAATCTAAATGATAAATGGTTTTCAATTTTTTTTACAAATAAATATGTGAAAAGTGTGGTGGGCATTTGTATTCAGCCCCCCTGAGTCAATACTTTGTAGAACCACCTTTCGCTGCAATTACAGCTGCAAGTCTTTTTGGTAATGTCTCTACTACCAGCTTCACACATCTAGAGAGTGCCATTTTGCCCATTCTTCTTTGTAAAATAGCTCAAGCTTTGTCAGATTAGATGGAGAGCGTCTGTGAACAGCAATTTTCAAGTCTTGCCACAGATTCCCAATTGGATTTAAGTCTGGACTTTGACTGGGCTATTCTAACACATGAATATGGTTTGATGTAAACCATTCTATTGTAGCTCTGGCTGTGTGTTTAGGGTCGATGTCCTGCTGGAAGAGGAACCTCCTCCCCAGTCTCAAGTCTTTTGCAGACTCAAACAGGTTTTCTTCTAAGATTGCCCTGTATTTGACTCCATCCATCTTCCCATCAACTCTGACCATTTTCCCTGCTGAAGAAAAGCATCCCCATAACATGATGCTGCCACCAACATGTTTCACGGTGGGGATGGTGTGTTCAGGGTGATGTGCAGTGTTAGTTTTCTGCCACACATAGCGTTTTGCTTTTAGGCCAAAAAGTTCAATTTTGGTCTCATCTGACCAGAGCACCTTCTTCCACATGTTTGCTGTGTCCTCCACATGGATTCTTGCAAACTGCAAATGGGACTTCGTATGGCTTTATTTCAACAATGGCTTTCTTCTTGCCACTCTTCCATAAAGGCCATATTTGTGGAGTGCACAACTAATAGCAGCCCTGAGGACAGATTCTCCCACCTGAGATGTGGATCTCTGCAGCTCCCCCAGAGTTACCATGGGCCTCTTGGCTGCTTCTCTGACAAATGTTCTCCTTGCCCGGCCTGTCAGTTTAGGTGGACGGCCATGTCTTGGTAGGTTTGCAGTTGTGCCATACTCTTCATTTTCGGATGATGGATTGAACATTGCTCTGTGCGATGTTTAAAGCTTATGGTATTTTTTTATAACCTAACCTTGCTTTAAACTTCTCCACAACTTGAACCCAGACCTGTTTGGTGTGTTCTTTGGCCTTTATGGTGCTGTTTGTTCACGAAGGTTCTCTAGCAAACCTCTGAGGGCTTCACAGAACAGTTCTGTATTTATACTGAGATTAAATTACACACAGGTGGACTCACCATTTACTAATTAGATGACTTCTGAAAGCAATTGGTTCCACTAGATTTTAGTTAGGGGTATCAGAGTAAGAGGGGCTGAATAAAAATGCACGCCAAACTTTTCACATAGTGATTTGTAAAAAAAATTGAAAACCATTTATCATTTTCCTTCCACTTCAAAATTATGTGCCACTTTGTGTTGGTCTATCACATAAATAAATAATTTCAAGGGGTATGAATACTTTTTCAAGGCACTGTATGTAAAGGTTTACAACCACTTTTATTTTTTCTCTTTAAAGTAGAACTAAAGGAAAACTTTTTTTTTTTTCATTTTGAGTAAGGGAGGGTTATAAATAGAGTTGCTACCTCATCCCTTTAAACCCGAACACTTATTAATTACACATGTTCTGTGGGTGACTAAGGTGGTAATTAAACTCACTTGGTGCCTTATCTGCATTAAATTAGCCTCAGAACCTGTGTAATTCATATGTGTTTGGGTTTAAAGGAACGAGGTGGCAACCCTAGTTATAAACGATGTCAGTTTTTTATGGCATCTGTGTCCCACTTAGAAAAATGATCTTTCTGTGCCATAGCCAAAACAGGAAATGAGAGAAAATTCTTCCAAAATTAGGGAATCCCTTGTCACCAGGGTGACCAGAACTAGTGCCCCTATTGGAAGTTTTCCCCTTGATTATTGTTCTGGTGATAATCCAATAGAGAAGGTGAATTTACCTAATGGGAGCACAAACCGCAAAAAAACCTTCTACTACATACCCCTAAATTTGGGAATAAAAGTCGAGTTTTTGAAACCTCATTTTGGAGCAATGCTTTCTCATAAACGCAGAGTTTGGCCTCGTACACACGGCCGAGATTCTCGTTGAAAAAAACATGTCGTTTTTTTCGACGAGATTCTTGGACAAGAAACTTGTCCCGGCCGAGTGTACACACGCTCGTTTCAAAGAACCCGCGGTTCTTTGAAAGGAGTGTACGCGGTGACGTCATCGACTACGTCGAGCATGCGCTCGTCACATTCGATGCCGTCGCCGCCATCTTGGTATACCCTACGTATGCCTAGGAAGCTACCGCGCATGCGTCGAATTCATTTCGAACATGCGCGGGCTTCCGGGCGGACAGGTAAGTGTACACACACTCACTTTTCTCGTCGAGAAACATGCCGAGGAGAATCTCGACGAGAAAATAGAGAGCAGGTTCTCTATTTTCTCGTCGAGGTTTCTTGTCGGTTTTCTCGACGAGAAACCCGCTAGCAGCGTACACACGACCGATTTACTCGGCAAGACCTCTCTGCCAGCAAGTTTCTTGCTGGTTCTTGCCGAGAAAATCGGTCGTGTGTACGAGGCCTTTATCTTCTCCAATTCTGGCAACAGATTTTCACTTCCTACAGACATGGACTAAGAATACATTATTGCAGTGGTGCATGCTGTCCTTTCTTATAATTTGCTCCATACGTTTCCTTGGAATTTCTCTTGCTTGGTGGGAACAAATCAAGTGTTAAGTTCTTTCCAGTAGAAATGACAACCTTACTAGGACAAAACACCCCTAAATAGTAAAACTGGACAAATACACAGTAATTATTATTATTGTATCAGGTGAGATGGAGTTACAATGTATCAAATTGTACATTGTCAGACAGGAATCACAACTGCTCTGCAACGTGTTCTATTGGCTCTTTGACAGAAAACTACATTTTAAAAATCATATCATTTTGAGTGCTATTGAAGTCACATTTATCTCTATTCTATTGGCAACAAATAACCATACTGAGTTCAGTGCAGCTTGCATTTTCATACCAAAAGACTGGATATCCAGAGTCATTGGGATTTTCACAGATCACCAGAAACGTTCTATTGTAGTGTAGCATACATCCCAGGAAAATAAACTGCTTCTCATTTGCTTCTGAAATCCTGTACTGCTTGCCCACTTTGATTCTGAATGGCTTATTAATGGTATAGACATATACAAATAAAATGTACATTGATGGCCAGATAATAAAGGCAGCGCTTGCAACGTGCAGAATATAAGTGAATGCACATATCGGTTCCTCACATTCCGCTTCCATGACGTTGTTTCTGGTGCCTGTGCAATCTGCAGTAGACCGATAGGCCTAGAGCAATGCAATGGGTTTATTGCCCTGTCCCGCCACACACTGGGAAGGTGTCACATTGTCCAAATTTGCATATGTGGTGTACAGGCTGGTGACATGAAAGTCTGTGAAGGAGTGGTCACTGCTGCTAGAGACTGGTGTCAGACCAATGGTCCCCAAGTCACAGTCTGATAGCTGGATTGGGGAGTTGCTAAATGCAGCTAGTGTGTCCAGATTAAAGCTTTCATCCTTCATGTCTTCCCATATGTTACCTTGAAAAGAAAAAACAATATAAGTATTGATATATTACTAATAATATTATTAAGAGGCACCAGTGTGCACTGTGGGCCCTGTGTTAAGTATATTCGGTGTCTTAAAGCTGAACTTTACTCATAACAACTCAATAAAAAAAAATGTTCTTTAGCAAGGAACATACATTCAACATTAATAAATATGCTACTAAAATGAGTGTGTGCTGTAAATTGCCTTTAGTATTGCTCCTGTTTCTTCTTGCTGAAGGCTGTCATTCTGCTGAAGCCCAGAGCCCCTGAGCAGCAGTAAAGTTTGGGCTATCAGCAGATCGGTCTATACATTTTAGTCACAATGCCGAGAGCAACTGAGCATGTGCAGAGAAGGGGGGGGGGTTGTAGTGTATTACTGGATTTTAAACAGTATAGGCACTTATGTTTAATGTTTAACATAGCTTTACCTGCAAACGGGGCCAATATTAAGTGATTGTAAAGCCTAATTTTTTTTCTATATAAATAACAAACATGTTATACTTACCTGCTCTGTGCAGTGGTTTTGCACAGGGCAGCCCGGATCCTCCTCTTCTCGGGTCCTTTTTTGGCTCTTCTGGCCCCTCCCTCCTGTTGAGCACCCCCACAGCAGGCAGCTTGCTATTGGGGCACCTGAGCCGAGCCGCAGATCCCTGTATCCATTCAGACACAAAGCCGCAGTTTGGCGTCGCCCCGCCCCTCTCTCTCTCCTCATTGGCTAACTGACTTTGACAGCAGTGGGAGCCAATGACCCCACTGCTGTGTCTCAGCCAATAAGGAGGGAGAGTCCTGGATGGCCAAGGCACTTGTGGACATCACTGGATCAAGAGGGGGCTCAGTAAGTATTAGGGGGGCTGCTGCACACAGAAGGCTTTTTATCTTACTGCATAGAATGCATAAAGATAAAAAAAAAACTTCTGCCTTTACAACCACTTTCATTTTCTGACTAAAGTTCCAGTTTTTTAACCACTTCAGCCCTGGAAGAATTTACCCCCTTCCTGACCAGAGCACTTTTTGCGATGCAGCACTGCGTCGCTTTAACTGACAATTGCGCGGTCGTGCGACGTTGAACCTAACCAAAATTGACGCCCTTTTTCCCCCACAAATAGAGCTTTCTTTTGGTGGTATTTGATCACCTCTGCGGTTTTTATTTTTTGTGCTATAAACAAAAGAAGAGCGACATATTTGAAAAAAATGCAATATTTTTTACTTTTTGATTTAATAAATATCACAATTTTTTTTTTTTAAAACAATTTTTTTTCTAAGTTTAGACCGATACGTATTCTACATATTTTTGGTAATTTTTTTTTGCAATAAGCGTATATTGATTGGTTTGCGCAAAAGTTATAGCGTCTACATAATAGGGGATAGATTTATGGCATTTTTATTTTTTTTATTTTTTTTACTAGTAATAGCGGCGATCTGCGATTTTTATTGTGACCGTGACATTGCGGCAGACACATCGGACACTATTGGCGCGTTTTTGGGACCATTCACATTTATACAGCGATTAGTGCTATAAAACTGCACTAATTACTGTGTAAATGTGACTGGCAGGGAAAGGGTTAACACTAGGGGGCGATCAAGGGGTTAATATGTTCCCTATTGAGTGATTGTAACTGTAGGGGGAGGGGACTCACAAGGGGAGGAGACCGATCTGTGTTCCTCTGTACTGGGAACACACATCGGTCTCCTCACCTCTGACAGGAGGTGGATCTGTGTGTTTACACACACAGATCCACACTTCTGCCGTGATCGTGGGCAATCGCGGGTGCCCAGCGGACATCGCGACCGCCGGGCACACTCACCGGGTCACGAGCGTTGCCGCGCGCGCCCCATAGACGGCCGGGAAAAAAGGACGTCATATGACGTCCGCCCGGAGGGAGGGAGGGTTCCTGCCGGCGTCATATGTCTATGACCCGGTAGGAAGTGGTTAAAGTGGTTGTAAACCTCAAACATTAAATATGAAGAAAGCACATCCCTCTATCGTATGTACTTGTCTCAATTAAGAGCACTAAGTGTCATTTCTGTCTGCTGCTTCGTTCTTCTGCTATCGGCATAAATAACTTTTGACAAGTTTTCCTGACACCAAGAAAAAAATGGTGAAAGAGGAGGGATCTCCAGCAGATTGACAGCCTCGGCTCTGTTCCTGTGAGCTGTGTGGAAGGGGGGTGTGTCTCTTCCCTCCAAGCAGTTCTCAGAGCTCTTCTCACTGAGCTCTGCAGAGTGTATTTTCAACTCTCCACCCCTCTTCTCTGAACTCTCAGACAAGCTTTATAAATTCAGAACTTTGAATATATAAAGAGAAGGTAAGACTGCAGATCAACAAGTACGGCTTATGTGGGAGGATTTGTTTCATCTCTGTGTATCACCTGGACCAGTCACTTCACTGGGTATATGGAAGGGTTTAAAACCACTTTAACAGCTTGTTCACACCATCTGCAGGAAACATTGGTTTCCTATGGGCTCATTCACACCAAAATGGAGGTGTAAAGTCCGGTGCAGAACTGTGCAGGATTATGCAGCATGTCTGCAGTTTCCCTAACCTCACCGCTCCGCACTGGAATGGAGACAAAACAGACCGCACCGGTCTGCATGCCTCTCATATGACAGGAAGTGGGAGGGAATGCAGAGCAGTGCTCTGTGAGTGTACAGCCCACCTTCTCCCTCTGTGGCTTGGATGCTGCTGCTCATGTAAGTTTCTGGAAGGGCAATAGTGGGGAACAGAACTGAGGTATGCTGTGAGGGGACAAAGATGCTGGGCACAGATGCAGCTAACCCAATGGCGATATGTGAAGAGCAGAACAGAGCGGCGGACAGCAATGGTGGGGACATGGATGGCGGGGACATGGGTCACGGACAGTAATGGTGGGGACATGGGTGGCGGACGGTGATGGTGGGGACATGGGTGGCGGACGGTGATGGTGGGAACATGGATGGTGGACAGTAATTGTGGGAACATGGATGGCGGACGGTGATGGTGGGGACATGGGTGGCGGACAGTGATGGTGGGGACATGGATGGCGGACAGTGATGGTGGGGACATGGATGGCGGACAATGATGGTGGGGACATGGATGGCGGACAGTGATGGTGGGGACATGGATGGCGGACAGTGATGGTGGGGACATGGATGGCGGACAGTGATGGTGGGGACATGGATGGCGGACAGTGATGGTGGGGACATGGATGGCGGACAGTGATGGTGGGGACATGGATGGCGGACAGTGATGGTGGGGACATGGATGGCGGACAGTGATGGTGGGCACATGGATGGTGGACAGTGATGGTGGGGACATGGATGGCAGACAGTGATGGTGGGGACATGGATGGCGGACAGTGATGGTGGGGACATGGATGGCGGACAGTGATGGTGGGGACAGTGATGGCGGACAGTGATGGCGGGGACATGGATGGCGGACAGTGATGATGGGGACATGGGTGGCGGACAGTGATGGTGGGGACATGGATGGCGGGCAGTGATGGTGGGGACAGAATGATGACACAGGATGTGATGTCAGTCTGTGCATAACAGAGGTGCATGTAAACTTGTATGAAACTGATGTCTCTGCAAGTGAAATCTGCACAGTTTTCATGCACGTATGGTGTGTATGCTATAAATATAGATTTCCTTTAAACATTATAAAAATCATTGGTAATAACATGTCTGTCTATCTTTACGATCTTCTCCTACCTTGTAAAGCAAAATCCATGATGCTGGGATCAAGCGAGTCCACCTCTGTGTTCACGTCTGAGGTAAAGCCGAGGAAGTCAGATGAACCTCTGCCTATTATGTGCTGGTGCAGTGGGCTCTGTGTCATCTGTGGTAGCATGTGGAGTGGAGGACTTTGGGCTGGAGCAGGAGAACTTGATGCTATTCTTGCCTGAGTCTGAATTTGATGACGTAAAGGTATGGACTGTAAGGATAATGTCATGACTGGCTGAGGCTGTAGCCGAGTAATAGGCACTCTTCCAGGAATGCTCCCAACATTTGTCATTGTTGGTGTTTCTGAGGCTGTCAGCTTAGATGGAGCTTTGCAGTTTTCAGGTCTGTCCATAATCAGTTTATCCAGTTCATCTACAAATAAGGTAAAACTATGTTGTCAGGGTACATAGACAAACTTTAAAACAAACTAATTTGTACTTTTTAGTAGTCTGATTGCAAAAGAAAACAGCTTTTGTTTTCTACTGAGAGAGTCTAGCACAGGGGATATATGCTGAATACTCCCTCTCTTTGCACAAGCGAACATGCATGTTTGCAAAAAGATCCTTTGCCATCACACTATAATGCTGTGCACTATTATACTGTATTTAAAGCCCAATTGAACATTCTTATATCTTTTTTATTTTTATCTGCTAAGTGTTGCAGTGAGAGCAAAAACCTGTGCTAGTGTGCTTACAGAACTATGAAGGTCACAAAAGCCCAACTCTTTGACACACCCCCTGAACACTTATGCCTTGTACACACGATCGGATTTCCGATGGAATAAAATCCGATGGACTTGTTTCATCGGAAATTCCGATCGTGTGTGGGCCCCAGCTGACTTTTTTGCGTCTGTGTGGAATTCCATCGAAGAAAAATCCATGCCTGCTCAGAATCAAGTCGACGCATGCTCGGAAGCATTGAACTTAATTTTTCTCGGCTCGTCGTAGTGTTTTACGTCACCGCGCTTTGAATGGTCGGAATTTAGTCTGACAGTGTGTATGCAAGACTGATGGAAGTCAGCGTCATCGGAATTCCGACCGAAAATTCCATCGGATTTTATTCCATCGGAAATCCGATCGTGTGTACAAGGCATTAGGGAGCAGAGCCATGTTGATTAGAGCAGTGTTCAGGGGGTGTGTTGGACCACAGGAGAGCCTGTATGTGACAGCTACAGTCCTAATCTGCTATGTGCTGCCAACACTTGTTTTTTATTTTAACTCTTGCTGCAGAACTTAGCTGGTAAAAAAATGAAAGAGGCATATTTATTACTGTATATACAGCTTGACTGCATTACACAAATACAATCAAAGGATTCAGTAAACCAATTCTATCCAACCGACCTGCTTTGTAAGTTCTCACCTGGGTTAGCCATACTCCTACGAATTGCTGGCAGATCTTTCCTCTTCCACTTCTGCATCTCCTCTTCCATTTTGTCAATTTTAGCTGGATTTAATGCCCAGAGGCATCCCTTGCGGGAGGATCCACTCAGCTTGTTCTCCACCTTTTCAAAGCATTTGTTAAGGGACAGATTGTGCCGAACTGAGTTTTTCCAGCCGTCTGGGGCTGTCTGAAATGAGGTACAATAGATAGTTATCAAAACAGTAACTTACTTATTCTTTACAAATAGCAACATTCAAAATAGTAAAATCCTATACCAACCAAGTACAGGAATTTAAACTAAAGACTTTACCACCTACTTAGTGTTGCTAATAACCTATTTAAATAAAATACTATAATGTCTGTCCTTAAAAAAAACTGATTGGTTGTTATGCAGAGAACAAGTATTTTTCAGACTCATTAATTCATACTTGTGTTGGATTTACATATTGAAATAAAATTTCCCTGTTTTTAATGAAAAAGATACTTATGTCAACACTTTCATTATACAATTTTAAATTTAATACAAGTATTTACAATACTATATCAAAAATGTAATTGATAAAACAGTATATATTTTTTTTGTTGTTGAAATGGGATATTATGCTAAATTAAAATAAACAGTTGAAGTAAAAGTAAACCCTCACATATACCCAGTGAGGTAAATAGTCTCAGATGATACACAGAGATGAAACAAATCCTCCTACATAAGTTTTACATGTATAGCTGCTGTCTTCAGCTTTATATACTGTTTAGAAAGTGCACATCGTGTTAGAAATTGTGTTTCCTCTTTCAGCAGTGGGAGGGGAGTCTGTGCTTACACTGTGTGTTATATGATTGTAGTAAAGGCACACCCCCCCCCCCCCCCCATGCACACATAGACAAATGAACAAAAAGCTTGCAAAGCTGTACTGTGAATAGACCAGCTCTCTGCTTATCTATCTCTAAGCACCCTCCCCGACAAATTTCCAGCTGCTTTTATCTCCTGTGTCAAATTGTCAGAAGTTATCATGCTGATAACAGAAGAATGAAGCAGAAGAAAAACACGGGACTCAGAGCTTTGGAGAGAGATAAGCAAACACTACAGCTATATGTGCCCTGTTCAGATTTCATGAATGGATTTTACAACCACTATAACCCCTTCATGCCGACCATGCCGACCATACTCAAATTTGCGTTCTCGGCTTGAAGGGGTTATACCGGGGTAATGCCTACACCTGCGGGTATTACCCCAGTGCCGGTTTTTAGAGTCAGCGGTTGGCTTTTTAGTGATAACAACCAATGTGGCTAAAAAGCCGCTAGACTGTTATCCTAAGCAACAGAAGGGGACCCCCCCGGCGGCTCTCCTATCCCACCAGGAGGCTTGAGCAGCCAGCCGACACAACCTCCTATCTAGTAACCCGTAAGCGATGTCATGACATCACTTCCAGTTTAGTCGGCTGCCAATGGCGCCGATTTTAAAAAGTCCCTAGTATTCCAAAACGCAGATTTTGGCGTTTTGAATACTTTTAAGTGCAAAAGAGGGATTTGGGGTCTTATAGATCCCAGATCCCTCCATAAAGAGTACCTGTCACTGACTATTACTGTCACAAGGGATGATTACATCCCTTGTGACAGCAATATAAATGTTTTTTTTTTTTTAAAAAAAACAGTGTAAAAAATAAAAATTGAATAAATAAAAAAAAAACTTTTTTTAAGCGCCCCGTCCCTCTGTGCTCATGCACAGAAGCGAGCGCATATGTAAGTCGCGCCTGCAAATGTAAACGGTGTTCAAAACACACATGTGAGGTATTGCCATGATTGTTAGAGTGAGAGCAATAATTCTAGACCTCCTCTGTAGCTCTAAACTGGTAACCAGTACAAATTTTTAAACCGTCGCCTATGGAGATAGTACAGTAGTTTGCTGCCATTCCACAAGTGTGCGCAATTTCAAGGCATGACATGTTAGGTATCTATTTACTCAGCGTAACATCATCTTTCACATTATACAAAAAAATTGAGCTAACGTTACTGTTTTGTTTGTTTTTTAATTCATGAAAGTGTCTTTTTTTCCCAAAAATTGCGTTTAAAAGACCGCTGTGCAAATACCATGTGACATAAAAAATTAGCAATGATCGCTATTTTGTTCTCTAGGGTCTCTGCTAAAAAAAACATATATAATGTTTGAAGGTTTTAAGTAATTTTCTAGCAATAAATACAGATTTTAACTTGTAAGCAACAAATGTCAGAAATAGACAGACTGATTAGAAAACATGAACAAATTTCTGAAACCACGGTTACACAGTTAGACTGTCATACCTTAAAATATGGAAAGTGTTCCTTCATGAAACTGTAGATTTCACTCACAGGCAGGCTGCCAGTTTTGCTGTTTTTTAAGGCCATTGCAATAAGGCAACTGTTACGCAAAAGCAATAAGAAGCAATAAGAAAACACATCAATGGCATACAAACTTATGATATGACAATGCATAATAACCTTCAATGAGAAGTTCACTTACCTGTATGA
Source organism: Rana muscosa (assembly GCA_029206835.1). Lineage (NCBI taxonomy): Eukaryota > Metazoa > Chordata > Amphibia > Anura > Ranidae > Rana > Rana muscosa. Next base: position 847,455,993 of record CM055116.1, read on the forward strand.
ATAGATAGGCTTTGGATAGTTTTTAGGGTGCAGATCCTGTGTAGCATGAGCAGTCAGGCGTGCCTGAGCATACGGCTGTGGCCTGTAGGAGCTATTAAACATTGTCCCAGGAGAACACTAGGATAAAAATGGCAAAAATGTTATACAATAATTTAGCTTTGACCAATATAAATTTTGTACTACTGATATATTAAAGTCCTTTATAAAATAAAGTATGTAGTTAAAACCTAAATAATATAGCAAATTAATGAAACTTGTTGAGCAAAGCCACCTATAAATCTGCTAGGATTGACGTGCTGTCATTCCCTTAAATATTCCCTTTAATGCACAATGATGCATCAGAAAACAAACTTGAACCCTTTTTACCCAAAAGCATGTCAACACTGCACGGATATTGAACTAGTACTATTAAAAATAATAGAATACAAAAAGAGTTTACATGCTTTAACTTGCAGAAAAACTCAGAGATGTGAACGGGCCCTTTTAGAAAAGGTATTAACTACATGCCAGCTGGGCAGACAGGAAATAATTAGCCAGTTCTCTACTGATTTGTGCTGAAATAAGTCAAGACTGGAATGTGTATAGGTGTAATGTATGTAATGTAATGTAGGTGAAGTGGGGTCTTTCAAAGGGTCTGCAAGTTCATTGAATGGTAGCTGTCAGGACTGGAATATTGGGGCTGCCATTGCTGATTTATTTTTGGGTGTGCAAACCTCAGGGCTGTCTGTCATCCTGATTCATGCTTCACTTCTTGGTGAGTCACTGACCTGGATCAAAGATGCATATCAGGTGTTGGGACACCTGATAAACATATGCTAATTCTGGGTCAGTAAATCCTTAAGTGGAATGAAGCACACAATAAGATGACAGTGCAAGAATATACACCAGGGGTATCCAAACTTTCAAAACAATGGGCCAGTTTACTGTCCTTTAGACTTCGAGGGGACCGGGCTGTGGCCAGTGTGAGTAGAAAATGCCCTGGGAGTAAATGCCGTTGGCATTAGTGGGAGGAATTGTGCCCCATTGCTGGTGTCAGTGGGGGGAAAAGTGCCTTGTATCAAGTAAAACAACTCACCTGCTGAGGAGCCTGAGACAGTGCATAGATTTGTTGAGAATGGGGCTGATACAGAGGCTGCTGGGATTGAATACCAGGAGACAGATGTCCACTCAAACTGAACTGGTTCATCTAATAAGGAATAAAATATAAATAACTATGTACATACAAATTACATTTGCTATGATGCAGTTGTAACATATTACCACTTACACTGGATCCATGTGAACTCATGGTATTAAGACCAAGAATGCTTTGCTGCAAGCTGACAGGTATATGAATCATTTGTCCGGGCACTGTGCTGGCCAGCTGACCTACGTATAAAAAAAAGTAACAGGTCACATAACAGGCATCATTTAACACAGCTTGATTAGATTTTACTAGTGTGAAACTCTATATACCTGGTTGTTGTATGACCGAGTTCTGTGAAGGATGACTGTACTCCATCCTGTTGCCGGTAATCTGCTGTAACCTGGGTACATCCACAGAAGTCAGCCATGACAAAGACTGTAAGTCGTTAGGAAGGTCATCATTTCGCATTTGTGAACCATCTGAAGCTGTAAGTCTGCAAGCATTGAGAATAAAAGGGAAATAAAAATATTGAAATGAAACCAATCATGTTTATTAAAAATAATTATATATATGTATATATACACAGTGCCTTAAAAAAAAAAAGTGGCACATAATTGTGAAGTGGAGGAAAAATTATAAATGGTTTTCAATTTTGTTTTACAAATAAATACGTGAAAAGTGTGGCGTGCATTTGTATTCAGCCCCCCTGAGTCAATACTTTGTAGAACCACCTTTTGCTGCAATTACAGCTGCAAGTCTTTTTGGGGATGTCTCTACCAGCTTTGTACATCTAGAGAGTGAAATTTTTGCCCATTCTTCTTTGCAAAAGCTCAAGCTGTCAGATTGGATGGAGAGCATCTGTGGACAGCAATTTTCAAGTCTTGCCACAGATTCTCCATTGGATTTAGGTCTGGACTTTGAGTGGGCCATTCTAGCACATGAATATGCTTTGATCCAAACCATTCTATTGTAGCTCTGGCTGTATGTTTAGGGTCGTTGTCCTGCTGGAAGGTGAACCTCCGCCCCAGTCCCCCAGTCTCAAGTCTTTTGCAGGCTCTAACAGGTTTTCTTCTAAGATTGCCCTGTATTTAGCTCCATCTATCTTCCCATCAACTCTGACTAGCTTCCCTGTCCCTGCTGAAGAAAAGAATCACCACAACATGATGCTGCCACCACCATGTTTCATTGTGGGGATGGTGTGTTCAGGGTGATGTGCAGTGTTAGTTTTCTGCCACACATAGCATTTTGCTTTTAGGCCAAAAAGTTCAAATTTGGTCTCATCTGACCAGAGCACCTTCTTCCACATGTTTGCTGTGTCCCCCACATGTCTTCTCGCAAACTGCAAACGGGACTTCTTATGGCTTTCTTTCAACAATGGCTTTTGTCTTGCCACTCTTGCCACACTTCCATAAAGGCCAGATTTGTGGCGTGCATGACTAATAGTTGTCCTGTGGACAGATTCTCCCACCTGAGCTGTGGATCTCTGCAGCTCATCCAGAGTTACCATGGGCCTCTTGGCTGCTTCTCTGATTAATTCTCTCCTTGCCCGGCCTGTCAGTTTAGGTGGACAGGCCACTGTGCTCTTAGGAACCTTAAGTGCAGCAGAATTTTTTTGTAACCTTGGCCAGATCTGTGCCTTGCCACAATTCTGTCTCTGAGCTCTTCAGGCAGTTCCTTTGACCTCATGATTCTCATTTGCTCTGACATGCACTGTAAGGTCTTATATAGACATGTGTGTGGCTTTCCTAACCAAGTCCAATCAGTATAATAAAACACAGCTGGACTCAAATGAAGGTGTAGAACCATTTCAAGGATGATCAGAAGAAATGGACAGCACCTGAGTTAAATATATGAGTGTCACAGCAAAGGGTCTGAATACTTAGGACCATGTGATATTTCAGTTTTTCTTTTTTAATAAATCTGCAAAAATTTCAACAATTCTGTGTTTTTCTGTCAATATGGGGTGCTGTGTGTACATTAATGAGGAAAAAAATGAACTTAAATGATTTTAGCAAATGGCTGCAATAAAACAAAGTGTGAACAAACATTTGCGTGTCATATATCCCAAACATATTTTTATTAATATTTCACAATACTAGTGGGTCATTTTGTTCCTTGGCCCTTGAAAACTGCTTTAACCTGATCTCAAAACGATCCCTGCTGCTGTGGCTTCCTATTCTCTCAGCTCCATTTTACATTATGCTACTTTACACAAGGCAGGGCTCGTTTCTTTTTTTTTTTTGCTATATAACCGTGCTATACCTATTTAAACGATTTTCTACATCTGTATTAATTAGCCTCTTTTCTACTACCAGAATGGCTGTTGCTGTATAAATGTATCATAAAAGGTTCAATATACTGTTGATCTATGTTAATCTCTGTTAATAATAATTGTATTGAAAATGCATCATCAGTGTATTGTTTCATACAGTATAAGGAAACATGGAACACAATCCTCATTTCTAATCTATAGTTTAGATTTGTTTTGTTCTTTTAGTATTACACTTTCAATACAAATGGTTGATAAGCAGATGTTAATGTGGGTTATAGAACACGACTGAACAAATTGTATAGTATACCGATTCATCATAAATTAACAAAACACACCTGAGCATTTTTACATTATCAATTTTACAGGTATTTGCTATGAAATATTGAATTCTGGTCTATATCTGCCTTTAATTAAAATGTGAGTCAATAAAACATACAGAATTACATTGTTAAAAAGAGCATATAACACTTTATTCAATCAGAATAGTAATGTATTGAGATAAAACACATCTTCTAACCTCTCCCTGCCTCCTCCAGGTCATGTAGTGCCAGTCTGAACATTTTAGATTGGATTGTGATCAGTCATCAGGGAAAGTGGTTTTGTAGCATGAGTGTTCTCTGTTCCAGGACATAATATCCCTTTGCAATTTTGCAGTATAAAAAGGCTGTAGTGTGAGTGAGAGGACACGGCTGACCTTTATTCCTGCTCTCTCATTGGCTGAATCATAAACAAACTAGATCAAACAACATCATTTGAAAGCTGGGCAGGCCTGGCTGCTTTGCAACAGTTGGTTCTGTTATTGAATGATTGCCCATTGTGTCCACAAACGGCTAGAGCCGACTGACACGTGTCTCTATTGTTTTGTTTTTAGGTTAATTGTTTCTCTTTTTCATCATCCTCCCCCTCTTCTTTACCCCTCTCTACAGACCCTGCATTAATCTAGCTGAATGACAGCAGACAAGTAACGCACAAAAACGTGCCATCTGCCACCCGCCTGGTGCCTACTGGCCTGAAAGAGGGAGCTCGTGATTTTTCTTATTTTGAATCGAAAGGTCGGATGAGTGGTGTGAAGAGTCAAAACCCTGTGCGAATACCTCCTGTCATGTGGCAAACCTCCTTCCAGGCCTGTAAAGCACTATCAAACATTGTGTTAACGTATAACAGCTCACTATAGAGCTCACAGGATCACAAAATGTTACTTAATAAAGCTGCTTTTTTCCACTACCGCTGCTATAATCTCATTATACCAATATGCTGCTCATATCAGCTGGGTTGCAGGTTTGGTTAACCATTCAGTCATTCTGTAATGCTCAACTGACGATAAGAATTTTATTGTTTGCATTTGTTACATTCTCTCTATAGGGAAAAGTGACACGTATATCAGGAGAAGCCAGGGGACAGTGTATTGTTCAATAGATTCTACAGCTTTTCTATGCTCGGGCATATATGTATACTGATTCAACTCAACATTTGGATTAATAAATAAATGTACAAATTGAAGTAACCAGCAGAAACCAATTAGAATTACAAGTTTAATAATCTGCATTCATTAAATAAAATCTGGTTAGTTGCTATGGGCTATATTTCATTGCTGGTAACATAGACCATGCTGCTAGGTTATTTGATAACCATTTAAATTGGCTCTAGTATGTGTGCGTATGTAAGTATGTTTGTGATCTAGGGACCATAGATTGTAGGATCCTTGAGAGCAGGGACTGATGTGAATGTAAAGTATGTAAAGCACGGTGTAAATTTTCAGTGCTATAGAACATACCTGTGATAAGTGTATGTGCAAATCAAATATAGCAATGTACTGGCTTCCTTTACTGAGATCTAAGCATTTATACCAAAATAAATCACCCCATTTAGGGGACGTAGAGGCTTGGAGTTGGTTCCAGGAATTTTCCCAAGGTGCTGCTGCCAACAATCTTGTGATTATCTTTTCCTAAAGAAATTGGAATAATTATTTTTGCCCCCCGTTCACACCGGGGCGACTTGTCATGTGGTTTGACAGATCAAATTTGACAAGTTGCATGATAAGTCGCACCCTATTTCTGGCTATGGAACCGTTCAAAAAGGTGCGACTCTGTCTTGCATCAACATTGAAAAGGTTCCTGCACTATTTTTGGTGATTCCATGTGCAAATTGTTTTCACATTTATGCTGTCGTAGGCAAGCCGCGCATGAAATTGCATTGGAATCGCTGAAGTAGCGCGATTTCAAAGCCGCATTTGGTATGAACCGGGGGTTACTGCGCATGAGTCAGTAATCTAACTGGGAGAAGTCACAAGGGCTTAAGAGATCCTTTAGGGCTACCCTATGGGGCAAGAACAACACATGTAATTTTTGCCCCTAGTTTGATCTATTATGTTTCTTATCCCTGTATGAACTAAATAGTCATATTCTACAGCTTCCGAAATGTGCCACTTTACTTTCACTGTACTACTAAAATGAAGTCCAGTAATATAAAACAATCATATTTATTATTTCCACATAGATCCAATATGAGATATATATCCTAACCCTCTCATATCGAATTGTCTCCCTTTATATTGTGAACTACCATGCAAACTGTTGGCGCTATAAAAATCCTGTATAATAATAATATAAATAATATACACACACACGGGGAATGTGGGTACCAATACATATAATTAAGGCTCCCGTTCTTGTTATTCAAATATCATCTAGTTTTAAACTCAATTTGTTACGTTTTTCATCAGACAAATTACCGTATGAACTCAAGTATAAGCCGACCAGAATATAAGCCGAGGCACCTAATTTTACCACAAAAAAACTGGGAAAACTTATTGACTCGAGTATAAGCCTAAGGTGTCCATCTGCATGCCTCACTGTGCCTCACTGTGTCCATGTGCATATGCCTCACTGTGTCCATGCCTCACTGTGTCCATGCCTCACTGTGCCCATGCCTCACTGTGTCCATGCCTCACTGTGCCCATGCCTCACTGTGCCCATGCCTCACTGTGCCCATGACTAGACTGACGTTTAACATGGGAGTCTATGGAAGGGGTGCCTGGCTTTGAAAAATCGGTGCTCCACGGCCGTAGGTCCCCCAGACAACAACTTTGCACACTTGTAGAGGAGAAATGGGGCTATATATGTGCCAAGTGTTGGGTCCAGGGGACCTACGAACGGCTGGTACCGGATCCCCAAAGTCACCAGAGAAATTACCGTTTAACATTGGAGTCTATGGAAGGGGTGCCAGGCTTTGAAAAATTGGTGCTCCCCGGCTGTAGGTCCCCTGGACAACAAACTTTGCACACATATAGAGGAAGAGTGAGGCTACATGTGAGCCAAGTTTGGGGTGCAGGGGACCTACGGTCGGCCGGTACCAGGTTCCCAAAGTCCAAGAGATCAGGCGCAAAAAGGTGACTCGAGTATAAGCTGAGGGGGGCATTTTCAGCACAAAAAATGTGTTGAAAAACTCGGCTTATACTCGAGTATATACGGTAATGACTCTGATGAATTATTCACATAAAAGTAATCATGTAGGCTACACATGAAAGGAAACAATGAACACAGGAAAAATAAGGCATAATTTTCTCATAAAAGAGGGGATAACAATGTATGCATCCTAGATGTAACATAGAGTAACGTGTATATAGCACAGATATCAAACTGTAACCTGTATATAAACAACAGGCTAGGCCTACTCAGTTGTGAGAGGGCAGAAAAACAATTGCGTATGGGGGATGTTTGTTTGCTAGTGAAGCAGGTATCCCCTATGTCAGGGGTAGGCAACCTCGGCACTCCAGCTGTTGTGAAACTACAAATCCCATCATGCCTCTGCCTCTAGGAGTCATGCCTGTGATTGTCAGGGTCTTGGAATGTCTCATGGAACTTGTAGTTTCACCACAGCTGGAGGGCTGGGGTTGCCTACCCCTGCCCTATGTGGTTATAATCAGATTTATATTAGGTGGGTTACAACTCAAGAGGCAGAAAATCGTAGGATGAAAGTCAAAAGGAAAAACACTGTTTTTATATAACATGGGAGAAGGAGGAATGAAGGAGGGAAGAAGATCAATGTGGAAAAGAGAGGGGGGAGGGAAAGAAGAAAACAAAAAAATATTTGATCAAATTTTTAAAGCGGTTGTATACCCAAATTTTTTACTTTTACCTACAGGTAAGCCTATAATAAGGCTTACCTGTAGGTAAAAAGAAGATCTCCTAAACCTGTACGGTTTAGGAGATATTCCCCTCGCAATGAGCCACTGAATGCAGCGGCGCATGCACAGCGGGATTCTCGGCTAAAGGCCAGCAGCCGCCGGACCTTGCTGACGCGCGGGAGTGACGACATCGCCGCTCCAGCCACTCACAGCGCTGGAGCGCCGATACCCGGAAGACACGCAGAGGCAAGATGACATCTCCCTCGGCGTGGACCAGGTAAGTTCCCGATGCCTCGTTCTAAGATAAGTACTTCATAATGAGCTAGTATGCAGTGCATACTAGCTCATTATGCCTTTTGCCTTACAGGTATGGAAAAAAAAAAAACAGCAGCGGGTATACAGCCGCTTTAAGACAAAGATTAGCAACTATAGATAAGCTCATTCAGAGCCGAACACCACCTGCAATCCACCCATACTGGCTTTCTTAAGATAAGTGAACCTCACTATCTGTAGGAAATTCATTAAAAGGTATGTTGTGAATTCAGAGATAGTCTGAAATGAGGTCACACAGTCCATTCTTTCCATTTCACAGCTGGCATCTAGCGCACACACCCAATCTGTTAACAAGGGAGTAGTGGGTTGTCACCCGTTTTCAGAGATAATAGTTCTTGCAGAGGTTTGATTTGTTTGTATGAACCAGAGATCAAGTAGAGTATAGTACGTTGAGGGGTATTATGTATCGTATCACTTGCCAGTTTGTGATGTAATTGCAGGATTTTGACCCAAAAAGGGGTCATTCTTAGGCATGTCCCCCAAATGTGAGTCATTGTTCCAAAAGCAGAATGGCATTTCTAATACAAGTTGGAGATAGATGGGTTCATGTGGTGTAAAATTGTAGAACAAGGATACCACCTAGATAGGATTTTATAGTTGCATTATTGGGCTCTGGAGGATAAAGAGGTTTTGTGATGTCAGTATTTTGTCCCAGTTATTGTCGTCTGAAAACATGTTAAGTTCCTTTTCCCATTTAGTAAGAAAATGTGGAGACTGTTGGAAAGACTCCCTAAGTAACAGTCGATGTTAGGATGTTGAAGTATCTATCAAAGTCTGTATGTGACCTATTGATTGCATCTAGCTGGGACACGTGGTAGTTTACTCTGAACTAGAGCATGTTGAAGAAGTGTCCAGTTAGCCATGGTCCCTGTCAAAAAGTGTGGCTAGGTTAAGGTCAGGAGTACATAGTTGCCAAATAACGGTGTCAAGGGGCTTGAGCTGGGAGATAATAGCCCTTTGTTTACGTAGGAGTCACACGTCTGTATGGTTGCCGTGACCAATAGAGGCAGTGATTCTTTGGGAGGCCTACAGTCCGGCAGTGTCCATGGTAATTAGGTATTATTGGGAATAATAAGATCATCCTCTAGAGCGAGGCTTGGCAACCCGTCGATCACGATCTACCCGTGGACTGCAGGCAGCTGATGGGAAGATTGCAAAAATTGCCTGCCTTGCTGATCCTTCCCCTCTGCTGCCTCCACCACTCTAATCTTCACTGCAGAGCAGAAAGCAGAAGGCAGCACAGTACTGAAAGGAGGGCAGAAGCGGGAGCTGCCTCAGTTAAGCTTTCAGGTTTAACAGCAGGTGATTGTTTGCTAGGACGCCGGGCCATCCAAGCAACCAATCACAAGCTTGTCAATATGAAAAGCTAACTTCAGTAGCTCCCACCCTCCATCTAGTACTGTGCTGCATCCTGCTCTCCACTCAGTGCTGTGTGTTTGTAAAGGGGGAAAAGAACACTGCTGTTCTAAGGGCGGGATTGGGGACAGAGGACACTACTATGGGGGCAAAGGTAACTGCTGTGGGGGCCAGAGGGCACTTATTTGGGGGTGAGATGGAGTGATGTGAAGGGCCAGAGGACACAACTGTGGGGAGGGGGGGCCGAGGACATAATAATGTTTACTCTATAAAATAGCTTGTGTGGCTGAGGTTTCATGACAATGGAATTTTCAAAAAAACTGTAAAAAAAAAAAAAAAAAACTCTTTCATAGGACTCTCAGCAGTCTTCGCACATAATTTCAAGGATGGGAGGCCTTTGAGTGTTTAAAGTCACAGCAGGAATAATTTGACATCCAGATAACTGTGGATGCAGACAAAACAAACCATTGGGTCAACAAATTTTCCAATCTATACTATTAAAAAGTGAGAGGGAAGAAAAGGAAGCCAGAAGCAAAAATCTTCAGTGCCATGGGAAACAACAGCGATTAGTCAAGATTTTCTAACCACTTACATTTCTGTTTTACCAAGAGCTCTTGTAGGGGTTGTCTGCTCAGTCCCCAAAGACATAAGATTGTCACCAGATCCAAATTATCATGCAGTAATCATGTCACGTCTCTGGGCACCCTAAGAGATTTTGGTGGGTACTCTGGACTATTCTGTCACACCCTGGTATTGGTACAGCATATCACAAAAATATGATTAGGAGGAATGAATGTTGTATAAGCTTAATATCAAACAATAAAACACATACTATATCCAAACATTGGTGAATAGGTGAATTTGATCCATTGTACACCTGAGCACTTGTCAAGGTAAATAAGCTCAACTACATGCCTGTAGGCTAGGTTCACACCAGAAGTGCATCCATTTATCCTATTGTTCTGTCAATAGTATACATGTGTGTTAAAGACTAAATTAATTTGTTTTGAGTGGAAAAATGCAGGTAGCGCACTCAAATGCAGTATTCATGACTTTTTGCAAATGCAACAGATTGGAGTGAATGAGTTCAATTAAAAACATGTACCGCATATACTCGAGTATAAGCCGAGGCACCTAATTTTACCACAAAAAACTGGGAAAACTTATTGACTCGAGTATAAGCCTAGGGTGTCCATCTGCATGCCTCACTGTGTCCATGTGCATGCCTCACTGTGCCCATGCCTCACTGTGCCCATGACTAGACTGATGTTTAACATGGGAGTCTATGGAAGGGGTGCCTGGCTTTGAAAAATCGGTGCTCCACAGCCGTAGGTCCCCCAGACAACAACTTTGCACACTTGTAGAGGAGAAATGGGGCTATATATGTGCCAAGTGTCGGGTCCAGGGGACCTACGAACGGCTGGTACTGGATCCCCAAAGTCACCAGAGAAATGACCGTTTAACATTGGAGTCTATGGAAGGGGTGCCCGGCTTTGAAAAATCTGTGTTCCCCGGCTGTAGGTCCCCTGGACAACAACCTTTGCACACTTGTAGAGGAAGAGTGGGGCTACATGTGTGCCAGGTTTGGGGTCCAGGGGACCTACGCTCGGCCTATACCGGGTTCCCAAAGTCAGGCGCAAAAAGGTGACTCGAGTATAAGCCGAGGGGGGCATTTTCAGCACAAAAAAATGTGCTGAAAAACTCAGCTTATACTCGAGTATATACAGTATTTTTTTCTTGTCAATGCATTTTTCCAGGTTTGAATATACTCCAAAATGCATAGCCACTAATAGGATGTGAAGAAGCCCATAAAAAGGTACCCTGTTTAACCCATGGTATCCAACATGAGGGCTGCGGCCTGCAAGTGACCCACCAGTACTCAATACCCCACTCTACTTTGGACGTGACTGTGGTCCAGCACATTGGGCAGCACAGATTTCCAGTGGCTTTGGTTGGCCTGCCAGTGACAACTGTGGTTCAATACTTAATCCAGTTGCTAAATTGTTTAGATCCTGGAATCAGAATATTGCTGCAGAGCACTCCATTTGCTCGACCTGTAGCAGCATAATGCAATACAATACAGAATATATGTGTAAAAATAAGTGCCAGCTAAAGCCTGTTCACACTTGCCAATTTGGAATTGCCGGAAGAATAAATACGGTTCTGACCACGATTCCATATTGCAAGAACACATGCAACACACCTTGGGATGACATTGATCCATAACCAAAGTCAGCATGACTGAGGCCTGCCCCCTACCCCCTCATCACAGCATTTGACGGAGAGCAGTGGGAGCTACGCGTTTCTGAGTTGCACCAAGTTCAGCAGTCTCAACTGAAAAGAGAGTAGATTTGAGAAGAAAGGCCACAATAGGATACTTGCTGCCAATAAAGCTAACAAATGATAGATTTTTGCTGCACCAAAATCCAGTGTCCCAATCGGGTGTAAGAAACTGCTCACAGCTCCAGAGCCACTTGGCAAGTCTGGCTTAGAGGAAGCACCACAAAACTTTCACAGAGCTGGCAATACTTCAGCAACAACACACTGCTTCTTTTCTTGCCTCAGGAGATTAGTACCATGTCCAATAAGGATCAGAATAATACACAAAATGGGTCTGCACAACCATTCCAAATTCTACCCTCTGTGTGCAATAAACACAACTTTAGATCAATGTATTAAAACAGCCTTTTTCAACCACGATGCCCAGGCACTAACAGGGGTTCATTTTCCTCCATTACACTATCCAAAATGTAAAAAAAAAGTTTTGCCTTTAGTTTACAATGTGGTACTTAAAATCTGGAACTATGGGAAAAATTACATGTACAGTATGATGCTGTCTCTCACTAGCATTATAGTTTTTGTCCTTCTGAGTCTTCCCTCTGTAACATCGTTTTATTACTTATTGATCCTGCCAACAGATCCATTATTTTTCCACTAACTTTAACCGGACAACAATGTTCCTTCTGCAGTGAAATTGTGTAGCAGCATTACCATTGCGTGGACAGGGTAGCCTTAGGTGGACATCTTATGGACTTTAAGGTATTTAGAGCCAAAACTATTTCTATTTTAGAGAATGTAATGGTTAAAACCCTTGTCAGTTTGTTTTTCACACCAGTGTCCCATTCAAAAGATTTTCATTTACTTCTTGTCACGTAGACACAACTAGACACAACACAAAGTGAGAGGAAATCTCTCCAACATAAGGTAAATCTTAAAATGTTATCTTACTTTTAGTCCCAGTGACGGGTCACCAGGACAAATAGAGACCAAAGCTGGCCATAGATTTGTATTTTTTTATCAGCTAGAGGACTCAAGAAAAAAAAAAGGAAAAGATTCCTCAATCCACACAAATAAGGTGGATGGAGGAATCACCCCTACCGGGACATTGTATTCTGACAGCAGGGACTCTCTGCTGTCAGAATACACTAATCAGTGGCTGCAGCCATTGATCAACAAAAGTTCTGCAACATTCTATGTTCAACAGAAGTCGATCGAACAATCTATCAAACAGGGATGCCCACATGTGGTCCGAAATTAGTCTGTTCCCTGCTGAACTGGCTTAATTTTGAACCATCTATGGCCAGCTTTACTCTGACTAACATTATTTTAAAGTGGAACTAAACTTAAAAAATAAAAACTGCTAGAATGTATAGTCTTCTGGAAGATTAGACTGGCAAAATCTCTTCTGCCACAAAACTGCTTCTTCTTGCTTCTAGTGGGTTTTAATTTTCTGTGTACACTGCATTAGGCATGTGCTGTGCAGTGTACACTCCGGCTCTTTCCGACATTTGTAAGATGGAGAGTAGAGCCGGGTGTAGGGGGACAAACTAAATGCTGTGCACATATGCAGGAGTTACATCAGAGGTCGCCCAATGATTAAAAAGGATGACAGGGTCCCAGATGTAGTGGCCGAGGTGATGAAGGCTTGGGACAGAGCACTGACTGGCAGCCTTGATTGGTCAATGCTGAAAAGGGGCACAATTGTAAGGTAAGCTTTTTTACTCATTTTGAAAAAAAAGTTTAACGTGTATGTAACAGGAAAAAAAAAAAAACATATGTTGTACACCTGTGCAATACATGCAAAATTTCCCCATGCTTTATCCCTCATGCTGCATGTAAAGAAAACACTTGTTGATCCTGGCAGAAACTGTACTGCACCCAGCTCCTAATTTCCTCTTATGTGCTGACAACACAGTGCTTTTGCTAACCTGAAATTAAAAAGGCACGTTGTCAGCCCTACCCAGCTGCATAGTGATAATTTGCTGAACTACAGAATAGCCTACCCTCTGGCTGATAGAGGGGACTCTGCTGGGTACACATTGAATGAAATGGGGGGGGGGAGGGCTCTTATAGGCACACATTGGATGAAAGGGGGGGGGGCTCTTATGGGCATCAGATTGAAAGGGGAGGCTCTTATGGGAACACCTGGGTGAAAGGAGGGGACTCTGATGGGCATACCTGGGTAAAAGGAGGGGACTCTGGTGGACACACCTGGGTGAAAGGGGGGGACTCTGGTGGGCACACCTGGGTGAAGGGGTCGGGGGGCAGACTCTGATGGCACTTGAAACAGATGCAATCTGTGACCCGGATCCTTCACAGCATCAAGTCTATTTATTTAGAATAGTCAGAGGTAGAAAAATACAGAAAGCAAGCGGCTTAAATTTTCTAGCCCTCAAGGTGATTGTCAGTCCTCAGCTCTCTGCTCTGCCCCTTCAGCACTCACTGGAGCACCGGGCTGTGCAGGGGGCAGAAGCAGTTGGCTTAGGCTCACATCGGCGCGCTGAGAGGCTGAGCCGGCTGCCAGGCAGGCATCTAGGTGCATCCCAACATTAACCACTTCAAAACTGGACACTTAAATCCCCTTCCTGCTCAGGCCAATTTCCAGCCTTCAATGCTGTCACACAATTACTCAGTCATGAAATACTGTACCCAAACAACATTTTTATCTTTTTTAAAACAGCTAGAGCTTTCTTTTGGGGGCATTTAATCACCAGTGGGTTTTTAAAAAATTTTGCTATATAAACAAAAGATACCGAAAATTTTGAAAATAAAATCTTTTTTCTTTATCTCTGTTATAAAATTGTGCAAAAAAAGAATCCTTCTTCATTAATTTTAAGCCAAAATGTATTCTGCTACATTTCTTTGGTAAAAAAATAAATAAAAAAAATCAGTGTATATCATTTAGTCTGTGTGAAAGTTACAGAGTCCACAATCTATTGGTCATAAATTGATCAATCCTGATATACTGTTGGCCTATCTCATTTCTTAGGCCTCGTACACACGACCGATTTTCTCGGCAAGAACCAGCAAGAAACTTGCTGGCAGAGAGGTCTTGCCGAGTAAATCGGTCGTGTGTACGCGGCTATCGGGTTTCTCGTCGAGAAAACCGACAAGAAACCTCGACGAGAAAATAGAGAACCTGCTCTCTATTTTCTCGTCGAGATTCTCCTCGGCATGTTTCTCGACGAGAAAAGTGAGTGTGTGTACACTTACCTGTCCTCCCGGAAGCCCGCGCATGTTCGAAATGAATTTGACGCATACGCGGTAGCTTCCTAGGCATACGTAGGGTATACCAAGATGGCGGCGACGGCATCGAATGGGACGAGCGCATGCTCGTCGTAGTCGATGACGTCACCGCGTACGCTCCATTCAAAGAACCGTGGGTTCTTTGAAACAAGCGTGTGTACACTCGGCCGGGACAAGTTTCTTGTCCAAGAATCTCGTCGAAAAAAACGACATGTTTTTTTCAACGAGAATCTCGGCCGTGTGTACGAGGCTTTACAGCCCTAAAATGTCAGGACAATACAAGATATTTAGTAAGAGGCATAGCGAGTTTTTTGAAGTTTGTAATTTTTGTCACACCGTACTAATACAATGCACCCCAATAAACTTGCCCTGCAGTACATCACAATTCATGGTTTTATTATTACACAAAATAGTGCCTGTCCAAATCATGTCTTGTTGTAGTGCTTCGGAAGCCCAATAAAATGAATGGGCTGCCTTAATGCAGCAGATGTAAACATGTGTTCGTTAATGCACCACAACACAGTGCATAGATTTAAATGGGCCCCCAGACTTTAGATGGGCTCTGACCACCCCACACAAGCTGGGCTATCAGACTAAGAGAGTAGGTACAGCTTCTTCAGGGACAAATAAACATTTTAAAAGTAAGCCTGTACAATTACAATATTTTTACTGAGCATTTAGATTTTTGCATAAGGCCAACCATGACCAGGTTTGACATGGTTCTCTTTAAAAGAGAAGTTTGGGGTTCACAAAAAACAAACATCTATAATCCCCGCTGGCTCTAAGCCTTAGAACTGAGTGATCACATGACTGCTGATCGCTCAGTTCTTGGTCAGCACTGAGCAGAGAGCAGTGACAGCTCGTTACACCTATGCATTTTTTAGTGGGTTTTCAGTTTTGCAGAAACACACTACAGTCCATGTAACATGGTTTCCTATGGATGTAGTTCACATCTGTGCATTTTATGGAAAGTGCCAGGGACTTTTTTTTGGTTTTTGGTTCCATAGACTTCAATGGATCAAAAATGTGTAATGAAAAACGCAAAATGCACCTGGAATATGCAAACAGCAACCCACCTAAAGGAGTGCACAGAAGAGGATTTTCCATCAAAACACACCTTCTATTGGGATGAACTGTAATGCATGGAAAAAATAGGATTTTTGTACTCACCGTAAAATCCATTTCTCTGACATCCATGGACCGACACGGCGGCGCTTAACCACTGAACGTGTGGGTATATGTCCCTGCTTGCAGGAGAAGACCTAGGCAGAATGTTAAATGTTAAAACATTCTAGAACAAACCAGAGCTGAACAGTCCCGCCCAGGGGGGCGATCCCTCCGGACATTACCCTCCCACCTGCAGCTAGCAGACCTCAGTTCGTAACAAAGCAGTACAAACTTAAAAGGAAGGGTGGGTGCCGTGTCGGTCCATGGATGTCAGAGAAATGGATTTTACGGTGAGTACAAAAATCCTATTTTCTCTTATCATCCATGGACCGACACGGCGGCTCTTAATCACTGAACGTGTGGGATGTCCCAAAGCAGTGTCAAGAGGGATGGGAGCAGTATAAATGGAAAAACCAAAAATTTTCACTCCAAACAAGGCAGAGCTCCTCAACGGAGGAGTTGCCACTTTAAACAGCGGCCTGCAACACCTTGCGGCCGAAGGAAGCATCCGGAGATGCAGCCACATCAACCCTATAAAACTTAGAAAAGGTATGAACAGACGACCAGGTCGCCGCCTTGCACACTTGTGCAACCGACGCTTGATGTCGGAAAACCCAGGAAGCACCAATTGCCCTGGTGGAATGCGCCGTAACCGGAAAGGGAGGCGCCCGCCCCATGAGAGCATAGGCTTGAAAGACTGTTTGTCCGATCCACCTAGAAATGGTGGCAGACGAAGCCGCTTGGCCCTGTTTCTGACCAGAGACAGTCAGTCAAACAGAGAGTCAGACTTCCGAATAAAAGCAGTAGCAGACAGGCACACGCGCAAGGCTCGTACCACATTCAAAGTGTGGCGCGCACACTCTCTGGGATGCGATGGGTGAGGACAAAAGGACGGGAGGACAATGTCCTCATTTAGGTGAAAGGTCGAGATCACCCTTGACAAAAGAGAAAGTCGCGGATGCAACACCGCCTTATCCTTATGGATGACTAAATATGGCGACTTGCAGTACAAGGTCGCCAACTCAGACACTCGTCTAACAGAAGTGATTGCCACTAAAAGGGCCACCTTCTGAGACAAAGTCAAGAGGGGAATATCCCCGATATTCTCAAAAGGAGGTTCCTGGAGAACCGAGAGTACCAATTCCGATCCCACGGGGGGAGAGGAGACGTGACAGGAGGGAGCACATGACAAACCCCCTGCACAAGGGTGCTAACCAAGGAATGACCCGCTAGTGGTCGCCGAAAGAAGACGGCCAAGGCCGAAATCTGAACTTTAATGATACTCAAAGCGAGCCTTTTGGTCACTCCATGCTGCAGAAAACGCAGGATTCTAGGGACGGAATACGTCCGAGGACGCGAGTACAGCTCTTCGCACATGGCGATGTAAGCTTTCCAGGTACGGAGATAGATCATTCTGGAGGAAGACTTCTGTGCCCTCGAAAGAGGTCACCATGAGTCCCAGGACTCCCATGCAGAAACGGATTGACGACCATTTTTTGGGATGTCAGCACCCGCACTGCAGACTGACCGGAGGTAGGAATACCTTTGCCTCCAAGGAGTCCAGAATCAGACCGAGATACTCCAGACCTTGAGTCGGGACCAGGACTGACTCCTGAATGTTTAGGAGCCACCGGAAGTTCCTGAGGGTCTGACTGACGATAGTCACACTGTCTTCTAATTCTGAGCCATTTCCTGCTCTGAGAAGAAGATCGTCCAGATAGCCCACGACAGCAAAGCCTCGCTGTCTCAGCAAGCTAGAATCGGCACAAGCACCTTGGTGAACACCCTCGGTGCCGAGGCTAGGCCGAAAGGAAGAGTCACAAATTGATAGTGGACTTCGCCGATCGCAAGCGCAGAAACTTCCGGTGACTTGCGCAGATCAGAACATGCAAGTAGGTGTCCTTGATGTCCAAGGTCGCCAGGAAATCCCTTTGCGAATTGATTCCATGTGGAACTTTTGCACCTTCACGAAGGCATTCAGGACCTGGAGGTTCAAGTTAGGCCAAACCCTGTCCCTTTTTTGGGACGAAAACGAATTCGAGTAGAACCCCTGAAACCTCTCCTGTGACGGAACCGGCACGATCACTCTGGACCTGAGCAATTCTGAGTAGGCCCCATAGGGCTGCCCGACGGGCAAGAAGGAGAGAAAGAATCGAGGAAAGAATCTGTCTGGGACCAGGAAAGGAAACCTATCCTGTAACCAGAGGTGATCACCTCGCCCACCCACCGGTAGGAGATCCGGGAGGTCCACCGATCCGTGAACCTGCAAAGTCGTCCCCCCTACCCCAGAGTCGGGTGGGGGCAAGACTTCACGCGGAGGCGGGCTTGGGGAGCCGGCTTGTTTGGCTTACGCACCATGGGGCGCTTGTGTCCACCAGCCGCACCGCTGTCAGTCTGGGAGGGCCTCCCCGTTGACTGACGAAAAAAAAAACTTTTTTGCTGGAAAGGAAGGACCCTGCTTACAGCGGCCTCCTTACCCTAGCTAGCCTGAGGAAGAAGAGTCCCGTGACATCCTTGATGATGTCATCCAGCGCAGCACCGAAAATCCTACTACCTTTAAATGGTAGATCCGTCAGAGGCTTTTTAGAAGCTAGGTCAGCAGACCAGCATTTCAACCAGATCAGACAACGCAATACCACCGCCAAGACGGAGGCCCTGAGATATAAGGGGCCGCGTCTAACGTGGCGTCGCAACCTAAACCAGGCCCTGCGCCATTAGGTGGGCCAGAGCAATAGTGTCTGGAGGAAGATTATGCTCCTGTACAGTTTGGTGCAAAATTTTTTGCCCAACCCGTAAGTGTCTGAGACACAAGGGTCGCCGCTACCACAGGCCGTAGGGCGGACCCCAAAAAGGCAAACATGGCTCTGCTCACCACTTCTGACCTCCTGTCAGTGGGGTCCTTAAATGCAGGAGTCCCCTCCATCGGGAGAGTGGTGGCCTTGTTCAACCGGGCGACTGGAGGGTCGACCACTGGGGGAGAAGCCCACGTTTTAAGTAGGGCATCTTCAAAGGGGCATCTGATAGGCAAACGCCGCGGGACCATAAAAGTCTTCTGCGGCTTTTTCCCCAGACCTTATCAATGAGCTGGTCAAAGAGAGGTACATATGGAAAAAAAAATACTTTTTTAGAAGGCCCGGCCCAAAGGAACCAGAGGAGACTGTCCGCCTGAGGTTCTGCATCCGCAGCATTTAGCTTGCGAGTGTCCCTCACCGCAGCAATGAGTTCACTAACAAGTGCCCTGTCATTTACTGACTCAGAACTGGATTTTTCCTCGCAAGGAATGTCCTGTTCAAAACCATCAAATATATTCAGAGCTAGGGTCCTGAGCGGTAGTGGCTAGGCCCATATCTGAATCAGCGCACACCCCCTTTTTTTTGGGGGGAAATAAAGTGGGGAGAGGGGCTTTTTTGCTCCCTTGCACTCACACACTGCTTTCTTCCTGGTCAGAACACACCCCCTGGACTGCCGACAACTGGTCCATAAGGACCGCAGGTGCAGGAGCACTGCCAGTTGTCTCTAACAAGTGTGAAGAAACAGGTGAACCAGACTCCATGTTGCCACCCTCTGAGACCTTATTCACCATTACAGTGAATAATACAGCCCACCCACTGGCTATGCTGGGGCTGAGGAGGGTATACCCGGAGTACTCACCACCCCTAGGGACTGCTCGGTACCGCTGTATGAGCCGCGCTGTAGCGCAAGCCTGAGGAGAGTGAAGAATCTGTGAGGAGATGTGGAACTCGCGCCGTTCAGCAGCGACGCTAGAGGCCTGTATAACTGTGATTTGAGCCGTGGCAAAATGGCCACCGATGGCGCACTTTTTAAATTTAAAACACTGCGCCAATGGCGCACGAAAAAACAACACACATTCCCCCAGAACACATTCCAAACATATTAACAGACCTGGAGCAGCCCCCCCCCAGGGCAGAGTGACCCCCCAAGCATCCCCACACAGCACAGCAGCAGAACAGGGTGCAGAGAGCAGCATAACAGGGGGGAGACAGGGAGAACCCCCCACACACAGAAACACAGCCAGCATGTACTCACCTTGCAGCAGGAGAGACTACTTACCCGTCCCGCAAGCACCTTGGAGAACACCCTCGGTGCCAATAGAGGGACTCACTGGCTTGTTTCAGACAGACCTATCACAGAGTCGTACTGCGTAGCTGTCGGCCCGGTCAACCGCGAAAGATACAGTAGGTACTGTTCAATCTTGAGAGGACCGCGGGAGCATGAAAGCAACCCGGCCACCCCTGGAGCCATGGGGTATGTCGTGAACTGAGTCTCACGCACACAAGGCGAGGATCAGCACGCTCGATGGTCGGACAGGGAAGACTACGAGGATACTAGTGTACCCAACCTGTTGCCCAGCCGACAGTTGATTGAAGGTCTCAAAAATAAAATAATAAAATTCCCAAAGGAATAAAATTTAAAAGTAAAATCTTCCAGGAGACTGGCTCCTAAGAGAGCCACGTCTTCTCCTTCTGCTAGGCAGAAAAAAACTGAGGTCTGCTAGCTGCAGGTGGGAGGGTAATGTCCGGAGGGACCGCCCCCCTGGGCGGGGCTGTTCAGCTCTGGTTTGTTCTAGAATGTTTTAACATTTAACATTCTGCCTAGGTCTTCTCCTGCAAGCAGGGACATATACCCACACGTTCAGTGATTAAGAGCCGCCGTGTCGGTCCATGGATGATAAGAGAAAAACTGACATGTTTCTTTCAGAAGTTCTTGCACGAAAAGATAGGCCCTGGTTGAAAATCCAATCCAGTCGGAGAAAATAAATCTTTTTTTTTGTATCAAACAATGTTTTTTGATTGAATGATATTTTGAATCTTGGCCAGCATTGGATCAGGTACCACAAGGTGCCTGCTATTACTTTTATGGAGGGCCCATTCACACCATGCCTTTGCAATATACTGAATGGCACCCTAACGTACCTTTTAAAATGCATCTTTCCTACAGCACAATGCAGTGCACTGTGTTATCAAAAGTGAAGTAGGTAGGATTTTTCTATCCATTGTGGTGCATTTGGCAGCCTATTTAAATCAAACAACGCACGTTAAAGCGCCACATAATGCACCGCAGTGAATCACCTTGGTGTAAATGGGTTCTTACACGAAAACTGCTCTGATGCCAGAGAAATGAAATCCCTTGTTTCAGAGCGATAGTGACTGCACAGATGAGGGCTTTCAGGTTAAAAAAAGGTATAACAGCCATCTGAATTTAGGCAGAACTTTTACTTTTAAAACTTTGAAAATACTAATTTGTGTTTTTACATCCATTTGTCTCTAGTCCAGTTATGGACCTATTTGCTGAATGTTCTAACATATATAATGTGGCCCTTGTACTGAAAAAACTGGAGAACCCCCCTATGGCCATCACAAGATTGTGGGGTGTGGGCCAGGTCTACCTCGCACATGTACGTAGGGTAACACCTTGCACAAAGGCATGCTCACCAATGCCCGTTACCAGGTGGAGGCTGCGGTCATGTGAGAAATCAAACATTTAAGCTGGCCATACATTATACAATTTTTTGTTCAATTTCCTTTAGATTTACCTTCAACTATGTAGTGCAAGGGCCTGCCTGATTGCATACACATTGAAACTGTTTAAGTTTGACCTCATATTATATGGTTTTAGAAAATCTAAAGGAAAATTGTACAAGAAAATTGTACATTGTATGACCAGGCTAAGGCAGTCCCCGACTCAGAGATGAGCCACTTCTGTGCAACAATAATAGACAGAGTTCTTCTGTGAGATGTTTTGTCCCATGTCTCTAAACCAGGGGTCATCAACCCCTGGTCCCCGGCCCACTACAGGGCCGTGGCCCTTCTGCAGTCGGGCCGCGGGTGCGGGTGGCTCTCAAGAGACATGCTGGGCTGCCGGCATGAGAGCGCTGGGTGGATTGAAGAAGCGAGCGGGCAAGCAGAGATTTCATCTCTCTCCGCCCATTGCATCACCGCTCTTCCGCCCTCAAAGCCAGTGCTCTGTCTCAGTGTCGGAGGGAGCAGAGAGATGACATCATCTCACACTGCCCGCCCCGCATCGCCGCTCTCCTGTGAGAACTTCCTGAGATTCCTTGATCAGCGGCGCAGATTGCCTGCCTCCCCGGACAGCTAATCAGGAATGGCAGAAGGGTGAAGGGTGACAGCCGAAGGAGTCCCGAACCCTCCCTCTGCCAGGTGAGACCGGCTGCAGCAAGACGAGGGAGACACCCTGCTACATCCAGAGGGGCGATCCCACAGAGATGTGACATCATCAGTTACAGGTGAGCTGTGTGTGGGAGTACAGGTGAGGTGTGCTGGGACTTGTAGTTCACCCCCTCAGCTGTCTGCCTGATATACCACAAGGGGCGCTCCACTCACTCCGCATCTGGTGACAGGCATGGTGGCAGGTGGCATGGCAAGTGACATTCCACATTTGGTGACAGGCAACGTGGCAGGTGGCAAGTGACATTCCACATCTTCTGACAGGCAACGTGGCAGGTGGCAAGTGACATTCCACATCTGGTGACAGGCAACGTGGCAGGTGGCAATCCACATCTTGTGGCAGGTGATGTGGCAAGTGACATTCCGCATCTTGTGGCAGTAAGCGTGGCAGGTGATGTGGCAAGTGACATTCCGCATCTGGTGACAGGCAACGTGGCAAGTGACAATCCACATCTTGTGGCAGTAAGCGGGGCAATCTGGTAGCAGGCGACAGTGGCAAGTGACACGCTCAGGGCTCCCACTGATTCTACATTATGGTGAGTTGAACTATTTCATTTATTACTACAATGTAATAATAGAAATAATGCGCTTCAATCACCCTGACACCATATTAAGCATGGTGCCGTGATGATTGAAGCGCTAACACCAGCCATTGCCCGCAAAAAATCGTAACTCCCCCCCGGTCCTCGGCACAATTTTCTTCCACGCAGCCGGTCCCCGGTGCCAAAAAGGTTGGGGACCACTGCTCTAAACAATTGTAACTGAGATGTTTGCATTAGGAGGGATGTGCTGAGCCTGTGCCCACTCCACCAGTCCAGCGCCCTCTGTTGCCTCACTCCCAGTAACACAATGGAGTCCTGCCGAGCAACTAGAGGGCCCAATGCGGGCTCATTGAATCTTTTCTTCCTGTACCTCGTGATCAGGCCTTGAACAGCTAGTCTTCTCCTGGTGACCGGAAGAGACAGACAGCTAGGGAGGGAGCCAGAGCACCAACCCCCTCACTACCAGAGGATCTGTCACCTAACCAGGTACCGCACAAAATGACTGGTTGCTGTAGCACCCTTCGGTTATCCATGGCAACCACCTCCTCTTCCTTGTTGGGCGTTTTGGATCTTTTGAGATGAGCATTTTACGAGCTGAAAAGGCTCAGGTGTGAATGCAGCCTTAAAGTGGATGTAAACCCAATTCATGACATTTGAGCTGGGCACATATATCTGCAGTATTTTGTTATCTCTCTTCAAAGAGCTAAGTCCTGTAGCTCTCTCCTGACCCATTCCTCTGTTATCAGCCTGATAACTCCTGACAAATTCTCAGACACATCAGATAAAAGCAGCCTGAAATTTCTGTCTGGGGAGGTTGCTATAAATAGATTAGCAGGCAGCTGGCCCTGTTACAAAACACCTCTGAAAGTCTCTGCCTATGTGGAGAGGGGGTGTGTGCCTTTCCTCCAATCAGAAATTTTAGCTATCTTGGCTGTATGCCCAGACATCACACTCTGTGTTAAACAGGAAGAGAAAATTTCCTAACACGATCTGAACTTTCTAAACAGTATATAAATGTGAAGACAGCAGATATACATATAAAACCTATGTAGGGAGATTTGGTTCATCTCTGTGTATCATCTGAGGCTGTTCACTTCACTGGGTGTATGGAGGGTTTACATCCACTTCAATGTAAATATTTTAAAGATGAGACAGAGCCAAGCGAGAAAAAAAACCAAAGCACAATATGTGCCAGGACCTGTTACACTGTGTAAGGCCCCTTTCACACTTATACGAATTGTCCCACGATTTGTGAGTGAAAAGTAGCATGACAAGTCGTTTCCCATTATTTCCAATGACAACCATTCATATTAGTACGAGAAATAGTAGTAGAAAAGAAAACTGCGCCAAAAAATTATATAAATATATCCCAATCTGGGATATCTAAGTCCAAAGATGTATCCTCAAGATGGAAAAATCCAGAGGGGGAAAACCAATGGGCTACAGTGTATCCGACAATCTTGTACGTTAGCACATCTTGCTTGGCATAAACACTATTAGAAATGGCTGCTTACCAGATAGAAGGTAAGTAAACACAGTCGACTGTGACCCAGCCGCGGCCTTTACAAACAAGGGAGATCCAGAGATACCACAGGATGTTCACACTCCTCCAATACTTAGGAAACTCTTGATGGATTTAAGTTGATATAAAAGTGCTTTGCAAAGAATGTGGCAACAATGGAGTCCTACCGACGCGTTTCGTCTCCTAGGACATCATCTGGAGACGAAACGCATCGGGAGGGACTCAACTAACAAATTATAGCTGAACTCCAGCTAACACTTTAAGCAGTTACAGCAAACATTTTTTCTTTTTTGGGATAAACGTTTAACATAGGTGAATAAAAACTGAATATTGTAAGCAACCCTGTCAGTGGTAAATGGTTTGTCTCAGCCTTCTAACTGCTACTTTGTCTGAATAGCTTGGTCTGTTAGAGAAACTTGGCTCTGGAAAGATGAAGTTCTGCTTTAAAGTAAGTTGAAAAATAAAAGACTTACTGACTAGTTCACCAGCTGAAAATAAAGGAAAAAAGCTTAACCACTTCAGTACTGCGCACTTTCACCACCTTCCTGTCCAGGCCAATTTTCAGCTCTCATCGCTGTTGCACTTTGAATGACAATTGCGCAGTCATGCAACACTGTACCCAAACTAAATTTTTTTATCATTTTTTTGCTAAATAAATTAAAAAATTACCAAAAATAAAAAAAAGGTGTTTTCTTTGTTTCTGTTATAACATTTTGCAAATAAATAATCTTTCTTCATAAGTTTTGGCCAAACTGTATTTTGCTACATTTCTTTGGTGAAAATAACACAAATCAATGTTTATTATCTAGTCTGTAGCAAAGTTATAGAATCCATAAACTATGGTATATATCTGAAAATTGATCAGTCCTGTACCGACGGCCTATATTATGTCTTGAGGCCTGAAAATGCCAGGACAGTACAACAATCCCCCAAAATACCCCTTTTTGGAAAGTAGACAGTCCAATGTATTTAGTAAGAGGCATGGTGTGTTTTTTGCAGTTGTAACTTTTTTTTACAATTTTTTGGAACATGAAGAAATAATTAAAAAAAAAAATTCACTTTTTTTTATTTTATTACATACTGTCACCAGTGCAGCACAGTGTCATCATATAATTGATGTGGTAGTGATAACTAATAATCTTTTTTCTTTTTTATTACATGGTTTCACATTTTTTAACACACTGTGGCCAGAGCAATACAGTGTTACCATAGGAAAATTTTTACTGAATTAAATTGATTTCTTCAGTGTGTATTGTTGTGATTAGCTGTGATTGGCCACAGCTAATCACATGGTACAGATGGACTGTTATTGGCCCTGTCTGTACCATGTGATTATTGTGACCAATCACAGCTAGCAACACAATTGTACACCATGATTGGAAGCCATTCATTGTTTACAATTGTCATGTGATACTGGCAGTGGCCCAGTACAGTGATCAGTGATCGGCTGTGTCCGGTGAACACAGCCAATGACAGATCGCGCTGCAGGAAGTCATATGACGTCTATCCTGAAAGACGAATGTGCTGCCCGGCCTATAGACAAATGCCAGTTAACCGGTTACAGAAGAAACAAATGCAGCCACCGCTTCTAAGAATTGGTAAGGTGCAATTTAATACATTTTTGTTTTTGGGTTTAATATTGCTTTAATTCTACTCATACTGAAGTTTCAGTCCCAAGTAAAACTATCTTGTAAAATTCTTTAACTGACAAGTCAATTTTCTCTTTCATTTTCTTGAAAATGATGATCTCAGGGACATTAGCAAAAGATGAAAGCAGAGAGCCCCGTTGCAGAGATTACAAATAGGCTCTTTCAGAGTTGTACAATTAGTAATGCAAATGCTCAGTTAAAAGGTCTGTTTCTGCTTGCTCATACACTAGCACACACATGCAAACTTAATTATCATTTAGACCTATTGTAAATAACTGGCTTCTGACTAAATCAGTAAATAAGAATGAACGAGCATTTCATCAGAGTGCATTCTTCCACTGAAGTTTATGAAGCTGGACAAAGACCAGATCCCTTTTCATGTAGCATAAGATATGTTGTGCTTGTTACAGCATTTATTAACAGAAACTGCCGTGACATCATTTAAAGCTTGAGTAACCATTCCCTAAATATGCTTTGACTGCTGCAAGAGATGTTCTCCCAGAGATCTCCACACAGTGGCAAATTCACACAGTCCTTCTCTTTTAATTGGGAGCCATTCTCTTGGCCATGTAATGTGGGACTGCACAGCAACCCCGCAGCGATGTTCGGGCCCCGTTATGTGCTATGGTGACAGGGCAAGTGTAAACAGCACTCATACAAAGTGACAGCTCTATTCTTTTCTCTGTCAGGCCCCATGAAAAAAACTTGCCATTATTTACGCCACTCTCTCAGGAACAATCACAACTATTGCAGAAGAAATACAATGTGGGTACAGGTTTACAGAGAAGAAAACACCATACTATGCAGTTTCTTCCATATCATGCATACAATGCAAATGCAAACCACCCAGAAACAAAGTGCTAAATACTAATGGGCCAGGCCAGACAAAAGTACCAATATAACCAAAGTTAATTGCAGGTTTAAAATATGCCACGTTTTAATATTTTTATTAGACACGTGAAAACAAACATATAAAACGATATGATGTTCACTTTAAAAGTCAACACCACCTCAATCCACTATCATAGTTTAACATGGTTGATGGCAAGTTCAATATGTTGATGACGTCTTATATTACCTGGGAACTGCAGTGGCAAGATATCAAAAAAGTAAATTCCAAGTTCTACTCAATTGCCCTGGCATTACCGGACCAACTACTGGTATCATGTTCTCTTAAACCATTCTTCGTAATGCCGTACAAAATGATACCAAGTAAACTATGGCTAGTACAAAGGGAAGGAGACACTAGCTACTGTTTGTAGAGTCACCAAGACCTATAACGGACTAGAAACGGGTCCACCCACTATATCTGTTTTGTATAAAAGTTAAATGCCAATGACTGTTCATTTGTTATCTTGTTGGTTGTTTGCAATGTGATTTAATTGCATGGTATGGTTATAGGTATAACTTCTACCCCCTGTATTACCTGATGCTGTTTTTGGATATGTATCCTTGTACGACTGTATGCTATCTAACAATTTTTTTTATATAAAATTCTACTTTTCCTCTACTGTTGGTTTTGTATTCTGTTGAACTTTCAATAAAAACTTTTGAAAGCAAAAGTTAAATGCCACTGAATTCCACAAAGATATTATGGCTTGAACCAATAACAGAATGTGATGACTTAGTAATGATACTAACATCTTTAGAACACTGAACTTTGTAAAAAGAAAAATCATACCCTAAACTAAAACTGAACTCCCACCGATGCCAATAATCATCTGACACACTAGCACTTGTTATAGTGAGCATTTAGGTTTACTAAAGCTTTGTAACCCTTACATTTTCCCAGTTTATTGGTAGCAAGGAAATATAATTATAACATTAGTTGAATCGATTAAAAAAAACAATTACATCTCATACACATGTTATTGCGTGATGAAATCATACTATAGAAGCAATACACAGTTTACCAAAGCCAAGTATAACTAGGCACTGAAATACAATTATGTCAAATTTTTTGTCAGAAAAAAAAAAATCATTTTTAAAACCTTCACTGGGAAGCAGCAATTAACAACATGGCTTACTGCTGCAAAAGAAATACTAGCAAAAATGTAATGAATGCAAACCTTTATGTCCACAAAGTGTGTTCCAAAAGAAACATGTAAATCACAATGTATTTAATTTGGCATCTGCCCATCCTCTACTTATAAAGCATGCCATATATAAATGTGAGAGAGGCCTACTACTACTGCTTACTACTATGGGAATACCAAGGGAAGTTCAAATTTCATAGAAATAAGAAATGGTGGAATAAGTTAAATTTGACCAGAGGTTTGCTGTTTCACACCAAATGCCTTTAGGTTAATGACAACAATATAGCTGAGTACAAATCCTAAAATGACTGAGCATTAAATGTATAAATGTACTGTACAGATAACGCATAGTGACCAGGGAGTGCCAAAAACACTGTATTGCAATGAGGGAGTTCTTATAAATGATATTGAACCGGTATCATTATTTGTAAAACAGTCAGTAAGTGAATTCAAGCATACTTGGGACAAACTATACTCAGGCAAAAAAAAAGTTGAAAAAAAAACAAAAAAAGAATAACATATCTCTCTCTCTCTCTGTCTCATTGAGATATATACACACACACACATATACAGTGGGTACGGAAAGTATTCAGACCCCCTTAAATTTTTCACTCTTTTTTTATATTGCAGCCATTTGCTAAAATCTTTTAAGTTCATTTTTTTCCTCATTAATGTACACACAGCACCCCATATTGACAGAAAAACACAGAATTGTTGACATTTTTGCAGATTTATAAAAAAAGAAAAACTGAAATATCACATGGTCCTAAGTATTCAGACCCTTTGCTGTGACACTCATATATTTAACTCAGGTGCTGTCCATTTCTTCTGATCATCCTTGAGATGGTTCTACACCTTCATTTGAGTCCAGCTGTGTTTGATTATACTGATTGGACTTGATTAGGAAAGCCACACACCTGTCTATATAAGACCTTACAGCTCACAGTGCATGTCAGAGCAAATGAGAATCATGAGGTCAAAGGAACTGCCTGAAGAGCTCAGCGACAGAATTGTGGCCAGGCACAGATCTGGCCAAGGTTACAAAAAAATTCTGCTGCACTTAAGGTTCCTAAGAGCACAGTGGCCTCCATAATCCTTAAATGGATTATGGAAGACATTTGGGACCACCAGAACCCTTCTTAGAGCTGGCCGTCCAGCCAAACTGAGCTATCGGGGGAGACGAGCCTTGGTGAGAGAGGTAAAGAAGAACCCCATGAACCCAAAGATCACTGTGGCTGAGCTCCAGAGATGCAGTCGGGAGATGGGAGAAAGTTGTAGAAAGTCAACCATCACTGCAGCCCTCCACCAGTCGGGGCTTTATGGCAGAGTGGCCCGACGGAAGCCTCTCCTTAGTGCAAGACATATGAAAGCCTGCATGGAGTTTGCTAAAAAACACCTGAAGGACTCCAAGATGGTGAGAAATAAGATTCTCTGGTCTGATGAGACCAAGATAGAACTTTTTGGCCTTAATTCTAAGCGGTATGTGTGGAGAAAACCAGGCACTGCTCATCACCTGTCCAATACAGTTTTAACAGTGAAGCATGGTGGTGGCAGCATCATGCTGTGGGGGTGTTTTTCAGCTGCAGGGACAGGACGACTGGTTGCAATCGAGGGAAAGATGAATGCGGCCAAGTACAGGGATATCCTGGACAAAAACCTTCTCCAAAGTACTCAGGACCTCAGACTGGGCCGAAGGTTTACCTTCCAACAAGACAATGACTCTAAGCACACAGCTAAAATAACGAAGGAGTGGCTTCACAACAACTCCGTGACTGTTCTTGAATGGCCCAGCCAGAGCCCTGACTTAAACCCAATTGAGCATCTCTGGAGAGACCTAAAAATGTCTGTCCACCAATGTTTACCATCCAACCTGACAGAACTGGAGAGGATCTGCAAGGAGGAATGGCAGAGGATTCCCAAATCCAGGTGTGAAAAACTTGTTGCATCTTTCCCAAAAAGACTCATGGCTGTATTAGATCAAAAGGGTGCAAATATTAAATACTGAGCAAAGGGTCTGAATACTTAAGACCATGTGATATTTCAGTTTTTCTTTTTTAATAAATCTGCAAAAATGTCAACAATTCTGTGTTTTTCTGTCAATATGGGGTGCTGTGTGTACATTAATGAGGAAAAAAGATGAACTTAAATGATTTTAGCAAATGGCTGCAATATAACAAAGCGTGAAAAATTTAAGGGGGTCTGAATACTTTCCGTACCCACTGTATATATATATATATATATATATATATAAAAAGTGTAAAAAAAATTAGGCCAACTACTCGATGGACTACTTGGTCTTTTTTTCTGACATCACTCTTCTATGTTTCTATGCTTTTTCTCTATGAAGTTTTGCCACCCTAGACCTGATAAAACCTATTTATTTAAGATCATTCTAAATAGACATTTATGTACCAATTAATTTACTTTGCAACAAAATCACAGTTAGAAATGCTACTTTAGAAGCACTGCTAAATGTATACACTTAATTCAATGAAGCTACTGTTTGCCCTGTTGTATGCTTTTTTTTTTTTCCTGTACAAATGCTTTCCTATGCAAATTGTCTCCTAAAATGACAATGCTAAAGTTATAATCAGCTCTGATGTGCTGGATATAGTGTTTGCTGAACTGTAACAACATCTTGTACACAGAAGCAAATGAGATTTCTTGTTTCGTTTACCCAGTACATGAGGTAGCATGATCGGCAAGAATTTACTAGTTCCTGTAGTCAATGCCCTGCTTTCCTATACATTCAGAAATCAGCCTATTTGTAGGATTGTGAAGAGAAGATGACATTTTTGACATACTGAAAAAGCACAAGTGCGTGAAGATCACATACTGGAAAGATAATTATTGGTACTGCCAATCTATATTTGGATTCTGCTGGCATGGGAAAAAGCTTTATATCAACACTAATATTTTATAAAATAAAATCAGTCAGTGCCAGCTACAAGAAATCAAATCAACTGTGTGCAATAAGGGTAGATATACACACACCAATACAAATAACCAACTAATATTTTATACACTTAGGCTTCATGCCCACTGACGTTTTTACAGCTGCGTTTTTTACAGCTTAAAAACGCCTGTCCATGTTATTGTAAATTTTATTATTTTTTTTTGATAAAAAAAAAAACGTCGGAGCTAAAAAAACGCCTTCGCGTTTTTGCGCGTTTTTTGACGCTCGCGTTTTTTTCTGCCTAACTCCGACGCTGAGGAACGCACTGGTCCTGGTTTTTTTTTTACAGCTTAAAAACGTCTATGCTATTTGCAGCTCAAAAACGTCTAGGTGGGCATGAAGCTATAGACTAACATGGACAGGCGTTTTTAAGCTGTAAAATATGCTCAAAAACGCGGCTGTAAAAACGTCCGTGGGCATGAGGCCTAATAATATAGACAGATATGGATGTTTTGTGATGTTTATGAATTTCTCTCTAAATCATATTACATACTGTACATGCTGTTGTGTAGGTAGGTTCCTGTCTAAATTGGCCCTAGTATGTGAGATAGGGGCCATAGATTGTAAGCTCCTTGAGGGCAAGCCCTAATGTGAATGTACTATATATGAAAACTGCTGCCTAAATTGTCTGCACTGTATTAATAGATAATAATTTTATTTGGGATTTTTGACAATGCATCTGCAATTAACAACCTAAAATTATGAATTCTAAAAATGGGGGAAAAAAACACAATTAAATAATATTACCCTGCATTAATAGTGTACCGTTTATTCTGAAATCATGTTTTTTTTTTTTTATTATTATAAAAAAAATGTATGTGCAAAAATCACACACTTTGAAAGCACACTAGGTAACTGTCAGCATGAAGTCAATGTGCTCAAAACATCACTGACATGGACATCTTAATTAGACAAAGAGGAAAAAATAATCATTCTTGTGAATATACTATAATACCTTGCTAATGCTCTTTAGACTAAATTCTCACCTAGCAGGCAGGCTCTGTAATACTTGGGTTACATGTCCTCTGGTCAATGTTTAGTGAATAAAGAAATTGGCCCTAGTATGTGTATGTATGAACGTGAGTTAAGCCCCGTACAAATGATCAGAAAATCGTACGAAAAATACAGCTTTCGAAGCGATCGTATGATAATCGGATCGTTAGTACAGAGCTTTCGAGAGCCGATCATGACAGTTCATCCGATTGGACATACACGAAACAAAAAAATCGTACGATGCCAGATCGTACGGTTTTCGTTTAATCAGTACAGTTGTCGTTGAAAATGCAATACCAATACATTACAACACATTACATCACTTTCAAATTTTTATTCTGTCATACGAGAATTTTCACGACTTTAAACTTTGACTTTGTAAACTCTTCAGGTTCGATCTAAAAATTAGCATGCCAAAAAAAAAAAAAAAAAACAGACAATCATTCGTCTGATAATCTCATTGTGTGTACCAGGCATTAGGGACCTTAGATTGTAAGCTCCTTGAGGACTGATGTGAATGTACAATATACCGGTATATATAAAGTGCTACGTAAATTGACAGCGCTAGGTAAGTAGCTGTAATAACATAAATAAATCAAATAACCATGGGACTTACCTGTAATCCTGGTTTGTAGGGTGGGTATGTTCCGTTGTCCTGATAATTCCAGACATCATTCCTGAAATGTCACTGTCTATCATCTCCTTCAATGGGGACATAAAAAAAGATGGTTAGATATAAAATCATATTATGATATAGATGGACAGACAGACAAAGAGACAGATAGATAGATAGATAGATAGATAGATAGATAGATAGATAGATAGATAGATAGATAGATAGATAGATAGATAGATAGATAGATAGATGTAGATGATCTATAGATGGATGGATGGATGGTATAACATAATGACATATAAGCAGTGGTATGGCTATTTCCATGTTGCATTGAACACTGCAGTGTTTTATTCCTATGGAGGTGATATATGAATACCTAAGACTGGTAAGGCAGGCTGCTGTGTCGTTGGGTGAAGGAGGCAGGGGATGTGCAGCTGCTGATCAGCTTCCCTGGGCACTGCTCTCTTCTTTGTAATGAGATGTCTATCTGCTCCAAAACCGTTTTTAAATTTCCCTCTCAGGAGCTGTCCAGCTCGGCGCATGCGCACTGCTCCCCCCTTTGGGTCAGTAGCAGAGCAGTGCTGTCTTCATGCTGCTCTCCTTACTGTGGCCGGTTCCTAGCACGGAGCTCCCGGGCTGCTCTTGTTATTAGTGTCCCAGTGTCAGGGGCTCGGTCCCAGGGGACGCCGTGTTGTACAAGTACACGGAGACGCTTGTATTTCAATGCCTGTACTTTATTCACGCGGCTAATTGCTGAGACACGGCACTTTGTGAAGTAGAAAAATAAAAATCACACGGGCGGGCGGGCGTCAGACTTAGGCCACCTGCTGCTGTTCACTGCCTTAGAGCAAAGAAGAATCTCCGGGGTGTCATAGAGGCCGAGCTTCTTGTCCCCTGTGCGCCCCTCACTGGGGATACATTGGCTTCCCTTGGAGAAGAACACCCCTCGCTGAGCTGTAGTTGCCCGGTGCAGGTTTGAAAGTTGAGCGGAGAGTAATGCGGGCGGGCCGGTGTAATGTACAGGCCGGCGGCGGCGGTGAGGAGCTCCGTGCTAGTGTGAGCCCCGAGTCCTCCTCAGTCCTCACTGATTCCTTAGCAGCTGTGAGCAGCCGTTGGCCAGCCAGGGAGCCCGCCTGACCCGCGCTGTCCATGCCCGCCGCTCAACCCGCGTTCTAGCCCGGGAAAAGGCTGCTCAGATGGCGGCAGCACCAGGGAATAGAGAAAGGGAGGGACAGCAGGCGCCTCACACATTACACAGGAAAAACAAAGTGCTATTGTGTGCACGGGGGGGTTCTGCTCATTATTACTGGAAAAGGTAGAGCCTTGTGCAGGTGACAGGAGGACTGGGAAGGTTTTGTCCTTGGAAGTGACCCGAGTTCAGTCAGCTGGATGGTTCCTTCTCACCTCAGTCTGTGTTCACATTTTCTTCAAGGAATAGTCCACCTTTTATAATAATGTCCCCTAAGATACAGGAACGAAAGCTAGTGCGTTTCCACAGCGAACAGAAAAGCGCATTATTTTTACCACTAGGTTCTCGCCTGTGCATTTATAGAGATGCATTACAGTTCATACAACTTTTTTTCCTATGAGTCCCGTTCATTTAACCTGGGCTCACACATATGTGATGTGGGAACCCGTGCCATTCCTGTACGGGTTCCCACATCGCATGTCTCTCGCAGGCACTGCCCTATACAAACTGCTGCAGGGTGTCAATACAAAGTTAAAGAGAAGGTTAACCCCCCCCCCCCCACAAATGTTACAAATACTGTAGCTGCTGACTTTTAATATTAGGACACTTACCTGTCCTGGAATCCAGCGACGTCGGCACCGCAGCCAATGTTTTCATCGGCTCTCAGGTGCTGCCGCCGCCATTGCCTGTAAGGGAAACCGGCAGTGAAACCCGGTTCGCTACTGTGCATGCGTGAAGCACGCTGCGCTTTGAGAATAGTTTGGCGGCGGGGGGGAAGGAGGAGGGGCGTCAAACTTCCGGGGGATCTCGCTGCAGCCAGGTCTCCCGGAATTGGGGATAGGTACTTGTCAAAAACAGATACCTGCCCCCCCCCGAAAGGTGCCAAATGTGGCACTGGATGGGGGGGGGGAGGAAGCAGATAAGCATAGCTTCCACTTTTGGGTGGAACTCCACTTAAGCCCTGGTTCACACTGGAGCAATTTGTCGTGCAATTTGACATTCCAAATCACATGCCAAATCGGGGGCAATGGCACTGTCCGAATCGTTTCGACGCCGCATTGATTCCCAAATATAGTTTTTGTATTACTTTTGACGACTTCGGGGGGCGATTTCCATAGACATCTGTGCAGAAACCCGCACAGATGTCTCTGAAATTGCCCCATTGCCCATTAATTCAGCTGAACTCACACCATTTCATTCCCGCCATCAGTGTGAACCTACATTTAGACCCCTTTCACACTGAGCCGCCCATAGCGTCGGCGGTAAAGCGCCGCTATTTTTACAGCTGACGCTATTGGCAGATTTTCGGCGCATTTCGGCCGCTAGCGGGGCGCTTTTAACCCCCGCTAGCGGCCGAGAAAGTGTTAAAACCGCCCGCAATGCGCATTGCTGGTGGTATAGCCGCGATGTCCCAATGATTTCAATGGGCAGGAGCGGTAAACACACCGCTCCAAAGATGCGGATAGCAGGACTGTTTTTACCGTCCTGCTAGCGCAACGCTCCAGTGTGAAAATCCTCGGGCTTTCACACTGGAGTGAATGTAACAGCTGTTTAAGGGTGGATTGCAGGCGCTATTTTTAAAGCTATAGCGCCTGCAATACGCCCTCAGTGTGAAAGGGGTCTTAATGACAACCCCAGATCAGATCGCAGTGTGAACTGTCAAATGGTACAGGAATCTGATTCCAGTGCGGGACCAAAAAAAAAAGTCCTGCAGCATTTTGATGCAGATGCAGGTTTAGCCATACATCTATATGGCAGAGTTCACATCGCACAGTCATCGCGTGAAATGTGCACAGCAATGCGGTGCAAGTCACATAGGCCTTTGAACGTGGCCATACCCTATACAATTTGATTGTACAAACTCCTTTAGATTCATGAAAAGTAAAAAGGGATACACCCAATCTTTTAAATCAGGCAGGTCCTTGCACTAAAGAGTTGATGTAGATCTAAAGGAGATTGTACAATCAGATTGTATAGTGTATGGTGAGCTATAGAGAAATTTGAATCTCAAGAAGATTCATTCCGACTAAAAAAGTGTATGTCCAGCCAAAACTTTTTTGTTTAGTTTTGGATGAAGTGGGGAGGGACTAGATTACTGCTATCTGGGGCTCTGTTAAGACATCTCCCTTCACTTGCTCTTTGGTGACAGCACTTTCACCACACAGAAATCTGAGATTTCAACTTAGGGGAACAATACAGTATATAGGGTGATACTATATAGTATATAGGGTGATAAGAAAGTGGCCTGCACTGCGAATCAATAGTGTGTGTTTTGCTCTTTTTATTCTACCTAAAACACAGCAAATTGAGGGGAAATCTGTTGAATGGAGCCCTAGATAGCAGTAAAACCTAACAGGGGTTCTTATCCTTCCAAAACTAGAAAAAAATGCTATATATACAGTTTAAATCTAAACATTTGTAGCAGAATATGGTTGTTTTTAAGAGCCCTTTCACACTGCCAGCGCCCGAAAAACGCTAGTAAAGCGCAGCTAAAACTAGCAGTGCTTTACTGGCGTTTTTTTGGTGCTAGCAGGGCGCCTTTAACCCCCGCTAGCAGCCGAATAAAGGGTTAAAAGCGCCGCTGCCGAGGCGCTTTGCAGGTGCTTTGGCGGCACTGCCCAATGATTTCAATGGGAAGGGGCGCTGCGCTGGCAGGACGTCAAAAAAAGTTCTGCAAGCAGCTTCTTTTGAGGCTCTTTAGGAGCGGTGTATACTGCTGAAACTGTATCAAAGTCCCTTATAAAATTTCAGTGTATTGAATGAGTTATACAACAATTCTTTCAAAAGTCCGTAGTGATAAATCTTGAAAATCCACTTGTAAGGACACCGCCACCAACACCCAAACACACTTCCGCTTACCCTCAGGTAGTTCAAACAGGCATAGATAATTATTCATTAACCACTCCTCAGCAGCATTGGGAGTAGAGGACTGCAGCTCCTTCAAATAGATACCAGCACACCTAGATGCCTCTCATAATCAGATCCACAATCATTTGGGAATGATTATAACCACTCGTCCACATCTCGCAGGACCCAATAGAGAGAAAAGACATTTCATAGTGCAGACATCCCAACCATCTTTTTTAAAGAATTTTAAAAGTTGTTACACTCACATTTGCGTGGTCAAAAGCAAGCAAAACGAAAGAAATGTCCGGCGTTTCCAATCATAAAAATGGCTGCTGTGTCCCAATACACAAGTCGTGTCACACGTCACCGGCTTCTGCCTACGCGTTCCGTCGCCACTGACGTCGTCATAAAATAAAGTATCAGAACCCTAAATGGGAGAGCTGTAACACTTGAAAGTCTTCCGCCTTCATGTAAATCTTTTTAGTGTTAGCCTTTTTACCAACCAGCAGGCTGTCACAAATGTTGTGTTTGGTGAGCATTGCTTCTGAACATACGTATTTGTACTTTGGACTTGTGTACACATGATCGGAAAATCTAACAACAGACCGTTGTCTGCGGAAAATTTATAAGCCTGCCATCCAACATTTGTCTGTGGAAAATCTGACAACAATTGTCTGATGAAGCGTACAAATGGTCGGATTTTAGGACAACAAGCTGTCATCACACAATTCCTGTCGGAAAATCTGATCGTGTGTACGAGGCTTAAGGCTCCATTCAACAGATTCACAGCAGTGTGGGTCTTTTCTTGAAGGTACTTTGGAGAGCAGCAGTCATTTGTTCAGGTTGGACTCTGGGATATCCGTAATAGAACAACAGTGGAGCCTATCTTGTTTGGTATTATAAGACTAAAACACTCTATATACCACCTCTGTTACTAGGACCTCTATACCCTAAACAAAAGCTTCTTAGTGCCCTTTGTTCAATATATCTGGACTTAATAGTCTGAGATTTTAACCCCTATGTTATAGACCGAATCCATGGCCCCCTGGTGGGGCTCCTTTCTGGCTTGTGTTTCCATTCGGCAAGCACCACTGGGTGCTCTTATTGCATCTGACTGCTCTGGGAGAAATGTGAAACACCTTTTGTGGCCCTCCTAAATTTAATGTGTACTCACTCAACTCCATTGCATCATCCCCCTCCAAGGCCCTGAAGAAGCCAACAAGGCAAAACACGTTTGGTTGTGTTTTTCCTCCCTTATGTGATCAAATTTTTGGTGCTTAATAGTGTGATCTCATTCTCTATTTTGAGTGTTTTACAATTTCTTGGGAGGAATTACTATCTTCGGGGGGGGGGTTGGTATAATAATGAGTTGTGATGATTTTTTCATGTTTTTAAGGGATGTCTATTAACAATAAAAATTACTTTTTAAATCTAGGATGTTTGGATAATTATTCTAAGAGGAGGTTTCAGCACTTGTAAAGTCCCAATCCTGTTTCCTTTTTTGTATGTCTCACATCGGTCACATGATCGGGAGCCTGTCCTGCTCTCAGCACACAAATTAAGGTCACTGCGAATGCATATGTGCACAAGCTGTGTGGTAAAGCCCCCCTTCCTTATCATTGCATATATGCATTACGTACCTGGCAAGAGATTCATTTCCTGATCAGCAGGTGGGACACTGTAGCTTTTGACACTATTGTTTTTTTTTATACATAATTTTTCTGTTAGCTATATGTTTCTATAGACCTTGTGGTTTCAGTATGTAAATAAAGTGTTTTAATTGTATAAGTCATAAAGTATGATTTTACCTTTGTGAGGAGTAGAACTGTTTTAGAATTTTATCCTAGTTTTTGTATTGCTCTGCATATATTTGTATTTGAGCCCTCTCTCTTTTAGCCTTTTTCAAGTTTTTATTTCTGACTGTGACCCTACTTTGGTGATTTTCCCTCACTTAGACCCCTTTCACACTGAGGAGTTTTTCAGGCGGTTTAGCGCTAAAAATAGCACCTAAATACCGCCCGAAATCTCCTGCCCCTGCAGTCTCAATGTGAAAGCCCGAGGGCTTTCGCACTGAGGCGGTGCGCTAGCATGACCGCTCCAAAAGTCCTGCTAGCAGCATCTTTGGAGTGGTGAGAGGAGCGGTGTGTTTACCGCTCCTTCACCACTCCTTCCCATTGAAAATAATGGGAAACCGTGGTAATACCGCCGGCAATGCGCCTCTTTTTCGGCCGCTATTTTTAGCGGCGCTATACCGTCGGAATTGCGTCGGTATTCGGCCGCTAGCGGTGCGGTATTAACCTACGCTAGCGGACGAAAAAGGGTTAATACCACCCGCAATGCGCCTATGCAGAGGCCCATTGCCGGCGTTATTACCGCGGTTTCCCATTACTTTCAATGGGAAGGAGCGGTAAACACACCGCTCCACTCATCGCTCCAAAGATGCTGCTAGCAGGACTTTTGGAGCGGTCCTGCTAGCGCACCGCCTCAGTGTGAAAGCCCTCGGGCTTTCACATTGAGACTGCAGGGGCAGGAGTTTTCAGGCGGTATTTAGGCGCTATTTTTAGCGCTAAACCCCCTGAAAAACTCCTCAGTGTGAAAGGGGTCTTACTGTCTTTGTGACACCAAGCAAGAAATGGGACAATACAGAGAGCAGTACAATATCAGTTCTAACTCTTCATTATTCTGTTAAACTAAATTTGTCAATAAATAATTAGAAGTAGTATATATGTGTAGTCCCAGTGAATGGTGAACTAGTCAAATACTGGGATTAGTTAGTGTATTGTATATATATTTTTTTTAATCACAGACCTTAATTTCTATTATATTTTAAATGTTTTTGGATTATAGAAATGCGTGTATTTCTGTTGTATTCTCAGATACTACTAAATACCCTTTCAAATATTCATTGCATTGGCACTTCTGTTTATTCCCCACTGCCCTATAAAATAATGATAATAATAATAATAATAATAAAAATAAAAAAAAACAGAAAAGATTCTGAATAACTGATAACACTATTTACATTGGCAGCAGAAGTTCTGTATGCAGAAATATCTGGTTTGCATTTCCCTGACATTTCCTTGGCAAAGTGGGACACTCATTCATTGTTGTCAGTGTTATACCTACTATTGATAGACTGTTTTATTATTATTTTTATCGGGGGGGGGGGTGGAAATCTTAAAGTGGTTGTGAAGTCAAGACATTTGTTTTACTATACTGTAATTCATTCCCTGCATTAAGGTAAAAAATGTGTCCCAGGTAGCAGTATAGCCCCCTCATACCTCTAAATACTTACCTGAGTCCTCACTTGATCCATTAGGCTTCATTTACACTTGTATGACTCCAAAGTTTCGCTGACTTTAGAGTGAAACTTTGATGCAACTTTGACCCAACTTTGGATGGATGCAACTTGGATACCACTTTGGCTTTGACCAGTAATAATGGACAACTGTTGCATTGTATAACATTCAGGTACGACTTTAATGCATTTTTTGTGTGTTAACATTGAAGTCTTTGGCCCTCAAGTTTCATGAAAGTCGGACCAAAGTAGTGCATGAACTACTTTGAAGTTGCTGCAACTTCAAGTTGCACATATATATGGTTATCATTGGAAAACAAAGGTAATGACTTGTCATGCGACTGTGATGTCCAACGTTGCATTACAAGTCACACAAGTGTTAATGGAGCCTAACATCAGTCATATTTATTTGTAAATGTTAAAAAAGCACTGTTATACAACTTTTTTTTTATTATTAAGATTCTGTTTTATTACATTTTATTAAAGAGGTGATGACAACTTTGAAGTTACATTTTACTACTGAAAAAAATACTTTGAATCACTGACCTAGAACACGCATGCAGATGACTTCTGAGTTGTATTTGTTTACTTGTATTGAAGGCATAAGGTCAGCTTATTATTTAATCCTTGCCCACATTCAAGTTTAAGCTGGTGCCCCGACTGCTGCCCCAGGTTTCCTGTTTCAGGATGGCTCTTTTCTCTTGCAGCATCCTATGGATCCACCCTAGCAAGCAGGGACTAGAGCCCTATCTTATTACACTGTGTGCAACAATAGAAATACAAAGCTCTATAGCCTAGGGTGGCAAGGCCATCCTCTGCTCCTCCCCTTTCCCCTTCTTCCTCCATTCTCTAAGCTAACAGACAGACTAGAGACTGCACTGTCCACTTTTAACTCTTTCCTGCGATCATGGGAAGTTCCAGGAAGCAGCACTGAGAGAGAGCACAGAAGCCAACAGCATTGAACATTGTACACTGCAAGTGCTTGGGTAAGAATTTTAACAAATAGTTTACTGAGAAATTGTTATTTTATTGTGCTCAATGTGTTAAACTAAAAATAAAATAAAAAATGTAGGGGGTTTAATACTACTTTAATACTGCAAAAATAACTCAAATATATGTTCCCTGAAAATGCAATATACTTTCCCTTTAAGAATTCGTAGTCTAGTGTTGTAGTATCAATTACAACCTGAGGTTAAATACTTGAGGCCCGCGCTATAGCCAAATGACGGCTACAACGTGGACCTGAAAATCCGGGAGGCCGTCAAGAGACGGCCTCCCCTTCGCGCGCTCCCCACGCGCCCTTGCAGCGCTGACAGCGTGAGGAGGAAAAAAGGCCGATCACCGGCTCGTTCACAAGGGACATCGGTCCCGAAGAGGAAGGAGGCAGATGTGCCTCATCAGTGCCAGCTGCCAGTGCCTGCTAGTATGATAATAATTGCTACCTGCCAGTGCCCACAGTGCCACCTATCAATGCCCACAGTGCCACCTATCAATGCCCGCAGTGCCACCTATCAATGCCCACAAGTGCCGCCAATCAGTGCCTCATCAGTGCCACCTAGCAATGCTGCCTATCAGTGTAACCTACCAGTGCCCATTATTGCCAGCCATCAGTGCCTATCACTGCCACCTATCAGTGCCCATCACTGCCACCTATCAGTGCCACCTATCAATGTCACCTATTAGTGCCACTTCTCAGTGCGCACCAGTGCCACCTATCAATGCCCTTCAGTGCCACCCATCAGTGCCACCTCTCAGTGCTGCCTATCAGTACCCACCAGTGCCGCCTATCAGTGCCCACCAGTGCTGCCTTATCAGTGCCCACCAGTGCCGCCTTATCGGCGTACATCAATGAAGGAGAAAAATTACCTGTTTACAAAATTTTATAACAAAATATAAAAAAATATATATATATATATTTTAAAAATCAGTACTTTTAATTTTATTTAACAAAAAATAAAAACCGCAGAGGTTATCAAATACCACCAAAAGAAAGCTCTATTTGTGCGGAAAAAATTATAAAAATGTCATTTGGGTACAGTGTTGTATGACCGCGCAATTGTCATTCAAAGTGCATCAGTGATGAAAGCTGAAAATTGGTCTGGGCAGGAGGGGGGTTTAAGTGCCCAGTAAGCAAGTGGTTAAATGGCTCACATATCTATAGATATCTATAGATATTACAAAAGAAGATACTTCTTTGTTGTGGTAATGCAAATGTCAAATCTTAAATGCCGTTTGCTGACTTTAAAAGGTGTGGCCAGCAGGCAAAACAATATCAGCTTTGTTACTTGCATTTGCCATAGATACCACATTTCTCAGTGGTGCTAAGTATGCACACTGTGCCTAAAATATTCCAGTAAGTATGTTTAGAGCACTAATAAAGCAACTCATCCTTGCACTAAACTTGTGGCAAACAGATTTCTTTGCAAAAGAAGACATTATATGCTTAATTCCCTGGGGAATCCTCTACCTCCTTGCATATTCCAGCACTGCGGCTTCTGGCAGTCCATTAATCATTCAACACTTTTCTTTTACTGAAATTTTATTAATGTTTTCCAATAAAACAAAAGAAATGAAACATTACAAAAACTAAGTATGCACTTAAAATGGCAGTATACATTATAGAAACTGTGCTCCCCACATGCAAAATGAGAGCAATAACCATCTAATACTGTAACAGAAAATGTGTAATACGAAACTTGCAGAACGTCAATTTGTAAAAATTAGATGAATATCTAAAGCACAAAAGATACCAGAGAGAAAACAGTATCTAGACCAGTGGTTCTCAACCTTTCTAGTGCCGTGACCCCTTGATAAAATTTCCCAAGTTGTGGGGACCCCTAACAGTAAAATTATTTTCGTAGCATGGGTTGTCAGCACCCAAAGCAAGACCAAGTAATTTGTGCCCCTAACCCACGGACATTTAGCGCTCCTTTCCACTCGTACAGTATTAAAACACTTATGGTACATTTTAGGCTGTACCACTCTTTCTCTTTGTTCTCCTTTCTTTCCCGTTTATCCCTCTCTATCCTAATTTCTTGTTTTTTCCCCCATCCTTCTCTGGCCGTCTTTCTTGTTCTTTCTCCTATTCTTTCTCTCCCTTTTTCTTTGTTCCTCTCCCTCTTTTCCTCTCTCTTTCATGTATACTCTATTTTTATTCCTTCTCTTACTGCGATGATGATGGTGGGGAGGTGAGGGGAATGGGATGAGCGGCAGTGCTGGCGGGGGGTTTGGGATGAGTGGCAGTGCTGGTGGGGGGGATGGGATGAGTGGCAATGCTGGCGGGGGGTTTGGGATGAGTGACAGTGCTAGTGGGGGGAGTTGGAATGAGTGGCAATGCTGGGGGAAGTTCTGATTGGCCAACTTAAGTGCTCTTGATCAAGGTCATCTGCTGATCTGAAAACTGTAGTGGGG
Organism: Rana muscosa; assembly: GCA_029206835.1. Classification (NCBI taxonomy): domain Eukaryota; kingdom Metazoa; phylum Chordata; class Amphibia; order Anura; family Ranidae; genus Rana; species Rana muscosa. The sequence continues at coordinate 847,499,164 of CM055116.1, forward strand.
ACTTTTAATGGCAACTATAATCACAGGTAGTGTTACTCACTAAGTCTCCGACTTTGCGGTGTCTCGTAGCAGTAGCACCTATGCCGAAATCAGAAGATATGGTCTCCTCCAGCCCCTCCCACTCACATTCCTCACCAGTCAGCTGACCTCTAGTCTCTGCCCCCCAGCCATGCCGTGAACTGAATGGGCGGCTGCAACAAGGGCGAGTGGGCGGCCGCGGGCTCCAGGAACAGCCCAGCTGGGGGACCGCAAAAAGGCTGGGAGAGTGGTGCAGGCTTCAGTAACAGCCAAGGATCTGGTGACCCCTGGCAAATCATCATTTGACCCCCAAGGGGGTCCCGACCCCCAGGTTGAGAACCACTGATCTAGACTATCAAGGCAATATCATGCAGTCCAAACCACAAATGTAGCCCCGATTCCATAGAACAAATAGAAGAAACGGGTGGAGGGCCTGGTCCAAGGAAAAAATAAAAACATTTTTTTTTTTTTATTAAATTAGGCGGCCATGGCCTACCCAGTCCGTCTGGACCCTAGTGGAGCTCAGCTGTGGGAGAGGGAAGCACATGTGAGCAAGCTACAAAAGAGACAGAGAAGGAGAAAGAAGGAAAGAGAGCAAGAGGGGAGGAGGAAAAAAGAAGAGTACGTCAGGGGAATTTCACACTATGTCGCATGGGGCCGTTACAGATCTAAAAATCGGGAGGTCCTTTGAGTGGGTGGAAAGTGGTCAATCCAGGACTGCTAAGTCCGTTGGAATTTGTCATACTTATCCTCAAGGATCGCCATTAATCTTTCTTCGTTGATGAGTATACCGTGAACCCGATTCTTAAACTCTTCAAAGCTAAGAAGCAGTGTCTTCCAAGACCGTGCTATAGTTTTCTTTGTCGCCATAAGAATATGGGTGATTAGAGTGCATTCCCAATGGGTAGCGTCTACGATAGGTTTATGTAAAAGTGCCTCCCATTTCTCTCTCTGCAAATTCACATAGAGGACCATATCAACAAGTGTGTACACCCTAATCCATAACCTCCGGACTTTAGGACAGGTCCACCATATATGTTTCATGTCTCCCAAATCTGGGCAACCTCAGAAGCAATTGGATGGGTACAATGGGAGACATTTTGCGATCCTAGCTGGGGTAAAGTACCAACGAGACATAACTTTAAAAGAATTTTCAAGAGCGAAGAAATTACGAGAGGATTTTAACAGGGCCTCCCACATTTTACACCAGTCACCTGGCTGTGGATCAGAACCAAAATCTTTTATCCATTTGACACAGTACATGGGGGTTTGCGGTCCAGTATTGTTCAATATAAAGGAATATAACAAAGAGATCAGGCCCTGAGTGGTTGGGTTGGGTTTACATCTGGTCTCAAAAGCAGTAGACAATAATAGGGGTTCTTCATGCCTCGTAAGAGACTCCACAATGTGGCGGATTTGTATGTAGCGAAAACGCTCCGATTTAAGGATCTCGTAAGTATTGGAATGAACGACGCCTCTGGCCATGGGTAGAGAACACACCATGGTGAGGCCCTTTTGTCTCCACCATTGAAAACTGTGAGGATTCTCCATCCCAGGTGGGAACAGAGGACAGTTAAGTAGAGGCAAAAGAGGAAGGTGGGGGGATATCACGCGGGCGGAGTATTTAATGGAGACCCAAACTGAGAGAATGTGGGCCAATACAGTATTGGGTTCAGAGATTTAGGGTGGTGTGCAGGAGGAATCCTTGGTATGGAGGAAAGAGGGGTTGGGTCAACATCCAATATGTCGATAAGGGTCCATAGAGGAGCAGAATTACCTGTTTGAAGTTGGGAAATAGAGGCAATCTGGGCAGCTTTATAATAGTGGGCAATATTTGGGACTCCCAGCCCACCCCTGACTTTCGAAGTATACAAAAGAGACCTGGTAAGCCACGGTTTAGTTCTACCCAAGATAGATTTCAGGATACGGCACTGCAAGATACAGATGACATGGGGGGGGGGGGATAGGAAGAGCCCTATATGGGTATAGTAATTTGGGGAGACAGGGCATTTCAATGGCAAGTATATGACCCATCCAGGAGATTTGAGGAATATCCCAGGTATCTAGCAAGCGTTTCAAAGAGGATATAAGAGGTTGTTGGCATATAGAGATTCAATTGAAGCGGTAAGGTGAACCCCCAAGTATGGTAATGAGGACATCCACTAAAAAGGAAATTGTGCTCGCAAAGAGTCGTTGAGGGATTCAGGTACGGAAACGTTCAGAGCCTGCGATTTGGACGGGTTGATGTGGAGACCAGAGATGGTCGCAAAATCGCCAATGAGGGAGAGAAGGTTTGGTGAGGTGGAGCATTCAACACGTTTAGTATGTTGTGCTCCATAGTTCCTTCTTTCACTTACGTCACTGCTGAGATTAGGACTGACCTGTGGCGTGTGTTGTTTAGACATAAGCAAAAGGAAAAAAATAGTTTTGTTTTGTTTTAATTCGTTAATTAATTAATTTCATTTAGTTCGATTCGTTACATTCGTTTTCTGATTTCGTTCCGTTTTCAACCGAATTCGTAAAATCGGTCGCATTCGAAAATATTTCAACGAATTTGAAAATATTTCTACCGGATTCGATAATATCATCCGCATTCGTTAATATTTACCGGATTCGAAATTATTTCAACCGAATAGAAAAGATTATAATAAAATAGAAAAACAGAGAATAGACTATTTCTAGTCTATTTTCTATTTCTATTCTAATCTTTTATAATTGGAATTAGAATTCGTTCTATACGAAATTCGAATGTCGGAACATGGTTTATTATAATCTTTTCTATTAGGTTGGAATAATTTCGAATCCGGTTGAAATATTATCGAATTTGGTTGAAATATTAACGAATGCGGATGAAATATTATCGAATGCGGTAGAAATATTTTCGAATTTGGTTGAAATATTTTTGAATGTGACCGATTTTTCGAATTCCAATTACAAAAGATTAGAATAGAAATAGAAAATAGACTAGAAAAAAAATAGAACAGAATAGAATAAAATATAATATATATATTGTATTTTATTCTATTCTGTTCTATTGTTTTTCTATTTGATTCTTTCCAATATTTTCGATTCTATTCTAATTGTTTTCAAATTCGATTCAAATAGAATTTTTTTCGAATTCGATTTGAATTTCGTCCGTGGTTTTTCGATTCGAATCGTTATTTCGGATTCGGTCGAATTCGTTAGCATTTGTAATTTGGTAATTCAGATGCATCCGAACGTCCGAATAATGAAAATTCGTCCGAATTTCGATTCGGAACGAAACAAAATGCACGTGTCTAGTGTTGTTAAAGCGGTATTAAACCTAAAAAACAAAAATGTATTCTATTGCAGATTACGAATTATTAGATGTGGTGGCTGCATTCATTTTCTTTTCTTTGGCTTTTCCCCCTCTATTTTCACCAGTAATACATTTCCTGTATTAGTGAGACACAACTCTGGAGGAATGAGCATAGGAGGCAGAGCAGCATTGTCAGTCTGGGGGTGAGGGTAGTGATTAAAGCGCATGTTAACCCAAAAAAGAAAAAGGAAAATGCTCCTGTAAAGCATGTTATATGACACGTGCTTGTACTGTGTCATTTGGCCCCCTGTAACACCTAAAAAACCTGCCAGTTTCTACCCTCCCCTCTGCAAAATAACAACGGTATATCATGGCTGCTGAGCCCTGACACCGTGGTCAGTTTACGTGCCTTCATCATCTGCAGCCCTGCTCTCTGTCTCCACTGTGCTCCTGTGTCCTCCTCTCCCTCCCCTCCCTACCTGTCAGAAAGTGACAGTACCCGCCCCCTCTGCTCCTACTGCTTGAATAACTATAACATGTATACACCATCAGCGCTGTCTCCTAATGCAGTGTCCCCCTCTGTGTGTGATTTATAATAAAAATGCTGTAAATACCTAATTTCAGAGCCGAGATCTGCGATCATATGACCAGCCGGCTCTCTCCTCCTCCCCTCCCCCCGACTGATGTCAGCTGGGGAATCTCAGCGCCGCCCACTGCATCTCTCAGAGGAGGAAAGGAGAGAGCTGGCAGGTCATGTGATCTCGGCTCTGAAATAAGGTTTTTACATCATTTATTTCATAAATCACACAATACTCCGGGATGAGGAAAGATTGGAGAGGGTGCAGAAGGAATTAGAACAATACTTCCTAATAAATGATACGGAAGGGATCTCAGGGGCAACCCTATGGGAGGCACACAAGGCCTATATTAGGGGGATTTTGATTGCAGAAGGAACAAGGAAGAAAAAACAGAGAAGTAGAAAACTTAACTCCCTGATTGGAGAAATATTTAAAGCTAAGCAAGAACATAAAAAACAACAGGGGCAACAACAAGAGTTATACCATAATCTAGTAAGGAAAAGGGACGAACTTAAAGAACTTATGGAACAAGAGACTAAAAGGACACTAAACTGCATAGCTAAAGAAAGATATATGTGGGGGGATAAGTCCAGTAAACATCTAGCAAAAATGGTACAAAAGAAAAAGACTAGAAATTATATAGGAAAGATTTAAAAAAAGAATGGAGAGGTAGTATATGCAACAAAGGACATAGCAGAAACATTTAGAAATTATTACGAAGGATTATATTCAGTGGAGCAGAAGAGATGGCGGATAGGAGAGAAACAACTAAAAACAGAGGAATTCTTAGGAAAAGCGAGGTTGCCCAAGATTAATGAAATTGAAAGACTGGAGCTAGATAAACCTATAACGGAAGAAGAAATAAGTAGAGCACTGACGGATACAGCTGCAGGAAAAAGTCCCGGCCCGATGGGTTTACAGCACTATACTTTAAGAAATATAAGAAGATTTTGATTCCCAGGCTATGTAAATATATGAATGGGTTAGGGTCGGAATACAAAATGGGTAGAGAGGCCTCAGTAGCGACAATAACAGTTATCCCGAAGGAGGGAAAGGATGAAATGTTATGCTCTGGATATAGGCCGATCTCACTGCTAAACGCAGATATAAAATTGTACGCGAAAGTTCTAGCAGAACGAATAATGGGACTGATGCCCACATTGGTACACCCGGACCAAGTGGGATTTATCCCAGGTAGGGAAGGGAGGGATAATGGGGTGAGAGCATTACTCCTCCTTCAGAAGATAAAAGAGAATGGGTCCCCAGGTCTACTTCTGTCAGTAGATGCAGAAAAGGCATTTGACAGGGTAGACTGGGGACTCATGATACGAACCCTGGAAACCATGGGAATAGGATCTAGGATGATACAGTGGATTAAAACACTTTATCATCATCCTATGGGCAAGATTAAAATAAATGGCACACTGTCTTCAGCTTTCGAGATGAAAAACGGGACTAGACAGGGTTGCCCTCTATCCCCTCTCTTATTTGTGCTGTCCCTAGAACCCCTCCTTGCTACAATACGAAATAACCCAGACATCAAAGGTATTAAAATAGAAGAAGATGGACACAAACTCTCAGCGTATGCAGACGATGTCCTGTTCTATATTACGAACCCCAGGATTACATTGCCGAACTTACTTAAAATCCTTAAACAATATGGGGAAATATCAAACTTTTAAATTAATATAACCAAGACAGAGATCCTAAATGTCAACATTAGTAAGGGCGAAGAACGGAGCCCAAGAGAGGAGTATAGTTTTCCCTGGCAGAAAGAGCTAAAGTACCTAGGGGTAAAACTGACTAACTCAATAAAAAAAATGTATAAGATAAATTATATTCCCTTATAAGATGAGATGAAAACCGAAATTAGAAGGCTGACAAACCGCCCAATATCATGGTTAGGAAGAATTAACATTCTGAAGATGGTATTATTACCAAAGATCTTGTATAAATTCCAGATGATCCCGCTGGTGGTACCCCAACCATACTTTAGAGTGTTAAAAAACATGTTAATGAATTTTGTTTGGAAGAACAAAAAACATAGAATCTCCTTCTCAGTATTAAAGCAGGATAAAAAACATGGAGGGCTAGCTGTCCCCGATATTTAAAAATATTATAATGCGGTGGTGCTGTCCCTGGTGGTAGAGTGGGCCAAGGATAGACACGAAAAAAGGTGGGTAAAAATTGAAAAGGCACTGGCAAAGACACAATTGGGAAGTATAATATGGAATCCTCCTCAGTATAGAGCACTAGATGAAAACACTCACGTTATAACACGAAATGTACTTAAAATATGGGACAGGTTACATAAACAAATAGATAGAGACTATAACTCTCCTCTCATAGAACTAAAAGAAAATGAATATTTTGCACCGGGGAAAAAAATAGTGGGAGGAGACAGGTGCATGCGCGGATGCCTGAGGGAGCAGTCACGCTTCCTTAGAGCTCCGCTCCTAGGCTAGTCAGACCGGAGAACCGAGAGCCGCAGCGACTTCAAAAATCATCACTGACATTACCGCATACCTCCAGGAACACGCCTGAGATGGAAGAATGGTGACAAAAGGTACCAAAATCAAACTAAAAACAGGGAAACAAAAGGAGATGTCAGGTAGGGCATTTTCCAAAATGGCGCCGCCGAGTACCTCACAACATCATACACTGCGCTCCTCAATATATCTGTCACCTAGCTCTAAGGCACAACTGTGTGGAGATGAGATTGACTCTGAAGATGAACAGATACAAACCACTGTTAAACCTAATATGTTTAAAAAATTTGAGAGAATATTACAAAAGGCATTGAAACAGACTTCAGATGAAATTACTGACAGGCTCACTAAGGAAATTAGGGAGATTGGGCAGAGAACTGCTGAACTAGAGGTGAGGGTGGATGAACTAGAATCTTACACCCAGCAACATATTGAGGAATTGGACCAGTTAAAAGAGGAAAAACGTATCTTGCAAACAAGGTTGGAGGACCAGGAGAACAGAGACAGACGATCCAACTTGAGAATTAGAGGAATACCTGAACATGTACTGGATTTACAAGCTACTATGCTTGCACTTTTTCAAGAACTTCTCCCTGGCACCCCAGTGGAAAGACTGGAAATGGATAGGGTGCACAGGGCCTTAGCCCCTCGTAAGCCTAACGGTCCCGCCAGGGACATAATTGTTAGGTTCCACTATTACAAGACAAAAGAACAAATACTAACTGCGGCCAGAGGTAATTCTGCCCTAACCTTTCAAGGTAATACTTATCAGCTTTTTGCAGACCTCTCTCCACTTACAATAACCAAGAGAAGGGCATTAAAACCCTTTCTACAAGTTTTACAACAGCACCAGATAATATACCACTGGGGTTTCCCTTTCTCCCTGCGCTTCACCCATTTGGAAACAAAATATGTTTGTCATACCCCAGAAGAATTACAAACAGTTCTGCTTGATTTGGACCCTTAGGATTAATCCGAAAACACAGTTCAGCCACGTAAATGTTCAACCCCACGATCATCCTCCAAACAAGATTCATCTGCCTCCACCCGTCAAAATCTACACAAACGTGGACGCTATGAGACCCTGTCACCACCTAATGTCGACTCCATGGACTGACTTCAATCAATTTCCCAGCTTGCTCATCACTTCAATTTTTTAGCTTATTGTGCTAGATCATATTCATGAAGTACACTCATACCTCGCTTTAGTCACCTGGTTGACTTAAATTATTATTATTATTATTTTTTTTATTTAAATAATTTATTTTTTATTTTTTTTTAATTTAAAATTTTTATTTTTCCCCCCCCTCCCACCTTATATAGGTTCACATAGATTCTGATGTTAACATATTTTTGCCTCCCGTTTCCCCTCCCCCCCTTTTTTCTACCCTATTTTTTTTTTCCTCTACAATTTATGGTTGCTGTTATATTAAGTTCATTTGTACTGTTTAGTAGGTTCTCCGGTGCTGACTGGCCACATGGAATTTCATGTCGCCTTCCTTACACCCATCGATATTAAACGGAAGTTGGACGGTGATTTCGGAACCTCTTGGGGTGCACTTGCTGTGCCTCTGAGACGTTCTCACACCCTCTTTACATATTGTTATGCAGTAATTGTTTATATATTCTCAAGGGTCTTTCATCTTTTATTTTTTTACTTCTTCTCTACTTCTTTCTTCCTCCCTTCCTGTCTTCTTTCTCTCCTGGGGATGATTCCGGCTTTAATTGGGGGTTTTACCCCTTCACCTAAAAACACCACTCCCAGACTGCTATGGCCCCCATAAACATATTATCCTTAAATGTACAAGGATTTAATATACCTCAGAAACGTGCCAAGGCTATGAGATCTTTTGCGGCTAGGAAAGCACATATTATCTGTCTTCAGGAAACACACTTCACTGACAACGTTTTTCCTAAATTCTTATCTTCCACCTATCCTCAATTCTTTGTAGCTTCAGCCACAACCAAGCAACGTGGAACCCTTATTGGATTCCACCGATCAATGCCATTCACTCTCATTTCACAAATCAATGATCCAGAGGGCAGATATATTTTACTTACTGGTCTTCTTGCAGATAATTTAATCACCGTAGTATCATACTATGCCCCGAATAAACGCCCGGAAGCGTTCTTATCACACCTCTTCCAATTGGTGGATACACATAAAGTTGGAATGGTTGTGATATGCAGAGACTCTAATACGACGGTTTTTCCATTCTTAGACAAATGCCCATCCAAACCCACTTCTACTACTCACAAGCATTCCCTATGGAATCTATTGTCCATACACAAATTGGCTGATACATGGAGGGAAGTTAATCCATCTAGAAGAAATTATACACATTACTCATATCCCCACAAATCTTTTTCCCGGATCGATCATATTTTTACTCCTTCAAGTATATTGCCTGAGATCAAGTCTTCTATAATTACCCCATATTCATGGACAGATCACTGCGCCATTTCCATCACTCTAGCCTCACCAATACCTAGGTCTCATGATAAGACGTGGTGTATTAACGAATCCATGCTGTCACATCCGTTGCATTGTTTAGACATTGAAACAGCTCTCACTGACTATCTCACATTTAACGATAATAACAAGGTTTCAGCTCTTACATTGTGGGAAGCTCATAAAGTTGTTATCCGTGGCAAATTGATGCAATTAGCTGCAGTTCACAAAAGAAAAAACAAACTTCCATTCACTAAGTTGGAAGACAATTTTAATAACTGCTACGCAGCTTTTCAATCGGTTCCTAATGCCACGAATAACACCAATTATGAGAGGGCTAAACTTGATTTAGACCCATTCTTAACTGACTCCGCAGACAAGACCAGACGCAAAAGACAGCATTTCTACTACGTCAAAGCCAACAAACCAGATACTCCTATGGCTCGTTGCCTTAAAAAAGTACATCTTACACAAACACCCAATAAGCTTAAAACATCCCTTGACTCTTTCACCAGCAACCTAGTAAAAATATTAGAGATTTTCCGTTCAAAATTGGCCAAACTATACTCACCGAACCAGAATTTTGATAAATGTAAAGCTGATGATCTACTCTCAAACATTACATTTCCACACATGAAACCTGATCAACTTGACGTTCTTGAGAAGCCTATAACTTTAGTTGAGGTTCAAACAGCTATAAAAGAGTTGAAGCCACATGAAAGGCAAGGCCGGACGGCATTTCAGCTTTATATTTAAAAAAAATTCAAACAGTATTAGCACCTATTCTAACTAGGGCCTTCAACTCTTTATTAGCTGGACAGTCATTTAGAAATTAATCCTTGACATCTATCATAGTAATGCTTCCTAAACCCCATTCCGATCTTACTTCCTGGACCAACTACCGTCCAATTTCCCTTCTTAACCTGGACATCAAGTTACTGGCTAAAATATTGGCAAACAGATTGAACAATATCATTGGTAACTTAATACATCGTGATCAAACAGGTTTTATGCCCAAACGTCAGGCGGGGGATAATATTAGAAGAGCGCTTTTGTTAACACATTCAGCCAAAACGAGGAAGATCCCTACTTGTTTCTTATCTCTAGACATGCGTAAAGCTTTTGATTCAGTCTCATGGCCATTTATGAATTATATTCTACAAAAATGGGGCTTTGGAAACAATTTTCTACTATGGATCTCTGCTTTATATAATGATCCAAAGGCATATATTAAATATATGGGATACAGATCGTCTACATTCGATATTAAAAGTGGTACGAGACAGGGTTGCCCCCTTTCACCTTTGATTTTCGCTCTTCTCATAGAACCACTGGCGATGCTCATCAGATCCAACCCTAATATTAGAGGCTTGGAACTAGGTGAACATCACCATAAAATATGTCTTTTCGCAGACGATATACTTGTCTTCCTAACCCATCCTCACATTTCAGCTCCAAATATATTGAACACCTTAGAAAAATTTTCAGATATCTCAGGGCTATATATTAACAACTCCAAATCCAATGCACTTAACATAAACTTATCGCAATCCGAACTTCATAGAGCTCAAACAACCTTACCATTCAACTGGGTCACTCACTACATCCCATATTTGGGAATACAACTTACATCCTCAATCTCAGACCTGTTCAAAGCAAATTACTTACCACTACTAAAACAAATTACAAACTTGTTACATAATTGGTCCACACTTTCTCTATCATGGTTCGGTAGAATTAACGCTGTGAAAATGTCCATTCTACCAAAATTCTTGTATCTTTTTAGGGTGCTCCCCATTCCCATTCCTTCCTATTTTTTAAGGCTATTACAACAGAGAGTTGTATCGTTTATATGGGGTAAGATTAAACCACGTATTTCTAAAGCGACACTTTTTATCGAAAAATCTAAAGGGGGACTGGGGATTCCTAATTTCACCAATTACTATTACGCAGCACAAATCCCCCAATTATCTAAGTACCACGCACTGTTTGAAACCCCTTTGTGGGTGGCAATAGAATCTATTGATATTGATCCAATATCTGTGGCTAATATAATGTGGTTATCCCCTTGTGATAGAATTAGCCTGTCTAATCCTAATACAAAGCACTCCATGACTATCTGGGACAAATTTAGATTTTCACATAAACTACAATCCCCACATAACCCCCTACTGTCATTTATTAGACACCCAGCTTTTTATCCTGCATGGAAGTTTCCCTCTTCCTTTACAGCCTGGACTACCAAAAATCTGACATGCTTATATGATATAACCTCCATCAATAACATCCTGACATTTCCTGATCTATGCGACATTCTTGGTTTACCCAGTAAAGAAATTTTCCGGTACCTACAGATTAAAAACTTTTATACACCGGTTATTGAATCGGGTTCCATACTTAATCAACTATCACAGTTTGAAAGGATCTGTAAATGCGATCCACACACTAGAGGTCTGATCTCACTACTCTATAAACATCTCAATTCCCCCATCACAGACACTCCACCCTTATATGTCACCAAATGGTCTCAGGATTTTGATAAGACATTTAGTACGAAAGATTGGGACAATATCTGGTCGACCACTATGCGCTCTTCCACAAATTGTTATGCTCTTGAAACGAATTTCAAGGTCTTATCACGCTGGTATCTGGTACCAGCGAGGTTAGCTAAATTTTCGCCTACTTGTCCAAATATTTGCTTTCGTGGCTGTGCGACTATAGGTACTTATATCCACATCTGGTGGGAATGTCCAATTGCCCAAAATTTTTGGAACAAAATATTCGGTATGGCTTCCACTGCTCTAGAAAACTTGATTAAGCCAGACCCAGTCGTAGCATTATTGAATCTTAAACCCCCTGAACTTACCCACAATCAATTCCAACTATTATTATACCTGACAACCTCAGCTAAACAAACTATAGCTAAGGCATGGAAATCTCAGACATTGGTTGTGACTGAAGCTAAACACCGAATGAACAGAGCCCTCATTTTCCACAAAATGTCAGCTATTGAGAATAATAATGTGAAAAAACGTAATAAAATTTGGCAACCATGGGTTAAACATTTCCTACCATACGATTTTGACCAATCTCTTTTGCTGCCCTGCTAATCCAATTTAATATACTTTTTTATACTCTTCCTTTCTATCAAATGTTGCTAGTATTAGTTAGCATTTCTTGGGGCTGGATCATCCCTGGGAGGGAACCTCTTCTTTTCCTTTTCTCTCTTTTCACTTCTTTCCTTTCTCAATCTCTTCTTTTCTTTCTTCCTATCTCAACATTCTTCTTTTTTTCTCTTTTCTTTTCTTTTCATTATTGCCCAGTATGTGATTTGGGGATTTATATTTTCTTCAAATTACTATTACATATACTCTAGAGTTTGGAATAATAACCTGAGAAAATCCTCTATCCATTTAATACACTGTTTTTCTTCTGTTGTTCCTTCATAGGATTGGTTTTGACATTTATAAGTGACTTTAATAGGCTTCTAACTACATTACTTATATGTTAGGATAACGTATTCATCCTTTCAGGACTCTAGCTTACCTATACCTTAGTTAATTCATTTATTTCCCTTTTTTAACATGTGCCCCCTCCCATCCACAGTTTGACCCCATTAGGGGTGGATGGGAGGTCCGGAGGCACTTTCTACCTGATGTAAGGTATCGTTTTTTTTTCTTTATTTTATGAGTCCGATATACATGACATTTGTTATTACTATCTATTTTCTTATCTTTATTATTTCAAGGATAAAATTTATCTTTTCTTTTTTTTTTTTTTTGAGCATCAAATTCTACAAACATATCTTCCATTAAGGTTACGTTGTATATCCCACTCTCGCATCATCTGTATTGTACCTGTGATATGTATTCTTGTTAAAATACTTAATAAAAAATTATTGAACGAGAAAAATAGTGGGAGGAAATTGGATAAAAAAAGATAAAGCACAGTTAAGAGATATAATAAAAAGAGGAAAAATCATACCATTTCATGAATTAAGATATAATAGGGAATTAATGACTTTGGACGAATGGAGGTATCTCCAGCTGAACCACTTTGTACAGAACTTGCCCCAGCCAATTAGGTCGGGAGAGGAGTTAACGCCTTTGGAACGGCTTTGTACAGCTGATAACTCAAAAGGCACTATATCAAAACTCTATAAATTGTTGCTGACAGTGGATGAACTGGAGATGCCCCCATATATAAAGAAATGGGAAAGGGAATTAGGAACACAAAGGGACAAAATGACTATAGATAAAATGATAAAATTGACTCACTATGCTATGGACAGCAGGACCGCAGAAATGAATTACAAATGTATCACAGGTTGGTACGCCACGCCAGATAAATTAAGCAAATTTCAAGTAGGACAGACCGCAGAATGCTGGCGAGGATGTAGGAAAACGGGAACAATAGCTCACCTGTGGTGGCATTGTCCCAAAATTAAAAAATATTGGGAAAAAATCCTGGACTTTATAAAAGTAATTACTGAGAAGGAGATTAAAAGAGACCCATGGATAGTCTTATTCCACGGAGGGGACGGAGGAGTGAAACAGTATAAAGAGTCACTGATTCCACACCTATTAAATGCGGCCAAAAGGCTGATCCCAAAAAAATGTCAAGAAGCGGAAACTCCATCAGTATGGGAGTGGATTGATTCAGTGGAAGAAACACATAGAATGGAGGAGTTGAAGTATAGTTTAGAAGATGGGGAAACACGATTCAAAGATAAATGGGAATGCTGGAGGAAATTTAAGAAAACATGGAGCTATGCAGAAAATCTGAGATGCTAGAGGTAAAAGGAGCGGGAAACAAGAGGTAGGAGAGGGAGGGAGGGGGGGAGATAGGAGGGAGAAAAGCGGATTTTAGAAATATAGGTATAAGAATATAGATTACTACCGTATATACTCGAGTATAAGCCGACCCGAATATAAGCCGAGGCACCTAATTTTACCACAAAAAACTGGGAAAACGTATTGACTCGAGTATAAGCCTAGGGTGTCCATCTACATGCCTCACTGTGCCTCACTTTGCCTCACTGTGTCCATGTGCATGCCTCACTGTGCCCATGCCTCACTGTGTCCATGACTAGACTGACATTTAACATGGTAGTCTATGGAAGGGGTGCCCAGGTTTGAAAAATCTGTGCTCCCCGGCCATAGGTTCCCCAGACAAAAAACGTTTCACACTTATAGAGGAGAAATGGGGCTACATGTGTGCCAAGTTTTGGGTCCAGGGGACCTTTGACTGGCCGGTACTGTGTCCCCAAAGTCACCAGAGAAATTACCGTTTAACATTGGAGTCTATGGAAGGGGTGCCCGAGTTTGAAAAATCGGTGCTCCCCGGCCGTAGGTCCCCCGGACAAAAAACTTTGCACACTTGTAGAGGAAGAGTGTGGCTACATGTGTGCTAAGCTTGGGGGCCAGAGGACCTACGGACGGCCGGTAACGGGTCCCCAAATTTCGGGAGATTAGGCACAAAAAGGTGACTCGAGTATAAGACGAGGAGGGCATTTTCAGCACAAAAAAATGTGCTGAAAAACTCGGCTTATACTCGAGTATATACGGTATGTTTCTTTTATTTATTATTGCATATATAAAAATGTATTAATGTAATATAATTGGAATTTTGATAAAATAAAATAAAGAATAAAAAATAAAAAATAAAATCACACACAGTGGGGGACATTGCATTAGGAGACAGCACTGATGGTGTATGGCTTAACAACCACTTTAACCACTTCAATACAGGGCTTTTTATACCACTTCCATACCGGGCCTATTCTAGCACTTCTCTCCTACATGTACAAATCATCATTCTTTTGCTAGAAAATTACTCAGAACCCCCAAACATTATATATGTTTTTTTTAGCAGACACCCTAGGGAATAAAATGACGGTCATTGCAACTTTTTTTCTTGCACGGTATTTGCGCAATAATTTTTCAAATGCCGTTTTTTGGGAAAAAAAATGGTTTCATGAATTAATAAAAAACAAAACAGTAAAGTTAGCCCAATTTTTGGGGAAAATATGAAATATGATGTTACGCCGAGTAAATAGATACCTAACATGTCACGCTTTAAAATTGCGCACACTCATGGAATGGAGCCAAACTTCGGTACTTAAAAATCTTCAAAGGCGACGCTTTATTTTATTTTTTTACAGGTGACCAGGTTAAAGTTACAGAGGAGGTCTAGTGCTAGAATTGTTGCACGCGCTCTAACGCACGCGGCGATACCTCACATATGTGATTTGAACGGCGTTTACATATGTGGGCGGGACTTATGTGTGCATTCGCTTCTGATCGCGAGCTACCGGGGACAGGGGCATTTTATTTTTTTTACTTTTTTTTTTTTTTACTTTTTTATTTATATTTTTACACTTATTTTACTTTTTTTTTTTGATCACTTTTATTCCTATTACAAGGAATGTAAACATCCCTTGTAATAGGAATGTGTGTGACAGGTCCTCTTTATTGAGAGATGCGGGGTCAATAAGACCCCACATCTCTCCTCCAGGCTGGAAAACATGAGATCGTGAAATTTTTTTCACTGATCTCATGTTTACTAGCCGCAATGGCGGCTTTGTTTACATCTGAGGACCCGGGCGTGACGTCATCACATCGCGCCCGGGCCTCCGACGGTCATAGAGATGACTGGTGACCATCTGGTCACCAGTCATCTCTATGCTCGTCACATGACCCACCATCGGCGCCGGACGATTCTCTCTGGGTCCCTGATGGCACGGGAGAGCCTGGAGAAGCACCGGATGGCGGCGGGAGGGGGGGATGTCCCCTCCCGCCGCCTATAAGAACGATCAAGCGGCGGAACCGCCGCTATGATCGTTCTTATGGTACACAGAATCGCCGGCACAACAAAAGGATATCTGAATGATGCCTGCAGCTGCAGGCATCATTCAGATATCCCCCTTCAAACCCAGGACGTCATATGACGCCCACCCAGGATGGGAGATCCCATCTGTGGGCGTCATATTACTATGGCTGGGTAATGAAGTGGTTAAATGTATTAACAAATTTATATACACTAATGATTGAAGCCGTACTCCAGCTCACACTTTATAATCAGTTACAGCTGGGTTTTTTTTCCCTTTTGGGATAACGGTTTTGCATGAATAAATAAAAGCTGATCAATTTAATCATTCCTGCCAGGACTCATCCATGTAAACTGATACATTCTGCTGGAGAGTGTGTGCTGTGAAAAACAAGCTGGCCGGATCACTAGATGAAAACAGAAGAAAGAGAACCTAGAAAATGAAGCCAATACAGCCAACACATCTAAGGATTGGTAAGCTGCAATATAATCAGTGCTTGCTCTTGGGTTTAATACCGTTTTAATACCTTTTTAGTTTTTACCAGTGACAAGAGCAGGAAAAGGATCAATCAAATCCAACAATTAGGAACATGCATTTATTTTTACCTTCTAGGCATCCCTAGCATTTGCACTGATGTCACTTTGGACCATCAGGTCAGGGCAGGAGTGGGCCATAAATCAGTTTTAAAGTCCACTATTTGTTGGTATGACTGTCAGTCATCTGCAGCCAGTTTTTTTTCTCCCTAAAAACTTTTGGATTATGGTAACATTAAATATATATAGATGAAGGTGGCCAGGTTGGAGGTTTTTTCTGTTCAGTAGCTTATTCCCCCAATATACGCATCAAGGATGGCGGCTCTAAGCTTGAATTAAAAGATATCCTATGTTCAGGGGCAAAATGTAATGACAGTCAGGTTGTTTATGTGTCAGAGCAAACATTCTATCAGGTTTTTGTAGCAGTTTGTAGGTTCTTAATTGTCATGTTCTAGTGTAGGGTCGAACCAACATGCGTGTAATCTTACATATACAGGGGGAGTAATGAGCATTTCGCCACTCTAATCTAAGTTACCCCTGTGAATTTTCATAAAACACAAACTCAATAGTTTTCATAAAACACAAACTCAATAGTGGGACTTGAGGGCAGGTTTAAAAGGAATCTTTCAGAATAGAATACGAAAGCTGCTACAACTGATGTACAGTATTTATAAAGATGCATGTTTCAGAGCATTTGACCTTATCTTTCCTTCTTTGCTTGTTGATACACTTGATCTGGTGCAAACATGCATGTCAGTTGTTGGGACACCTAAACTGCTTCTTCCAGTTTAGTGACACACTAAGTAGTGAAAAGTTAAAAATTACAGCACTGGAGTATGCATCTTGAATAATCAGCAAGGAGGCTACCATATTTATATCCTGACTTGTTTTCTTAACCACCTTTGCTCCGGAAGATTTTATATTCTTCATGACCAGGTGATTTTTTTTTATTTTTAGCACTGCTCTACTTTAACTGGTAATAGTGCGGTCATGCAATGCTGTACCCAAACAAAATTTATATCCTTTTTTTTTTCACACAAAAAGAGCTTACTTTTGGTGGTATTTGATCACCACTGGGTTTTTTTTTTGCAATATAAAAGCAAACCCTAATATTTTCCACTTTCTGTTATAAAACATATCCAATAAAAAAAGAAATAAAAATTCTTCATAAATTTTGGACAAAATGTATTCTACTGCATGTCCTTAGTAAAAAAAAAAAAAGTGTGAAAGTTTTAGCGTTTACATCTATGGTATAGATACTGGAATTTTTTATTTATTTTTATACTAGTAATTGCTGTGATCAGTGACTTATAGTGGGACTACAATAGTGTGGAGAACAATCTGACACTAACTGATGCTGGGGGAACTGACTAACTGCCACTGACACTAATACAGTAATCAGTGCTAATAATATACACTGTCACTGTATTAATGACACTGGCTTGGAAGGGCTTAACATCTAGGGTGATCAAGGGGTTAAATGTGTGCCTAACAATGTTTAGTGTCTGATGATTTACTAAGCAATGAAAAAAAAAACAGACACATCTTTACTGTCTGTAGAGAGCCCTGTGTTGTTTACCAACACAGAGCTCTCTTCTATCATTCGCTCTGCCGATCAGCGGGTCCCAGCCATAAAACATTGACTGGGACTCGCTGATCGGCTTGTGCTGCAGCAAGTAATGGGAAGCAGACCCAGAAGAAAGCCACGACATACAGGTACATGACTGTGCCTGTACAAGTTGACCTGCCACAGCAAATGTACTGCGACGGGGTGGTAAGCAGTTCTTCAGTCAATTCTTGAAAAATTAAAAGTCTGCAGCTAAGAAAAATGTAGCTGCTGTCTTTTAATAAACAGACAATCACCTGTCCAGGGATCCAGCACCATCATCACCTGGGCCAGTTTCTTCCCAGTCTATAGTTCCTTGTGGCTTCACAGTAGGCTGCCCACTGCGTATATGCGATCTCTGCTGCAGTTTTTGAATGTTCGCGCAGCCTCCTGGGACCTGTGACATGTCCCAGAAGGTTGCGGGCAGATGAGGGTGGGGGGGTGGTTGGGCGGGGGAATCGGGGAGCCTGGTAAGGATGCGACTGGCAGTATTGGCTCCCCCAAACACAGTGAGAGGAACTGATGTTGTTCCTCCTACTGTGTGATGTCAGAAACTGGAAGAGACGAGGATTTTGTCATCTCCGGTTTCGGTTTGTTTATTTACAAGCCATTGCCAGCTTGTGAAGCTGCAGATCAAACCAATCTTGGTTTGATCTGCTGCTTTGATGGTCAGAGGAGAGATCTGGGGTCTAATAGACCCCATATCTCTCCATAAATGAACCTGTCATGACCCATGCTATCACAAGGGACGTTATTCATCCCTTGTGTTAGCAATAAAGGTAATAATAATAAAAAAAAGGCGAATGCACATGTCGGTCCCACATTCAATTTTGGGTGAAGGAAAAGGATCTCTGGTTCTCTATATATGCATGGATGGCTTGCCCTTTCTTTGAGGATTCAATTTTGGGTGAGTTTTTATCCAATCATTGGTTACACAGTGGAGAAAACTTATTGAACACATTAGATCATTTTAGAGTAAGAGACTTTGTCACCTAAAGGGCACTTTTCTGTTACCCTTGGTAGATTTACAGTAGCAAAAGACTTTTTATATATGTATGATAATTTTATTTAGTTTTTGGGATTGGTTGGGACTTTCTAGATGTGCTGCTTTTGAAATAGGACTAGATTTTCATATAGACATTTGTTCACTAGTTAGTGCAGCAGTCTTAAAGCAGTATTAAACCCAAAAGCAAACATTTATTATAATGTAATTTACCAATTATTAGATGCGATGGCTGTATTTATTTCCTTTTTTAGGCTTTCTTTTTTCTATTTTCATCTAGTGAGTGACCCAGCAAGCAAAGCTGTTGTTTTTCACAGCACAAGCTCTTCAGCAGAATGTATCAGTTTACATGGATGAGACAAACCACTTAACACTGGAAGGGGTGATTAAAATGATCAGCTTTTATTTCTTTTTTTATGCAAAACCTTTATCCCAAAAGATACTAAACTGTTTATAAAGTGTCAGCTGGAGTTTGCCACAACATCTAATGATTGGTAAGCTGCAATATATTCTATTTATGGTTTGCGGTTTAATATCGCTTACAAATTTTATTTTATCCTTGAAAGAATACAAGCAATAATACTTGTATTGTTTATTCTACCACTTTTTGTTGATTAGGGACAGTCTATATTTTATGAAGCATGCATTTGCCTCCCAAGAGGGACATATGGACTTTGTTCCAAATCATGGACAGTCGCTCAAAATTAGGGAAAGTTGGGAGCTATCGTAGGGTGTAAATCATAGAAATCAAACTGATACTTTGCGAACTCTCAAAAAGAGACTTTACATAAGTGTAAGATATCTCCCAAATTGAGTTTATGTTTGTTCCTAAGAGTCTGGAAAGACATCATGCCTGTGTCAGTAAAAAAATGTTTAGCCAAAAATAAAGATGTTTATGCCAGTGAGGAAAGACAAGCAGATTAACATAGCCTAGTAAGAACAGCAGGTTTCCCAGTATGAACATCAGGAGAGTAAATAACTGTGCAACTGTGCCATTTGCGCTAACTGAGCTGCCTGATAAGCTTCCTTGGCTGGGATAACAGGGTTTAGTTCCCACTTTTGGCAGGTTAGCTGTAAGATAACCATGGCCAGTACAAAACTGAAAGTGTTTGCAAGGATTTTAACAAACTTTGTTGCAGATTCCTACCTGTTTATGCTTTAAAAGAATAGCTGTTTGTTTAACCATGTGTTTTGCATACTGATTCTGAATAGGAGTTAAAGACTCACTCACTGACTCTTATAATCAACTGATGCACGCACGTGTTCTGATGACAAAAGTATTTGCATCCCAATAGAAGTAATTAATACTTAGGAAGTATCTCATCAAAAAAGGGGATATTATATTGATATCCAGATTAACATGGAAATATTCTTATTTTCTTTCTAGCCCTGATGAAGGGGGAGCTTGGACCTTCAAAACTCATTGATAACTTCTTTGAATTGCACCCCTGACGTTTTAACAGGGCCGATCCTACGGTCACAGACGCCTGGGTGCAGAAATATTTCTGGCGCCCCCACATGGGCGTAGTCATCTTACAAACTCCTCCCCTTTACACATGTTTCTATGGCAATGGCTCAAACACAGAGATGCTCCCCTAAGAAGTCTTCATTACCCTGGGATCCTCCCATGATCTTTTAACAATAAAGAAAATACAGGAAGAGTGTACACTAATGAGACCTGGAGGGGAATTTTTCTGATGCACACAGAGGGGGCTTCTGTTAGTGAATCTGTTAGAAAGAGCCCCCAGACATAATACAGGAGAAGGTCAGAGACTGCAGACATGATACAAGAGACGGTCAGAGACTGCAGACATAGTACAGGAGACGGTCAGAGACTGCAGACACGATACAAGAGACGGTCAGAGACTGCAGACATAGCACAGGAGATGGTCAGAGACTGCAGACATAGTACAGGAGATGGTCAGAGAGTGCAGACATATTACAGGAGACGGTCAGAGACTGCAGACATAATACAGGAGACAGTCAGAGAGTGCAGACATATTACAGGAGATGGTCAGAGAGTGCAGACATATTACAGGAGGCGGTCAGAGAGTGCAGACATATTAGAGGAGATGGTTAGAGACTGCAGATATAATACAGGAGGTGGTCAGAGACTGCAGACATAGCTCAGGAGATGGTCAGAGACTGCAGACATAGCACAGGAGATGGTCAGAGACTGAAGATATAATATAGGAGATAATCAGAGACTGCAGATATAATACAGGAGATGGTCAGAGACTGCAGACATACTACAGGAGTTAATGGCCGATCAGCCCTCTCACCTGACCCAGAGATACAGCAACAATGGTTCCTCTGATCAGGAGTCAGCTCACTCTGAATTTCCCGTGGCGACTCCACTGGGTAGAGTCCAGATCTGTATTCTGGCAATTACTCCATTCCTTTCTCTGCTTTCCCTCTGGTGGCGCAGGGCAGCTGGGTTCTCTCTCTGATGGTGTTCCCTCAGCACTGTCCTCTCCCTCTGGAGTCTTGGGTGCACTTCCCTGAAAGCTTTCCCGGGCTCCTGGTTTTCTCTCTCTCCCATTCAGCTGGGCATGCTGTGTGGGCTGCAGTTTCCGTGTTACAGTGGGGCTGCCAGTCCTCAGGACTTTATGTCCCACAATCTACTTCTCTGCTTCTTTTTTTATTCTATTTCTTCCCTGGCCGATATGAAGGTGGGGAAAGAAACATAGTGGGCGGCTGTGCTTGCAAGCGCTGCTCACTAGTACAGCAGTGCGAGGAGAGGGAGGGGGAAGAGAAGAGCCCATGGCTGCAGTGGCGTCACTAGGGTTGGTGTCACCCCCCTCCACCAACTATAGTCGCCCCTCGGTACAGACCCCCCTCCACTAAGTATAGTACAGACCCCCCTCAGGATAAACCACCCCCCTCCATTTGTAGAGACCCCCCTTCCATTAGTACAGACCCCCCGACAAACCACCCCCTCCATTAGTACAGACCCCCCCGACAAACCACCCCCTTCCATTAGTACAGACCCCCCATAAACTACCCCCCATTGGTACAGACCCCCCTCAGGACAAACTACCCCCCTCAATTAGTAGAGACCCCCTTTCACTAGTAAAGATCCCCCCGACAAACCACCCCCCCTCCATTAATACAGACCCCCCACAAACCACCCCCCTCCATTAGTAAAGACCCCCCAACATTAGTACAGACCCCCCACAAACCCCCCCTTCATTAGTACAGACCCCCCCACACATTAGTACAGACCCCCCACAAACCCCCCCTCCAATAGTACAGACCACCCCCAAAAACTACCCCCCATTAGTACAGACCCCCCCATAAACCACTCCTCCATTAGTACCCCCCACAAACCACCCCCCCATTAGTACAGACCACCCACAAACCACCCCCCCATTAGTACAGACCCCTCCACAAACCACCCCCCAATAGTGTAGACCCCCACAAACCACCCCCCTCCATTAGTACAGACCCCCCTCAGGACAAACCCCACCCGAGCGGCAGCTGGAGAGGAGAGGACAGTGTGCAGCCGCGCCGTTCCGGGTGGAGAAGATCGTGACAGAGGAGGAGAAGAACACATGACAGGCACTGCACGGCACGGGCCGGACTACCCCGCCCCCCAAAAACGTCACTGCGCGGGTCTCTCTCCGAACAGAGACAGCCGCTCCGATCTCCTCTTACAGGTGGATGGAGGGGGGACGGACTTGGGCAGGAAACACAGCGGCGGCGGTGACCGGCGGAGGGAGCGCCTCTAGCCACTGACATGGAGAGGAGGAGGAGGGAGGCACTCTGGCACTTGAGTGCCCCCACCTCTGTGGCACCTGGGTGATCTGCACCCCGCGCACCCCGTCTAGGATCGGCCTTGCATTTTAAGGAATAAAGTTGTATCTGGACCTCTTAGCAGTGATGTGGTGCTTCAATATCAATTCCCATTACATTACTAGCCAAGGAAACTGTAGAGATCCTCTGTGGTGTAGAAGCTGCCTGCCCAGGAACCAGATCATTTACACAAGGGGCCACATTGGAAGAAGATTTTCTTGGGCCACACATAAAATACACTAACAATAAGGATAGCTGATGAGCAGAAAAAGTCAGGCAGATCATAGGTTAACAATCACTAATATAGATAATGTACCTATTTTTTGTAATATTTTTTATTACAAAAGTAAAAGAGGGCAAAATAAAACTAGTGCGATATTTGGGGTAGGAGGTGTGTGTCAACTTATGGAGTCTTAAGGGCAGGTAATTCATTCAGACCCCTCCCCATGGTGGCGGCAGGCACTTCTGGTCGCTCTATATCTTTTGATGTGCTGTTGACAGTCCTGGAATCATTTGTGTCCCGGGTGGAGGTGGCACTTTGATGCAAGGCAACTAAAAATATCACCTGTCCAGTCCTTCCTTCTTGGATGTTTCTGAACCAGAGACCGATTCTGCCCTTGCGGGTACCACTTTCTCTGTGGAGTAAGCAGCCCCCGAACTATCAGATAATGAGGGTGACTCCTCTGCCACTGTTGCTATGCAGGAAAAGGCGCTGATAGCTGCTGTCATTACCTCTGTGTGGGAAACCCTGAAAATTGAAGATACCTCTGGGGCTGCCAAGGAGGTGGCTGTCCACTTCAGTACTCACAAGCTGTCACATTTCATCAAGGTTTTTTCTTCCCTTGCCTACTTTGATAAGTTTATATATAGGGACTGGGATTGTCCTAAGTAGCCCTTTGTAGTCCCCAAATGTTTTTCGGTATGTTACTCCTCTGGGGAGACTCTTTTAAAGAAGTGGATCCTTCCTTCTCTAGGTTGAACAAGGCACCCGTGATTCCACTAGAGGATTCTCCAAGCATCCTGCAGACAGGAAAACATAACTGGTTGCCCGTTCTATGTTTACCATTGCTGGTTTGGCCCTTTACCTGATTCTGACCACGGTCCTCATATTTAAAACTCTTACCCAGTGGGCTAAACTATTATGCCAGGGTCTGAGTAATAAGCAGATCTTCCCAGTCTACGTGGAGCTAGCGGACCAACTCGTCCAGGGCCTCAAGTATAAGTGGGATGCATCCTTGCATACAGCTCAATTGCTTTCAAAACTTTTCATCTTGGTCATGTTTCTCCAGGTGAGCCTTCTGGCTAAAATGTTGGTCAGCAGACCAGACTTCTAATAAGGACTGGCAAATTTGCCTTTCCAGGGTAAGCAGCTCTTTGGTTCCACTCTGGATGACATTATCAAAAACCTTTACGGGAGGGAAAAGCACCCTTTTTCTGCAATATAACAAAAGTAAAGAGCTGTGGCGCTAGCAGGGACCATTTTAGTTTGTGCAAAAGGTGTTTTTTTTAGCTCCCCAGGCTCCTCAGACAAGGGCTCCATCTCTTTTAATGGTCCCTCTGGTCTCATTAAGCGCACCTGGCCAAACGAGTCTAATGAGCCCATGACTAGCCCTCCATGGCATGAAGGTTTGCTCCCACATGTTTCCAGGGTGCAGGGTCATCTTCTTTGGTTTACAGACCTGTGAATTTCCTTGCTTGTCGACAATTACATTTGCTGAATTATATCATCAAACTACAAAATAGAGTTTCTTTCCTTCCCACCAGACAAGTTCTTTCCTTCCAATCGCCATCTCTCCAAGTCTCATCTATGAGATCTTTATGTGGTTGTGCAGGACCTGCTTTTTTGGGGGGTGACAGGCCCGGAGAAGTTTCAGGGATTTTTACTTCAACCTGTTTATGGATCTGAAGAAGCCAAAATTGGACCATAAGGCCCTGAATTATTTTGTGAAGGTGCACAAGTTCAAGATGAAATTCATCTGTGGTGGCCTCTCTTCATCAGGGGGCTGCCATAAACATCAAGGACATGTATTTACATTTTCCTATCTGTATCAGGCACCAGATCTTCCTGTGCTTTGGAGTAGGATATGTTTATTACCAGTTTGTGGCTCTCCCTTTTGGTCTGGCCCCCGCTTCCTGGCGTTCACCAGGGTGCTATCTCTGGTCTTGGCATTGCTGAGGCAGCGGGTGATTGCTGTGGTAGGCTATCTGGACGATCTCTTCTTTCGAGTCTCACTCTTCCCTGATGGACAACCTGACAATTACCATTTGCACTGCACTGGAGTTTGGCTGGATTATGAACTTCCAGAAGACCATTCTGACCCCAAGCAGGTGACTTAAATACCTAGATTTAATTCTGGATTCGGTGTAGGCCAAAGTCTTTCTCGTGCTGGACAAAATTTGGAAACTCCGGACTGCGGTTCAGTTGCTGCTGTCATGCATGTGGTCTTCTCTGCAGTTCTGCATGCAGATCCTGGGTCTCATGGTGTCCACCTTTTGAGGTAGTCCCTTATGCGCAGTTCCAAACGAGGGTTCTGCAGAAGGAAATCCTATGAAAATGTGATAAGTCTCCTGCATTCTTGGAAAGACCATTCACGTGTGTGTGATTGGTGAAGTCCTCCTTCTGGTGGCTTTGATCTACAGTATGTCTCTTCTGGCTGAGAAGTAATTTATCCCTCTACATTGGATGGTGGACATGACGAACACCAGCCTGTTTGACTGGGGAGGGTTACTGGGTCAAAGGCTGTCCCACGGCTGCTGGACAACTGAGGAGGTTTGGCTCCCCATCTATGTCCTGTCCTGTGTCTATCTCACTGGATGGAGCATCTTCGGGGGTGCCTGGTCAGGATATTGCCGGACAACGCCATGGAGGTGGCCTATATAAATGAACAAGGTGGAACTGGGAACTTGGGAGCGAAGCTGGAAGCCTTTTACATTCTTCGGTGGCTGGGACTTCACATTCTGGTCCTTTCCACTGTCTACATTACGGGTGTGAAAAACTGTCAGGCAGATTACATTAGCTGGTAAATTTTGGACCAAAGGGAGTGGTCTTTACATTTGGATGTTTAACACCAGATATGCCTACAGTGGGGAACCCTGGACATGGATCTTTTGGTGTCCCATATCAACAGGAAGGTGTCAAGATTTATGGTGAGAATGAGGGATCCCCTGGCATATGCAATGGATGCTCTGGTAGCACCATGGGGTCATTAGCGTTTGGCATGTAGTTCCTACAGTGCGATCTCCGTTGCTGCCGTGGCACCTGAACCTAGTTCTGTTGGTTCTTGGTCACTCTTTCTCTCAGTTTGTCCTTTTGATTGCTATCACTTCTGCACTCTGTGTATCGGAGCTTGTGGTCTTGTATTGTATGTCTTCTTATTTGGTCTTACACAGAGATAAAGTGGTTCTCTGTCCACATTACTCCTTGCCAATGGTGGCGTCCGATTTTCATTGGAATGAGGTCATCATACTTGTCCTAAGGAAGTTGTGCTTGACACCTTAGATGTGGTTTGGGCAGTACAGTTGTATCTGTCTGCTACAGCCTCCTTCCATAGGTCTGGTGCTCTTTTTGTGATCGCAGACAATACATATAAAGGTTTTGCGGCATCTCCCACCACCATTTTGTGATAGATCAGAAAGACTGTTTTCCAGGCCTATGTCATTAACGTCACACTCCTCCTTTCCTTGTCATAGCACACTCCACCAGGGTGTGCTTCCTGTGCTATTCGACATCAGGCTTCTGTGTCTCAAATTTGCAAGACAAGTGCCTGGTTATCTGTTCAATCCTTTACTAAGTTTTACAAAGTTGACATTTGTGCATCTTTGGGTGCGTGTTTTGGCTGCAAGGTTTTGCAGGTCGGCTATTTGAAGTTCCCTGTCTTTTGATTGATTTTTGGTGTTTTGTGTGTTCTTTCTATTGGTTACCCACCCCTCAATGAGGCACTGCTTTGGGATGTCTCTACAGTCAAGAATATGGACAAGCTGTGTACTTCAATGAACATAAGAGAAAACTGGATTTTTGTTACTCATCATAAAATCCCTTTCTCTGAGTTCATTGAAGGACCCAGCACCCGCCCCTCTATCATGTTTCCTTGTACTGCTGTGTGAGTGACTACCAGTTAGGCCTGCCCTAGGTGGTGCTGTGTTTTTTTCTCTGCCTAGTGTCCTACTCCTGAAGGTGATGCTATAACCAGTGGTGGCTGGTGATAAACAGTGCATCCGCCAAAATAGAGTTTTCTTTTGGTGGTATTTAATCACCATTGGGTTATTTTAAATTTTTTTGCTAAACAAACGAAAAAAGACCAAAAATTTAATTTTGAGAAAATAAAAGTTTTTCTTAGTTTCAGCTATACAATTCTTCATTTTGAAATCTCCTTCACTAATGTGCACTGATGAGTCTGCACTGATGGGCACTAATAGGCAGCAATGATGGGCACTGATAGGCTGCACTGATTGGCAGCACTGATTTGCAGCACTGATGCGCACTGATTGTCATCACTAATGGGTACTGATTGGCACTGATATGCACTGTTAGGGCTGCACTGATAATTAGGACACTGATGATTAGTGCCCTGATTATCAGTGCAGATGTCCCCTTTCACACGTGCCAGTTACCAATTCTCTCCTCTCCTCACAATGTGACAGCGTGAGGAAATGAATGCCGATAACTGGCATTGTGATCAGCTGTGATTGGACACAGCTGTTCACGTGGTAAAGAGTCATTGTGATTGGCTCTTTACCCTGATCTGTCATCAGCTGTGTCCATAATTTTGCTATAGAACGGTCGGCAAGTGGTTAAGGTATAACCTATGCAGCGCAATTGGTGAACCACTAGATAGGTTAAGCATATATTTAATTCTATCTTGAAACAAGTTCTAAAGATTGCCTTTTTATGCAGGGGCTCTTTCTCTCTTTTTTTCCTGACAGAATCACTTTAAAGTAGATTTAAAACTTTTTTTTTAGTTTTGGACAGCGTGGAGAGGAACACCTGTCAGTTTTTATTGATGTCTGTGCCCCAGGCCCCCCTTATGGAATTTCACCCTATTTGTCCTGTTTATTATTATCAATGAAAGTGAAAGTAAAAGCAAATCCCAAATTTTGGATTGTCCCAAGAAAAGAGGGGAAATCTTCCAATGGGGACACGAATTCCCTTAATATGTTTCCTCTCATGTCCTGTTTGGCTATAGGACAGGAAGTAAAGAGAAATCTTCACAAGGGGACACAGATGGCAAAAAAAAAGAAATCCTGACATATTACTCATCAAAAATGAAAAAAAAGTTGTGCCTATAGTTCTACTTCAAAGTGATACTATTTTTTTTAATTAAAAAATAACAAACATGTCATACTTGCCTGCTTTGTTCAGTATTTTTGCACAGAGCATCCCAGATCCTCCTCTTCTCGGTCCCTCACCGGCACTCCTGGCCCCTCCCTCCTGCCCCCACAGCAAGCAGCTTGCTATGGGGGCACCCGAGCCGCTGCTCAATGTGTTCATTCAGACATGGAGCCACGGTTCGGCACCGCTCCCTCTCTCTTCTCATTGGCTCACTAACTTTGACTGACATCTGTAAGAGTCAATGGTGCCCTGCTGCTGTCCCAACCAATGAAGAGTTAGAGTCCCGGGCAGCCGAGACTCTCATGCAACATCGCTGGATCAAGATGGGCTCAGGTAAGTATTAGGGGGGCTGATGCACACAGAAGGTTTTTTTATCTTAATGCATAGAATGCATTAAGATAAAAAACCTTCTGCCTTCAGAACCACTTTGAGTATTGCAGTCAGTGGATCAGCCTGACAGCCAGGCAGCTTTCATTTTCATATGGAGAATTCAGCAAGAGCGACTTTCAAGGCTAAAGGAATCCAGAATGAGCAAGCAGAACTATTTTGGTGTGCATTTTTTTATAGAACACTATCCTTTTCTACTTTTCCCCTCTCCAAGCCCTTTAAGTATGGATTATACCTACCTACAACCTTGTTCTTCTGTGCTTTTAACTGTGCAATCTGTCCAATGCTGCATATGCCTGAAATCCCAAGAGTTGTGCCCATGCATGAATGTGATCTCTATGCACCAATTGCTTTTGTTAAAAAAAAAAAAAAAAGGTGTATGGTAAGGTATTTCTGCAAATGTTGTGTTTTGTTTCTTCATATTCGTATTTCTTTATGTTATGGCTATGCGTGCCTGTTTTGTCTTTATTGCTGTGTATATTACTATGAAAATCAAGTGCATAATTTACCTAGATTGTAATTTGTTTTTAAATCCGAAAAGTGTCAGCTGTATTTTTAGATCCATATTCATAATTGCATATGCATTTTAAATAATAATATATGATATTAGAATATCATATGTATGTGTGTATATGTGTATATATGTATATATTTATATATATATATATATATATATATATATATATATATATATATATATATATATATATATATATATATATTTATACAGTATATATATATATATAGCAATGTACCACACACTTGTCTTTTGTTACTAACAAACTAGATATAACAGAATAAAATAGCCTACATGGCTGAGCACTTACAAGCTCTCAAGCCATCTTCCTTTAGGTACTAAACCAGCAATCATATGTATGTGCATCTTTTAAACCTTTATCCATGGCAAACATATAATCCAGTGTCTGATTGTTTTCTGCACTAAGTATTTGTCCGTTACATCCATCTATTTAATCATTGGATTGTGTCTATTGTAAAACTAACTTGCACCATCTGCACTGTCCCATGGGTATTGCCATTTGTGGCACAGCCCTGTAACCCTGTGAAATGTTCCTGTAATTTCACACAAAATGAATTTTAAGTGGGGTATTTACTATCAAGCACTGGATTACTACATGTGTTATAGTATATCTTGTTTAATAACATGTTGCAGTTTAACACATTATTACATTTGATTTTATAATCCACTAGGGATATGTTTTTAGTCATGGCGCACGTAAAGGATTTTAAACAACACAGCAAGCAAACCCTGACCTCACAAATACTAATACACCTAATATATATGTATATATATATATATATATATATATATATATATATATGTATATAGATAGATATAGATATAGATATATATATATATATATATATATATATATGGTACATACAGTCTCTAACAAAAGTGAGTAGACCCCTCACATTTTTCAAAAATATTTTTTTTATATCTTTTCATCTTTTTAGATCTTTTCATGTGACAACACTGAAGAAATGACACTTTGCTACAATGTAAAGTAGTGAGTGTACAGCTTGTATAACAGTGTAAATTTGCTGTCCCCTCAAAATAACTCATCACACAGCCATTAATGTCTAAGTCGCTGGCAACAAAAGTGAGTACACCCCTAAGTGAAAATGTCCAAATTGGGCCCAATTAGCCATTTTCCCTCCATGTGACTCATTTCTGTTACAGGTGCTCAGGTGTAAATGGGGAGCAGGTGTGTTAAATTTGGCGTTATCGCTCTCACTCTCCCATATTGATCACTGGAAATTCAACATGGCACCTCATGGCAAAGAACTCTGAAACAGAATTGTTGCTTTACATAAAGATGGCATAGGATATAAGAAGATTTCCAAGACCCTGAAACTGAGCTGCAGCATGGTGGCCAAGACCATACAGCGGTTTAACAGGACAGGTTCCACTCAGAACAGGCCTCGCCATGGTCGACCAAAGAAGTTAAGTGCACGTGCTCAGCATCATATCCAGAAGTTGTCCTTGGTAAATAGACGTATGAGTGCTGCCAGCATTACTGGAAAAGTTGAAGGCGTGGAGGATCAGCCTGTCAATGCTCAGACCATATGCCGCACACTGTATCAAATTGGTCTGCATGGCTGTCGTCCCAGAAGGAAGCCTCTTCTAAAAGATGATGCTCAAGAAAGCCCGCAAACATTTTGCTGAAGACAAGCAGACTAAGGACATGGATTACTGGAACCATGTCCTGTGGTCTGATGAGACCAAGTTAAACTTATTTGGGTCAGATGTTATCAAGCGTGTATGGCGGCAACCAGGTGAGGAGTACAAAGACAAGTGTGTCTTGCCTACAGTCAAGCATGGTGGTGGGAGTGTCATGGTCTGAGGCTGCGTGAGTGCTGCCGGCACTGTGGAGCTACAGTTCATTGAGAGAACCATGAATGCCAACGTGTACTGTGACATAGTAAAGCAGAGCATAATCCCCCTCCCTTCAAAGACTGGGCCGCAGGGCAGTATTCCAACATGATAACGACCCCAAACACACCGCCAAGATGACCACTGCCTTGCTAAAGAAGCTGAGGGTAAAGGTGATGGACTGGCCAAACATGTCTCCAGACCTAAACCCTATTGAGCATCTGTGGGGCATCCTTTAACAGAAGGTAGAGGAGCGCAAGGTCTCTAACATCCAACAGCTCTGTGATGTCATCATGGAGGAGTGGAAGAGGACTCCAGTGGCAACCTGTGAAGCTCTGGTGAACTCCATGCCAAAGAGGGTTAAGGCAGTGCTGGAAAATAATGGTGGCCACACAAAATATTGACACTTTGGGTCCAATTTGGACATTTTCACTTAGGGGTGTACGCACTTTTGTTGCCAGTGGTTTAGACATTAACTGCTGTGTGTTGAGTTATTTTAAAGGGTACAGCAAATTTACACTGTTATACAAGCTATACACTCACTACTATACATTTTACTGTAAAGTGTCATTTAGTGTGATTTTGTGTTTTGTAGGTAGGAACAGCATTTCCTTTTCTTAAGCCCCATACACACGGTCGGACTTTTGCCCAACAAACTTCGTTTTAAGCAAGTTGGAC
Source organism: Rana muscosa (assembly GCA_029206835.1). Taxonomy (NCBI): domain Eukaryota; kingdom Metazoa; phylum Chordata; class Amphibia; order Anura; family Ranidae; genus Rana; species Rana muscosa. Next base: position 847,530,536 of record CM055116.1, read on the forward strand.
CAACAATCCGACCGTGTGTACGCTCCATCGGACAAACTTTATTTTGTTTGGTTTTGTTTTCATTGGACAAAAGTTGGGTCTGCAAACGGACAAACTTTTGCCCAACAAAAGTCCGATGGAGCAAAGTCCTACCGTGTGTACAGAAAACCATAGGACTTTTGTCCGATGGACAAAACAACTAATGTTAAAATCAACCAACAATAGCAGAAGTTGACCAAAGGGTGGCGGTAAAGAGCAGAAAAACCATGTGATGTTGCAAAAAGTTTTGGGAAAGTTTGCAGAGAAGTCCTGTGGTGTGTATGCTATGGGTGTGCCCGGCCAACTCCGTTGGACAAAAATCCACGGAAAAGTCTGATGGAAGTCCGACCGTGTGTACGAGGCTTTACTCACATTATGCAGCAGAGCTTGCTTCACTGCTCTCCATAGCCTGACAGAAGGGTAAATGGGGTTTTGAGGAAGTATGTTTGAGCCCACCACCACCAATCCTAATAATAGTTCAAGCCTTTTAATTTGTTTAGTGAGGAAAGGTTAGCATTTTTAATGCTGTGTTTGTCCCTATTGGAGACATTTCAACGCACTGTCTGTCAAGACAGGAAGTGAGGGAAAATCTGTTTGATGAGAAACAAACAGAAGGGAGTGCTTAGCATTTCTTTTATTGCTGTGTGTGCCTGTCTGTTACAATGACAACTGATCCCCTCCATTTCTTGTCTTCGTGTCACAGGGTCAGGAAGTGATGGAAATTTTATTCAGTGATGCACATACAGAAAAAAACTGTCAGGAATCTAACCTCTTTCCTACTCTATACAAAAAAAAAAAAACTTAAAGTTAGGGACCACCAGCCAACTAGCATTTTCTTAAGGAGGACAACAATGGTGTTCTACATATTTCTTTCAGTACAGGTTGCCTTTACAAAAAGAAAAAAAACACACACACCATACACTAGTGTGGCTACTGAACAAATGCACCTGTGCTCTTTCTCTTTGCTTATCTAAGGACCAAACTGAGGGAAATTTATCAAAACTGGAGCACGTGTGCATGGCAACCAATCAGCTTCTATCTTTAATTTCCAAAGCTTAAAGCGGAGCTCCACCCAAAACACATTTGGGGGGGGGGGGTAGTGGGTACCTGCTCCCACTTGTGGCTGAGTTTGCCATGGCAAACTCAGCTGGGAGTTCGGTCCCCCTCCTCCTTCCCCTGCAGCCGGCCCATTCACAAAGTCAGCAGCTACAGTATTTGTAGCTGCTGATTTTTTATTTCATCTGAAGGAGCCTGGAGCTCCGCTTTACCGGAAGAAGCTGAAGATAGAAGTCAGTTGGGTTCCGTGCACAGCTGCTCCAGATTATGTCTGCACCAGTTTTAATAAACCCCCCCTATAATATTTTCCTATTCTCCAGCCAGGCAATCTGCAGGCTCTTCGTATGGAGGGTCAGGAGTGCATTAGGGATAGGACGAAGGTTATCTAACCTTGACTACTGCAGGAAGTCCCCTCAAGCTGGCATGCTGGAGTAACATATAAATACATAGAATAGATTGCTACAGAGTACATTGCTGCAGCATTGTCTATCTTAGGTATAATGCTGCAGGATCAATTTGGGGTAAATATGTTTAATACGTGAACTATTGGGGTTGTTTTACATGGTATCAGTTTATGTGGCTTTTATTGTGTTCTACTGTTTTGGATGCTTTGTAGTATTTTGGATCAACAGACAGCATGCTGAATTTATCCTTCAAGTACAAACAAAGCCAAATGAAGTGTACAATGGCATCAGCGAACTAATGAAGCATTGCTGACTGCTGGTGCAGAAGTCAGGTTAGCTTTTTGTTTCTTCACTAATGAATTCCTCTGTCATTACTGCTTATTTATCCACAAGCTGCCACTAACAGGATATTGATTCATCATTAAAAGGGCAGTTACACATTGGGTTGCATTGGCAACAAAATCATGTCCATATGCTATATATTGTAACATGTAATGTGTTAGGTTGAACTGGTCCCCTGTTAGCCTCTCAAGGTTCAGCGTTTAAAACATTTTAAATGTAATGCATTCCGTTTTTACAGGTTTTCATGTGCTGGTTTTCCCAGTTAGTACATGCGTAATGTGCTTGGCAACCATGTGTCTCATCCAGTTCATCTTGAAGGAAAAGGTGTGGGACAGCTTGCAATAGTTTGGCCAACAACGTATTTCTCCAAAAAAAGTGTGGCTTGGTAAGTGTTTGCTGTGGCTTGTTTGTAGAATGGAGTGTACAAATCATGGGAAATAAAGGTCTACAGCAAAATTGTTTGTATATAACTAGCAGTAAGCGTTGTTTTTGAGACTGTGGGGTCGATTTACTAAAAAAAGGAGAGTACAAAATCTGCTTTTAACTTCAGCTTATTTAATTAAGCTTTGACAAAAAAAAAAATCTGGAAGCTGATTGGTTTCTTTCTATGCAGACCTGCACCAAATTTTAGGTTCAATAGGTTTTTATTGTCTTATCAACACAAAAGAAACAAAAATGTGACCAGGTTCTGCAGGTTTACACACTGGTGTAACAAGCTCGGATGGTACAGTCATCAACAATGTATTCTAAACATTATACATGAGTACTAGGAGAACAATTCAATGCTATGTGGTTCAGTGTATGGTTCTCGTAGCGTGCCATGCGTGGTTAGGGTTGCCACCTCATTCCTTTAAACCCGAACACATATGAATTACATAGGTTCTGAGGCTGATTTAATGCAGATAAGGCACCAAGTGAGTTAAATTACCACCTTAATCAGCCACAGAAACTGTGTAATTCATATGTGTTCAGTTTTAAAGGGATGAGGTGGCAACCCTATGCGTGGTTCCTGTCAGCCCAGACACCCCAGTGGGAGCATACTGTGTCGCGTGGGCTGGTGGAACTTACTTACACACTGTTTACGTTAACATAAGCTTCGTCCTCAGCACATTTATAGGGAGGTATGTGGAAGCTAGTATCCAGTGCTTCCGACACAATAATGTTGAAGTACATTTATAACAGTTGGAATACCATTGAGTAGCACCTGTGTTCACAGGTAGAGAATTAGAATACTGGTAACCTGCACCAAATTTTACACACTCCAGTTTTAGTAAATCAACCCCTGTGTTTTTAGTTTGTAGGCAAATAGATTATACATAGTAGGGGGCATATTTGTAAAACATTCAGCAGCAACTTTTTTTTGTTCTAGCAAAATAGTTTTTTATTTTATTAAGTGCAATCTTATTTTTCTTACTATTAAAGTGTTGTCCGTCAAACAAATGAGAAATAAAAAAAATACCAGGTTAAAGGGGTTGTATGGGTTTGTTTTTTTTTTTTTTGTTTTTTTTTTTTTAAATAACAAACATGTTATACTTACCTCCACTGTGCAGTTTGTTTTGCACAGAGTGGCCCCGATCCTCCTGTTCTGGGGTCCCTCGGCAGCTGTCTCTGCTCCTCCCCGCAATAGCTAACCCCCTCTGGGAAGCTCTATCCTGAGGGGGTTAGCTTGCGTGCGCGCTCCCTGTCATACACGCTGCGTCCATAGACATAGAGTGTATGACTCGGTCCCGCCCCCTGGCGGCCGCGTCATTGGATGTGATTGACAGCAGCGCGAGCCAATGGCTGCACTGCTATCAATCTATCCCATCAACGGCCAGACTCCGTGGAGAAGAGGACGCCGGGGGACCCGCACAGCAGGTGAACGGGCTCAGGTAAGTAAACGGGGGGGCCGTCATTGACAGGTGATTTTTCACCTTAATGCATAGGATGCATTAAGGTGAAAAAACACGAACCGTTACAACCTCTTTAACCCAATAAGACTAAGAAAATCATTACATATATGTATAGACACACACATATATACTATATACATACACTTACACAGTCATTTGTTTTGTTTACCTCCCCGAAGTCTTGCACCATTACTATGTGCTAAGTTCTGATTTTAAGTGCTAGATGCCTATACACAGTTCTTGAACTCCAGTGGCCAAGAATCACTGCTCTCGCTGCTGAGATAAAGTGGCAAGATATCTTTCTTAATTGTTTTAGCCTAGGTTTACACTGAGCTGTGGAAATGAAGCCGTGCGAGTTCAGCTGAACTTGCACGATTTCCCTCCTGCATGTTACTCCAGATTTCGGCTGCGATTTCAAAGACATCTGTGTCAGAAACTACTTTTTGAAATCGGTGCGGTGCCACAAATGCAGCGTCGCGCCGATTAGGACAGTCCTGGCAATTGCTGCTGATTTGACATGTCAAATCGCACCAATGTGAACCAGGGCTTAAGGGAGACTGTTCTTAGAAATCGTATTGCTAGCTTTGATGAGTTGGAAATTTGCATTATCGTAATCTTATGATATATATCAAATATGTGGGCACTCCCACTATATATGTGTCAGGGTCCCTTTCGACATTTGGCATCTCTAGTAGACATCAGAGATGATTGGATACAAGCAATAAGGTGATCAGGGTATCTGTACAATCTAGTAATCAATTTGAATCCCTTCTCCTGAACTCTGGTGGCTATTGATAATTTTATGAGTTAGTATAAAGCATTTTCCCACTCCTGAGGAGGAATGGCAGTTTGAAGGTTGTTTTCCCTCACAGATGTAGATTTACGATTTACGCTTTTTTGCCATGATTTTAATGCAATTTTGTTGCGACTTAAAGCAATGCCTGTGTAATCTTGAGGTCTATGGACCTCAAGTCGCACCAAAATAGTCCAGGGACTACTTTGAGGTTGCTGCAACTTAAAGTCGCACAGATATGAATGGTACTCATTGGAAATCATGGGGTACGACTTTTCATGCGACTTTACAGTCCCAAGTCGCAGGACAAGTTGCACAAGTGTGAAAGGGGCATTACAGTAGGTAGCCTTCTCCAGGCCAAAGAGGAGAGAATTGCGTATACTTGAGATACTGGATGAGATGGAGGAGTATTCTATAAAAGTAGTTAATCAAAAGCTGTTGGAGGGATTGAAGTGAAGATATATTTGGAATAGAATGAATAAATGAGATAAGTTGTTGTCTATGAAAGCATAAGTCAGTTGGCAGTCTCATTTGTGAGCTGCTATGTATAAGAGAGGGGTCAACTTGTAAGACATGGGATAATCTGCGGTAATCTCTTTTAGCCCAAGAGCCAAAGATATTGCCTGTTGCTTGCGGGACGTTACGAAAAACTGGGTTACCAAAAAGGGGTGTCATAGGGTCAAGATATTGTGAAATATGTGTTTTGACATTAAAAAGAAATCTCCCATCCCCAGCTCAGTTCTAGGGGGACAGAAAATAAGCAGGTTACATCCCCATGGCAAGGGGGCAGAAAGCATACAACCCCCAACCAGCCCATCAATATTAGTTCATGTTTGATATTATTAATATTGCAAGTGATGTTACTCCTAAGTCATTCAGTGGCAACACAGGGAAGCTGTTGCTGACTATTTTACATTCCAACCAGTTTTTTTTTCCACGTTTTTTTAAACTCCCTTGCTTGGGTCTTTTGAACTCCCACAGCCAGCTTCGGGATAGTTCCCCCTTGTTTTTTTGGACCCCGCTCAAAGCACTAACGCATACTGAAGGGCATGTGGACTAGAACCAACATGGCAAGGAGGGGGTGGGTACGCACTTGCTGCCAATTGCCTCGGGCACAGAAGCCTGCAGGCCTGGTATTGTCCAGCTCTGTAAATGTTTGTACAAACATTTTCAAACATGGAACGTTCTATTTACTAATGTTTATTGGGGTCAAATTGTCAATAGTTTCTGACCGAAGTGACAAAAAAGGTGCAGGTTGGATTTTTTTTTAATCAAATCAAATTCTAACTGTGAAAGTGGCTTTCATTTTGGAAAAAGTGCACATATTGTAATGAAACGTGTTTAATATGTTTGAAATTCAGGATGAGAATTTTTCAGACAAGTATTCATACAGAATTCTTTTAGTGTATGGCCAGCTTAAAGTGGCACTCCAACCAAAAGGGAAAGTTGTGCTCTAAGGACTTGTCTCCCGCTCTTCTTGAAGAATTAGCACTTTTGAGGGGGAGCGGGCACCTGATTTTGACATTTACCTGCTCACACTTCTGCTCCAGCTGCCTAGGCAATCAGAAGCGGAATTTCTCTCCCCCCTCCCCCCTACAATCTTCTGGGACACATGACAGGTCCCAGAAGACCGCTTGATCATTCACGATGCGCAGCGCTGTTAATGCAGTGGGCACATGGCTGTGAAGCCGCATACCCATAGTTAAGATGCCTGCATCGAGGAAAGAAAACAGCAGGTGAAACCAGCTGGGATGAGCACACTGCTGAATCGTGGGACAGGTGAGTGGCTGTTTTTGTAGCTGCTGACTTCACAGGAGGCTAGAGCTCTTCTTTAAATGGGTACAGTTTTTTTAACTATATAGTTGCTGAGCCTGTGGTTTATTTTTTTGTGAAAATGCAGTGAATCTAAATTTCACCCTGCTATGTATGGAACTAATGTTAGACCCCTTTCACACTGGCAGTGCCCCAATTTTTTTTAAAAAGTCCAGTTTTGCGGTGCTTCGGAAGCACTGCTTATTCATTGCAATGGGCAGGGCATTTTGTGAGCGCTATTTACAGCGCTCCTAAACCGCCCCAGAGATGCTGCTTGCAGGACTTTTTGTAACTTCCCGCAAGCGCACCGCCCCAGTGTGAAAAGACACACTGCAATGAATAGGAGGCGGTTTTCAGAGGCTATTTCTAGCGCTAAAGCGCCTGAAAACAGCCTCCGTGTGAAAGGTGTCCCCCAGTAACCACATTTTCCCAATTAAAGACAGATGCTAGCAAATGTTATATAGCAAAAAGCCATTTGGAAATATATTACACCTGTCTAAAACCCCTTTCACACTGAGGCGGTTTTCAGGCACTTTAGCACTAGAAATAGCCTCTGAAAACCGCCTCCTATTCATTGCAGTGTGATTTTTTTCCATTTTGACCAAACAATTAAATCATCTTTTACTACATTTGCCATAGACAAAAATATTTTTGAATAGCCAACCAGTAAAACATTGAACACGTCCCTATTACTTGCCTAAACAAAAGCTATAAGTGATAACTTACATTGCAAGTATGAGGGAAAAATTTACTTTTTTTTTTTTTAATAATTATTATTATTATAGAACTCTCTGATAGAAAAAAAACTTCTGTAAAGCAAGTACCATTATGTTCTGTGCTGATAATATTTAAATCTGTTCATCCCGTTCAAGTCTCTGTAGTAATCATAACTCAGACAACGTCATGGGGACAGACTGAGTTATTCACTGTGACGGATAATAGGCTTAAAAACGAACATTTTCTGAATCATTTCATGGTTAGAGGGAAGACAGTCAATTAAGTGTTGGTGTTTAGTAAGGAACCCTGCGAAGACCTGTCAACAATTCAGCAGGGAAGGATTTGCTCAGTGACCTACAGGGCCTCGAGGTTCACAAAATCCAATGAATGGATCGGCTTTTGTGGGCAACTTCCAGATGAGAACAACCTGATTTGTTCTCTGATAAGGTTGAAAGGACCTGTATAGTAGAAAGAGTGAGAAAATGTTACATGTATATCAAGAAGTAAAAAAACACAATAGGAAGGAGATTGTAATGCTTAAAAAATTATATATATATATATATTTATATATATATATATATATATATATATATATATATATATATATATATATATATATATGCTATATATGTAGATCATTTTTAGAAAATCTAACCTGAAAAATTTACCTAAAAAAGTAAATGTTTCCCTCAAAGTTTACTAGTAGCACAAAAAACTTAAAATCATGAAAAGTATTCAATGGTAATGTTTGTTCATGTCATTTAGTGTATGTTTTCTTTTCTAATGCATAATCAAGTTGCAATGTGAATGTGATATTTGGTTGTTATCCAACAGAGACTAGTTTTTTTATAGCCAGTCCATCCAAAAGGTACATTTTAGTTATAAATGAACTTTGAACGGAATTGCCTGCTGGTTTCTTTTCTGTATTAGGAACTCTGACTATGAGATTTTTCCATTATAGTTGCTGGCTCTTCTAAATAGGGCAAAAATAAATAATAATTTTTGGACTATTTCCTGTGCGAGATTAATGTTCTCCATTCCTATGATATCTATCATCACACATTTAACCCCTTGATCGCTCTAGATGGTAACCCCTTCCTGCTCAGTGACAGTGCATATTATTAGCAGTGATCACTGTAATAATGTCACTGGTGATGTCAGTGGCAGTTAGTTTCTCCCAACGTCAGTTAGCGTCAGATTTCCCGCTGCACTATCGCAGTCTTGTTATAAATCGCTGATCATTGCCATTACTTCTATATAAATGTAGCACTTACCCCCATTTAAGGGACCAGCTGGTTTTGCTTTGGGTCTGCGGCAATTACCTCTCTCGAGTGGATCCCTTAGCTCCGTTGTCTAGGTACAAATCCTTGGAATAAGGCCAATGTCCACACATGAGTAAAACCTAATCAGCAAGGCTTTATTCTTTTTCTCTTTGAATCAACTTGAAGAGAGAGAGAGTAGGAAGTTGAGAGAATTAGGGGAAGGTTCAGGCACGCAACACTTAGGCTGGGTTCACACCTATGTGTTGCGTTTTTCAGCTTGGAGTCTTTGCCAAGTTCGCAATCAGTCGTTCAGCGGTTCCATTGCGTTTTTAGCTGCGGACTTGCCGACCTGGGAAGTCTCGCCGCTGTTATCATGAGGGGGAACTCCACGCCAAATTTTAAATAAAAAAACGGCATGGGTTCCCCTCCAGGAGCATATCAGACCCTTAGGTCTGGTATGGACTTTAACGGGAACCCCTACGCCGAAAAAAAACGGCGTGGGGGTCCCCCCAAAGTCCACAGCAGACCCTTATCCAAGCACGCAACCTGGCAGGCCGTAGGAAAAGAGGGGGGGATGAGAGAGCCCCCCCTCCCTCCTGAACCGTACCAGGCCGCATCCCCTCAAAATAGGGGTTGGGTGCTTTGGGGCAGGGGGGCGCCCTGTGGGCCCCCCCCACCCCAAAGCACCCTGCCCCCATGCTGATGAGGACAGGGCCTCTTCTCGACAACCCTGGCCGTTGGTTGTCGGGGTATGTGGGCGGGAGGCTTATCGGAATCCAGGAGCCCCCTTTAATAAGGGGGCCCCCAAATCCCGGCCCCCCACCCTATGTGAATGAGTATGGGGTACATCGTACCCCTACCCATTCACCTAATGGAAAAAAATGCCAATTAAAACACTACACAGGTTTTTTAAATAATTTATTAGTCAGCTCCGGGGGTCTTCTTCTGACTTCGGGGGTCTTCGGTGTCATCTGCGCGCTCTCCGGTTCTTCTCTCGCTCTCCGGTTCTTTCTTCCTTCTGCCGGGCCTCTGCTATCTTCTTCCAGCTCTTTTGCTAGCGGGGGGGCCCAGTCTTCTTTGTCGCCTTCTTCCCTCTTCTCTCCTGGAGATGTTGACTCGTCACTGTCTCTGGCTGTAATGCAGTGTGAGCGGAGCGCATTCACTTATATAGGCATGGGCGTGGTCACCGGGTGATGCCACCCAGTGACCCTGCCCCCATATGACATCACAGTCCCATCATTCCCCGGGACTGTGACGTCATATGGGGGCGGGGTCACTGGGTGGGGTTAAAACCTTCTGGCTCTAAAGTGGATAAACAAATTGAATATTTAGAAAAAATAACAATATCTTCTACTTTTTGTTATAAAACATATCCAATAAAATCAAATCTATTGATAAATTTAGGCCAAAATATATTCTGCTACATGTTGTTGGTAGAAAATCACAATAAGTGTATAATAATTGGTTTGTGTGAAAGTTATAGCATTTACAAACTATGGTATATATACCGAAATCCACCCAGCTTTTAAGCAGCTCTGACTTTTTGACTGCCTATCATATTTCTCAAGGCCCTAAAATGACAGTTTAAATGACCCCTTTTTAGAAAGTAGACATCCCAAGGTATTTGCTGAGAGGGATGTTGGGTCCATACAGTATAAGATTTTAGTTGTTGTAAAAAAATATTTCTCTACAGATAGCAACCATGTGCCGCTTTTTTATTCCCTGCAAAACAGGGGGTAAAATTCAGGATATTGCTTAGTAAAAACAGCACACACAGTTAACATTGTTAGGCGCACACGGTTAACTCTTTGATCACCCTAGATGTTAACCCCTTCCCAGTCAGTGTCATCAGTACAGAAAGAGTATATATTATTAGCACAGATCACTGTTCTGTAGTAGTTAGACATGTGCAAAAGGAAAAAATTTGTTTTGTTTCGTTTTAATTTGTTAATTAATTAATTTCGTTTAGTTAGATTCGTTAAATTCGTTAAATTAGTTTTCGGATTTCGTTACGTTTTCGACCGAATTTGAAAAACGGTCGCATTAGAAAATATTTCAACCGAATTCGAAAATATTTCTACCGGATTCGAAATTATTTCAACATGATTCGAAATTATTTCAACCGCATTCGAAAATATTTCAACCGAATTCGAAAAAATTTCAATCAGATTTTTTGCAGATTACTATTTATTTCCATCAGATCTCCTGCAGTATATTAACATCTATTTCATTTATTTTTTTTGCAGGTCTCATCCGAAAGAAATAGTAATCTGCAAAAAAAAAATAAAAAATGAAATAGTATCTATATTCTATTCTGTTGTTCTATTGTTTTTCTAGTCTATTTTCTATTTCTATTCGAATCTTTTCTAATTGGAATTCGAAAAATCGGTCGCATTCGAAAATATTTCAACCAAATTCGAAAATATTTCTACCGGATTCGAAATTATTCCAACCGAATAGAAAAGATTATAATAAACCATGTTCCGACATTCAAATTTTGTATAGAATGAATTCAAATTCCAATTAGAAAAGATTAGAATAGAAATAGAAAATAGACTAGAAATAGACTAGACTAGGGAAATGGCTGCTAATGGTTTGCAGGAGACCTGCAAAAAAAAAATGAAATAGATGCTTATAGTCTGCAGATCTGATGAGAAAATGAAATAGATACTAATAGTCTGCAGGAGATCTGCAATTTTTTTTATATAAATGCTAATAGTCTGCAGGAGATCGGATGGAAATAAATAGTAATCTGCAAAAAATAAATAAAAAATGAAATAGATGCTAATAGTCTGCAGGAGATCTGCTGAAATAAAGGAAATGGCTGCTCTAATGCAAAAAAATAAAAAGAAAAGAAACATGAAATAGATGCTAATAGTCTGCAGGAGATCTGCAAAAAAATGAAATAGATGTTAATATACTGCAGGAGATCTGATGGAAATAAATAGCATCTATTTCATTTTTTTTTTGCAGATTACTATTTATTTCCATCAGATCTCCTGCAGTATATTAACATCTATTTCATTTTTTTTTTTTGCAGGTCTCATCCGAAAGAAATAGTAATCTGCAAAAAATAAAAATAAATGAAATAGTATCTATATTCTATTCTGTTGTTCTATTGTTTTTCTAGTCTATTTTCTATTTCTATTCGAATCTTTTCTAATTGGAATTCGAAAAATCGGTCGCATTCGAAAATATTTCAACCAAATTCGAAAATATTTCTACCGGATTCGAAATTATTCCAACCGAATAGAAAAGATTATAATAAACTATGTTCCGACATTCAAATTTTGTATAGAATGAATTCAAATTCCAATTAGAAAAGATTAGAATAGAAATAGAAAATAGACTAGAAATAGACTAGACTAGGGAAATGGCTGCTAATGGTTTGCAGGAGATCTGCAAAAAAAAATGAAATAGATGCTTATAGTCTGCAGATCTGATGAGAAAATGAAATAGATACTAATAGTCTGCAGGAGATCTGCAAAAAAAATGAAATAGATGCTAATAGTCTTCAGAAGATCAGATGGAAATAAATAGTAATCTGCAAAAAAATGAAATAGATGCTAATAGTCTGCAGGAGATCTGCTGAAATAAAGGAAATGGCTGCTCTAATGCAAAAAAAGAAAAAGAAAAGAAAAATTAAATAGATGATAAAAGTCTGCAGGAGATCTGCAAAAAATGAAATAGATGTTAATATACTGCAGGAGATCTGATGGAAATAAATAGTAATCTGCAAAAAAAAATGAAATAGATGCTATTTATTTCCATCAGATCTCCTGCAGTATATTAACATCTATTTCATTTTTTTGCAGATCTCCTGCAGACTATTAGCATCTATTTCATGTTTCTTTTCTTTTTATTTTTTTGCATTAGAGCAGCCATTTCCTTTATTTCAGCAGATCTCCTGCAGACTATTAGCATCTATTTCATTTTTTATTTATTTATGCAAAAAAAAAAAAAAATGAAATAGATGCTTATAGTCTGCAGATCTGATGAGAAAATGAAATAGATACTAATAGTCTGCAGGAGATCTGCAATTTTTTTATATAAATGCTAATAGTCTGCAGGAGATCGGATGGAAATAAATAGTAATCTGCAAAAAATAAATAAAAAATGAAATAGATGCTAATAGTCTGCAGGAGATCTGCTGAAATAAAGGAAATGGCTGCTCTAATGCAAAAAAATAAAAAGAAAAGAAACATGAAATAGATGCTAATAGTCTGCAGGAGATCTGCAAAAAAATGAAATAGATGTTAATATACTGCAGGAGATCTGATGGAAATAAATAGCATCTATTTCATTTTTTTTTGCAGATTACTATTTATTTCCATCAGATCTCCTGCAGTATATTAACATCTATTTCATTTTTTGCAGATCTCCTGCAGACTTTTATCATCTATTTAATTTTTCTTTTCTTTTTCTTTTTTTGCATTAGAGCAGCCATTTCCTTTATTTCAGCAGATCTCCTGCAGACTATTAGCATCTATTTCATTTTTTTGCAGATTACTATTTATTTCCATCTGATCTTCTGAAGACTATTAGCATCTATTTCATTTTTTTTGCAGATCTCCTGCAGACTATTAGTATCTATTTCATTTTCTCATCAGATCTGCAGACTATAAGCATCTATTTCATTTTTTTTTGCAGATCTCCTGCAAACCATTAGCAGCCATTTCCCTAGTCTAGTCTATTTATAGTCTATTTTCTATTTCTATTCTAATCTTTTCTAATTGGAATTTGAATTAATTCTATACGAAATTCGAATTTGGTTGAAATATTTTCGAATGCGACCGATTTTTCGAATTCCAATTAGAAAAGATTAGAATAGAAATAGAAAATAGACTAGAAAAAAAAATAGAACAGAATAGAATAAAAAATAATATATATATTGTATTTTATTCTATTCTGTTCTATTGTTTTTCTATTCGATTCTTTCCAATATTTTCTATTCTATTCTAATTGTCTTCAAATTCGATTTGACTAGAATTTTTTTCGAATTCAATTCAAATTTTTTTCGAATTCGATTCGAATTTCGTCCGTGCTTTTTCGATTCAAAACGTTATTTCGGAATCGGTTGAATTCGTTAGCATTGTAATTCGTTAATTCGGATGCATCCGAACGTCCGAATAATGAAAATTCGTCCGAATTAAGATTCGGAACGAAACGAAATGCACATGCCTAGTAGTAGTGTCACTGGAGATGGCAGTGTCAATCAGTCCCCCCAAACATCAGTTATTGTCAGATTGTCCGCCTCACTATCGCAGTCCCATTAAAAGCCACTGATCACTGCCATTACTAGTATAAAAAAATTAATAAATACAAATTTCAGTGTATATACCATTGTTTGTAGACACTTTAACTGTCATGCAAACCAATCAATATACCGTTATTGGGATTTTTCCACAGACATTTAGCAGAATAGATTTTGGCCTAAATTTATAAAGAAATTTGATTTTTTTTTTATTGGATATGTTTTATATTACAAAGTAAAACATTTTTTTTTCTACAAAAGTTTTTTATTTATTTTCATTTATATAATAACATAAACAACCCAGTGGTGATCAAATACCACAAAAAAAAAAAAAAAGCCCTATGTGTGGGAAAAAAAAAAAAATATTTCATTTGGGTACAGTGTTGCATTTGTAATTCAAAGTGTCATGCTCCCCTCTGTGCTGTCATGATGTTGTAACCTCCATGTTTTTTTCATGTCGTTTGTAATTTTCCAAAACCTTGTGGCAAAAATGTAAATCTTAAATGGACTTCAACATGCCTCTCAGCAAATACATTGGGGTATCTACTTTCCAAAAAGGGGTCATTCTGGGTTTGTTTAAATTGTTCTGGCATTTTAGGGCCTCTAAAAACATTACATGTATGTCCAGCATTAGGAAATTCTGCCGTTCAACGTGCTCTTATTTATGTAAGACTTGCTTTATTCATTTTTTTTTCGAGTAAAATGCTGCTGCCGCTCTCACTTTGTATTTGGGGAGCATTATTCGCACAAGATGTATTAATATTCTATGGCTACACTACACTTTATACCATTTTATTTTTTCTCCTATCTTTTTTACTATATTGGAAAAATTATAATAAAAACTTCACCTTTTGGGTGAAGTTACGCATTAATTTGCAAATTTCTGGGATAGTTAATTTACGAGGAGCCAAATTTTGTGGAGCCAATCATAGTGAGGGTCACCCCAGGAATGAAAGAGGGTATTGTCACTGAAATGCATAAAACGCATTATCGTCTCATATCTCTGCCTGGCCATTGCAGCAGAGAACATTGGCATATGATGAATCAAGTCAGTGGACCAATTTGACCGCAATCCATTCTTTTTTGCAATGCCCATATTAGGGGTTAGGCCCAAAAAGATTTTACGTTCGGAAACCGCAAAATCGCTGCGCAAATTGTTGGTGCTATATAAATTCTGTATAATAATAGGTTTCCACCCGAATGGCCTAGCAAGGTATAAATTTGGGTTGGTGGCAATGTACTGTTGGGCATAAACATTGCTTTGGTCCACAATCAAATTATAGAGGTCTTCTGTGAAAAACAGCTCAAAAAAGTGTTGTTAAAGTGGTTGTAAAAAAAGAAGGCATTTTTATCTTAATACATTCTATACATTAAGATAAAAAAACCTTCTGTGTGCAGCAGCCCCCCTAATACTTACTTGAGCCCCATCTTTGTCCAGCGATGTCCACAAGTCCCTCAGCCCCCGGGACTCTCCCTTCTGATTGGCTCAGACACCACAGCAGTGCCATTTGCTCCCACTGCTGTCAATCACACTCAGGTAGCCAATCAGGGGGGGGGGGGGCAAACCATAGCTCCATGTTTGAATGGATACACAGAGCTGCTTGCTGTGGGAGCACTCAACAGGAGGGAGGGGCCAGGTCCTCCAGCCAGGAACCCGAGAAGAGGAGGATCTGGGCTGCTCTGTGCAAAACCAACTGCACAGAGCAGGTAAGTATAACATGTTTGTAAAGTATTTTTTTTTTCTATGAAATTAACAATTGCTTTAACAACCTCAATACAGGGCACTTTTACCCCCTTCCTGCCCATGCCATTTTTTAGCTTCCAGCACTGTCGCACTTTGGATGACAATTGCGCGGTCATGCAACACTGTACCCAAATTAATATTTTTCTTCACACAGATATAGCTTTCTTTTGATGGTATTTAATCACTGCTGGGATTTTTATTGTTTACAAAAAAAAGACTGAAAATTTTGAAAAAAAACGTTTTTCTGATTTTGTGTCAGTAAATTTTGTAATTAAGTAATTTTTCTCTTTCTCTGATATGCGCTGACGAGACTGCACTGATGGACACTGATAGGCTGCACTGATGAGGCAGCACTTAAGGACACTGATTGGGTGGCACTGATGAGGAGGCACTAATATTCCACACTGATGGGCACTGATAGGTGGCACTGGTAAACACTGATAGGTGGTACTGGTGGGCACTGATAGGTGGCACAGATAGGCAGCACTGATGGGAGACACTGATGGGCATCACTGATGAGCAGGCACTGATGGGCACTGACTGGCATCACTTATGGGCACTGATGAGCACTGATTGGTGGCACTGATGAGCACTGCTGGGGCATTCCTGTAATCAGGGCACTGATGATCAGTGCCCTGATTACCTGCCCAGGTCTCCTCTGTGAGGAGATGGCACTGATCGACACTCCTCGCCACAAACTGTCAGTGTGAGGTGAGGAGAGACAATTCACTGAACTTCTGTATTTACATGTGACCGGCTGTGATTGGACACAGCTGATCACATGGTTAAAGAGTCGTGGCTGCGGCTCTTTACAGAGATTGGGGGTCAGGGCGTGTCCTAGCAACATGGCGTGACCATGATCATCGCGCTGCGCGCCCCTGTGGGCGCACGATAGTGGCCGTTCTGGGGCGCCGACATATCATGTCCTTCCAGAACGAGAGCCACACCGTCCCTCTGTCATTTGATGGTGGGTGGGCGGCAAGCAGTTAAGTTCGTTGTTCCCACCTGATCCCCAGGCTAGGCTGTGCATGGGATGATAACGTGTGCTGCTGAATCTGGGGGCAACAGACTAGGGTTTGCAAGCATCACTGAAAGACTACTCTGAGCTCTATGGGCCTGTGCTCAAATTCTTGGTAGCTGAGGTTGCATTACACTACTGGGGATAGCCACCTCACCAGCTTGTACTGCACTGCTGGTGCTCAATACTTCACCATGAAATATTGCAGTGCTGGTGTCTAAAAGGTGAGGACGTACTATGCTTTTGGTGCTTGCCAGATCACCAAAAGGTAGTGCAGCGTAAGTACTGGCACCCTGCTGCTTATGAGCATAATTCTGCATTTTCTAGCACTTCAGCAACATGGGGTTGGGTATGCCTGATTTTAGCAGGAACCTCTTCCCCATCATCCGAGCTAGCTGGCAGGGTGCCACTGCTTTTTACAGGTTCATATTCTGAGCCAGATTCTGACAGCGAGGCTTCCCCTTCGCTCTCATCTGTCATACTCATAATCCTGTAGGCCTCCTCACTAGTGTAGCTTCTTTTTGGACATTTTGGGCACTAAATTTACAAGTTCCTAGTGGCGACTATGGGGAAAAAGAGCTTTTGGCTAGCTATCTGCTAACACTGCGGTTTTCTGGACAAGGTTTCAGAGGTGACAGTGATCAGAATGACACTGCATTTGTGGGGTGGAGGCTAAACACAAATGCTGGCAGTGATTGGGGCTGATCCTGCTAACACTTCATTTATGGGGACCTTAGTATAGCTTTGACCGTGAACAAGATACTGATCCATACAGACACTATACTATTAATGGCAGTGATCAGCGACTTCTAGTGTGACTGCAATAGTGTGGTGGGCAATCTAGTGCTAACTAGTACTTGCTGGGAGGGGTGCTAACTGACTCTGATGCCATTTGACATCGCTAGTGACACTAATATAGTGATAAATACTGTACACTGTACTGATATCACCCACAAGTGCACACAAGGAAACACTCCTCAATATTTATGCGAGAAGATAAAACACTACACCCCCAAACGCATCCTCCGATCAACCAATCAAAACCTCCTTCACATCCCCAAGTCCCGCAACAAATTGAAGGGAGAACGAAGATTTGCAGTCCAAGGACCATGGCTATGGAACGCTCTACCCACGGACATCCGTATGGAAGAAAACCATCAGGCCTTCAGGTAAAAACTTAAGACCCACCTCTTCTGAAGGATCAGGACGTCACTGGATGCAAAGTGCCTTGAGGCGATTTAGTTCGCATTTGCAGCGCTATATAAGTTATTCACTCACTCACTCACTGGGCAATCAAAGGGTTAACTGGGGGGCAATCAAAGAGTTAAATGTGCCTAACAAGTGTATACAAGTGTATATGTGCTGCTTTTACTCACACAGATCTAGCTTTCTTTTCTCCCAGAACGAAAAAGGCAAACAAGACACAGGGCTGTGCTGTGATTGGCTACAGCCGATCAGCATGTTTACGGTCAAAATCATTGTTCTGAAACCTGCTGGCAAATGTGTGCTGTAGCCAGCAGGGGGTGCACAGACAAAAAAACGGAAACAGGTGGCGACGTATAGTTAACGTTGCCTAGCCAGTAGCTGCCACCCACTCGCTGTAAAAGTACTGTGGGTGGGTGGCAAGCGGTTAAATCCATGAAAAACATTTGTCCAGCACTAGAAATAGCCACAATTGTTGAGCACATGAAATTTTTGCCCCATTCGCACAAAACGAATGTACATGCAAATTTCAATGCAATTTTTTTTTTTTATAATTTCACCTCTTTGTGTTCTTTTCTTTATGGTAGTTTATTAGGTATTAGTATTAGGCTGTCTCTTCCTAATGTATACTCTGGTATTTTCTCCTCCTTTTTTTTTCAAAATTATTAACAAAATAATGACGAATGTTTTTTTTATTCAGAAATTTAGATGCTTGTGTAAAATCATTACAAAGAGTACTACTCCTTCATCACCTGAAGTTTTTGAACTTTACATCAGGGGTCCCCAAACCTTCAGAATAAAGGGCCAGTTCTCTGTTTATCAGATCTTAGGAGGGCCAGAGTGTAGCCAGTGGGAGTAGAAAATGCTTTGGGGGTCAGTGGGAGTAAATAATCCTTCAAGCTCGGTGGTCAGCGAGACTAAAAAATGCACCAAGGTTTATGAGCAGTGGAAATAAAGAACAGACCAGCACCTGTGTTTAGCAAGAGGTAAATAATTCCGCATAGTTGGAGTCAGTGAAAGGAATAATGCGCAATCTTTGGTATCAGTGGGAAGGAGTAATTTGCTATTATTAGTGTCAGTGGGATCAATATTCTGTTGTTGGTGTTAAGGGGAAAGTAGTTCTCCAAGGGCAAGTTAAAGGCAACCTAAGGGCAGCATCTGGCCAGTGGGCACCATTTTAGAGACCACTGTTCTAGGTCATACCAATGCAAATTGATGTTTGTAAGACCAACATAACAAAGAAGATAATGTTTTACATTATTGATGTTACAGGGAGATTTGTCTTTTAATTGAAACTAACTAACATTAGCAATAAATTGGTCACAATTAAATAAATAAGCAGTTGAAAGTGTGCACTATTAATTTGACACTGTATAAATCCAGTATTTGGCAAAATTCCTTTGACAACTGTTTACAACAAGCTTAATTTATAATATAAACTATGTTTCTTATTATTTTCTTGTCACAGGTTTACTCAACCATGTCATGTAACATAGAACACAAGGGTGTGCTTAAATATTTGCCAAATATCGAGTCCTTACGGAAGGAAATATGATTTATGAAAATGAGTGAGGAATTAGGACAGGTTGGATGAAGATATATGCAAACATAACATACTGTATAATATATACCATTACTATTATTATTTTCTTTGTTTGTTTTACGGGGCTAAGCTGCATAATAAAATGTTTTCAAAGAACACTTTGCCAGAAACAATATACAACAGACATATGATTTATAAAGTGTCTGCCTTTTCACATGCTGTTAGTAAATTAAAACATTTAAACAAAATCATGCAGTTTGAAAGTGATTACAGTGGGTTGATTGCAGAAGTAACAATTTGAGCATCAATTCCATCCAGTTATGGAGCTCCATGGCTTCAGGCATGTCACACATTGCTGGCCCCAGATTTGATGGCATCTTTCATGCATACATTACTTACATTACTGAGGTTAACTGGCAAAATAGCAATAACCCTTTTATTGTACTTGAACAAGGAGCCAATTTTTTTTCTAATATCATTGCTAAAATAGTCTTAATTCTCCACATCTTCTAAAATAATGCAGATGATTAAGTATGCATTAGTAGTTTGAACAATCATACTATGTATCGACCCATTTTAGAACCTGAATATCACACTGTTGCTGATATGTCTAGCTTAGCTATTAAATTAATACAAAGTATTTAGTTCATGAATTATTGTTGCTACTTTCTGTAAATTAACATGTTCTTAACCCCTGTACTACAAACATGTTACAGATAACTCTGACCATCTCCATTGTTTCTTACCCAGGAAAGGCATTCTTCCTTACAAGTTAGTTTTTCTTGTAAGAAAAATATCCTGCCAAGTAATACTTGTTCTCGTTACACTGCCCTGTTGCACTCCGTCTGCAATATGGGGCACTTGACTCCACTAGTGTAAGAGGACTGTAAGAATGCGCCCGGCACGCACACGCACGCACACGCGGCAATGGCAGATTCTCACATGCACCAATGCGCATGCGCATTGCACGGCGTGCATGCGCAGGAGCGCACCCCTAGCCACAATTGGCACCAGACGGTCTATTTAAAAAAATGTCCTGACTTCTGCCAAGTGCTGACTGGTCTTCAACTGTGTCCTGATATTCTGAACCCTGTTAAACCTGGCTTGATTCCTGTTGCTTTTGGACTCTGATTACTCTGATTACTGGTTCCTGATCCTGGCTTCCCATCTGACCTTGCTTATGCCTATGCCTTGTTACCTCGCTGCCCGCCTGTTACTGAACCCGGCTATCCTTGTGACCTTGCTCCTGTCTCCTGCTTGGCTCAACGCTGTCTCTGAGTGCCTGTACTGGCTGTCCATCCTCTCAGCTTCCCTGGGTCCAGCTCCTTACCGGATGCTCTGCCTGCACCTCCAAGCCTGCAACTCCATTTACAAGTTCTGCACGCAACACTTACAGGCACTCGTATTCCTCCTGACCCTAGCCACCATCTGTTCCACCTCCAGTGGGGCTTGGGCTGGAGATACAAGAGAGGCCTACCTCGTCATTTCAGACTCCTACCAGGTACGTGACAACTAGTCTATCTGGCAGGTGCACGCCGCAGGGCAGCTGTCAAGGCTGAGACTGGCTTAGTGCCCAGCCAGCACAGCCTCGCCCACTCACCCACTCGTCAGCCCGCTGTATAGCCTATAAAATGGGAGAGGAGGTAGGCTAGGTCTGCTCCACCTCCTCATGTGCCCATCCACAACCCCCCGCATGCAGCCAATGCTGTGCCTATGAAGGGGTAGTGTGGGTGGGTATGGATTGGGGTGGAGGGGGTACACACTGTTTTTTATATAGTATTTTTCATTGCTGGCATTCTTTTGTTTACAGCTGTCAGTGGGGAAGCCTGCTCACAGCTGATAAGTCATCGGTTGTTAAGGACGCGGCGGCCTTCTTCCCGGCCCACTCCTTAACAACCAGCTATTCTTCACACAGGATTCTAATTAGTAGATCATTTTTTGAACTGATCCAAATTCGAATTGTTCTGAAAATTTGGAATTCGTGAGAAAATTTAATTAAATAAATTTAATTCGGATACATCCAAATCTCTGAATAACCAAAAATTTGTCCGAATTTATATTCGGACAGAAACAAATTGCACGTGTGTAGGGGTAAGGGTCCTGGTCCAGTGTTGTCCTCTACCTGCAAGTGGTGAAATGGCATAAATGCCATCTCACTGGGCCCCTCGCCTCATCTCTAATAGAAAAATGGTAGACACCACGAGGCACAGCGGGCATGTGAGTTCTCCTCCACACACTTCCCAGGCACCCCCCATGGCTTCCTACACCATGGAGAGGGACACCGGCACGTGCAGCAGTGTTCCACTCTGACCCCCAAGACTCACTTCACCCGCATCTCATGCCGCTGACTTTGCGGGCAGATGCGGAGCTGAGGGCACTGCTACAGGCTCTGCCTACGAGAGCAGACTTTGAATCACTAGCCAGCAGGCTGGAGGCATCCCATCGTAAAGATATTGCGGTGGTCCGCAGTGATATCACCTCACTGACGGAGAGGATAGGTGCTGGGGAAGCCACAGTGTCGGCATTGGAACAGAGGCTGCGGCATGTAGAGGACACGCAGGCGGTGCAGGGGACCTCCATCCTGACCCAGCAATTGCGCCTAGAAGAAATGGAGGACCGCAGCAGGAGAAACAACTTGAGGCTCCGGGGTCTGCCTGAGGCCACGGGGTCAGAGGATCTAGCAGCAACAGCTCTGGCCATACTTTGGAACATAATTGGGGACACACTCCCGCCGAATGTGTCTTTTGACCAGATCCACAGGACTCTGGGACCTAGATCTACAGATCCGAATCGCCCTAGGGATGTGATCTGCAGGGTCCATCAATACACACATAAGGAACTCATCTTGCGGAAGGCATGGGAGGTGTGAGACACTGACTTTGACGGGGCTATCAGCCAAATCCTGCCGGATCTCTCCCAAGCCACCCTGCAGAGGAGGGCTATGCTAAAACCTGTCTTGGAAGTCGCCCAGCACTCTGGCATTGCCGCATTCCTTGACAGAGGAATAAGATGAAGAAAGACGGCAGCCGGATTATCCACTAGGGAGAAACCTGTGACGTAAGACCATTCGCCAGAAGATATGTAGGATCGGGCAATCCCAGAAGACAAGCAAAAAAAGTACCTACACTCATACCACAGCCCCAGCAGGCCGACGAGGAAAGAGTTTGGCCAGCATATCTGGTGTACTATACCCTCTTGTAATGATCTTATAAGCAATTTCTTGATATTTGTTACATATTGAAGCCTTGTGGGCAAAAACCAAGATGCAATCTTTTTGTTTCCCAAAAATGTAATCCCTAGCTCAGGCTCCCACTTTTTCCGAAGAAACCCCGGGTTTCCTTGGAAATGAACAGTCAGCAGCTCATTGTGGAAAAAGGACAATGCCCACTGTATCGTGCCGCATAAATGTTGTTTCAAAAAGCATTAAAGTAATCGGAAAAGTCCTATTTTTTTTTAAAATAACAAACATGTTATACTTACCTGCTCTGTGCAGGGGATTTGCACAGGGCAGTCTGGATCCTCCTCTTCTCAGGTCCCTCTTCGGTGCACCTGGCCCCTCCCTCCAGTCGATTGCTCCCACAGCAAGAAGTTTGCTATGGGGACACCCGAGCTGAGCTGTAGCTCCGTATGTCCATTCAGACACAGAGCTGAGGTTCGGCCCTGCCCTGCCCCCTCTCTCTCCTGATTGGCTAACTGACTTTGACAGCAGTGGAAGCCAATGATGCCCCTGCTGTGTCTCAGCCAATCAGGAGGGAGAGTCACAGATGGCCAAGGGACTCGTGGACATCACTGGATAGAGATGGGGCTCAGGTAAGTATTAGGGGGCTGAGGGGGGCTGCTGCACACAGAAGGCCTTTTATCTTAATGCATAGTATGTGACTGAGCTTAGGTAATTTTTGGGATTCTGCTTTTATTACAGAAGACTCGTCAAGGGATTCGCTAAAATAGCTTGCCCACTCAATGAGCTACTGAATATTGAAGAGGAAGATGATGACCCAGATCTGACTAAACCTGTTCGTTCAGCTGGAGGACACAGAAAACCTTGAGAGTCCATTCAGGAACAGTGGACTGCTCAGTGTGAAGAGGCTTTCAGGAAGCTAAAGTGGAGCCTAACAATTGCTCCAGTCCTGGCCTATGCAGATCCAACCAAGCCATACGAGCTACACGTTGATGCCAGTAGTGATGGGTTAGGCAGGGTGCTGTATCAGGAATATGACGGGCACTTACCGCTTGTTGCCTATGTGAATCGGAGCTTGGCATCCACCGAGAAGAACTACCCCACGCACAAACTTGAGTTCCTGGCCTTGAAGTGGGCGGTGGTGGATAAGCTGAGGAATTACCTGTATGGAGCAGAGTTCGTGATCAAGACCGACAATAACCCCCTCACCAGTATCCTCACTACTGAAAAGTTGGACGCCATGGGTCACAAATGGTTGGCTGCCCTATCGGGATTTACTTACAGCAGAAACAAAGACTCAGATGCTTTGCCAAGAAGGCCCCATTGTTCCAGAATCTATCCAGTAGAATAGACTCAGCTGACTCCGGAAGGGGTGCAAGCCCTTTGTCAAGGAGCAGAACACCAAGTGGGTGGAGGGTCCAGGGCAGAAGACATTGGAGTGTCAGCTGCTGGTGTCCCCAGATGTTACTGGAATGTTACCCAAGTCAGGATGAAGGTCTGCCCAAGCTCTCTAAGAAAGACTTGCGACGGGACCAATTTGAAGACTGTTAGAAAAGTTTTTGTTTGTGTGTCTATTAAAACAGAGCTGACACTGATTTTTAATATGGCTTCCGAGCACATGTTTGTATTAACTTGTTATATCCTTTGTTCTAACTAACCCTATACGTAATATATAGATATTAGGCTTGTCCATATATGGATAACATGTGGCACTCCTAAGTGTGAAACGCGTTAGCGGTCCCTAAGATTTCGTTGCTGTGACATGTAGTGCCTGTTTTTATTTTACTTTGATAATAAAGCCACTTTGGATTGGAGTGCGGCTGTCCTAATCATCATTATTTTCAAGAATTCAACAAGGATTGCCCTTCATCGAAATTTATGTATAAGTTCCACAGCATCCAGACCTTGGAGTGTTTTTCTTGTTTATTTTGTGCTGTAAGCACCAGGTCTTCTAGACGCTTAATTTCCTCTACTTTACGCAACCACAATCCAACTGACGGAGGTGTGGTTTGTTTCCAGGTAGCCGGATGCAAGACTTTGCGGCATTAAGCAGGTGTCTCACAATGGATTTCTTGTAAGATCGTGCCGGGATTGTGGAAGCGTGCAACAGGAAGAACGCTGGATCTTTTTGAATTGTGTGATCAGTGAACATTTGTGTGATCGTCTCTACGGTCGTCCAAAAATGCAGTAATAGTGGGACTGACCAAAAGATAGAAAAATAAATAAGGATTGCTGTTGACTCATAAGAAGAGTAGTTCTTCATAATCATTGATTGTATTCAGTATTTAAAATCATTCCAGTAGAACCATTACTTATTCACTTCATGCACCTCCATTTCCTGTATATCATTAACCCTGGCAAATCAGTGACCCACAATTGGAGGTGAGCTACTCTTCCATGTACTGGGGATTCAGGCCTTGGCCGCATTACCTTTTGGCAGGTAATACATCACCGGAATTCGTGGGGCCACGGGTACCAGAATTTTTTTTTCTTTTTTATCTAGGATGCCCAACTGTGCCCCTGTATCAATAAGGTCAGCCAAAGATTTCTTAAAATCTAAAGTAGGATTCTTTGTTAGCTTGACATAGGTCTTAGTGTCACTCAAGATTTTTGTCATCTCTGAGTAATAGTCCTGTTTATCCAGAATAACAATTCCCGCCCCCCCCCTTATCTGCCGGACGAATAATAAGGTCCTTGCGTTCGCACAGAGACTTCAAACCAATTTTTATATTGGGATCTGAATATGTTTTTTTGGGAGGAAGTGCTTCCAGGTCCTTAAGGACCATATCCCTAAAAACTTTGATAGATGGTGCTGTAGGGCACGGGGGGGTTGAAAAGGGAGGGGTTGGAGAGACCTGAATGTACCGTCTGTGACGTGACCTCTGAGAGAGATGGTCTCATTTGATTGGTAACAAAGTATCTCTGAATATTTAACTTTCGTACATATTTATGTACGTCAATAAATGTGGCAAATTTATTAAGTGACTTCGGGGGAACAAATTTGAGCCCCTTATCTAAAACCGTCCTTTCTGCATCTGTAAATCTTGTTTTACTTCAAATAAAAATTCCGTCATCTGTTATACCCTTCTTCTTTTTCTTCCTGTAACGCCATTTACTCCCCATTGAACATCACTAGAACTTTAAAGGGAGGTTTGGAACGCATTGTGATAAAACACAATGACGCAACCACGTGTCACGTCCGCTGATTTGGAACGCACGCGGGAACCCGGAAGCGGGGTCACACGGAAGTATCGCTCTTTGTGGTAACTCATGGTTCTATTTAAGTGCAGGGAGAGGGGGGCGAGTGCATACCCCATTTGAAGTCTGTGAAGACGAAACGCGTAGGATACATATGCTGGCCCCAGCCATCTCAACACTGCGCTCTCAATTTTATTGATTTTTTTGGTTGCCTGTTTTGGATGTTTTTACATTGAACTTTTGAAGTTTTTTATTCATTTTATTCGATTTGTATTTGGTTGCGAGGAATCTTTTATGGGAATACATTTTTACCCATCTTTTTACGCTATGAGGAGGCATCTTTTTTATTTTTTCCTTTTTATAACACACCAGTCATTGGTAAGAGGAAAAACTCATCTTGGATTTCCCCCCATTAATATCGTGTCTGTGATCGAATGCTGCATGCATTGAATAGTGTATGTAATACACCACCGATCCACTAAGGAGGAATCCGAAAGACCGATTGGGATTTCCGTTGAAGCACTGGCTAGCTTCCCATGCTTGTAAGATCCACCGCCGTATGGTGAGTTGGATCCACACCATCCAGTAAGAGTACCCATCTTTATTCCCCATTCGGACGGCGAAGGCACTCCCGGGTGTTTTGTCAACTCACGCTAATGTCATCTCTATTGAAAGACTGTTTGAAACATTTGTGATATAATAAGTTTATTTTCACAAATCGTGAGGATATTCAACATCCATTTTTGTGGACAATCACTTTGCGCACTATTGCTGGTGTAATTTAGTAGTTTCAAGTATAGCCCATATCCATATTTGTGGACAATCACATTGCTCACTATTATTAAGGTTTCACACATGTGATTCACACATAACATTGTTTGAATGTTTTCTCACTTCATATATGTTTTGTTTTTTCTGATTTACATTGTTGCACATATGTCTGGGTGGTGCAAATCACTTTAGTGTTCCCTTTATGGGTTGTCACATACCTTGAGAGCCGGTTCACACAGGGGAGACTCCGGACAGACTCCGGACAGACTTCAGGTCGCCCCGAGTTGCCCCAAGTCGCGCTATTTTTAAAACTAATTGAAGTGAATGGAGATGTTTTAATGTACATGACTGCAGTCGCTCAGACTTCAAAAAAGGTTCCTGTACTACTTCAATCAGATTTCTAGGCGACCTGTAGGCAACTTGTACCCATTGATTTCAATGGAAGTCGCTTAGAAGTCTGATCACTGTTCATTTTGAAGGCAACTTTACAGGAAGCAGAAAGGAATTTACCCAGAAGCCACAAGGAATTTACTTCAAGTCGTGTTGTTAATGACCACAAGTCGCGCTGAAGTCTCCTCCAAGTCTCCTGAAGTCTCCTCCAAGTCTCGCTGTGATTCATGCTCAAGTCTTGTCTGAAGTTGCTTCTGGAAGTCGTGTTGAAGTCGTGTTGCCCCTGTGTGAACCGGCTCTTATAGGGTTCTCTTTACTGGTGTGGGAGAGGATATAATTGCTTGTCTTTTCTCAACCCCAGTAGAAGCGCCACACTTTATTATTATAAATCTAAAGGAGTATCTATACTCCTGGCAGGAAATGTACCCTGGACTTGCCGCGACTCTAGAATAGACCCTGAGGGTCGATACGTGTTTCTTAAAGGACTAATGGGGGACATGCTAGTGACGCTAGCCACTGTTTATGTACCTAATGACAGACAAGATACCTTTATACACAGTACACTGTCCCTCCTGATGGACTTCACGGAGGGTCATCTGATTTTGGGAGGTGATTTTAATGTACCGCTGGTCCCAACAGTAGACACTTCCTCCGGTACCTCCTCCTTGAGACCCAGTGTACATAGAAACATTTCGAGAGATCTACGTAATGCCCAATTGCTGGACATATGGAGACTTCTCCATTCGACTACACGTTCTTCTCATCCCCTCACAAAACATACTCGCGTATCAATTACTTCCTGATACCACACCGCAACCTGGAGGCAGCACATGACCCAGTGATAGGGAATATCACTTGGTCAGACCATGCACCCATTACCATGCATTACTCCCTCTCGTAGGCCTCGACATCCCGCACACGGTTCTGGAGGCTGAACGAAAGCCTACTACAGGATACTACTGTACTGACGGATGTGATGACTGAACTGACACAATACTTCCAAATCAATGACGTTGCAGACTGTGACCCATGGCATACTGTGGGAAGCTCACAAGTCCGTAATAAGGGGGGTCTTGATCAAACACTGAGCACATATCAAACGGGAATGGGAAAAACAACTCCTAGTGCTCTTAGACAAGATCCGAGATCTCGAAGCAAAACATAAACACAACCCAACCCCCTTATTAGAAACAGAACTCCTGACCGTTAGAAGACAAACGATAGACCTACTGCAATACAAAGCCAAAGCAGCACTCCAGATCTGTAGGAAACTATCCTACGAATCAGGTAACAAGTGTGGGAAACTGTTGGCTAATGCAGTTAAACAGCAGAGACTACAAGCGTATATACCCCAAATGATCTCCTCTTCGGGACAAAAAAAGGCCATGCCCACCCAAATTGCACGGGAATTCCAGGAATTCTATTCCTTCTTATACAACCTCCCGAAACAACACACTAGTGACACTGATATGAGAGACTATCTGATCGGACATTCCCAAGCTTCCCGAGAGGACGGGGGCAGCCCTGGAGGAACCCATTACGTTGGTGGAACTGCAGTGTGCCATTAAGGGAATGAAACCTGGTAAGGTGCCAGGTCCAGGCGGCTTTACCCTACAATATTATCGAACCCTCTTGCCAGTACTAGGCCCGCATATGGTCAAACTATTTAACAATCTTGCGGAAGGAGGACACTTCCAAAGAGATACCCTGATGGCCCACATCTCCCTCATTCCTAGGAAGGCTAGGACCCCGCCGCTTGCGGCAGCTACAGACCTATATCCCTCTTGAATTTAGATCTTAAATTCTTCACTAAAATCCTGGCCAATAGATTGTCCCAACACATGACAGACCTTTGTACATTTAGACCAAGTGGGTTTTGTCCCTTCCAGGGAGGCCAGGGACAACACTACCAAGGTACTCAACCTAACACATGGGGCCTCACTGCTCAAAACACCATGTGTCTTTCTCAGCACAGACGCTAAGAAGGGAATTTATGCTCTCCGTCCTTAGGCATATTGGATTAGGTAGTAAAATGCTACACTGGATTTCTAAAATTTACTCTGTGTCGACTGCCCAAGTTAAAGCCAATGGAATTCTCTCCCCGAACCCTTTACTATTTCTAACGGCACCAGACAGGGCTGTCCGTTGTCCCCCCTTCTCTTCGCCCTAGTTCTAGAACCATTCCTATGCACAATCCGACAGAATCCAGATATAACGGGTATCACGATAGACCAGGGCCACTACAAGATTTTGGCATATGCGGATGACCTTTCGTTCTCCCTTACCAATCCTGTGGTGTCCCTTCCAAACCAGATTAAAGAATTCAAAAGATATGGTGTCATATCTAATTTGAAAATTAACTTCGACAAGTCTGCGGCTATGGGTGTCAACATGACACCGGATGATCTGTCTCCTCTGAAATCGAAATTTAAATTCAAATGGCCACTCAATTACCTGGGGACATGTATCCCGAGTGACTTGACGTGCACATTTGAACTCAACTTCCCCCCAATGCTGACCAAAGCCAGAGGACAGCTAGAGGAGTGGAATAAAGGGCTCCACTCCTGGTTTGGGAGATGCAATCTTCTTAAAATGTGCATTCTCTCGAAATTCCTGTACCTGTTTCAAGCACTGCCAATCAGGATCCCAGCTCCATATTTCAGACAAGTACAATCTCTCTTTACCAAGTTTATATGGGCGCACAAGAAACCGCAGCTACGCATACGATACTTGACTCTCCCAAAACAATGTGGAGGTCTGGCCCTTCCAGACATAAAAAAGTACTACCTGGCAGTACACTTAGGGAGAATCATTTACTGGAACAGACATGTACAATTCAAACTGTGGACGCAGATAGAACGCAACCAGGTACATATTCCATTAAAGGGGGCAATATGGTGCTATGACCAACTCCCTTCAGATATGAAGAAACACCCTACCATAGGCGCTATGCTACGCGTGGGTTTGTTGGTGGTGAACGCTGCCTCCTTGACGTCAAGGACGTTCCCACTACTCCCAATTCTCGGCAACCCGGCGTTTCCACCTGGACTGATCCGATCAGACTATGGGGAGCTTCTGGCGGCGGGTAGAGACTGTGCTCTACACTTCGTAGATGTTGACCAGTGGGCATCGATCCAAACCCTGACGAGTGATACTGGTAGCTTCCAACTTTCGTTTTGGAAAGCTATAAGGTTACACCATTTCATCCACTCAATACCAGATCCTATACAATTTACCTGCGACCTGACAATGTTTGAAAATTACTGTACAGACGAAGGAGTGCTACCCCAAGTACTCACGAAAACATACTCTCAACTCAACACCCCGTCGACAAAACTCGACCTGGTGTTTCTACGAACTTGGGGAACGGGACCTAAAACAGACTTTCACTGACGTGCAGACACAAAATATCTTTTGATTTTCTTTAAAATTGACCATCTGCACAAGAATCCAAGAAACGAACTATAAGATTCTAACCAGGTGGTACTATACGCCTCAGTTCTTACATAAATTCTTCCCTACCACGACAGATAAATGCTGGCGGTGTCAAAGAGATAAAGGAACGCTCCTCCATATCTTTTGGTCATGCCCACTATTACTGCATTTTTGGACAACCGTAGAGACGATCACACAAAAGTTCACTGATCACACAATTCAAAAAGATCCAGCGTTCTTCCTGCTGCACGCTTCCACAATCCCGGCACGATCTTACAAGAAATCCATTGTGAGACACCTGCTTAATGCCGCAAAGTCTTGCATCCGGCTACCTGGAAACAAACCACACCTCTGTCAGTTGGATTGTGGTTGCGTAAAGTAGAGGAAATTAAGCGTCTAGAAGACCTGGTGCTTACAGCACAAAATAAACAAGAAAAACACTCCATGGTCTGGATGTTGTGGAACTTATACATAAATTCCGATGAAGGGCAATCCTTGTTGAATTCTTAATAGATTTCCCGCAATCGGCCAAAGCGAGGTGACGGTGGCAATGTATCCGTAACCCCCATGCTGAACATAACCCCTCCCCCCTCTTCTTTTCTCTTCCCCTCTTCTTTCGTTTTTTCTTTTTCCTATCTTTGGTTTCCTCAACTGATGGTTTCATAATCAGTTATTTGGAGGCCGTGTATTTGGGGGAGACACGGTCACTCCGACTAAAACATGCTCTTAACCAAACAAGAGACAGATTGTTTAAGATGATATTTCAGGTGCTAGCACACTGGAGAAGGAACGTTTATAGTCTAATTGTATGAGTACTATGTTACTGTACCTGTCTGTTGTGACAGTCTAGATGTTTTATGTTACAGGTGGATTGTGACTCTCACTATAAAGCCTGCATGTTTGTGATATGGTTTATTGCGACTACAGTTGTTCTGTGCCTTTCTGCATTTCTTTGTGAAAAAAGAAAAACTAATAAAAATTCATATTTGAAAAAAAATAAAAGAGTGTGTACAGATGGTGTAACCTTCATCATCTTCTATTGGTAGGGGTGGGGTCCTATATGTTTTTGTCAGTATCCCATCAATTCCCAAAGAGGATTCTGCTGGTTCCCATTTGCCTTTGAAATGATCTTCACAAATAGTACTCCTAGTGACACCACTATCGACGAGATAGGGGAGGAGTCTCCCATTTACTGAAATAACAACCATTGGACTGTCAGTGAAATCATTTAAGACAAAAGGAAAAGCTGGGACACTACCCTCGGGGCCCCATCATTGTTGTTGGTTTCCCCATTTAATTGGAAATGTTGGACCTTGTTGGGTGGATGCCTGTGGTTGTTGTGTCTGATTAGGGGCAGAGCTGGAGTTGGGAGTCTGTGGAGAGGTGGGGTGAGGACACTGACTCACCCAGTGATCCTCGGCACCGCAATTGAAACATCCATTGTTTCTAGGGCGACTCATCCCTCTCCCATTTCTGCCTCTAAACCTGCCTCTACCTCTTCCTCTAAAGTTTCCCTTCATATTTCCTTGGAAATGTTGTGTGGAGACAGGTGATGGCTTTGGTATATCAAAACAACCTGCTGCATCTTTCTCTGAAAGTGTTGTGCCAAAGTCAGTTCTAGGAAGGGTTGACCAGTCAGTAATCATTTGTTTAACTGGGACCACTAAATGGGGTTTGAGATTACTCAGGAAAGTTTGGATCAATAATGGATCCTTAGCTGGCAGAATACCCAAACCGGCTTCCTGCGTCCACACATCATTGAATCTTTTCCAAAATTCAAGAACTGATTCTCCTGTCTTTTGTTTGCATGCTATGGCGGTGGGCAATGAAGATTTTGGTTTAAAAAACTCTAACATGTGAGTTGTTACTTCAGTCCACATATCATCTCTCCATTGTTCTGTGTTAAGCTTGTAATCGGTTGCAGCTGTACCTGCCGGTTCTATAGTAGATATAGTTCCGACCTTGGTCCAGTCCCAACCTGTACCTATCCCTACAACACCCTCAATAATTAACCTCATAAACTCATGTGTGTAGTTTCTGCTTTTACAAGCCCTGCTCAGGTAGGCTAGAGTGGCGGGTGCAGAGACAGTGGGCTTAGGACAGTTTTTAACTTTGCGATTTATGTCTTCAATCTCTATAACTTTCTTTAATAGACTGTCACCTACGGTCATGAAGGGCAGCTGCTGAGTTGCAGCGGCCGCTTCTTTCTCTTTCCTCTGTATCCTTTGGGCTCTAGTCTCATTTTGTTTTCCCGATGGGCTTATTACGTCAGTTATACCAAATCTGTCAGTAATACTAGTAATAAGGGATCCTCCCGTTGCTTTATTATCCTTACCTCCCTCATCACCTGGCTCTTCCTCTGTATCTCTTACTGTGGATAAAACTACGGCTGTTCTGTCTGCCTGTTGCTGTGGTTGTTGTGGAGGTGATGCCTGTGGTCTTTGGGGAACAGGATTAGGATTAGGGTTAGGGTTGTTGGTTTGTGTAGCCTGGTAACCTGCTAGCAAATCTAAGTCTTCAGGACTCAGACTTGGGTATAAACCTTTCGGGGCAGTGGGAGTTGTAGTAGCATTATAAAGAGGGAGTAGGGTGACGGCGAAGCTTCCATGGTTTAGAGATTTCTCTAACTCATGTTTCGTCTCCAAAGCTGGATCTTTATCCTGTATTTTGGGAGGTTTAATTTTCTTATCTGTCCTATCATACCAATAAGAAGCGTATGTCAACCAATCTTCCCCTCCCTTTCGCATATCGTCCTTGTCTGTCCCATTGGGGGTCCGGACCATAATATGGCCACGCGTCTCTGTCATTTAGACAGAGACCTTTTATCATGTCCATATGAAAGGGGTCATTTGCGCCATCCCGGGGAAAGGGATTACAACTGCCTAGACTTTCTGTCCATCCTGCCATATTATCTACCTATGGATTAAGGAGGTAGTAATCCGTCCCACATACTCTGGCTACAAAATCCTTACAATTTTCACCTACGTTAGGTTGTGGTATTTTAGTCTGTGTTTTTCCCATTATCTATATGATAGAAAGAGGTCCTAGGAAAACAGAACGATTCACAGTGCTCGACTGCCACCTAGCGGTGTGAGTCGGACAATACGTGACAACTTATTTTCCTCAACAGAAAAAGAGTGAAGGAGATAGACTTGGAACAAGCTCAAGAGTTTTTGGACATACAATAAATTCACAACCTTGTTCACGGACCTGCTGCCTTGTTTCAGACAAACTTAAACCTTCTATGAAATTAACTTTACAATGTACATTAATTCTTAACACTTCTATATATGGTTTACCTTTCTTAAAATATGGACCTTTATCCAAATTGTGTCTATAACCTCCGGGGACACTACTCACCAAGTGTGCCCTTTGGTTCTTGAAACAAAACAGCAGTCCACATATACACTCAGCGCAATTCATACAGCGTGAAAATTTTAAAGCAATTATACAACCATACACAGTTTACACAGTACACCGATCGTCAGTCCCTTATTCTGTCCCAAACAGAATTATAAACTCTAGAGTATTCTTTAAATTCTCTCAAGGTTACCAAAACCTTTTCAAGTGTTCCCAAAACACTATTTATATGACCGGTCAATTTCTCTATACGTATGAGAGGTTCTATAATCTAACAGAAATTTTCTATAGGATGGAAGCCACGTGGACCTCCGGCAAGTCAATTTCACTCAATAAGAATAAGATTCACTTACCGAGTCCGTTGTTTAAGGGTAGTCTTTCATCTCGGACTGAGCCCCTAGTGCTGTAAGGGTTAATCCTGTGTCTAGGGTGGTCCCTTAACCTCTCAGATCTCGGATCGATGTATGATGCAATGCAGATATATCTGGAGTCAACCCCAAGAACAAATGACACGCACTCGATAGTTTGTTCTAGAAATTGGCTGTATTGGTGCGCGTTCTGGCGTCTTTTATAACAAATCGCGAGTCATACAGAATATTCAAAAATAAAACATGCGCAGTAGATACAATTTCATATGCAGTTAGAACTGGGGAAACAAGTAGCCTTTGTTCTCTTGCTACTGGGAACAAGAGAATCTAACCTAGATAAGAAAGTGTGTGAACAGTCGTTTACAAGAAATCAGGCTGATGCAGTTTCTGGGAAACGAAAGATATTCAAACTAGAAGCTGTGAATATGAGATGGCTGAGAGAAAACAAAATGGATGCTTAGCATAACCTTTCAGACCCCATCTCGAAGGGAAATAAAAGGGCAGATGAAGCGACCAATATAGCGGCACAAGAAACACATCAAATAATGACAGAACTGGAAATCATAGAGATAGATCATACAGTCCCGGGGAGAAACAATATTGGAAAATAAAAGGTTGCACAATAATAGATAACATTTATACATCGCCTGAAGGAAAACTGGTATTGCCAAAATCCCCATTTAGGTATTCAGCAGTGTTGACACATGGACTAACTCATGTGTCAAACAGGGGGATGATTAAGATGTTAAATAAAGTATGTACAGCCTATGGTTTCACCAACTACTCGAAAACTTTTTGTTCTCAATGCATTATATGTGCAAGACACAATGCTCAGGGAGGCATAAGACCAGGGAAAGGTAAGTTCCCTACATCGCAATATCCATTCCATTTGTATGGATTTTATTGAATTGGACAAATGTGAAAGGAAAAAATATTGTTTGGTTATCATAGATGCCCTGACCAAATGGGTGGAGGTATTCCCAACAGGAAGTGCGGACACACAGACTGTGGCCAAAGCATTACTAAGAGATATAATTCCTAGGTTTGGAATCCCTGAAAAGTTCTACAGTGATAATGGATCCCATTTTGTAAATAAAACTATACAACATTTGACGGAAGTGATGGGTATCCAAGTAAAAAACCATTGCGCCTACCACCCCCAATCAGCTTGATTGGTGAAGAGACACAATGGGATCCTGAAAAATAAACTGTGAAAAGCTATGGAAGAAACAGGTAAAAATTGGATGTACTGCCTACCATTAGCTGTGACTAGCATGCATATTATACCCACACAGGAAGGTTTGAGCCCATTTGAAATGATACATGGAAGGCCATATATAATACCCTTACTACTAAATGAAACACCAGTTGAAGAATCTGAATGTACCTTAGCAGAATATATGTCTAACTTGTTGAAACAGAAACAAATTAATGAGGTCTGTTCTATTCCAGAAGGTCCAATCCAAGGAGAAGAGAAAATCCATATCGGAGACTGGGTCCTGATAAAAGTAATAAAAAGGAAACATTGGCACTCCCCTAAATGGGAGGGGCCATATCAGGTTCTTCTCACCACTCCTAAGGCAATAAGGATTGCAGAGAGGTCTACCTGGACTCAAAAGTCCCATTGCAAAAAGGTTTTACAGGCAGAGCAGGGTCAGTTGGCGACAAAGCTCTAGTAAGTCCGGGTACAAAGGGAGGTCCCGCACAAGGTGGGGCTTATCTCAACCCTTACCTTACCCCCCGGAGCTCTGTAGCTGGTTAGGATGAAAGGGATAGTAATTATCTTGGGTCTACTGGTGACTCTAGGTAAGACGTCCATGCGGGGAGGCAGAAACTGGAAAAAGAAGGAACCTCTAGAATGGGCAAGTACAGGGAAGGCCTTGAACTTAACCTTCATAGAAGGGGTAACTAGTACAATTTTAGTTGATTTTTGCCAAATGGTGGACTGTAGGGACATAACTGAAGCAAGAAGGCTCCAATGGGTAGATAAATATGTTTATTATCTTTCAAGTGGAACTGACTGTTCAGTATGGAACCAGGCCCTGTGGACCACAGCACACCAAGATTGGGGGTACAACATTCCAGGCATAAAAGGTTTTAAAGAAAGACTCACCATAACAAAAGCAGCCAATTCCCCCTGTACACATGGCAGAGATTGCAATCAATTGTTGATAACAAATAAAAGAACAAGGTACTTTGTCGCAGCAAGTGGGCTTAGCACTGTATGACCATATAGCGTGACCAAACCCCCATATTTTTTAATATGTTCAGGAGTTTTTAATTAGCCTTGCAGGATAAATGTAATTTTTGCATGTGTGCGCTATAATCTGTTTTGTACTGAGCTTTGGAGATGGTTTACCAAGAAAAAAATTAGTGGTTAGAATGGTTGAGGTACACGGTTAAAACTCTAAAAAAGGTAAAACTGTTTAATTTGTGCTGGAGCTATACCACATTTAGCAACGGTCCCTTTTCCTCTAGATTACAATACAGATCAGTGGCGTAACTAGAGACTTCAGGGCCCCGGTGCAAGAAATCATGAAGGCCCCCCCCCCCCCCCACCGAAAAGCCTGATTTTGATACTTAATTTTTTTACACTGTACAACAAAGGGGGACTTTGTTGTACAAAGAGGGACTGGCCATATCACCAGGGATTTCACATAAATGAAGCAATACATCAGTTGCTGATCCTATGAAGCAATCATAGGATCAATTAAATCTGACCTGGGGAATGGGATCAGTAACAGTGCTGGTGGGGAGGAGGGATGGGATTAGGGTTGCCACCTTTTCTTTAAGCCAAACCCGAACACTTTTGCGGTGCACAGCAATTTTTTTGTACTATGCGCTATAGCAGGGGTCTCCAAACCCCGGCCTGCGGGCCACATGCGGCCCGCTTGTGGGTTTAATCCGGCCTGCAGCTGACAGGGCCTGCCACGCTGTTTTTTTTTTCTTTGGCTGCTGGGACCGCCGAGGCGCGGCACCTCCCCCCTTCCGGCCCACTGTTTAAAATTACAATGCTCGACAAGTGACGTGTGACGTCACAGGCGCGGCACCTCCCCTCTTCCCGCCCCCTGCTACACTCGTGGAAGGATCGTCATTTCAAACAGCGGGCGGGAAGAGGGGAGGTGCCGCGCCTGTGACGTCACACGTCACTCGTCGAGCATTGTAATTTTAAACAGCGGGCGGGAAGAGGGGAGGTGCCGTGCCTGTGACGTCACTCGTGGAGGATCGAAAATTCAAACAGCAGGCGGGAGACAGGAGTTGCCGAGGAGCTGCAGAAGAGCTGCAATCAGCTAGTACAGAGGTAAGAGGCGGAGGCAACGCTGATGGGCACACTGCAGGGAAGATTGCTGTGCTGATGGGGATATTTCTGGGGACACTGCTGACGGAGACACCGCTGATGGGGACACCGGTGTCCCCATCATTGGTGTCCCCATCAGCGGTGTCCCCATCAGCAATGATGGGGATGCAGCTGATGGGGACACCAATGATGGGGACACCTCTGATGGGGGCACCAATGATGGGGACACTGGTGTCCCCATCATTGGTGTGCCCATCAGCAGTGTCCCCATCAGCAATGATGGGGACACTGCTGATATGGATGCTGCTGATGGGGGCACCAATGGTGGGGACACTGCTGATGGGGACACCGGTGTCCCCATCAGCGGCGTCCCCATCATTGGTGTGCCCATAAGAGGTGTCCCCATCAGCAATGATGGCTACACCACTAATAGGGACATGGGGTCACTGTTGATGGGGACACCGCCGATGGGGACACCGCTGATGGGGACACCAATGATGGGGACACCGGTGTCCCCATCAGCGGCGTCCCCATCATTGGTGTGCCCATCAGCGGTGTCCCCATCAGCAATGATGGGGACACCACTGATGGGGACATGGGGTCACTGTTGATGGGGTCACCGCTGATGGGGTCACCGCTGATGGGGACACCAATGATGGGGACACCGGTGTCCCCATCAGCGGCGTCCCCATTATTGGTGTGCCCATCAGCGGTGTCCCCATCAGCAATGATGGGGACACCACTGATGGGGACATGGGGTCACTGTTGATGGGGTCACCGCTGATGGGGTCACCGCTGATGGGGACACCAATGATGGGGACACCAATGATGGGGACACCGGTGTCCCCATCAGCGGCGTCCCCATCATTGGTGTGCCCATCAGCAATGATGGGGACACTGCTGATGGGGATGCTGCTTATGGGGACACCAATGATGGGGACGCTGCTGATGGGGACGCTGCTGATGGGGACACCGGTGTCCCCATGAGCGGCGTCCCCATCATTGGTGTGCCCATCAGCGGTGTCCCCATCAGCAATGATGGGGACACCAATGATGGGGACACCAATGATGGGGACACCGGTGTCCAAATCAGCAATGATGGGGACACTGCTGATGGGGATGCTGCTGATGTGGACACCGGCGTCCCCATCATTGGTGTGCCCATCAGCAATGATGGGGACACCACTGATGGGGACATGGGGTCACTGTTGATGGGGTCACTGCTGATGGAGACACCAATGATGGGGACACCGGTGTCCCCATCATTGGTGTGCCCATCAGCGGTGTCCTCATCAGCAATGATGGGGACACGGGGTCACTGTTGATGGGGTCACTGCTGATGGGGACACCGCTGATGGGGACATGGGGTCACTGCTGATGGGGACACCTGCTGATGGGGACACCGCTGATGGGGACACAGGCACGTGGAAGGCTCTGATGGGGACACAGAAGTGTGGAACGCTCTGATGGGGACACAGACGTGAGGAAGGCTCTGATGAGACACAAACGTGTGGAAGGCTCTGATGGGGACACAGAAGTGTGGAACGCTCTGATGGGGACACAGACGTGTGGAACGCTCTGATGGGGACACAGACGTGAGGAAGGCTCTGATGGAGACACAGAAGTGTGGAACGCTCTGATGGGGACACAGAAGTGTGGAACGCTCTGATGGGGACACAGACGTGTGGAACGCTCTGATGGGGACACAGACGTGTGGAACGCTCTGATGGGGACACAGACGTGTGGAACGCTCTGATGGGGACACAGACGTGTGGAAGGCTCTGATGGGGACACAGACGTGTGGAAGGCTATGATGAGGTCACAGGCGTGTGGAAGGCTATGATGAGGACACAGGCGTGTGGAAGGCTATGATGAGGTCACAGACGTGTGGAAGGCTCTGATTGGGACACAGACATGTGGAAGGCTCTGATGGGGACACAGACGTGTGGAAGGCTCTGATGGGGACACAGACATGTGGAAGGCTCTGATGGGAACACAGACGTGTGGAAGGCTCTGATGGGGACACAGACGTGTGGAAGGCTCTGATGGTGACACAGACGTGTGGAAAGCTCTGATGGGGACACAGACGTGTGGAAGGCTATAAAGAGGACACAGGCGCGTGGCAGGCTCTGATGGGGACACAGACGTGTGGAAGGCTTTGATGAGGACACAGGCGTGTGGAAGGCTCTGATGAGGACACAGGCGTGTGGAAGGCTCTGATGGGGACACAATGTACAAAGAGACTGATGGATGACACAGATGTGCAGAAAGGCTCTGATGGGGACACAATGTGCAAGGATACTCTGATGGGGACACAATGTGCAAGGATACTCTGATGGGCACACAGATGTGTGGAAGGCTCTGATGGGGACAAACATGCGGAAAAGCTCTGATTAGGACACTGATGTGCGGAAAGGCTCCAATGTGGACACAGGTGTGCAAGGAGTTTCTGGGGACACAGATGTGGTGGAGACTCTGTTGGAGACGCAGTTGTACGGGATGACTCTGATGGGGAAACAGATGTGAGGGGAAGTCTGAGATACAGATATAAAGGGGATCTTGAGGACGGCACAGACATAAGGGGGGACTATGATGAGGACTCTGATGTAAGCGTAAACTCTCAAATCTTTTCCTTGCTCAGATATCTCCTTCAGTTATGGAAGGAAAAAAGAAAAGAAAAGTGGACAGCAAATGCCGCCTGTTTAATGAACAATGGAGCATGAAGTACTTTTTTGTACAAGCAGGTGATAAAGCCTCGTGTCTCATATGCAATGAAACTGTTGCAGTTTTGAAGGAGTACAATTTGCGTCTGCACTATGAGACAAAACACGAACAAAGTTATTCCAAATTCACAGGAACACAGCGTTTGGACAAATTTCAATCGATGCAACGCAATTTGCTTTCCCAAAAAGCCCTATTTACACAAAAGAAAAGTGAAAATGAAGCTTTAACTCGGGCCAGTTATAAAGTAGCTTATGCTTTGGCTAAAAGAGGAAAACCATTTACTGACGGAGATCTTATCAAGGAGTGTATGATGGAAGCAGTGGAAGAGTTATGCCCAGAAAAAGCTAATTTGTTCAAAACTATAAAGCCCTGTACACACGATCGGATATCCTATGGATTCTAATCCAATGGTTTTGTCCATCGGAAATCCGATGAAGCTGACTTCCATCAGTCTTGCCTACACACCATCAGTCAAAAAAACGACCGTTCCAAACGCGGTGACGTAAAACACTCCGATGAGCCGAGAAAAATGAAGTTCAATGCTTCTGAGCATGCGTCGACTTGATTCTGAGCATGCGTGGGTTTTTTATCCGATGGATGCCCATAGACGATCAGAGTTTTCGATTGTTTTTTTTTATCCATCGGAAACATTTAAAACATGTTCTATTTTTTAAAACCGATGGAAAAAAGACTGATGGGTCCCATACACGATCGGTTTGTCTGATGAAAACAATCCGTCGGACGGTTTTCATCGGTTAAACCGATCATGTGTACAGGGCTTAAGTCTTGCACCAAATACTGTTGCTCGTAGAATTGATGATATAGGAAGCAATATAGTTAATCAAATTGCAGAAAAAGCAAAAAATGTTCTGGCGTATTCTCTCGCACTTGATGAGTCAACTGATGTGTGTGATACATCACAACTTTTAGTATTCATTCGTGGTGTCGACAGCGAATTTAATGTCACACAAGAGTTAGCATCAGTGCATAGCATGCACAGCACAGTAACTGGAGAAGATATCTTCAAAGAACTGCAAAAAACTGTGACGGAATACAACCTGGAGTGGAATAAACTGCAATTTGTGACAATTGATGGAGGAAAAAACATGTCTGGGCCGAAGAAAGGTTTAGTTGGACAAATAACAAAAACTTGCGAGGTTGGTGGATTCTCAAAGCCCATGTTCCTGCATTGCATTATCCATCAGCAAGCATTGTGTGGGAAATATCTGGATATGTCTTTTGTTCTGAAACCTGTTGTTTTAGTAGTAAATTTTATTCGATCTCATAGGCTTAATCATCGCCAGTTTCGTGATTTTCTAAAAGAAATTGACTCAAAGTACGTTGACTTGACTTACTATACAGCAGTTCGATGGCTTAGTTGTGGAACAGTTCTATCACGCTTCTTTCATCTCAGAGAAGAAATTAATTAATTTCTAACAGAAAAGAATCGACCCGACCCACTTTTGTCAAACACTGACTGGCTTTGGAAATTGGCATTTTTTGCAGATTTGACAGACCATATGAATCAACTGAATCTGAAATTGCAAGGTGAAACCAATTTGATTTGTGACCTATTTGTGCATGTCAAGTCATTCAGGGCAAAACTCATGCTTTTTGAAGGACAGGTGAAAGACCATAATTTGGTTAATTTCCCATGTTGTATAAAATTTCATGAAGAAAGCGAAACAGAATTTCCTTCTTCATTTGCAACTGTAATCATTCAGGGCTTGCAAAAACAATTTCAGGAGCGATTTTCTGATCTTGATGGTAGAGCAGATGATATAAAACTGTTTCAAAATCCATTTGACTGCAATGTTGAAACACTCCCAAGTCAGTTTCAATTGGAAATTATTGACCTACAATCAGATGACATGCTGAAAGACAAATATAAAGAAGGAAATTTGATTCAATTTTATAAATCTTTGCAGCCTGAGCAGTTTCCAAATTTGAAGCAATTTGCTCGTAGACTTGTGTCAGTTTTTGGTACAACATACCTGTGTGAACAAACATTTTCAAAAATGAAGTATGTCAAGTCCAAATATCGAGCAAATTTATCAGATGATCATTTGAAGTCCATTCTAATAATTGGCTCCTCAAGCTTGAAACCTCAGTACAGTGACATTTTGAAAATAAAAAATCAGCTCCATCGTTCACATTAAAATTGTAAACATGTTTTTTGTTTTGTGACCATGAAGCACAAAATTCTTTGCGTTATGTTTTGCTGTTTACACAAAATTGCCAGATCTGTGTTGAAAGTTTGCAGACTGATTTTATTTTTCTTCGACTCATATTAAAGGCCCAAGTTTATTTTGAATGTCTTTGCGTTGTTTTGCTCAAGTTGTTTTTCTTTTGTTCTCAGTCATATCGTGCTGATTACAAAAACGATCCATGTAAAATATATACATTTATTTAAATTTTATTCATTCATTTTATACATAACTGATTTTTTTTTCCCGGCCCCCGAATACTTGTAAAATCTACAATGTGGCCCTTGTGTTGAAAAGTTTGGAGACCCCTGCGCTATAGGATTGTAAAATACCTGGGACACCTTTTGGGTTACCCAAAGAGAGTAGTAATGAGGTGTGCTA
The DNA here is from genome assembly GCA_029206835.1 of Rana muscosa. Lineage (NCBI taxonomy): Eukaryota > Metazoa > Chordata > Amphibia > Anura > Ranidae > Rana > Rana muscosa. The sequence goes on from CM055116.1 coordinate 847,572,904, forward strand.
CAATGAACAGTGGCTGTGGCCAACTTGCATTAACAGTGGGGGGGGGACTTAAAGGGGCATGGTTAAATAAAAAAAAAAGCATTAGTGTACCCATAAAATATGATTAAATTAATAAAAGAAATGTCAGTTAAAATATGAAACTAGCCTACCTTAAAAGTGGACACTGTCAGCCAGGAGAGCAGTGGACGGTGTCAGTAGGGCAGAGGACGGTGTCAGTAGGGCAGTGGACGGTGTCAGTAGGGCAGTGGACGGTGTCAGTAGGGCAGTGGACGTATGTATGGATGGTGTATGGGGGGGTGGAGAATGATATATATGGATGGTATATGGGGGGGGGGGTGGAGAACTGTATTTATGGATGGTGTATGGGGGGAGAACTGTATATATGGGGGGGGGCTGTATATATGGATGGTGTATGGGTGGGGGAGAACTGTATATATGGATGGTGTATGGGGAGGAGAACTGTATATATGGGGGGGAGAACTGTATATATGGATGGTGTATGGGGGGACTGTATATATGGATGGTTTATGGGGGGAGAATTGTATAGGGAGGACTGTATGGATGGATGGTGTATGGGGGGGGGGGAGAATTGTATATATGGGGTGACTGTATATATGTATGGTGTATGGGGGGGGAGAACTGTATATGTGTATGGTGTATGGGGGGGAGAGAACTGTATATATGGGGGGGACTGTATATATGGATGGTGTATGGGGGGGGGAGAGAATTGTATATATGGGGGGGACTGTATATATGGATGGTGTATAGGGGGGGAACTGTATATATGGGGGGGGATTGTATATATGGATGGTGTATGGGAGGGAGAACTATATATATGGGGGGACTGTATATATGGATGGTGTATGGGGGGAGAGAACTATATATATGGGGGGACTGTATTAATGGATGGTGTATGGGGGGGAGAGAACTGTATATATGGGGGGACTGTATATAAGGATGGTGTATGGAGGGGATGATAAATGTGTGTATGAGGAGGAGAGGGAAAACTGAATGGATGGATGGTGTATGGGAGGGGGTGGCAGAGCTGTATGGTAGTGTATGGGGGGGGGCAAAAACTTACCTTACAAGCTGTGGGGATGCTCCGCCTTCAACCCCACCTCCTTGTCCCTTCTGCACTGCTACAGCCAACCAGAGGAGAGTCTCCGGCAACATGGAGGCTCAGTCTCTGCCTCTGTGTCCCGTCTGCAGCACACAGAGTGGACGGAGGTGAACCGACAGTGCGGGGGGGGGGGGTAGATAGGAAGGCAGCAGTTGCAGAATAAAGCGGACCGAACTCGAGACGCACACGGCGGTGGCGGCACAGCTTTGGCACAGGGAGCCACTGGCGGGTCTGAATAATGTACCCGGGTCTCAGGCGGGCAGAGACCCGGGCACATGTTTCAAAACCCGTACTGTCCGGGTGAATCCCGGACAGGTGGCAACCCTAGATGGGATCAGTGAAGTGCTGTTGTTGAGGGGGGGTGGCAGCGGTTGTACTTAAGGGGGGGTGGCTGCGGTGGCAGTAGTGGTGCCATCCTCTCCCACCACCACCTGTGCCTCTTACTGATCCCATCCCTATCCCCCCCATTACCTCTGTTGTAGAAGTAATGGGGGGAATAGGGATGAGATCAGTGGTGGGGGGTGGGATCAGTAAGGAGGCACAGGTGGTGGTGGTGGTGGGAGAGGATGGCACCACCACTGCCACCTCCCTCAAGTACCACCGCAGCCACCACCCAAGTACCAACGCAGCCACCCCCCAAGTACCACCAAAGCCACCCCCCCTCAAGTACCACCGCTACCACCCCCCCTCAAGTACCAGCGGTGGTACTTGAGGGGTGTGGCAGCGGTGGTACTTGAGGGGGTGGCTGCGGTGGTACTTGAGGGGGTGGCTGCGGTGGTACTTGAGAGGGTGGCTGCGGTGGTACTTGCGGGGGGTGGCTGCGGTGGTACTTGAGGGGGGTGGCTGCGGTGGTACTTGAGGGGAAGTGGCTGCGGTGGTACTTGAGGGGGTGGCTGCAGTGGTACTTGAGGGGGGGTGGCTGCAGTGGTACTTGAGGGGAGGGGGGTGGCTGCAGTGGTACATGAGGGGGGGGTGGCTGCAGTGGTACTTGGGGGGGGTGGCTGCAGTGGTACTTGAGGGGGGTGGCTGCGGTGGTACTTGAGGGGGGTGGCAGTGGTGGTGCCATCCTCTCCCACTACCACCTGTGCCTCTTACTGATCCCATCCCCCCACCACTGATCTCATCCCTATCCCCCCCATCACCTCTGTTGTAGAAGTAATGGGGGGGATATGGATGATGAGATCAGTGGTGGGGGGATGGGATCAGTAAGACGAGGCACAGGTGGTGGAGGTTGGCATTGATTGCTGAGCTGAGCTCTGTCACTTGATTGACTTGCCGTCAATCAATCGATTCCCCGGGAATTCCTATTTTTGGGTCACTGTGTGTGCCTTCTCCCGCCAGGATGAAAATTCTGCCACTTCTCTCCCGCCTTCTCTCATTTTTCAGAGTCCGCCCCGCCTCCCTACACCTCTGTGTCTCTGGATAGGCGGAGGCGGTCCACAATCTCAGTCAGTGAGAGTGAGTGCTGCCTCAGCTGCCCTGCTTTCTGCCTTGTCTGTCTTCAGTCAGCGGCAGAAGCACGCCCCTCGGCCGAACGAACAGCACGCAGTGCGCGCCGCACACATTGTCAGTGAGTGACAGTCAGGTGGGTGGGTCATTCACACGGGCGTCGGAGTACACGGACGGGTTGCGGGTCCCGCCGGACTTGGCGGAATTACAGGGCGACTGTTGCGACCCTGAAAATTCCGCCACTGATACAGATCCAGAAGGTTTAAAATGTATGCTGTGGTTGTATAATAAGAGCTATAAACCAGAAACAAATTCTACCTGTCACACATTGAGTTTGTTGTTTCCCCCAGTGCAGAGACCTCAGATACCTCCAGCTGTTGCTACGTATCCGGGCAATTTTCAACTTGTTTTGCACTTCCAGGGAACAGTAGCGCGGTGGACCTTGGGTCACTACCTGATGACTGCTGTGCAGAGAGGATTAGCAAGGAAAATGGTAAATTGGGTTGAACATGACACTCAGAGAGCTGATGTCTGGTGGATGTGTGGGGTAATGAAACTGCGAGCTAGGATCCCGGCCAATGCCCAAGGGGATTGTGCTATGGTCCAGTTGGTTATGCCCCTGAGAATCCTGTCAGAACACCCCTGGACTAAGAGTCACCAACGGTATCGAAGGGACACCTCTCCCAAAGGGTCATTTGACTCCCAGATCTACATAGATGAGATTGGAGTTCCTCGAGGGGTGCCGAATGAGTTTAAGGCCAGGAATCTGGTAACGGCTGGGTTTGAGTCTCTTCTCTGGTGGGTGACTATAAATAAAAATGTTGACTGGATTAACTATATATACTATAACCAACAACGATTTATAAACTATACCAGGGAAGCTGTAAAAGGCCTAGCAGAACAGCTGGGCTCCACATGTCTATTGGCATGGCAGAACCGAATGGCCTTAGATATGGTCCTGGCTGAAAGAGGAGGGGTATGCAAAATGTTTGGTACCATGTGTTGCACCTTTATCCCTAATAATACAGCTCCTGGAGGGACCGTGACCAGAGCCCTGGAAGGACTGACTGCTCTATCGAATGAATTAGCGGAAAACTCAGGTATTAATGATCCATTCACAAACTGGCTTGAAGGATGGTTCAGTGAGTGGACTGGACTTATCACATCATGTTTGATCTCAATTGCTGTGGCGTTGGCTGTTCTGGTCTCCTGCGGATGCTGCTGCATTCCCTGTATTCGAGGACTTTCACAAAAACTGATTGAAACCGCAATCTCAAGAACGATGTATCAAGCACTCTGAGGAGACCTATGTGGACATTGAAGCTCAACTTAATGACATGCAGTCCGAAAGTGCATAACACAGGGACTATCATTGAAATGTGTTGAGATAAAATAGACACACAAGAGGAGGGAATGTTAGAAAAGTTTTTGTTTGTGTGTCTATTAAAACAGAGCTGACGCTGATTTTTAATATGGCTTCCGAGCACATGTTTGTATTAACTTGTTATATCCTTTGTTCTAACTAACCCCATACGTAGTATATAGATATTAGGCTTGTCCATATATGGATAACATGTTGTACAGGAAGCACTGACAGGAATTAAAGTACCATTCTGTGCCAGGTACCTCCAGTGCTTCCTTAGCCAATGAGAAGTTTTATCGTTGTTTCATTGTAAGTATGAGAAGGGGGGGCTCTCCTCCTTTTCACTCACTTTGCTATCACTCTAACTTTGTAAGCATCACGAAAATGTACTAGTGCATTTTGAATTAAATGATCTTCACTTTCAAACACCTGGACTTCGATTGATTACAAGGGAAGAAGTAACCTAACAAAGACCCTACCTGTAGCCTGGCATTGAGTCGAGAGTTACTGTCACTCCTACATCAGGTGTATCCAAAGGAAGACTCGGCCTTACTGAGCTGCCCCAATAGGCCATCTTCAGAGTCAGGGACCCATGGAGCTGGTGTGCATTGACTTTCTGTGCTTGGAGCCTGATCTGAGTGGACAGGGAAATATCCCGGTAGTGACTGACCATTTCCCTCGGTATGCCCAGGCGTTTCCCACGAGGGACCAGCAAGCATACACATTGACCAAGATCTTAGTGAAGAAATTCTCTGTGCATTATGGTCTACCTCAACGTATGCACTCTAAACAAGGGAGAGACTTTGAGAGAAGTCTCATCAAAAAGTCCTAGACCTGTTGGACATCAAGAAGCAGCACTGGAGCAAGCACATATCAGCTATTGTGCATGTTTATAACAGCACCACAAATGATACCACAGGATACTCTCCCTATCGTCTGATGTTCGGACGGGAGGCCCGGTTGTCAGTATGGATGGGAGGCTGGTATGTGGACCACCTGTGGAGAAGTCTGAAGACCGCCTATGAAAAGGCTCAAGCCGCCTCCAAATGCCCGAGGACAGAGAAACAAAAGAAACTTTGACCTCAGGGTACGTGTGCAGGACTTACACCCGGGTGACAAGGTACTGCTAAGAAACCTGGGCGTCCCTGGAAAACACAATTTGGCTGACTGCTGGAAGTCACAGCCTTATGTCATTTGCAAGCAGTTACCAGATCTTCCAGTATATCAAATCCGGACAGAAGGGAGCACAGGTACCGCAATTATCTGTTGCCTCTGTCAGAAGCAGTTAGTGTGCCACCACAGCCAGATTCACAGTCCACTTCCATGACCTCTCAGCGATCCCAACCAGTGACTAGATCTCAAGTTGTGCCTCTTGCTGAAGAGAATGAGAACAGCAAGAAAGAGATGGAAATGGATTGGCTGTGGCTGTCTCAAATGCCAGGGCCTACCACCCCCCTTACTTCTCCTCCCAAGGTGACCGACACTGGCATACTCAGGCCAGAGGCCCTTAAGTTTGTACCTCAGAGTCCACCTTTTGAAGAGTTGGAAGACCTTCAATCTTCCCTGCTGACATACCCCGAAGATTTCCCATCCTTCATTGAAGAGGAAGCTGAAGCTTATATGCAGGAAGAAGAGGAGACCAGTGTGCATGTAACCACAGAACCTAAAGAACAGCGAGAGCGAAGGGTTATTCACCCGCCAAAAAGACTGACATATGACACTTTGAGGAGGTCGTTCTCACTGCAAAAAGGACTCTTGAAGCACCTGATCCTTCCACCGCAGATTTGGTGGTGGAGAATCCCAACTCATCCCCTGGTACATCTAGCTGGGCCATTCCAATTGAAATGGTCTGTAGGAAGGACAACCTTCCCTCCTATGCTAATTGCTGATGTAAATTGTCTGGTTTCCTGTGCACACCTGCTTTTCTTCCGTGTGTGCATATCTAAAGCATGTAACAGGTTACTGTCAGGTAACATGTAACAGGTAACTGTCCCTTACCTTGGTGGACCAAAGGTTCTTTGGTGGGGGGAGTGTGTAGCGGTTGCCTTGTCAAGCTGGCCGCCGCCGGATTGAACACTGGCAGAGAGGGAGAGTGAGCCTACCAGTGTCTGCGAGGGAGATTTTCCCCTCCCTCTCCTCTACAGTGATACGAGTGGCGTTTGCACACAGGCATCCGCCCACTCTGCTCTTTCCCCTGTGTCCCTATAGGCATAGAGAGAGAGAGAGGCAATGAAAGACAGCAGCAGCAGCAGAGGACTATGGGACATAAAGTCCCATCACCAAACGGCCCCACTGACTTCTTAAAGGGGCGGAACTACAAAGCCCAGCCTGCATTGCAAGAAGGGGGCTGGCAAAGGACTCCATCTTGTTGAGCAGAGGTAGACCACCACGAGGCAGAGAGGAGGAAAGACGTGACCACAGAGACTGCCGTGAGATGGTTCCAGAGACTGCTGTGAGATGGTTCCAGAGACTGCCGTGAGATGGTTCCAGAGACGGTGTGATGCAGGGGTCCCACCAGAGGGAGACCTCCGGTGCATCTCCAGGCAGCTGATGGCAAGAGGCGATCAAGTTGCAAGGTGACCAGGCGGGCTTTTGCTTTGGTCGCAGGACTGGTGAGAAGGCAACTGCCCACTTTGCTGAGGTGCTACCCACTTTTGAACACTGCAGGCAGATATTATAGTTTGGAAGAGCAAAGAGGACCTGTTACTGTCATATCGAATCCTTTGTGCTGCCTAATGACTTCCTTTCCTTAGACTCTGAGGATTTATTGCCTTATATGAGCTCCAACTGCCGGTGAAGACATTTAAAAGGCCTTGTACTCTGAACACTGTTGCCTTTTTGCTCTTCAAGGGGACACGTTACTGGTATCTATATTACTTAATTTCTCACTAGGATTAAAGGTATTATAGGCCGGCCTAGGGTTGCCATATTGCAAAAAATGGCCTGGTCATTAAGGTGGAAAATCTTCCCGGGCTGAAGTGGTTAAAGGACAATTGGGTAAGCTGATGAGGTTTTGAAAAAGTTTGAGTTCAGTGGTTAGAACTTTAAAATTACACTAAACAATATTTTAATGGCCCTGTAATCTATATTTCATTAATCATTTCTCACTGTGTTTTTTGTCTCCCTGTAACATCCTTGGTGAGGTCCTAAACCTTTTGTATTCCACTCCACTTTTGTTTGTTTGGAACGAACAATGCACATAGTTGCAGTCATGTGCACTACTCTATGCACATAGTCCATAGTCCATTTCGGGAGTTAGCAAGAAAAGGGAAGGGTATGTTCCTGCCTACAGTGGGATCATGGAGAACAAAACTCTAAAGCCTCGTACACATGACCGAGTTTCTCTGCAAGAACCAGCAAGAAACTTGCTGGCAGAGCTTTCTTGCCGAGTAAATCGGTCGTGTGTACGCGGCTATCATGTTTCTCGTTAAGAAAACCGACAAGAATCTCAACGAGAAAAATAGAGAACCTGCTCTCTTTTTTCTCGTCGAGATTCTTGTCAGCAGGTTTCTCGACGAGAAAAGTGTGTGTGTACACTTACCTGTCCTCCGGGAAGCCCGCGCATGCTCGAAATGACTTTGAAGCATGCGCGGTAGCTTCCTAGGCATAGGTAGGGTGTAGCAAGATGGCGGCGACATCATCGAATGTGACGAGCGCACGCTCGTCGTAGTCGATTACGTCACCGCGTTCGCTCCATTCAAAGAACCGCGGGTTCTTTGAATGGATCGTGTGTACACTCGGCCAGGACAAGTTTCTTGTCCAAGAATCTCGTCAAGAAAAACAACGTGTTTTTTCTTGACGAGATTCTCGGATGTGTGTACGAGGCTTTACAGAAAGTCAGATCACAGTAGCCAAAAAACACATAATTTGGAGGAGGCCGAGAACAATAGAAGGTGCATTTCTGAGTAAAGAATACATACTTGAATAGAATTTATTCTCTAGTGATAGACCATAGTGTGCCACATAGAAAGCACATATGCCCCCTTGTGGTAGTGATATAATATCTAAAAAAGGCTCCCAGTATAGAAAGAGTAAAAGAACATAAGTTTACACACACACACACACATTTATAATATTATTATTTTTTTATTACAGTTATTAGTATAGTGCTGTCATTTTCCCACAGCACTTTGCACATACAGTATCTCACAAAAGTGAGTACACCCCTCACAATTTTTGCAAATATTTTATTATATCTTTTCATGTGACAACACTGAAGAAATTGCACTTTTCTGCAATGTAAAGTAGTGAGTGTACAGCTTGTATAAGTATAATGTAAATTTGCGGTCCCCTCAAAATAACTCAACATACAGCCATTAATGTCTAAACTTCTGGAAAGAAAAGTGAGTACACCCCTAAGTGAAAATGTCCAAATTGGGCCCAAAGTGTCAATATTTTGTGTGGCCACCATTATTTTCCAGCACTACCTTAACCCTCTTGGGCATGAAGTTCTTCAGAGCTTCACGGGTTGCCATTGGATTCCTTCTCCATTTCTTCATGATGACATCACGGAGCTGGTGGATGTTAGAGACCTTGCACTCCTCCACCTTCCATTTGGAGGATGCCCCACAGATGCTCAATAGGGTTTATGTCTGGAGACATGATTGGCCAGTCCATAACCTTTACCCTCAGCTTCTTTAGCAAGGCAGTGGTCGTCTTGGAGGTGTGTTTGGGGTCGTTATCATGTTGGAATACTGCCCTGCGGCTCAGTCTCTGAAGGGAGGGGATCATGCTCTGCTTCAGTATGTCACAGTACATGTTGGCATTCATTGTTCCCTCAATAAACTGTAGCTCACCAGTGCCGGCAGCACTCATGCAGCCCCAGACCATGACACTCCCACCACCATGCTTGACTGTAGGCAAGACACACTTGTCTTTGAACTCCTCACCTGGTTGCTGCCACACATGCTTGACACCATCTGAACCAAATAAGATTATCTTGGTCTCATCAGACCACAGGACATGGTTTCAGTAATCCATGTCCTAAGACCCCATACACACTAGAGATTCTCTGCAAATTTTTGTCTTCAGATTTATCAAAACTATGTAGTGCAAGGGCCTGTCTGATTGCATACAAATTGAAACTCTTAAGGTTTGACCTCATATTATATGGTTTTGGTAATTCTGAAGACAAAAATCTGCAGAAAATCTAATAGTGTGTATGGGGCCTTTGTCTTCAGCAAACTGTTTGCAGGCTTTCTTGTGCATCATCTTTAGAAGAGGCTTCCTTCTGGGACGACAGCCATGCAGACTAATTTGATGCAGTGTGCAGCGTATGGTCTGAGCACTGATAGGCTGACCCCCCACATCTTCAACCTCTGCAACAATGCTGGCAGCACTCATACGTCTATTTCCCAAAGACAACCTCTGGATATGACCCTGGGCACGTGCACTCAACTTCTTTGGTCGACCATGGCGAGGCCTGTTGTGAGTGGAACCTGTCCTGTTAAACCACTGTATGGTCTTGGCCACCGTGCTGCAGCTCAGTTTCAGGGTCTTGGTAATATTCTTATAGCCTAGACCATCTTTATGTAGAGCAACAATTCTTTTTTTCAGATCCTCAGAGTTCTTTGCCATGAGGTGCCATGTTGAACTTCCAGTGACCAGTATGAGAGAGTGAGAGCGATAACACCAAATTTAACACGCCTGCTCCCCATTCACACCTGAAACCTTGTAAAACTAACGAGTCACATGACACTGGGGAGGGAAAATGGCTAATTGGGCCCAATTTGAACATTTTCACTTAGTGGTGTACTCACTTTTGTTGCAGCGATTTAGACAATAATGGCTGGGTGTTATTTTGAGGGGACAGCAAATTTATACTGTTATAAAAGCTTTACATTCACTACTTTACATTGTAGCAAAGTGTCATTTCTTCAGTGTTGCCACATGAAAAGATATAATAAAGTATTTACAAAAATGTGGGGATGTACTTACTTTTGTGAGATACTGTATACTGTACATTCACATCAGTCCCTTCCCTCAAGGAGCTTACAATCTCACATTCATACATATACAAGGGCCAATTTAAACAGGATCCAATTAACCTACCAGCATGTCTTTGGAGTGTGGGAAGAAACTGGAGTACCTGGAGTAAAACACACGCAGGCACAGGGAGAACATGCAAACTATATACAAGTAACGATCCCACATATGGTGTTCCAGTGGATATTCTTACATCAGTAATTTTAGGTAATTTTTACAATAGTGAAAATAGAGAGTATAGTTTTCTACTATTTTCCAACAATGTTCGATAAAGTGGAGAAAGGTTAGGGTCTAGGTTTTTACTGCAGTCTGTGTCGCTACTGGGGATCCCTGTCAGGACAGGAAGTGATGGGAAATCTCTTCAAAAGGACACAACTAGAAACAAAAACACATTTTTATTAGAGCAAGGAAAGTAATAGATATTAACCTAGTTTTAGGAGTGAGGGCACCCCTTCATTGTGAAGAAGTCTTTGGGTAGAACCGGTGGGCTATGTGTTCTAAGTCTTGTGTTGAAACAAAGTGCTGAATTTTGGCTTTGAAGATGAAGTCTGAGAAGAGTGATGGGGCGCTCTGCATTTTGAGGGGGTAAAAGAACCCGGAAGGGGGGGGTTTGCAGCCTTCTTCTGTGGAAGGAGGACATTAAATCTTATGAAATTCTTTATGAACTTGTCAAGGAAATCACCAGAGACGTCCTCTTTCAAAGGGCATATGAGTCAAGCCCTGTACACACGGCCGAGATTCTCGTCAGGAAAAAAAGTCGTCTTTCCTGACGAGAATCTTGACAAGAAACATGTCCCGGCCGAGTGTACACACGTACGATTCAAAAGAAAGGCCGTTCTTTTGAATAGCACGAACGCGGTGATGTCATCGACTACGACGAGCGTGGGCTCGTCACATTCAATGCCGTCGCCGCCATCTTGCTACACTCTATGCCTATGCCTAGGAAGCTACCGCGCATGCGTCAAAGTCATTTTGAGCATGCGCGGGTTTCCACGGCGACAGGTAAGTGTACACATGCTCGGGTTTCTTGTCGAGAAACAGGCCGACGAGATTCTCGATGATAAAAAGACAGCAGGTCGTCTTTTTTCTCGTCGGGGAATCTGGGCAGTTTTCTTGACGAGAAAACTGAAACCCGCGTACACACAGCCGGTTTTCTCGGCAAGAAAGCTCTCCTGGCAGTTTTCTTGTCGTTTTTTGCCGAGAAAACCGGTCGTGTGTACGCGGCCTCAGGCATCTTTTACAGGCAGCTTCAGCTAACCAGCCTTTTAGCCATAAGATTCTGTGTATATGGACAGAAGTGAGAGCCATTCTGGAAATTTACATTCTGGCTTGTTCTAGGGCATCAACACATTGAGAAAAGTTAGGTGAAGTTTATAGGGGTTCTGCCAGAGTTCAGCCCTTGAAGACGGGATCCTGTTGATTGTTCATAGTTCGATACTTCTCTAATAGGAGAAACCTGCATTACCGCTTGTCACAACGGCAGCTGGTCGGCAAGTGGTTAAAGGTGGGTGGATGAAGTGATAACCAGTTTTGTGAAATCAACTTCCTAACTATAAAAAGTGGCCTAATAGCTTATAATAGAATATCTAGGGGATTACACTCTTCATCAAGAATTTCTAGTATGCATATTTTAGGGTCTAGGTAGTTAGTCAGGTTGAAAAAAGACACAAGTCCATCTAGTTCAACCATAAAATAAATAAAATAAATAATATCATACAATCCCATATACCCAATTCTATACCCACAGTTGATCCAGAGGCAGGCGAAAAACCCAGCAGAGCATGATCCAATTTGCTACAGCAGGGGAAAAAATTATTTCCTAAACCCCCGAGAGGCAATCGGATTTTCCCCGGATCAACTTTATCTATATATGTTAGTACCCAGTTTTATTGTGTGCATTTAGGAAAGAATCCAGGCCTTTCTTGAAGCAATCTACTGAGCTGGCCAGAACCACCTCTGGAGGGAGTCTTTTCCACATTTTCACAGCTCTTACTGTGAAGAAACCTTTCCGTATTTGGAGATGAAATCTCTTTTCCTCTAGACGTAAAGAGTGCCCCCTTGTCCTCTGTGTTGAGCGTAAAGTGAATAACTCAACACCAAGTTCACTATATGGACCCCTTATATATTTGTACATGTTGATCATATCCTCCCTTAATCTTCTCTTCTCAAGAGTGAATAAATTCCGTTCCTCTAATCTTTCCTCATAGCTGAGTTCCTCCATGCCTCTTATCAGTTTGGTTGCCCTTCTCTGCACTTTCTCCAGTTCCCTGATATCCTTTTTGAGAACTGGTGCCCACAACTGAACTGCATATTCCAGATGAGGTCTTACTAATGATTTGAACAGGGGCAAAATTATATCTCTCTCTCTCTGGAGTCTATACCTCTCTTAATACAAGAAAGGACTTTGCTCGCTTTGGAAACCGCAGCTTGGCATTGCCATGCTATTATTGATCTTTTGATCTCCCAAAACCCCCAGATCCTTCTCAACTACGGATCCCCCCAGTTGTACTCCCCCTAGTATGTATGATGCATGCATATTCTTGGCCCCCAAGTGCATAACTTTACATTTATCAACATTAAACCTCATCTGCCACATAGTCGCCCAATTAGACAGAGCATTGAGGTCGGAATGTAAATTGGAGACATCCTGTAAGGACGTTATTCCACTGCATAGCTTGGTGTCATCTGCAAAGACAGAAATGATTCTTTTGATCCCAGACCCAATATCATTTATAAAGATATTAAAAAGTAAGGGTCTCAGCACTGAACTTTGGGGTACACCACTGATAACCTTAGACCATTCAGAGTAAGAATCATTAACCACTTCTCTCTGAATTCTGTCTTTTTGTCAGTTTTCTATCCATTTACAAACTGATATTTCCAAGCCTGTTGACTTTACCTTACACAATAGCCTTGTGTGGGGAACTGTATCGAACGCTTTTGCAAAATCCAAGTATACCACGTCAACCGCCACCTCTTCATAAAAAGAAATTAGGTTTGTCTGACAACTTCTGTCTTTCATGAATCAATGCTGTCTGTTGCTTAAAATATTTTTTTCCAGCAAGGACTCGTCTATGTGGTCTTTTTATTAAACTCTCCAGTATCTTCCCAACTATAGAAGTTAAACTAATAGGTCTATAATCACTTCGTAAAGACTTTGTTCCCTTTTTAAATATAGTCACCACATTGGCCCTGCGCCAATCCAGTGGTACTATTCCTGTCATTAATGAGTCCCTAAAAATTAGATACAATGGCTTTGAAATTACAGAGCTCAAATCTTTTAGGATCCGTGGGTGATTGCCATCAGGTCCAGGTGCTTTATCCATCTTTATTCTGTCTAAATATTTCTGGACCATATCACTATGGTGATATCACTGGTCTAGGTTAATGGCCATTTGTAGTGCCATAAAGATAGTTTGTACTATTGCTGTTCAATAGCACCTGCTTGGGGCTGGTCCATAACATTTGTATAAGGGTCCCTGGAATTCGTCTCCATTTGGGGTAGTCATGGGCATGTGTAATTTTTTATTGTAAAATTTCCATAATACGCTTTGCATAATAAACAATTGAGTGAGTTTTTGGAATGGGGAGAGCAAGGCTTGGGGGATTAAGGAAAGGGCAGTATCCCACTACTTGTCTGGTATGGATCCCAGGTTTTCTTCCTAATTGGATATGTATGGTAGGAGGACAGATGCTTTGAAATTAGATAGTGGATTGGCATTAATATATGATTTAGGCCCTTTTTTAACATAGTAAGCGTGATATTGCTTGGAAATAGGGATACAGTATATCATAATGCAGGGGAAATAAACGGGCCTGGGTTTCCAGTAACTGTAAGGGTACTGATTAAAAATAGGATTTTTATAACAGCTTACCTGTAAAATCCTTTTCTTGGAGTACATCACGGGACACAGAGCGACATAGTCATTACTAATGGGTTATATAGATACCGTCAGGTGCTGGCACTGGCAACTTCCAAAACCGGAAGTACCCTCCCCTATATAAGCCCCTCCCATCCGGGAGCACCTCAGTTTTGTAGCAAAGCAATAAGTGTCCCCAAAGAGGGGCGGGAGCTCTGTGTCCCGTGATGTACTCCAAGAAAAGGATTTTACAGGTAAGCTGTTATAAAAATCCTATTTTCTTTCTCGTACATCACGGGACACAGAGCGACATAGTCATTACTAATGGGATGTCCTAAAGCAATGCCCAATGAGGGGGGGGATACACCATATATAAGCTGAGCGCTATCAGACATGAGGATCTTTTGCGGCCTGCAACACACTGCGCCCAAAGGCGACATCCTCCTGACTTCTAACGTCCACCTGGTAGAACCTAGTAAACGTGTGTACTAAGGACCATGTTGCGGCCTTACAGATTTGAGCCAGGGAGGCCTGGTGATGCACTGCCCATGAAGTTCCAACTGCTCTCGTGGAGTGCGCTCTAACTTTGAACGGAGGCGGTCTCCTTCTCAAGCCATAGGCTTGTATTATGACCTGTCGAATCCACTTGGCTAAAGTAGATTTTGACGCTGCCTGACCCTTTCTGGGGCCTTCCGGCAGAATAACCAAAGTATCCGTTCTGCGAATCTGAGCAGTGGCCTTTAGATAAGCTTTAACTGCTCTTACTACATCCAAAGAATGCAATAACTTTTCCTCTACCGAAGTAGGTTTGGGGAAAAAAGGAAGAACCACATCTTGGTTCAAATGAAACCTCGATACCACCCTAGGAAGAAAGGCTGGATGAGGACGTAACACTACTCTATCCTTATGGATAACCAGATATGGCTCTTTACAGGACATAGCTGCTAATTCCGACACTCTTTTAGCCGAACAAATGGCTACTAGAAAAAACATTTTCCTGGTGAGAAGAACCAAAGAAATATGCTGTAATGGTTCAAATGGTTGTTTCTGTAGAACCAACAGAACCAAGTTTAGATCCCATGGACATATGGGAATATTAACCGGAGGACTAATACGCATCATTCCTTGTATAAAGGCTTTGACTAGTGAATGTGAAGCCAAGGGCCTTTGAAAAAATATTGACAAGGCCGAAATCTGACCCTTGATAGTACTCAAGGCAAGCTTCCTATCTACAGCCCATTGTAGGAAGTCCAGAATCCTACCTATTACGTACTTATGTGGATGCCATTTCTTGGCCTCACACCACGCGATGTACGCCTTCCAGATTCTATATTAGATCTGCCTGGATACCGGCTTCCTGGCATTGATCATGGTAGATACCACAGGATTAGAGAGCCCTCTCTTTTTTAGAATGTGGGCTTCCATAGCCAGGCCGTCAAACCTAGGGCTGGTAAGGAAGGGTGGTATATCGGTCCTTGCGAAAGCAGGTCCGGACGACGTGGGAGAGTCCAAGGACTCCCCACTGAAATTTTACAATCTCCGCGTACCACGCTCTTCGGGGCCACGCTGGAGCCACCGGAATCACTGGTTTCTTTTCTACCCTGATTCTGCGGAGTAATCGAGGTAACCATTGTGGCGGTGTGAATGCATATATCAGCTTGAACTGATCCCAAGGGAACACTAGGGCATCCGAGCCGCAAGCTAGGGGATCCCTTGTCCGAGAGACAAACCTGTCCCCCTTTGCGTTGAATCTGGATGTTAGAAGATCTACATCCGATGTTCCCCACCGCTGACATATTGTCCAGAAAACCTCGGGGTGAAGGGACCCTTCCTCTGGGCATAATTGCTGGCGACTTAGAAAGACCGCCTTCCAATTCTCCACTCCTGGAATGAATACCGCAGATATGGCTGGGACATATTTTTCTGCCCATTTCAGGATGTAATTTACTTCCCTCTGGGCTGCACGACTCCTGGTGCCCCCCTGATGATTCATATATGCCACTGCTGTGGCATTGTCTGATTGAATTCTGACAGGGGACCCTTGGAGTTTGGATGTCCATGCTACTAGGGCATACCGGGCTGCTCGTATCTCTAAGAGATTGATGGGCAGGGCCTTTTCTGCATCCGACCATCTGCCCTGGAGAGACTATTGCTCCAGTACTGCTCCCCAGCCTATAAGGCTGGCATCTGTAGTGACCACCTTCCAAGAAATCAGACTGAAGGATTTCCCTTTTTCCAGATTCTGGGGAACCAACCACTAACGGAGGCTCTTGCGAACGGAAGGGGACAAGGACATTGTAAGTCTAGGGCCTGAACTTTTTTGTTCCAGGCTGACAGTATGGCCCCCTGCAAATTCCTTGAATGGAATTGACCGTAGGGTACTGCTTCGAATGATGCCACCATTTTTCCCAGCAGCCTTATGCACAGGCGTATGGACGGCTGTCTTTTTTGTACCCACTAAGTGGATCAAATCTTTCAAAGACAACACCTTTCCTCGAGGCAAGAATATTTTTCTCTGGCCTGAATCCAACCTTAGCCCCAAGTATTCCAGACTTTTGACTGGTTTTTAGGGCTGACTTTTCTCGGTTGATAATCCAACCGTGAGATTCCAGATACTTGATTGTCTTGTGAACGACCACGTCTAGTTTTTTCACTGAGTGGTCTATCAGCAACAAGTCATCTAGATATGCCATTATCATTACACCTTGTGTTCTTAGATTGGCCAATAAAGGGCCAGAATTTTTGTAAACACTCGTGGTGCTGTGGCCAGACCGAAGGGTAAGGCTCTGAACTGAAAATGGCGCCCTTCTACTGCAAAGCGTAGAAACTTTTGGTAGACTGGAAAGATGGGAATGTGCAAATAAGCATCTTTGATGTCGATCGCGGCTAACCAATCCTCCCCTTGTAGGGCAGTGGCCACCGATTGGATCGACTTCATCGGAAAGTCCTGATATACAGGAATTTGTATAGCCCTTTTAGAATTAATATGGGCCTCCCGTCCGCGTTTGCTTCGGGACTGTAGAGAGGTTTGAGTAAAACCCGAACCCTCATTCTTCCAGGGGAACCTCCATAATTACTCCTTGGAGCAATAGTTGTTCTAGTGCCAACAGGAGGGACTCTCTCTTCCGGGGATCCCTTGGCACGTTTGACCTCAAAAATGGGAAGGAGGAGAGTCTCTTAACTCCAATCTGTATCCTCAACATACTGCGGAGAGCACCTATCTGTCTTGATCGCGTCCCGCCAGGTCTCTTGTGAACAACTGGAGTCCTCCCCCCACCCGACTGAGTGGGGGCAACCCTTCAATGAATTTAACTTTGGGGGAGGTTTTGTACCTCCCCTGACCCAGGGTTTCTCATTACCCTGCTATTGTCCCTGTTTTTTACCCCCGGGAATTGACCGAGGAGGCCGTCGGAACTGTTACACAGCCGATGCCCCAGGGACTGGAGAAGCAGGCCTCTTAAAGAGGGACCTCTAACTCTGTTTTTAACCGGCAAGAGCGTATTTTTACCGCTGGAAATTTTCTGGATATATTTGTCCAGGTTTTCCCTGAATAAGCGTTCACCATGAAATGGGATGCTAACCAGCCATTCCTTACAGGGAGCTTCAGCAGACCAGTTTTTGAGCCATAGAAGCCTACGCATATGTACTCTAGACAGCGTAAGGCGGGAGGCCTGATGGACTGAATCCTTTATGGCGTCAACCGCAAAGCCTAAGGCTCTAGGTAGATCAGCTAGGGCAAGGCCTGCTGATCTGTCAAGTCCCTCAAGACCTGTTTTAACTGATCCTTCACTGCTTAGCAGACCCCAATAGCTGCTACTGCTGGTTGTGTCACCAAGCTTGCTGTAGAAAGAAGCAGACTTTCATAAGGACTCCAATCTTTTATCTATTGGGTTCTTGAACATTTGGACATTATCCACTGGACATGTCAGTGATTTATACATACAAGAGATGGCTGCGTCCACTGTAGGGACCTTCCATTTTTTTTTTTTTTTTTTTGATGAACTTATCCTCCATGGGATAGACCACCGGAAATCTCTTGGGGGAATAATATTTTCTCAGGACGTTCCCAATCCTGGTAAATAAGCCCTTTCAGTAAAAGGGTGAAGTGGAAAAGAACAGACAGTCTGGGGGCTTCTAGCGACCCCAACGAGGATACAGTAGTGGTTGATGGTTCCGCAAGGTGCATTTTTAATGCCGATCGGACCATGTTAGTCAAAGACTGAACCCATAATCTTTCAGCTTGAGCTGCTGAGAAAGGTTCCTCCACTGTTGATTCCTCTATAACAGAATCAACCTCATCCTGATCCCCTTCAGGCAGGTCGATCCCTGTATGGGACTGTTGCTCTGCTAACAGGCACTCTGAAGGAGGAGACGGAGATTGGGCGTGCTTTCCCTGACAGGGAGGCAGCGATCAATGTTGACAATCTCTCTCTAATCCTCCCAGAGCTGAGGAAAAAACCTCCTCTGTTACATACACAGGAGCAGGTGACTGAGGACAGCCACAGTACCAAGTACCCCTGCGGGGTCTCTATGGTCACTTACCTCTGAACTTCAGGGGAGACTGGTGCAGCAGAAGCATGCCCACCTCAGAGCCCGATGAGACCCCCTTCGCTTCCTGGAAGATTCAGTTCCGGAGCTTCTGGACGGCATATTCTTAAGCCTAAAGCTGAGGTATTCCAGCCGTAATACACCACTTTTACTGAGAATAGTCTAGCACAATTGCTGCTATATCACAGTTGGTGTCTACTAAAGTGCCTTTCTAGGGGATGCCTGCATCAACCGCCTCTGTGTGCCTTTATCTGTTGCTAGCTCTGTCTGTGCATTCAATAGCCAGCTATAATGTGCTTTAAAACACGCTGGACGCCCGCACATGCGCAGTAGCGCCGCGGCGCACACCTGAGCGTCATCCACCCGCTCCGCCCCTTTTTTCAGATCGCCTCTATGAATAGAGGCGCGTGCACGCGCACGCGCGCGGGCACGTGCGCCTTCGGCGCCCTTTTTTAAAAACAATAAGGAGCTAGATGGGAGCCAGGGCCCCCTTTGCCGCAGGGCCCGGGGATGGATGAGCGCAGCAACAGGGCAGAGGAGACAGCTTCCCAGCAGAGAACATACCAACTGCCTGGATTTGATTCTGGAAGAAAAAAATCCACATTACAAGAAAAAGAACCATAGCGGCCTCTAGTGTCTAACACAGGTACCGCGGTCTTACATTATTTTTTTTTGCCTACTATTAAAATTTTTACATTTTCTCAGTAGTAACAGGCATACACAGAATATTAGCGGGAATACCTTAGGTAACAGGCAGAAAGACAAAATAGGCTTGGGGGTCCCTCAATAGAACCAAGTTCCTGAGGGCCCCCACTTACCTTTTCCTCGCCGCAGGACTTTGTTTGGTCCACAGAAGCCCAAACTTCACCTATCACGGCAGGCATTGTAATCAAACCTTCAGGGACCGGGTTCCCAAGGATTCCACTCCCCTGGACCTGTATAGCACCCTGCACAGAAAACATCTTGGTCGTGGGTATGACCAGAGCTCTGGATCCCAGGGTCCAGCTCTCCTAAGAGAAGCATTACAGGCAAAACCTTGCTCTTCTCTGCAAGGCCCGGGTACCGACCGTTTAGCTATGAAGCTTTTTTGGTCGGATCCGGAATAGCTTACTGAGGCCCAAAAGAACCTGTACGCAAGCTCAGTGAAAAACACATGTTTCTTCTTGGCCAACACCTTAGACACTGGCAAAAAACTGAGGTGCTCCCGGATGGGAGGGGCTTATATAGGGGAGGGTACTTCCGGTTTTGGAAGTTGCCAGTGCCAGCACCTGACGGTATCTATATAACCCATTAGTAATGACTATGTCGCTCTGTGTCCCGTGATGTACGAGAAAGAAATTTATGTTTAGGGACCTAAAATTCATTTAGAGGTAGGTTTCTATGGCCTTGGGATGACCCCGAGTGGAAATCTTCTAGTTTAGCTAGCTCAGTGTAAAGGTGTTTTTTTTTTTGTAGGTGTCACGGTCAGAAATCAGGCTCAGAAACCAGCAGCTACAGCAGTGGAGAAGCTCACACTGACCAGCAGATAAGTACATGAGCAGGTCCCCCTGGTGAACGATTTGGGCTCACCTGAGGTGAAGGGTCTAAGCACAAACCTTCACCCTCTTGATGGTGGAGATGGGTTTTGCTGCGTGCTAGTACGGGGTTGCGGTCCTCAGGATCACCCCGCCAGGTGGTGAGCATGCTGAGATTTGATAACAGATGTAGCAAGTAAGAATCATGCAAAAGCGTAGTCAGTAAACAAGCCAAAAGGTTGATAACGAGTGGGATCAAGCAGAAACATAGTCGAGGAACAAGCCAATGGTCAGTAACAAATGGTAGTAAAAATAAAGACAGCTGCAGGTATGCAATGAGAAAGATATCGGCTGGAGAGAGCACAATAATCTGGCAAACAGAGAGTGCAGAGACATGAATTAAATTAAGAATTTTGGGAGGAGAAAAGATGTCATGGTTCACCAGAAACAAGATAAAATGCAAGGCAAGGTGGAGTCCCTTTTTTCAACAAACAGTCTGCCCCTGCATAAGACATTGATGGGGGGATTTACTAAAACTGGAGAGTGCAAAATCTGGTTACATAATTAGTCTGCTTAAAAAAAGACACAAGCCCATTTAGTTCAACCAATAAAAGGGGGGGGGGAAGTGGAGTGGTGCAGCTCCACATGGAAACCAATCAGCTTCCAGGTTTTCTGGTCAAAGCTTAACTGAGCAAGCTGAAGTTAGAAGAAACTTTTGGATCATTTGTATGCATTTTTGTCATGTCATTGTTATTCTACCAATAAATTTCCCTTATGTGAAAGTCACCAAAAAGGTCTAAGACGTCTGCATGAAGACTTGGGGATCAGCAGTTCCTGCTACACTGCTGGCCCCAGTCCTTCTGACAGTCCCTATCATGTCCTATTTTCCCCTAACAAAAACTGACAGCTGGAGACAGTCCTCATTATTTTTAATTGGGTTCTACAATTTCAATAGACACAATATGCACTTGCCTTCTAACAACCTTACATGAAATAACCTGGGCTAAAAGACCAGAAATTTGATAGCAATTTATTTTATTAAATAGTTAGAGATAATGTTTTTATAGCATATTAAATAAACACAAACTCCAAGCGACATGGACTTTCCGTTCAGTTCAAAAACTACCTTGGATTTACGAGACATACCTGTAGCTAATAAACTATAGTGACAAAAACATTCTGATACTCTGTGCATTTCAATGTTTAAAAAAACAACCTTATTTCTATTCATACACAGTGACTATTTTATTAGAAAAACTATTTATAGTAACAAATAGCGCAACAAATTCATGTAGCTTTAATTTAATATGTAAAACATACATAACCAGTTTCGCCGTTTTGATTGTCGTTTGACCAAACACTGGATGTGATCTAAGCGATTTTCATTATAGAATAATTGCTGTGAAAAAACAAAAACATTACATGAACAGCATTTTATAAGCTACCTGTTTATGAGCATTTGAGCAATTGCGGACAAGAAGTCCACAATTGCTCACATAACCCATCTTTAGAACTGAGGTGTACAGAGAAGCTTCTCTCTGAATAACAAACCCTTTGAGGAGACTTTTTATGCAATATAGTCTCCAGAGTTCAATGTAAAGGGTGCATAAAAGAAATACATTAAGTGAATGGGAGTTTAATAGGATAATACACCCTGTTAATATGAAAGGTCGGAGGAGAATAGCTAAATTTGTTCAAGCTGATACGAAGCCACAACTGCTTAAATAACCATTCTTTACAGCATTTGTATGCAGGAGGACATCTCCAAATGCTCATGACGTTGGCACTTGAAGAGCATGGCTTACAGCAGATCATTAGAAGTGGATGCCCAAAGACTGGCAAAAATGTTGTTTGTTTGATCCACCTTGATTTTTGCTGCAGAATGCAGATGGTAGGTTTATTAGGGGCTAATCAATAAGGAGCATAGGGCACCTCTATAGTTAAATTGTTCCCCATCCAAACCTCCGTCAGCATAGACCCACTGATCGCTGCTGTCAACCGTAAATAAACAGCTGTCAAAGGAAGTCTTCTATTACAGTACTTCCTCTGAGCCCCTGACTGATAACATCATGTAACGCATGAGTATGGCTAAGGAAGGGAGTAGTGGAATCAACCATACTGGGCTTAACTTGCTGGGTCATTTGTATTTTTTACATATTATTTGGTTTTGTAAATATGGTTTGATTTTTACGGGTGTAGGGTGAGTTATTCACAGTAGTGCTGGTTCAAGTAGAATTTTGTGGATTTACAAACACCAGGGAGTGTTGTGTTACCAGCTGCTGGGATATTTTTGGTCTATGGCTCAACACAGGGTCTAAGTGGTTTATCTAGTAGTGGAAGATTTCCTCTGCCATGTATTTGTTCAGTCAATCGGCTAAACTGTCACTACAATCATCTGCGGGTCCACACTGATGGAGGTCTGGATGAGACCAGGATCATTCAATTTCATATGCCTGAGCAGCAGCTGCAATTTATTTCTATTAAAGCAGAACTAAACCCTCATATCATTTACAGCTAAGGAAGCTTCCATCTTAGCTTCTGTTTGATTTGCAGTTGCCATGGTGCTGCACATGTGATCAGTTATGGCAGCCATTTCATGGTTTGAGAGTTCAGTTGAGAGCAACATTAAATTAGACAGTTATCATTAACAGCATGCCTTTACAGAAACTGTTTTCTGGAAACAGTTAAATTGATGGGTCCCCTTGCTCTATGCCATGGATATGCAATTAGCGGACCTCCAGCTGTTGCAAAACTACAAGTCCCATCATGCCTCTGCCTCTGGATGTCATGCTTGCTGCTGTCAGAGTCTCGCTATGCCTCATGGGACTTGTAGTTTGGCAACAGCTGGAGGTCCGCTAATTGCATATCCCTGCTCTATGCTATGGCAGCCGTATAAACCACTGGCTATTTCCATTCGATCTGACTATACAGGGTTTACAGGTGGGAAATATGATAGAAAAGATTGGCTTATTTGTCGACGATACGATTCTATACCTAGCAGACTCAGGACCCTCTTAACTTGTTTCCCTACGTACTATAGAATGTATCGAAAGTCACCTACAAATTAATTGGTCCAAATCTCAAATTCTCCCTATTGACCATTTCCCTCCTCCTTCCACATATCCCCCCTTCCCCTTGCTAGAGTTTCTTCCATCAAATATTTAGTAGTAATAGTCACTAGATCGCTCAAAGTCTACATACCTCATAATATAGAACCACTGTATACTTTAATAAAAAACAAATCCAAAATTGGGCAAGATTACCTCTGGGTGTCATGGGCCAAATTAGTCTAGTTAAAATGATACTTCTTCCTAATGTGGCATGCTCTCCTATATATTCCCCTAAAAATTTTCAAAACGATAGAGCCCATTTTAAACTCCTTTGTATTGGGGCGCAGCAGGCATAAGTTATCTTGGGTAGTCCTAAAAAACACTACGACACTTGATGGAGCTGCCTTTCCTCGATTTTCACAACTATTATTTGGCCTCCTAACTGCCCCACCTTTACTACTTCGACAAAACAGGACTTCAGCGTTATCATTCTCTGGTTTGCAATAGCCCCAATAACCCAGCTTACACCTCTCTTCCGGCCATTCTTAAAGGTAAACTGCACCAAGGGCCCTCCCAACACGAAGATGGTATGCTTACACATCACCAACCTGTCTGGGAACTTGCACTGCGTAAACGTAACATTCTTACGGATCCATTCCCACACCTCTCTATGGTTTATTAATCACTTACCTGAATTATGGACAATTCCAGATCCTGCTATCTAGACTACTCATGGAATAATATACCGTCACCAAATTATGACTCCCATAGGACTCAAGACGTTTCAAGCATTAAAAGATGAATTCTCTCTCCCCAATCATCTCTTATTCAGATATCTTCAACTTTGACATTCCCTGCGAGCCCAATTTCCCACTACGAACCCCTCCTTAACTACCCCCCTATACTGAATATTACACTTGGTCCAGAATCAACTAAATTAATCTCCACTCTCTACTCCACCATTCGCCTCCCTAGTACTACAGCACTAGCCTACATAGCTAAAATGAAATGGAAATCTGCCCTTGGAGCTATGGAAGCTACTGATTGGGAGGAAATCTTAGATAACATCAAAACGGTATCCCCAAAATGTTAGACTGCTTAACACAACTATATATATTACATAGGGTATATTTAATGCCCCAGAGAATTGCCCGTTATCAGCCTACACATTACCTAGCGTGTCTACTATGTGCCTCAGCACCTGGTTCTTTCTATCATTTGATTTGGGCCTGCCCGGTTATCCAAACATTCTGGCTTCAGGTAATTCGCTTCCTACATGACCAAATGGGCTCACCAATTGCCCTAGAGAAACACAATGTTCCAGGGACCTGCTCTATGGGGGAACTTACTGTCCACTGTCCCAGAGCCAATCCGATGTAGCCGTCATAGGAACACATGGAGTGACTGAATTGGATGGGAGAAATGAATAGCGCTGTCTTCTCTAATACCCAATTGCCCTAGAGCCTAAACTGTGTTTGCTTGGGCTACTCCCAGACAGGCTGTCTGTACCTTCCATCATCATGATGTAACAGATTTTGGATTTTGCCACAAATAAAAGGTGTTATTTGGAGTGCAGCCGTTCAGCTGTTTTCTTCAATTTCCTACATGATTGCATAGCCTGCACCTGAAGTTGTGAGTGGGGAGGGCGGCTATCAGAGACACCAACACGCTTGGAGCGGCATTGCTACCTCTCACGTTTTTAGCATGAGACGCTTTTTCCTGGCCAGGAAAACTGTAGTTCGAACTTGGATGCAGGCAATGCCTCTCTTACACCAGAGCTGGAAAAAATAGATTAATGATACCCTCCCTTATAAGAAACTGATCTATATGCATAGAGGATGCCCACTTAAATATAGTAAAATCTGGGACAGATGGTTGTCTGATGGGGAAACTTGTACTTAACAAGCACCTCTTATTATACTCTTAATATACTCTTAATATACTCTTAAACCTCGTACACACGGCCGAGAATCTCGTCGTAAAAAACACGTGGTTTTTTTCGACGAGATCCTTGGACAAGAAACTTGTCCCGGCCGAGTGTACACACGCTCATTTCAAAGAACCCGCGGTTCTTTGAATGGAGCGTACGCGGTGACGTCATCGAATACGACGAGCATGCGCTCGTCACATTCAATGCCGTCACCGCCATCTTGGTTCACCCTACCCATGCCTAGGAAGCTACCGCGCATGCGTCGAAGTCATTTCGAGCATGCGCCGGCTTCCTGGCGAACAGGTAAGTGTACACACACACACTTTTCTCGTCAAGAAACAGGCTGATGAGAATCTCGACGAGAAAATAGAGAGCAGGTTCTCTATTTTCTCGTCGAGATTCTTGTCACTTTTCTTGACGAGAAACCATACACACGAACGAATTTCTCGGCAAGAAATCTCTGCCAGCAAGTTTCTTGCTGGTTTTTGCCGAGAAACTCGGTCGTGTGTACGAGGCTTCATACTATTGTTTTTTTCCACCTAAAAATGTTGGGTTTAGCGTCACTTTAGGGTAGGAAAAAAACTTGTACGCTCAATATGCTATGTGGTATGTTCACTAATTCCACACCAGCCCATTCCATATTCTAAGCTCTATGTTCATTGTTCTGCACTAGGGATGAGCCGAACACCTCCCTGTTCGGTTCACACCAGAAAATGCGAACAGGCAAAAAATTTGTTCGAACACGCGAACACCGTTAAAGTCTATGGGACACGAACATTAAAAATCTAAAGTGCTAATTTTAAAGGTTAATAGGCAAGTTATTGTCATAAAAAGTGTTTGGGGACCCGGGTCCTGCCCCAGGGGACATGTATCAACGTAAAAAAACGTTTTAAAAACTGCAGTTTTTTCGGGAGCAGTGATTTTAATAATGCTTAAAGTGTGTTTTTTACAAATTTCTACACTTTCTTTGTGAAATGGTAGGGGTACAATTCACATGGGGGTGCCAGGATCTGGAGTTGTCCTTTGTTAAAGGGGGCTTCCAGATTTCGATAAGCCCCCTGCCCGCAGACCCCCACAACCACCGGGCAAGGGTTGTGGGGATGAGGCCCTTGTCCTTATCAACATGGGGACAACCTCCCCATGTTGAGGGCATGTGGCCTGGTATGGTTCAGGAGGGGGGGCGCTCTCTCGTCCCCCCCTCTTTTCCTGCAGCCTGCCAGGTTGCGTGCTCGGAAAAGAATCTGGTATGGATTTTTGGGGGGACGCCACGCCATTTTTTTTTTGGTGCGGGGTTCCCCTTGAAATCCATATCAGACCTGAAGGGTCTGGTATTGATTTTTGGGGGGGACCGCATGCCATATTTTTTTAAATTTGGTGCGTGGTTCCCCTTAATATCCATACCAAATCTGAAGAGCCTGATATGGAATTTGGGGGGACCCCCACGTTTTTGTTTTTTTTTGGTTCGGGGTTCCCCTTAATATTCATACCAGACCCAAAGGGCCTGATAATGGACTGTGGGGGGGACCCCTGCCGTTTTTTTTAATGACTTTGATCTGTATCGCCGAACAGGTGAACAGCCAATGTTCGAGTCGAACTCATGTTCGACTCAAACATAAAGCTCATCCCTATTCTGCACCATCTCAGTCTATAGGCAAGAATATATGTAGCCAGTACACCATGGATCCCTAACATATACAATAATTCAAACATGTTTGGAAGGAATCACATCACAATCAGTGTCATTGCAACATTTTGAGGCCATGCAGGACCCCCTAATCAGGCATATGACATCACTTGCATCTTCAGTTTTTTTCTGTAAGTGCAGTAAGCAATAGCAACCATAATTTAGCTTTTGCAGGTCAATTCTGATTGGTTGCTATGAGTTACTATTTGATAGCACTCTTTCATGAATAAGGCTAAATGAAAAATCACTCATGTAGTTCAACCTTAGATATTTTTGAAACTTGTTATACATATATCTATTCTATCATAACTACATAACACAGTTAGATAGTAATGGCCATTGTCCAGCTTGATATGCTGCAAGCAGATGCTATGCTTTGTTGCCAGGCTAGATGATAACAAGCTCTTTCCTTGTGAGCTCCGATTACTGTGATAGCCGTAAAGTCCCAACCTTCTCTTGAATTATTTCATTCATTGTAATCAAAGCATAGTCTCCTGTACACTACCTCACTAGGAATTGGATTTCACATCTGATATATTTCAAGTGTATGCATTCCCTCTTTTACCACTATCTTGTACTATAAGTGAGCAACAAAAGTTTCAACTACCACTTTATTAGTCATCCTAATATTGAACTAACTTAAGAAAATTAGTCTGTCAAAATATTTGATATAATTCACATATTTTTAAAATCAGCTCTTAGAAATGTAAAGCGTAGAAGGTCACAACAGGAATCAGTATCAGCACAAAGCATTTATGTAGCTCTCTGTATTAAAGGATCTTTACTTTGAACAATCAAAGCAAGTATGAGAAAATCTCCCATTGCAGTAGTTGGAGATATTGCTCAGCGTATCCAAAAAGGCTTTCAGTTCACTTTGCTCCTATCTTTATAAATAGTGCCCATATATCATCAATTGTGGTTAGTCCTTATTCTGCATTAGGGATGAGCTCGGTGTTCGAGTCGAACATAGGTTCGACTCAAACATCGGCTGTTTGCGCATTCGGAAAACAACGAACGATTTGGGCCGTTCGCGCCAAATTCGAGTGACGCGAACGGCCCACAATACACTGCGCCATTGCAGTGTAATCCCGGCGCTGTGATTGGCCAAGCATGCACTGTGACCCTGCATGCTTGGCCAATCACAGCACCGGCAGCGAGGAAAGCAATGATTGGCCACAGGCAGGATGCCTGTGGCCAATTATAGCTGAGGGGGTTTAGTACACGCCCCACACTATAAAAGGCCGTCAGCGCGGCGGCCTCGTGTAGTGTGTTCCGGAGCAGGGAAAGTGAAGGATAGGCAGGGACAGTGTCAAATCTATTCTTTGCTAAACCTTGTGTGTAGGGACAGAGAAGGATAGGCAGGGAGAGTGTCAGTGTCATATTCTTTGCTAAACCTTGCGTGTAGGGAGAGAGAAGGATAGGCAGGGAGAGTGTCAGTGTCATATACTTTGATAAACCTTGTGTGCAGGGAGAGAGAAGGATAGGCAGGGGACAGTGTCAGTGTCATATTCTTTGCTAAACCTTGTGTGCAGGGAGAGAGAAGGATAGGCAGGGAGAGTGTCAGTGTCATATACTTTGATAAACCTTGTGTGCAGGGAGAGAGAAGGATAGGCAGGGGACAGTGTCAGTGTCATTGTTGCTAAGCCTCCTGCACATTATACACCTGAAGTTAGCCCGTATTGCTGCTTTTTCCTGGTGTGTTACACCAACAGGATTTTGCGGCACTTACAGTGGGTGGAGTGTGCCTCCTGATCATATTACACCTGAACTTAGCCTGTATTGCTGCTTTTTCCTGGTGTGTTACACCAACAGGATTTTGCAGCACTTACAGCGGGCGGAATGTGCCTCCTGATCATATTACACCTGAACTTAGCCTGTATTGCTGCTTTTTCCTGGTGTGTTACACCAACAGGATTTTGTGGCACTCACAGCGGGCGGAGTGTGCCTCCTGACCATATTACACCTGAACTTAGCCTGTATTGCTGCTTTTTCCTGGTGTGTTACACCAACAGGATTTTGCGGCACTTACAGCGGGCGGAGTGTGCCTCCTGACCATATTACACCTGAACTTAGCCTGTATTGCTGCTTTTTCCTGGTGTGTTACACCAACAGACATTTGCAGCACTTACAGCGGGCGGAGTGTGCCTCCTGACCATATTACACCTGAACTTAGCCTGTATTGCTGCTTTGTCCTGGTGTGTTACACCAACAGGATTTTGCAGCACTTACAGCGGGCGGAGTGTGCCTCCTGATCATATTACACCTGAACTTAGCCTGTATTGCTGCTTTTTCCTGGTGTGTTACACCAACAGGATTTTGCGGCACTTACAGCGGGTGGAGTGTGCCTCCTGATCATATTACACCTGAACTTAACCTGTATTGCTGCTTTTTCCTGGTGTGTTACACCAACAGGCATTTGCAGCACCTACAGCAGGCGTAGTGTGATTCCTGCAAAATATACTCCTGAAGCTAGGCCTTATTGCTGGTTTTCCCATTTCCCTGCAGGCCATTAGAATGTCTGGAAGGCAAACAAGGAGAGGCAGACAGTCAGGAGCCAATAAAAGAGGGCAAGCAGGCTCTGTGTCTAGAGACAACAGTGCTGGTCGTGGACGCGGTGCATCGCCATCAGCACGTGGCCATGGGACACGCTTGTCCTTCTTTTCGGCAGCTGGACGTGTTGAGCCGCATCATGCCGAAGACTTAGTAGAGTGGATGACCAAGCCCTACTCATCCTCCTCATCCTCTCTCACCCAGGCTCAGGGTACTGGCAAAGCAGCTGCCAAAGCGTCCTCTTCCCTGGTATCAATGTCATCATCAGTCACTCCTTCCCTAGACCAACCATGTCCTCCTGAGGAGTCCCCCGAACTGTTTAAGCACAGTGTTGGGTACATGCTCCAGGAGGATGCCCAGCGTTTCGAAGGGTCTGATGATGATACCCAGCTAGAGGAAGGCAGTAGCGTGAGAGCAGAGAGAGGGGATGCTCAAGAAGGACACCAATCTGGCAGTCATGTTCCGGCAGCTGCAGCATACTGCCAGATTGGCTCCAGTGATGAGGAGGGATGGGTTGATGAGGTCACTGACTCCACGTGGGTGCCTAATAGGAGAGAGGAGGAGGAGGAGGATGAGGAGGAGGCACATCTCCAATGAGGCAGGATGCCCTCGGGGGGCCAGCGTAAGGGCAGCCAACCGACGGAATCACACCGCAGAGCTCCGCCTGTGCAGGGCGCTGCCTCTGCCCGTTATTCAAAAAGTTCTTTGGTGTGGGCCTTTTTTGAGTTGAGTGCATCAGATCGCACAGCTGCTGTTTGCAACATATGTCTCAAGCGTATATCGCGTGGCCAAAACATCACCCGCTTGGGCACCACATGCTTGACCAGACATATGTTGACCTGCCATGCGGCTCGTTGGCAAGCCTACCTTAAAGACCCACACCAAAGAACAAAGCGGACCTCTTCTTGCACCGCATCAGCTGGGATCTCCAACCCCACTATAACTTCAGTCCTCTCTGAAACCTGCTCTGAGAGGAATGAAGGTGTAGAATTAGGTGTGTCACAGCCAAGTACTTGCGGGCACTCTGCTAGCAGTACACCGACGTCCGATTCTAGCAGGCAAATTTCCCTGCCCCAGCTGCTGGACCATCGAAAGAAGTTCACTCCCAGCCAGCCACATGCCCAGCGGTTGAATGCTAGCTTGGCTAAATTGCTAGCGCTTCAACTGCTGCCTTTTCAGTTGGTAGACTCGGCCCCCTTCCGTGAGTTTGTGCAATGTGCGGTTCCTCAGTGGCAGGTTCCCAAACGCCACTTTTTCTCACGGAAGGCGATTCCGGCTCTCTACCGGCATGTGGAAGGCAATGTCTTGGCCTCGCTGGACAGGGCGGTCAGCGGTAAGGTGCATATTACCGCTGACTCATGGTCCAGCAGGCATGGACAGGGACGTTACCTTTCTTTCACAGCCCATTGGGTCACTCTTTTGGCAGCTGGGAAGGATGCAGAACAAGGTGCAGTAGTGTTGGAGGTTGTTCCACCGCCACGCCTCCAAAATGCTACTACTGGTTGTGACACACCTCTGTCCTCCACCCCCTCCTCTTCTTCTTCCTCCATGGCCTCTTCCTGTGCTTTGTCCTCGGAACCAGCGGTGCTCCGTAGGCGTTCAAGGGGCTACGCAAGTACGCAGGCAAAAAGATGCCATGCCGTGCTTGCGCTGGTGTGTTTGGGGGACAGGAGCCACACTGGGGCAGAGGTTCTGTCTGCTCTGAAGGGGCAGGCCGAGAGGTGGTTGACGCCACACCAGCTTAAGCCAGGAATGGTAGTTTGCGACAATGGCACCAACCTCCTCTCCGTTCTCCGACAGGGACAACTGACCCATGTGCCCTGTGTGGCTCAAGTCCTTAACCTGGTGGTGCAGCGGTTCTTGGGCAGGTACCCGGGCTTACAGGATGTCCTGAGGCAGGCCAGGAAAGTCTGTGTGCATTTCCGCAGATCTTATAATGCCAGTGCTCGCCTGGCTGAGCTGCAAAAGGAGTTGAACCTGCCCAAGAACCGCCTTATATGTGACATGCCCACCAGGTGGAACTCAACGTTGGCCATGCTGCAGCAGCTGCACACGCAGCAGAGGGCCATCAATGAGTACCTGTGTGACTACGGCACCAGGACAGGGTCAGGGGAGCTCGGTTTTTTTTCACCACGCCAGTGGGGCATGATCAGGGAAGCATGCACTGTCCTGGCACCATTTGAGGAGGCCACGAGGATGGTGAGCAGTGACAGTGCATGCATCAGTGACACTGTACCTCTTGTCCACCTGTTGGAACATACGCTGCGTGGAATAATGGACAGGGCACTTGAGGCAGAACAGAGGCAGGAAGAGGAGGACTTCCTTGCCTCTCAAGGCCCCCTTTACCCAGACAGTGTTCCTTCTGTCCCACCCATCACACAGGAAGAAGAGGAGGAGGAGGAGGAGGAGGATTGTGTCAGCATGGAGGTGGAGCCTGGCACTCAGCATCATCAGCAGCAGTCTTTTAGGGATGATTTACAGTCCCAAGAAACCAGTGGCCTTGTACGTGGCTGGGAGGAGGTGGCTGCGGATCATGTCGTCCTTAGTGACCCAGAGGACCCTGGACGGAATGCCTCAGCTAACCTACGCTGCATGGCCTCCCTGATCCTGCAAAGTCTGCGGAAGGATCCTCGTATTCTTCGGATCAAGGAGAGGGACCATTACTGGCTGGCCACTCTCCTTGATCCACGGTACAAGGGTAAGGTTGTGGACCTTATCTTACAGGGAGCAGAGGATGAGACAACTCCGTGAGGCCTTGCAGAAAGGTCTGTGCAATGCGTTCCCAGAGACTGGGAGGTTACAAACTCCTGGTCCTGGACAACGAGTTGCTGAGGCTTCGGTCAGTCAAAGAAGGAGCGGTAGGGAAGGTGGCCGTCTGACCGATGCGTTCAGACAATTCTTTAGTCCGCAGCCCCAAGGTATGATCGGTTCCAGCAACCATCGCCAGCGTCTGATATACATGGTGCAGGAATACCTAGGAGCAAGGTCAGACTTGGACACCTTCCCCACCGAAAATCCTCTGGCTTACTGGGTCTTGAGGATGGATCACTGGCCAGAGCTTGCACAGTATGCAATTGAGCTACTGGCCTGTCCTGCATCCAGCGTTCTTTCAGAACGCACATTCAGTGCTGCTGGAGGATTTGTCACGGATCACAGGGTGCGCCTGTCCACCGACTCTGTTGATCGACTGACCTTCATAAAGATGAACCAGTCTTGGATCACCACCAGCTACCAAACACCTGAAGCTGATATAACAGACTAATTTATTTTCAAATGTCACATCCCTTCAAGACTGATGCTGATACTGAGAGACTGTCCTGTTATGTTGACTGACTATCCTCCTCCTCCTCAATGATCCGATTGATGATGATAGCTTGGAAGAACATTTTTGTTTCTGGGTGCCGCCACCAGTGGCTAACGCCCATTTTTTCAGCCCCTGTTTAACAGGGGCATGTTATTACAATTTTTTATGCAATGCTTTGCAGCAGGGCTCATTCCTGCACTCCAACTAGAGTATCTGGGAGAGGTTGCAGTGTTGTGGCACCAGCACCAGTGGCTAAGGCCCAATTTTTCAGCCCCTGTTTAACAGGGGCGTGTAATTACAATTTTTGATGCAATACTTTGCAACAGGGCTCATTGCTGTGCTCCAAGTACAGTATCTGTGAGGGGTTGCAGTGTTGTGGCACCAGTGCCTAAGGCCCAATTTTTATGCCCCTGTTTAACAGGGGCATGTAATTACAATTTTTTATGCAATGCTTTGCAGCAGGGCTCATTCCTGCACTCCAACTAGAGTATCTGGGAGAGGTTGCAGTGTCGTGGCACCAGCACCAGTGGCTAAGGCCCAATTTTTCAGCCCCTGTTTAACAGGGGCGTGTAATTACAATTTTTGGTGCAATACTTTGCAACAGGGCTCATTGCTGTGCTCCAAGTACAGTATCTGTGAGGGGTTGCAGTGTTGTGGCACCAGTGCCTAAGGCCCAATTTTTATGCCCCTGTTTAACAGGGGCATGTAATTACAATTCTTGATCTAATAATTCACAGCAGGGCCCATTCCTGCGCCCACCAAGACTAACTGTGAGGCCTTACAGTGTTGTGTCAACACCACCACCACCACCACCAAAGGCCCAATTTTTCAGCCCCTGTTCAACAGGGGCATGCAATTACAATTCTTGATCTAATAATTCACAGCAGGGCCCGTTCATGCGCCCACCAAGAGTAACTGTGAGGGCAACACCAACATGTAAGGGGCAAATTTCAGCTGAGTATATACGGCAGGCCCCTACTTTCAAACATCCAACTTACAAACGACTCCTCCTTGCAAACGGAAGGATACAACAGGAAGTGAGAGGAAATCTACCCCTAGGAAGGGAAATTCTCTCCTGTAAGAGTTAATATGGGAAAAAAAGTGTCTCCTCTCCACTGATGCTTTATCACCAATTCTTGTTTCAATAAAAACCTCAAATTTTCAAAACACATTTGTCATTAGGACGGAAAGTGAGGTGAACTGTTCTGAACAGGTGCACACTGCACAGACAGCAAAACAAATGTTACAGGGGCGATAACCCTTCCCTATGTTTTCCAAAAAGCTTTAAAATAGATTTTTTGGCTGGAGCTACACTTAAACAATGTACCTGTTCAAAATTACAAACAGATTCTACATAAGAACAAACCTACAGTCCCTGTCTTGTATGCACCGCCTGTATACGGCTGTTCAGAGTATATAGGGCCTTTTTTATTTTTTCGGCGGGGTTCCCCTTAATATCCATACAAGACCCAAAGGGGCTGGTAATGGGCTGGGGTGGGGGGGGGGGCTGTGATGGGGTAGCTATGCCATTTTTCTTAAAGATTTTCATCCATATTACCGGGACCAGACATTACATTAAAGCCGCAAGCAGTTTTAAATGACTTTTTTCCCCCTTTAGAAATGTCATTTTGTGCAGGGACAGTTCTAAACACGGGAAACACGTGCCACTTCACAGGCATACTTTAGACACCCCCCAGGTACGATATTTAAAGGAATATTTGACTTTTTTTTTTTCACTTTATGCATCATTAAAATGACTGCTCCCGAAAAACGGCCGTTTTTAAAACTTTTTTTGGATTGATACATGTCCCCTGGTGCAGAACCCGGGTTCCCAAACCCTTTTTAGGACAATAACATGCATATTAGTCATTATAAATAGCACTTTAGATTTCGAACGTTCGCATCCATTGTATTTAATAGGGTTCTAAAGTTCGTGCGAACTTTCGGTCCGTTCGCGGGTTCTGGTGCGAACCGAACCCGGGGGTGTTCGGCTCATCACTATTCTGCATATAACAGGTCTAATATAGTCATCATAATTATATATTGAAGAAGATCTATCCTTATATTCTTTTATTTTTTTATTTTTTTACTGTTCTATACCATCTATATGACAAAGTACATGAAGTACTTTGGCACATGTTTCCAGGTACTGCCTAAATTCTTGCTATGAGGTCTGAATTGCACCCCATGACCTCCTGTGGTGGCCAATTTGACAACCGCTAGAAAGAAGATGGATGCTTTCAAGCACTTCCCCACTTTCCATTTTTGGTGAGATACTCCCAGTAGGAACACGTCTAAAGGAATGCAGGCCCAGCAGCTTTCCTCATTAGTGTCCTGCAGGTGCACAGCTGATTAGATTCACTTTCCCACATGGGCACAGAGAAACACACATGGATTTCTTAAAAATAAGAAAAGGTAGGAATCTGCAACAAAGTTTGTTAAAATCCTTGTAATGTACATAGATCACCTGGGGGGAATGTTTTTTTTTCAACAATAGTGGAGTTACTCTATAAAGAACTCTAAAGAAAAATCTTAAAACAGGTTCATATATATGTCTAAATACCTGCATTAGCTTCTCTAATAGAACAGTATTCAAATGTGAAGAAAATGTTTCTTTATTACTTTCCAGCTTCTCTGGTTCTACCCTAATAAAAGCCCTATTTGTGGGCATTACTAAATTTGAGCTTTCATTTGCTTACACCTGTCCAGTGAGCTTGTATGGGAGAAAGGATGTGTTGGCTAGAGGGCTCCAACCCAGTCCCCCTTTTCCATTCCCTCTGTCTAATTATTTGCAGCTAGGATGGTGATCAGGCCAAACAGCATTATTTGTTGGTATGGTGCAGGCAGCTGCCTGTGTAAAAGCAACCAATAATGCTGTCCAGCAAGGGCCACATGCTTCCTGAGGACCAAAAAAGTGATGGAGGTTGGTGGAAAAGGGGGACTGACATGCCCCCTTCCCCTGCCTACATACTGATAGGAAAGCACCTTGGTCTTGAGACAAGCACTGAACGTCATTGTTAAATATTTGTCTTCTTGCTACATGTGTGGTTGGAAAGTGGTGGGGAGAGGGGAGGGCCCCTATCGGCCATGCTATCTCCGCAATGATATAAGCTACAAAGACAGGACAAAGTGCTATAGGGACTTTGTTGCTTGAAAGACCAAAGCAAAAAAAGTGTAGTGAAGCCTCTTTAACTCTGACAGACTATGGCAAAATCTTAGTTTACGTGGAAAAAGGTATTATAGGTATAGCAATATATTGCTGATTAAGGCTTCATTCACACAGGCAATAAGGCATGTACACCATAAAGAGCAAGACTTGGAGCAGCCCCAAATGCAGACACTGTATGTTTGGAGCCGCTAAAGCTCCAGACGCTGAGCTGCACCCACAGGCCTGTCAAATTAACCACTTCAGCCCCGAAAGAATTGGCTGCACAATGACCGGGCCATTTTTTGCAATACGGCACTGCGTTGCTTTAACTGACTATTGCGCGGTCACGGTTGTGCAACGTTGCACCCAAATTGACGTCCGTTTTTTCACACAAAATAGAGCTATCTTTTGGTGGTATTTGATCTTTGGTGGTATTTGATTTGGTGGTATTTGATGCGCTATAAACAAAAAAATAGCGACAATTTTGAAAAAAAAGCTATATTTTTTACTTTTTGCTATAATAAATATCCCCGAAAAATATATTAAAAAACTATTTTTTTTCTCAGTTTAGGCCGATATGTATTCTTCTACATATTTTTGGTAAAAACAAATCACAATAAGCGTATATTGATTGGTTTGCGCAAAAGTTATAGCGTCTACAAAATAGGGGATAGATTTATGTAATTTTTTTTTTACTAATTTTTTTTATTAGTAATGGCGGCAATCTGCGATTTTTATCGTGACTGCGACATTATGGTGGACACATCGGAACACTTTAGACGCTATTTTGGGACAATTGTCATTTATACAGCGATCAGTGCTATAAAAATGCACTGATTACTGTGTAAATGACACTGGCAGGGAAGGGGTTAACCTGCCTAGCGGTATTTCCATGCAGAATAATGGTACCGCTTTCAGCACCTAAAATCTGCCAGAATCATGCCGCCAGGGAGGTTAAACACTAAGGGGCGATGAAGGGGTTAAGTGTGTCCTAGGGAGTGATTCTAACTGTGGGGGGCTGGGCTACAAGTGACACGACAGTGATTACTGCTCCCAATGACAGGGAGCAGTAGATCACTGTCCTGTCACTAGGCAGAACAGGGAAATGCCTTGTTTGCATTTTCCCGTTCTGCCGCTTCGTGAGACGATTGCGGGCACCCAGCGGACACCGAGTCCGCGGGACCCGCGGGCACGCTCACCGAGCATGCTGTGGGGGCGCACGCGTACAGGTACGTCCCTTTGCGCAGCCGTGATATTCTGCCGACGTAAATGTACATGCGGCAGTCGGCAAGTGGTTAAGAGAAACGTCCGTACGCTTGCTGCATCCCAATAGACTTTTATGGGCTACCTGCACACACAGCACCAAGCGGCTTTACTCGCATATACACAAAGAACATTGGCCATGTACAGGCCTTAGCACCCATGTGAATGAGGCCTTAATGTGCTGATATGAAAGTACAATATATAAAAGTGCTGCATTAATTGTCGGTGCTATATAAATACATGTAATAATAATTTAATAGGTGTGCTAGGCTCAATAAGATATTGATTTTAAAAACAAAAGCAGTTGCAATAAATAAATATATAATAAAGCCTGTATTGGTAAAGTATTAATAATACAGGGGAGCTCTAAAAGTTAGATTTTTTTTTTTTTAAATGACACTAGAACTTTTTAAAATGTACCAAGGTATCTGCTGCAATGACAGACCCTTAGCTGTGGTTTTTACAGCAAACCTGATTGTAAGGTTATTTATTAGGCCTCATGCACACTGGATGTTTTTATAGCTGCTTCTAGGGGTGTCTGGCATTTTAAACTCCCCTGCATTTTAGCCTATGTGTCCATGCACACAGGCTTTTAGCAGCGTTTAGCGGCAGAAGAGTTTAGGGGCAGGAAAAAAAACACACTGCCAGTGCATCCAGGAGCAGCAGAGTTTTGGTAGAAAAAGCTCTTGACGCTGCTAAATGCATCTAAACGCGCCTAAATGCTAGGTGCGTTTGGCACTTCAACGTTTATTCATTTCAATAGCCAGAATAAATAAAAAATGCTAGCCAATGAAGTAAATAAATGCCCAAACACCAAACACTGCTAAACTGGTTTGGAAAAAAAACGGATCTTAGGTAAGTTTTGAATGCTAATTTTCTCTTTTCAGGAGAAACAGCGTTTACAATAAACCAGTGTGCATGAGGTCTAAGGTTTACAGCAACAGTTTATTGCACACTGTTTCATTTCACAGACATCTGTTGCCTCACGACTTTAAAATTCCAAATGACTGCCACAGTAAAAAGATACTCTTCAGTGTACATCATTCACAAATGGATTCACAATAGGAGAAACATGATACAGTAAATAACCACGCAGCGTGAATTATACAGGTGTCATTTTGGAGATGGCTCATTTTCTCTTTGTTAACATGCCCCATAGAAACATATAAGCTCACACTCTGTGATGCATACCTAATACTCTGCTGAAGAGACTCTATTTAATAATCACATTGTCAGTGTTTCATAAATATAATATTGATGTTGCAGAAGCTGGTCATATATTCCAAATAATGGTTGGATGTTTTCTAACTACTGCCAGACCTCTTTTTGCCATAGGGCCTTAGTACTGTATCCAGTGGGCAAAATAATTATTTGATCCCCTGCAGATTTTGTTGGTTTGCCCACTTACAAAAGAAATGAAGAATCTATATTTTTTATTATAGGTGTATTTTAAAGGGGGATTCCACCCGCAATTTTTTTTTTTAAAAGTCAGCAGCTACAAACACTGTAGCTGCTGACTTTTAATAAGGACACTTACCTGTCCTACTCACCCATGATATCAGCCCCCCCAAGGCCAATCCCTCGATCCTGGCAGCTCCCGGCGCCGCCATCCTCAGTAAGGGAAACAGGCAGTGAAGCCGTGCGGCTTCACTGCCAGTTTCCTACTGCGCATGCGCGATCCGCGCGGCGCTTTGTGAATGGGCCGGCTGCTCTCTGGGATACACACAGTTCCCAGAAGGCAGCGCGCCCCATTCACAAGAAGACACCGCGAGTAGGACGGAGGAAGCTGATCAGCCGCGGACGATGAAGAGGCAGATTAGGGACTTCCACATAGCAACCGCTATTTCTGGTAAGTAAAATCTTATTTTATTTTTTCAATATTTTTTTTCTTTTTTTGGGGGATTTTTGGGCAAAAAAAAATTTCAGGGTGGAACTCCACTTTAACCTCTTGCTTACTGGGCACATAAACCCCCTTCCTGCCCAGGCGAAATTTCAGTTTTCGGCACTGCGTCGCTTTGAATGACAATTGCGCGGTCGTGCGACGTGGCTCACAAACAAAATTGACGTCCTTTTTTTCCCACAAATAGAGCTTTCTTTTGGTGGTATTTGATCACCTCTGCGGTTTTTATTTTTTGCGCTATAAACCAAAAAAGAGCGACAATTTAAAAAAAAAACACAATATTTTTGGATTTTTGCTATAATAAATATCCCAATTTTTTCCTCAGTTTAGGCCGATACGTATTCTTCTACATATTTTTGGTTAAAAAAAATCCCAAATAAGCGTATAGTGATTGGTTTGTGCAAAAGTTATAGCGCCTACAAAATAGGCGATAGAATTCTGACTTTTTTTTTTTACTAGTAATGGCGGCGATCTGCAATTTTTGTCAGGACTGCGATATTGCGTCGGACACATCGGACACTTTTGACACATTTTTGGGACCATTCACATTTATACAGTGATTAGTGCTATAAAACTGCACTGATTACTGTATAAATGTGACTGGCAGGGAAGGGGTTAACACTAGGGAGCGAGGAAGGGGTTAATATGTTCCCTAATGTGTGATTGCTACTGTGGGGGGAGGGGACTGACTGTGGGAGGAGACCGATCTGTGTCCCTATGTACAAGGGACACAGCATCGGTCTCCTCTCTCCCTGACAGGACATGGATCTGTGTGTTTACACACACAGATCCATGTCCTTGTCTGTGTACCGGCCGATCGCTGGTACCTGGTGGACATCGCGCCCGCCAGGCACGCGCATCTGCATCTCAGTGATGCGCCGGGCACGCGCATGGGCGCCTGCGGCGCTCGCGCGCCCCCCAGTGGCCGGAGGAGCGGAGGCCGTATAATGACGGCCTCCCGGCATTATAGAACCACTTTGCGGCCGTCATTAGTCGTATGACGGGCGCAAAGTGGTTAAGTGATAGATACAGAATATCAACCAAAAATCCAGAAAAAAAAAACACAACACAAATGTTATAAATTGAGTTTCAGTTCAGTGAGTAAAATAAGTATTTGATCCCCAAGCAAGACATGACTTAGTACTCGGTGGAGAAACACTTTTTGGCAAGCACAGAGGTAAGACGTTTCTTGTAGTTGGTTATCAGGTTTTCACACATCTCAGGAGGGATTTTGGTCCACTCTTCTTTACAGATCTTTTCTAAATCCTTAAGTTTTCTTGGCTGTCGCTTGGCAACTTGAAGTTTCAGCTCCCTCCAAAAATTTTCTTTAGGATTAGGGTTTGGAGACTGGCTAGGCCACTCCATGACCTTAATGTGCTTCTTCTTGAGTCACTCCTTTGTTGCCTTGGCGGTATATTTTGGGTCATTGTCATGCTGGCAGACCCATCCACAACTCATCTTCAGTGTTCTGGCTGAGGGAAAAAGGTTCTCATCCAAGATTTTATGATACATGGCCCCGACCACTGGCTCCTCAATGCAGCAAAGTCGGCCTGTACCCTTAGCAGAGAAACCACCCCAAAGCATAAAGTTTTCACCTCCGTGCTTTCCTGTAAGGATGGTGTTCTTAGGGTTACAGTCAGAATTTTTCTTCCTCCAAATACGGCAAGTCGAGGTAATGCCCAAGAGCTTAATTTTGGTCTCATCTGACCACAGCACTTTCTCCCAATCCTTCTCTGAATAATTTAGATGATCAATGGCACACTTCAGATAGGCCTGTACATGTGCCTTCTTGAGGAGGGGCACCTTACTGGTGCTGCAGGATTTCAATCAATGGTGGCGTATTTGGTTACCAATGGTTTGTTTGGTGACTGCCTTGAGATTATTCACAAGGTCCTCCCAGTAGTTCCGGGCTGATCCCTCACTTTTCTCATGATCATCTCTACTATAAGCAAAATCTTGCATGGAGCTCCAGACTGGGGGCGATTGATGGTTATTTTGTGTTTCTTCCACTTGTGAATAATCACTCCAACAGTTGTTTCCTTCTCACCAAGCTTCTTGCTAATGGTCTTGTAGCCCATTCTTGTGCAAGTCTACAATCTTATTCTTGATGTCCTTTGACAGCTCTTTGGTCTTGCCTATGATCATGAGTTTTGAATGGAAGAAAGATATTCTATGGAGCACCTTCTTAAATTGACAGGACCAATCTGTGTACTATAAATGTGCTACAATTCCATATAATTGTTGTACCTTTATCCTATTTAGTATAGACACTCAAAATTGCAATTTTGGGAGGCACTATGGACTTTAATGGAACATATTCACAAAAGTAGATATAGTTAGAAAACATTTTTATTGCACAAATATATATAAAACCATTGGTATAATAAGCAACCGAAAAAAACAGCTAAAAACTAGACATGTGCAGAACAAAAAAAAAGTTTTGTTTTTGTTTCGATTCGTTATTTACATAAATTAGTTTGGTTAAATTCATTTAATTCATTTTCGGAACTTGTTTAGTTTATTCAAATCAATTTTGAATAGTTTTTGAATTCGAAATCTATACGAAATTGAGAAGTTTTCCCATTAGAAATGTTTTCGAATTTAAATAGTTTTCGAATTCGAAACATTTTGCAATTTCCAAAGAGAATAAAATAGAATAGAAAATAAAGTAATAGAATGGAAAAAAATAGAATAGAATACAAAAGAATATAATATAATAGAGTAATAGCAGGAATACACGGTTAGAAAATCGGCCGATCGCGCGACCGCCGACCAACGAAACAGCATTCATTGGTCGAAAATCATCGCCAACATTACCCAATCAAAAAAATCTTTAAAAGAGCAATCGATTTAATATGTAGTGTTAACGTCTCACGTACAAGTGGGGTCATCTACTAGTTCTGCTCATGCGTGATAATGTTCAAGAAATGTTTTACGTACGACCTTCACACCAACGAATAGAATATCGTTCGTTCGAAAACGATACGACACAATTTTTCCATTTTTTCAATTGGTCTTTTTCATTCACAATATCAATATCGGGTATTACTTGTTGGGCATCAATGAGTAGAAAGTCGGCCAATCATTTGCAGAATGGAAATTTTTGCCCGATTTCTTATCGTGTATTCCTGCCATAAAACAGAAGAAAATAGGATAGAAAATAAAAGTACAGAATAGAATGGAATAGAATAGAAAGGAATAGAAAAAAAATAAAAAAAGGATAGAATTAAATAGAAAGATTACTTATATGTGTTGGTTGGACGGTTTCCAGAAACAGATAAATATGTAACTTAGATGAAATCATAGATGCATGCGGTGCCCTGAAGAAGCAACTTTGCGAAACATGTCGGCCCCTCTGCATGTCCAAGCATCTTATTTCATGTATTAAGTATAAACACAAGGTCAAATGATGTATTATGACTATGCAATTTTTATCTGATATTATATTAATACAATTTATATTTTCTTGAATATATTTTCGTTTGTGTGCTCACCTTGGTAACAGATGTATTTTCTCCAATTAAAATCCCAAATTCCCGTTTCCTCTCTCTTATTTTCTCTTTTTAAATAGAACGATTATAACCATCTTTTGACATTCTAATAGAAAAGAATAGAATAAAAAAACAATAGAGTAAAATAGAAATATAGCCATTTTCCAAAATTCAAATAGAATCAATTCAAATTTCAATAGCATAGAATAGAATAGTAAATAACACACTTTTCTATTCTATTCAAATTCAAATTGATTCTATTTGAATTTGGGGAAATGGTTATATTCTATTCTATTCTATTCTATGTTTTTTTAAATTATATTATTTTTCTATTTGTGTATTCTTTTCTATTGTATTGTTTTATTTTCTATTCTATTTTTTATTCAAATTTATTCTACTCGAAATTCGAATTTCGGAAGATGTTTATATTCTTTCTATTCTATTCTGTTGTTTTTTTCTATACTATGCTGTTATTTTCTATTCAAATTTTTTCTTTTCTATTCTATTCAAATTCGAATTGATTCTAGTTGCATTTTGGGAAATGGTTATATTCTTTCTATTCTATTGTTTTTTAAATTCTTTTCTTTTCTACTCTATTCTTTTTTTCTATTCTATTCTTTTCTATTCTATTCTTTTCTATATGTATTTGAATTCAAATGTATTCTATTTAAAATTTGAATATTTTAGAAGATGGTTATATTCTATGCTATTATACTCTATTTGTTGCTATTACATTCTAGTCTATTCTGTTCTTTTATTTTCTATTCTATTTTGTTATGTTTTACTCTATTCTATTCTATTCTTTTATTTCCTGTTATATTCTTTTCTATCCTATTGTTTTTTTTTATATTCTATTCCTTTATATTCTATTCTATTTTTAATTTTTTTGAAAATTCGAAAAACTATTTGAATTTGAAAACTTTTCAAATTTGAAAACTATTTGAATTTGAAAAGTATTTGAAAACAATTCAAATTCAAATTTCTTCCAAACTTTTTTTCGTTATTTCGGATATGTTTAAATTCGGTACTGTTGTAATTCGGATACATTCGAATTTCCAAAAAATGAAAATTCGGCTGAATTTAAATTCGGAACTAAATGATATGCACATGTCTACTAAAAACATATATTGTTTCCTTCAAAGAACACTGGACTAATTAACATATTACCCCACTATAAATTGGGGAATCTGCAATCGCTATTTAGCCAATCTTTTCTCTAGATGTTTTGTGGGATGACCGCTTCCTCAGACATTTAGAAGAAGTAGTGATCTATGAAAAAAAAAAATATATATATAGATAGATAGAATATGTAAATATATATATAACCATATCTTCATGCATACACATACATCCCCACATTCAGGTGCGTACCTATATGCATGAGAACATGTGTAAAAAAAGGTTACATTCAACAATAATAATATGACTTTCCATGTAGTAGTAAAATATTAAAGAAGGAATTAAAAGAAAAAAGGAAATAGTTGAGGGAGATGAGAAGGGAAATGGGGAAAAAAGGAGGGAAAAGACCAAAAGCAAGACCAAGAGGGGACACCCCAAAGCTCACCTATTCAATCCATAGAAGATGGCGCCAAAACAACAGTCTTCCCAGCGAGTGTGGGAGCTAGGTACAAATGTAAACTGAAGGGCTCTATTTTAATAAGAATAACAATAGTAAGAAACCATACAGTTGGATCTATTATGCTCAGAGGCATAACCTGCACAAAATTGACACACATATCCACCAGAGGAATTTAAGATGACGTGTGCTGGCGGTGTATGATGATAAAGAGAGGGTAAGTAAGACATAGAATCACCCACTAAGTGGGTTATGATCATTTACCTAAATAAAAATAATATATTCAAGGTAAGTGCATAAATAAACAAGCACCCCACATCTCATGGGCAGTGAACCAAGCTCACCTTCTTAGATTACTCCAGGGCTATACAAGGAAAAATACTCCAGATCTGTACATAGACACTATGGGGGTTATTTACGAAAGGCAAATCCACTTTACACTACAAGCGCAAACTACAAGTGCAAAGTACACTTGAAATTGCACTGAAAGTACACTTGCAAGTGCAGTCGCTGTAAATCTGAGGGGTAAATCTGAAATGAGGGGAAGCTCTGCTGATTTTATCATCCAATCATGTGCAAGCTACAATGCTGTTTTTTATTTTCCTTGCATGTCCCCCTCGGATCTACAAGGACTGCAATTCCAAGTGCACTTGTAGTGCAAAGTGGATTTGCCTTTAGTAAATAAACCCCTCGGTGTTGG
The DNA here is from genome assembly GCA_029206835.1 of Rana muscosa. NCBI lineage: Eukaryota > Metazoa > Chordata > Amphibia > Anura > Ranidae > Rana > Rana muscosa. The sequence goes on from CM055116.1 coordinate 847,617,339, forward strand.
ATCCATGTTACAGCCAAACTCAGACCCTCCACAGAATATACAACTCCTGGCAAAAAGTTGTGAATCGCCACTCTTGGTAAATGTTCATTCAATCTTTTAATTGTAAAACGATTGGGATTCCGCGCTTAGGATAAATATCAAGATTGCAGCCTCCCCTAATGAGCTCCCCAAATGAGGGCTCTAAAGGTTAGAAAATACAAGTGTGTTGGGGTTAGTGGCGCTACCTAGCGCCACCTACCCCAACACACTTGTATTTTCTAATCGTTTAATTGTGTAGAAAAAAACTAATCACAGACATGCCTCAAAACTATTTAAATTTATCATTCCAACCCTCTGGCTTTAGGAAACACTTTTAAAAAAAGAAAGAAAGAAAACTATAGTCAGTTGCAACTGTTTTTAGCAGATCATGCAGAGGAAATAAATCTGGAATCACTCAATTCTGAGGAAAATATTATGGAATCATGAACAGAAAACACTACAGCACTACTAGTACTTTGTTGCACCACCTCTGGCTTTTAACACAGCTTGAATTCTCTGAAGCATGAATAAATAATATTATATGTGTTTCTTGAAGCAATGTTTTGACGGCTTTTGCCCTATGGCAAGATACATTATCATCCTGAAAAATGATGTCATCATCACCAAACATCCTTTCAATTGATGGAATAAGAAAAGTGTCCAAAATCTCAATATAAACTTGTGCATTTATTGAAGATTTAATGACTATCATCTCCCCCGTACCTGACATGCAACCTCATATCATCAATGATTGTGGAAATGTGCATGTTTTCTTCAGGCAGTCGTCTTCATACATTTCATTGGAACGGCACCAAACAAAAGATATTCATCACTGAATATCACTTTCATCCAGTCATCCACAGTCCATGATTGCTTTTCTTTAGCCCACTGTAACCTTGTTTTTTTCTGTTTAGGTGTTAATGATGGTTTTCGTTTGGCTTTGATGTACACACGGCCGGGAATCCCATCAGGAAAAAAACCCTGACGGGATTCCTGGCAAGCTTTTCTTGCTCGCTGAGTGTACACACAGCACATTCAAGAGAACCTCCGTTCTTTTGAATAACAAGAACGCGGTGACGTCATTGAATGCGTCGAAGTCTCATCGAGCATGCGTGGGTTTACCTGGAGACAGGTAAGCATACACACGCACGGTTTTCTCATCCGGAAACAGGCCGACGAGAATCCTGACGAGAAAATAGAGAGCAGGTTCTCTATTTTTCTCGTCGAGATTCCCGGCAGTTTTCCCGACGAGAAACCATACACACTGCCGGTTTTCTCTGCAAAAAGCTCTCCCAGCAGTTTTCTTGCCGAGAAAACCGGCCGTGTGTATGAGGTTTTACAGTTCGGTCACAGACATTGATTCCAGTTTCTTCTGTTTTTTTTTTTTTTGTTAGTGGTATGCGACATGCACAATGAAAAGATAACTTCACAGAATAAGTTTTCAATAAAAAAAATAACATATAAACGATCAGTATCTGGATGCATCCTACCTGCGATATGGTCACACCAGGTAGTTACCAGAGGATAAAGCCATAAATATTCAGGCAGCTCAGGTTACTATGATAAAGAAGTCTAGGGATCCTCTTAGGCCCCTTTAACACTGGGGCGGGAGGTGCGTCAGCGGTAAACCCCTGCCATTTTTAGCGGCACTTTACCGACAATTTCGCTGCGCTATTCGGCCGCTAGCGGTGCAGTTTTACCTCCCGCTAGCGGCCGAAAAAGGGTTAAAAACCACTGCAAAGCACCACTGCAGAGGCACTATGCTGGCCGTATAGCCACAGTGTCCCATTGCTTTCAATGGGCAGGAGCGGTGGAGGAGCGGTAAACACACCGCTCCTTCACCGCTCCAAAGATGCTGCTAGCAGGACTTTTTTTACCGTCCTGTTAGCGCACCGCTCCAGTGTGAAAGCCCTCGGGCTTTCACACTGGAGAAAAAGCAGCCGCTGTTTCAGGTCGGTTTGCAGACGCTATTTTTAGCACAATAGCGCCTACAAACCGCCCCAGTGTGAAAGGGGTCTAAGGCACTGCAATAGGGAGGGATCCCTTTGTTCTTGAAGAACAATTATCAGGACATAGGGGAAGTTTAAAGCGTGGCGCGTCCCATTAGGGTCAAGACATATCAAATGTTTTGAATTATAATAGGAAAGAGCAGAACAGAGAGGAAAAGAGACAGAGAAGAAAAAAAATGGGGGGGGGGGGTTTAGGGGAGAGGTAAGTACCACCTAGGGGATAAGGAGCATCTGTTTACATCAAGCAATGTAAGCGTCAGGTGTAAAGCTGAAGCCTTTGACACTCAATAAAGCTGAGCTATGTATAGTGGAGGTAAAGCGGAAATGGTCCCAGTATAACCACCTGGTCTTATGTTCCTTATCCCGAATTGTAGCACTCAGTTCTTCCATCTGTTCAATATAATTAACCCTTGCGAACCATTGGGTTGACTCCAGTTTCTGACCCTTTGTTCCTCATTAGTTTTTTTGTGCATTTTCTGTTTTCAAGGCATATTGCTTTAAAATTCTATCTTGACGCTTTATTGTCTTCCTTGGTCTACCAGTACGCTTCTCTTTAACAACCTTCCCATTTGATTTGTACTTGGTCCAGGTTTCAGATACAGCTGACTGGGGACAACTAACATATTTTGCCACATTCAGTGATGATTTACCTTTATGAAGAAGTTTTATAATCCTCTCCTTTGCTTCAACTGACATCTCTCATGATGGAGCGATGATTCATGTCAATCAGGTTGGTGCAACAGCTCACTAAAGTGTGCAAGCACTCTTTTTTAACTGCAGACTAATTAGCAGATGTAATCTGATGCAGATGTTTATTTTAGCACGGCAAAGTATATGGTGCTTCCATAATATTTTCAGAATTGAGTGATTCCATATTTTTTTCCTCTGCTTGATCTGCAAAAACAGTTGCAATTGACAGCAGTTTTCTTTTTTTTTAAATGTTTCTTAAAGCCAGAAAGTTAGAATGTTAAACGAAAATAGTTTTGAGGCATGTTTGTGATTCGGTTTTTTTTCTACACAATTAAACAATTGAATTAACATTTTCCAAGAGTGGTTCCATACTTTTTGCCAGGGGTTGTATAAGGGCCAAAAAGAGGTAAGTACATTCATAGATCACAAACAAGCACCGGTATCTAAGGCACCAAGGTGATAAATCAGGCCACAATGAGGAGCTCAGCATCATAAATAGCACATCCAGTAGTCTGTGGAAAGCAGAATTATTGTTGGTTGGTAGGGGATCAAATACCTCACTGAACTGCAACTCAATTTATAACATTTGTATCTTGTTTTTTTCTGGATTTTTGGTTGATATTCTGTCCCTATCATTTAAAATACACCTATGATAAAAAATTAGAGACCCTTCATTTCTTTGTAAGTGGGCAAACTTACAAAATCTGCAGGGTATCAAATAATTATTTTTCCCACTGTATATGAATATAAACGACACAGCTGCGTGTACTGAAATGCATTTGCTTTAACTGAAAGACTAATTGTTTAACCACATAAGGACCGCCGCACGACGATATACGTCGACAGAATGGCACGGACAGGCACAAGGGCGTACAGGTACATCCCCTTTAACGACCCAGTCTGAAGCTCCATGACCGCGCCCGCGGGACCCGCAGACCCGATCGCCGCCGGTGTCCCATGATCGGGTCACAAAACTAAAAAACGGGGAGAGGTAAGTGTAAACAAACCTTTCCCCATTCTTTCTAGTGGCTTGTCAGTGATCGTCTGTTCCATGTCATAGGGAACGACGATTAGTGATGTCACACGCCAAGCCACACCCCCTACAGTAAGAATCACTCATTAGATCACACTTAACCCCTACAGCGCCACCTAGAGGTTAACCCCTTCACTGCCAGTGTCATTTTCACAGTAATCAGTGCATATTTATAACACTGATCGCTGTAAAAATTACAATGGTCCCAAAAATGTGGCAAAAGTGTCCGATGTGTCCACCATAATGTCGCAGTCACGATAAAAATCGCTGATCGCCGCCATTACTAGTAAAAAAAAAATTATTAATAAAAATGCCATAAAACTACCCCCTATTTTGTAAACACTATAACTTTTGCACAAACCAATCAATAAACGCTTATTGCGCTTTTTTTACCAAAAATATGTAGAAGAATACGTATTGGCCTAAACTGAGGAAAAAAATTTTTTTTAGATATATTTTTTGGGGATATATATTATAGCAAAAAGTAAAAAATATGTCATTTTTTTCAAAATTGTCGCTCTATCTTTGTTTATAGCGCAAAAAATTCAAACCGCAGAGGTGATCAAATACCACAAAAGAAAGCTCCATTTGTGGGAAAAAAGGACGTCAATTTTGTTTGGGAGCCACGTCACACGACCGCGCAATTGTCAGTTAAATCTACGCAGTGCCGAATCGCAAAAAGGGGCCTGGTCCTTTAGCAACAAAATGGTCCGGGCTGTGGTTAATAACTTATTTCTTGAAAGAACCTCAGACACACAATGCTGATGTTTGGCATTAAATGTGTTTGCCTGATATTATTAGGACACTGTATGCATTCTTCATGTCTCTGTTCTGGCAGATGCCTTCTGTATTGAGTGTGAATGTTGTAAGACCAAGCAATTTCTTTGGCTAAATGATTCAATTTTTGGCGAGACACTGATTTTGAGTAATATAAATATTGATCCGAACTTTCTCCTGTTTCATTGCAAAGATATGAAGAGCATGGCTTTTAACAACCTGTGGTATTTTATATTTTCGTTATGTCTGTAAAGATAATTCGGTAATAAAACTGCTTTCTAATGTCCAGTAATTTATTATGTGTTTGGCTGCCTTTAGTATTCATAAGCATTGTGACAAATATTAAAAATGATCCTATACACCATGACAACTTAGTCAAAATAATAGTTCTTTTTCTTAAAAGCAGTGGTAGCATAGTTACCATAATAGGATTATTACTGTGGGACGTAGGATCGTTGATCTCAGTGAAATCTTCAGGGAAGTTCAGCATACTATTTTCATGCAAATATTGCTTTGATAATATGTTAAAAGAATGATCGTTTTTTTAAAGTGTGTTTCCCTGTTTAATCCTAAAGAAATTGGGCAATATCTTCTTCCACTGAAAAGGTGTAGTTTATTCTTATATTGCATTAAATGTACTAAAATGTTCTTTATTTCTGCTGTTCAACTAAATCCAGTATTACAAACACGAAGCATGTTCCTCATTATTTCTCTCTACAGCTTTTCAGTAAGAGAGAGAGAGAGAAAAAAAAAAAAAGAGTAGAAAGATTAATGAAAAAAGAAGCCTACAAAAATATTGACTGAGATTCACCACTACCAGCCAATGATTTTGCATGGACATCACAGATCATTGTTACCCATGTACAGTACATTACAGATTATATATTCTTTCACAATAAAAGGAAGAACAATAAGATAATTATAATAATAAAATAATATGAGTAGAGTTAATAAAAAATACATTTAATATATATATATAGTTTATTCCACACTAAAACATTACTATTCCAGGCATACCTGGCTCCATGTCAGCAATACCTACCAAGTGCAGGTTCTAAGGGTTAAAGAGAAACTGTGATAGAAGAAAAAAAAAAAACTGTGATAGAAGAAAAAAAAAAATTACACTGGAGTTGTAAACTGTGGTATCCGTAAGTAGGAAGTAGGTCACTTGTTTGTTTGAGAGTTGTTTTGTATCTTCATTATACAGGTTTTTGCATTTTTTGCTACACTGGACTGCATATGCTAAGTTATTTTGCTTGTGTGAGTGTTAGGTTTTTGGGTGCTAAAGCTTTTGTCTCAATGTATTCCAGGGACACCACAGCCACATACAGGATGAGTAAATTACTCCATGTAGATGCCTTCCTCCTTCTGTTTGATGGCCCTATGTTTTTGATTGACCTTAAAGTGTAATTTCAGTCAAATTCTAACTAAAGCCCTGTACACACGATCGGATTTCCTATGATTTTTTAACCAATGGATTTTTCCATCGGAAAACCGATGAAGCTGACTTTCATCAGTCTTGCCTACACACCATCAGTCAAAAAACCGACCGTTCCAAATGCGGTGACATAAAACACTCTGATGAGCCGAGAAAAATGAAGTTCAATGCTTCTGAGCATGCGTCAACTTGATTCTGAGCATGCGTGGGTTTTTTATCCGATGGAGTTCCCCACAGACAATAGTAATTTGCTATTGGTTTTTTAACCATCGGATAAATTTAAAACATGTTCTATTTTTAAACACCGATGGAAAAAAGACCGATGGGGCCCATACATGATCGGTTTGTCAGATGAAAAAAGTCCATCGGACTGTTTTCATCGGTAAAACCTATCGTGTGTACAGGGCTTCAGGCTAAACCTATTCCCTCCCCATTCTAAGACTATTTTATCTACTCTGTGAAAGAAAAGATGTGTGTACTTACCTATTCTGAAGTTACTCCGGTCCAGTCACATGATTGAGTCCCAGGGCCTACCTCAGTGTAGAGGAGGGACAGCCAACAACGGGTGCCCCATAGTAAACCTATGTGTTAAGTAATCGCCCATGCTCTGCAGCTGTTGTTGCTGCCTTTCCTCTACACTGAATCTGGTACTGGGATCTGATCATGTGACTGGACCAGAGCGTCTTCAGAATAGGTAAGTAAAGCCATCTTTTCTATCATGGGGTAGATAGAATAGTCTTAGAATGGGGTGGGGGTAGGTTAGAATTTGACTGGAATTACACTTTAAGGAAAGCTCAACCTGTATAGCCCCAAACTTTAAAAGTATCCTGAAATCCTATGTTCTTTGTCTTTAGATAAATGAAACAACCATAAGAGGTCGCTTAGTCCAGGAGGAAGGAATGCCCACCACCACCACTGTAGAGAGGAAGAACGTGACGTCACCAGACTGGCCTGAAGACTACAGGAAGAAAAGGTATCTCTACATTGTTTAAAATAATTTAAAAAAAAGATTTGAGGGGGGGGGGGCCTTACAGGATGCAGAAAGCTGGCATTTTCTTTAATAGCTTAAACTGGGTACACTCTGAAAATCAGCCAGTTCAGTAGTGTGTATAGCAGTCTGGCCAAAAGAAGCTGATCCAGCGACTGACTTTTGATGAAGCAACATGCTTGAAAACCAGCATACGATCAGCGCCAATGGCTGAGGGCGCCGATCAGTGTATTCTGCTTGGCGAGGTTGGGTTGGGTGGGGAAATTCCCCTGTCAGGATACGATAGCACAGTGGGGAAGATCACCACACCATTGTTTCTTGTGTTGTTACAGCGATCTGTCATTATTTTTGCCAACTTGCAGTGTGTACTGGGCTTTAGTCTCCAATTTACACAAACAATAAGGATGCTGGTAGTAAAAAGAGGCGGTTGGGCCATGGTGTTGACCGATCACCCCTGAAAGGCTCTCGGTCACAAGGAGTCCACAGTCAAACAGCTTTAATGTGAAAATTCTAACTTAGGCTAAGCCTACTCCCACCCCCATTCTAAGCCTATTCTATCTACCCTGTGAAAGAAAAGATGCTTATATTTACCTATTCTGAAACTGCTCCAGTCCAGTCACGTGATTGCTCCAGCAGCAGCTTCAGTGAAGAGGGGAGATCACTGGCAATGGCTGCAAATGCCTGTGCGGTGATGTCACCCATAGGCTTACTATGGGGCATCCACTGTCAGCTGCCCCTCCTCTTACAATAAATCCGGTGCTGGGACCTGATCATGTGACTGTACGGGAGCGACTTCAGAATGGGTAAGTTCAAGCATCTTTTCTTTCACAGGAATAGGCTTAGAATGGGGTGGGAGTAGGTTTAGCCTTAGATTTTGACTGAACTTTTACTTTGAATCATACTTTTCCAAAGGAAACTCATAATGCTCTGTTTGGGTATACTCCTACATTAAATATTTTAACTGTCAAAGAAAGATTTATACTAAGTAAGTAATTTTATTTAAAACCGTTTGTAAAGATAAAATGGTAATGACCCCAACCGTTATAGGTTCCCTTTAAATATGTTCTAGCTCAGTCATTTAGTTTCAGAACATGATCTGTTCCTTGTTTAACATGACCCATCAACCACACTGACTTTCCATTTATCTTTCCTTGGTTCAGTAAATACATACAATTATATATATACATCTATAAATTTTTAGATAATTCTGATAACAGTGAAGGTAGTAGTATTAGTCAGGACTAGTAGATAGTAATTACATTTCAACATGAAATAGTAAACCTATAACTTGTAAGCATGAAGTCTTTCCCTTGTTTCTGCATTCTAAAACTTTGATGCAGTGTTTGAACAAAGCCAAGGCGAGTGACATTGGATGCCACGTAATATGCATTATTAACTTAAAAAACTCCTTTCAATTCACCAGTTTCCCAGCCAGTTTACAATTTACAGCTGTATGCACAAAAAAATTGTGTATTGTGGGTACACAAAACTAGTTGTCAATAGGTAAACTGTTCTGAATATTGCAGTGTATCTATAAATTGAACTCACTAAGTGTCTAGTATTAGTGGAAACATAATACTTGCATACTGGATCCAATTAAAAAGGATTAGAGAGCAGAGGTTATAGAGTTTTCCACTAATCAGCTCTATAAGGCTACACTTAATTCCTCATTCATTTAAATATTTCACTGTATTTGGAAAATTTATTTTGCACGTGTATTTGTGTGACAGCAAAATAATGGAGGGAATGTTCCTCTAAGCCACTTAGATTTTTGGCAAGTATGGCTGTGCTGAGAGCTGTACATACTTACATAAATAATTAGCACACAGATTCCTAAACAGCTTTTTTAGCATAGAAATAACGTTAAAGTATTGTTGTGTAGCTGTTCTGGAATGAATATCTTTCACGTGTAGAGTCTCATGGTGGGGGAGCACCTGCACTGTTTAACCTATTCCTGCCTGTCGCTGCACTGAGCAGAAGTCTGCATAAGCAGGGTGGCACAGCAGCAGGTATAGGTGGGCGGCACAGTGGTGTAGTGGGTAGCACTCTCGCCTGGTTCGAATCCCAACCACGACACTACCTGGCTGGAGTTTGCATGTTCTCCCTGTGCCTGCTTGGGTTTCCTCCGGGTACTCCGGTTTCCTCCCACACTACGAAGACAAGCTGGTAGGTTAATTGGCTCCTGTCTAAATTGGCCCTAGCATATGAATGCGAGTTAGGGACTTTAGATTGTAAGCTCCTTGAGGGTAGAAACTGAAGTACACTGTATATGTAAAGCGCTGCGTAAATTGACAGCGTTCTAAAAGTACCTTAATAATAGGTGCAAGGCCCTTGAGGGGATCGCAGCAGTAGGGCCACCCAGGATACAGTGCCATGGGAGGTGACTTCCCTGCTGTGCCAAATGGAGCTGACTGCACCCAGCATCAGAACTACACAAAGTGTTGGTTTGAGATCCACTACTCCCTGGAGACATGCTGTTGAAAGTGATAATGATATTTCAAAAGTACACATCTTGACTAAGCACTTGTAGCTACCAGCCACTATAGGGGAGCCAAAAGTAGCAAGACCCACTGCTACTGTACAGCTTGCCAATTGGGCGGGAGAGCGTGCAGAGCTAGCTGTTCCCCTGACTAGATTTTTCTTTTGCAATAACTATAGGATTTAGGTATAAATTCACTTTGTTCTTTGTTCCCTGCTTGATGATGTATTGTGGTTGTTTTTAGTGCCAATGTACGATTTATTACTGAGGACATGCAAAAGGAAAGATAAAAGTATATTCTCATCTTGACCCCATGCACACAGACAGTGAAAGGCTGGATAAATGCTGAGTGTAACCAGGGCTGCTGATAGGGGGGACCACCAGCCCTCCTGTAGGGGGCCCCGGCACACAGAGGGGCCCGGACAGCAGGAGGATCGGTGGAGAAAAATGCCCTCCGTGTCTCTCACCCAGGTTTCTCCCCCTCTCGTCAGATAGGCTGTACGGGGCCCCATGATTCCTAACAGCGGCCCTGGGTGTAACATTCCAGGCATTTTCTCGCACACACATGAATGGCTGTATTTCTGTGCATCAGCATTTACCCGCGTATGTGTGTACAAGGTATTTCCCGAACATCCAGAAAGTACAGGAGCTATTCAGTGAAAATGGACTATATGTGAACATCCCCTTGCAGGAATACTAATCCAGCACATTTGGACCCTACATATGCACCCCATAGTGGCAACATGAGCCAGGGGGTGGGGCCTACTCATTTATTCTATATTTGTGGTCATAATTAGATGTATACATATGAGGTGGACATGGCCTTTTTTTGAGTGCGAATGTCATTGTATGACTGGTACCGATTTAATGTCAGTTTTCCTTCTACGTTTTGATACCATTAAACATTTTTTTAACAGATACAGTGAGTTGTTTTTATAATATTTTCTTTATGAGATGGTTGACCTAAATCAGGTTTTTTTATTCTAGAGTGTCATGTATTTCCTGAATGTGACATTTCTGGAAATGCCTTGTACACACATGTGCAGATAAAGACACCCCTCACATTTTTGTAAATATTTTATTATATCTTTTCATGTGACAACACTGAAGAAATTACACTTTGCTACAATGTAGTGAGTGTACAGCTTGTATAACAGTGTAAATTTGCTGTTCCCTCAAAAAGACCTCAACACACAGCCATTAATGTTTAAACCGCTGCCAACAAAAGTGAGTACACCCCTAGGTGAAAATATCTAAATTGGGCCCAAAGTGTCAATATTTTGTGTGGCCACCAGTATTTTCCAGTGCTGTCTTAACGCTCTTGGGCATGGAATTCACCAGAGCGTCACAGGTTGCCACTGGAGTCCTCTTCCTCTCTTCCATGACAACATCACGGGCTGGTGGATGTTAGAGACCTTGCACTCCTCCACTTTCTGTTTGAGGATGCCCCACAGATGCTCAATAGGTTTTAGGTCTGGAGACATGCTTGGCCAGTCCATCACCTTTACCCTCAGCTTCTTTAGCAAGGCAGTGGTCATCTTGGCGGTGTTTTTGGGGTCGTTATCAATCATGTTGGACTACTGCCCTGCGGCCCAGTCTCTAAAGGGAGGGGATCATGCTCTGCTACAGTACATGTTGGCATTCATGGTTCCCTCAATGAACTGTAACTCCCCAGTTCCGGCAGCACTCTTGCAGAATCAGAGCATGACACTCCCACCACCATACTTGACTGTGCATCATCTTTAGAAGGACGACAGCCATGCAGACCAATTTGATGCAGAATGCAGCGTATGGTCTGAGCACTGACAGACTGCCCCCCCCCACCCCTTTAACCTCTGCAGCAATTGTGGCAGCACTCATATGTCTATTTCCCAAAGACAACCTCTGGATATGACGCTGAGCATGTGCACTCACTTGTCTTTGTACTCCTCACCTGGTTGCTGCCACACATGCTTGACACCATCTGAACCAAATAAGATTATCTTGGTCTCATCAGACCACAGGACATGGTTTCAGTAATCCATGTCCTAAGACCCCATACACACTAGTAGATTCTCTGCAGATTTTTGTCTTCAGATTTACCAAAACCATGTAGTGCAAGGGCCTGTCTGATTGCATACAAACTCTTAAGGTTTGACCTAATTTTATATGGTGTTGGTAATTCTGAAGACAAAAATCCGCAGAAAATCTAATAGTGTGTATGGGGCCTTTGTCTTCAGCAAACTGTTTGCAGGCTTTCTTGGAAGCAAACTGTTTGCATCATCTTTAGAAGAGGCTTCCTTCTGCGACGACAGCCATGCAGACTAATTTGATGCAGTGTGCGGCGTATGGTCTGAGCACTGATAGGCTGACCCTCCACATCTTCAACCTCTGCAGCAATGCTGGCAGCACTCATATGTCTATTTCCCAAAGACAACCCTGGATATGATGCTGAGCATGTGCACTCAACTTCTTTGGTCGACCATGGGGAGGCCTGTTCTGAGTGGAACCTGTCTTGTTAAACCGCTGTATGGTCTTGGCCACCATGCTGCAGCTCAGTTTCAGAGTCTTGGCAATCTTCTTATAGCCTAGGCCGTCTTTATGCAGAGCAACAATTCTTTTTTTTAGATCCTCAGAGATTCTTTGCTATGAGGTGCCATGTTGAACTTCCAGAGACCAGTATGAGAGAGTGAGAGCGATAACACCAAATTTAACACACCTGCTCCCCATTCACACCTGAGACCTTGTAACACTAACGAGTCACATGACACCGAGGAGGGAAAATGGCTATCTGGGCCTAATTTGGACATTTTCAATTAGAGGTGTACTCGCTTTTGTTGCCAGCGGTTTAGACATTAATGGCTGTGTGTTGAGTTGCTTTGAAGGGACATCGAATTTACACTGTTATACAAGCTGTACACTCACTACTTTACATTGTAGCAAAGTGTAATTTCTCCAGTGTTGTCACATGAAAAGATATAATAAAATATTTACAAAAATGTAGGGGTGTACTCGCTTTTGTGAGATACTGTGTGCACACACACACACATATATATATATATATAACATTTTTGTGCTGTTGGAAATAAGGCAGAATATTTAGGTCTTTGAAAATGTTCTACTTCTGACTTAAACTGCTAGCCTTCTCTGTTTCTCCCTGTCTTCCCAAGCTAGAGTAATTACTCTGTAATGAAACAGGCCTAATGAAGGCTTGAGAGTGGCTGAAACTCAATCGAGAAGAATCTAGAGTTACTGCTCCTTATCTACATAGCAGTCAGGCTAGTTTTAGAAGGATGTAGCCACTGTGCTGAGCCTCTGTCTTTCAGTGTGAATTATTAAGTGATCTGAGAGCACAACTTACATATCATGCAGTAAGTGCAATACTGGACATTACAGACCCAAATTTTTTCCAAAGAAGCCACAATTCCATAATTACTTTGAAGATGGAAAAGCAGGTAATCTTGGTGTACTTTATTTTGCTATTCGAAAATGCAAAATGTGTGTGTGTGTGTGTGTGTGTATTTATATATGTGTATGTGTGTGTATATATATATATATAAATATATATATATATATATATATATATATATATATATATACTTTGAAATGCATGCATATCATGCATCTAATGTGAGAAAAGTTTGATAAAGAAGAAGCCAAGGGCGTTTGAAAAGAACAAAGATTTTCAAGGATGGCAAAAAATGTACTTTAACAACTTATTCCCATGATATGAAAACCTAAAAAAATTAAATATGCCTCATCTGCACTGGCAATTACTGCTTGTCATTAGAAATCATTGAAACAATGAATTTTATTGTGTTTGATATATATTATATGGTAAACTGCTCATTTAACACATTGGGGGTTATTTACTAAAGGAAAATCCACTTTGCACTACAAGTGCAAACTACAAGTGCAAAGTGCACTTGAAATTGCACTGAAAGTGCACTTGGAAGTGCAGTCGCTGTAAATCTGAGGGGTAGATCTGAAATGATGGGGAAGCTCTGCTGATTTTATTATCCAATCATGTGCCAGCTAAAATGCTGTTTTTTATTTTCCTTGCATGTCCCCCTCAGATTTACAGCAACTGCACTTCCAAGTGCACTTTCAGTGCAATTTCAAGTGCACTTTGCACTTGTAGTTTGCACTTGTAGTGCAAAGGGGATTTGCCTTTCGTAAATAACCCCCATTGTAATATATATCTAACTTATTGTCGAAGATAGATTTAATTTATTATGACTATGTAAGGTTGGTAGGTTACAATATATTAGAATTTAGCATTTTAGAATGTGTTAATGCTGTAACAAATGAGTTACTGAAGTTTCTATGAAATACTGATTTGAGTAGGCTAGCATATGTATAGTACTTATCTAATGTGGTAAAACTCCTACTGTGGTAGAACATGGACAGAAGTTACGACTAATGAGCATACAGTAAATCTTTTTTTTATATACCCCTCTGTCCCTATTCAGGTTTCCATATAGAATAAAATCTGATCATTTGGCAGTAAATTGTCAGACTCAAAAGAGATTTTCGCATGACATGCACATCCACTGTTCTATGGGTGTCCGCTGACTGCACAAAATGCCAAGGCTCATCCCCACTGGTCTGCTAATAAGATCATTCACTCTCCATATACAGTGGAGATTAGGAAACAGCAACACTCAGAACAATTGTTGTTGTGCTGTGTAAGACATGCTACAGGTCTGATGTGTGGTTCTGTAGCAATAAATGCATGACTAGCTATGACAATTCTTTTAGGCCTACCAAATAAACCATTGTAGGTTTATTATAACCCATATAACCCATATAAGTATCGGTTGTCACTCTTTCACTATCTGTATTAGGAAAGTAAAAATGTTGACAATGTATTGACATCTGTTTATTAGATAAGGAAAAAGGTAGGCAATGCATTTCATTGGCTAACTGAATATATTTTGGGGAGCAAACTTTTTTTTTCTTTCAGTAAACCATTTTTGAAAGTTTGAAATGCAAATATTAGTCAATTAGCCAATGAAAGGTATTGCCTATAATTTTACTATCTAGGGTTAACATGGTGCAACACTCTGCTCTAATTCTCAGTATTGCCATGTAGTATGATCCGACAAGCAGCTAGGGTAAGTTTATTGTATGAAAACTTAGAACCATAGGATAACCCTCCTTCAGAATGTTGGTAAATACGTGTAATGGCATCCTTTACCTACCCTATCATCTGCAGTGATGATTCCAACTGAAAATGGCTTTGATATAAATTTATACTGTAGACCTGGCAAGATATTCAGTATATAAGATAGTATTCCTTTTTTAGCTGTTTCAGAAGTTTTTGTTAAGATACATGTAGCATTGAGGTCTGACTACTTTGTTTTGCCCGTGTCTCGTAAACAAGAGGTACATGCCAATGTAGTAAAAAGTTCCCAAGCAAGGAATGCTTATTGTACAAGTTTTCAAAACAGCAGAAGGCAGCAGTAAATTGAATCACTTAGGCGCCCGGAAGGGTGTTCTTTTAATGAATGTTTTCACCTGTCTCTTTTCGTTAAACTTGGTAGAGGAGCGGTTCAGTGGAAGAGTGGGAGCTGCGAGAGGGAGGGAAAATCATTGGCAGGTGGAATAGCTTGTCCCATGTATTGAACTGTCTCTCTCTTGGCCTATGTCTTCAGCAAATAAGAAGGGAAGGCTCTTAACAATTCTCTATTGTTTCCCATCATCTTGAAATGAGTGTCAGATCACACAGGGGGTGCTTTGACCGTTAACTGCACAATTTAGCCCTCCCTCCCGACCTTGTGAAGGGCGGGCTCTTCATCTTGGACTTTCTCAGATTAGACAGCAAGAGTTAGGGAAAAAGAAGCAGTCTTGATCCTACAGAATGAGCTTACCCCGAGTCTTTGTCCACAGACTGCCCAGTGTGAAATCCACAGCGACATTAAATGTTTTCTAATGAATAATTACTCAAAGGGAATTCAGCAATATATGTGTAATGGATTGTACAGCGTTAAAACGTTTTATACGGAGTACAAAAAATGTTATCCGTCACAAGCATGGTAATTGTTGTGGGGGAGCTTTTGTAATGGAACGAGGGAGGGGGTTATGAATCTGAAAAGCTGATCTGATGGTTTGACATTCCAAAACAAGAATCAAAGGCAGGCTTTGGCAGCAAAGTAGGTTTTCAAGAGGCCAGTCAGAAAACCCGTCCTGCATTCTGAACTGCAAGGAATGAATGAGTTCCCTCTTTTTCTACTAGTTAGTCTGAAAGTTCCCAGTGTTTCGGACCAGTAGATCGTACAATAAGTTAGTTTAATAACATTAACATTAGTTTTACTTGTACTGTAATAGAACATTATAATACACATATAATACACATTTAATTGTACTGTTATATGACATTATAATACACATACATACTGTATACAAAGTACTTATTCAATATATATGTGTACATTGTATATACCTGTGTGTGTATATATAATTATACTTCTCACTATTATAAGCTATAGGTCTATTTTTTTTGTAAAATTATTTTATTGAATTTTTAAATAACATACATAAGGCAAATACATATAACAATTGGGGGATAGTCTGGTACCAGGCCTCACTCCCCAAAAAAATAAATAAAAAAGAAAACCCCAAAACACGTTTCAGCATTGGGCTCTCAGTATAACTCTAATGCCGCGTACACACGACCATTTTTAATGACGAGAAAAATTAAATTTTTTAAAATGGTCATTAAAAATGATCGTGTGTGGGCTTCAGAGCATTTTTCACAACGTGAAATATGGGCATTCAAAAATTGGAACATGCTCTAATTTTTCTCGTCGTTTTTCACAGCATTGTTCTTCTCGTCATGAAAAACGGGCATGTGTGGGCTTTAACGGCGTGAAAAAAAAATGTGCATGCTCAGAATCAAGTATGAGACGGGAGCGCTCATTCTGGTAAAACTAGCGTTCGTAATGGAGATAGCACATTCGTCACGCTGTAACGGACTGAAAAGCACAAGGCTGAAAAGCGCGAATCGTCACTCAACAAACTTTACTAACATGAAGGGTGGCGCCATCCGAATGGAACTTCCCCTTTATAGTGCCGTCGTACGTGTTGTACGTCACCGCGCTTTACTCAAGCATTTTTTTCCACAATAGTGTGTAGGCAAGGCAGGCTTGAGAAGAATCACGTCGAGAAAAATTCATATTTTTTCAATGACATTAAAAACGGTCGTGTGTACACGGCATTAGGCTTGAAACATGAGCATAGTAACAACAATTTATCATTATAGTTGAACGCAGTTTCTTATAATGACATATTTCTAGCTCCACACAGCTATGACATACCACCTGCCATCAAATACAACCATCAGACCCGCATATGAAATTCCTAGGTCCACAGCTCACATGTTTGTAGGTTTACATAGAGTTCTCAGATAGGCACAAACTGATTGCTTTGTGTAAAGTTTCACTAAGCTTTTGAAAAAAAAGTTACTTTGTGGGGAAAAAGCTACTCGTAGTATTTGCAACTATTTATGCAATTGTTTTCAAGCCACTACAGATGTATTGGATAATTTATTAAATTTAGCTTGCAGTCTTTTATTGAATGTTAGCTGTCATGATAGGAAAAAAAAAAAGCAACAAAGTGACATTAGATACTTTTTTTCCTGTAGGATTACTTTCTATAAAGTGGCTTGCATATATATATATATATATATATATATATATATATATATATCACTTTCTGCTGCATTTCATTGTGATCACCATCTTGTTCTGACCAAAACCATGTAGGATGTCTGTATAGTCTTTGGTATTGGTTCTGGCAATAGGTGAACTGAGCTTTCGTGTTGGCTGGCTGAAACACATGCTGAAAGGCAGTCAGAAAGTGTCTTCAAGTCCTTTTGTGTTAATGGCTGCCCTTTGTAAGATGATGCTTTTAGCTGGCCATACATAATAGACAGTCGTTATCCAATAATTATCTTACCTCTGAAAGATCACACATGTCACATACTCAGTTAGATGCAAAGAACTTTGAGTGGGCTATGATTGGTCCTACTGCTAAGGAAACAATAGAAAAATAGCAGTCAGTCACACCAATATGGATTTTGAAAGTTGCAGTCATGCTTAGCTGTTATTATTTTTACCTCATGGTAAATTCATGGTAGAACTTTTTATTTTATTTTAATCAGATAGGATATGCACCAAAATAGTAGTGGAGGTTCACTATTTCATTTACTTGTACTACTTCATTTACTACTCCATTCAGACATTTAAATTTACTATATGCCTTCTTCTGTCAGTAATATCACATAGAAAGTTTTGTCAATACAAATAAAAATATGCTGATATTTATCAACCCACTTTCTAATAAGTAGTGCACCAGTGGGTAAATTCAACACTGTTGTGGGGTTATATAGAATATGTTCTGGTATTATGAAAAAGTATGTTCCTGTTTTCGGGGTTTTGCAGCTTTATAATATTAAACTATCAGTTCTGGTAGTATGAGAATAAAGATTAAACATATTACACCCTAATCATTGTTTACAGGTCAATTTCTTAGTGTGGACGATAGTGTGCAGTCTTATATATGAAAGTCTAATTGTGCTCACTTTTAAGCCATAAACATTAAATGGAGGTTAAATAAGATGCTTTAAGTTATTTTTTAACCACTTAAGCCCCGGACCATTTTGTTGCTAAATAACCGGGCCACTTTTTGCGATTCGGCACTGCGTCTCTTTAACTGACAATTGTGCGGGTGTGCGACGTGACTCCCAAACAAAATTGACGTCCTTTTTTCCCCACAAACAGAGCTTTCTTTTGGTGGTATTTGATCACCTCTGCGTTTTTTTTTTTTTGCGCTATAAACAAAAATAGAGCGACAATTTTGAAAAAAAATCAATATTTTTTACTTTTTGCTATAATAAATATCCCCCAAAAACATATAAAAAAACGTTTTTTTTCCTCAGTTTAGGTCGATATGTATTCTTCTACATATTTTTGGTAAAAAAAAATCACAATAAGCATTAATTGATTGGTTTGCGCAAAAGTTATAGCGTCTACAAAATAGGGGATAGTTTTATGGCATTTTTATTAAAAAAAATTTATACTAGTAATGGCGGCGATCAGCGATTTATATCGTGACTGTGACATAATGGTGGTCACATTGGACAACTTTTGACATCATTTTGGGACCATTGTCATTTTTACAGCGATTGGTGCTATAAAAATGCACTGATTACTGTAAAAATTACAATGGCAGTGAAGGGGTTAACCTGTAGGGGGCGCTGAAGGGGTTAAGTGTGACCTAAGGAGTGATTCTTACTGTTAGGGGGCGTGGCTTGGCGTGACACGTCACTGATCGCTGTTCCCGATGACAGGGAACAGACGATCACTGACAGTGTCACTAGAAAGAACTGGGAAAGGTTTGTTCACACTTACCTCTCCCCGTTCTTCAGCTCTGTGACCCGATCACGGGAAACAGGCAGCGATTGGGTCCACGGGTTCCGCGGGTGCGGTCACGGAGTTCCCGACAGGGTCGCGCGCGAGCCACCGCCGGCGCGCGCGCGACCCACGGCTCGCACATTAAAGGGGACGTACCTGTATGCCAATGTGTGCAGCCGTGCCATTCTTTCGACATACATCGTCGTGTGGCGGTCGGGAACCGGTTAAAATACAATCAGGGCTAGTTTGTACCAGCCCATATCAGCAAAAGTTAAAGTGGATCTTCACCCCCTTCATTTTTTTAACGCCTGCCTACCTGGTTGTGAGTGTTGGTCTGCCTTGCGTGTGGCCATAGCAAGCAGCTGACTCGACCTCCAATGTAAATCTAACCTTCTGGGCAGTACAGGACTTTGCCGGACGACTCTCCATGATGTGTGGGTGGTGGGGGGAGATTGATCCCCGATCCACCCCACTGACTGTGTGCTTTATCCCCCTCACACTGGGCACCTTCTCCAGGCCAGACAGCCAGGGGACACCAGTAAAACCTCACACTATTTGCATACTAAGATGAAGGCTGAATGAATGCATTCCAAGGCTGTACTATAATGTAACTTCTTTAATGAACGAAGCACAATCAGATACACTCAGCACATTAAAGGCAGGGCTCTTCATACAATGGCTGAGCAATAGATTTAGTCAGTAGCCATATATTTGATATTGGTTGGCATGGGGGAGACGGCTGCACTTAGGCCGAGGTCCTTAGATGGCTTTACCTCTGCTCTCCTTCCATCCCTTGGGGACCCAGCAATGTTTTGTCATGTCACATGTGTGTGTGCAGGCCTAAGGAGGCCTCTTCCCAGCCTAGCTTCCTTCTTCCCCTTCTCCCCCGCTGAGAGGGAGAAGGAGGGGCAAGTTCTGCTGCCCTCTTTTTTTTCCTTCCTGACCCAAGTGAACTCCCAGCCCTAGAATCACCCACCTAATAGGACTCCCTCCCACTCCTCCCTCCAAGGGAGGGATTCCACCTAAAGGGGAACTCTACCACTTCATCTGCCTACACAGATCCTGCACAGTTAAGGTACTCATCCACCCAGCGGATGCAGTGTTGTCCTGCACAATCCTCCTCTCTGTTGCCCCTGCTTGGTCCTGCAACACCATCTTCTTGTGTGATGTCATTGGGAGGCTGCTGGCTATTCCTAGTTTAGCCGGCAGGGCTCCTATTTATGTACCGCTTGGTCCGCCTCCCTCCTACTTTGTCAATGAAAGACTATGTCTCCTGGGATATATGATGTGCATATCCCAAGAGGCACAACAAGCATAGGTAATGTAATTTGCCCAAGCGAGTGACGTGCATGGGGGGGGGGGGGGGGGGCAGCACTGTTTGCACAGCGGAGGG
This sequence comes from Rana muscosa, assembly GCA_029206835.1. Taxonomy (NCBI): domain Eukaryota; kingdom Metazoa; phylum Chordata; class Amphibia; order Anura; family Ranidae; genus Rana; species Rana muscosa. Next base: position 847,637,559 of record CM055116.1, read on the forward strand.
GTGTAGAGGAGGGAACTTGAAATTGAGGGTGAAGATCTGTTTTGAGTTGGCAAGACAAAGACTGATAGAGGTGCTTCCCAAGGTAAAGTTGCTGAGCAGGGATGAGCCGAACACCCCCCTGTTCGGTTCGCACCAGAACCTGCGAACAGACAAAATGTTCGTCTAAACTTTAGAACCCTATTAAATACAATGGACTCGAACGTTCGAAATCTAAAGTGTTAATTATAAAGGCTAATATGCAAGTTATTGTCCTAAAAAGTGTTTGGGGACCTGGGTCCTGCCCCAGGGGACATGTATCAATGCAAAAAGAAGTTTTAAAAACGGCCGTTTTTTCGGGAGCAGTGATTTTAATAATGCTTAAAATGAAAAAATAAAAGTGAAATATTCCTTTAAATTTCGTACCTGGGGGGTGTGTATGATATGCATGTGAAGTGGCGCATGTTTCCCGTGCTTAGAACTGTCCCTGCAAAAAATGTCATTTTTGAAAGAAAAAAAATGCATTTAAAACTGACTCGCGGCTATTAATGAATTGTCGGCTCCCGGCAATACATACAAAAGTCATTGAGAAAAAAAAAAAAAAAAAGTGTGGGGGTTCCCCAGAATTCAATTACCAGGCCCTTCAGATCTGGCATGGATTTTAAGGGGAACTCCACCCCAAGTTTAAAAAAAAAATGGCGTGGAGTCCCCCTAAAAATCCATACCAGACCCCTTATCCGAGCACGCAACCTGGCCGGCCGCAGGGGAAAAGGGGGGGACGAGAGAGCGGCCCCCCCTCCCTCCTGAACCGTACCAAGCCACATGCCCTCAACATGGGGAGGATGTCCCCATGTTGATGGGGACAAGGGCCTCATCCCCACAACCCTTGCCCGGTGGTTGTGGGGGTCTGCGGGCGGGGGGCTTATCGGAATCTGGAAGACCCCTTTAACAAAGGGGACCCCCAGATCCCGCCCCCCCCTATGTGAATTGGTAACGGGTACATTGTACCCCTACCATTTCACGAAGAAAGCGTAAAAAAAATGTTTAAAAAAACACACAAACACCTTGAAAAAGTCCTTTATTTAAAAAAATAAATAAATAAACATTCCAGCGGTGAAATCCAGTGTCCCGCGGCGATCCCGATGTCCAGCGCTGTCCTTCATTGGTTGTGCCTGAGCGGACCTGATGGGGAACTCCCTCTCAGTATTTTAAATGTATAGACCCGCCCCTTCTAAAGTTCCCCATCAGGTCCGCTCAGCGGACCAGATGCGGAACATGAGAAGGGGCGGGTCTATACATGTATAACCAAAGTGAGAGCAGTTCCCCATCAGGTCCGCCCCCTCGGTATGTCGGACCCGCCTACGTCATTGGCTTGAGCGGGGAACTTCCTTCACTGTGTAATTTAAATTTACATAGTGAAGGAAGTTCCCCGCTCAAGCCAATGACATAGGCGGGTCTGACATACCGAGGAGGCGGACCTGATGGGGAACTGCTCTCACTTTGGTAATACATGTATAGACCCGCCCCTTCTCATGTTCCGCATCTGGTCCGCTGAGCGGACCTGATGGGGAACTTTAGAAGGGGCGGGTCTATACATTTAAAATTCTGAGAGGGAGTTCCCCATCAGGTCCGCTCAGGCACAACCAATGACGGACAGCGCTGGACATCGGGATCGCCGCGGGACACTGGATTTCACCGCTGGAATGTTTTTTTTTTTTTTTTTTAAATAAAGGACTTTTTCAAGGTGTTTGTGTGTTTTTTTAAACATTTTTTTACGCTTTCTTCGTGAAATGGTAGGGGTACAATGTACCCCTTACCAATTCACATAGGGGGGGGGGGCCGGGATCTGGGGGTCCTCTTTGTTAAAGGGGTCTTCCAGATTCCGATAAGCCCCCTGCCCGCAGACCCCCACAACCACCGGGCAAGGGTTGTGGGGATGAGGCCCTTGTCCCCATCAACATGGGGACATCCTCCCCATGTTGAGGGCATGTGGCTTGGTACGGTTCAGGAGGGAGGGGGGGCCGCTCTCTCGTCCCCCCCTTTTCCCCTGCGGCCGGCCAGGTTGCATGCTCGGATAAGGGGTCTGGTATGGATTTTTAGGGGGACTCCACGCCATTTTTTTTTTATTTGGGGTGGAGTTCCCCTTAAAATCCATGCCAGATCTGAAGGGCCTGGAATGGATATTTGGGGGAACCCCACGTCAATTTTTTTTTTATTTGCGGCGGGGTTCCCCTTAATATCCATTCCAGACCTGAAGGGCCTGGTAATTGAATTCTGGGGAACCCCCACGCTTTTTTTTTTTTTTTTATCAATGACTTTTGTATGTATTGCCGGGAGCCGACAATTCATTAATAGCCGCGAGTCAGTTTTAAATGCATTTTTTTCTTTCAAAAATGACACTTTTTGCAGGGACAGTTCTAAGCACGGGAAACATGCGCCACTTTACATGCATATCATACACACCCCCCAGGTACGAAATTTAAAGGAATATTTCACTTTTATTTTTTCATTTTAAGCATTATTAAAATCACTGCTCCCGAAAAAACGGCCGTTTTTAAAACTTCTTTTTGCATTGATACATGTCCCCTGGGGCAGGACCCGGGTCCCCAAACACTTTTTAGGACAATAACTTGCATATAAGCCTTTATAATTAGCACTTTAGATTTCTCCCATAGATTTTTCGAATTTGCCGCGAACACCCCAATTTGTTCGCTGTTCGGCGAACGGGCGAACAGGCAATGTTCGAGTCGAACATGAGTTCGACTCGAACTCGAAGCTCATCCCTATTGCTGAGCCCTATTGATTTGGACAGGCTGGAGCAGCCATTTCAGAAGTGCTATATTTAGGCTTTAGGCGAATCATGTTACAGCCATATGTAGGAAATAAAGTAAATAGTAAATAGTCATAAATTAACCAAGTGCTGTATATCATTTCTATTTAACAAAAGGGAAACACTGGTGTAGTGCCCTCTAGTGTGCTACTAGAATAGTGCAGGCAAATTTATTGACTCATGGTAAAGTAAGTCTGAACTTGGGTCAGAGTTTACTGCAGGTCAGACTGGATGACTCTCAGATGCAGGTCTTTGATTCCTCCCCCTGGATCTGGAAGTATGCAGAGAAACTTCTAGAAGTTAGTGGGAGGGTGCCAGGAGAGCTGATCTGCATACTTGAGGGAGCTTGGCCAATCCCCAGGCAATGGGCCTGTCAGGATGGCAGAGTCAGCCCTTAAATATGGGAGAGCCATGCCAACAGGGGAGTCGGTGAGAGATGGAGTGCTGAGGAGACTGTTGGTGGCCTTGGAGGGGACCCTTATGTCTGGGGGGCCTCTGCCTACATCCTGGACTCAGGCTGTCTTGAGAAGACCCTGACAGCAAGTCATTTGAAAGGAATCTTGCCTAAGGAGCAGCAGGGAGCAAGGAGGACTGTGGAAGTACATAAGCACTCCCAGGGATTCACAAGGGGAGATACTGCCACATGTAGCAAGCCTTTCAAGAGGACAGTGTTGTGCTTAACCCTTCCTATCCCTTGTTCTGGGAAGTCTTTAAAACAGCCAGGTGGGCTGGTAGTTCCTTCAGGCAGTAGAGCTGGGATCAGTGTCTATGGTGGAGATGGAGATACCACTGTATGCAGCCTCCAACACGGTGCTACTTTCTAAGGGACTGAGAGTTCCTAGTCCTTAAGGGGCTTTTGCATTTTTGAGACTTTCAAATTTTGAGACTGTCAATGTCCAGGAAGAAGGACAGTTCAGGATCGTGTGCATAAGGAACAAGTTGTCCCAGTTTATTGTTGCAGTCAAGCTGGACATCCCATAATTTATTTTCCCCATTCAAGTTATTACTACTAATAAACAACAAAAGCCAAGCTCAAAACTGTTACTTGTGTCTGGATGAGAGTCGAAAATGCTTGTCGCCTGGCTGTGTAGAAGTGCGGAAAAACAGTTACCAGCAGCAGCCCTTGTGGGGGTAGTGCTACACTGGCTTTGAGTCACAGGGTTCATTTACTGCAGGAACTACATCGGTATATTTTTCAGTAAGTACAGTGAATATGTAACTTGGCAGCCCACTGCATATATACATTGGCACTTTGAAGAGGGATATTTCTGTTATGGCAACAGCTAGCTGCCATAACCCTGGAATCCATCTCTTCAACGGGCAGCCTGGTTTCTGATAATGATAGTCTCTGCAGCGGATTTGCCGCGAGATCACCATTATTGGCAGGGGAAAAGGGCCCCTCCTGCCGCTCTCCCGCGCCCTCCGCCGCTTACCGGAGTCGTCGGTAGCGGCGGAGGCTGTCAGGCCTTCTCTCCTGCTTGGTATGTATACGAGTGAGGGGAAGATGGCCCCCATCCATCTCAATACCATAGCCCATAGCCCATAGCTCTTAAAGGGCCATTTATTTTTTTAAAAAGACAATTTTTTTTATTTTATTGCATTTTAGTCCAAATATGAGATCTGGGGTCTTTTTGACCGCAGATCTCATATTTAAGAGGACCTGTCATGCTTTATTCTATTACAAGGGATGTTTAGAAGGAATACAAATTACACAACTTTTTTTTTTTTAAAAGAACAGTGTAAAAAAATAAATAAAAAAACGCGCCCCGTCCTAACGAGCTTGCGTGCAGAAGCGAACGCATACTTGAGCAGCGCCCGCATATGAAAACGGTGTTCAAACCACACATGTGAGGTATCGCCACGATCCGGAGAGAAAGAGCTTTAATCCTAGCCCTAGACCTCCTATGTAACTCAAAGCATGCGACCTGTAGAATTTGTTAAACGTCGCCTATGGAGATTTTTAAGGGTAAAAGTTTCACACGATTCCATGAGCGGGCGCAATTTTGAAGCGTGACATGTTGGGTATCAATTTACTCGGCGTAACATTATCTTTCACAACATAAAAAAAAAATTGGGCTAACTTTACTGTTGTCTTATTTTTTTATCCAAAAAAGTGTATTTTTTCCAAAAAAAGTGCGCTTGTAAGACCGCTGCGCAAATACGGTGTGACATAAAGTATTGCAACGACCACCATTTAATTTTCTAGGGTGTTAGAATTTTTTTTAAAATGTTTGGGGGTTCTAAGTAATTTTCTAGCAAAAAAACTTGTTTTTAACTTGTAAACAACAAATCTCAGAAAGAGGCTCAGTCCTTAAGACCCCTTTCACACTGGGGCGGTTTGCAGGCGCTATTGCACTAAAAATAGCGCCTGCAAACCGACCCTAAACAGCGGCTGCTGTTTCTCCAGTGTGAAAGCCCGAGGGCTTTCACACTGGAGCGGTGCGCTAGCAGAACAAAAATACAGATGGAAGGCTCCAACAACAGCTACACATGCCAAGCAGCTCAGATGAGGTTGGGCCCCATGCGGTGGGTGTTCTTTGGGTCCCTATCTAGAAGGGAGCACTGGGCCTCTCACACATGACTAGGCAGAGCACACACAGCCGGCAGTCCAAGCCAAGGAGGAGGAGAGGAGGGGTGAGAAATCATCAGTGATCTGGTCAGGCTGAGCACTAGCAGACGCTGTCCAGGCAGCAGGTGAAAGGTAACAGGCAAGCTGCGGGAGAGCTTTGTATTTCTTGCCTCTGGCCGCGCTGCCTCCCCTCAGCTCAGGGGCCGCAAACACCATCACTCCCTGACACTCCATTTTGTGTATGTGACTCCTGGCCCTGGGACATGCAGCGCGGCGCCCCCTAATGTGCGCACTTGCCTATAGGTAGCACCAGCCCTTGCCCCTACCTGCGGATGCCCATGACCAGGTGCTGCCAAAGGTAAGTTTATTAACATTTAGACAGAGCAGAAGACAATACAGAAGTTCCAATGAGACCTAATTGGGAAGATGCTACATCTAGCTTGTAATGCTTAATGAAAGTGTTAGGAGAACTCCAGCTCGCCGCCTTACAGACCATGTCTGCTGATACCTTGCACCAGGACTGCTCTGGTCGAATGTGCACGAATCTCCTGGGGAGGGGAGAGGCCTTCCAGTGAATATGCCGTCTGAATTATTTTCGCCACCCATGACGAAATGACCCTTGTGGAGGCCGATATGCCCCTCCTGGGGCCATATGGATATATAAAAAGAGCTTCAGACTTTGGAAATGCTTCTGTTCTCTCCAAATATGTCTGCAACATGGTCTTCAGGTCTAACTTGTGTAATTCTGACCCCTCCGGGTCCATAGGTGGAGGTGGAAAGGCTGGAAGTATTGACTGCCAATTAAAGTAGAACTCCAAATAGACTTTCGGCAGGAAATTTGGAGAAGGACGTAACACAACTCTCTCTGGGAAAAACATGCAATACGGCTCCTTACAAGAAAATCCGGCAATATCGGAAACTCGCCTAGCCGAAACCACTGCCGTCAGGAACACCATCTTCAGGGTTAGAAAATATATTGAGCTGGTCGAGTCCAGGAAAAATGGCAACTTTAGCAATCCTTTCAGTACCAACGGTAAGTCCCACCTTGGAAACATGGAACGAATCGGGGGCCGAATTTTGATGGCCGCTCTGAGGAACCTGATAACAAGTTGATCTTTAGTCCAAGGGACGTCAGTTATTGCTGCCAGTGCCGAAACCTGTACCTTAATGGTATTGTAGCTGCGGCCCTGCATCTAGACCGGACTGAAGAAATTACAGCACATTCGCCACAGAGGGGGTCTGAAATGAAAACCCCTGTTGAGTGGGAAAGTCTTGAATTTCCTCCAGACTCAGTGATAGGTGGCTTTAGTAGAAAGTTTCCTGGCTGTAAGTAGGGTTGACACCACTGATTCAGACAGATTCAGACTGTTCAGCCTGTCCCTTTCAAAAGCCATGCAGTTAAGGCTAGGCGGGCTGGATTGGGATGAAACTGGTTGTGCTGAAGAAGCAGGTCCCGATTCTGGGGAAATTTGACTGATGGGCATGTTGCCAGGGAACATAGGAGGGAGAACCTTAGCCTCTTCGGCCAGAACAGAGCAATTACTATTGCCAAGACCTTCTCTCCCATGATCTTCAGTAAAGACTGGAGGATTAGAGCCATCGGAGGGAATATGTACACTCGGTTGAAACTCCATTCCTGGGAGAGAGCATCCTGTGCCAGAGACTTCTGACAGAAGAACCTGGAGAAGAACGGGGGAACCTGACCCAATTGTCCGGTGTTGCCATGAGGTCCACCTCGGGTTTCCCCTATTGATTGAAGTTCTCCCTGAGATATTTCGGGTTCAACCTCCACTCTGTGTTGTTGGTGAAATTGTGACTCAGGTGGTCCGCCAAGGTGTTCTGCACCCCCGGGAGATATGCCGCTACGAGATCTAGCAGGTAATCTTCGGCAAACTCGAAGATCTCTGATGCTATCTGGAGCAGGCGTAGACTTCTTGTTCCTCGCTGTTTCATGACATAAGAAACAGCTGTCTTGTTGTCCATTAGCAGTTTGACCCTGTAACGACACCCCAAATATGAAAGGGGTTTAACGCCGTTTAAAGATATTCCCTCTCCTGGACACTCATTCGCTGCCGATCCTCCACAGTCAGACGACCACTTCCCATAGGAATTAATCCTTCCAAAAGAATGAGACGCACTCTGTATCTTTCCAAAATGAACTCCTTTATTATTGCAAAACATTACAACTTTTATATCCACAGAGAGAAGCTTCTGACCCTCCTATCATCATACACCTCTGACCAGACCCAATTTACATGAGCCAATTAACTACAGTGAATGGCTCAGACACATGCCCTTTCTGTCTCCCAATCCCCATCCAATCCACATTTCAGTTTAAAGGATTATGCAAGACCTTTTGTGTTCCTCCAGCCTGTCTGGCTGCCAGAGGACAATACCTATAATTACAGGCTTAATTCCCACAAGCCACAATAGATACATAATGGCTCTCAATACACATTTCCCAATGAAAGGCTCTGTAGCATAAGTGAGGTTCATTACCATTACACAAGCAGACAGGGAACATATCAGCATCTCTTAATTTAACCTGTTGAGTTCAGGATCAACAGAACAACTATTTACAGATCCTGGGAAATATTGGGGAATAATATTACAGACCCATTTAAAAACAATCCAATACATATTCTCAATGTCCATTATTTCCTTGCTCACCCTGTGCCCCACGTGACCCCTGTCACAAAAATGTATATACAGCATTGAATCTGATTAGCACAGGTCATAGTGGGGTTTTCATTCACCCTGTGCCCCTAATAGGGACACAGGGTGGTTTACACATAAGAGGCATTGGGGAAGCCGAAGCAAGGGTATCTCATACTTTCTAAGAGATTCTGGGTTCCCCGGGCCTTCCCGTTACAGACCGTCTTGCCTTGAATGATGGGAAGAAAAACCTTTAGAGCTTCTCTGGCCGCTAGGAGTTCCAGCAGGTTTGATGAACAGGGGACCTGAGGGAGCCATCTGCCTTGAGCATGCTGTCCCTTGCAATGAGCACCCCAACCCTGGAGTCTCGCATCCGATGTGATCGCCCCGGGCTAGGTTGTCTCTTTGCTCCAACACTGCAGATCGTTGCGAATAAAGACCGGAATGTGTATCTTCTGATGTAACGAGCCACAACTCCATTGGCTGAGAAGACCAAATTGGAATCTCCTTGTGTGCCATTGCGCCCATGGCACCGCTGGCATACAGGCCGTCAGGCTCCCTAAAAAACTCATCCCCTTGTGTACCGTAACCATATGAGAGGCTCCCATCTTCAAGGCCTCTGCTGACACGCGACTTATCTTGTCTTGTGGAAGAAACACTTTGTATTGGAATGTGTCGAAAGACATGCCTAAATAAACCATGGTTTGGCACGGTGTGAGCTGGCTTTTCACTGTATTTATCATCAAACCGAACTATGTTAAGATGGCAAGAACCTGATCTCGGTGCCGCATCAAAAGATTCTCGGACTGAGCAAGAATCAGGACATCATCCAAGTAGTGGAATATTCTTATTCCTCTTTGTCGAATATAGGCATTTACCGTTACTAGAACTTTTGTAAAAGTCCTGTCCTTGGAGCCGAGCTGAGCCCGAAGGGAAGGCACCTGAATTGAAAGTGGTCGCCTGCGTAGAAAAATCGCAGAAAGCGCTGATGAAAATCGGCCACTGGGATATGGAAGTACTCATTTTCAAGGTCCACGGAGACCATCCAGTCGCCCTGACGGATTACTGCTGAAATAGTCTTGAGAGACTCCATCCAGAATGGCTGTGGCTTCAGAAAAGCGTTCAGGTTTCTGAAATCTAGGACAGGATGCCATTTTCCCAATACTTTCAGGACGAGAAAAAGAGGGGAGTATACCCTGCAACCCTGCTCTTCCTCCGGCTCCGGTACAATAGTGTGAAGAAGAGCGAATAACTCCATGACGTACGCCTCCAGCGATGCCCGCTTCTCTGCTGAAGTGGGAATTTTCGTTGCAACAAAGAATCTTCTTGGAGGAGCACTTTGGAACTGAAGACGAAGGCCAATCTGAACTACTTCCAGGACCTAGGAATCTGTTATTCTCTCCTCTCAAGTATCGCTGTAGATCGTCAGTCTTGCCCCTACTGGTGATCCCTGGGTGGGCCGCCCTTCAAAAGGACTTGTGGGTTTCGGAGCTTGAGGAGCTTTCGATTTGGAGTTATCGGCAAAGGTGCCACGAGATCGCCATGAAAAGCGCGAAAACTCTCTGCCTGGCCGATAGGACCTGGCCTCCTTGAACTGATCCCGGGGTCTTCTATTTGCCTGAAATGACTGCGGATGACTCTTCCGATCCTGGGGGAGAAGACCAGACTTCCTCCAGTCACCTGGCAAATTGCCTCTTCCAGCGTTTTACCAAAGAGAGTGTTCCCTGAGAAGAGGATGGAACATAAAGCTTGCTTTGAGGCAGAATCTGAGGACCAATGCTTGAGCCAAAGAGCCCTCCCATCCATGACCGAGTGGGCCATGATGCGGGAGGTGAACCTGACCAAGTCCACCGCTGCCTCCGCTATGAACTCAGCTGACAACTTCAAGCCTTGAAGATTTGATGAGAATAGTTCTTCCTGTGCCCGGGAACCTAACGCGGACTCCACATTTGAAGGCCAGACCCTGATGACCTTGGCAATCAAGGTCAGGGCCACCGCCGGCCTGCAGGCAGCCCCCACAGTGGTGAGGTCCTCTTCAGTTCCGAGTAAGCCCTCCGTTCCATCGAATATTTAAAAGACACTGTTTCTTCCAGCTGTAGGGTGATATGCCTTGCAAGACGCTGTAAGGAGGCATCCACTTTTTTTTTTGCAAAATCTTTTTTATTGAAATTTATATGAGCATGTAAATTTACCCACGCAGGGGCTTAACATTTACCCACGCAGGGGCAGTTTCTCCGTTGTGGCAACTCGCCGCAACAGGGGACAACACATAACACAAACACAAACATCCTAACTTAGCTTACACTATAACCCCAATTGTGGGGAGAGGGTTAGGTCAAGATAATCTGTGCTCTAAATGATATTGACAGGATAAGGCTACATGAGAAAAGTTGGGTCAATAAATTAACAAAAAAAAAAAACAACATTGTCAATCTAGGTATTGGTCACTGCATCTTTTGCTGTGGTACTATCATCTAGCCAACAACTCCATACCTTCTCAAATTTTTGTGGGCATCCCCTGTCCGAGTAGGTGGCTTTATATAGGGGCAAACTGGCATTCACTTAGCTTTTCCAGAACCTGACAGAGGGGGGAGACGATTGTTTCCAGTTCATTGTAATGGCTTTGCGAGCATAGTATAGTAACAGGGATATGAGTATTTTCCTAGCTCTGATCATCGACATTTGTTCAACCAGCCCTAGCAGACAATATATAGGTTCATAAGGAACACTAGTCTTAGTGACCTTAGTAATCACCAGGAGTACTTCTTTCCAATAATGTGCGATTCCCGGGCAAACCCAGAAAATGTGGAAAAAGTCCCCCGGTTGATAGGAGCAGCGCCAGCACGCCGGAGAATGCGCCGGCGACTTCTGGTGCAGCCTGTGAGGTGTGTAGTGAGCTCTATGTACAATTTTGTATTGGACCAATTTGTCTCTTGCTGAGACCAGAGGGGAGAAGGGAAAGTTCCAAATCTCCCTCCAGTCGTCCTCATCCGGCCCCGGTATGTCCTCCATCCATTTCCTGCGGAGGGAGGACAGCTCGGGGACGGCTGCCACCAGCAGGGATCCATAGAGCTGAGACGTGGGTTTCTCCAGGTCCTTTACTCGGAGGGTGGATTCTAACTCAGAGTATACCAGTTCAACTGGTTGGCCCAAAAATTGACACCTGTAGGCATGAGCTATTTGAAGATACCTAAAATGGGCCAGTGCCGGCACATTAAATTTGATGCATAAAGTGTGAAAGGAGGTGAGATCCCCGTTAGTGATAATATGTTTAAGGGTCAGTATTTTGTATTTGGCCCAGGCCTGTGGATCTGGGATAGTGTTGAAATGTGATAGGTTAGGATTCAGCCACAGGGGGGTGTGAGGAGACCAGGAGTTTGGCTGGTGTGCCCTCAGCGCCTCACCCGCCTTCCATGCCCACATAGTGGTACGCATCGAAGGGGTGAGATTGTGAGGCATTTTAGGCTCCCTGAATAACAAACCCTCCAGTGCCTCCAAAGACCCCACTATGGCTGCCTCCAACACCATTGCAGAGTTGGTCAGGTCCGGCTGCAGCCACCAGTGAGCGGTCACAAGCTGAGTAGCCAAGTAATACTTGTGGCAATCAGGGAGAGCCAAGCCCCCACTCTCCACAGGCCTGGTCAAGGTGGTATATTTGAATCTAGGTGGTTTGGGCCCCAAAATAAAGGAGAGGAAGAGTTGCCTGAGGGAATTAAAGAAAACTTTAGTCAGCCATTGCGGGGAGTTCCGAAAGATGTATGTAAGTTTAGGGAGGACTTTCATCTTGAGAAGATTAATGCGCCCAATGAGAGAAAGGGGAAGATTACTCCACGCCTTTAGCTTGGTTTTAATGACTACCAAGACAGGGTCAAGATTGAGCTGCACAAAGTCCCCACTCTCTCTTGAGACAACAACACCTAAATAAGTGAACTGTTCAACCCACTGAAGTGGGAGAGAGGAGGGTGAGGAGGACCTGGCCCCCGCATCCACCGGAAACAACTGAGACTTGTGCCAGTTCACTCTCAACCCCGTGAAGGCGGAGAAGGCCTCCATGATACCGAGTGCGCCCCGCAGAGAGTCACCAGCGTCATTCAAAAAAAGCAGCAGATTATCCGCATAGAGAGCCACTCTCTCCTCCAGCCAGCCCACCCTAAGACCACGAACCTCGGCCAAGCTCCTGAGGGCTTCAGCAATAGGTTCCATGGCCAGGGCGAAGAGGGCTGGGGAGAGAGGACATCCCTGTCTGGTGTCCCTCTGCAGGGGGAACGGAGGAGACAGGGAGCCATTTAGCTTAATGCATGCCGTGGGACCAGTAAAGAAGGCATCCACTTTAGGAGGGGTATCCCACGGCTCCACGTCCGAAGGTCGGAACGGGTATAACTTATGGATCCTATTCCGCAGTGCCGGTCTTTTATCTGGCCTGGACCACTCCTCCTCCATTAACTCTTTAATCTCCACTATAAAAGGAAATTTTGGGAACTTTCTCTTTAAATTTGGGTAGTATTTTCTCTGCTCCTGTGTAGCTGAAGATTATTCCTCACAATCGATGGCCTGTTTGACCGCAGATATAAATTAGGGTACCAGAGAAAAGTCAAACGAATATGTGTCTAAAATATCTTGACCAAACTCTGAGTCCACTTCTGAGTCAGAACTAATGGCTCCAGGTTCCGGAGAGTCCTCCTCCCTTCTCCTTAGGCCAGTGGTCATCAACCCTGTCCTCAGGGCCCACTAACAGGCCAGGTTTGCAAGATAACTGAAATACATCACAGGTGATATCATTTGCTGCTAAGTGATTGCAGTAATCTAGTCTGCATCTCCCCAAGGTAATACATAAAACCTGGCCTGTTAGTGGGCCCTGAGGACAGGGTTGATGACCACTGCCTTAGGCGATTAGTTCCTGCCACTGCAGAAGGGCCTGGTAATAGGGCCTTTACCCCTTCTTTCACTGCTCTCTTAATGTATAACTCCATGTCCTCGTTGACCATCTGGCCTTGGGAAGCTTCCTTGAAGCATAGCTTACAAAGGCGTTTGGCCGGTAATTGAACCGCACCGCAAGTCCAACAAGTATTGGCAACCATATCCGCTGAGACAGCTGGTCCATGATCGGTGGACGATCGATGATGCCTAGACAATGGGCCTGCAGAGTCTGCTGAAGGGCTGCGCTGGATATTTGACTTTGCTTTGGAGTGGGAAGCCCGAGGGGAAGGAGAACGATGATCACTAGAGGATGAAATTGCTGTTTTGTGAAGGACCTCTCCCCCTGCAATAAGGAGGAACCATTAGTAAAGCTTGAGATAGATAACCGGTGCTAGAGGCAACTTCCAAGCCTCTAGGCGTCCCTTACCTTTCCGAAGTTTTCAGTGCCTCTTGTATAGGAACAGGCGAGCTTATCCTGGGCTACGGGACAGGAGGAAAAAAATAAAAATCCTCTAATATATATATATATATTATTATTATTATTATTATTATTATTATTATTTATTTATTTTATTTAATAATACATTTCTTCTTTTTTTTTTATTAAATAGAAATATATATATATTTATTTATTTATATATATTTAAATTTTGAGCATCCCCCACTTACTGGCTAGGCAAGGCTTGTGCAAGTAAAGAGGAAACTCCTGGGGACTGTCAGCAGTATTATTTCTATTATTACATTGTAGTAATAAATTAAAAAGTTAAACTCGCCATAATGCCGAATTTTTAGTAGCCTTGAGTATATCACTTGCCACGTCGCCTGCCACCAGATGCGGAGTGTCACTTCCCACGTCACCTGCCACGTTGCCTGTCACCAGATGCGGAATGTCACTTGCCACGTCACCTACCACGTTGCCGAAACCCAGGAACGAACCATCGATGATCCTTGTTATCTGCTTGCTATAACATTTTGCCTAATTAACTATGATCTTGTCTGCCAATTTCGTAGCACGTTTTTTTCTGCCTGCTCTCAGATGTTGTGACTCCAAATGTAACTGAATGCTGCAACCTCGGAGCTGTCCAAAGTAAAGCCCCTCATCCCTGGTGAGGTGCTCTGGCGAACACTGGGTGATTCCTTACAGCTTTACCATGAGCTTGAAAGTGGTTTCAGGTTAATGGACAGTTGGCAGCAAAGTGGTAATGCTTTTGTGGTAGCTTTTTGGATAGCAATATCTGGACAGATTTGTTTAACTACTCAAGAAATACGAAACTTGCTTGGTGAGTTACTTTAAGTATTTTTAGGTTCTATGATAATGTAAAATCATCTGTAAGTTTAGATATAGTAACTCTCCTTATACATACCTTCATCTATTTCAGATGCTTTTTCCACAGCACTCATATTTTTGAAAATACCTAGATCAGGGGTGTCAAACTCAATTTCATCAAAGGGCCACATAAGCACTATGATTGCCCTCAAAGGGCTAGTTGTATCTGGGGTACGCTACATACAGAGTGCAGAGTTCAGGAGTGTGGTACGTGCAGAGTTACGCAGTGCATTATGTATTGTACAGAGTGCATTATGTACAGAGTGCAGGAGTGCATTATGTACAGAGTGCATGGTTTAGGGATGCACTATGCAAAGTGTGCAGCCCAACCCCCCCCCCCCCCCCAAGCGTTCTTGCATCTCTCTCTCCTACCTGGCCTGGCTCTAGTACCTACCTGTGTAGGTGGCTCTGCCTCACCTTGCAAAGAGGTTGTTCTCTCTCTCAGATTCTGGAGATCTGTACCTGCCGGGAGCCACTGTGCTTGCATGTTACAGCGGGGAGCAGAGGGCCCGAGCTGGAGGTGGTGGAATGGAGTTCCTACATGTTTTGGCTGCAAAACTGGGTGCAAAGGCCACTTGACAAGGCCTGGAGGGCCAGATTAGGCCCACGGGCCTTGTGTTTGACATTTGTGACGCAGATGCTCACAGGACATAATCATTGGATTATTATAATTCAACAGAGGAATTAAGTTACCAAAAGTAATTGCGTGAACATAAGATATGGATATCGGTAGCAATCTTAAAGCTTACAGATATCAGAGAACACTTGCCAGATTAGGGCAATTTATGGGTGGATTGGGGACATATCTAAGTGAGTTTACTAGGGGACACAGTTGGTGAGAATAGATTGTTGTTCAGAATGTCATATATGTGCAGCATATAGAAATATCCACTTCGTTCAGTAGCTGTAAGCATCCAAATTCAGAGTTAAAATTGTTATGCAAAGCAATTGGTCATTGTTGCAAGGCAGTTACATATGAAGTAAAGTTTATAAGGACCCACTCTGTTACAGGCTTTACATAGATACAGTATAAACATAGACAGACACACATTCAAGTAAAGACCCTTTCACACTTATTCATGTACTGCAAATAGTTATGTGCAGTCTTTGAATGCGCATGTATGAAGCGCCATCTAGGGGGCAATGTAACAAAACTTTTGTGATATAAAAGCCAGTTTATGTGTCACAGCTACATTTGTGGGAAAATGTCTCTAAACCATTAGGAATGACATAGAAGTAATAGGAACACAGTGAGTAATATTTTTTTTTTTTAAAACCTGAGAGATGTTCCATCTATTTTCCACTCTATCCAAAGCATAAAGGAAAGTTTTGGCTGGCACTGGGCTTTAATGGTTTTGAGATAAGACATTGGTGAAAATCACCTTGCTCAGTTTATTATTTATTGTAGACTTATGAAACAGATGTTGTTGAATACAAAACATAGGAATAAGCATTGAGTTTTCTGAAAAGTTTTAAAATATGAACAGTTGAAACCATTTGGTCCTGGGGCTTTTCACTGCTTTATGGGAATTATCAGGTTAACAACTTCTTCTACAGAGATAGGAGATTCCAGAGAATTGCCCTCTATGGTTGGCAGAGAGGGCAGATGGAAAATTTTAAGATAGGAATGGATGGCTTCTGCATGTAAAGAGGTATTGTTAAGGGTGTTCTGTCAATGCAGGTTACATAGTGTGCAGTAGTATTTTTGAAAGCGTTAGCCATGCCTAGGGAAGATTTCAGTATGTGCTGCTCAATGTCCCTTATCTGTGGAATGTAATTTCAGGGTCTCACTATTTCGAGGGCTTTTTTTAGGGGTTTGCCTGGCTTACTGCAATGTTCAAAATAAAATATATATATATATATATATATATATATATATTTCGTTTCTGTTATAAAACTTTGTAAATATATAATCTTTCTTCATAAATGTATAAAATGTATTCTGCTACGTTTCGGTGTACAGTATATTACCGTATTTAGTCTGTGTGAAAGTTAGAGTCTACAAACTATGGTATATATACAGTATACTTGAAAATTGATCAATCCTGATGTTCAGACAGCCTATTTCATTTCTTGAGGCCCTAAAATGCAAGGTCAGTACAAATTACCCCCTTTTGGGAAGTAGACAGTCTAAGGTATTTAGTAAAAGGCAGGGTGAGTTTTTGAAGTTGTAATTTTTTGGCAAATTCTTTGGAAAATTATGAAAGCAATAATTTTTTTTTTTACAAAATTGTCAATTTAACAAGTTAAATCCCACACACAGCATAAGAATGCTTACAATTACACCACAAAACACATTCTTCTATTTCTCCCGAATATGGCGATACCACATGCATGAACTTTTTCATAGCCTAGCCACATAGAGGCCAAAAATCCAAAGAGCACCCTAGGGCTTTCTAGGGCTATAAATTACCATCTAATTTTCTAACTACCTATCACATTTTTGGGGGCCTGAGAGCACCAGAACAGTGGAAACATCTACAAAATGACCACATTTTGAAAAGGAACCACCCCAAGTTAATTTTTAAAAGGCGTATTTTTTTAGCCACACGTTTTTGGAAAATGCTGAATGAAAATTTATTTTAATTTTTTTACACAAAGTTGTCAATTAATAAGATAATTCTAACACACAGCATAGCCATACTTCGAATTACAACCCAAAACATATTCTACTACTTCCCTCAAGTATGGCGTTACCCCATATGGGACTCTTTCACAGCCTAGTTACAAAAAGAGGCTCAAAATCCAATCCTGAAGGTTTTCTAGGGGCATAAATTATGCATCTAATTTACTGACTATCTATCACACATTTGGAGGCCCTGTAGCACCAGGACAGTGGAAACACCCACAACATTACCACATTTTGGAAAGCAAACACCCCAAAGTATTTTCTAAGAGGCATAGTGAGTCTTTTGAAAATGTCACTTGTTTTGCCACAAGTTTTTGGAAAAAGCTGAAAAAAAATGAAAATGTTTTTTTTTTTTACCCATTGTTATCAAATAATAAGATATTTCTAACACACAGCATAGGTATACTTAGAATTACACCCCAAATGACATTTTATTATTCCTCCCGAGTATGGGGATACCACATGTGTGAGACTTTTTTGGAGCCTAGCCACTTAGAGAAGCCCAAAATCCAAGGAGCTCCTCAAAGTGGACGTAAACCCAGTTCATGAAATTTGACACATATATGCAGTGTTTTGTTTTGTTATCTTTCTTCAAAGCACTAGGTCCCGTAGCTGTCCCCTGCTCCATTCTTCTGCTATCAGCCTGATAACTCCTGACAGGTTCTCTGTCAACTGAGATAAAAGCAGCCAGAGTTTTGTGTTGGGGAGGAGGCTATAGATTTAGCAGAGCCCAGAACTTTTCAACAATCGGCTCTAAAAGTCTCTACCTATGAGAAGAGGGTGTGTGTGACTTTCCTCCAATCAGCTGTCTTGGCTGTATATGCTTTACTGCAGTGTTGAACAGGAAGAGAACATCTCCTAACAGGACATGCACTTTCTAAACAGTATATAAAGCTGAAGACAGCAGGTATGCATGTAAAACTTATGTAGGGAGATTTGTTTCATCCCTGTGTATCATCTGAGGCTGTTAATTTCACTGGATATATGTGAGGGTTTACATCCACTGTAAGGCTTTCTGGGGGCATTAATTATGCATCTAATTTCCTGAGTATCTATCACATCTTTGGAGGCCCTGGAGTACCAGGACAGTCAAAACAAAAATGACCACATTTTGGACAGCAAACACTCCAAATATGTTCTAAAAGGCATAGTGCGTCTTTTGGAAAGGTAATTTTTTGCCATACGTTTTGGAAAATGGGGAAAGAAACTGAAAATGTATTTTATTACAAAAAGGTTTCAATTAATAAGAAATTTATAACACACAGCATAGGCATACTTAGAATTAAATTAAAAAAAATGTAGCGCTTATTAAAAGTCCATCCAGAAAGAATGCACAAATCCAATGGAGCACCCAGATTGTATAACAGAAATAAATCTGCAGGTGAAAAGATGATCCTCCACCAACAACACAGCAAACAGGCCTCTTACCCTCAGAAGTGAACCACTAAATTAAAGGTGGCCTGGCAGTGCTCAAACACCCATCAGGCTTGTTCCTGTTCACCATAGGTTGCACAAAGATTGATGCCGCGTACACACGACCGTTTTTCATGACGAGAAAAATTAAATTTTTTAATTTGGTCATTAAAAACGATCGTGTGTGGGCTCCAGAGCATTTTTCACAACGTGAAAAATGGCCATTAAAAATTTGGAACATGCTCTAATTTTTCTCGTTTTTCACCTCGTCGTTTTTCTTGTCATGAAAAACAGCCGTGTGTAGGCTTTAACGACGTGCAAAAAAACGCGCATGCTCAGAAGCAAGTGATAAGACGGGAGCGCTCGTTCTGGTAAAACTAGCATTCGTAATGGAGATAGCACATTCGTCACACTGTAACGGACTGAAGAGCACAAGGCTGAAAAGCGCGAATCGTCTCTCACCAAACTTTACAAACACAAGGATCAGCAAAAGCAGCCCAAAGGGTGGCGCCATCCGAATGGAACTTCTCCTTTATAGTGCCGTCGTACATTTCGCGCTTTGCTCGAGCATTTTTTTTCATAATAGTGTGTAGGCAAGGCAGGCTTGAGAAGAATCACGTCGAGAAAAACGTCGTTTTTTTCAATGACATTAAAAACGGTCGTGTGTACGCAGCATGAGACTTAAATCCTGTTGTCCATTCTGAGAGCGTCTCTTCACAGGTTAAATTACCATATAGATGTGCCAAAATGAGAATAAAGACCACCTCATAGTGTATGTAAAAACACTTATGTATTTATTAAAAAGTATACAATACTCACACATTGAGTAAAAATCGAGCATGTCAGCACAATTCAATGAAAGTTTCTAACCAACAAAATGTCAGCGGTCCACATGTGCAGCAACGTTACGTATCCAGGCTCCATCCAACGCGTTTCATCATATTGGACATCATGAAGGGCGTGGCTAATGGCCATCGTCGCACATACAGTTAGGTCCATATATATTTGGACACAGGCACAATTGTCATACTTTTGGCTCTGTATGCCACCAGAATAAAATTTAAACAAAACAATCCAAATGAATTTGAAGTGAGGACTTTCAGCTTTAATTCGAGGGGTTGAGCATAAATATCAAGTACAAATTTTAGGAACTGCAACTGTTTTTATACACATTTCCCCCATTTTCAGGGGCTTAAATGTAATTGGACAAATGAATATAATCATAAATAAAATGTTAATTTTTAATATTTTGTTGAGAGTCCTTTACTGGCAATGACTGCTGGAAATCTGGAAACCAATGGACATTACCAAAGACTTGTTTTCCTCCTTTCTGATGCTTTGCCAGGCTTTAACTGCTGCTGTCTTCAGTTGTTCTTTGTTTGTGGGTCTTTCTGCCTTTAGTTTTGCCTTCAGCAAGTGAAATGCATGCTCAATTTGGTTGAGATCAGGTGATTGACTTGACCATTGCAGAATATTTCAATTCTTTTCCTTCAAACGCTCTTGGGTTGCTTTTGCAGTGTGTTTTGGATCATTGTCCATCTGTACTGTGAAGCGCCATCCAATCAACTTTGCTGCATTTGGCTGAATACGGGCTGACAGTATATATCTAAACACTGCAGAATTCATCTGGCTGCTTCTGTCTTTTGTCATGTAGCACTACCCCCGTAGGAGCTGCTGGTTATTTTTGGTCCTGCCGTTAACCCACAGTTCAATGTATAAAAACTTGCTTGGCTCTAAATTGGGCAATGTGCCCACAGATGCATGCACCCGCCACTTAGTCTTTTTCCAATGCTTTTTATTAACACAACTTGCAGCAGTAGAGGGATGGAGGGTTAGGGGAATTCAGATACCTTGTGTAGATCACTGAGGAACTTGAGATCCTGGAGACAAGTACACTTGCTGTCACCGGATCTTGCTCACCCGGATAGGCCTCTCTCACCGGCCTAGCAGCCAGAATGATGCACGGACAAAAATCTCTGCCACAGACTTGATGATAGTAATAACTATTGAACAATCCTCTGCCACAGGATTTGGAAATCAGTAATTGCTTGAGCGAACACAGCTACATAGTACCAAAGTCCTTTAAGCCCATCCAGCAATACTGTGAGCTAGATTGGTTAGGATGCATCCTCCAAATGAGTCACCAGGCTCTTTTTGAGATACCAGCCTTTTGCTCGGTCCTCTCCAAGAAGAGTCCTCCCCTGGATCCTCCAATTGCTCGGCTTCTTCCCGCAGGCAAGACAGCACAGGACCATCCCCGAACCAGTAGGCCCCAGACAGACTTCTGGGCACACTTAAAGTAACGTAGCCTTGGGCCAGCAGGGCCCCAAGGCAGAAGAGGAGTTGTCACAATCCTTAGGCCAGACGGGCCATGAGGTCAAAAAGACAGAAAAATGGCGTCTGCCCCTTAAGTATCCTCTCCCAGAATGCACAGTGGTAAACCACTCCCACTGGGCTGTTTCTGGGGAAGGGACACCCAATACACACCAGCCTGTTGTATTTCCAACACTGGTTGGCGGTGACAACGACACCTACCGGCGACAGTGGGAAATGTTCTCAACACAGCCAACGCTGGAACAGAGGCTAATTTAGCCATAAACATTACATTCTGAACTATGTACAATTCAGATGACCCACTAAATTTACACAATAGCGCCTGGTCAACAGGAGCAGGGCACTACAGTCACATCATCAATAAACACCAATGACCCAGTTCCTTCACCATGTTTTACAGATGACGTTGTGTGCTTTGGTTCATGAGCTGTTCATAGCCTTCTCCACACTTTTTTCCCCCATCATTCTGGTACAGATTAATCTTAGTTTTATCTGTCCAAAGAATGCTTTTCCAGAACTGGTCTGGCTTTTCAATTCTTCAGGGTTATAAAGAATTTGCAAGTTGTGGTGAACCCTCTGTATTTGCCCTCATGAAGTCTTCTCTAGATTGTAGACTTTGACAATGACACGCCCACCTCCTGGAGAGTGTCCTTTACTTGTCTGAATGTTGTGAATGGGTTTTTCTTTACCATAGAAAGATCCTGCGATCATCCGCCACTGTTGTCTTCCGTGGACGCCCACGCCTTTTTATGTTGCTGAGCTTACAAATGCGTTCTTCTTTCCTCAGAATGTACCAAGCTGTTGATTTGGCCACTCCTAACCTAATGTTTCTGCTCTCTTCCAAATGCAAATACCACACTTAGAATTAACTCCAGACCCTTTACCTGCTTAATTGATGAAGGAATAACTAAGGAGTATCCCACACCTGGCCATGAAACAGGGATTGATTCAATTGTCCAATTACTTTTGGTTCCTTGAAAAAGGGGGATGGCTATTCTTAAGAGCTGTAATTCCTAAACCATTTCTCCAATTTGGATGTACATACCCTCAAATTAAACCCGAGAGTGTGCACTTTCAGCCCATTATATAACTTTGGCTTGAATATGTTTTGATAAATACCTGAAAAAAAATTGTGCCTGTGTCCAAATATATATGGACCTAACTGCATATATAGGGTGAGAGCTAGAGGGGACCACCCTTCCCTAATTGCACTCCAGGCCTCAAAATCTGTCCCACTGAAAATGGAAATGACGCCGCAATCGGGAGACTGTTGGTTTTTTGAGGACCGGAAATGACGCTAACTAAGTTCCATAATAATAGAGTAAAAAGCTGTAAGTGATGTCCAGGCATCCTCGGCATACTCCCTAAAGCCAATTATGGGAAAAAAAACACCCCAAAATGTATAATGTAGATATAAAAAATTATATTATAAAACAAGCATTTAA
Organism: Rana muscosa; assembly: GCA_029206835.1. Classification (NCBI taxonomy): domain Eukaryota; kingdom Metazoa; phylum Chordata; class Amphibia; order Anura; family Ranidae; genus Rana; species Rana muscosa. Next base: position 847,659,654 of record CM055116.1, read on the forward strand.
TGGTAAAAAACACAAATGGCTGTATTTCTAAAAATATTACCCTTAATCGATAGAACCTAATAATACAATTCAGCCAAGAGGAGGACACTAGCGCCATCTTGTGGTTAGAAACTATACATATGCCAACAATATACAATTACAATAGCACTTCATATTAACATTACATAAAAACAAACAAACAAAATATTCATAATTACATCAAACATGATTTAATGTTAAAATAACCAAAATATTACTACATCAATAAATACATTTAAAAAACCTAAAAACCTAATTGTTCAATTAATCACCAAAAAAGAGGAAAGAAAAGACTTCAACTATTATTGATAAAGGCATTAACATCCTCCTCGATGTTAAGGCCATGAGGTCTATAAGTTCTTAAAGAATAAATACACCAGGTTTCCAATTTGGAAATCTCTATCCTCATATGACTGCCCCTCCAGTTAGGACTAAACTTATCAATAGCCGTAAATTATGTTCTACTCGGATCTTTACCATGACACAAAGCATAATGCTCAGAGAGGCTATGATTAGGGAAGCCTTTGCATAACTTCACTATGTGTTATTTCAGCCTTACTTGCAGCATACGAACAGTTCGACCAACACATTGAATTTAGGATTATTGAAATACTTAGAATTACACCCCAAATTATATTCTACTATTCCTGCCGAGTATAAGGATACCACATGTGTAGGACCTTCTCAATGTTTGGACTGATTGTGTACACCTGACATTGCATCTTGGTATCACAAAAATCAACCAACACTGTATAGGAAACAATGTACTGCAGCGGTTGCCTCTATACTAATGGTCAGGGAATTGTAACTTCGTGTAGCTTCACTTACAGAAGTCACAGTTCCTAAAACCCAAGCAGGCCCAACCTACTGGTACGTGGCTCCCCCCCCCCATAGCACAATGTTATGTTCACTAGACAGGCAGTACAGGAGGCTGAACAAAGGGTGAACAAAAGAGTACCTGTTGCTCCAGTAGCCCAGTTGTCCGCAGAGGATGTGTGCTACTGGTGTCTCACAGGTACGTAGTCAAAGGCATGTGCAAATGGGTCAGTATTGGTGGCAGGCAGAGACCTGGTCAGCAAATAAGCCAAGGATTAGTCCAGGCAGAAGGCAGAAACATGGTTGATAAACAGGTCAGGGTCAGTACAGCCAGAAGGCAGAGACATGCTCAGCAAAATAGCCAAAGGATCTGTCCAGGCAGCAGGCAAAAATGATGTAAATTAACAGGCCAGCATCAGTTCAGGTGGAAGGCAGAGATGTGCTCAGTATGCAGGTAAAGCATCAGTCCAGGTGACAGCCAGAAACATGGTTGATAAACAGGCCAGTTCAGACTCAATCACATGCAAGGAAAAAAAAATGCATTTTTGCTTGTACATGGTTGGATGATAGAAATCAGCAGAGCTTCCCCTCATTTCAGAGCCTCCCCTCAGATCTAGAGCATATGCGCTTATACTGTGCACTGCAAGTTCACTTTATTTGCCTTTAGTAAATCAACCTCAATGTATTATCATTTTTTTTGTAAAATACAGTGGTGCGGCTGGTGCTCAATATTTTGGGGCGGGAGATGGACGGGAAGGCAGCAATTGGACGGTCGGCCGTGATTGGAGGTGGTGCGGGCTCCTGGAAGCAGCCCCTGGCCCCCTCACTCCCACTAGCACTGCCCCCCCCTGCATGGACGGGTCGGATGGGAAGGCGACCATCCATGTCCTTACCTTAGGAGGTGGTGCTGGATCCAGGGTAGGGCTCCTGAAAGCTGCCCCTCCGCCCCTCCACCTGCTGCAGCTTGCCGTGGGAAGAGCCGGACCGTTGCTTCTCCTCCCGGCCGAACAGGAAGTGGGTCTTGAGACCCGATAAGCCGGGAATCCTAAGACTTCTTGGCCAATCGGGTCTCAAGATCTGCTTCCTGATTGGTCAGAAGGAGAAGCGATAAGGCATTAGCGAATATTAATTCGCTAATATCACACAACTGGGTGGGCTCAGTGCGCCCTGAGCCCACCCTTTTTTGAAGCCCATAGAGCTTCAGGCTCTAATCATGAGCTTCAAAATAAAAAAAAACCCCATTGAAATCCATGCGTCCAGCACGCTGCATGTATATTAGGGGCCGGGTGCATGGATAAGGGGGAGGTGCCCCTGCGCTCCTAATGGAGCGGCTTCCACTAATAAAATATAAAAACTGAAGTTGTGTCGAGTACATGTCAAGGCTTAAAATGATGAGCACCTGTGAAATGGCAAAAAACTTTGGTACCCAAAAGTGACCATAGTTGATGCTTTAAAAGCTCTTAGAGGTCATCAGTTTAGAATTAACCATGAATAATGGCCCTAGAACTATTACTCTCAAGCCCAACGTGTGCAGTGATACCTAATGTGTAATGTAATTGCTGTTTTCCTATGAAGATGCCCCTGATATGTTTACATACAGTGCATCCAGGAAGAATTAATAGTGCTTCACTTCTTCCACATTTTGTTATGTTACAGCCATATTCCAAAATGAATTAAATTCATACTTTTCCTCAAAATTCTACAAACAGTACCCTATAATGACAATGTGAAAGATGTTTGTTTGAAATCTTTGAAATTTATTAAACATAAAAATGAAAAAATCACATGTATATACAGTGCTGTGAAAAGGTAATTGCCCCCTCCCATGCTGAATCATGAATGAACTGTGATTAACCAACATTTTTTGGAAAGCTGAGTTAAATTTCACTTGCCACACCCAGGCCTGATTACTGCCAGACCTGTTAAATCAAGAAATCACATAAATAGAAGCTGTCTGACAAAGTGAAGCACGCTAACAGATCAGAAAAAGCCACACATCATGCCACAATCTAAAATAATTCAAGAACAGATTAGAAACAAACATGTATTGGTCTAGGAAGGGTTTCAAAGCTATTTCTAAGGCTTTGGAACTCCAGTGAACCACGGGTAGAGCCATTATCCACAAAAGGAGATAACTTGGAACAGTGGTGAACCTTTCCAGAAGTGGCTGGCCTGCAAAAATGACCCCAAGAGATTGACGACGACTCACCCAGGAGGTCATAAAAGAACCCAGAACAACATCTAAAGAACTGCAGGCCTCACTTGCCTCAGGTAATATCAGTGTTTATGATTCAACAATAAGAAAGAGACTGTGCAAAAATGGGATCCATGGGAGAGTTCCAAGGCCAAAGCCACTGCTGACCAAAAAGAACGCAAAAGTGCATCTCACATTTACCAAAAAATATCTTGATTATCCCCAAGACTTTTAGGCAAATATTCTGTGGAATGATGAGACAAAATTTTTACTTTTTAGAAGGTGTGCGTCCCGTTACAGCTGGCATAAAACGAATACAGCATTTCATAACAAGAAGAGCATACCAACAGTCAGACATGGTGGTGGTAGCATGATGGTCTGGGGGCTGCTTTGTAGCTTCAGGACCTGGACCATTCACCATAATTGATGGAACTATGAATTTTGAGCTCTACCAGAAAATCCTAAAGAAGAATGTCAGGCCATCAGTTCGTGACCTCAAGCTCAAGTGCACTTGGGTTATGCAGCAGGACAATGATCCGAAACACAACAGCAAGTCCACCTCCAAATGTCTCAAACAAAGCAAAATGTTGGTTTTGGAGTGGCCTCGTCAAAGCCCAGACTTAAATCCAATTGAGATGCTTTATCATGACCTTTACACAGGCCGTTCATGCTGGAAAACCCTCCAATGTGGCTGAATTAAACAATTCTGCAAAGAAGAGTGGACCAAAACTGCTCCACAGCAATGTGAAAGACTCATTATCGCAAACGCATGATTGCAGTTGTTGCCGCCAAGGGTGGCACAACCAGTTATTAGGTTTAGGGGGCAATTACTTTTTCACATAAAGCCAGGTAGGTTTGGACAGTTTTTTTGCCTTAATAAATTAAACCATCATTTAAAAACAGCATATTGTATTTACTTGGGTTATCTTTGTGTAATAATAAAACATTTTTTGATGATCTAAAGTCATTTAAGTATGACAAATATGCAAAAAAAAAATACAAAATCAGAAAGGGGGCAAATACTTTTTTACAGCATTGTAAGTATTCACAGCCTTTGCCACGTCACTCAAAATTGAGCTCAGGTGCATTCTGTTTCCACTGATCATCCTTGAAATGTTTCTACAACTTGATTGGAGTCCACCTGTGGTAAATTCAGTTGATTGGACATGATTTGGAAAGGCACACACCTGTCTATTTAAGGTCCCACCGTTAACAGTGCATGTCAGAGCACAAACCAAGACATGAAATCCAAGGAATTGTCTGTAGACCTCCGAGACAGGATTGTATCGAGGCACAGATCTGGGGAAGAGTACAGATTTTTTTTTTGCAGCATTGAAGGTCCCATTGAGCACAGTGGCCTCCATCATCCGTAAATGGAAGAAGTTTGGAATCACCAGGACTTTTCCTAGAGAAGGCCACCCGGCCAAATTGAGTGATCGGGGGAAAAGGGCCTTAGGGAGGTGACCAAGAACCCGATGGTCACACTGTGGAGAAAGGAGAACCTTCCAGAAGAACAACCATCTCTGCAGCACTCCACCAATCAGGCCTGTACGGAAGAGTGGCCAGACGAAAGTCACTCTTCAGTAAAGGCACATGACAGCCCGTTTGCCAAAAGGCACCTGAAGGACTCTCATACCATGAGAAACAAAATTCTCTGGTCTGATGAAACAAATATTGAACTCTTTGGCCTGAATGGCAAGCGTCATGTCTGGAGGAAACCAGGCACCACTCATCACCTGGCCAATACCATCCCTACAGTGAAGCATGGTGGTGGCAGCATCATGCTGTGGGGGTGTTTTTTTAGGGGCAGCAACTGAGAGTCTAGTCAGGATCGAGGGAGACATCCTTGATGAAAACCTGCTCCAGAGCGCTCTGGACCTCAGACTGGGGCGAAGATTCATCTTCCAACAGGACAACAACCCTAAACACACAACCAAGATAACAAAGGAGTGGCTACGGGACAACTCTGTGAATGTCCTTAGGTGGCCCAGCCAGAGCCCAGACTTGAACCCGATTGAACATCTCTGGAGAGATCTGAAAATGGCTGCGCGCCGACGCTCCCCATCCAACCTGATGGAGCTTGAGTGGCCCTGCAAAGAAAAATGAGAGAAACTACCCAAAAATAAGTGTGCCAAGCGTGTAGAATCATACTCAAAAAGACTTGAGGCTGTAACTGGTGCCAAAGGTGCTTCAACAAACTATTGAATACTTGTGAATACTTATGTACATGTGATTTATTTTTATTTTTTTTATAAATTAGCAAAATAATAAATGAAACCATTTTGGAATAAGGATGTAACATAACAAAAAGTGGAAAAAATGAAGCGCTGTGATTACTTTCCGGATGCACTGTACGTTTATGCATGTACATGGGCCACAGGGCTTTAATCTTTTTTGTTTTGTTTTATTTCTCACTTTCGTTTTTCAACAATTTTTTTACTCAACTTACCGTATATACTTTTTTTTAGGCTGAAAATGGCCCCCATGGCTTATACTCGAGTCACTGGTCAGCCCGTGACATGCAGTCAGACTGCGGGCGTCCAGTGTAAAAAATCCGCGCCTCCTCCTTGTCCGTGATAGGCGGAACACTCAGTTTCCCAGCACTGAGTCAGTGTTCAGTGTTCCGACTATCACGGACGTCCTCTCAACTTTGTCCGTGGGATGAGGACGAGAGGACGTCTGTGATAGGCGGAACACTGAACACAGTCTCTGCTGGGAAACTGAGTGTGCTGCCTTACACGGAACAGGATGAGGAGGAGGCGCGGCTTTTTTACACTGGACGCCCACCACGGACCCTGCTCCTCTCCTCCCTCTCCCTCCTCCGATGGCTGCTCCGTCCTCTGCTCTCTGTGTGCGGGTAACGGCTCGGGAAGTTTAGCAGTGCTAGGTGGAGAGGATCCATTCCCCACACTGCTCCATCCACTCCACCTCCAGCATCCCTGCAGTCTGCCCTGAGCAGCTTTCCAAGAGAGTGATCACTTTTACTGACCCCCCTCTCTCTCTGTCTCTGAACTCACCCCTCTATCTCCCTGACCCCCTGTCTCTTTCTCTCCCTGAGGCTGCAATGGACACATTGAGGCATGCAATGGGCACATCGAGGCGTGCAATGGGCAAAGTGAGGCATGCAATAGGCACAGTGAGGCATTCAATTTGCACAGTGAGGCATGCAATGGGCACAGTGAGGCTGCAATGGGCACAGTGAGGCGTGCAATGGGCACAGTGAGGCTGCAATGGGCACAGTGCAAATAGGCACAGTGAGGCTGCAATGGGCACAGTGAGGCGTGCAAATGGGCACAGTAGGGCATGCAAATGGGCACAGTGAGGCTGCAAATGGGCATTGTTGACCCTCTTTTCCACTTACAGTAACTGCTGCATTCTCACCCTAGGCTTATACTTGAGTCAATACGTTTGTCAATTTTTTGTGGTAAAATTAGGTGATTCGGCTTATATTCGGGTCAGCTTATACTCAATTATATATGGTAATTATTATCACATAGAGGGCCAATAGCCCCCTTTGTGATAGCATTTTGCTATGTTTCTATGCTTAATGCATTTTTGTTTTGGTCAATGACAAGCAATATCTCCTGCCTACATATAAAACAGTATCATATAAAACTAATAAAAAGTTCAGAATAAAACTGCAGCAGCGCTACGAACAAAGTTCAATTGTGCGTCTTCTATGATAATCGCTTATATAGGTGATGAGGTAGTAAATGGTGAATCTAGTTGTAATATATCCAATTCATAATCTTAGTGCTCCTTTCACCAGTAGTGTATAACACCGCGTGGGGGGATTTTTGAAAGTCCCCTTTAGGGGGCGCACTCACCAGATGTAAGATAAATAAAAGCCTAGATCAACATTCCTCCTTCAGCAATAATATAATTGGAAATTATCCTTCTCCGCCATAGACAGATGTCAAATCAGGTATGGGTATAGAAAAGATATCCTCCTCAATCTATCCTGTCTTCTTATCCTCAGTGATAGAAAAAAGGTGCCACTGGCATATATGTGGAAAAAATACAAACTACATAGGGTAGTACTGTTTGACCATTTAATAAATTTAATCCCCAGGTAATCCCTTAGTTACATATATGCGTACCACAAAGTAAAATAATACAGGCGAAAAGATAAAATGAGCGCTACAGCGCCGGACACTTGCCCCTGATGAGCGCCACGGTGTATTTCCCTCGGCACTTCCTTGTTCGGCAGGTCCTGGAGCGCATGAACGTCACTTCCGGTTTGCTGGGTTGGTTGGCCATGCCCTGACGTTTCGTCACTTCCTGACTTCCTCTGAGGGCGTGACCAACCGTCACAGCAACCGGAATTTATGCTAGGTCAGAACCCGCCCTCTGGTTAAACGTCAGAGCACGCTCTGCGTGCCTGCGACGTCGCGCATGCGCGCTGAGCGAGTCGACGTCCATACCCTACTGTGGGCGGAAATTCTGTCAGGTGCAGCTCGATCTGCCCCACTCTGATAGGCGTTTGTACTCGGGCTGCATCCTGATTGGCTACTCTGTCTAAACATGTCGGGAGCGGTGTCGAGCCGACATGTATACAGAGGGGACTTCAATTACTGATTATAAGGATTGATGTCAGACACACCACCTCATACCGTCATACAGTCGTTCCTTCTGCTGACACTTGTGCCCTGAAGCGATAAGGGCATGTTTTGGTAACAATGTTACCCCCGGTAGTCCGAATTTTTTTTTTTTTTTTATTATTCTATTTATATTATAATGCCGGGTTTAATGCTAAATAATGTGTGCACACACTCTACTGATCATAATGAGGAAACGCTGTGATGGCTGTAAACCTTGACATCATAATCAGCAGTGTTTTGTTTTCCCAATCCACAGAACATGCATCCATCAATAAATATATGAATAATTCAATATATATGGCATAAAAATATATATAAAAAATAATAAAATTGAGAAGAATAACACACCGATATTATGGCTAAAAAATCTATATAAAAAAATATATATAAAAAAATAGATAATAAAATGACAAGAATAACACACCGAAATATTCAAATAAATACCAAGTAAACTCTGCTGTGTATAACTAATAAAAGTACTCATAAAGTTACTAAAATCACTAAAATCGAGGGTGGAGGCCCTATGTGTATATTCGTAGCGTTCTAGTAATAAGTCGTGCTAATACTAATAGTTATTCAGCTTAATGTCTACGAATCACTAATAAAACAATTAATGTCTAATTCAATGTTCAAACCTTTGGGCGCTAAAACTTCGGTTAAAAAAATCCATTTTGTCTCCTTTTTAGAAAGTTCGCGCACCTTATGAGAACCCCTCCAGTTTGATTCCAAACTTTCAATCCCCCAAAATTCCAGGCCTGAGGGGTCCTGGTTGTGCTTAAGTTTGAAATGCAGTGACACATTGTGGTCCTTATAACCTATCTTTATGTTGTTCACATGCTCAGCTATTCGGATGCGTAAAAGTCTTTTGGTGCGCCCTATATATAAAAGCCCGCACGGACATTTTAGAGCATAGACCACGAAGCTGCTGTTGCACGTAATAAACTGCTCGATGTCAAATTGTCTCTGATTGGAAGGAGAGATGAAGTTTTCCAGCCCCCTAATGGGGCGCGACACTTCCTTACATGCTCTACATCTTCTACAGGCAAAAAAAACATTTTTGTTCCAGAACGTCTGAGGTTTGCTGGGAGGGTCCAGTATTTTCTTCACCACCCTATCCCCGTGATTAGGAGCCTTTCGATATATAAATTGTGGTTTAGGGGGGAGTACTGGGCCCAATTTCTTATCCAAAAGTAAAATGTGCCAGTGTTTTGTGAAAATGTCCTCCACCTCCCTGAATTGACTATGAAATTGCGAGATAAAGCCCCATTCTTTTAAGTTGGTGCCCCCTACTGCTGGTTTGGGTTTGATCTGTAGGCACAATTCCCTGGGAATTTGTTCGATTTCCTCTACAATTTTCTTTAGGGGTTGTGGTGCATAGCCCTTAGCTATGAATCTGTCTGATAAGACTTTTGCTTGCGTGAGAAAGACCTCATTATCTGAGCAATTCCGTTTAACGCGCATGATCTGTCCTTTAGGAATATTCCTTAGCCACTGTGGGTGGTGTCCACTTGTAATAGGTAGATAGCTGTTTCTGTCTGTCGCTTTAAAAAACACCTTGGTACCAAATCCTGTGTTATGGCGATCAACAGTCACATCCAGGAAGTTTATCGTCTTACTGCTCCATTCAGAGGTTAGTTTAATGTTATTGTTGTTGGTGTTTAGGGTCTTTAAGAAAGTCAATAATGATTCTTCTGAGCCGGCCCATATTAAAAACATATCATCGATAAAACGTTTATAAAAAATGAGTTCAGCTCTTCTGTCGTTAAAAATCATTTTATCCTCCCATTCTGCCATAAACAAATTTGCGATACTGGGTGCGAATTTGGCACCCATTGCAACTCCCCTCTGTTGCAGATAAAATTTACTATCGTACCAGAAATAGTTGTGGGATAAGCAGAAATCTAGGGCCTGGCCAATAAAAACTTTCTGATTATGCGGGAGTTCCTCCCTCTTACTCAAGGCCCAATTTAGGGCTAATAATGCATCATCATGTTGAATTATTGAGTAGAGGGAGGATACGTCCGAGGTTACCAACAGAACTTCCTGGTTGTGTCTTAACGTAATGTTTTGTAGACAATTTAGGAAGTCCTTTGTGTCTTTCAAGTAAGCTTGCGTAATCGACACACTCCTTTGTAAAAACGTATCTAGATACTGTCCCAACCTAGCTGTGACGGAGTCTATGCTATTTACAATAGGTCTAGGTGGTGGGTTTATTGAGTCTTTATGGATCTTTGGCAATGTATAAATCGTAGGGATCTTGTTACTGGTTGGTACCAGATAATGCCTTTCTTTTTCTGAAAGTACTCCTGATTTAGTGCCCATCTCGATTAGAGTGACGAGTTGATTCCTGAACGCTTGTGTCGGATCCTTATCCAAAGCTTTATACGTGTTGGTATCTGATAACAAATCAAGGATCTGTGCATGATACATATCTTTAGGGAGGATGACGACCCCTCCTCCTTTATCAGCTGGCCTTATGATGATGTCTTTTCGTTTCTCTAGAGCTACGATACCATCCTGAATGTGTTTTAAACTTGTGTTCTTTTTTGGTTCCAATTGGTGGAGGTCCCGTATAATGAGACCTTTAAATACCTCGACTTGATGGTTGGGGTTATTGAGGGGGTTGAATAAAGATTTGTTTTTCAAGCCGCTATTAATGATGCCCCGAGGGTTCTCTATGGTAGACACCATCTGTGAGGTTAGTCCCACAAAATGCTTCTTAATGTTTAGTTTCCTAATAAATTTGTGTACATCAATATAAACATTGAATTTGTTTAAGGGCTGTTTCAATCCACATTTGAGGCCCATATTTAAGATGTTTAATTCCTTATGAGTCAGTACCACTGGGCTTAAGTTAAATATACCGGTTATTGATTGTTTCTCCTTCTTTTTTTGGATTTTCTTTCCGGCCCTGCATCCTCTGGTTCTGTGTTCCTTTGTTGAGCGTGATAGGTTTGTTCCCTGGGCCATTGGTATTGCGGGTGAGGTTCTCTCCACTCTCGCTCCCTCTGTTGTGGCGGGGGGTAATGGGGTTTCCCCCTGTGTGGGGGAAAGCCCCTGCCCCTTCCCTGTCCCCCTCCCCCTCTCCCTAAAAAAGGACGGGGTGGTTGGTAGTTGTTTTGTTGTTCAAAGGGGTGAAATCTATTTTGCGTTGGTACTTGATATGGTGTGTGTGGACGGTTATATTGTTGCTGATTGTATGCCTGATTATTCTTACCTCCTCCTCCTTTCATTTTTTCTTTCGTTGGTGGGATTGGAGTGGAGAAATTTGCTGGCGTATCAAATACAATCTCGTCGTCACTTATAAAACCCCGGACTCTGTCCATTAATGTGGTGATGGCCTGGTTTATCAGGGGTTCGGTTGGTTGAGGTTTTTCCACTAAATTAATATTCCCTGGCAGAGTTTGTTGCCATGCATAAATACTATTAGTTTTGAAGTCCCCCAAATCTCTGTGGTATTTCTTAATTTTCTTTTTTTGTGTGTCCTTATCCACTTTCTCTAATCTTTTATTTGTTCTGGTGTTAAAATCGGTGATTGGTTGGGTGTCTTTAATTGGGTCCAGCTGTTGCTGTAGTGTGTTGATTTTGGTTTCTAAGATGATCATTTTGCGTTTTTTTCTCTGTAGGATCAATTCTTGTAGTTTGAAACCTACTCCGTTAAAAAAATCAAACCATTCTTGGATGGACCCTGGATCGTCTAAACCATCCTGGGGTACTACTTCCCATCTCAAGCTTCTGATAATGATTTTATCTTTTATGTATTGCTCCAGGGTACATATATCCCACCATGTTCTGACCTGTTTTTCTAGAATGTTCCCCAACATTGTCATTGCTCCGTTATAATTTACCTGGGTGGCCGTGGGTTCACTCTGTGAAAATATTGTATCTACATTAATGTTCCTATTGCTTAGAAATCTTAAAGCATCCATAGCTGCGGAGTAATTGGTTATGTGATGTGTAAAAAGATACTAAAATGATAATCTGGCCCTCCTTTCTAGTATCACTCTGCGCTTGTGGATGTTATGTCATAAGGATATAAACAATAGTAAAATGTATAAAATAGATATAAATATATATAAATATATAAATATGTGAACCTAAGAGCATATAAATATAAAACATATATATAAAAGAACAGCAGCTGCTAAAAAATCAAGCGTACATATAAAACAGTATCATATAAAACTAATAAAAAGTTCAGAATAAAACTGCAGCAGCGCTACGAACAAAGTTCAATTGTGCGTCTTCTATGATAATCGCTTATATAGGTGATGAGGTAGTAAATGGTGAATCTAGTTGTAATATATCCAATTCATAATCTTAGTGCTCCTTTCACCAGTAGTGTATAACACCGCGTGGGGGGATTTTTGAAAGTCCCCTTTAGGGGGCGCACTCACCAGATGTAAGATAAATAAAAGCCTAGATCAACATTCCTCCTTCAGCAATAATATAATTGGAAATTATCCTTCTCCGCCATAGACAGATGTCAAATCAGGTATGGGTATAGAAAAGATATCCTCCTCAATCTATCCTGTCTTCTTATCCTCAGTGATAGAAAAAAGGTGCCACTGGCATATATGTGGAAAAAATACAAACTACATAGGGTAGTACTGTTTGACCATTTAATAAATTTAATCCCCAGGTAATCCCTTAGTTACATATATGCGTACCACAAAGTAAAATAATACAGGCGAAAAGATAAAATGAGCGCTACAGCGCCGGACACTTGCCCCTGATGAGCGCCACGGTGTATTTCCCTCGGCACTTCCTTGTTCGGCAGGTCCTGGAGCGCATGAACGTCACTTCCGGTTTGCTGGGTTGGTTGGCCACGCCCTGACGTTTCGTCACTTCCTGACTTCCTCTGAGGGCGTGACCAACCGTCACAGCAACCGGAATTTATGCTAGGTCAGAACCCGCCCTCTGGTTAAACGTCAGAGCACGCTCTGCGTGCCTGCGACGTCGCGCATGCGCGCTGAGCGAGTCGACGTCCATACCCTACTGTGGGCGGAAATTCTGTCAGGTGCAGCTCGATCTGCCCCACTCTGATAGGCGTTTGTACTCGGGCTGCATCCTGATTGGCTACTCTGTCTAAACATGTCGGGAGCGGTGTCGAGCCGACATGTATACAGAGGGGACTTCAATTACTGATTATAAGGATTGATGTCAGACACACCACCTCATACCGTCATACAGTCGTTCCTTCTGCTGACACTTGTGCCCTGAAGCGATAAGGGCATGTTTTGGTAACAATGTTACCCCCGGTAGTCAGAATTTTTTTTTTTATTATTCTATTTATATTATAATGCCGGGTTTAATGCTAAATAATGTGTGCACACACTCTACTGATCATAATGAGGAAACGCTGTGATGGCTGTAAACCTTGACATCATAATCAGCAGTGTTTTGTTTTCCCAATCCACAGAACATGCATCCATCAATAAATATATGAATAATTCAATATATATGGCATAAAAATATATATAAAAAATAATAAAATTGAGAAGAATAACACACCGATATTATGGCTAAAAAATCTATATAAAAAAATATATATAAAAAAATAGATAATAAAATGACAAGAATAACACACCGAAATATTCAAATAAATACCAAGTAAACTCTGCTGTGTATAACTAATAAAAGTACTCATAAAGTTACTAAAATCACTAAAATCGAGGGTGGAGGCCCTATGTGTATATTCGTAGCGTTCTAGTAATAAGTCGTGCTAATACTAATAGTTATTCAGCTTAATGTCTACGAATCACTAATAAAACAATTAATGTCTAATTCAATGTTCAAACCTTTGGGCGCTAAAACTTCGGTTAAAAAAATCCATTTTGTCTCTTTTTTAGAAAGTTCGCGCACCTTATGAGAACCCCTCCAGTTTGATTCCAAACTTTCAATCCCCCAAAATTCCAGGCCTGAGGGGTCCTGGTTGTGCTTAAGTTTGAAATGCAGTGACACATTGTGGTCCTTATAACCTATCTTTATGTTGTTCACATGCTCAGCTATTCGGATGCGTAAAAGTCTTTTGGTGCGCCCTATATATAAAAGCCCGCACGGACATTTTAGAGCATAGACCACGAAGCTGCTGTTGCACGTAATAAACTGCTCGATGTCAAATTGTCTCTGATTGGAAGGAGAGATGAAGTTTTCCAGCCCCCTAATGGGGCGCAACACTTCCTTACATGCTCTACATCTTCTACAGGCAAAAAAAACATTTTTGTTCCAGAACGTCTGAGGTTTGCTGGGAGGGTCCAGTATTTTCTTCACCACCCTATCCCCGTGATTAGGAGCCTTTCGATATATAAATTGTGGTTTAGGGGGGAGTACTGGGCCCAATTTCTTATCCAAAAGTAAAATGTGCCAGTGTTTTGTGAAAATGTCCTCCACCTCCCTGAATTGACTATGAAATTGCGAGATAAAGCCCCATTCTTTTAAGTTGGTGCCCCCTACTGCTGGTTTGGGTTTGATCTGTAGGCACAATTCCCTGGGAATTTGTTCGATTTCCTCTACAATTTTCTTTAGGGGTTGTGGTGCATAGCCCTTAGCTATGAATCTGTCTGATAAGACTTTTGCTTGCGTGAGAAAGACCTCATTATCTGAGCAATTCCGTTTAACGCGCATGATCTGTCCTTTAGGAATATTCCTTAGCCACTGTGGGTGGTGTCCACTTGTAATAGGTAGATAGCTGTTTCTGTCTGTCGCTTTAAAAAACACCTTGGTACCAAATCCTGTGTTATGGCGATCAACAGTCACATCCAGGAAGTTTATCGTCTTACTGCTCCATTCAGAGGTTAGTTTAATGTTATTGTTGTTGGTGTTTAGGGTCTTTAAGAAAGTCAATAATGATTCTTCTGAGCCGGCCCATATTAAAAACATATCATCGATAAAACGTTTATAAAAAATGAGTTCAGCTCTTCTGTCGTTAAAAATCATTTTATCCTCCCATTCTGCCATAAACAAATTTGCGATACTGGGTGCGAATTTGGCACCCATTGCAACTCCCCTCTGTTGCAGATAAAATTTACTATCGTACCAGAAATAGTTGTGGGATAAGCAGAAATCTAGGGCCTGGCCAATAAAAACTTTCTGATTATGCGGGAGTTCCTCCCTCTTACTCAAGGCCCAATTTAGGGCTAATAATGCATCATCATGTTGAATTATTGAGTAGAGGGAGGATACGTCCGAGGTTACCAACAGAACTTCCTGGTTGTGTCTTAACGTAATGTTTTGTAGACAATTTAGGAAGTCCTTTGTGTCTTTCAAGTAAGCTTGCGTAATCGACACACTCCTTTGTAAAAACGTATCTAGATACTGTCCCAACCTAGCTGTGACGGAGTCTATGCTATTTACAATAGGTCTAGGTGGTGGGTTTATTGAGTCTTTATGGATCTTTGGCAATGTATAAATCGTAGGGATCTTGTTACTGGTTGGTACCAGATAATGCCTTTCTTTTTCTGAAAGTACTCCTGATTTAGTGCCCATCTCGATTAGAGTGACGAGTTGATTCCTGAACGCTTGTGTCGGATCCTTATCCAAAGCTTTATACGTGTTGGTATCTGATAACAAATCAAGGATCTGTGCATGATACATATCTTTAGGGAGGATGACGACCCCTCCTCCTTTATCAGCTGGCCTTATGATGATGTCTTTTCGTTTCTCTAGAGCTACGATACCATCCTGAATGTGTTTTAAACTTGTGTTCTTTTTTGGTTCCAATTGGTGGAGGTCCCGTATAATGAGACCTTTAAATACCTCGACTTGATGGTTGGGGTTATTGAGGGGGTTGAATAAAGATTTGTTTTTCAAGCCGCTATTAATGATGCCCCGAGGGTTCTCTATGGTAGACACCATCTGTGAGGTTAGTCCCACAAAATGCTTCTTAATGTTTAGTTTCCTAATAAATTTGTGTACATCAATATAAACATTGAATTTGTTTAAGGGCTGTTTCAATCCACATTTGAGGCCCATATTTAAGATGTTTAATTCCTTATGAGTCAGTACCACTGGGCTTAAGTTAAATATACCGGTTATTGATTGTTTCTCCTTCTTTTTTTGGATTTTCTTTCCGGCCCTGCATCCTCTGGTTCTGTGTTCCTTTGTTGAGCGTGATAGGTTTGTTCCCTGGGCCATTGGTATTGCGGGTGAGGTTCTCTCCACTCTCGCTCCCTCTGTTGTGGCGGGGGGTAATGGGGTTTCCCCCTGTGTGGGGGAAAGCCCCTGCCCCTTCCCTGTCCCCCTCCCCCTCTCCCTAAAAAAGGACGGGGTGGTTGGTAGTTGTTTTGTTGTTCAAAGGGGTGAAATCTATTTTGCGTTGGTACTTGATATGGTGTGTGTGTCACCGCTCCCGACATGTTTAGACAGAGTAGCCAATCAGGATGCAGCCCGAGTACAAACGCCTATCAGAGTGGGGCAGATCGAGCTGCACCTGACAGAATTTCCGCCCACAGTAGGGTATGGACGTCGACTCGCTCAGCGCGCATGCGCGACGTCGCAGGCACGCAGAGCGTGCTCTGACGTTTAACCAGAGGGCGGGTTCTGACCTAGCATAAATTCCGGTTGCTGTGACGGTTGGTCACGCCCTCAGAGGAAGTCAGGAAGTGACGAAACGTCAGGGCGTGGCCAACCAACCCAGCAAACCGGAAGTGACGTTCATGCGCTCCAGGACCTGCCGAACAAGGAAGTGCCGAGGGAAATACACCGTGGCGCTCATCAGGGGCAAGTGTCCGGCGCTGTAGCGCTCATTTTATCTTTTCGCCTGTATTATTTTACTTTGTGGTACGCATATATGTAACTAAGGGATTACCTGGGGATTAAATTTATTAAATGGTCAAACAGTACTACCCTATGTAGTTTGTATTTTTTCCACATATATGCCAGTGGCACCTTTTTTCTATCACTGAGGATAAGAAGACAGGATAGATTGAGGAGGATATCTTTTCTATACCCATACCTGATTTGACATCTGTCTATGGCGGAGAAGGATAATTTCCAATTATATTATTGCTGAAGGAGGAATGTTGATCTAGGCTTTTATTTATCTTACATCTGGTGAGTGCGCCCCCTAAAGGGGACTTTCAAAAATCCCCCCACGCGGTGTTATACACTACTGGTGAAAGGAGCACTAAGATTATGAATTGGATATATTACAACTAGATTCACCATTTACTACCTCATCACCTATATAAGCGATTATCATAGAAGACGCACAATTGAACTTTGTTCGTAGCGCTGCTGCAGTTTTATTCTGAACTTTTTATTAGTTTTATATGATACTGTTTTATATGTACGCTTGATTTTTTAGCAGCTGCTGTTCTTTTATATATATGTTTTATATTTATATGCTCTTAGGTTCACATATTTATATATTTATATATATTTATATCTATTTTATACATTTTACTATTGTTTATATCCTTATGACATAACATCCACAAGCGCAGAGTGATACTAGAAAGGAGGGCCAGATTATCATTTTAGTATCTTTTTACAATATCTCCTGCCTGTCTAGAAAAGGAAACCTGTTGTTATGGCACAAAAAGTGTCAAAACATGTCTAAAATGCAAGTATATGCTTTTTTGTTGTTATTCCATTTACAGTTACACGGCCACAGACATAAGGCTGTTTAACCACTTAAGCCCCGGACCATTTGGTAGCTAAAGGACCAGAGGTGATTTCAGAATTTTGCACTGCGCTGCTTTAATTGTAAATTGTGCGGACATGCAATGTTGTACCCAAACGAAATTTGCGTCCTTTTCTTCCCACAAATAGAGCTTTCTTTTAATGGTATTTGATTGCCTCTGCGATTTTTATTTTTTGCAATATAAACGGAAAAAGACCGAAACTTTTGAAAAAAAATGATATTTTCTACTTTTTGTTATAAGAAAAATCGAATAAACTAAATTTTAGTCATATATTTAGGCCAAAATGTATTCAGCCACATGTCTTTAGTAACAAAAATGTCAATAAGCGTATATTTATTGGTTTGCGCAAAAGTTATAGCGTTTACAAACTAGGGTACATTTTCTGGAATTTACACAGCTTTAAATTTATGACTGCCTATCTCATTTCTTGAGGTGCTAAAATGGCAGGGCAGTACAAAACCCCCCCAAATGACCCCATTTTGTAAAGTAGACACCTCAAGGAAATTGCTGAGAGGCATGTTGAGCCCATTGAATATTTTATTTTTTGTCCCAAGTGATTGAATGATGACAAAAAAAAAAAAAAAAATTACAAAAAGTTGTCACTAAATGATATATTGCTCACACATGCCATGGTTATATGTGGAATTGCACCCCAAAATACATTCTGCTACTTCTCCTGAGTACGGGGATACCACATGTGTGGGACTTTATAGGAGACTAGCCACGTACGGGACCCCGGAAACCAAGCACCGCCTTCAGGATTTCTAAGGGCGCAAATTTTTGATTTCACTCCTCACTACCTATCACAGTTTCGAAGGCCATAAAATGCCAAAATAGCACAAAACCCCCCCAAATGACCCCATTTTGGAAAGTAGACACCCCAAGCTATTTACTGAGAGGCATGTTCAGTCCATTGAATATTTTATATTTTGCCACAAGTTGCGGGAATATGACAAACTTTTTTTTTTTGCACAAAGTTGTCACTAAATGATATATTGCTCACACATGCCATGGGCATATGTGAAATTACACCCCAAAATACATTCTGCTGCTTCTTCTGAGTACGGGGATATCACATGTGTGGGACTTTTTGGGAGCCTAGTCGCGTACGGGACCCCAAAAACCAAGCAGCGCCTTCAAGGTTTCTAAGGGCATACATTTTTGATTTCACTCCTCACTACCTATCACAGTTTTGAAGGCCATAAAATGCCAAGATGGCACAAAACCCCCCCAAATGACCCCATTTTGGAAAGTAGACACCCCAAGCTATTTGCTGAGAGGCATGTTGAGCCCCTTGAATATTTTTTTTTGTCCCAAATGATTGAATAATGACAAAAAGAAAAAAAAAATGTACAAAAAGTTGTCAATAAATGATATATTGCTCACACATGCCATGGTTATATGTGGAATTGCACCCCAAAATACATTCTGCTGCTTCTCCTGAATACGGGGATACCACATGTGTGGGACTTTTTGGGAGCCTAGCCGCGTACGGGGCCCCAAAAACCAAGCACCGCCTTCAGGATTTCTAAGGGCGTAATTTTTGATTTCACTCCTCACTACCTATCACAGTTTTGAAGGCCATAAACTGCCAAAATAGCACAACCCCCCCCCCAAATGACCCCATTTTGGAAAGTAGACACCCCAAGCTATTTACTGAGAGGCATGTTGGGTTCATGGAATATTTTATATTTTGCCACAAGTTGCGGGAATATGACAAACCTTTTTTTTTTGCACAAAGTTGTCACTAAATGATATATTGCTCACACATCCCATGGACATATGTGAAATAACACCCCAAAATACATTCTGCTGCTTCTCCTGAGTACGGGGATACCACATGTGTGGGACTTTTTGGGAGCCTAGCCGCGTACGGGACCCCAAAAACCAAGCACCGCCTTCAAGGTTTCTAAGGGCATACATTTTTGATTTCACTCCTCACTACCTATCACAGTTTTGAAGGCCATAAAATGCCAAGATAGCACAAAACCCCCCAAAATGACCCCATTTTGGAAAGTAGACACCCCAAGGAAATTGCTGAGAGGCATGTTGAGCCCAATGAATACTTTTTTTTTTGGCCCAAATGATTGAATAATGACAAAAAGAAAAAAAAATGTACAAAAAGTTGTTACTAAATGATATATTGCTCACACATGCCATGGTTATATGTGGAATTGCACCCCAAAATACATTCTGCTGCTTCTCCTGAGTACGGGGATACCACATGTGTGGGACTTTTTGGGAGCCTAGCCGAGTACGGGACCCCAAAAACCAAGCACCGCCTTCAAGGTTTCTAAGGGCATAAATTTTTGATTTCACTCCTCACTACCTATCACAGTTTTGAAGGCCATAAAATGCCAAGATAGCACAAAACCCCCCAAAATGACCCCATTTTGGAAAGTAGACACCCCAAGGAAATTGCTGAGAGGCATGTTGAGCCCAATGAATATTTTTTTTTTGTCCCAAATGATTGAATAATGACAAAAAGAAAAAAAAATGTACAAAAAGTTGTCACTAAATGATATATTGCTCACACATGCCATGGTTATATGTGGAATTGCACCCCAAAATACATTCTGCTGCTTCTCCTGAGTACGGGGATACCACATGTGTGGGACTTTTTGGGAGCCTAGCCGCGTACGGGGCCCCAAAAACCAAGCACCGCCTTCAGGATTTCTAAGGGCGTAAATTTTTGATTTCACTCCTCACTACCTATCACAGTTTTGAAGGCCATAAACTGCCAAAATAGCACAAAACCCCCCCAAATGACCCCATTTTGGAAAGTAGACACCCCAAGCTATTTACTGAGAGGCATGTTCAGTCCATGGAATATTTTATATTTTGCCACAAGTTGCGGGAATATGACAAACTTTTTTTTTTTTTGCACAAAGTTGTCACTAAATGATATATTGCTCACACATGCCATGGGCATATGTGAAATTACACCCCAAAATACATTCTGCTGCTTCTTCTGAGTACGGGGATACCACATGTGTGGGACTTTTTGGGAGCCTAGTCGCGTACGGGACCCCAAAAACCAAGCAGCGCCTTCAAGGTTTCTAAGGGCATACATTTTTGATTTCACTCCTCACTACCTATCACAGTTTTGAAGGCCATAAAATGCCAAGATGGCACAAAACCCCCCCAAATGACCCCATTTTGGAAAGTAGACACCCCAAGCTATTTGCTGAGAGGCATATTGAGCCCATTGAATATTTTTTTTTTGTCCCAAATGATTGAATAATGACAAAAAGAAAAAAAAATGTACAAAAAGTTGTCAATAAATGATATATTGCTCACACATGCCATGGTTATATGTGGAATTGCACCCCAAAATACATTCTGCTGCTTCTCCTGAATACGGGGATACCACATGTGTGGGACTTTTTGGGAGCCTAGCCGCATACGGGTCCCCAAAATCCAAGCACCGCCTTCAGGATTTCTAAGGGCGTAATTTTTGATTTCACTCCTCACTACCTATCACAGTTTTGAAGGCCATAAACTGCCAAAATAGCACAAAACCCCCCCCAAATGACCCCATTTTGGAAAGTAGACACCCCAAGCTATTTACTGAGAGGCATGTTGGGTTCATGGAATATTTATATTTTGCCACAAGTTGCGGGAATATGACAAACTTTTTTTTTTTGCACAAAGTTGTCACTAAATGATATATTGCTCACACATGCCATGGGCATATGTAAAATTACACCCCAAAATACATTCTGCTCCTCCTCCTGAGTATGGGGATACCACATGTGTGGGACTTTTTGGGAGCCTAGCCGCGTACGGGACCCCAAAAAACAAGCACCGCCTTCAAGGTTTCTAAGGGCATAAATTTTTGATTTCACTCCTCACTACCTATCACAGTTTTGAAGGCCATAAAATGCCAAAATAGCACAAAACCCCCCAAAATGACCCCATTTTGGAAAGTAGACACCCCAAGGAAATTGCTGAGAGGCATGTTGAGCCCATTGAATATTTTTTTTTTGTCCCAAGTGATTGAATAATGACAAAAAGAAAAAAAAATGTACAAAAAGTTGTCACTAAATGATATATTGCTCAAACATGCCATGGTTATATGTGGAATTGCACCCCAAAATACATTCGGCTGCTTCTCCTGAGTATGGGAATACCACATGTGTGGGACTTTTTGGGAGCCTAGCCGCGTACGGGACCCCAAAAACCAAGCACCGCCTTCAAGGTTTCTAAGGGCATAAATTTTTGATTTCACTCCTCACTACCTATCACAGTTTTGAAGGCCATAAAATGCCAAGATAGCACAAAACCCCCCAAAATGACCCATTTTTGGAAAGTAGACACCCCAAGGAAATTGCTGAGAGGCATGTTGAGCCCAATGAATATTTTTTTTTTGGCCCAAATGATTGAATAATGACAAAAAGAAAAAAAAAATTACAAAAAGTTGTCACTAAATGATATATTGCTCACACATGCCATGGTTATATGTGGAATTGCACCCCCAAAATACATTCTGCTGCTTCTCCTGAGTACGGGGATACCACATGTGTGGGACTTTTTGGGAGCCTAGCCGCGTACGGGACCCCAAAAACCAAGCACCGCCTTCAAGGTTTCTAAGGGCATAAATTTTTGATTTCACTCCTCACTACCTATCACAGTTTTGAAGGCCATAAAATGCCAAGATAGCACAAAACCCCCCAAAATGACCCCATTTTGGAAAGTAGACACCCCAAGGAAATTGCTGAGAGGCATGTTGAGCCCAATGAATATTTTTTTTTGTCCCAAATGATTGAATAATGACAAAAAGAAAAAAAAATGTACAAAAAGTTGTCACTAAGTGATATATTGCTCACACATGCCATGGTTATATGTGGAATTGCACCCCAAAATACATTCTGCTGCTTCTCCTGAGTACGGGGATACCACATGTGTGGGACTTTTTGGGAGCATAGCCGCGTACGGGGCCCCAAAAACCAAGCACCGCCTTCAGGATTTCTAAGGGCGTAAATTTTTGATTTCACTCCTCAATACCTATCACAGTTTTGAAGGCCATAAACTGCCAAAATAGCACAAAACCCCCCCAAATGACCCCATTTTGGAAAGTAGACACCCCAAGCTATTTACTGAGAGGCATGTTGGGTTCATGGAATATTTTATATTTTGCCACAAGTTGCGGGAATATGACAAACTTTTTTTTTTTGCACAAAGTTGTCACTAAATGATATATTGCTCACACATGCCATGGTTATATGTGGAATTGCACCCCAAAATACATTCTGCTGCTTCTCCTGAGTACGGGGATACCACATGTGTGGGACTTTTTGGGAGCCTAGCCGCGTACGGGGCCCCAAAAACCAAGCACCGCCTTCAGGATTTCTAAGGGCGTAAATTTTTGATTTCACTCCTCACTACCTATCACAGTTTTGAAGGCCATAAACTGCCAAAATAGCACAAACCCCCCCAAATGACCCCATTTTGGAAAGTAGACACCCCAAGCTATTTACTGAGAGGCATGTTCAGTCCATGGAATATTTTATATTTTGCCACAAGTTGCGGGAATATGACAAACTTTTTTTTTTTTTCCACAAAGTTGTCACTAAATGATATATTGCTCACACATGCCATGGGCATATGTGAAATTACACCCCAAAATACATTCTGCTGCTTCTTCTGAGTACGGGGATACCACATGTGTGGGACTTTTTGGGAGCCTAGTCGCGTACGGGACCCCAAAAACCAAGCAGCGCCTTCAAGGTTTCTAAGGGCATACATTTTTGATTTCACTCCTCACTACCTATCACAGTTTTGAAGGCCATAAAATGCCAAGATGGCACAAAACCCCCCCAAATGACCCCATTTTGGAAAGTAGACACCCCAAGCTATTTGCTGAGAGGCATGTTGAGCCCATTGAATATTTATTTTTTTGTCCCAAATGATTGAATAATGACAAAAAGAAAAAAAAATGTACAAAAAGTTGTCAATAAATGATATATTGCTCACACATGCCATGGTTATATGTGGAATTGCACCCCAAAATACATTCTGCTGCTTCTCCTGAATACGGGGATACCACATGTGTGGGACTTTTTGGGAGCCTAGCCGCGTACGGGGCCCCAAAAACCAAGCACCGCCTTCAGGATTTCTAAGGGCGTAATTTTTGATTTCACTCCTCACTACCTATCACAGTTTTGAAGGCCATAAACTGCCAAAATAGCACAAAACCCCCCCCCAAATGACCCCATTTTGGAAAGTAGACACCCCAAGCTATTTACTGAGAGGCATGTTGGGTTCATGGAATATTTATATTTTGCCACAAGTTGCGGGAATATGACAAACTTTTTTTTTTTGCACAAAGTTGTCACTAAATGATATATTGCTCACACATGCCATGGGCATATGTGAAATTACACCCCAAAATACATTCTGCTGCTTCTCCTGAGTACGGGGATACCACATGTGTGGGACTTTTTGGGAGCCTAGCCGCGTACGGGACCCCGAAAAACAAGCACCGCCTTCAAGGTTTCTAAGGGCATACATTTTTGATTTCACTCCTCACTACCTATTACAGTTTTGAAGGCCATAAAATGCCAAAATAGCACAAAACCCCCCAAAATGACCCCATTTTGGAAAGTAGACACCCCAAGGAAATTGCTGAGAGGCATGTTGAGCCCATTGAATATTTTTTTTGTCCCAAGTGATTGAATAATGACAAAAAGAAAAAAAAATGTACAAAAAGTTGTCACTAAATGATATATTGCTCAAACATACCATGGTTATATGTGGAATTGCACCCCAAAATACATTCTGCTGCTTCTCCTGAGTACGGGGATACCACATGTGTGGGACTTTTTGGGAGCCTAGCCGCGTACGGGGCCCCAAAAACCAAGCACCGCCTTCAGGATTTCTAAGGGCGTAAATTTTTGATTTCACTCCTCACTACCTATCACAGTTTTGAAGGCTATAAACTGCCAAAATAGCACAAAACCCCCCCAAATGACCCCATTTTGGAAAGTAGACACCCCAAGCTATTTACTGAGAGGCATGTTCAGTCCATGGAATATTTTATATTTTGCCACAAGTTGCGGGAATATGACAAACTTTTTTTTTTTTTGCACAAAATTGTCACTAAATGATATATTGCTCACACATGCCATGGGCATATGTGAAATTACACCCCAAAATACATTCTGCTGCTTCTTCTGAGTACGGGGATACCACATGTGTGGGACTTTTTGGGAGCCTAGTCGCGTACGGGACCCCAAAAACCAAGCAGCGCCTTCAAGGTTTCTAAGGGCATACATTTTTGATTTCACTCCTCACTACCTATCACAGTTTTGAAGGCCATAAAATGCCAAGATGGCACAAAACCCCCCCAAATGACCCCATTTTGGAAAGTAGACACCCCAAGGAAATTGCTGAGAGGCATGTTGAGCCCATTGAATATTTTTTTTTTGTCCCAAGTGATTGAATAATGACAAAAAGAAAAAAAATGTACAAAAAGTTGTCACTAAATGATATATTGCTCAAACATGCCATGGTTATATGCGGAATTGCACCCCAAAATACATTCGGCTGCTTCTCCTGAGTATGGGGATACCACATGTGTGGGACTTTTTGGGAGCCTAGCCGCGTACGGGACCCCAAAAACCAAGCACCGCCTTCAAGGTTTCTAAGGGCATAAATTTTTGATTTCACTCCTCACTACCTATCACAGTTTTGAAGGCCATAAAATGCCAAGATAGCACAAAACCCCCCAAAATGACCCCATTTTGGAAAGTAGACACCCCAAGGAAATTGCTGAGAGGCATGTTGAGCCCAATGAATATTTTTTTTTGTCCCAAATGATTGAATAATGACAAAAAGAAAAAAAAATGTACAAAAAGTTGTCACTAAATGATATATTGCTCACACATGCCATGGTTATATGTGGAATTGCACCCCAAAATACATTCTGCTGCTTCTCCTGAGTACGGGGATACCACATGTGTGGGACTTTTTGGGAGCCTAGCCGCGTACGGGGCCCCAAAAACCAAGCACCGCCTTCAGGATTTCTAAGGGCGTAAATTTTTGATTTCACTCCTCATTACCTATCACAGTTTTGAAGGCCATAAACTGCCAAAATAGCACAAAACCCCCCCAAATGACCCCATTTTGGAAAGTAGACACCCCAAGCTATTTACTGAGAGGCATGTTGGGTTCATGGAATATTTTATATTTTGCCACAAGTTGCGGGAATATGACAAACTTTTTTTTTTGCACAAAGTTGTCACTAAATGATATATTGCTCACACATGCCATGGGCATATGTGAAATTACACCCCAAAATACATTCTGCTGCTTCTCCTGAGTACGGGGATACCACATGTGTGGGACTTTTTGGGAGCCTAGCCGCGTACGGGACCCCAAAAAACAAGCACCGCCTTCAAGGTTTCTAAGGGCATAAATTTTTGATTTCACTCCTCACTACCTATCACAGTTTTGAAGGTCATAAAATGCCAAGATAGCACAAAACCCCCCAAAATGACCCCATTTTGGAAAGTAGACACCCCAAGGAAATTGCTGAGAGGCATGTTGAGCCCATTGAATATTTTTTTTTGTCCCAAGTGATTGAATAATGACAAAAAGAAAAAAAAATTTACAAAAAGTTGTCACTAAATGATATATTGCTCAAACATGCCAGGGTTATATGCGGAATTGCACCCCAAAATACATTCTGCTGCTTCTCCTGAGTACGGGGATACCACATGTGTGGGACTTTTTGGGAGCCTAGCCGCGTACGGGGCCCCAAAAACCAAGCACCGCCTTCAGGATTTCTAAGGGCATAAATTTTTGATTTCACTCCTCACTACCTATCACAGTTTTGAAGGCCATAAAATGCCAAGATAGCACAAAACCCCCCAAAATGACCCCATTTTGGAAAGTAGACACCCCAAGGAAATTGCTGAGAGGCATGTTGAGCCCAATGAATATTTTTTTTTTGTCCCAAATGATTGAATAATGACAAAAAGAAAAAAAATGTACAAAAAGTTGTCACTAAATGATATATTGCTCACACATGCCATGGTTATATGTGGAATTGCACCCCAAAATACATTCTGCTGCTTCTCCTGAGTACGGGGATACCACATGTGTGGGACTTTTTGGGAGCCTAGCCGCGTACGGGGCCCCAAAATCCAAGCACCGCCTTCAGGATTTCTAAGGGCGTAAATTTTTGATTTCACTCCTCACTACCTATCACAGTTTTGAAGGCCATAAACTGCCAAAATAGCACAAAACCCCCCCAAATGACCCCATTTTGGAAAGTAGACACCCCAAGCTATTTACTGAGAGGCATGTTGGGTTCATGGAATATTTTATATTTTGCCACAAGTTGCGGGAATATGACAAACTTTTTTTTTTTGCACAAAGTTGTCACTAAATGATATATTGCTCACACATGCCATGGGCATATGTGAAATTACACCCCAAAATACATTCTGCTGCTTCTCCTGAGTACGGGGATACCACATGTGTGGGACTTTTTGGGAGCCTAGCCGCGTACGGGACCCCAAAAAACAAGCACCGCCTTCAAGGTTTCTAAGGGCATAAATTTTTGATTTCACTCCTCACTACCTATCACAGTTTTGAAGGCCATAAAATGCCAAGATAGCACAAAACCCCCCAAAATGACCCCATTTTGGAAAGTAGACACCCCAAGGAAATTGCTGAGAGGCATGTTGAGCCCATTGAATATTTTTTTTTGTCCCAAGTGATTGAATAATGACAAAAAGAAAAAAAAATGTACAAAAAGTTGTCACTAAATGATATATTGCTCAAACATGCCATGGTTATATGCGGAATTGCACCC
Source organism: Rana muscosa (assembly GCA_029206835.1). Lineage (NCBI taxonomy): Eukaryota > Metazoa > Chordata > Amphibia > Anura > Ranidae > Rana > Rana muscosa. Next base: position 847,686,753 of record CM055116.1, read on the forward strand.
CAAAATACATTCGGCTACTTCTCCTGAGTATGGGGATACCACAAGTGTGGGACTTTTTGGGAACCTAGCCGCGTACGGGACCCCAAAAACCAAGCACCGCCTTCAAGGTTTCTAAGGGCACACATTTTTGATTTCACTCCTCACTACCTATCACAGTTTTGAAGGCCATAAAATGCCAAGATAGCCCAAAACCCCCACAAATGACCCCATTTTGGAAAGTAGACACCCCAAGCTATTTGCTGAGAGGCATGGTGAGTATTTTACAGCTCTCATTTGTTTTTGAAAATGAAGAAAGACATTTTTTTTTCTTTTTTCAATTTTCAAAACTTTGTGACAAAAAGTGAGATCTGCAAAATACTCAACATACCTCTCAGCAAATAGCTTGGGGTGTCTACTTTCCAAAATGGGGTCATTTGGGGGGGGGGGTTTGTGCCATCTGGGCATTCCATGGCCTCCGAAACTGTGATAGGCAGTGAGGAGTGAAATCAAAAATTTACACCCATAGAAATCCTGAAGGCGGTGCTTGGTTTTCGGGGTCCTGTACGCGGCTAGGCTCCCAAAATGTTTCACACATGTGGTATCCCCGTACTCAGGAGAAGAAACAGAATGTATTTTGGGGTGCAATTCCACATATAACCATGGCATGTTTGAGCAATATATAATTTAGTGACAACTTTTTGTACATTTTTTTTTTTCCTTTTTTGTCATTATTCAATCACTTGGGACAAAAAAAAAATATTCAATGGGCTCAACATGCCTCTCAGCAAATAGCTTGAGGTGTCTACTTTCCAAAATGGGGTCATTTGGGGGGGTTTTGAACTGTCCTGGCATTTTATGCACAACATTAGGAAGCTTATGTCACACATCATCCACTCTTCTAACCACTTGAAGACAAAGCCTTTTCTGACACTTTTTGTTTACATGAAAACATTTTTTTTTTGCAAGAAAATTATGTTGAACCCCCAAACATTATATATTTTTTTAAAGCAAAGGCCCTACAGATTAAAATAGTGGGTGTTGCATTTTTTTTTTCTACACAGTATTTGAGCAGCGATTTTTCAAACGCATTTTTTGGGGGAAAAACACACTTTTTTTTCATTTTTAATGCACTAAAAAACACTATATTGCCCAAATGTTTGATGAAATAAAAAAGATGATCTTAGGCCGAGTACATGTATACCAAACACGACATGCTTTAAAATTGCGCACAAACGCGCAGCGGCGACAAACTACATTCAAAAGCGGTGCTTTTTTTTTTACCATTCTTATTGTTATCTCAGGAAATGTAAATATCCCCTATGATAGCAATAAGTAGTGACAGGTACTCTTTTTTTGAAAAAAATTGGGGGGTTAGACCCTAGATCTTTCCTCTGCCCTCAAAGCATCTGACCACACCAAGATCGGTGTGATAAAATGCTTTCCCAATTTCCCAATGGCACTGTTTATATCCGGGGGGGGGGGACATTCCCTCCCACTGCTTGTAAAAGCAGTCTAGAGGCTAATTATCTGCTAGAATTGCTTTTACATGAAAGCCGGCCACTGGCTGAAAAGAATGATACCAAGATGATACCTAAACCTGCAGGCATCATTCTGGTATAAACATTCAAAGTCCAGCAACATACCAGTACGTTGCTGGTCCTTGTTGGACATGTATTGTAATCTTTTTTTTCATGCAGCCTGTTGGCTGAACGAAAAAAAGAGATTGATCGGTGGGTATGCCCACCATTAGAATACCTCCCTTCATCCACCCACTTCTAATGATGGGCATACATGCACCATTTATATATGCCGAAGCATGGGGGCATCCTCCCACAAAAAAGTTATGCAGCATACACACGGTCGGACTTTTCCACGGGCAAGCCTTCGTCGGAATTTCGACCGTATGTACGCGGCATAAAAGGTTATGCCGCGTACACACGGTCTGACTTTTCCACGGGCAAGCCTCCGTCGGAATTTCGGCCGTATATACGCGGCATTAGGAGCAAAATCGCTCCTCCGCCCCTGCTGCCCCCATGCTTCGGCATATATGCTCTTTTTTTTAACTGTGGTGGTGAAATCACCTCCTACAGCGTTGGAGTCACGGCTTTATGTATCGTGGGAGCAAACGCTGTTGCTGTCAAGATAAATAGATCCGCTCTGCAACTGAATGGCGTACCTGCTAAGCAAATGATGGTTAACATTAAAACAAAGTAACATTACAGTACAACAGTAAGACCTTAACATACCATACCTGCAAAGCAAATACCAAAACAAAACCTAGTAAAAAATAAAACATTTTTTTAACGCAACCTGTGCCTAAAATATATATATGCCGAAGCATGGGGGCATCCTCCTGCAAAAAAGTTATGCCGCGTACACACGGTCGGACTTTTCCACGGGCAAGCCTTCGTCGGAATTTCGACCGTATGTACGCGGCATAAAAGGTTATTCCGCGTACACACGGTCTGACTTTTCCACGGGCAAGCCTCCGTCGGAATTTCGACCGTATATACGCGGCATTAGGAGCAAAATCGCTCCTCCGCCCCTGCTGCCCCCATGCTTCGGCATATATGCTCTTTTTTTTAACTGTGGTGGTGAAATCACCTCCTACAGCGTTGGAGTCACGGCTTTATGTATCGTGGGAGCAAACGCTGTTGCTGTCAAGATAAATAGATCCGCTCTGCAACTGAATGGTGTACCTGCTAAGCAAATGGTGGTTAACATTAAAACAAAGTAATATTACAGTACAACAGTAAGACCTTACCATACCATACCTGCAAAGGAAATACCAAAACAAAACTTAGTAAAAAATAAAACATTTTTTTAACGCAACCTGTGCCTAAAATATATATATGCCGAAGCATGGGGGCATCCTCCTGCAAAAAAGTTATGCCGCGTACACAAGGTCTGACTTTTCCACGGGCAAGCCTCCGTCAGAATTTCGACCGTATGTACGCAGCATTAGGAGCAAAATTGCTCCTCCGCCCCTGCTGCCCCCATGCTTCGGCATATATGCTCTTTTTTTTTAACTGTGGTGGTGAAATCACCTCCTACAGCACTGGAGTCACGGCTTTATGTATCGTGGGAGCAAACGCTGTTGCTGTCAAGATAAATAATTCCGCGCTGCAGCTGAATGGCGCACCTGAAAACAAAAAATTACATACCTGAAAAGCAAGCATGATAAAACATTGCAGAATAGAATACAGTAAAAAAGAGCAGAACAATAGAGAGAAAATAGAGAGAGAGAGAGAACAATAAAACGACAACTATTTTTTTTTTTTTTTGTGATTTTTTTTTTACGTTTTTTTTTTCTTTTTTACACTTTTTTTTGTAACTTTCACAACTGTAATGGTTCGGGTCTCTCAACATGTAATGGCATCTTGGGAGACCCTGTGTAAGTGTGTCCTAGTCTGTGAAATGCTGTACCCTACGCTAAAACTTCACTTTTGAGTGGTAGCGTTCAAAACATTCACCAAGGCAAAGACCAGGTTTGTCAGGACAGAGTGGGCAAAAAACACGGGTGTCACGCCTAAATCCGCGCTTGCTACAGACGCAACATCTTTTTTGGGGGGTTCGTTGGGTAGGGTCTACTCGGGAGGGCATACGGATAATGCCTCTCATGCAGCTGGCTTACTGCATTTGGTAGGGGATGGTGAGGTGCAGAACCGCCTGGATACAGGAGGTCTGTGACTATCTCATTCTGGAATTTTAGAAGAGATAAAGTCCTGCCTGAAGCTCTGTATAGCACATGAGCGTTTAGCAAAGCCAATTGGAATAAGGATAGAGACACTTTTTTGTACCAGCGTCTCGCCTTACGGTCAATTAGATACGGCGCCAACAACTGGTCATTGAGGTCCACCCCTCCCATATTTTGGTTATATTCGTGGACACAGAGGGGTTTCTCCACAACACCAGTCGCCGTACAAATTTGGACTGTCGTGTCTGCATGAAGGGAGGTAAGAAGGAAAACATTCTTATTGTCCCTCCACTTCATAGCGAGCAAGTTATTACACTTCAAGCAGGCTCTCTCCCCCAGCCTAAGAAGGGCATCTACAAGCCGCTGGGGAAAGCCCCGGCGATTAGGTCGCACGGTGCCACATGCTCCAATCTGATGATCAAACAAGTGACTAAACAGTGGCACGCTCGTGTAATAATTGTCCACATACAAGTGGTACCCCTTTCCGAATAAGGGTGACACCAAGTTCCACACTATTTTGACAGCGCTCCCTATGTAATCCGGGCAGTTGACCGGCTCAACCTGACTGTCTTTTCCCTCATAAACCGTAAAGCTCCATACATAGCCTGTTGCCCTGTCACAGAACTTATAGAGCTTGACCCCGTATCTGGCACGCTTGCTGGGAAGGTACTGCTTGAAAGACAAGCGGGCAGAAAATTTAATCAGGGACTCATCAACGCAGACAACTTGATCGGGAATAAACAAGGCTGCAAAACGTTTGTTGAAGTGGTTTATGAGGGGCTGAATTTTATAGAGCCGGTCGTATTCAGGGTCTCCACGTGGACGACAAAGTTCATTGTCGTTGAAGTGCATGAACCGCAAAATCTGCTCGTATCGTGTCCTGGGCATGGAGGCAGAGAACACGGGCATGTGGTCAATTGGGTGCGTGGACCAATAAGCACGCAATGACGGGAATTTATGTGTGCCCATGTTGAGGGAAAGGCCCAGAAAGGTCTTAAATTCAGAAACCGTAATTGGTTTCCAATCTTTGGCAATGGAAGGCAACTGGGGGTTAGCGGCGATGAATTGACCAGCATATAAATTACTCTGGTCCACAATAGATCTATAGAGATCTTCCGTGAAAAACAGCGAATAAAAATCAATTGGCATAAAATCAGCTGTTTCCACCTGAATACCGGGTTGGGCAGTGAATGGGGGAAGTACGGGTTCTGCAGAAGCGGTGGGGACCCAATCAGGATAGGCGAATTCTGCAGGAAGGGCACTATGGGCACGACGGGCCTGCCTTTGTCTTCTTGGTGGCAGCGGGTCACTGCTTGTGCTTGCCACCTCGCCAGCTTGAACTGCACTTATGGGACTCGCCACGTCACCACGTGATACTGCAGTGCTGGATGTACGCCCAGGCTGTACTAGGCCGCTGGTGCTTGCCAATTCACCAGAAGGAATAGCGGCGCTAGTACTACTCTGCTCCATGATACGAGAGACCTGCGGTTCTTACTCCTCAACAACCTCAGAAGATCGGGATCGGGTACGCCTGACCTTAGCAGGGACCTCAACTTCGTCGTCAGAGCTATCTGACGTGGAGCCGCTGACTTCACTGTCTTCTAAGGGAAGATAATCTGAACCTGAATCTGACAGATGCGTGACCTCCTCTTCACTATCTGTCATGCTCAGAATCTCGTAGGCCTCTTTACTAGTGTACCTTCGTCTTGCCATTTTGGGCTCTAAATTTAGGGGTACACTAGTAAGATTCACAGGTAAAAAAAGCACCTGACTGTCAGCAAATGTATCAAACGCTACCAAAAAAACTGTTAGCGATCGCAGGGATCAGGACTGTCTCTGCGAACGCTGCAGTTATGTGTGTTGTGTTTGGTAAGTGACAGTGATCGATCGATACTGCACTTGGGTGGGCTGGGCTGGGCTGGGCTGGGCTGGGCGGAGGGGCTAAACGCAGGTGCTAGCAGGTATCTGGGCTGATCCCGCTAACACTGTGTTTTTGGGAACCCTAAACCGCTGGGGACGCTAGTATAGATATCTGTTCAGATACTATACCACTAAGGGAGGTGTATGCTTTGCGCGTGGGTGTTAGCGTTACTGGCACTAACCTGACGCTGCCTGGGGCGATGCAGACCCTCTCTGGCGCTAAAACCTAATTGATATCAGCCACCGGGCGATCAGGGGGTTAAACCTTTATTGGGTTATATACGGCGGGTGCCCTGATGCTATAAAAAGCAAACTAACCAACCAGCGTCACCCGTAAAACTTATATGGTGATCACTGGTGAAAGGGTTAACTAGGGGCAATCAGGGGGTTAAAACCTTTATTAGGCTATATATGGGGGTACCCGACGCTATATAAAAACCTGACGGGTAACCTAAATAACTAAATAACTAACCGGCTAACCAGTGTCACCAGTAAAACTTATACGGCTGGTGAAAGGGTTAACTCTAGGGGCAATCAGGGGGTTAAAATAATATATGGGGGTACCTGACGCTATAAAAACCTGCGGCGAAACTAAAAATAAATAACTGGCTATCTAGGGCACCACCGACACTAAATACAGCGATCGGAAATACGATTGCTTAGTGACGCTGGCGTTAGGGGGTGAAAGGGTTACCTGGGGGGCGATCAAGGGGTTAAACCTTTATTAGGGGGGGGTTAGGGGGCTACCCTGGACCTAAAGGGGCCTAAACCTAACTGCCCTGCAACTTTTTACTGTCACAAATGACACTGATTGCAGTGATCAGTAAAAAAATGACCACTGCAAACGGTGCACTGTGACTGGGGGTACTGGGGGTGATCTGGGGGTGACTGGGGGGTGAAAAGTGTGCCTACGTGTACTGGTGTCAGTGGGCTGTTGGTGCACTTACTGTGAGATGTCTTCACTCCTCGCGCCGGATCGAAAAGACCGACACGAGGAGAGATGACATCACTTCCTCTGCCTGTGTTTACATTTACACAGCAGAGGAAGCTTTTCATTCGCCGGGAGCGATCGCGAGGGGGTGGCCGGAATCGAACAGCCGTCCCCTCATCCCGGATCGCTCCTCAATGGAAAACAACCGCTCACTGTAAAGAAGGGGGGTCCGATCGGACTCCCCAACCATACAAAGGCAATCACGTAGATATACGTGACTTTGCCTGTCGGTGCCATTCTGCCGACGTATATTTACAGTGGGCGGTCGTTAAGTGGTTAAGGAGACATCGGGGATCTTTAAGACCCTAATGTCACCTATGGACTTCAGGCCACAGCAGCCAGGAGAATGACAGTGCTGAACTCAAAAGTAATGTAATACATGCCGTTGCCATCTTTATTGATCAGAGGGAAGATCGGCAAACAGATGTTTGCCATCCCGGGCCCACAGGTGGGACAGAGGAGCCTGGGACTCATGACTGGAAGGAATGGTCATACAGGGGTAGTGCCCACATCAGGAGTGTGTGAAAATGGACGGGTGACTTTCACCTAAAAGCCTACAATCAGCTTGACAGGTGTAAACACAGTCCTGGCTGCTATAGCAGCTGGGAGTGTATTTAAAAGACTGCACCGCTGCCAACATAAGCTTTAATGGTTAATAGGATAATTTAAGGGTTAATGGGATTACATCAGAAGCATTTACATGGATTTAAGACATCATTTTGACACTATTTTGTCATAACAACAGGGTTCCTGTTCCAGAAGATATTGATGATTATCATTGTCCAAAACAAAATTGCATAAAGCATAAAAACACATCAAACAGGCAATACAAATGCACCAAAAACATACAAAATATTATAGGAAAAATGCAGATGGACAAGTGTATAGCAGTGACAGGCTAGCCTATCAAATATACAGCCATTTTTGTTATGTAATCTTTTCAGATTAAATTATTGGTTTTATTATAGATCACTACATTGATGAAACAAAAGACTTCCTAGGCATGAACTATATAAGTAGCATGTTCTAGCGATAAGATTGATAGGACTGCACATACCATCTAACTTTCACCCTCAAAACTGGCACCTTTCTTCCTCCTTCCACTAGCAGCAGCTGCAACCCTCACACTTTAATTTAAATTTTCCCGCTTCAGCATGCCAGCCCCACCTTTTTATGTTCCCTCTGGAATGCCTGCTCTGTCTGCAACAAACACACCTTTGTCAATGATCTTTTTATCTCTAACTTCTTCAGCCTACTTGCAGTTGCTGTTACTAAAATATGGCTGCAGAATTCTGACTCTGTCTCTCCAGCTGCCCTCTCCCATGGTGGTCTCCACTGGACTCACTCACCCAGACCCAGTGGATGAAAAGGAGATGGAGTTTTAAGTTTTTCTAATATCTCCCTCTCTGTCCTTCCTCCAACAAACAAACAGTTACCCGTAGAAACCTTCACCACTTTAACCTTTCTCTTTTCTATTCTGGTACAGGCTTCCTTTACAACCAAATCTCACCCTGCCCTGGCCTGACTTTGCCACTTTTATCTACAATGCCTCTCTTTCATCCTCCCTGGACACACTTGCTCCCCTTTCTATGTTCAGGACCAGGCTTTGACCGTGTACCCTATACAAATCTGCCCTGCTAAAATACAACACCTGCCTCCATGCTGATAAACCAACCTACTTGGTCACTCTCATTAACCCCTTGTCTGCCAAGATAGGTTTATAAAGGTCCTGGTAGTAAAGAAAATAAACCAAGCTCATAGCTGCTCCTGTAGCTATAAACTCAGTATTATCAATTTTTTAACCAAATCTCAGCTTTCTTACAAAAGTGATCTAGGTGGCGTTAGAGTCACAAGATTACTTTTACAATGCATTGAATGGCCTGTCCCCCGTCATCGAGATCAATAGCACAACTATCAGTACCTTCACTCATGCTAGTTTGCTAGGTCTAATTATCGACTCTGACCTTTCTTTTGCTACCTTAAAATGTTTCTAAACCCACAACAGTAAAATCAGTCTGTATATGCAGTAAAGCATGCTTGTTATACTCACTGACTGTGGAACCTAAGGGGTTCATCCTCTGCATTGTGTAAAATCTGTATGCACAGATCCTCCACTTCTTGCATTGCCCCCCAAAACATGTCCGGATAAGACATGGGAAAGTCAGGCTGCACATGCTCAGTTTGCTGTGTCTTGCTGCTAGAGAGTTTTTTTTTTCTTGGGAGAGTGCATGTGATCAGCACAGGGCCAATTAACACTGTTCAGACAGAGGGTCAGGGGTCCTGCATCCTTATAGGACAGCCAGTGCAGTATGAAAACACCTCCTACAAGCTTTAACCAGACACTGAAGGTAGTCACAAGACTGCTATATATTGCTGATGAGAAAAGGTATTTAGCAGTTTATATTTACTAAAATAATTGCATTTCCATGTTCTGTGTACTGTGGGAGACCATTTATAGAGAATTCAGGGTCCTGGGTTTACTAACACTTTAACCACTGTGACATTTTGAAAATGTACCCCTTCAAGACCAACAACACCACCCCTTCTCAGTAGGCTAACTGCTGCTAGACTCCAGCTTAGTAACCCAATCGATCTGTGGCTGTTGCTCCTCTCTGCCAGTCTCTAGCTAACATACAAAATTCTAAATACTAACATACAAAGCCATTCAAAACTCTGCCCCCAGCTACATCACCAACCTAATCTCGAATAATCGCCCAGACTGTACACTTCCTACCTCCCAAGATCTCCTGCTCTCTGGTTTCCTTGTCACTTCCTCTAATGGTCACTTCTGGGACTTCTCCAGAGCCTCTCCCATCCCCTCAAACTGACTACCCAATCTGTCTGTCTATCTCCTACTCTGTCCACCTTTAGGCGACTCCTGAAAACCCATTTCTTCAGAGAAGCCTTTCCCACTCCACCGAAAAACAATACTTTCACCTCATCTCTTACAGTTATTACCTTTTGTACCACTCGCCTTCTCATTTAGATTGTAAACTACCATGGATAGGGTCCCCTTGTATCAAATTGTACTGTAACTGCTCTCCCTTCATTTTGAAAAATTTTGCAATATATAAATTCTGTATAATAATAATAATTCATTCTACTATCACGTTTGAATGGTGGACCAATAAGGGTCTGATGCGAATAGCCGACCTTTGTGACAATAAGGGTATGCTATCTAAGTGATCTATGATGGAAAAATATCAAATACCACCTGTGGAACACTATAGATATACTCAAATATACCATTATATACGAACTTTAGCCCGTAAGGGCGATTTAACGACATTGACCCCTATGGAACACTTACGCAGTCATTACGATAAAATCAGGGGTCATATATGTGCCATATATACGATATTGATGAGTGTATCAACGAAACTGAACTGCATGGTTCAATGGGAAAAGGATTTGCAGGAAACCCTTGACCTAGAGGAATGGCATACGATTTCGGAGACAGCATCTCGATCGTTCATCAATACCTTGATAATAGAAGCAAACTATAAGGTTTTATTGAGATGGTATATGGTGTCGGCCAGATTGGCCACTTTTGTACATGGAGCTACCTCTAAGTGCTATGGAGGATGCGGTCAGGTTGGAACTACCTACCACATCTGGCGGACGTGCCCTAAGGTCAGGAGGTTCTGGATCAGGGTCTACAATTGTATACCCAGTGTATACCCTTACCCAGATAAACTTGACGAAATCAGTAAAACAAGCACTTCTGGGGGACAGGGTGGTGGAAGCCTCCAAATTCCAAAGGCGGCTTCTTACATTCATATTCATCTCAGCAAAAATAACCATAGCCAGGAATTGGAGGTCCGCTGCCCTGCCATTTGAGTAGCTTAAAGGTAAATTGTCGTGGCTTATGCTAAACGAAAGGTTGACAGCATTAGTCCAAGACAAGATGAAGTTATTCCATAATGTTTGGGATCCATGTATTAGGTATCTCACGAGTGACCCCAGGACGCTTGCTATCTAGATGTACTTTCACAAGTTGAGCTTCTGGGCTCTGGGCTGCAGCTCCCCCCCCTTCCCAATCCTCCCCTCCCTGCTTTGCTTCACCCCCCCCCCCATTTATTTTCTTTACTTTTTCTTTTAAAGTTCTCACGATTGGGTCTCGATTTGATGTTACAGTATCAGTAAACTTATATGTTCACCCTCAACAGACCATTGTTAGTTTGGGCTTTCTGGAGGCCGGCCCGCACGAACGGAGGAGTCAGGCTCCCCCGATAGTTGTGTAGCGGGGTCCCCTTTAAGACTCCCAGGACTACCTTACCCAGAACCCCTTTCGGCCATGTTTCCACCCCAGAGACTCATGGGAGGGGTTATATAAGGAGGAGGCGAGGCGGAGCTCGGCCTCTTTTGGACACAAGACTTCAGTGGATAGACCTTCCTGTGCGGATCCGCTGTGGTGCAAGGCCTGAAGCCTGGGGACTTGCGCTGCGACCCAAAAGAGCCTTCCACCCTCCTGGCGAGCCTGGGTGGCACCTGACTCGGTCATCCTGAACCGCTGCTGAGCCGGAGACCGGATCGCTGCAGACGCTGTGTGTGGAGACACAGCGGGTGGAAGTTCCCGGACTGGGATCGCATCCGGAGGGGTGAGCGAGCACCTGCTCAATCCATACTGTACACTATTGTTAGGCCTACAGACTGCCGTGGCCCACCAGTTTGCATTTAAATCCCCACTGGAGATCCATAGCAGAACTGAGTCAAACGGATCTCTAGTGAAGTGTTCTGTGTTTGTACTTTTTACCCCCCCCCCTTTTTGGATTACAAATGTGTTCCTGAAATGTGCACCACTGTTTAAAGATTTGCATGCGAAGAATTCATCCCTTAGAGACTGAGTTATATGGTCAGGCCTGGCCATCTAGGTAGTTTATTTAGTTGCTGCGCCATAGGGCACATAGTGAAGTACTGTTACACGTGGCGCGTGTGCGCCATATCTTACTAGTGGTAGTGTGTCAGTTGCTGCAGGGCTCTGCAGATAGACTACTTTGATTGTTATAACTGTTGATTATATTGCCAGCAAAAGTAAACTTATTATTCTTCTATCACTGCATTGGTGTCTGAATTTAACCATAGAGCATAATATATATATTACCCTAGACTAACTGTGCCAGTAGGGGGTCGAGTAAATTGCCGGGGGTTGGCGGAGCTGTCTTCAGGGCCCAAACTAAATCTGCGGCCCTCTTAGCTGAGGGTATCGCTACAGTTGGATGGGGAGAGGGCTCTTCCCAGCGGGTGGATCACCAGATAAGGTCTGGGATGTGGGATGAGCTTAAGGTCCTAGACATAGTGGACCAGTATTGTTTTTTTTTGTGGTGCTACTATGTATTAGATCACATTTGAAGGTCATATTTGACAATGTAGACAATGCAAGTAGGACTCAAGTTTTAAGGAATAATCTATGTATGTTTCCCTGATTATGCTGATTACTGTACAAGAAAATGCTGAGATCTTTCTGTTTTGTATTGTATATCTTTAATAAAAACTATTGAAAAATAATAATAGTGCATTGCTGCTACATGCTAGTATATGTAGCTTGCCTAGCTCACACATAAGGGTTCTATAGTGTTTATCAATGTATCTGTCTAGCTGTTTTAATGCCGTGTACACACGATCGGTTTTACAGATGAAAACAGTCCGTTGGAATTTTCTCATCGGACAAACCGATCGTGTATGGGCCCAATCGGTCTTTTTTCCATCGGTGAGAAAAAAATAGAACATGTTTTAAATTTATCCGATGGGAAAAAAAACGATAGAAAATTCCGATCGTCTGTGTGGAACTCCATCGGAAAAAAACCCCACGCATGCTCAGAATCAAGTCGACGCATGCTCAGAAGCATTGAACTTAATTTTTCTCGGTTTGTCGGAGTGTTTTACGTCACGGCATTTGAGACGGTTGGATTTTTGACCGATGGTGTGTAAGCAAGACTGATGGAAGTCAGCTTCATCGGATTTCCGTTGGAAAAATCCATCGGATTAGAATCCATAGGAAATCCGATCGTGTGTACAGGGCTTTAGAGTATGATAAAACTACTACAAATTCTCATGCTCTCCTGCTCTTGGTTGAATCCCAGCTTTTTATTCAACAGATGAAAGTACATTTTTATGTCAAAAAGTTGTGTATAAAACCTGCTTTAGTTGTGCAGTATCTCACAAAAGTGAGTACACCCCTCATATTTTTGTAAATATTTTATTATATCTTTTCATGTGACAACACTGAAGAAATTACACTTTGCTACAATGTAAATTAGTGAGTGTACAGCTTGTATAACAGTGTAAATTTGCTGTCCCTTCAAAATAACTCAACACACAGCAATTAATGTCTAAACCACTGGCAACAAATATGAGTACACCCCTAAGTGAAAATGTCCAAATTGGTCCAAAGTGTCAATATTTTGTGTGGCCACCATTATTTTCCAGCACTGCCTTAACCCTCTTGGACATGGAGTTCACCAGAGCTTCGCAGGTTGCCACTAGAGTCCTCTTCCACTCCTCCATGATGACATCACGGAGCTGGTGGATGTTAGAGACCTTGCACTCCTCTACCTTCTGTTTGAGGATGCCCCACAGATGCTCAATAGGGTTTAGGTCTGGAGACATGCTTGGCCAGTCCATCACCTTTACCCTCAGCTTCCTTTGCAAGGCAGTGGTCATCTTGGAGGTGTGTTTGTTGTCGTTATCATGTTGGAATACTGCCCTGCAACCCAGTCTTTATAGGGAGGGGATCATGCTCTGTTTCAGTATGTCACAGTACATATTGATATTGATGGTTCCCTCAATGAACTGTAGCTCCCCAGTGCCGGCAGCACTCATGCAGCCCCAGACCATGACACTCCCACCACAATGCTTGACTGTAGGCAAGACACACTTGTCTTTGTACTCTTCACCTTGCCCCCACACACGCTTGACGCCATCTATACCAAATAAGTTTATCTTGGTCTCATCAGACCACAGGACATGGTTCATCCATGTCCTTAGTCTGCCTGTCTTCAGTAAGCTGTTTGTAGGCTTTCTTGTGCATCAGCTTTAGAAGAGGCTTCCTTCTGGGGCGACAGCCATGCAGACCGATTTGATGCAGTGTGCGGCGTATAGTCTGAGCACTGACATGCTGACCCTCCCACCCCTTCAACCTCTGCAGCAATGCTGGCAGCACTCATTCGTCTATTTCCCAAAGACAACCTCTGGAAATGTTGCTGAGCACGTGCCCTTCAACATCTTTGGTCGACCATGGCATGGCCTGTTCTGAGTGGAACCTGTCCTGTTAAACCACTGTATGGTATTGGCCACCATGCTGCAGCTCAGTTTCAGGGTCTTGACAATCTTTTTATAGCCTAGGCAATCTTTATGTAGAGCAACAATTCTTTTTTTTTCAGATCTTCAGAGAGTTCTTTGCCACGAGGTGCCATGTTGAACTTCCAACAGCAAATTTACACTATTAAGAAAATGTAAAGGGAGTTAGCTCTAAGTATGTAATAAACTCTTGGAAGCAAAATTATTTTTATTTACATTTTTTAAAAGCTGGGAACTTTGTGGGCTAGTATTGCCCCTGGCTGGAGTCTCGAGAACTTTAACAAACTAGAGCAGTGGTTCTCAACTCCTGTTCTCAGTCAGGACCCACTAACAGGCCATATTTTAAGAATTACCTTGGAGAGATGCAGACTAGAATACTGCAATCACTGAGCAGAAAATGATATCACCTGTGATGTATTTCAGTTATCTTGCAAACCTGGCCTGTTAGTGGGTCCTAAAGGACAGGAGTTGAAAACCACTGATCTAGAGAGTGATTGATCCTGATAGAATCCATTAATCCAGTTTGAAGATGACATATTATTAGAGTGTGTGACTTCCAGAACTGATTTTTTTTCTGTCTTTTCTTAGATTGAAAGTGCTAAAAAAAATGGACCAGATACGCACATTGAAGGCTCACTATCTGCTCGGGAAAAAGTTGGCGTGCAAGATTTTGTGCTGCTAGATTCACACACCAGTGAAACCGCTTTTATGGACAACCTGCGCAAGAGATTCCAGGAGAATCTTATTTATGTAATTCTGGATTTAATATTTTGTTGACAGCAGTGGTATCATAACACCAGTAGGAGAACTGTGTTGTAAATGCAGTATCATTAATTTACTTTACTATATAAACATAACATTTTTGTCTAGTAGACATTTTTTCCTTGTTTGTAAACATTAGTCTTACAGTAATCAATATCAGCCAGCGGGCAGATTTCTTGAAACCTTGATTTTACTGTAGACTTCAGCTTAGCCAGGAGCAGTGTTTTTCACAAACCCTTAAAAGAGAATTATTATTTTTTTGCTAGTCACACTTACCTAGGTGGATGCAGCATCAGACCGGTGCTGCAGTTGTCCCCCGACATCTGCACTGAGAACCGAGCCACCGAGCACTGCCGATGGCTTGGTTCTCACTCCTCCAGAGCGATGCTGACTGTCGCTTCTGCTCTACTTCCCTGCGCTCATTGGAGCGCTGAGCTGTGGAGGGGCGGGGAGCGGCCGTCTCTCATCAGCTCATGGATCAGTCAAGGCAGCTGGCAGATCCAGACTTGGGAAGTCGGGATGACGCGCTGCCTTGACTGATGGCAGAGACGTCAGCAGAGAGCGGACTTCAGATCGCTCTCCGCTGAAAACTGGTCACAGGAGTGCAAAACAAATTGCACTCCTGTGACCCAGAGGAGAAGCCCAGCCTAAAAAGCTCAGGCTTCTCCTTTTAGGCAGTTTAGGAGCAGCTTTACTGAAGCCTTTAAAGCACCCTTCAGTTCCAGTTTGGAGATGTTAAAATGGTATAAAAATTGTAATAACAAACATGTCATACTTACTTGCCCTGTGCAGTGGTTTTGCACAGAGCAGCCCCGATCCTCTTCTTTTCGGGTTCCCCGTTGGTGCTTCTGGCTCCTCCACCTTGACCAGTGCTCCCAATAGCAAGTTACTTGCTATGGAGGCACTGGTGCATTCTCTCTCCCGAGCCCTGCTGTATGTGTCTATAAGACACAAAGAGCTGTGACTAGGTCCCGCCGCCACTCTCTCATTGGCTCACTGGTTGTGTCTGACAGCAGTGGGAATCAATGGCTTCAGGTTGCTGTCTCAGCCAATGAGGAGAGGGAGTCCAGGAACAGCTGAGGCTTTCATACACATTGCTGAATCGAGAGGGGGCTCAGGTGAGTATTAGAGGGGCTGCACCCAGAAGGTTTTTTATCGTAAAGAATGCATAAAGGTAAAAAACCTTCAGCCTTTACAACCACTTTAAAGTTAAACTGCAGGAAACTAAATTTAGGAAACACCAAGGGGATTATTTACGAAAGGCAAATCCACTTTGCACTACAAGTGCACTGAAAGTGCACTTGTATGTGCATTCACTGTAGATCTGAGGGGAAGGTCTGAAATGAGGGGAAGCTCTGCTGATTTTATCATCCAATCATGTGCAAGCTAAAATTATGTTTTTTTTTATTTTCCTTACATGACCCCCTCAAATTAACAGCGACTGCACTTTCAAGTGCACTTGCAGTGAAAAGTGGATTTGCCTTTTGTAAATAACCCCCCATGAGTCAAATAAGTTACCTCTAATGATGACTATCTGCCTGGATTGCTCTTGTTTGCTGTAAAAATCATACCTTTGTGGATGCTCGATACTACACACAGTACTCTTTATCTGGCGATGCGACTGAGAGTTTCAGCTCCTAAACAAAAAGGGTCCTGGTGTTCCCTTTTCTCTACCCTCTTCCATTTAGAAAATGCATTATATATTGTTTACAGAATGCAAGGCATTCTTTAAAAGGACTCGAAGAGGAGAGGCAGGTAAAAAACAGGCTCTCCTTTTGTCAGTTGAAAGAACACTGTGTATTCTGTGTTAACCCCTTCCCTGCCAGTCACATTTATACAGTAATCAACGCATTTTTATAGCAGGGATCGCTGTATAAATGTGAATGGTCCCAAAAATGTGTCAAAAGTGTCCGATCTGTCCGCCGCAATATCACAGTCACAATAAAAATCGCAGATCGCCACCATTACTAGTAAAAAAAAAAAAATATATGATAAATCTATCCCCTATTTTGTAGACGCTATAACTTTTGCGCAAACCAATCAATATACGCTTATTGCGATTTTTTTTTACCAAAAATATGTAGAAGAATATGTATTGGACTAAACTGAGGACAATTTTTAATTAAAAAAATAATAATTATATTTATTATAGCAAGAAGTAAAAAATATTGTGTTTTATTTTCAAACTGGACGCTCTTCTTTTGTTTATAGCGCAAAAAAAAAAAAAAAAACGCAGAGGTGATCAAATACCACCAAAAGAAAGCTCTATTTGTGGGGAAAAAAGGACGCAAATTTTGTTTGGGAGCCACGTCGCACGACCGCGCAATTGTCATTCAAAGTGTGACAGCGCTGAAAGCTGAAAAATGGTTGGGCAGGAAAAGGGGTTTTCGTGCCCGGTAGGCAGGTGGTTAAACACATTTAGTTACATAGTCAGGTTAAAAAAAAGTCCATCTAGTTCAACCAATAGATTATTGACTGTTTCTTTAAAGCGGTAGTAAACTTCTGAGTGATTTTTTTTTCTGACCTGAAAGGTAATGCCATAATGTGCTAGTATGCATTGCATACTAGCACATTATATTAAACTTACCGGAAAACAAAGCATTCCATCGATGCACTGTCATCGCGGGAGGCTGAGGGTATGCGGCAGTGATGTCATCGGCTGCATATACATGAAATATCTCCTAAACGGTGAGATATTTACCGCTATAGGCTTACCTATAGGTACAAGTCAGAGATGGAAGTTTACTCCCACTTTAAGTAGGCATCAGCAACACTATGTTTTATTTGTGCTCAAGCAAGTGACTCTGTCCTTAAATAAAAGTTCCAACACAGCAGTTACCTAAATAATACTGTAAATACATAAAGAATTACAGCTAGTTTCTCTACTTGCACTTGGGGAAGTGTGCATGCATTCCAGAGATTTGTTTTTCATTTTGCCATGAAATACATATTAACTATTAATTGTGATCATACTTTATAAATGATACTCTAAATTATAATTCAGTGCCTTGATAAAATTTTTAGACTTTAGATTTTTAGACTTTAGATTTTTTAATATTTTTAATATGCACACAATATTTTTACATGTTTTTTTATTTTGTGATTCTTAGACATACATTGGGACCTTACTGGTGTCTGTGAACCCATACAAGGAACTTGATCTATATACCGAGAGGCAAATGGAAGTGTACCAAGGAGTGAATTTCATTGAGCTGCCACCACACATGTATGAAAATGTTACAGTAACTATTAAGATATCATGTTACCAGTCTTTTGTTTTGCTTTTAGCCATGTACATATTGGTTTCAGCTTGTATAAGAGTCCTTAAAAAAAGCTTTGATCAGCTTTATTGAGATTTTATAACAATTTTTATTTACAATTTTGATAGTTTTATGACAGATCTTAAAGCAGTAGTAAACCGCTGTATTAAAAAAAAGAAATCCCCTACAAGGCAATGGCATAATGTGCTAGTATGCATCGCATGCTAGCACATTATGAAATACCTACCCTGGAACAGTGATGGCGAACCTTGGCACCCCAGATGTTTTGGAACTAACTACATTTCCCATGATGCTCATGCACTCTGCTGTGTAGTTGAGCATCATGGGAAATGTAGTTACAAAACATCTGGGGTGCCAAGGTTCACCATCACTGCCCTAGGACAAAGCCCACCAGACGGTGTGCTGTCATCGCTGACAGGGCTTCCATCTTCCTCCGGTCGTCCTTCTGTGTTTGCGGGCTCCAGTTGTATGAGTGGCTGGGGCTGCAATGACATCACTCCTGAGCATGTGCATGGGAGCCCCCCGGACCTTCAGAGTGCATGCGCCGGTGACATCACCGAATGCATCCAGTGTGAATATCTCCTAAACACCACAAGTTTAGAAGATATTTACTGTACTTACAGGTAAGTCCCTATTATAGGTGCAAGTCAAAAAAATGACTTTACTACCACTTTAAGACCCCTTTCACACTGAGGCAGTTTTCAGGTGTTATAGCGCTAGGAATTACACCTGTAAAGTGCCTGAAAACCACCTCCTATTAATTTCAGTGTGACTTTTCACACTGGGGCGGTGCGCTTGCAGGATGTTAGGAAAAATCCTGCAAGCAGCATCTTATACAGCGCTCCCAAAACGCCCTGCCCTTTGAAATGAATGCGCCTGAAAAGTGCTTCAGAAGCGCTGAAACATGGGCGTTTTTAACACCCGCTAGCTATCGCCCCTTAAATAGCGCTTAAACGAGCCGCGCTTTAGTGCTAATGGCCGGCGCTCGCAGTGTGAAAGGGGTCTAATGGAAGTACTTCCTGTAACTTTAAACAAGCTGATAGCAAGCTTTAGACCTTAAACATGGACATACAAATAAAGATATTGCTTCTCTGCATCACTGCTTACCCTTTCATGCATGTACCATGAAATTTCAAGCATGCAACACTAGTAGAATACATGTACTTGTACTCATGGGAAAACATCAGCATTTACTCGAGTAGGGGGGCATACAACCATTCTCTTCTGTGACTGACCCTACGCTCCACCTGCAGTTCCCCAGTCACAGGAAAACAATGTGTTTACACTAGGCCTATTTTTTTTTAACTAAGCACAGTATGTCTGTGTGCATATAGCCTTCAACAAACTCCAACAAGACCCTGCCATACCTGCCCTCTCTTAAAAATTCTTGTTGACTTACTGTCTGACATGATTACTTTTAGAATTCAAATCAGAGACCCAAAAGATTTATACTGTTATTGAGTGTCAGAAAGGTGTCAGAATATTTTATCTCCACTTGTTTCAGGTCAGTAACTCAGAAAGCATTTAAAATCAATGCATCAGCCAGGCATCCAGAAAACTCTTCCTTTCGACGGGCCTGTGATAAAGTGAGAACCAGAACTTTGGTTATGGTCTGTGCCAGTGGCATAATTTTTTTTGGGGGGGTGGCAAGGATTGGCCCGGGAGGAAAATCAGGAGGACAATAGCAAATATTAAATCGCTATTGTCACACAACTGGGTGGGCTCTACCCTTTTTTTGAAACCGGATCAAATCACATGCTTCTAAAAAAAACAAAAAAAAAACACGATGGAATCCATGCGTCCGGCGCCCTGCATGTAGATTAGGGGCCGGGTACATGGATTGCGAGGCGGCGCCGATGCGCCCTGTATGGAAGGGCCGCTGTTGGTCTGCAGGATATTTTTAAAGTGGTTTTAAAGGCAGAAGGGTTTTTACCTTGTAGTAAGGTAAAAAACTCCTGCATGCAGCTTTCCCCGCAGCCCTCCCAATACTTACCTGAGCACAATCTCAATCCAGCGATGTGCACGGGTCTCTTGCTTGTGATTGGCCCAGATACAGCAGCAGCAGCAGCCATTGGTTCCTGTTGCTGTCAATCAGAGCCAGTGGGGAGGGATAATTGATTTTTTTTTTTACCTAATGCATTCTTTGCATTAAGGTAAAAAAATTCTGTGCAACAAGATCCCTCCTCTGCAGCCCACCCTTATACATACCTGAGCCCATTGGCTGCACTTCTGTCAGTCAAATCCTGTGACAAGGGAACGAGCCGAGCTGCCCGTGTCTATAGATGAATGCAGCATGGCACAGGATCGAGCCTGCTTGAGTGCCTGCATAGGAAGCAGCTTCCTATGGGGGCCCTCATCAAAGAGGTAAAGCCAGGAGTGCCAGTAGGGGCCCATAAGACAAGGATTGGGGCTGCTCTGTGCAAAACCAAAGGATTGAAAGAAAACAGTAGCACCCGGAATACTAGGTTTGTAAAATAACTGCACAGGTGTATCTATAAATCAAGAAATAAAGGTACCAACATCCCAAATATGTGTTTAAATATAAAGAAAAAGGGGTGGGGCAAGTAGGATTTTCCTGGTAACGTCATAAGACATTACAACAATTTTATTAAAACCATTAAAATTTATTTTACATGTAGTCAACATTACAGTTTAAAAACATTTGAACATCATACAATAAATTCCTCTAAAGTGGTCATTCCACAACAATTGGGCAATCACTTAGAGTTTAGGATACCTCCAATCATTATGTGAACATATACAAGCTCAAACTCTCAACATGTTTTGCGGTTCCCTGCTACTTCAGAAGAGCAAACAGGAGAACAGGAGGACTATGCACTAGGAATAATAAAAGAATATGTAAATACAGATACAAGGCATAATAGAAACAATGGTGATTATCCCAAACATTTTATAATTGTTAAAATCATTGTCAAAAAAGATATCTACCTTAGGGGCTGGACTAGCAAACAGAGGAGGCATTAAGGTCAAACATCCCTGGGCGAGCAGTGGAACATCCCCAAAGGATCTCTATCAATGCCAAATAGTATAGTATAATATAATCGTGTAACTTATTGTAAGTCCAATTATTGGTCAAACCCAATGATAATTATTAAGTGAACAGATAAAGCATACAGTACATATCAGTCCTACTATCTCCAATAGGGAAAAATATAATTCAAAGGAATCACAGATATTTAATGGACGGTGGGACCGATGGAATACGGCTGAATGTTAAAGTATTGAATGACTGGATCCAACTCATTCACTCTCAACAGAATTAACAGCAGAAAAATGCTGTTATAATATCTATAAGTGGATATAAGAAAAATTACTAATATCCAACACAAACATCACAAACAGACAGTAGATGGCATATAGGGATAGCAAACAAGATGTGAGCATAACTTACCAACAACAAATCAACTACTGTAGATTCAAGATCCAGCAGATAGGAGCAGTAGTTGTATCAAGACAAATTTATTCAACCCAGGAAAACTCCTGGATGGATATATATACAGTGGGGAAAACAAGTATTTGATACACTGCTGATTTTGCAGGTTTTCCTACTTACAAAGCATGTAGAGGTCTGTAATTTTTATCATAGGTACTCTTCAACTGCGAGAGATGGAATCTAAAACAAAAATCCAGGAAATCACATTGTATAATTTTTAAGTAATTAATTTACATTTTATTGCATGACATATATATTTGATCACCTACCAACCAGTAAGAATTCCGGCTCTCACAGACCTGTTATTTTTTCTTTAAGAAGCCCTCCTGTTCTCCACTCGTTACCTGTGTTAACTGCACCTATTTGAACTTGTTACCTGTATAAAAGACACCTGTCCACACACTCAATCAAACAGACTCCAACCTCTCCACAATGGCCAAGACCAGAGAGCTGTGTAAGGACATCAGGGATAAAATTGTAGACCTGCACAAGGCTGGGATGGGCTACAGGACAATAGGCAAACAGCTTAGTGGGAAGGGAACAACTGTTGGCGCAATTATTAGAAAATAGAAGAATTTCAAGATGATGGTCAATCTCCCTCGGTCTGGGGCTCCATGCAAGATCTCACCTTGTGGGGCATCAATGATCATGAGGAAGGTGAGTGATCACCCCAGAACTACACGGCAGGACCTGGTCAATGACCTGAAGAGAGCTGGGACCACAGTCTCAAAGAAAACCAGTAGTAACACACTACGCCGTCATGGATTAAAATCCACCAGCGCATGCAAGGTCCCCTTGCTCAAGCCAGCACATGTCCAGGCCTGTCTGAAGTTTGCCAATGACCATCTGGATGATCCAGAGGAGGAATGGGAGAAGGTCATGTGGTCTGATGAGACAAAAATAGAGCTGTTTGGTCTAAACTCCACTCGTCGTGTTTGGAGGAAGAAGAAGGATGAGTACAACCCCAAGAACACCATCCCAACCGTGAAGCATGGAGGTGGAAACATCATTCTTTGGGGATGCTTTTCTGCAAAGGGGACAGGATGACTGCACCGTATTGAGGGGAGGATGGGTGGGGCCATGTATCACAAGATCTTGGCCAACAACCTCCTTTCCTCAGTAAGAGCATTGAAGATGGGTCATGGCTGGGTCTTCCAGCATGACAACGACCCGAAACACACAGCCAGGGCAACTAAGAAATGGCTCAGTAAGAAGCATCTCAAGGTCCTGGAGTGGCCTAGCCAGTCTCCAGACCTGAACCCAATAGAAAATCTTTGGAGGGAGCTGAAAGTCTGTATTGCCCAGCGACAGCCCTGAAACCTGAAGGATCTGGAGAAGCTCTGTATGGAGGAGTGGGCCAAAATCCCTGCTGCAGTGTGTGAAAACCTGGTCAAGAACTACATGAAACGTATGATCTCTGTAATTGCAAACAAAGGTTTCTGTACCAGATGTTAAGTTCTGCTTTTCTGATGTATCAAATACTTATGTCATGCAATAAAATGCAAATGAATTACTTTAAAATCATACAATGTGATTTTCTGGATTTTTGTTTTAGATTCTGTCTCTCACAGTTGAAGAGTACCTATAATAAAAATTACAGACCTCTACATGCTTTGTAAGTAGGAAAACCTGCAAAATTGGCAGTGTATCAAATACTTGTTCTCTCCACTGTATATATATATATTGTGACAGCAGGAAGGTAAAGTCACCTGGTTGCATCCAGGGGGGTAGATATATTTCGCCCAGATTCAGGCTTTACGCCGATTTATACAACTAGGTGGAGAGTTGTATAAGGCTAGTGGGCTCATGGATGACTCATACCTCTAGGGAGAGGGCTGGGCGTCGTGCAGACAGGGAGTTGATGAGATCAGCTGAACCTTGTCAGCTCATTTAGGCCTCTATAAGAAATCCCAGCTTCATTAGATGTTAGCTCATGCCTGGAAGCAGACCTGTGTGGACTGTCTAGGGAGAGTGAACCCCTGTGCGGTGAGAGAAAGCCTGTGTGGCTATATTTTGCTTGGACATTTAAAACCAGGGACTAGGACAGCACTAGGCTGATCCCAGTCGTTAGTTAGGAAACCTGTAAGTTTAGTTAGAGGTCAAGTTGACCAGGATTTATTTTGTTTATGTTTTTTTTGCCTTGCTGTGTTTTTGTCACTGTAAATAGAAAATAAACCGCACCTTTTTTGATTTTGAAAACCACAACCTCCGTCTGCTGGGCCTGTTTTGGGTGGGGAGCCCATCCCGGGGGTCACACATACCCGCTGCCGAGCTAGCCCCCTCACAGTTGGTGGAGAACCAGTGGCAGTTTTTTTTAAGCCAGCATGGAGGAGATACTGAAGCAGCTGGCTCTAGCAAATGCCAATCAACAGCAGACAAATGCAGGTTTGCAAAAGAGCCTTGCAGCTCATCAACAGAGCCTTGCAGCTCAACAACAGAACTTCGCAGCCCAGCAGCAAGCTCATCAACAGAGCCTTGCAGCCCAGCAGCAAGCTCACCAACAGAGTCTGGAAGCTCAGCAACAAGCCCAGCAGCAATCTGAGGCCCGCTTCATAGACCTGTTACAGAAGCAAGAGCAGAGACTACAACAAATGGAAGCAGTAATGCAGCAACGTCCGCAGACCAGTGAGGAAAGCCGTCCCACTAATACCGCGTCCTTTGGGGTGAGTCGTTTATTGACAAAAATGACTGGAGAGGATGATCCAGAGGTATTTTTGACCACATTTGAAAGGACTGCTGAAAGAGAAAAGTGGCCTGAGGAGCAGTGGGCTGGACTGGTGGCTCCTCTGTTAACTGGTGAATCGCAGAAGGCTTACTATGACCTGGAGCCTGACCAAGCAAAAGACTATGTGATGCTAAAAGCTGAGATATTGGCAAGGCTGGGTGTCACCCAGGCTGTCCGGGCTCAGCGTGTGCATAACTGGACTTTCCAGCTTGGAAAACCCCCCAGGTCTCAAATGTATGATCTCATTCACCTGAGCAGAAAGTGGCTACAGCCAGAGACTTTGTCCGCACCAAAGATTGTGGAACGTGTTGTAATGGATCGGTTTTTGAGAGCTCTTCCTACTGCCATCCAAAAGTGGGTAAGCCATGGAGACCCAGAGACGGCCGATGGTCTTGTGGATCGTGTGGAGAAATACTTGGCTACAGAGAACCTGACGGCCTCTTCCAGAGACACTCGGACTTTCCACCCTAAGACCAGACCATCCCCAGGGGCGGATAAGAGGATTCCAAGGGGTGAGGGTGGAGAGAGTGAGAGGGTGGGAGCTCTACCCCAAGTTTGGCGAGAACAGCCTGGGAAATCAGCGGCTCAAGAGGCCGCAAGAAGGATCGTTTGCTACCGCTGCCGGCAAGCGGGACATATTGCAGCAAATTGCCCGGTTGTGGAGGAACCCATGCAGTGTGACTTTCTGACGGGCAGACGTCAGTCGCTGTGTGCGACAGTCGCATGCACTGCCATTCGGGGAACTGAGAAACATTTATGCAAAATGTGTATTAATGGTAGAAATGTTGTGGTATTGCTGGATTCAGGTAGCCTTGTGACCCTGATAAAGGCTGAGTTAGTTAAAACAGAGGTCTCTGGGAATAGCAAGGTAGCCGTTATTTGTGTGCATGGGGACACCCGAGAGTATCCAGTGACTACGGTGTGTTTCGAGACCCCCAAAGGTACCCTCTCTCATCCAGTGGGCTTAGTATCTCAGTTACCGCATGACGCCATTGTGGGAAGGGATTTTCCGAAGTTCTGGGAACTGTGGGATGATCCTGAGCCCCCCACTGGTGCCCCTATGTACCAGGAATGTGATAGCCAGAACTCCCCTGAGAGTGGTGAGGACTCTCCGGAATTTCCCTTGTCAGTATTGGCAGGGGAGACTCAAGAAACTGGAGAGGAGCCCACCTCCTCAGACGAAAACCTACCGTCTGTGGAGTTTTCTGATCTTGAGGTTCACAGGGAAAACTTTGCCACAGAACAGTTGAAAGACCCCGCCCTAATAAAGGCACGGGAAAACGTAGTGAAAATAGATGGCGAGTTAGTGAACCCAGATAATACTGGCACTTACCCATACTTCAGCGTAGAGAAGGACCTACTGTATCGGGTGGCAAAAAGGGCAGAAGAAACCGTTGAGCAGCTTGTGGTGCCCAAACCTTACAGGAAGTTGGTGTTGGAGTTGGCCCATGGGCACATTCTTGGAGGTCATCTGGGGACAGAGAAAACCCGAGAGAGGGTATTACAGAGATTCTATTGGCCTGGGGTGATGAAGGACATAGAAAATTATTGTTCCTCCTGCCCTGTGTGTCAGAGGTCGGCCCCGATGCCACATTTCCGTAGCCCGCTGGTCCCTCTACCCATCATTGAGGTCCCGTTTGAGAGAATCGCAATGGATTTGGTAGGTCCTATAATCAAGTCCGCTAGGGGGCACCAGTACATATTGGTTATAATGGACTATGCCACCCGTTATCCAGAAGCGATCCCTCTCAGAAATACCTCGGCCAAAACCATAGCCAAAGAGCTATCTCTTGTTTTTAGCCGGGTGGGTATTTGTAAAGAACTGCTTACGGACCAAGGTACACCCTTTATGTCCCGGGTTATGAAAGAGCTGTGTAAATTGTTCAAAGTGACGCAATTGCGTACATCTGTGTATCACCCCCAAACCGATGGGCTGGTTGAAAGATTCAACAAAACCCTAAAACAAATGTTGAAGAAAGTGGTGGATAGAGATGGAAGGGATTGGGACTGTCTACTTCCTTATTTGATGTTTGCTATTAGGGAGGTGCCCCAATCCTCTACGGGATTCTCCCCCTTTGAGTTACTGTATGGGAGACACCCAAGAGGGCTGTTGGATATTGCCAAGGAAACTTGGGAAAGTGAGAGTTCTCCCCACAGGAGTGTGATTGAGCATGTCGCCCTGATGCAAGATCGAATTGCACAGGTAATGCCCATCGTGAAGGAACATTTGGCCCAAGCGCAGTTGGCACAGCAGAGAGTGTACAACCGTGGAGCCAAGACCCGTACCTTTTCCCCGGGGGATAGGATATTGGTACTTGTCCCTACGGTTGAAAGTAAATTCCTTGCCAAATGGCAAGGCCCCTACGAGATAATGGAAAAAGTGAGCGAAGTGAATTACAAGGTCAGACAACCAGGAAGGCGAAAGCCCGAACAGATCTATCACGTTAATCTGTTGAAAGCCTGGAGGGATAGAGAGTCCCTAGTCGCAGACACTTGGTCACCAGCTCAAACTGGTTGCGTGATTCCTGAGGTTGGAATCGCAGCCACCTTGTCACAACCCCAACAACAGGAGGTTAAGGAGTTTGTACTTCGCAACAAGGAGGTATTCTCTGAGCTGCCGGGACAAACATCTGGGGTAGAGCATGACATTATTACCCCGCCCGGTGAAAGGGTGAAGTTAAAACCCTATCGGATCCCAGAGGCCCGACGGGAGGCAATACGGGAGGAAGTACAGAGAATGCTGAACTTAGGGGTGATAGAGGAGTCCCAAAGTGATTGGTCTAGTCCCATTGTGTTGGTGCCTAAACCGGATGGGAGCTGGCGATTTTGTAACGATTTTCGTCAGTTGAACAAAGTTACAAAATTTGACACCTACCCCATGCCACGTATAGATGAGTTGATCGACCGGCTGGGAACAGCCCGATACATGACGACTCTTGACCTCACAAAAGGGTATTGGCAAATCCCCCTGGCCAAGTCGGCCAAAGAGAAAACCGCATTTGTAACCCCAGACGGGGCGTTCCAATATAAAAGAATGCCGTTCGGGTTACAGAATGCGCCGGCCACATTCCAGCGGAAAATGGACCAGATGCTGAGGCCCCATCGGAAGTATGCTGCGGCTTACCTGGATGACATAATTGTCCATAGCACAGACTGGGCCTCACATCTGCCAAAAGTGCAAGCAGTCCTGGACTCTGTTCGGGAAGCAGGGTTTACGGCTAACCCCAAGAAGTGTACCATTGGGCAGGAGGAGGCCAAATATCTTGGGTACACCATTGGGAGGGGAGTAATAAAACCCCAACTCAACAAAGTCGAGGCCATCCAGAGTTGGCCACGTCCCAACAGCAAGAAGCAGGTACGAGCCTTTCTGGGAATCGCTGGGTATTATCGGCGATTCATTCCCCACTTTGCTTCTAAGGCTGTGCCCCTAACCAACCTGACGAAGGGGAAAGGGTCGGTCATGATTAAATGGACCCCCGAGGCTGAGGCAGCATTCCAATTCTTGAAACAAGCCTTATGTAGCCAGCCAGTGTTGTACTCACCCGACTTCTCTAGAGACTTTGTCGTACAAAGTGATGCGTCAGATGTGGGGTTAGGAGCAGTATTGTCCCAGGTCTGGAACGGGGAAGAGCACCCAGTCATTTACCTCAGCAGGAAGTTGAAGTCCCATGAGGTAAATTACGCCACCGTTGAAAAGGAGTGTTTAGCGGTGAAGTGGGCTCTAGATTCCCTTCGGTACTACCTGCTAGGTAGGCACTTTGACATGGTTACGGATCACGCTCCGTTAAAGTGGATGGCTCAAAACAAGGAAACAAATAGAAGAGTGAATAGGTGGTTCCTGGCCCTCCAGGAATTCAACTTCACAGTAAAGCATCGCCCTGGCGTTCAAATGGGGAATGTGGATGCTTTGTCTCGAGTACATGAATGCCTGATTGCTGGTGTTCCAACCCCGAGGTTAAAACAAGAGGGGGGGGTATGTGACAGCAGGAAGGTAAAGTCACCTGGTTGCATCCAGGGGGGTAGATATATTTCGCCCAGATTCAGGCTTTACGCCGATTTATACAACTAGGTGGAGAGTTGTATAAGGCTAGTGGGCTCATGGATGACTCATACCTCTAGGGAGAGGGCTGGGCGTCGTGCAGACAGGGAGTTGATGAGATCAGCTGAACCTTGTCAGCTCATTTAGGCCTCTATAAGAAATCCCAGCTTCATTAGATGTTAGCTCATGCCTGGAAGCAGACCTGTGTGGACTGTCTAGGGAGAGTGAACCCCTGTGCGGTGAGAGAAAGCCTGTGTGGCTATATTTTGCTTGGACATTTAAAACCAGGGACTAGGACAGCACTAGGCTGATCCCAGTCGTTAGTTAGGAAACCTGTAAGTTTAGTTAGAGGTCAAGTTGACCAGGATTTATTTTGTTTATGTTTTTTTTGCCTTGCTGTGTTTTTGTCACTGTAAATAGAAAATAAACCGCACCTTTTTTGATTTTGAAAACCACAACCTCCGTCTGCTGGGCCTGTTTTGGGTGGGGAGCCCATCCCGGGGGTCACACATACCCGCTGCCGAGCTAGCCCCCTCACAATATATATATATATATATACAGTGGAGAGAACAAGTATTTGATACACTGCCAATTTTGCACGGGACACCCACCAGGGGCTGATCCTAGGGGAAGGAGATCGATATAATACAATAAAATACAATACAGCTCCCTCTACAGACATTGCATGCTTGCCCAAGGAAGAATAAACCCAGAAAACCCCCAGTGGCCAAAGAAGGTGAAAACAGCCAGGAAGAACATCCTAGATAAGCCAATGATACCATTTAAGCAGAACATGTAAAGTGGTCTCTCTCTTCTGTCAATAGGTGGCACTGTTGCTTTTGGCATTAGGATGATGGATTACAGTGAATTCAGGTGATGAGTAAATAAGTTGTCTCAGCCAATTAGCGGGAGTTTCTTTTGGCCGCTTTGCATGCTGGGATAGGCTATTTACTCAGGAGGAGTGAGGTGATCAGGGTTCTTCCCGCCCGGGGCTGCAGCCTGGGTGGATGTGTGTCAAACAGCTTCTGGCTGCTAGGCGTGAAGCCTGAGGCCTATCCGGGAGTCCTACTGGCTGCTAGGTCTACATGAGGCCTATCCAGTAATACAAGTGTAGCGGGGCCCACCCCTCTCACCCTTTCTTCTTCTTGGCTTGCTGTCTTGTCTAGGGGAACCTGGGAGGAGAGATGAGATCCACCACGGCCCATGTCCTCTTCTGGATAGAGGTGAAGGCCCGAATGTATTTTTACCATCGGGTCATGTGTATAACCCAGGGTCAAGTCTTTCCTTGATATGACCCCCCCCCCATTGCTCCCAGTGACCGGAGTTCCACACCACTGAAAAGGTCCAACTCTTATTTATTCCTTAGCAGCAAATAAATCGTCACTCAGCACAGACAGGTTGTGACCAAAGAACAGTTCAGTATTGGTGGGGAGTAGGTCAAGGCACAATCCTTAATCAATCTAAACCATTGAGATATCACCAATGGTTATAACGCACAGTGGCTGTGAATGTACTTCTTTCCTTTTCTGAGTCTCTACCAGCAACTCTAATGAACATGAAACAGGAGTTACCTTCTTGTGGCTGCGGCCCCTGTCAGAGGGAAGACATCCTTCCGAGAGAGTTACCGGAGGCCCCGCCGTCACCGGCAATGCTGTACCGGGCTGTTCGGAAGGGTTACACTCCCCGGCCTCCTCATCTCAGATTCAGGCGCCCAACACCTTAGGGCCCCTCGGACTCCTCCACCCTCGCGGAACCCAGTCGAAGGTACTGGGTCCCAGGCCTCCTCAGTAGTACCTCACCCCAGGGCTAAAGGTGCCTGGGATGGACTCTATCACCTGCTCTGGCCAGGTCAAGGGCACCTGGGCCCGGAACTCCGGAACGCCAGCACCCAGGCTGAAGGTGCCTGGGCTCGGCCGCGTCCTCTGACTCTGAACCCCGTGTTCAGGGCATCCGCCCCTTTTATCTCCTCTCCCTTTGCGTCACAGCAGGTTCCCCGCCCTGCCGTACAAGTGCCAGGAAAGGACAAAAACAGATGCAGTCTTGTGGTGAGGGTTCAACTCCGGCCCAGGGCAACAGCGCCTCCTGCAGGCCGCAGGGAACCTCACACCACCAGAGTCCTCCAAGAACCATAAAATGGTCCCAGATTCCCTAACAATCAGTGCATCTGGGTTACACTACCACCCAGATGCTTCCCCTAAATTCAAATACCCGCTACACTAGGGTCCGCAAAGGAGGAACAGCAGAGATTAAGCCTGAAGCCTGGGGCAGAACCACATGTGTTAGAGGCTCAGCCCGTGGGGAGCATGTTCGTTGCCGGGGGTAAAGGAGAAGCAGTTGCCGGAGGAATGACCACTCCTGTTACCAGAGGCAAGTTTGGAAGGGATGAAGTTCTGAAAGAGTACCAGAGCAGACGCTTCACTAGCCGGGGATGGTGAAGTAAGTGGGAAAGCTTTAGTGGAGACTCATCCAGGAATACAGCTGGTAGCTGTGAATAAAGATTGAAAGAGGACAGCGGGAAGCTGTAAGTAAAGCTTGAGAATCTACAGTGGGATACTGTGAGTGGAGCTTGGGGATCTACAGTGAGATACTGTGAGTTAACTGCAAGATCTACAGTGGGATTACTTAGAGAGAAGTAGTTGCTATAGAAGACAGCAGTTGCTACAAGATACAGATTGCTGCATTCAGCTTAAAGGCCCTTTTTCTGTATTGCTGTCTGCCTAGTTCTATTTTTGTCTGTGGAGTTTGCCTAATTGCTATTGCATTTCCCGAAGGGTGTCCTGTGCCCTAACCTTCTTTCCCACCATTCCTGTTAAGAGAAATAAAATCTCTTTGTTCGTTTTTATAAAAAGTGACTGACGCCCAATCTTTCCACCTTGCACCACACCCACTATGCCTAGTAACCTGCACCCTGAGGAGGATTGTCAGGCTCTGGGGGTCAAAATCAGGTCCTTGGAAGCCGGGGAGACAGCTACATATGTGTCTCGTCACAGGGGTAAACTGTAATGTTGACTACATATAAAATAATATTTTTTTGAGTTTTATAAAATTGTTGTAATTTCTTATGACGGTACTGGGAAAATCCTACTTGCCCCACCCCTTTTTCTTTTTTTTTACACAGAATGCTAAGGTTAATGGTCATGTAGACCAATATTTGTGGGTGTTACTTTCTTATTTCTGTCTCATCTCATGTCACTGCTGTCTGCTCCTTCTGTTTTTCACCTTTGTTTGCCTCCTATGCTTTTTCTCCTCTCTCTCTGTCTCCTCTCTCTCTCTCTCTCATATGAGGCCTTACACCTTAGAAATTGTGTGTTTTTTCTTATTTACTTTTTTTATGTTTTGTTTATCTGGGTAGTTATTTCTGAGGAGGTGGGGCTTATGTTGATTTTTGTTCATTGCGTTTTTTTTTTTTTTTATACTTTTGAATTAATAAAGATTTTTATTTACCCTTGGGCACATGCGTGTAAAAGGTTAAAATTTGTTCATTTTATATAGGTTTGCTTTTTGACCTTTTGGCCCCACTTTTCTTCATGTGTATGGTATGGCCTATAAATAATATATACAGGAAGTGAGAGAAACAGACAGCAACTCTATTTAAAAATAAAAATAAAATGCTTTGGCTGGAGTTGGGCTTTAACAAAAGGAAACCAGTATTAGAAGAAGGGTTCTGACTAACAAAGTCATGAAATTGAATTACAAATTTTGAAAGCAATGTAGAATGGTGTGTCTTAATTGGCTTTGAGATTTTTTATACATTTCTGTTTTCTGCCTTTCTTTAGCTATGCTATTGCAGATAATGCATATAGGGTAATGTGTACTGAGCGAAACAATCATTTTATCCTCATCTCTGGAGAGAGTGGATCTGGAAAAACTGAAACATCAAAGAAAATCCTTCAGTTCTTGGCAATGGCATGTCCAACTACAGAAAAGCTTCAAACAATTAGAGATCGACTCCTTCTCTCCAATCCCGTTCTTGAGGTGGATAGTCAACTCATAAAATTAACTTTAGTTTGTATAAATTTTATAGTAAAAGTGAAACACTAATATTTAAATTTGCTATTTCTCAGGCTTTTGGAAATGCCAAAACTCTTCGTAATGACAACTCAAGCAGATTTGGAAAGTATATGGATGTACAATTTGACTACAAGGTATATATATGCTTCTATTCTTTGTTTTGAAATAAAAAAAAAGGCCAAAAAATTTATAAAAAAATGCATTTTTCTTTGTTTCGATTATAACATTTTGCAAATTAGTAATTTTTCTTCTTACATTTTGGCCAAAAGTTATACTGCTGCATATCTTTGGTAAAAATAACCCAAATCAGTGTATATTATTTGGACTTTGTGAAAGTTATAGAGTCTACAAGCTATGGTGGCAATCATTAAAAATTGATCACTCCTGATGTACTGACGGCCTATCTCATTTCTTGAGACACTAACAAGCCAGGAAAGTAGAAATACCCCCCAAATGACCCCTTTTTGGATTACACACTCAGCCCAACCATGCACAAAGATTTTCCTTAGCTTATGGGACAACAGCTTAAGCACCAAAAGACTGAGGATGAACTCACACATAGTACGGTGACAGGCATTTTACTGCATTGTAAAATGCCTGTCAACTCAAGAACACTGAGAAAACAATTGTTTTCTGTGTGTCCCATTTACCCTGCAACACAGTACAGAGCTGTGCTAAAATGCAGACAGGTTGCATTTTATCCTAGTGCACTGTACAGAATCGCATGGCACTGTACAGCACCACAATGCATTGCATTGTTGTGCAGCAACATAAATGAAGTGAATGAAGTGTACTTTTGTACATTTCAAATAAAGTTTGTACAAAAACAAAACAAAAAAGGGAGCTGTGTGTGATATGCTGAATTGCGCACCACACTGCCCCCCACTGCAGTTGGGAATGGACAGCTGCCAGAGAGGTAAAGCGAAGTGTGAAATCGCCCTGAGAGTGATCATCACTAGGGCAGGTTAAATGAGAGGTTAACCCTTTACACACACATGATAGTTAGCACTGTGTGTTTTAACAAAAAGCATCTGCATCTGCTGTTGCAATGATGAACTTTAAAAAATGAATGTCTGTATTATTTATTCTTATGCCCAGGCATGAATGTAATAGATTTTACACTATGGTAGCTTCTTCACAGAGGCAACACTCTTTAATTTCTTGTTCAAGCATTCAGAGATTCAGCTTACCAAGTTTTGTATTATGTATTAATGAAAAGAAAAGAATGAAAAAAATATTTACAGAACATATATCAAAAAACAAACATACTGTAAGCAACATAAAATAAAGGGGTTTTTAAAGGGAAAAATACTTTAGGTGGACCTAAGCTTCTCTGAGGTCATATGACCCTCCTTCACTCCCAACCCATCTGCAGTCTAAGAAGCCAAATTTTTTTTCTTTTCTTTGTTTACATTTTTTTTTTACCCCTGCCTCCACCACCAGGTGAGAATGATGTGACACTGCTCCTGAAGCCTCCTGGGATATCCCTATCACAAATCCCAGGGGGCCTCAGGAGTAGGAAAAACAGCATTTGGAGGGCAGTGCTGGCGCTCATCATTGTGGGCAGGCTACCTAGAAGAGGCCACTGGCTCACTAAGGAGTACCGAGTTGGTGGTACGAGGCAATGCTGGATCCACAGGGCAAGTGAGCATGTGAATCCAGGAGAATGCTGCATAACAGGTAAGGAGAGCTTGAAAATATAGTAGGGAAGAATGAGGTTTTTCAGTGTGCCTGGTCTTTGGTTCAGTGCCGAATCACTAACCCCAAGAAATGTGACTCTCCTTATCCTTGGTAGTTTAGGTATTAAACGAACTGCATCTGCCTAATGAGGGTGTTACATAACTAACTCCCTTCAACTAATTGGTCTGAGAGGGTACATGGTAAGTGTACTTGAAGTGTTTTGTTATGTCTAGCAGACACAACCTTAATGCCAACTCTTTTGGGCACAAATATATATTTCCAAATGACAATGTTTTACAATTCACAAACCATCATAGTAATTGGCAGATTGAGATTACACTTTTTTAGATGCCAAATATGATATTTATCTGATGTTTAATGTGTAATGGGTTGCTATCTTATTATACATTACTGTAGCCACTTTTCTCAAAGTAACTCCATTATATTAAGAGCTATAGAATATGAATAAAAGTTAAGAGCTCGAGCTAGGTCACTACTAGCAGTGAGCTAAGGTTCAAACCAACCTGGGTTTGGCCAGAAGTCATGTGAAGCTTTAACATGGTAGGTCCTTGGCCCAATCAGCTGCAGACGGAGAATTCCTATTACTTAATCAACTTCTATCAACTCGTTGGACAATTTTCTGACGATCAGCGATTGCAGCGAATCAGCTGCAACCACTGATCAATGTATTCTGACAGTGGTGCGTGCCGCTGTCAGAATACAATGTCTCAGCAGGGGATCTGCCATCCACCTAGTTTGTGTGCATGGAGAAATCTGTAACCTTGTATGGTCAGTCTTATTTCATAGTACAAGCAACTAAAGGGGCCAGGGATGGCTTGTTTTAAACCTCGCTTTAAGTGTTACTAAACCCACAACAGTAAAATCTGTCTGTATATGCAGAATAGCATGCTTGTTATACTCACTGTGGAACTTAAGTGGTTAATCCTCTGCTTTGTGTAAAAAAGCTCTTTGAACATATATGCACAGATCCTCCCCCTCCTGCAGGGTTTCCTTTGGCAAGGCCAGATAATACACAGTCAAGCCTCGTACACACAATCGGATATCCTATGGATTCTAATCCGATGGTTTTGTCCATCAGAAAACCGATGAAGCTGACTTCCATCAGTCTTCCCTACACACCATCAGTCAAAAAACCGACCGTTCCAAACGCGGTGACGTAAAACACTCAGATGAGCCGAGAAAAATGAAGTTTAATGCTTCTGAGCATGCGTCGACTTGATTCTGAGCATGCGTGGGTTTTTTATCCGATGGACTTGCCCATAGACGATATGAGTTTTCGATCGGTTTTTTATCCATCGGAAAAATTTAAAACATGTTCTATTTTTTAAAACCGATGGAAAAAAGACCGATGGGTCCCATACACGATCGGTTTGTCTGATGAAAACAATCCATCGGACGGTTTTCATCGGTTAAACCGATCGTGTGTACAGGGTTTAAGAGTAGTAAAGCTGCACATGCTCAGTTTGGTCTCTATTGCTGGAGAAAATATTTCCTGTTTGAGTTGAGCTTTTCAGGTCCCATGATATTGAAATCACACATGTGGGCGTGTATACAGATCCTAAATGACAGCCCAGTGCCTCCCTCCTCCTCCATGCCCAGTAACTAAAAAAGAACACAGTGGGTGGGATGTCACATTAATATTGATGGATGCTCCACCTCCCATAACTGCATGAGGACACAGGCTATAGTGGAAATCTCCTCCTACCTGAACACTCAGCACTTGGGCAGACCCTGCAGTTTATCACGTGACCGTGGTATACAGATCAGCCAAAAAAGGTATATAGTGGCATTATTTTAATGTAAAAAAGATGATTTACAAGTTGTGGGCACTGTGGGGGGGGGGGGGGGGCTGATGAACTATTTTCTTATTACTGGGTTTAGTAACACTTTAATTCCTTTTCAAAATATGTGAATATGTAAATACTTTAGTGTCCATAATCTGAATACAAGTGCACTTTAATATGTATTTTGCAACTTAGAGAAAATGTTCAAAATGTATGGCAAAGATAATTAGGAGTCTCTAAGTAATGAAGGAGTGGGAGAGTATTATAAATCAATTGTTAGGAATATATTGTACTCTCGTATGTGATATGTTCATACCAAAGTTTATATATTTTTTAAATGTAGACGTTTATTGCATAGTTACCAGCAATGTAGTGTTACAATTCAGTTTAAAACTGGACTTGCATACAATATGTCTAAAATTTGGTTTGATCTAGGTAATGCCTAAAATAGGCAACACACATTCCAATCTGCAATGTACTTTAGTTTTTTTCATCAATGCAGTGAGTGGGCCTGCCTGAATAGATATAATTCAAACACATTGTTAGGTAGATCTTTACTCTACAGAGCTGTTGGTAATATTTTGTACAGATATAAGCAATATTGTCATTAGCAGAGACTTTTTTGTAATTTGTAAGCATTGTGTTGTATCTTAATTTGCAGGGAGCACCAGCTGGAGGTCACATACTTAGTTATTTAATAGAGAAGTCTCGGGTGGTCCATCAGAATCATGGGGAGAGGAATTTTCACATCTTCTACCAGTTATTAGAGGGAGGTGAGGATCATCTTATACGTTGGCTGGGTCTAGAGCGTAACCCAGAGCTTTACAGTTACCTCATTCAGGTAAGGACAGAATCTGCAGGCGTTTTGTAAAGTGGTATTTATTTTAAATATTACAGGAAATGTTTGTACTTTTTTCCTCAGGGAGAGTGTGCCAAAGTAAGTTCTATCAGTGACAAAGCCAACTGGAAGCAAGTCCGC
This sequence comes from Rana muscosa, assembly GCA_029206835.1. Taxonomy (NCBI): domain Eukaryota; kingdom Metazoa; phylum Chordata; class Amphibia; order Anura; family Ranidae; genus Rana; species Rana muscosa. Next base: position 847,723,375 of record CM055116.1, read on the forward strand.
AGGGCATTTACCATTATTGAGTTCACAGAAGCTGACATAGAGGTAAGAAGCCTATACCCATGGTATGCCGACTTATGTACTAATAAATGTACTAAAAAATGCACAACACACAATACTTTCTTTCCAATAATGCTGATGCAGTAAACAAAAAGGTAACATTGTATAATGAATCATTATTTATGTTGTAGATGTAGCACCCTGGTGTTTATGCAGGGTTGCTAACAAATTTAGTTTGCCAGGTAGTAATTGTCCTGGCTAATTGTTAGGAGATCCACTAACTTCCCCCTAATTCTGGAGTTGCTGCACTTTTCTCTTCCTTCACTAGGTGGCATTGTGGCTGGTGACATTAGATCGACAAGGACATAGCAAGGACAGCCAATAGGCAGGGGTTTCTTTAGTCCCTTTGCCTGCTGGGAGAGCCTATTTATTTGGGTGGAGTCAGGTGATCCGGGTTCTGTGCTACCTGGACGGCTGTCTGGATGGACGTGTGTTATGTTGTCCCATGCTGCTAGGCCAGAAGCCTGAGGCCTCTCTGTAGGGTTGGGACTAGAGGATTGGAGTCCAACTGAGTTGTGAAGGTTCTGCTGGACGGGGGTAAAGGGCAAGCAGTTGCCACTAAGGGACCATTCACCTTATTACCTGAGACTACAGTGAGTAAGCTTGAGCAAGTACCAGAGCAGTCTTCTCACCAGCCGGGGACAGTGAAGAAGTGGGAAAGCTTCAGTGAGTGCCAAGCCAGGGACCCAGCAGGTTAGCGGGGTGACGCTTGAGGAGTATAGAGCGGGATAGCTGTGAAAGAGCTCAGGAGATCTGGTGACGACTTGGATCTGAAAGTCTAGTGAAAGACTGGGAGCTCATTGATTGAAGATCTACAGTGGGATACTGTGAGATAAGAAATGGACTGTTCTGTGTTACCAAGAGTTAGGTACAACTACGTTTAGTGACTGTTACAAGTTCAGTGCCATAGGAGACAGCGGTCCTACCTATACAGACGTGGCATCTGGCTGAAGGCTTTTCCCTGTATAGCTGTCTTCCTATAATGTCTCGGAGTCTGCCAATTAACATTGCATCTATCTAAGGGTGTCCTGGCCCTAACCCACTCTCCCACAGTTCTTGTTAAGAGACAATCAATCTCTTGTTCGCATTCAAAAAGTGACTGGCGCCCATCATTTCATCTTGCATTACACCCACCATGCCTGGTAACCCACTTTACAAGGAAGGATGTCAGCTCTCCCTAACTCTTGAGGTCACCATTAGGCCTCTGGGGGCCCGAGACTCTGCTACATATACAATTGAGATTGCATAGCTGCCTATTTCATCCAAATAGGGGCAAGACTGTATTTAGACATCATGGTACCCTAGGCACCTGTAAATTATATTAACCTTCTCTACATGTGTCTACATTTGTCATGTAATTATGGTTATAAAAATGAAATCAACAATTCAATAAAAGCTAAATCAACGCACTGCTATATGCATCATATAAGAAAAAGTCTACCCACCCCTGTAAAAATGTCAGGTTTTTTAGATGTAAAAACAAAATTAGCCAAAGATAAATCACCTCTGAAATTTTTCTACCTTAATGGGAGTTATAATGTGTGCAATTCAATTAAAAACAAACTAAAATCATTCTTTAGTGTACCCCCATAAAATAATGTGGTAGCATAGGTGTATACACCTTCTTATAATTAGGGATGTGACTGTGTTCAGAATTAACCAATCACATTCAAACTGATGTTAAACAGTAGTCAGTACACACCTGACATCAGTGAAAGTGACTTTGATTAAGCCTATATAAAGCTCAGCTGTTCTAGTAGGATTTTCTTTTACATTTACCTCTTACAACAAAAGCTATAGTCCACAAAGAGCTTAAAAGGCATCAGTCAGGGAGCTATCAGTCAGGGGAAGGTACAAAAAAATTCCAAGGCATTAGATATACCATGGAACACAGTGAAGACGGTCATCAACAAGCACAGAAAATATGGCACAACAATGACATTACCAAGAGCTGGCTGTTTCTCCAAAAATAATAAAGAAAAAAGAAAAAAAAAAAGAAGAAGAAATCTGGTTCAGGAGGCTGTGGGGTAGGGTGGCAAAACAGAAGCTTTTTCTTGCTAAGAAAAACATCCAAGCCCGGTACATTTGGGAAAAACCTACATCATGTCTACCAAAAACATGTGGGAAAATGTGTTATGGCCTGATGAGACCAAGATTTAACTTTTTGCCAAAGAAATATGTTTGGCACAATGCCAACACTGCGCAAAAAAAACCCACCATTCCCACAGTGAAGCATGGTGGTGGCAGCATTATCCTTTGGGGCTATTTTTCTTCAGCTGGATCTAGGGTTTCAGTCAAGGTGAAGGGAATTATAAGTTAACAGTTTTAAATTTTTGCACAAACCCTTCAGGCCTCTGCTAAAAGGTCGAAGATGAAGAGGAATTTCACCTATCAGCACAACAATGACCCAAAGCATACCTTCAAATCAACAATCAATAGAATGGCTTCACCAAAAGAAGATCAAAGTTTTGGAATGCACCGGCCAGAGCCCAGACCTGAATTCAATCAAAATCTAAATGGTGACTTGAAGAGGGTTGTGCACAGAAGATGTCCTCACAATCCGACAGATTTCAAGCACTTTTGCAAGGAAGAGTAGGCAAATATTCCCAAGGTAAGATGTAGACTCCCACCCCATAAGACTGAATGCTGTCATAAAATCAAAAGGTGCTCCAACAAAGTACTAGTTTAACAGTGTGCATATTTGTACAACTACATTATTGTAAGTATTTTTCCCCTTTAAAATTTTCAGTTTGTTTTTAATCGAATTGCACAGAGTATAGGTCATATTTGTAGCACCCTTCTAGTTAGTTCAGATTGCAGAGGAGCAGGGGTTGATTGCTGCATAGGCCTGCGCACAGGGTGCACCAGGTTTGCCCAGGCACACCCTAATCACCCTGAGCAGCACAGATTCCCCCTACTGCCCTGGCTCCCATCTTTCCCACCGCAGAGCTGCCAGCTTCCCTCCTCTCCTATTGGCTGTTGCAGCTGGGATGTTTTAGAAGTGGGGAAGGGGCCAGTAAATATGTAATTTACCGGCACCTTCCCTTTCTGAATGAACATTATGAGTGATTGGTAGTGTGTGTTTGGGCTTTGGGGTGCACACCCTAATGCAATAAGCTGCGCACACCTATGGATTTCTCTAACCTGCTCTGTGTTACACAGGTTGCTTGCCTGATTGCTTCCCCCTGCATTCTGTATAATTCTAGAATTACAGTGGGAGGAAGAATGGGAGAACAGCTTGAATATTTATGGAATATTTATTTATTTATTTATTGAATATTTATGGAAACCCATGCAAACCCTGAAGGGGTGTGTCCAGAAGGTGTCCAGAAGGTGGTCGGACAGCTCTTTAATAATCTGAAGCAAAAGAACAGGTCTTTGGATCCTGGGTGAGCTCTGCCAGAGGAGTCCCCTGCCTGAGAGGCTCTGCCCCGCTTGGCATTCTACAAAGACGCTATGTGGACTTCAGTAAGGCTGGGAGCCTATTCCCTAAAATCATTCAGAAGGTGGCAGCTGATGACCCAGAGGCTTGTGAGTACTGACCCGTGAGTCCTGTTTCCCTAGAGACTGTATTCAGCTACCAGTTCTACACAGAGACGTAACTTTGAGGAAGTTCCCTGCCAGCATAGTGAGAAGTGTCCTCAGTTACTTCAGTTCTTGGGGTATCCCATTCCTCCCCCATACCTATCCAAGTTTTACTCATCAAATACAGTACAACATATACCCCTAGACTGTTTTATTACACCAGAAATTGAGAATAAAATATTGTGTGCCTGGCTGTCTTGAATTAACTGGGGAAACCGGACCGCTCAATTGCAGTGGCTCTTTTGGAGATGCTGTATCCATTAAAGATGGAAAAATTCTAAAGTGCTTTATCATGATCTGATTCTTTTACATCTCAAAAACCTGGCATTTTTAAAGGGTGTGTAGACTTTCTTTCCACTGTATATGTAATCCTACAACTGAATTATACAATTCACCAAATAAGAGAAAGTGGCAATTGTAATGTGTTGTCTAAATATAGAATACAGATAGATATACCTGTTTTCAGCTGATCCTGCACTAACTCAATGTCCAAATTTATCCAATTCCACTAGCCATGATAATAAGGGACCCTAGAGTTTTTCTATTTTTCTCTTTTGCTTCCTATTCTAGAATCTTTTTGGATTAGTGGCCAGTGTCCTGCACTTAGGTAACGTAAAGTATGAGGAGGACAGCCATGGGCATGCCATAATCACGGACGGCACACAGATCCGATGGATTTCTAAGGTATTCACAATGTGTGCAATAAATTGTATTTACCTAGAATTTAGTCTTTTAAATAAGTGTTAGGGATAATAAAACAAAAACAAAAAAGAGGGCCAATAACCTTGTGCATTGCCTTTTTTAATTATTAAAAATGATAAAAGAAACAAAAACATACTTACAAAAGCCAAAAGGCAACAAAGGGACTTCAAACTTTTTAAAAGATTTTTACAACTTCTTTTTTTTTTTGGTTAGTTAGTGGCTTATCTTAGCCTTTTTAAAATTCATCAATTTATGAGACTAATTACCCTCTGCTCTTGTTTCATTTTGTTTGCAAGCATATATACTGTGTATATGTGTGTGTGTGTGTATATATATATATATATATATATATATATATATATATATATATATATACATTTATTTATTTTATTAGTTGATCTTCAATTACTGATTAATTCATATTGTGTGAGCACTGAGCTGTGATTTTATCACTGACCTTATGACATAATCATAATATGCTGAACAACTGCCTGTTGATCCAGAAGGTGCCCGGTCCTCATACCCGTTCATGTACTTATTTATTTATCTATCTATACTAATATAAATATGAATATTGTTCTGTTAACACAACAATCAATATATTAAATGTAGTTATTCTGTAAAAGAGAATTGTTCTATAGGCACTTGAAATAACATTAGGGTTGCCTTGCCACCTTTTCTTCAAGCCAAACCCGAACACTTTAGGGGTGCACAGCAAAGGTGAGCACACCTGAGCCCTGGGGGCAGCAGAAGAAGGAGGAAGCTGGACAGGAAGGGCAGAGGCGGCATTTACTAGTATTGATCCTCTGTACTTTCCTTCTACAGCAGCTGAATGCCAGCAGATGGGAGAGGAGGAGAAGCCAACATTCAGCCGCTACAGATACAGCCAATCGGTTCTAGTAAATGTGTGACAGGGAGTCGGCACAGGCCCCCTAAAGCGATGCCCACAGTCCTATCTGAATAATGTGTCCGGGTTGCAGGACAATACCATCAACATCCTCTGCCAGGGATACATCAGGATGAAAGGCTGGAAACTGGGGGTGAGGGGAGGGGGACCGAGAGAGAAGGGGAACCACGATCGTCCTTCCCATCATCCCCTGGATGGTACTGAGTACCCAAACACTGCCCATCCCTCAACCACAGTCTGGCCTGAATAATGTGTCCGGGTTTCACGGGGAATGAAACCTGGACACATGATTCAAAACCCGGACTGTCCGGGTTAATCCCGGACAGGTGACAACCCTAGATAGCATGAACCACTTCAGCTGCTTTCAGGCTGCCCTGTCGATTTGCATCTTCCCTGTCATAGCAGCTGTGAAAAAGGCCCGGCCGCTAGAGCACCCCAGATGATCACAGAGCCTAGGCTGAGTGTGCGTTCTGGCTGGTACCCAGTACAGGTTGCTTGTGTTTCTGGCAAGCAGTTGTCGTGTGTTCCAGAGTGGAACGTGGAGTGTTTACATATGACTGTGGCCATTAGCCTGTAAAAGTAATTACAGGCTAGAAAACAAACCACCAAAGGAGCGTTCAGCAGAGGAGGTAATGAGTAGTTTCTGTTAAATGACCTTGCAGGAAAACCAGCTTTCGATCATCGCTTGCTGCCATTGGCTGCAGCATTGATCTGTGTTTTCTAACAAGAAAGACCTTACTGTCAGAATACAATAGCGCAGTGGGGGAAGATCCCTGCACCCACATCATTTGTATGGGGATTTGTGAATTTTGTTTTGTTCAACCCGCTGGTTGAATGAAAAAACGATGCGCGTATACCCTGCTTAAAGTAGTTTTAAACCTCAGACACAAAATATGAAAAAAAACACATTCTTCTATACTGTGTACTTGCCTCTCTCCAAAGCAGTGAGGTTTCTCTCTGCTACCTGGTTCCTCTGTTATCGGCATGACTTACTTCTGTCAACATTTTCTGATACCAAGAGTTAAAGGATATGCAAAGGTTTGTTTAAAAAAAAACAAAAAAACTTCATACCTCCTCTGTGCAGCATTCTCCTCTTCTGGGGTTCCTCAGCGGCGCTCCTGGCTCCTCCTCTTTTCGAGTGCCCTGTTGGAGAGCCGTGCCTTGTTGGAGCACTCGTGCAGGTGCGATCCCGTGTCCTGATGCTGCGTCCATTGACACAGACAGCAGGACTCGGCCCCACCTCCCGGGTCCCACATCATTGGATTTGATTGACAGCAGCGGGAGCCAATGGCTGCGCTGCTATCAATCTATCCAATCAGGACCCGAGACACCGGCTGGAGCTGGTGTGCTCGTCCCTGTCACTGGAAAGACCGAGTTCAGGTAAGTAAAAGGGGGGCTCTGGGGGGCTTCTGCATCACAGGAGGTTTTTCACCTTAATGCATAGAATGCATTAAGGTAAAAACCTCAAGGGTTTTTATCCCTTTAAAATGGCAGGGGAAGGAGCTGCAGCACTCAGCCTGTGACTCATATCCACAGCTGTGCTTGTTCTACATACTGTGTGAAGGGAGGTGCCCCTTCCCTCCAATCAGGGCTCAGAGCTGTAGGCTCTGTGATGACCTCATATCCCCTCCCCTTGCTGCTGAGCTTAGAAAAAATCCTTTAATTTTTGTATTTTCAGAATGATCCACTGAAGAAATGACTGCAGATACACAGCTACAGCTTATGTTGAAGGACTTGTTTTATATCTGTGTATCATCTAATGCTAGTCACTTCACTGGGTATATGAGAGAGTTTACAACCACTTTAATTCTGATTTATTTAGGTTTCTGCACTTCGCTGTTTCAAATATTGAATGCCCGTGATTGTTCTATCTTTACTACACAGTGGCCTGTGCATAGTCTAGCATGCAGATAAACACTCCAGCCTTCTAATAAGTGAAACTCTATATTAAAGTCTGAAGAATTTATCGAAGTATTAAAGTGGGTGAAAATAGTGAACAAAATGGGAAAGGACGCAATTAACACATGGTAACATCACAAAGTTTACTATAACCAACATACTAAAGGAGAAATGCAAAATACGGGTATTTTAAAGCCTATCTTCATGCAAAATCTCCACAAATCGATTCAAGCAACAGAGTCAAAACATGGTTTATAGTACAAATGTATGTAAAACTCCTCACAAAACTGCACAAAAATTTGGTTTCAGATAAATTCGTTATGTTACTACAGTATATTTGTTTCATTGATTCGTTTCAGAATTTGTTTAAATTAGTTTTTGTTACATTTTGTTTTGCTTATTAATTTTCTAACAAATTCCAGATTCTCGGAACGATTAGAATTCGGATCGGTCGAAAAATAATCGTCCGATTCAAAGCCGGCTGCTGCGTACTTAACAACCGATAACTCATCAGCCCCCAGATCCAAGCCCCCCCCATGTGAATTAGTATGGGGTACATAGTACCTCTACCCATTCACCAAAAAAAGTGTACAAAGTGAATAAAGACAGTTTATGAATTATTGACAATGCCTTTTTAAAAAAATTAAAAACAATGCACCGCCAGACCTGAAAAAAAAAAAAATCTCTGGCCTCGTCGAAAGCTCCCCACCGACTGCCTGCTCCTCCATCTGATCCATCCATCCATCTGATCTTTCTTAAATAGGTAAGAGGCAGAGTCACCTGATAATGTTAACGTGTGACTCTGCCACCTTGTGACATCACCGACCGGGGCATGCAGGGCTGATGATGTCATAAGGGGGCGGCTTCACCCACTGATGTCATCGGGTGACCCTGCCCCTTACCTGTTTAAAAAAATGTCAGATGGAGGAGCAGGCAGTCGGCGGGGAGCCTTCACTGAGACCGGAGGTTTTTTATTTTTACGGTCCAGGTGCCAATAAGCCCCCCCAGCAGACCCCCACAACCACTGCCCGGGGTTGTGGGAAAGAGGCCCTTGTCTCCATTAACATGGAGACAATTTGCTTCGGGGTGAGAGCCCCCTGTCCCAAAGCACCCCCCATGTTGAGAGCATGTGGCATAGTATGGTTCAGGAGGGGGGGCGCTCGCTAGTCCCCCCCTTTCCTGACCTGCCAGGCTGCATGCTCAGATAAGGGGATAAGGGTCTGGTATGGATTTGGGATTTTGGGGGGACCCCACGCCTTTGAAAAAAAGAAATTTGGCGTGGGGTTCCCCTTTAAATCCATACCAGACCTGAGGGGCCTGAATTGGATTGGGGGGGGGGGGCACGCTGTTTTTTTCAGAATTTTCTACTGCCGGCATACTTTTGTTTACATTTCAGCTATCAGTGGGGAAGACCGCTGACAGCTGATGAGCAATTGTTTGGTAAGGATGCGGGCAGCCACCTTCCCTGCCCACTGCTTAACAACCAGCTATTCTTCACACAGAATTCGTATTGATTGATAATTTTTTGACCAATCTGAATTCAAATCCCTTAGGAAATTTGGAATTTGCAAGAAAACAAATGAAACTAAACAAATTTTAACAAATTTCAACCAACAATTTGTATTCTTCCCGAAACAAATTGCACATGTCTACTAGAAATCTGTCAACATATATTTACAGAACTAGGTCTGCCAATATACAATACATTTACAGAAGTCACCAAGGTAGTCAGCATCTTGGACTTTAGCTTGTTATTGGTCTAAACATTTTATTGATCGCATCACTGACCATTAGCAAGGCAAAAGCAGGAGAAGGCAGTCCAATGTACCAACTTCCTTTAAGGGCTGCAAAAGTGATCTACAACACACCTCATACAGTATCTGTGCTTGTATCTCATTATTGTCATTCCAATGTTCAGTACAGATTAATGCTCAAAAAACAAAAGAAAAAAAAAAACTGAAATAAAAAGGTGCCCTTGGCATTCTAACATGATTTTTCCAAACTGAGATTTCCAGTAATTGCATGGAATGTGCATTTGTAAGGTTATTGTGCTAATGGTGTCTCTAAAAAAACGAAAGCATCTTGTATTGCATAACACTTTATTGGGTTTCTTTACACAGCTTCTTGGGGTTCCCCTATCTATTTTACAAGAAGCATTAACACATAAAAAGATTGAGGCAAGGTCAGAACAGGTATGTCTTTTTTTGTGTGATAAATCTAAAAATAGTGTGGGTAAACAACTTTTAACAAAGGGGTTTAATTACTAAAATGGGAGAGTGCAAAATCTGGTGCAACTCAGCCAATCAGCTTCCACCTTCAACATTTTCAATTAAGGTTTGACAAAAAAAAAATGGAAGCTGATTGGTTTCTATGCAGAGCTGCGCTTGATTTTGCACTTTCCAGTTTTAGTAAATCAACCACAATGTCATTTATCTTATGGCCCCTTTCACACGATCGGCCCGCAAAGATCCGCCTGTTAGTTTTTCAGGCAAGTCTGAGCGGGCCACCCATTGACTTGTATGCGCAGGCGGATGTCAGCGGTGATGTATCCATTGACACCCACTTGCCATCCGATTCGACAAGATCCACTGAAAACAGGCGGATGGCGATACGTTCGCCATCCGTCCAGCGGATCAGATGGGATTGAATGAAAATGGACATGCTGTCCATTTTCATCTGATCTTCCCATAGAGAACAGAGGGACTCTTACAGGCCTGTCCCTGCACAGTGAGCAGAGACGGATCTGTCATCCACCTGCTCAGCGGGAAACAACAAAGTGATCCCCCGCTGAACTAGAGGAGTCTGCTGAGTGGATCTGCCCCATGTGAAAGGGGCCTATGATGGTAAACCCTGAAAGCCTCTAGAAAAATATAGATGAGAACATTGGTAAATAAAAGTCATTTAAACCCAGTCTTTGACCCTTAACTATATGTTTGTATTTTGTGTTATGCATATATATTGTGAGATTTTAGCTACAAATTGAGAGTTTTACAAAGTTTAAGTTAATGCGGCAGATTAAAGGGGTTGTAAAGGCAGTGCTTAGAATCACTGCCAGCCCCTCTGCTAGGATAAAATGTAGTATACAGTGTATGTCACGTGACCGCCCATTGCTCTCTTTCTCCAATGTATGTACTACAGAGGGAGGGGCCAAGATCTCCCTCTGAAGTCTGCCGGGTAGTCACGTGTAGGGATGAGTCGAACTCCCACCAGTTCGGTTCGCACCAGAACAGGCAATAAATTAGTTCGAACATCCGAACCCCGTTAAAGTCTATGGGATACGGACATGAAAAATCAACGAGAGAGCGCCCCCCCCTTCCTGAACCGTACCAGGCCACATGCCCTTAACATGGGGAGGATGTCCCCATGTTGATGGGGACAAGGGCCTCATCCCCACAACCCTTGCCTGGTGGTTGTGGGGGTCTGCGGGCGGGGGGCTTATCGGAATCTGGAAGACCCCTTTAACAAAGGGGACCCCCAGATCCCGCCCCCCCCTTATGTGAATTGGTAACAGGGTACATTGTACCCCTACCATTTCACAAAGAAAGTGTAAAAAATTGTAAAAAAACACACAGACACAGTTGGGATAAGTCCTTTATTAAAAAAAAAAAAAAAGAATAAAAAAAAGACTCCAGCGGTGGTAATCCACTCTCGATCTCCACTCCAGCGATGTCGGTGTCCTGCGATGGATGATCTCTCCAGGCTCCAGCGACGAGGAACAGCACACGATCCTCTCTTCACCGGAGTGCAGACACCCCAGGAATGAGGCCGCCGAAGCCTGACAAATCTTATGTAGCCGAGGATGGGGCCACCCGTCACGTGACCCCATCCCCTTCTGATGCAAGGGGAAACCTGCGTTGCATCAGAGGGGGGCGGGGTCACCCCCACGTCACTGGGAAGGCCTGGGTGCGTGAGCTGCACTGTGGACTGTGAATGGTTCCACAGTCTTCTGGCACCTGTAACCTGTCCCAAATGACTGCGAGGAGGGAGGGGAGAAGGAGAACTCGGGCTTGGATCACCTGAGCAGAAGTGGGAGCAGGTACCCGTCAAAAACAGGTACCCACACCCCCCCCCCCAAAGAAAGTTCCATTTAGAGAAGAGAAGGGTAGGGGGCCTTTAAGCGGATCTCCCCTTTTGGGTGGAGCACCGCTTTAAGCCGGCCATACATGAATCAAAATTTGTCAGGTCCCTTCTGTACAACCAGCCTGCACGATGAGCACCGCTGGCTATAACTGGCAGTGCTGGTCAGTGTATTCTGACGGGAGGATGAAGTCTCCTCATTGTCAGAATATATTACCTCAGTGGGAGTGATCCCCTCCATCCATATAAAGTGTGGGTGGGGAAATCAAGTGTTTTTTTTTAACCCACTGGTTGAACGGAAAAAAATGATTCATCTATGGACTGCCTTAGTTCAGATACATAGATCTGTTAGAGCCCTTTCACACTGACAGTGTGGGGGCGTGGCGGTAAAACGCTGATAGTTTTAGCGGCACTTTACTGTTGTTTTTGAGGTGCTTTTCGGCCGCTAGCGGGGTGCTTTTAACCCCCGCTAGCGCCCGAATAAAGGGCTGCCGAGGCGCTTTGGTGGGCGGCGCTGCCCATTGATTTTAATGGGCAGGGGCGCTTTAGGAGCGGTGTATACCAGCGTCACCAGCGACCTGTTGCTGAAGTGTACAGGGCTCAACAGCTGCAGCTAGTTGCTCACAGGTGGCTGAAACAGCTGCAGTAATCAGATTCCTTCTGCTGTCTTCAGCACCGGCTAGGGTTGACACCTCATCCCTTTTAAAACTAAACACATATTAGTTGTACGGGTTCTAAGGCTGATTAAGTTGGTAATTAAACTCACTTCGTGCCTTATCTGGATAAAATTAGCCACAGGACCTGTATAATTAATATGTGTTTGGTTTTAAAGGAATGAGGTGGCAACTGGCAAGCCTAGCACTAGCCTCGTTTCTTGTTCATATGTAGCCAAAGTGCATCCAGCAACAATCACTGCAGGTCATCACTGGCTGTGCAGACAGCCGCAAACAGCTGGGGCCACCAGTGACCTGTCATTATACAGGCTTGGTGGCCACAGCTAGCTGCTCACAACAGAAGCAGGAATCAGGCTCGATTCACACCTATGCATGTTGCTTTTGAGAGTTTCTGCAGTGCTTTTTGTGGTGCTTGCCACGTTTTTCGACACATGTTTTTACTGCGATTTTGCTGCGATTTGCGTTTTTTTTTACACAGTATATAGCTGGTTGCTAAGGAGGGGGCCGGGATGCCAGCCACCGCGCCCTTAACAACCGATCAGTCATCAGTTGTCAGCGGGCTTCCCGCTAAATGTAAAAAATAAAGAATTGCCGGCTAAAAAAAAAACAAGAGAAAAAACAGCGTGGGGTCCCCCCCAGGTCCATACCAGGCCTTTGGGTCTAGTATGGATTTGGAGGGGACCCTCCCCCACACCAAAATTTAAAAAAACAGGCATGGGGGTCCCCCCAAAATCCATACCAGACCCTTATCCGAGCATGCAGCCCGGCAGGTCAGGAAAGGGAGGGGACGAGCGAGCGCCCCCCTCCTGAACCTGAACCATACCAGGCCGCATGCCCTCAACATGGGGGGATGGGTGCTTTGGGGCAGGGGGGGCTCTGCGCCCCCCCACCCCAAAGCACCTTACCCCCATGTTGATGGGGACGAGGGCCTTTTTCCGACAACCCTTGCCCGGTGGTTGTCGGGGTCTGCGGGCGGGGGGCTTATCGGAATCTGGAAGCCCCCTTGTAGATCCCGGCCCCCCCTATGTGAATGAGTATGGGGTACATTGTACTCCTACCCATTCACTAAAAAAAAGTATTTTATTAAAAATCTTCTTCTCCTTCTCCGCTCCTTCCTCCATCTTCTCCCGCATCTTCATCCTCCAGTCTTCTCCTCCCACTGCTTCTTCTTCTGCTGTTCTTCTGTCTTCTTTGTAAGGTGTTCTTCTTCCTCTGCCGCCGCTCCCGCCACCGCTCCTCCTCCGATGCTGCGTCCCGCTGATCTGTCAGCGCCTGCATTACTTAAATAACGGCGGGGGCGTGGAAATCGGATTACGTCATTTGGTGGCCACGCCCCTTGTGACGTCACGGACCCATCATGCCCCGGGCGGTGATGTCACAAGAGGGCGTAGCCTCCGGATTACGCAATCCAATTGCCACGCCCCCGCCCCTGCCGTTATTTAAGTAATGCAGGACATCGGCGCCAACAGATCAGCGGGACACAGCATCGGAGGAGGAGCGTCGGTGGGAGTGGCGGCAGAGGAAGAAGAACACCAGACAAAAAAGACAGAAGAACAGCGGAAGAAGAAGCAGGGGGAGGAGAAGACCGGAAGATGAAGATGCGGGAGAAGATGGAGGAAGGAGCGGAGAAGAAGAAGAAGATTTTTAATAAAAGACTTGTCAAAAACTGTTTACTGTATTTATTAACACTACACTACTTTTTTTTTGTGAATGGGTAGGGGTACAATGTACCCCATACTCATTCACATAGAGGGGGGGCCGGGATCTGGGGGCCCCCTTGTTAAAAGGGGCTTCCAGATTCCGATAAGCCCACCGCCTGCAGACCCCGACAACCACCGGGCAAGGGTTGTCGGGAAGAGGCCCTTGTCCCCATCAACATAGGGGCGAGGTGCTTTGGGGTGGGGGGGGCGCAGAGCCCCCCCCCCGCCCCAAAGAACCCATCCCCCATGTTGAGGGCATGCGGCCTGGTATGGTTCAGGAGGGGGAGCGCTCGCTCGTCCACTCCCTTTCCTCACCTGCCGGGCTGCATGCTCGGATAAGGGTCTGGTATGGATTTTGGGGGGACCCCCACGCCATGTTTTTTTAATTTTGGTGTGGGGGGTCCCCTCTGAATCCATACTAGACCCAAGGGCCTGGTATGGACCTGGGGGGGGACCCAACAATGTTTTTTTCTCAATTTTTTTTTAGCCGGCATTTTTTTTTTTACATTGAGCGGAAAGCCAGCTGACAGCTGATAACTCATCGGTTGTTAAGGACACGGCGGTCGGCTTCCCGGCCCCCTCCTTAGCAACCAGCTATATACAGTGTAAAAAAAAGAAATAAAAAAGGCGCAAAACGCAAATTGCGGTAAAAACCCGGTACTTGCGTTTTGGATGCGAGTCCATTGAATTCTATTACATGCAAAACGCTGCTTTTTGCAGGAAAAAAAGTCCCCAACCCTTTCCAAAAATGCAGAGCACAAAAAAGCATTGATGTGAACATGTTCCATACCCACCCATGTTAAAAAATGTCCCTGCATTTCTTCAAAATGCAAAATGCATCAAAAGACGCATTAGTGTGAATAGAGCCTCAGAAGATTCCTGCTGCTGCAATTTTACCGGGCTAATCACCTGTGCGCATGTAGCGTAATGCCGCGTACACAGGCTCGGAATTTCTGACAACAAATGTTCGATGGGAGCTTGTTGTCGGAAATTCCGACCGTGTGTAGGCTCCATCTGACATTTGCTGTCGGAATTTCCGACAACAAAAATTTGAGAGCTGGTTCTCAAATTTTCCGACAACAAAATCCGTTCTCGTAAATTCCGAGCGTGTGTAGACAATTCCGACACACAAAATTCCACACATGCTCTGAATCAAGTACGAGACGGAAGCGCTCGGTCTGGTAAAACGTAATAGAGATGGCACATTCGTTGCGCTGGTTCGTAATGGAGACGGCACATTCGTCACGCTGCAAAGAGCAGTAACAGACTGAAAAGCACGAGTCTGAAAAGCACGAATCGTCTCTCACCAAACTTCTACTAACATGAGATTAGTAGAAGGAGCCCAAAGGGTGGCGCACTTGGTATTGAACTTCCCTTTTATAGTGCCATTGTACGTGTTGTACGTGACTGTGTTCTTGGCGACCGGAAATTTCCGACAACATTTGTGGGACCGTGTGTATGCAAGACAAGTTTGAGCCAACATCCATCGGAAAAAAATCCACGGTTTTGTTGTCGGAATGTCCGATCGTGTGTACGCGGCATAAGAGTGTGTTTTTTTTTTATTACAGCCAAGTCTGAGGCTACTGGAATTTGGCAATCTTTTTTTTTTTTTTAACTAAAATTAGGTTATTCAATTCTGAATATGTTTTTATATGCAGGTTCTGAGTCCTCTCAATTTAGAATTGGCATATTATGCCAGAGATGCCCTTGCCAAAGCTATGTATGGAAGATCTTTTAACTGGCTTGTCAACAAAATCAATGGGTCACTTGCAAATAAGGTAAAAGCATGTGAACTAATCTTCTTTTTATAATCGTATATAATTTTCTGTTTATAATTTTATAATCCTCTTGTTTATAAGCTAATAAAGCATGTGCAGTTCAAAAATACAATGAATTACACCAGGTTAGGGGTGGAAATTATTTTTTTTATCAATTTGCAGAATCTATCTATAACATATTTGCTTTTTTTCACCTTTCTGCAGATATTACAATAGTGGGTTAAACTATTGGCCAGAGTGGAATTAAACTAAGATTTTTTTTTATTAATTAATAATTTTTTTCATATATTTTTTTTCGTAAATAGTGCCAAAGTATTTAACACAATGTGAGGCTTGCAAAGTACAGTATGTAGGCTGCACTCACTGTAAGACCTTTGCACTCATGTATTTTTGAACATTACTGTTCATCACCTCCTATTCACTGAACCTCAATGCCAAAAATGTCTCTAACGTGTCTAAAGGAGATATGTCATATAAAGGAGATATGTCCACCTTCTCTTTCTGCGGCATAGAGAGAGTGCTGCAGATAGAGGAGGAGATAGATATCATAGACTTTTTGAGCGTGAGGTGTATTGGATACATAAAATGCAAACTTGCATCCCCCCAGGGTATGAATTATAGTTACAGTAGGATGTGGATATTTTCCTTTTTATATACAGTTTTGTATATGTTGCCTTTTATTTTTTTTATAGCCAATATATTTATATACTGCTCCACTAGAGGGAGTTCCTGGTCAGTGAGCCATGCTCATCCGATCTATTTAATTGGGCTATTCATTATCTAATGTCACAAACAGGGCCGCCTTAATAGTATCATGGGCCCCTGGGCAAAATAATGCACTGGGACCCCTACCAGACTGCCCCAATTTATGCACCTACTCTTAAGAATTAAAGTATAAATAGTTATTAGAATTAAATGTATATTTATTAGTACTTTCAATAAAATCGATTTTAACCCTTTCATGTCTAAGCCTATTTCTGACATTTGGTGTTTACAAGTTAAATCCGTATTGTTTGCTAGAAAATTACTTAGAACCCCCAAACATTATATATATATTTTTAGCAGAGAATATAGAGAATAAAATGGCGATTGTTGCAATATTTTATGTCACACAGTATTTGTGCAGCGGTGTTTTAAACGCAACTTTTTGGGAAAAATTAACTTTCATGAATTTTAAAAAAATGAAAAAGTAAAGTTAGTCCAATTTTTTGGTATAATGTGAAAGATGATGTTACGCTGAGTAAATAGATACCAAACATGTTATGCTTTATAATTGCACGCACTCGTGGAATGGCGACAAACTAAGGTAACAAAAAATCTCCATAGGCGACGCTTTAAACTTTTTTTTTACGGTTACCAGGTTAGAGTTACAGAGAAGGTCTAGTGCTAGAGTTATTGCTCCCGCTCTGGCGATCGCGGCGATACCTCACATGTGTGATTTGAACACCGTTTACATATGTGGGCGCGACTTCCGTATGCATTTTCTTTGTTGCGCAAGCTCGCGGGGACGGGGGCGCTTTAAAAAAAATGTTTTTCTTATTTATTTTATTTATTTTTATAATATTAAATTGGGTTTAAAAAAAAAAAAATTGTTTTGATCACTTTTATTGCTGTCACATGGAATGTAAACATCCCTTGTGACAGTAATAGGTGGTGACAGGTACTCTTTATGGAGGGATTGGGGGTCTAATCGACCCCTGATCCCTCCTTTGCACTTTAAAGTGCAGGCATACCCCACTTTTAAGTACACAATGGGTTTTATTTACTAAAGCTGGAAAGCGCAAAATCTGTCTCACTTCTGCATAAAAACCAATGAGCTTCCAGGTTTTATTACCAGGCCTAATTGAACAAGCTGGGGTTAGAAGCTCATTGGTTTCTATGCAGAAATGAGCCTGATTTTGGACTTTCCAGCTTTAGTAAATAAAACCCATTGTGTACTTAAAAGTGGGGTATGCCTGTATTCAGATCGCCGAAAACGGCGATTCTGAATACTGTGTATTTTTTTAAATCCGGCGCCATTGGCAGCCGAGTAACCCGGAAGTGATGTTGTGACGTTGCTTCAGTGTTTACATAGAGGAGACTGGATCGAAGCCGTTTACGGCTTCGTTCCAGTCTGTGGCTAGGCACTGGAGGTGGTGGATCGTAGATCGGGTCTCCCGGTGGGACGGGAGGCCCGGTCAGAGCGGCGGGAGGCGGCTGGAGGGGGGGGATGTCCCCTCCTGCCCCTCCGGTATAACAACCGAGCAGCTTTTAGCCGCATCGGTTGTTATACCTGGATAGCCAATCGGCGGCTCTAAACAACGGTACCGGGATGATGCCTGCAGCTGCGGGAATCATCCCGGTATAACCCCCGAAAGCCGAGGCCGCATATATGCGAACGCTCGGCAGGAAAGGGTTTTAAGCAATAAGAAAACATGACATAAATCAAAGACTAGTCAACACAAAGGGCATAGTATAGGGGGGTCAGTAGGGCACAATACTGGGATCATGACGGCGCAGTACAGGTTCCAGGATGCTGCCTGGGACTCGACTATCCTGGGACAACTGAGTAAAAAGTGTGACTGTCCTGGCAAATCCAGGACAGCTGGCAAGTACAATGTAATGCAAGATTACCATGGGCCCCCCATGCACCTGGGGCCCCTGGGCAGTGCCGCCCATGCATTAAGACAGCTTTGGTCACAAATATTGTTCAGGAAACCTGCCCTCTCTTTTGATTTTGAAACTGTTGGAGATAATCACTGCTATATGCTCTGAGGCTTTACTCACTGGCCTGTTCTTTTTATTGATTTTGTCTATTTGATTTTATTCCATTTTGGGTTTTGCATTTTAACTCACCTGTGTTTTTGGGTCATGTGACCCTTGATTTACTGTTTGAATGTTTGTAATGTCATTTTACTTCAGCCATGAGTAACGCCTAATGGCCGAAACGCGTTGGCTGTTTTTGATGTTTTTGCAATAAAGGATAACCATTTTGGATGCCATTCCGAGTGCCAACTTCTCCACTTGTGATTAGTTATACAGGAGCAAGTCCCTATCTGTAAGAGCTCCTGTACTGACAAGCCTGTGGTTTAGTTTACACTAAGGCTACAGGATAGCAGACAATGGCTCCTGTGTAAATATATACAACCCTGTGCTTCAGACCGACATTAAAGCAGGCCATGTGGCCCGTTGTGCTTCATGTTGAGCATCAGGGACTTAGCCCATGCATGCCAAAGGCCCCATGTTTTCATGACTACATGTCATAAGTCTGCATTTTCATTATTCTGTTTCTCTGTTTGTTGATCTGTAGTAAAGACTGACTGTATTGCTAACATCTGTAAACTTGACCTTTTTTACAGGAGCCACCTAAGAAAACTGTTATTGGACTTTTAGATATTTATGGCTTTGAAGTATTTGAATCAAACAGGTAACACTCCACTCTTGGATAACTCTACCACTGCCCATAAATGACTTTATTCTGCCCAGATAGCATGATGTGATGCGTGGCAAGTATAAGGCTACACAAGGGACAATAATGAGCAATAATGATATTAGAAGTGCTAGTCTTCACAATTTGTTAAAGGATTAAAACCTTCCAAATCCTTTCCTCAAAAAATGTTAAGGTGATTGTAATTGCATCTGCTTTTTCTCATTGAATAAGTTACAAGATAATTATTTTAGATCTTAATGCACCTAAGGATGGACAGATGTCTCCCATTTTTTGTTCTTACGGACACATCCTTGGGTAGGCAACAGTATATGATTATTTAGCGTAAGGACCACTTTTGTGGAAATTCTTGTATTTTGATGACTGAATGTGTTTAGTACATACAATGATATTCATAATTTACCTCTTTTATTTCACATGCTTCTGTTTACACTCCACTTTCTATGTACATGCAGACCAAACTGTCCAGTCAAAGTGACAGGGTATGGGACAAACTAGAACACTGTAAGGGGTACCTAAATGATCCCATAATTTGAATCTAAATTAGGTTATAAAAAATTAAAGTTAAAGTGCCCCTGGCAGTGTTGTAGTTTGTTCAATGTAAGTATAAACTGTATATCCCATACCTGACTGTTCCCTTTGTAAGCTGTAAATCACTATAGTAGTCACTCCTACTACAGTGATATGAGCAGTTTTCTGGATCCTGCGCCCAGCAGCTGCCTTCTGCATAGTAACCACAGGGGTTCACTCGCTCAGTACTGCCGCCGTTCAGAGAACACCTTGTATTCATTTAAAAAAATACAAGACTTTCTCTGAGTGCTAAGCAAGTGACCACCTGTTGTTACTATGCAGAATTGCAGTCACTAGGCACTAGACCAAGAAGACTTCTGCTATCACTGTAGTAGTGGCAACAACTGCAGTGATATGTGGCTTATACAGGGATCAATCAGGCATGCTGGACCAATGTAAATATGCTAAAAAGGAAAAAAAAATCATACCTAAACCTCAGCTTTAAATATGGTGGTTCCCAATAATCTTCTTTTGTCAGGCTTTTCTTTTCTTTCTTTCCACCAGGTTATCCTGCTAGCAACACACTTTCTATCCTAGGGTGACAATACTCACTAATTGTACGTTATATTTGGAGGAGAAGCATTTCCATCTATGGCCTCTTTCACACGGATGCTGTCTGGTCTGCTAAGCAGGGGATCCGTAAACAGGCTCCCTGCTGATTTGGAGCAGAATGGGGCGAATGTCACTTTTGTTGCATCTGCGTCCATTCAATTTTTAAGATCCATTTATAAAAACCAGAGCTTCCTGCACCCATATTTGACCTATGGGCAACTGAAAGTAAATGGACTTGCTTCCATTTACAGTACCTTGAAAAAGTATTCATACCCCTTGATATTTTCCACATTTTGTCATGTTACAACCAAAAACTTAAATGTATTGGGTTTTTAGATGATCGAACAACACAAAGTGGCACATAATTGTGAAGTGGAAGGAAAGTGATAAATGGGTTTCAAACTTTTTTACAAATAAATATGTGAAAAGTGTGGCGTGCATTTGTATTCAGCCTCCTTTACTCTGATACCCCTAACTAAAATCTAGTGTAACCAATTACCTTTAGAAGTCACCTAATTAGTAAATAGAGTCCACCTGTGTGTAATTTAATCTCAGTTCTGTGAAGCCCTCAGAGGTTTGTTAGAGAACCTTAGTGAACAAACAGCATCATGAAGGCCAAGGAACACACCAGACAGGTCAGGGATAAAGTTGTGGAGAAGTTTAAAGCAGGGTTAGGTTATAAAAACATATCCTAAGCTTTGAACATCTCACGGAGCACTGTTTAATCCATCATCCAAAAATGAAAAGAGTATGGCACAACTGCAAACCTACCAAGACATGGCCGTCCACCTAAACTGATAGGCCGGAGAAGGAGAGCATTAATTAGAGAAGCAGCCAAGAGGCGCATGATAACTCTGGAGGAGCTGCAGAGATCCACAGCTCAGGTGGGAGAATCTGTCCACAGGACAACTATTGTGCCGCGTACACACAGCCGAACTTGCCACCGGAAAAACCTCCATCAGAATTTCCGACGGAAAGATAGAGAACCTGATCTCTATCTAAGTCCGCCGGAAATTCCGACGGAAAAAGTCAGATGGGGCATACACACAGACAGAATATCCGACCAAAAGCTCCCATCGTGTACGTGGCATTAGTCGTGCACTCCACAAATCTGGCCTTTATGGAAGAGTGGCAAGAAAAAAGCCATTGTTGAAAGAAAGCCATAAGAACTCTTGTTTGCAGTTTGCGAGAAGCCATGTGGGGGACACAGCAAACATGCTCTTGTCAGATGAGACCAAAATTGAACATTTTGGCCTAAAAGCAAAACGCTATGTGTGGCAGAAAACTAACACTGCACATCAACCTGAACACACCATCCCCACCGTAAAACATGGTGGTGGCAGCATCATGTTATGGGGATTATTTTCTTCAGCAGGGACAGGGAAGCTGGTCAGAGTTGATGGGAAGATGGATTCAGATGGAGGGCAATACAGGGCAATCTTAGAAGAAAATCTGTTAGAGTCTGCAAAAGATTTGAGACTGGGGCAGAGGTTCACCTTCCAGCAGGACAACGACCCTAAACATACAGCCAGAGCTACAATGGAATGGTTTCGGTCAAAGCATATTCATGTGTTAGAATGGCCCAGTCAAAGTTCAGATCTAAATCCAATTGAAAATCTGTGGCAAGACTTGAAAATTGTTGTTCACGGATGCTCTCCATCCAATCTGACAGAGCTTGAGCTATTTTGCAAAGAAGAATGTGAAAGAAAAATGTCACTCTCTAGATGTACAAAGCTGGTAGAGACATCCGAAAAAAGATTTGCAGCTATAATTGCAGCGAAAGGAGGTTCTACAAATACAAATGCACACCACACTTGTCACATATTTATTTGTAAAAAATTTGGAAAACCATTTATCATTTTCCTTCCACTTCACAATTATGTGCCACTTTGTGTTGGTCTATCACATAAAATCCCAATAAAAGACATTTATGTTTTTAGTTGTAGCGTGACAAAATGTGGAAAATGTCAAGGGGTATGAACACTTTTTCATGGCACTGTACATCAGACTACCTCCAATCCTTCACGTTTAGATCCCCCCCAAAAAAAACAGAAAAAGGACGCAGACCTTCTTTTTTTTTTCAGGACCTACTGTATATTTGGTCTTTGAGGTAAGCAAATGTAAATGGATGCATGTCTGTTTACGTCTGCTTGCCCCTAGACTTACATGGAGCTTTCATTCAGGTCCCTGGACTGACAGGTGACCGTGATTGAACAGCTCTTGTAAAAGGGTCCTTAGGATAGGTTCACTCTTGAATGGTGCGTTTTGGTGCGGCACTTGCACACGCACGCACCGTCACACCTGCATAGATGTGAACGAAGCCTTAGACTGTAGAACTGAACATTGTGCTGCAATCCAAAAAAAAAAGACATCTATAATATGTAAAGGTCCTAGAGGGGTGCGACTGCATGTTATCATTCAAGATTCTCAGTAATCGGATTAAACCCTGCACCATTTCATACTTCTAGAAAACTTTTACATAAAACATTCTTTGTTTTCACATATTCCCTACTCTAGCCAAAAAGAAAACAGAAATTTGGCTTTAGATATAGTTTACTTAAGTTAGGATTTTAAAAGGTCTCACAGAACCATTGTAGAATTTTGGTCTTAGCAAAGCTTTTTTGAATTCTAATTAAACAGTAATTGTGTATCTTTGTTTGTAGCTTTGAACAGTTTTGCATTAACTATTGTAATGAGAAACTTCAGCAACTCTTCATTTCTATGACACTCAAGACAGAGCAAGAGGAATATGAAACCGAGGGAATTGAGGTATTGCAAATCATTGACTAATTTCTAAAAAAAACAAGATGTTCCCTGTATACTGGTGCTTTAGAGCTCATTCAGATGGGTGTTGACACCCATCTTGAGTGCTGAGCCGTTGTTTTCTTTGTCTGCATCCCGTTTTGGAGCTCCATACAGGCAGCTTATACAAGTGGATGCAGACACAGCAGCTGCACAGACACAGCCTCATGTCAAAATCTGACATTTGTGCAGGATTGAAAGCAGTGGCGGCTGGTGGTCAAAATTTTTTGGGGGGCGCAAACAAACTGAAAAAAAAACATCAATTGCCGCCACTGTGCCCATTAAACGCAGCCACTGTGCCCAAACGCCACCAGTTTGCCAACTCAAATGCAGCCAGTTTCCCCCCAAATACAGCCAGTTTCCCCCCAAATACAGCCAGTTTGTCCCCAAATACAGCCAGTTTGTCCCCAAATACAGGCAGTTTGTCCCCATATACAGCCAGTTTGCCCTCAAATACAGCCAGTTTGCCCCCAAATGCAGCCAGTTTCCCCCCAAATGCAGCCTGTTTCCCCCAAATGCAGCCAGTTTGTCCCCAAATGCAGACAGTTTCCCCCCAGCCCTGCACTTACCTTCTTCGGGTCAGCACCGTCCTTCTTCCGTCCTTGATGTCTTCTCCCGCCCTCAATGTCGCTTCAGCCAATCAGGTTACCGGTAACCAGACCCGGTGAACCTGATTGGCTGAAATGCCTGTCAGTGTTAACCAGGGAAGGCACCCCTGTGCGTCCTCTGGTTAACTATTTGGAAGCCGATTACAGCCCTCAGGCTGTAATCAGGAAGCCTATCAGAGCCGCCGGCTCTGATAGGCACTTCCAAAAACCAACCAGCCGCTGTTATTTAGATGGCCGGCGCTCAACAGGGGGCCAGCCATCTGAATAGTGGGTGGCAGCGGCGGCGACAATACATAGGTCCATGCAATGCATGAACCTATGTATTGTTGTGAGTGACGGGTGCAGGAGTGAGAGGGGACGGCGCTCCTGTGCCCACTATGGACGCACCGCCACTGCATGGTTTCTAACTCACACTGTCTGTGTTCAAATCCATGCACATGCTCCTCCACGCATGTAATCTTTTGACATTTGGCTGCAGCCACTCCTTCAATATCCACTTTTATAGACTGCACACAGCTCCAGGGTGGATGCAGAGAACAGTAGCTCAGCACATGGATCATCAGAATGAGCTCTTAAACATAAATCCAAAGAACTGCTAACTCTCCTTCATGCTATTTTTTCATTTATTTTCTTCAGAATTATGATTTCTCTGAAAACATTCTCATGCAGTATGTTCTTTTGTGCCAAACATGCTTTTAGTTCTTATTCTGAACCACCTGAAAGCGTACTTTAAAAGAATGCCCACAACCTCCCTTTTCCAAGTTGCCATGGGTCATCCCACAAGCTCCTTCCTCACTTTTAGGGCAACACCAAATTGCTGATCCCCTGCCAAGGTTTCTATGACAACACTCACAAACTACCCTCTACTGAGGTTGCCATTAAAACATACAAGCTCCTCCTTCACAAACCTTTTATGGTAACCAGGTAAGAGAGAGCTGTTGTAGAGAACCATGGTTTCCAAACTCAGAAAGAGACACCAGCTCCTCTCCCTGCCCAGGTTGCTGCCTGTAAACACCTGCATTCTCCTACCTTGCCCAGGCCAAACACCTGCATTCTCCTACCTTGCCCAGGCCACCCACAATTTCCTCCCCTGCTCAGCAACCACAATCCCTTCCTCCTGCCCAAGTTTCTTTGGCAGCACCTAGGTGCCTCTTCCTCCACCAACAATGCCAACAAACTCCTTCCCTACCCAGAGTGCATTGGACACACCCACACGCCTCTAAACCAGCCTTTATCAATCTTTTTACCTGAGAGTAACCCTTGAAATAATATTCGGGCCTCAAGAAACCCCTGCAAAACAATTTATCTGGGGTCATCTGGGGATCACCAAAGCACCAGCACTTTTTTGATTACGGATTATTATACCAATTATATGGACTCCACTATGAACTGCTTATACATGCTGCACTTATAAAGATGTTTTTTTAGTTGATGCGATTTATACTGCGACTTTGTGTTTTTGCGATTATGCCACTTTGTTGCAATTTTTTCACAGTACACAATGAGGTTGATTTACTAGAACTGGAGAGAGCAAAATCTGATGCAGCTTTGCATAGAAACCAATCAGCTTCTTGGTTTTATTGTCAAAATTAATTGAACAAGCTCAGGTTAGAAGCTGATTGGCTACCATGCACAACTGCAGCAGATTTTGCACTCTCCAGTTTTAGTAAATCAACCCCATTATGTTTCACATTTATTTGCACTGTTATTAGAGTACATCTAGGAACCAGTGTTTGATTTTATGCAATTCACATCTATATATGATCCACCAATACTATTCACGACATTAAGGAGGAAGATTTAAGACTTTGTTTGCACTTATGTTTGGTAATATTATGAATTGCATACACATGTTGCACTTTTAAGGACTTTTTCAATTTTATGTGATTTTATTGTGAGATTGTGATTTTGCGATCATGCCATTTTGTTGCGATCTTTTTCAAAGTACACATTTTGTTTTTCACATTTCACTTATATTTGTGTAGTCACCAATATTATTTACCAAGGACACCAAGGAGGAAGGTTTCAGATTTTGTTTGCACTTTATAATTTAACAATTTTTTTTTATTGTCACTACTAAGGGCATATTAGGCGCAACAACATACACTCTCATTAAAAAATTTAAAACTGATCCATGTTAAATAAGTGAAGTAAGTTAGGATCGTAAAAATAAGTAAATGGATAAAAAAAGAAAGTAGCAAAAAGAAGGGGGGGGGATCAGTGAGATTTGGACAAAAAGGAGGTGATCCTATGTGGAACCAATATTGGTGATGACAGTAGTAGTTGAATCATTTGATCAGAGAGAAAGAGGGGAAAGATCAATATTCAAGCGTTTGATATAATTAAGCCAAGGTTCCCATATTTTCTGGAATTTAGTGCGACTATCATTGGGGATGGAGGTAAATTTTTCGTGAACCATTGAACTCAAGAGACGTTGTTTGACCTCAGAGAAGGGTATCGATTTCTGTTTCCATGCTTTTGCTCATGTTTGTCGGGCCGCCAAGAAAACAAAACCTACCAGCTTTCGTTTACAGATATTGAGATGGAGTACAGGTTTGTGTAGGAGAGCTTTCTAAGGGTTTTTAGTGAGAGTGATATAAAGAATTGAACATAGTAGATCATATATCTTGGTCCAGAAACGAGAAGCCACAGGACATGTCCACCAAAGATGCAATAAAGTGCCTTGCTCAGTACAGCCGCGGAAGCATTGTGGAAAAGTATCAGGACTAAATGTGGATCAGTGATCTGGGGTAATGGGATTTTTTTTTCCCACCAAAAATATGTAGCAGAATACATATTGGCCTAAATTGATGAAGAAATTCGATTTTTTCATAATTTTTTTTATTGGATATGTTTTATAGCACTAAGTAAAATATATATATATATATATATATATATGTAGCGGCCTCCACTCTCTCACTCCGCTGTTGGCTGGTTTCTGCTTGTCTAGGGGTACCTTGGAGGAGAGAGTGCGGGGTCACCACGCCAAGCCTTCACCGCAGATGTTTATGTGGTGTAAGCAAAGTTCCTTTACCTTCGGGTCGGTGTTCTGAGTTTGGAGCCTCCGCCTCTTCTGTGGAACAGTGTCTGCCAGTAATTGAGCCCCACACCAATAAAAGTCCAACACTCCTTTATTCTTCAATGTCAGGATGAAACAGAATCAGTTGGACTCCCTCAAAGAACAGACAGGGGGTGTGGATACGAGTAGGCCCAGGCACAATGAACTCTCCTATTCCTCTATCAGCGAATAGTTTTTTGCACGTGGTCTCTACCACCTGTTTAGAATCTTGGTCGCTGCCACCGACCGGGTGAACGGTGAACCTTCCTCCTGACTGTACTTGGCCCCTGTTTGGGAAGACATCCCTCCGGGCGGTCTCCTGAGGCTCACCCGGCACCGGCAATCTGCTGCACCAGGTCTTCGGGTGAGTAACTCCTCCGGTCCCTTACGCCTCTGGATTCCGGCACCCCACTCCCAGGGTCCCCTAGGAAATCCTTCCCTTGCGGTTCCCAGCGGAGGACACTGGGCCCCAGGCCTCCAACCGAGTACCTCACCCCAGGCTGAAGGTGCCCGGGGTGGAACACGAGCTCCGGGTGTCCAGGCCTAGGCCGCCTGGACACCGACCACGAACCACAGCCCTCAGGCTAAAGGTGCCCGGGACTCGACAACCCGTGACCAAAAATGGCCGACCCCTTTATACCCTCCCCCAGCAAGCCCAGCGGAGCCCCCGCCCCGCTGTACTCATGCTGCAAGAGGCCAAAAAGGGTATGCCACTGCAACGATGGCTCAACCCCGGGCCCAAAGTGACAGCGCCACCCGCTGGGCCCCAGGGAACCACACATCACAGATCGCCCACCAAATTCAAACATGATAGAAAAGCATATACCCGCTACATATATATATATTTATTTTTTTCAAAATGGTGGGTCTTTTTTTTGTTTATAGTGCAAAAAATAAAAACATTGCATGACTGCAAAATTTTCAGTTAAAATAAAGCAGCTCCGTATCACAAAAAATGGCCTCTTCATGAAGGGGGGTAAATCTTCCAGAGGGCAAGTGGTTAATGAAACTTATGAAATGAAGCTAATAAAAACCAGCAACTGTTGAAATAATAAACACTTTGGTAAGGGCTATATAACATATGTAGCAATACCCTCAGCTAAGAGGGCCACAGATTTAGTTTGGGCCCTGAAGACAGCTCCGCCAACCCCCGGCAATTTACTCGACCCACCCTGACACAGTTAGTCTAGGGTAATATATATATCTTATGCTCTATGGTTAAATTCAGACACCAATGCAATGATAGAAGAATAACGAGTTTACTTTCTACTGGCAATAAAAATCAACAGTTGTAACAAATCACATGAATCTATCTGCAGAGCCCTGCAGCAATAGACACACTACAACTAGTAAGATATGGCGCACACACGCCACGTGTAACAGTACTTCACTATGCGCCCTATGGCGCAACAACTAAATAAACTATCTGGCTGGCCAGGCCTGACCCTATAACTCAGTCTCTAGAACACAAATTCTTTGCATGCAAGTCTTTAAACGGTGGTTCACATTTCAGGAACACATTTGTAATCCAAAGGGTAAAAGTGCCAACACAGAACACTCCACTAGAGATCCGTTTGACTCAGTTCTGCTATGGATCTCCAGTGGGGACTTAAATATGAACTGGTGGGCCACGGCAGTCTGTAGGCCTAACAATAGTGTACAGTATATGGATTGAGCAGGTGCTCGCTCACCCCTCCGGACGCGATCCCAGTTCGGGAACTTCCACCTGCTGTGTCTCCACACACAGCGTCTGCAGCGGTCTGGTCTCCGGCTCAGCAGCGGTTGAGGATGACCAAGTCAGATGCCACCCAGGCTCGCAAAAAGGGGGGTGGAAGGCTCTTTGGGTAGTGGCGCATGGCCCCAGGCTTCAGGCCTTGCACCACAGCGGATCCGCACAGGAAGATCTCTCCACTGAAGTCTCGTGTCCCAAAGAGGCCGAGCTCAGCCTCGCCTCCTCCTTATATAACCCCACCCATGAGTCTCTGGGGTGGAAACATTGCACCCTGGGTGCCGAATGGGGTTCTGGGTAAGGTAGTCCTGAGAGTTTAAAGGAGACCCCGCTACACATACATCATAGTGTATAGAGTGCAGGGGTTAGAATTATAACATAAAACACAGTCTGTAGAGTGCAGCAGTCAAGATTAGTGGAGGGAAGGGGTTAAAAAAAAAAGAGTGAAAGGGATAGAAAGAAAGTTGGAGAGAGAGAGAGAAATAGTAGAAGGGGAGAGAGAGAGGGTGGCAGGAGAGAAATGGTAAAAACATGTTCTGGAGCACGCATAATATGCCATGGTCATGGTCAATTTGTGCCTATCAGTGGAAGTGGCTTAAACAGGGATGATTAAGCAAAACATGTGCCTGTTGACTGTATGCACTGCACACATATGCCACAGTCATTGTTTCAAGAAAACACTACCAATTACGGTGCCACA
The DNA here is from genome assembly GCA_029206835.1 of Rana muscosa. NCBI lineage: Eukaryota > Metazoa > Chordata > Amphibia > Anura > Ranidae > Rana > Rana muscosa. The sequence goes on from CM055116.1 coordinate 847,752,200, forward strand.
AGTGACATTCTCACATATAAACCTCAGGACAAAGGATAATTAAAAGTACATTTTGAATTACATATACTTTTCCACGCACAAAAATGTATCACTTTGACTGAGCCTGTCTTTAAGTGGTTCCAAAAGCTGAAGGTTTTTTCCCTAATGCTTTCTCTGCAATAAGGTGAAAGACCTTTAGTATGCAGCCCCCCCCCCCCTATATTTACCTGAGCCCAGTCTTAAACCAGCGCTGTGCACAAGAGCAGTGGCTCTTTCCCTCCCTATAGGTTCATTGGCTCCCACTGCTGTTCATCACAGAAAGGGATGAGGGAGCAGGGGGCGGGGCTGAGCTACACTCTGTTTTTCAATGGACACACATATTTGGCTAGCAAGAGAGCTTGCGCAAGTTCCCCTTAGAGCAGGGGGGTGGGGAGCCAGGGGGAACAAGGGGGGAGCCAGGACCTTTGGGACCCCAGAAGAGTGGGATCAGGGATGCTCTGTTTTTTTTTTTTTATAACTTAGAACCATTACAATCACTTTAAAGAAGAACCTTATGAAAACCAGTTGAGACTGCTGTATATAGCACGAAAGTTGATAGCGCAGAAATGGATTTCCATGGCCCCCAACCTACTCCTGGGTAAAATCAGTAAATAAATTCTTACAAAGAGAACATGTGGTTTATCAACATAGGAGATGTCCAGATAAATTGATAGAGTTCTGGGGCAATTGGTTGAACATGCCAGGTTTGGCTCCATCACAGTTAGTTACAGATAGGTTATTACATTGTAGTACATAAGTGGGGTGGGTTTAATTTTCTATAATATGTCCAAATTATTAATCCTAGTTTTGATTTTTGCTCATTTTGTTTCGTAAAGTTGTTGTTTTTTAAACAGCGTTTTTTTTTTTTTTTTCCTGTTCTCTTAAAACCGACACATGCATTCTAATCACTTCACATAGGGGCGACTAGTCAGGCGACTCGGTCGCCTGACGAGTCGTGTCCCGCTCTGTTGAAGGGTGATGTGGGATGACCTTCCTTCTATAATCCAGTGATCAGATTGAGAAGAGAATAATTGCTGATAGAAGCAGTGACTCGATCACATGAGCAGCAAATGCCATCTACATGGGCTTTATGTAAACAGACTAAATCATGCCTGCATTTCTGACCATACTTTCATGTTTATGAGCATATTTATATTACATTATTATTATTATAAACTCATAATAATGTTTTTCTTTCCTGATTAGTGGGAGCCAGTCCAATATTTTGACAACAAGATTATTTGTGATTTAATCGAAGAAAAACACAAAGGAATAATTGCTATAATGGTAAATTAGCATTTACTAGCTGTTATTTACAAAGATAATACATTCATGGAATTGTACAAATGGTATTTTATGTGTTTTTATGTATAGGGAAGAATTTTTAGGCCGCTACTGTTGGAAATGCTCGACACTTGTCATGCTGGTACAAGAGATTCTGTAAATTCTGAGGAACCAGTATGCAGATCAGAAACTCAGACTTCACTCTGAATTTACAATATACATGCGTGTTCTAGGTCAGTGTTTCAAGAAGTATTCAAGCCAAAGAAAGCTAAGGAAACTATTATTATTTGAAGGAGGTCAGCAATAGTAGCCTCATACATCTCTCAGTAACAATTTAGAGAATACAATAATCTACTTTTGCAAACATGTTCTTGGATGAATTTGAATATTTAGGAGAAAATGCATAGATTTCATAGGGAGACATATCACATGTGACAGGTGAACTGCATGAGGATCCAAATGTTCCATTCTAGGCTTGGCTTAAAGTGTTACTAAACCCACAACAGTAAAATCAGTCTGTATATGCAGTAAAGCATGCCTGTTATACTCACTGTGGAACCTAAGGGGTTAATCCTGCACATTGTGTAAAATGGCTGTTTGATCCTGTCTTCACTGATCCTCCCCTTCTTCCATAGTCCTCAATCCTTCTCCTGACAGAACAGAGCCTTGGGGGCACTTTGTACATGCTTTTTGGTGTGTATTGCTAGAGCGTTTTTTTTTCTTGGGTGGGTACATGTGATCAGCACAAGGCCAATCTGCACTGTCCAGACAGAGGGTCAGGGGTCATGCATTCTCAAAGAACAATCAGAGAAGAATGAAAACTCCTCCTACAAGCTTTAACCAGACACTGATAGAAGTCACAAGACTGCTATATACCGCTTATGAGAAAGGGTATTTATCCATTTATATTTACTAAAATAACTGCATTTCCATCTTCTGTGTATTGTGGGAGAACAGATATAGTGAATGCAGGGTCCTGGGTTTAGTAACACTTTAAAGCCCAACTCCATTTCCCAGTCCTAACACCCTATTACTCTGTACCCTATTTTTTGTAAATAAAATGTACATACCTACCTTATAATTGGGTGTATTCCATGCACTCATTTGACAAGCCAGCATTACTCTTCCTGGACAGCATTGGCATTCTTCACTGCTGCTTAGAACAGTGACCACATTGAGCCTTGAGCCATGTGAGCACTGTTTTTAGCAGCATGCTCCTGCCAGCCAGGGTTTTGTGGGGATGAACTTTTGCCCTCATAGCAGTCGGTGGGCATAGTCAAATATGGATGTAGTTTTAAAGTAACCCTGTGACCACAGATTCACAGAATAGCCCACCTGTAAAACAAGCCCAAAAAGTAATTGCATCTCCAATAGTGTTGAGCGAACCCGAACTGTAAAGTTCGGGTCCGTACCGAACTTTAGCTTTTTCCCTAACCCGAACCCGGACTTTGCCCAAAAGTCCGGGTTCGGGTTCGGGTTCGGCAATCTAATAACGCATTTAGAAATGCTTCAGGGGCCAGCCAATCACCTTTTGATTAGCTGGTGTGCCCTTAGAGGCCATCATAGCCATGCCTACTAATGGCATGGCTGTGATTGGTCAGTGCAACATGTGACCCAGCTTCTATATAAGCTAGAGGCACACAGCACACATGTCACTCTGCTTCAGAATAGATAGGGAGAGGATCTAGTCTGCTGCTGCTGCTTTTAGGGAGAGATAGAAAGATAGATGAGGTAGTCCTGATTCTACAATCTGAGGGAAAAGATAGAGAGATAGTGTAGTGTAGGGCCAGGTTCCTGTGTTGGTGCTTTCAGGGAGAGAGAATATTATATAGGAGTCCAGATTCAGAGATTAAAATCAGCGATCTGCATAGGTTTACCTATTTGTGTTGCAGTGCAGTCTTATTACACTGCCATGAGCCCAGTGTCAGAAAAAATCTAACTTTTAGGGGGAAAAAAAAGACACTTTATTGTTCTCTTTTCCAAAAGACCCATTGGGCAAAAAAAAAAAAAAAAAAAGAAAGAAAAAAGACCCGTTTAGGGCAAAAAAAAATAAAAAAATTTGCACTTTAATGTACGCTTGCAAAAAACGCAGTTTAGGGGCACAAAAAATAGTTTGCAGTGTGTTATACATATTTGGAGGTGTGTGAAATAAACAATTTCTATATAGTTTTCTCCTACTGTGCTATACTAAAAAAACAACATTTTTTTTGAATAGCATTTTCTGCAGTTCTGTAGCTGTGCGATTCAGAGGTTACGTACTGTGGGTGTGTTCTGCTCTTCCAAAAAACGCCGTTTAGTGGCACAAAAAAAAGTTTGCAGTGTGTTATACATATTTTGAGGTGTTTGAAATAAACAATTTCTTTATAGTTTTCTCCTACGTTGCTATACTAAAAAAAACAAAAAATTTTTTGAATAGCATTTTCTGCAGTTCTGTAGCCGTGCGATTCAGCGGTTACGTACTGTGGGTGTGTTCTGCTCTTCCAAAAAACGCCGTTTAGTGGCACAAAAAAAAGTTTGCAGTGTGTTATACATATTTTGAGGTGTTTGAAATAAACAATTTCTTTATAGTTTTCTCCTACGTTGCTATACTAAAAAAACAAAATTTTTTTTGAATAGCATTTTCTGCAGTTCTGTAGCTGTGCGATTTAGCGGTTACGTACTGTGGGTGTGTTCTGCTCTTCCAAAAAACGCCGTTTAGTGGCACAAAAAAAAGTTTGCAGTGTGTTATACATATTTTGAGGTGTGTGAAATAAACAATTTCTATATAGTTTTCTCCTACTGTGCTATACTAAAAAAACAACATTTTTTTTGAATAGCATTTTCTGCAGTTCTGTAGCTGTGCGATTCAGCGGTTACGTACTGTGGGTGTGTTCTGCTCTTCCAAAAAACGCCGTTTAGTGGCACAAAAAAAGTTTGCAGTGTGTTATACATATTTTGAGGTGTTTGAAATAAACAATTTCTTTATAGTTTTCTCCTACGTTGCTATACTAAAAAAAAAACATTTTTTTTTGAATAGCATTTTCTGCAGTTCTGTAGCTGTGCGATTCAGCGGTTACGTACTGTGGGTGTGTTCTGCTCTTCCAAAAAACGCCGTTTAGTGGCACAAAAAAAAGTTTGCAGTGTGTTATACATATTTTGAGGTGTGTGAAATAAACAATTTCTATATAGTTTTCTCCTACTGTGCTATACTAAAAAAACAACATTTTTTTTGAATAGCATTTTCTGCAGTTCTGTAGCTGTGCGATTCAGCGGTTACGTACTGTGGGTGTGTTCTGCTCTTCTAAAAAACGCCGTTTAGTGGCACAAAAAAAAGCTTGCAGTGTGTTATACATATTTTGAGGTGTTTGAAATAAACAATTTCTTTATAGTTTTCTCCTACGTTGCTATACTAAAAAAACAACATTTTTTTTGAATAGCATTTTCTGCAGTTCTGTAGCTGTGCGATTCAGCGGTTACGTACTGTGGGTGTGTTCTGCTCTTCCAAAAAACGCCGTTTAGTGGCACAAAAAAAAGTTTGCAGTGTGTTATACATATTTTGAGGTGTTTGAAATAAACAATTTCTTTATAGTTTTCTCCTACGTTGCTATACTAAAAAAAAAACAATTTTTTTTGAATAGCATTTTCTGCAGTTCTGTAGCTGTGCGATTCAGCGGTTACGTACTGTGGGTGTGTTCTGCTCTTCCAAAAAACGCCGTTTAGTGGCACAAAAAAAAGTTTGCAGTGTGTTATACATATTTTGAGGTGTGTGAAATAAACAATTTCTATATAGTTTTCTCCTACTGTGCTATACTAAAAAAAAAACATTTTTTTTTAATAGCATTTTCTGCAGTTCTGTAGCTGTGCGATTCAGCGGTTACGTACTGTGGGTGTGTTCTGCGCTTCCAAAAACACCCATTTAGGGCAAGATCCTAAATTTTGAAAATATGAGGAGAAGGTCAAAGGGATGTGGTGGCCCCGGTCGTGGTGCTGCTGGTGGAGCTCCTGTTGCAGGGAGAGGACGTGGTGGATCTGTGCCAGATACACGCACAAGTGAAACACCTTCCTCAGGTGCGAGTAGGCGACCGAGCCTGCGGCGGTATTTTGTCGCGCCTAATGAGGCTGTACGAATGTTTAGGCCAGGACAAGTACAGGCGATAGTAGATTGGGTTGCTGACAGTGCCTCGGGTTCCTTCACATTGTCTCCCACCAACTCTTCTGATGAAAGAACAGAGTTGGCACCTGAAACCCATGTCCATCAGTCTTTCACCTCACCCCCTTGCAAATCAGCCAAGCAGTCTGAGCCCCAAATCATGCAGCAGTCTCTTCTGCTTTTCGATGACTCTGTTAGCAGGGTTTCCCAGCGACATCCACCTAGCCCTGCCCCAGAAGTGGAAGAGATTGAGTGCACCGATGCCCAACCACTTACGTTTCATGATGAGTACATGGGAGGACCATCGCAGTACGTCTCGGATGATGACGAAACACAGGTGCCAACTGCTGCTGCTTTCGCAATTGTGCAGACAGACAAGGAGGGCAGGGGTGAAGACTGGGTGGAAGATGATGTGGAGGACGATGAGCAGGGTGCAAAAGCGGAGCGTCTGTCAGCTAGACAGTATGTCTGCTACTGCCCAACGCTGCAAGGGACAAAGCACACCAAAGCCAGGTCCAAGGAGTTCCCCAGCGTGGCAGTTCTTCACACAATGTGCTGATGACAAGACACGAGTGGTTTGCACGCTGTGCAATCAGAGCCTGAAGCGAGGCATAAACGTTCTCAACCTGAGCACAACCTGCACGACCAGGCATCTAAGTGCAAAGCACGAGCTGCAGTGGAGTAGACACCTCAAAAACCAAGAAAGGTCTCTGGCTCCTCCTGCTTCCTCTTCTGCTGCAGTCTCGGCCTCTTCATCCACCTCTGTAGTGACAGTGGCACCTGCCACCCCGCAAACAGAGCATCTGCCAGCAACACTACCACCTGGGTCACCAACCATCTCCACAATGTCCCATGGAAGCGTTCAGCTCTCTATCTCCCAAACATTGGAGCGGAAGAGGAAGTACCCCCCTAGCCACCTGCGATCCCTGGCCCTGAATGCCAGCATTTCAAAACTCCTGGCCTTTGAAATGCTGTCATTCCGTCTGGTGGAGACGCAGAGTTTTAAAAGCCTGATGGCATTGGCTGTCCCACAGTACGTCGTGCCCAGCCGCCACTATTTTTCCAGGCGAGCCATCCCTTCCCTGCACAACCAAGTGGGGGACAAAATCAGGTGTGCACTGCGCAACGCCATCTGTGGCAAGGTCCACTTAACTACGGATGCGTGGACCAGTAAGCACGGTCAGGGACGTTATATCTCCCTAACAGCACACTGGGTAAATGCAGTGGCGGCTGGGCCTGAGGCAGATAGCAGTTTGGCGCATGTCCTTCCACCACCGAGGATTGCAGGGCGCTTCAGTTTGCCTCCTGTTGCTAACTCCTCCTACTCCGCTTCCTCATCCTCTACCGCCTCCTCATCCGGTCAGCGTAACACCTTCACCACCAACTTCAGCACAGCCAGGGGTAAACGACAGCAGGCAGTTTTAAAACTTTCCTGTTTGGGGGAAAAACCCCACACCGCGCAGGAGTTGTGGAGGGACATGGAACAACAGACCAATGAGTGGTTGCTGTCAGTGAGCCTCAAGCCCGGCCTGGTGGTGTGCGATAATGAGGGAAATCTCGTAGCAGCTCTGGGCCTAGCCGGTTTGACGCACATCCCTTGCCTGGCGCATGTGCTGAACTTGGTGGTCCAGAGGTTCCTTAAAAATTACCCCAATATGCCAGAGCTGCTGCAGAAAGTGCGGGCTGTGTGTGCGCACTTTCGGCGTTCTCACCCTGCTGCTGCTCGCCTGTCAGCGCTGCAGCGTAACTTCGGCCTTCCCGCTCACCGCCTCATATGTGACGTGCCCACAAGGTGGAACTCCACCTTGCACATGCTGGCCAGACTGTGCGAGCAGCAGCAGGCGATAGTGGAGTTTCAGCTGCAGCAATCACGCGTGAGTCGCTCTGCGGAACAGCACCACTTCACCACCAATAACTGGGCCTCCATGCGAGACCTGTGTGCCTTGTTGCGCTGTTTCGAGTACTCCACCAACATGTCCAGTGCCAATGACGCCGTTCTTAGCGTTACTATCCCAGTTCTATGCCTCCTTGAAAAAACGCTTCGGGCGATGATGGAAGAGGATGTGGCACAGGAGGATGAGGAGGAGGAGGAGGAAGCGGGATCATTTCAAAGGCTTTCAGGGCAGTCTTTCACAAGTGGCTACGAGGGTGGGTTCCTGCACCAACAAACGCCAGGTACACAATTGTCCGGCAGAAAGGGAACAGTTCTGGAGGATGACGAGGTGGAGGAGGAAATGGAGGAGGAGGAGGAGGCATTTTCACAGCAGGGTGGCACCCAGACCAGCTCGTGGCCATCACTGGTGCGTGGCTGGGGGGATACAGAGGACACAGACGATACACCTCCCACAGAGGACAGCTTTTCTTTGCCTCTGGGCAGCCTGGCACACATGAGCGATTACATTGCAGTGTTTCCGCAATGACCGCCGAGTTGCCCACATTTTAACTGGTGCTGATTACTGGGTGGCCACCCTGCTGGATCCCCGTTACAAGGACAAGGTACCGTCCTTAATTCCCTCACTGGAGCGGGATCGTAAGATGCGCGAGTACCAGCGCACGCTGGTAGACGCGCTGCTGGTGGCATTCCCACCTGACAGCGGGCGTACGGTGGAAGCACAAGGCGAAGGCAGAGGAGGAGGAAGAGGTCGCCAACGCAGCCGGGGCACCGGCAGCACCTCAGAAGGCAGGGTTAGCATGGCTGAAATGTGGAAAAGCTTTGTCAGCATGCCACAACAACCAGCACCACCAGCTGAGATGGAACTTCTTAGCAGGAGGCAGCATTTCACCAACATGGTTGAGCAGTATGTGTCCACAGGCCTACACGTACTGGATGACGGGTCTGCCCCCTTTAACTTCTGGGTCTCCAAATTGGGCACATGGCCTGAGCTTGCCCTTTATGCCTTGGAGGTGCTGGCCTGCCCTGCAGCCAGTGTATTATCTGAACGTGTATTTAGCACGGCAGGGGGCGTTATCACAGACAAGCGCAGCCGCCTGTCCAGAGCCAATGTGGACAAGCTCACGTTCATTAAAATGAACCAGGCATGGATCCCACAGGACTTGTCCGTACCTTGTGCAGAATAGACATGTATACCGGTGTTGTGACAAAAACTGTCCGGCCATCGGATTGTGTCCGGCCCATACTGCAAAGGCGCAGCGCTTGCGCAGTACAGAGGACAAGGAGATTCACAAAATCTCCGAAGATGAACGGCGCCTGCGCTGTGAGTGCAGGTTCAAGCCCCACCATCCAAGTGGACATACGGTAGCACATAGTAACAGGGCCCCTCACGGGCTCGGTTCGATCGCCACGCTTCGGGCACGGCCTCACTTGGCTCGTCTTGAACCACGGATGGTGTGGCCTTCACCTGAACTCACCACGCTTCTTGGGAGATTTTAGAAATCCCCTTGTCCTACATACTGAGCAAGCGCAGTACAGGGTGGACACTATTTGACGGGGGACAGAATTCGACACATCACCGGCATTACACAGCCATTGTTGTATTTTTGAATCAGTGTTGGCTACCTCGTCCTCCTCCACCGCCGCTTCCACCTACACAGCCACATCCACCGCCACTTCAACCTCCTACTCCATATGGACCTCGTCCTCCTAGGTCAAGATTTTTTTTTATGTTATTTTAAGTTATTTCCCTATCCACATTTGTTTGCAGAGCACTTGCCATGCTCTTAGCAACATTTTGCTGCCATTTGCAGCCCTCTAGCCCTTTCCATTACCTTTTTAGAGCCTTTTTAGTCCTTAGAAGTCCGGGTCCCCATTGACTTCAATGGGGTTCGGGTTCGGGTCCGGGTTCGGGTTAAAGTTCGGTCCCGAACCCGAACTTTTTTCCGAAGTTCGGCCGAACCCGTTGAACCCGAACATCCAGGTGTCCGCTCAACTCTAATCTCCAATCCACAGCTGCTGCAAGTATTTGACTGATGGATAAGTCGAATACTTGTTCTACCCTTGCCAGCTACTGTGGTTCCTCCTTATGGCACAGATTTATAATGTAAATGTATTTCCCATTTTTTATTTTTTTTAGTAAATAAAGAATAAGTACAGTTATTGCAAGCACTAAAAGTTGAACTAATTTAGGTGAGCTAAATGTTTATTTACCCTTGAATTGGGCCCCCTATGATGACTGCACTCTCAGCCTTATGGCCTATACTACACACAATCTGAAAATCGGACAAAAAATACCGCTTTCAAAGCGATCGTATGATAATCGGATCGTTATTACAGAGCTTTCGAGAGCCGATCATGAATGTTCATCCGAGATTATCCAATCGGACAAACACAAAAAAAATTCTCGTATGATTTTCATTTAATCAGTACAGTTGTTGTCTGAAAATACAATACAAATACACTGCAACACATGACATCACTTCCGATTTTTTTTTCCTGTCGTACGAGAATTTTGGTAACTTTTTCGATATGCGACTAGCATGCAAACAAAGATTTGACGATCTGTCGTCCGATTTTTGGAACGTGTGTACGGGCCATTAGCCTTTGCACAGTTTATCTAGCTAGTTGGACAACAAACTTAACAATGTGTCAAATTTGGCTTTTTGTTCCTCCATTTTTTTGTGTTATACCAATACAAACAAAATAAATAAACACGAGATTGCCAGCGCTTCATAGAGTGATAGCGATGATCCTCTGGGTCCTACAATTAGAGAATGCCTTGTATTCACTGAAAAACAAGGCTTACTCTAAAATGCGGGGGCGCTAAATGAGCAACCTTATGTTTTCAGTGTGCAGAGGGGAAGCCATTCCAGCAGGACCCAGAAGATTGTGGCTTTCACTGTATGTAGTGCAGGCTACTACAGTGTGTTACAGCATTCCTAGCAGCCTTCTTGGTATCAGAAAATGGTAAGTAGCTCGACCAATGTAAGTTGGCAATAAAGATAATTCCTGCAGTTAAGCTCTTAAAGCAGAGTTCCGGCGAAAAAAATAAAATAAATTAAGTCAGCAGCTACAAATACTGCAGCTGCTGACTTTTAATGTACGGACACTTACCTGTCCAGGGCGCCCGTGATGTCGGCACCTGAAGCTGATCTGTCCCTTGGCTCTCTGATGGAGGCGCCACCATCTTTGGTAAGGGAGTCAGGAAGTGATGCCTTGCGGCTTCACTTCCTGGTTCCCTACTGTGCATGCGCAAGTCGCGCTGCGCGATCTCACTGGTCCCTGCTGTCTTCTGGGACATGTGTGTCTCCCAGAAGACAGCGGGGGGACGGAGGAGGGGCTGGACATGGCGTAGATCACTGCGGATACTGCGGCAATCTATGCCCAGATGTGGGAGCAAATACCTGGATTACACAGGTGTCTGCTCCCCCCCTCCCCCCTGAAAGGTGCCAAATGTGACACCGGAGGGGGGGAGGAATCAGAAAAGCAAGAATTCCATTTTTGGGTGGAACTCCGCTTTAACTTTTATTTTTTTTCAATGACTCATTTAGTTTATATTTAGTATATTTTCAGCTTAAAGAGAAGAAAATTGTTTCCCATTCATAATATTCTTGAATTCAGGCGTATTCCAGGCACTTGAACTCTCATACACCCTTGATTTTGATAAAATACTCACATCATTGCTACCAGGCAAGTCTTTAGTTCATACAGATAAAACCTAAATTAAATTTTCTTTATTCATTTTGTCATTTTTCCACTGCAGGATGAGGAGTGTTTGCGTCCTGGTGAAGCCACAGATCTCAGCTTTCTAGCAAAGTTGGAAGAGAAGGTTGGGGATCATCCTCATTTCTTAACGTAAGTGTTAACATTAACGTTTCAAAGCTGATAACGTTCTTATATATATATTATTGTTAAAAAAAACAATGTATTAGTAAATAATAAAACATTTGTTGTTAAAAAAGGTGTGCCTAGGCAATGTAACCAGGGAATAGGAAGATTTTTCAGGGTACCACTTAGTCACAATAAACATTTCTAGATGTTCCATATAAGATAACAAATCTTCATTTTTGAGCATAGATCAGCTTTAACTGGTCCTTCCGAAATCTAAACTCAAGCTTAAGATTATGTAAGTGCTATTTTGTGGCTACTTACCTCACCTATTGATGGCATTCAATCTAGGCGGTAGGCCTGTGGCTGATACCAGTAGTGGCCTTATTGCTAGCTCTGTCAAATTCCTGTACTTGGTACAGGGCAGTGAATGTATTTATGCTGAGTAAAACCCTCTTTTCCATATCATCTGCTGTGTTTTTTACAGCCGCAAGCTTGCAGGCCCTGGGGCAAGGAAGTCTATTGACTGGGTAGACTTTCAACTTCTTCACTATGCAGGGGAGGTCACATACTGCGCTGTGGGTAAGTAAATATTTTTATGATCAGCTAGAATTCTAACATTTGTTTCATTTTATCCCCCAAAACATATATATAAATATACATACAGTATCTCACAAAAGTGAGTACACCCCTCACATTTTTGTAAATATTTTATTATATCTTTTCATGTGACAACACTGAAGAAATGACACTTTGCTACAATGTAAAGTAGTGAGTGTACAGCTTGTATAACAGTTTAAATTTGCTGTCCCCTCAAAATAACCCAACACACAACCATTAATGTCTAAACCGCTGGCGACAAAAGTGAGTACGCCCCCTAAGTGAAAATGTCCAAATTAGGCCCAAAGTGTCAATATTTTGTGTGGCCACCATTATTTCACAGCACTGCCTTAACCCTCTTAGGCATGGAGGTCACCAGAGCTTCACAGGTTGCCACTGGAGTCCTCTTCCACTCCTCCATGACGCCTTCACGGAGCTGGTGGATGTTAGAGACCTTGTTCTCCTCCACCTTCTGTTTGAGGATGCCCCACCAATGCTTAATAGGGTTTAGGTCTGACATGCTTGGCTATTCCATCACCTTTACCCTCAGCTTCTTTAGCAAGAGAGTGGTTGTCTTGGAGGTGTGTTTGCTGTCATTATCATGTTGGAATACTGCCCTGCAGCCCAGTCTCCAAAGGGAGGGGATCATGCTCTGCTTCAGTATGTCACAGTACACGTTGGCATTCATGGTTCCCTCAATGAACTTTAGCTCCCCAGTGCCGGCAGCACTCATGCAGCCCTGGACCATGACACTTCCACCACCATGCTTGACTGTAGGTAAGACACACTTTTCTTTGTACTCCTCACCTGGTTGCCGCCACACGCACTTGACACCATCTGAACCAAATAAGTTTATCTTGGTCTCATCAGACCACATGACATGGTTCCAGTAATCCATCCTTAGTCTGCTTGTCTTCAGCAAACTATTTTCAGGCATTCTTGTGCATTATCTTTAGAAGAGGCTTCCTTCTGAGACAACAGCCATTCAGGCCAATTTGATGCAGTGTGCAGCGTATGGTCTGAGCACTGAAAGGCTGACCCCCCCACCCCTTCAACCTCTGCAGTAATGCTGGCAGCACTCATATGTCTATTGCCCAAAGACAACCTCTGGATATGACACTGAGTACGTGCCACTGTGCTGCAGCTCAGTTTCAGGGTCTTGGCAATCTTCTTATAGCAGAGAAAGGGAGCCGCTCGGGTGTAGATATCCTCCAAACGACCTCCTCCCAGCAACCAAGGGTGCAAGCAATGCAAGTATGAGCAAAACAGGAAAAGGATTTTTCTGGATAGCAGCACTCCAAGAAAAAAAGCCTTTATTTCAAAAGTCCAGGAATCCAAAGCATACACTGCACATCACGACACACTGATCAAAGATTAGCTGACATGTTTCACATCAAATGATGCTTACTCATAGCTACCCAATGCAAAAATGTTTACTATAATATACCCTAAAGAAAGGTCATGTGATCCAACACCAAGGTGAAAATGATTGTTCAGTGATTGACTGCATGTGAGGAGATTCAAGTAAAAAGGGTGTGGTTCTCTAACCACAGTGATAGAGAAATCCCTCTTAGGCCTGGTTCACACTGGGGCGACAAACGCTCAGACATTGGGAGCTCATGTCGCATGACGTGTGAAAATCAATGTTTCCCTATGGGAGCCGTCTTAACTGGTCCGACACATGTCGGTCTGACTTTGAAAATGCTCCCTGTACTACTTTGGTCCGACTTTGATCCGACTTCAGCCCATTGACTATCATTGAAGTCGGATCAAAGTCGGACCGCAGTCTTGCATGATCCTGAGGGGGAACTCCAGGCCAAATTTTAAATAAAAAACCGGCATGGGTTCCCCCTCCAGGAGCATACCAGACCCTTTGGTCTGGTCTGGATTTGAAGGGGTGCCCCTACGCAGAAAAAACGGCGTGGGGGTCCCCCCAAAATCCAAACCAGACCCTTATCTGAGCACACAACCTGGCAGGCCGCAGGGGAAGAGGAGGGGACGAGAGAGCACCCCCCCTCCCTCCTGAACCGTACCAGGCCGCATACCCTCAACATGGGGGGTTTGGTGCTCTGGGGCAGGGGGGCGACCTGCGGCCCCCCCACCCCAGAGCACCCTGCCCCCATGTTGATGAGGACAGGGCCTCTTCCCGACAACCCTGGCCGTTGGTTGTCGGGGTCTGCGGGCGGGGGGCTTATCGGAATCCGGGAGCCCCCTTCAATAAGGGGGCCCCCGGATCCCGGCCCCCCCACCCTATGTGAATGAGTATGGGGTACATCGTACCCCTACCCATTCACCTGGTGGAAAAAAATTGCAATAAAAAAACACTACACAGGTTTTTAAAGTAATTTATTACACAGCTCCGGGGGTCTTCTTCCGACTCCGGTGCTCTTCTTCCGACTTCCGGGGGTCTTTTCCGACTTCGGGGGTCTCCGGTGTCGTCTCCGCGCTCTCCGGTTCTTTCTTCCGCCGGGCCTCCGCTAACTTCTTTTTAGCTCTTTTGCTAACGGAGGCCCGGTCTTCCCGTTGTCTCGTCCGGCTCTCCGTTGTCCTTCTGCCGGCCCCTCCACTAACTTCTTGGTAGCTCTTTCGCTAGTGGAGGGGCCGGTCTTCCCGTCGTCGCCGTTGGCTTCTTCTTCCCTCTTCTCCTCCTCGATGTTGACGCGTCGTTTCCTCCCGCTGTAATACTGGCTCTCCGCTCCGCTCCGCATTAATATAGGCTTCTCATGACGTCACAGTCACATGTTCCGGGGCACATGGCCCCGGAGCATGTGACTGTGACGTCATGGGAACATGTGACTGTGATGTCATGAGAAGCCTATATTAATGCGGAGCGGAGCAGAGAGCCAGTATTACAGCGGGAGGAAGCGAACGCGTCAACATCGAGAAGGAGAAGAGGGAAGAAGACGCCGACGACGGGAAGACCGACCCCTCCACTAGCGAAAGAGCTACCAAGAAGTTAGTGGAGGGGCCGGCAGAAGGACAACGGAGAGCCGGACGAGACGACGGGAAGACCGGGCCTCCGTTAGCAAAAGAGCTAAAAAGAAGTTAGCGGAGGCCCGGCGGAAGAAAGAACCGGAGAGCGGGAGAAGAACCGGAGAGCGGGAGAAGAAGAAGGCGACGGAGAAGACCGGGCCTCCGTTAGCAAAAGAGCTAAAAAGAAGTTAGCGGAGGCCCGGCGGAAGAAAGAACCGGAGAGCGCGAAGACGACACCGGAGACCCCCGAAGTCGGAAAAGACCCCCGGAAGTCGGAAGAAGAGCGCCGGAGTCGGAAGAAGACCCCTGGAGCTGTGTAGTAAATTACTTTAAAAACCTGTGTAGTGTTTTTTTATTGCAATTTTTTTCCACCAGGTGAATGGGTAGGGGTACGATGTACCCCATACTCATTCACATAGGGTGGGGGGGCCGGGATCCGGGGGCCCCCTTATTGAAGGGGGCTCCCGGATTCCGATAAGCCCCCCGCCCGCAGACCCCGACAACCAACGGCCAGGGTTGTCGGGAAGAGGCCCTGTCCTCATCAACATGGGGGCAGGGTGCTCTGGGGTGGGGGGGCCGCAGGTCGCCCCCCCTGCCCCAGAGCACCAAACCCCCCATGTTGAGGGCATGCGGCCTGGTACAGTTCAGGAGGGAGGGCGGGCCGCTCTCTCGTCCCCCCCTCTTCCCCTGCGGCCTGCCAGGTTGTGTGCTCGGATAAGGGTCTGGTTTGGATTTTGGGGGGGACCCCCACGCCGTTTTTTCGGCGTAGGGGCGCCCGTTCAAATCCAGACCAGACCCAAGGGCCTGGTATGCCTCTGGAGGGGGAACCCATGCCGGTTTTTTATTTAAAATTTGGCCTGGAGTTCCCCCTCAAGATTCATACCAAACACAGTGCCTGATATTGGCGGGGATCCAAGTCGGATCCCCGTTCATTGAAAGTCGGACATATGTCGGCTTCATGTCGCAGGGCAAAGTCGAATCCAAAGTAGGACAGATGTCGTGTCGCACTAGTGTGAACCCAGCCTGAGAATGTGCAATCAGTAAAAATATATAAAACGTGTATATAGAGAAATGTGTATATACATAAAAAAGTATCTGAAGGATGTGATGTGAACAAAGTGAGATAAAAATGTAGGTATAAAATAAAATAAGAATAAAAATAAAAGTAAACATAAAAATAAAAATGAAAATAAATATGTATCAAAAGAATATATAAGAGAATGAGCTAAAAGAAATGTGAATGAAGTAAATATGTCAATGAAAATGCAAATGCATGAATAACTAAATTCAAATATATATATATAAATCAAGCAAGACAAAAAGTGGAGAAGCGAATGTGTAAAAGTGAATGTGTATATGTAAATCAAGTGTGTTTAAAAATGAAGTGAAATTACATGAAATATGGAGAAACTAGTGAAACCATGGAATAGTAAAAAATGACTGGTACGAACAGCAATAGTAAAAAGTAAAAATTCTAGTGGTGAATTAATAAAACAGATATGTTCTATACCATAATTTATTTTATTATATTCAATATATTCATGGGATTCCAATAACTTAATGTTTTTGTCTTATGAATTTATTTAATTAGTGTATTATGCTTTGTTTTTGCATGTTTAATTTACCTTTTTCAGTATTTGATTATTTATTTATTATCTTTTATTTTTTATATATTCGTTGTTTTTTACTTTTTATTAATTTTCAATTGTTTATCTTTACTTTAATTTTTTTAAATGCGTAAAAATATAGTGGGTGAAAATACTAATATACCAATTAAACTTGTGCTATATAGTGCTGTGTTGTATTTATTAGGCTTGTGCAATTCGTTTCGTAACGAATTGAAATTCGTCCGAATTTAGCAACTTTCGGACATTCGGAAGCATTCGAATTTCCGAACAAAGCAATTACGAATAAGACCGAATCCGAAATAAATTATACCGCAAATAGCGAATGCCCGAATGTCTTCGGCATAATTCGTTATGAAAAAGTTACGAATGTACGAATCCATACGAAGCACAATAACACTCACTCTGCTCTGCTCTCTGCTTCTCCCACACCGTGCTGAACTCCCTCTCAAAATGGTGTACAGGGGCGGAGCCTATAGCCGCATGTTAAAAACGAAAGTAAAATACGAGATTTCGAATCGTTACAAATAACCGCAATGTATTTAGAAAAGTACAAATCCATTCGAAGCACATTAGGCATAATAGGCAGCGTCGTTGTGAGAGAGACACTGAAAATTACGAATCAACGAACCCAAAAAAAGTTACGAAAGTAGGAGTTGTGTCCAGAATCAACGAAAAACAACGTACTCTACCGAAAGTACGAACCCAAAAAAAGTTACGAAAGTAGGAGTTGTGTCCAGAATCAACGAAAAACAACGTACTCTACCGAAAGTACGAATTATAAAGCAACAAAAAATTCAACGAAAAATGTCGCTTGCAAAAATACGAATGAGTCCGAACACGAAAAATCCCGTCTAGCAAAATTACGAATGATTACGAATCAACAGGACCGGAAAGAAACGAACCGAAACGGAACGAATTTTTCCGTTGTGCACAAGTCTAGTATTTATATTAATAATAATAAAAAAAATTATATATGTGTCTTGTTTGAGGCGCGCCAGACTGGTTCATCTCATAAAGTAGAAACCTCTTGTTTGGTTACACCATGCATGGATCAACATTATTAGGTGAATATGCAATGAGAACACACATACATATACAAAATATATACATGTGTCTCTGTAATTGCGTAAAAAAGTCATGTGTTCCATGAACACCAATGTTGTTGAACCCATGCAATATGCATAATCAAAATGTACAAATGCATGGGAAGAGAAATGGAAGCCGTGGTCATGCCAGACACTCCTAAATGAATAATACATAATAGAAGTGGCAATAATGTACTGTGTAGATCTATATATGTAATTTGAGAGAGTAAAAATAAGTATTTCCCGGGCTAGAGACTGTGTAGTAAAATTATGATATAAAATTGGAAAGTATGTATATATATATATATATATATATATATATATATATATATATATGAACCTAAAGAAAACATAGCGAAAGGGTGAGTTTACCGCTCAGATGTACTTGATTGCTTTTCACTCCTTATCCCAAGCCACGGGTGCAGACAATGCATGTGATAATGCAAAACAATTGGAAGCCGCACTCCAAACAAGGTTCCTTTATTATAAAATCACAGAAGACCACACCACATCAAAATGAAAGCAGACAGGCTGACGCGTTTCACACTGTAGAATCAGGGATCTAATTCTACAGTGTGAAACGCGTCAGCCTGTCTGCTTTCATTTTGCTGTGGTGTGGTCTTCTGTGATTTTATAATAAAGGAACCTTGTTTGGAGTGCGGCTGTCCAAGAATTTCTTCCAATTGTTTTGCACTAAAGAAAACATACTTATAAATATAAATAAGGATACATGTATTCATGTAGGCATATGCATAGATGTACATGTTATGTCGGATGTGAAAAGAATATTAACTCAAAAAACCTCCAACCGTAAACACCTCAATTGGAATCGATCGATGGTGTATGGGGTCGGTCCACTAGTATGGCCTAAACAAAACCAGGTGTCATGTAAATGTAAAAAAGCCTTGTGGTTGGATCTTTGAAAAATTCTAAATCAAACATTCTATCAGCATAAATATAGAAAATATATATACAAATGCCCATCTATTTTCAAATGAATAATATAATTACACAGATAAACCAATAACCCATAACTGTTATATACACATTGGCGCAAAGATGGAAAGTACACTGTGTTATATATAAGTTAATATTCCTATGGGCTCGGAGTAATCCATAATCTCAAAAATAAAAACAATATAGACTAGAAAGATTCTACAAAAAAGACACGCATACTAAATGAATTAAACACAGACACTTGATATGTCAGCACAAACATAATGTATCAACCACTAGATAGTGTTTTGTGCAAAGGAAGGGACCAAATCCATTCGATTTCTTCAAAAATATGTAGATAGTTATTCAAAACTAAAAGAAGAAAAAAAAAGGAAAAGTCGAAGGTCCCTATAAAATAGCAGAACTCTTATGTTTCATATGTGTAGCAAGCAGCAAAGAAGATATTATTAAAATTGGGAATATATGGAAAACAGTCAAAATCATGATATCTGAAGATAAAGAATGAAGGGACTCCAATAATAACCCAATGGTGTGCATATATATCTAAACGTATGCAGCAGCATATGAAAACAAAAGCCTCAACTCAAATTCCAGCGACCAGCACCAGGCTACAATTGTGAAAGGACACTGTGCAGGACGTTGAGGGCTAATCGTAGTAATGAGAAACATCCCATTTGAAGTTTAGACCGGCCGGTATTCTCGTATTCAATGAAAAAATCCAATAGACCTCACGTCTGCACAGTGTCCTGAACCTGTCTCCCCCTCTAACCGGGGTATTGATTTTTTCCATCCCCTGTATAGAGAGGCATGAGACATTCTTGTGATGCACAGAGACCCAGTGCCTAGCAACATTAGTATTTCTGTCCTTCTGTATTTCGTACAGATGATCATACAACCTGTCCCTAAGTCTACGGGTGGTTCTCCCGACATACTGGATATTACACAATTCGCACTTAATTACATATACCAAGAATTTGGTATTGCAATTAATGAATTGCTTAATGTTAAAGATGTTATAATTGGTACTAGACTGGACTGTGTCGCCTGTTTTGATGTGTCTGCAATAATTGCAGTTTGACGCTCCACATCTGAAAGTGCCCTGAAAGTGCAGCCAATTGGCTACTGGTGGTTTACTAAGGAACAGACTGGGTGAAAGGCGACTACCTAAGGTGGGGGCTCTGCGAGACACCGATTTGACCCCCCTAGAGAGTATGTCATGATAAGCGGGGTCATTCAGTAGAATGGGGAGATATTTCTCAATGGTGGATTTTATTTTGCCAAATTCAAAGCTATATGGTGTGGAAAGTACCGGTATACCCCTGAAAGACATCGCTGTTTCATTCTTATGTTTGTTGGAGTGTTTCTGAAGCAAAGTCTCTCTAGGAATACCACTAGCGGATGTAAAAGCTCTTTTTACAGTATTGGGGGGATACCCTCTACTGATAAATCGCTCAGTCATATTGGCAGCTTCAGTGATAAAATCCTCATGTCTACTGCATAGACGTCAGAGCCTGAGAAATTGTCCAACCGGAACTCCGCGAATGGTATGGTTGGGGTGACCCGAATCCACTCTAAGGAGAGCGTTGCCGGCTGTAGGTTTCCTGTAAATACCTGTGACTACCATATCGTCGACAACTGACAAATTTACATCCAAAAATTCCATCGAGTTTCCCCGTGAAGTGGAGATTCATGGAGTTATCATTGAGATGATCTAACCAAGTCTGCAACTCAGTGTCCCCGTTAGAAGAAACAAACAGGAGGTCATCAATGAATCTACAGAAAAAAACGGTGTCCAAACGTCAGGGGCTATCATGTCCAAAAATGCGGGACCTCCCAAAATCCCATGTAGAGATTTGCTAGGGAAGGCGAAAACTTCTTACTTCTTCTTACTTACATATACACATTCACTTTTACACATTCGCTTCTCCACTTTTTGTCTTGCTTGATTTATATATATATATTTGAATTTAGTTATTCATGCATTTGCATTTTCATTGACATATTTACTTCATTCACATTTCTTTTAGCTCATTCTCTTATATATTCATTTGATACATATTTATTTTCATTTTTATTTTTTATTTTTATGTTTACTTTTATTTTTATTCTTATTTTATTTTATACCTACATTTTTATCTCACTTTGTTCACATCACATCCTTCAGATACTTTTTTATGTATATACACATTTCTCTATATACACGTTTTATATATTTTTACTGATTGCACATTCTAAGAGGGATTTCTCTATCACTGTGGTTAGAGCAGGGTTTCTCAACTCCAGTCCTCAAGGCGCCCCAACAGGTCATGTTTTCAGGCTCTCCAATATTTTGCACAGGTTATTTGATCACTTTCACTGGCTTAGTAATTACCGCAGCTGTTTCATCTGAGGGAAATCCTGAAAACATGACCTGTTGGGGCGCCTTGAGGACTGGAGTTGAGAAACACCGGGTTAGAGAACCACACCCTTTTTACTTGAATCTCCTCACATGCAGTCAATCACTGAACAATCATTTTCACCTTGGTGTTGGATCACATGACCTTTCTTTAGGGTATATTATAGTAAACATTTTTGCATTGGGTAGCTATGAGTAAGCATCATTCGATGTGAAACATGTCAGCTAATCTTTGATCAGTGTGTCGTGATGTGCAGTGTATGATTTGGATTCCTGGACTTTTGAAATAAAGGCTTTTTATCTTGGAGTGCTGCTATCCAGAAAAATCCTTTTCCTGTTTTGCTCAATCTTCTTATAGCCTAGGCCATCTTTATGTAGAGCAACAATTATTTTTTTTCAGATCCCTTAGAGAGTTGTTTGCGATGAGGTGCCATGTTGAACTTCCAGTGACCAGTATGAGAGAGTGAGATAGCGATAACACCAAATTGAGCACACCTGCTCCCCATTCACACCTGAGACCTTGTAACATGAACGAGTCGCATTACACCGGAGAGGGAAAATGGCTAATTGGGCCCAATTTGGAGATTTTCACTTAGGGGTGTACTCACTTTTGTTGCCAGCGGTTTAGACATGAATGGCTGTGTGTTGAGTTATTTTGAGGGGACAGCAAATTTACACTGTTATACAAGCTGTACACTCACTACTTTACATTGTAGCAAATTGTAATTTTTTCAGTGTTAAAGACATATAATAAAATATTTACAAAAATGTGAGGGGTGTACTCATTTTTCTGAGATGTATGTGTGTGTGTATATATATCTATATATATATATATATATATAGATATATATATATCTACAGTGGGGCAAAAAAGTTCTCCCACTTAAAAAGATGAGAGAGGCCTGTAATTGTCATCATAGGTATACCTCAACTATGAGAGACAAAATGTGGAAACAAATCCAGACAATCACATTGTCTGATTTGGAAATATTTTTTTGTGCAAATTATGGTGGAAAATAATTATTTGGTCACCTACAAACAAGCAAGATTTCTGGCTCTCACAGACCTGTATCTTCTTCTTTAAGAGGCTCATCTGTCCTCCACTCATTACCTGTAGTACTGGCACCTGTTTGAACTTGTTATCAGTATAAAAGACACCTGTCCACAACCTCAAACAGTCACACTCCAAACTCCACTATGGTGAAGACCAAAGAGCTGTCGAAGGACACCAGAAACAAAATTGTAGACCTGCACCAGGCTGGGTAGACTGAATCTGCAATAGGCAAGGAGCTTGGTGTGAAGAAATCAACTGTGTGAGCAATAATTAGAAAATGGAAGACATACAAGACCACTGATAATCTCCCTCGATCTGGGGCTCCACACAAGATCTCACCCCGTGGGGTCAAAATGATCACAAGAACGGTGAGCAAAAATCCCAGAACCACACAGGGGGACCTAGTGAATGACCTGCAGAGAGCTGGGACCAACGTAACAAAGGCTACCATCAGTAACACACTACGCCGCCAGGGACTCAGATCCTGCAGTGCCAGACGTGTCCCCCTGCTTAAGCCAGTACATGTCCGGGCCCGTCTGAGGTTTGCTAGAGAGCATTTGGATGATCCAGAAGGATTGGGAGAATTTCATATGGTCAGATGAAACCAAAGTAAAACTGTTTGGTAGAAACACAACTCGTCGTGTTTGGAGGAGAGAGAATGCTGAGTTGCAACCAAAGAACACCATACCTACTGTGAAGCATGGGGGTGGTAACATCATGCTTTTTAGGCTGTTTCTCTGCAAAGGGACCAGGACGACTGATCCGTGTACATGAAAGAATGAACGGGGCCATGTATCGTGAGATTTTGAGTGCAAACCTCCTCCCAACAGCAAGGGCATTGAAGATGAAACGTGGCTGGGTCTTTCAGCATGACAATGATCCCAAACACACCACCCGGGCAACGAAGGAGTGGCTTCGTAAGAAGCATTTCAAGGTCCTGGAGTGGCGCTAGTCTCCAGATCTCAACCCCATAGAAAACCTTTGGAGGGAGTTGAAAGACCTTGTTGCCCAGCGACAGCCCCAAAACATCACTGCTCTAGAGGAGATCTGCATGGAGGAATGGGCCAACATACCAGCAACAGTGTGTGACAACCTTGTGAAGACTTGCAGAAAACGTTTGACCTCTGTCATTGCCAACAAAGGATATATAACAAAGTATTGGGATGAACTTTTGATATTGACCAAATACTTATTTTCCACCATAATTTGCAAAAAAAAAAATCTTTCCAAATCAGACAATGTGATTGTCTGGATTTGTTTCCACATTTTGTCTCTCATAGTTGAGGTAAACCTATGATGACAATTACAGGCCTCTCTCATCTTTTTAAGTGGGAGAACTTTCACAATTGGTGGCTGACTAAATACTTTTTTGCCCCACTGTATATGTAGCACACTATATATGTAGTACATGGATCTTTTTCCCCCTCTTACCTTCTCAAGCAGGGGGATAAGACACACCATGCCACATGCCCGTGTCCTCTAGATTATAAAGGTCAGGCGGTGTTACATACTTGGGTCCTGCAGTTAGAAGCTCCCTTCTTCTGGTTCTCCCCTCTATGTTTATAGAGGCGAGTCTTTATCTTTCGCAAATGAGGTCAATGTCCACACAACATATTAACTCCAACGTGAGTTTATTTTATCTTGCTTCCAGGAACCAGAGAGTTGAAGTGAGAAAAAGGTTAGCAGATAGAAGTGGCTTCAGGGACACTCTTGGCTTTGTCGCCACTCGATCCTGAGTGGGTACAGCTCACCCAGATAGTCACTCAATAGCACTAGCAGCCGGTGTGATGCTGGAACAATGGCTCAGTCCCCTCCAAGGACCAAGTCAAGAAGATCCCTCCTGAACCTTCAGCACTCCGCAGAGGCAGTCTGCGAAGTGAGGAATCCTTCCCTCCGACAGGTCACCAGGCCTTTCCCGAGTCAGCAATACTCTATTACTCGCCCTCTTGTTATGGGATCGATCCTCCCCTGGTTTCCTCTGTGTCAGAGTGGTTACCCTCACGCGGGTTCCCTGGGACTCCTCTTTGGTTGTAGACCCAGTCAAAGGTACTGGGCCCACCTGGAACTCCGTAGCCTCAGGCTAAAGGTGCCCGAGACTCCTCGATCAAGATAGGGCGTACCCCCCTCTGAGGGGTAGCTCCCTCCGGGCATGGGCCCCGGAATTGACTCTCCTCCGGGCATGGGCCCTGGGAATTGGCTCTCCATGTAATGGCGTCTGCCCCTTACATATCCCCTCCCGGCATGCACAGCAGGCCAGAACCGCCCACCAACGGCAGCCGAGAGAGGACATCCAATACCTACTCTATCACCTGTGGTTCAACCCCGGGTATAGGTGACAACACCACCTATACTCCCAAAGGGGAACTGCACGCCAGGTGACACAGCAGTAAGGCATAGTCCAAAATAATCAAAAGACCCGAGCCAAACTATAGCTCTGGTCACCCCTAAATTTAGGTATGTGTATATGTATTTTTTTTTTTCTGACTACATAGAGAATAAAATAGTTGTAGTTTAAATTTTTATATATCACACGATATTAGTGCAGTTCTTGGAAACACAAAATTCTAGTAAAACATACAAGTTAATTTTAGGGCACACAAATGCTATATATTGCCCAAATTCTTTTTGGTAAAATATAAAAGATAAGGTTATGCTGAGTAAATAGATACTTAATATGTCAAACCTTAATATTGTGTGCACTGATGAAATGGCAACAAACTTCGGTACCCTATATTTTCCATAGCCTATGCCAGGATGGAGAACCTTGGCACCCCAGATGTTTTGGAACTACATTTCCCATGATGCTCATGCACTCTACAGTGTAGTTGAACATCATGGAAAATGTAGTTCCAAAACATCTGGGGTGCCAAGGTTCGCCATCACTGGCCTATGCTATAAAAGTCCCTACAGGTCATCTCTTTAGAGTTGCACAGGAGCTCTAGTGCTAAAATTATTGCTTCCACTCCAGAATGTGCGGTGATATGTAACGTGTATCGCAGTCAACCTTTTCGTGTGTAGGCGCCCCCAACACCTGCATTTACGTTCATACATGCATGTATGTGGAAGTGGGGAGGCCTCAAAATTTAAATTTTCTTTTTTTAATTTTCTTTTTTTTTTTTATGTGGGAGAGTCCCGCCCAATCCGGGACTGTTGGGAGGTATGCCCAATGTCTCCATAACAAGTACCTGTCACCTAATCAGTGCTATCACATAGGGGTTTGCTAACCCCTTGCGATAGCAATAAAGTTAAACACAAAATGTTTAAAAAAATAAAATTATAATAAATTGTATTTAAAAAAATGTAAATGTAACCCCCACTGCCCTGTGCACACCCGCAAAGGCAAGCACAGGGTTCACACGTGTATGTAAGCTGGTGGACTGTAAAGGCTTTTAAAATGTCACCTAAGGAGATTTTTGGTATTGAATTTTTTTGTGGTGCACGTAATTTTAACCATTTACCAACCAGTCCATAGACGAATGACGGTTATAGCATGGTCGGATAATTCTGGGAGCGCGTACAATGACATCCTCCCAGAATCACGCTCCAGCACGCCCCCTGGGGCATGCACCCTGGAATGTCTGTGACCACTGGGTTATTGGGACCCGGAGCGTCACGAATCGGGGCAAAGGGCCAATCCCAGCAGCCCTCTACCTCCAATTGGACGAAACAATCACTGTCAACAAACCGGTGTCATGTCCGGTTCTCTGTCTCCTCACACCGATCGTGTGAGGATAGGAGGGTGAAGCTGCAGCGTGAGGCTGCTTGAGAGCAGAGCAGTGCCCAGGAGTGCACCATCAGTGCCAAGGAGTGCACCATCAGTGCCCCAGCAGTGCCTAGGAGTGCCCCATTAGAGCCCAGCAGTGCCAAGGATTGCCCCATCAGAGCTCAGCAGTGCCAAGGAGTGCTCCATCACAACCCAGCAGTGCCAAGGAGTACCCATTAGAGCCCATCAGTGCCAAGGAGTGCCCCATCACAGCCCAGCAGTGCCAAGGAGTGCCTCATCAGTGCCCCTCAGAGCCCAGCAGTGCCAAGGAGTGCCCCATCAGTTCCAAGGAGTGCCCCAACAATGGCACATCAGTGCCAAGGTGAGCCCCATCAGTGCCAAGGAGCACCTGAGTGCCACAAAAGTGCCCATGAGTGCCACATAAGTGCCCAGCAGTGCCACATAAGTGCCACAGCAGTGCTCTACAGTGCCACTAAAGTGCCCATTAGTGCCAATACAGTTCTCATCAGTAAGTGCTCATCAGTGCCACCCTATCAGTGGATCCTCATCAGCACTAGTGATGAGCCGAACACCCCCGGGTTCGGTTCGCACCAGAACCCGCGAACGGACCGAAAGTTCGAACGAACATTAGAACCCTATTAAATACAATGGATGCGAACGTTCGAATTCTAAAGTGCTAATTATAACAACTATTATGCATGTTATTGTCCTAAAAATGGTTTGGGAACCCGGGTTCTGCACCAGGGGACATGTATCAATGCAAAAAGAAGTTTTAAAAACGGTCGTTTTTCGGGAGCAGTCATTTTAATGATGCATAAAGTGAAAAAAAAAAAGTCAAATATTCCTTTAAATATCGTACCTGGGGGGTGTCTAAAGTATGCCTGTGAAGTGCCACGTGTTTCCCGTGTTTAGAACTGTCCCTGCACAAAATGACACTTCTAAAGGAAAAAAAAGCCATTTAAAACTGCTTGCGGCTTTAATGTAATGTCTGGTCCCGGTAATATGGATGAAATTCTTTAAGAAAAATGGCATAGCTACCCCATGACCCCCCCCTACCCCAGCCCATTACCAGCCCCTTTGGGTCTTGTATGGATATTAAGGGGAACCCCGCACATAAAATAAAAAAGGCCCTATATACTCTGAACAGCCCTATACAGGCGGTGCATACAAGACAGGGACTGTAGGTTTGTTCTTATGTAGAGTCTGTTTGTAATTTTGAACAGGTACATTGTTGAAGTGTAGCTCCAGACCAAAAATCTATTTTTAAACTTTTTGGAAAACATAGGTAAGGGTTATCACCCCTGTAACATTTGTTTTGCTGTCTGTGCCCCTGTTCAGAACATTTCACCTCACTTTCCGTCCCAATGACAACTCTTTTTGAAATGTGGTCTTTTTCTTGAAACAAGGATTGCTGATAAAGCATCAGTACAGAGGAGACACCTTTCTCCCATATTTATTCTTACAGGAGAGAATTTTCCTTCCTAGTGGTAGATTTCCTCTCACTTCCTGTTGTCTTCTTGCGTTTGCAAGTAGGAGTCGTTTGTAAGTTGGATGTTTGAAAGTAGGGACCTGCCGTATATACTCTGCAGAAATAGGCCCCTTAGTTGTTGGTGTTGGCACAACACTGTAAGCACTCACAGTTACTCTTGGTTGGTGCTGGAACGCCCTGCTGTCAACTATTATATCAGGAATTTTAATTACATATAATTGTTGAACAGTGGTAGTAAAAATTGGGCCTTTGATGGTGGTGCTGGTGCCACAACACTGTAAGCCCTGACAGTTACTCTTGGTGGGTGCAGCAATGGGCCCTGCTGTGAATTATTAGATCAAGAATTGTAATTACATGCCCCTGTTGAACAGGGGCTGAAAAATTGGGCCTTAGGCACTGGTGGCACAACACTGCAACCCTTCACAGATACTGTACTTGGAGCACAGCAATGAGCCCTGTTGCAAAGTATTGCTTCAAAAATTGTAATGACACGCCCCTGTTAAACAGGGGCTGAAAAATTGGGCCTTAGGCACTGGTGGCACAACACTGCAACTCCTCACAGATACTGTACTTGGAGCACAGCAATGAGCCCTGTTGCAAAGTATTGCTTCAAAAATTGTAATTACACGCCCCTGTTAAACAGGGGCTGAAAAATTGGGCGTTAGGCACTGGTGGCGGCACCCATAAACAAAAATGATCTTCCAAGCTATCATCATCAATCGTATCATTGAGGACTCGGAGGAGGAGGATAGCCAGTCAACATAACAGCACAGGCACTCAGCATCAGCATCAGTCTTGAAGGGATGTGACATTTTAAAATCAATTAGTCTGTTATATCAGCATCAGGTGTGTGGTAGCTGGTGGTGATCCAAGACTGGTTCATCTTGATGAAAGTCAGTCGATCAACCGAGTCGGTGGACAGGCGCACCCTGTGATCCGTGACAAATCCTCCAGCAGCACTGAATGTGCGTTCCGAAAGAACGCTGGATGCAGGACAGGCCAGTAGCTCAATTGCATACTGTGCAAGCTCTGGCCAGTGATCCATCCTCAAGACCCAGTAAGCCAGAGGATTTTCGGTGGGGAAGGTGTCCAAGTCTGACCTTGCCCCTAGATATTCCTGCACCATGTTTATCAGACGCTGGCGATGGTTGCTGGAACCGATCATACTTTGGGGCTGCGGACTAAAGAATTGTCTGAACGCATCGGTCAGACGGCCACCTTCCCCACCGCTCCTTCTTTGACTGGCCGAAGCCTCAGCAACTCGTTGTCCAGGACCAGGAGTTTGCAACCTCCCAGTCTCTGGGAACGCGTTGCACAGACCTTTCTGCAAGGCCTCCCGGAGTTGTCTCATCCTCTGCTCCCTCTGCGACGGTAACATAAGGTCCGCAACCTTACCCTTGTACCGTGGATCAAGGAGAGTGGCCAGCCAGTAATGGTCCCTCTCCTTGATCCGAAGAATACGAGGATCCTTCCGCAGACTTTGCAGGATCAGGGAGGCCATGCAGCGTAGGTTTGCTGAGGCATTCGCTCCGGAGTCCTCTGGGTCACTAAGGACGACATGATCCGCAGCCACCTCCTCCCAGCCACGTACAAGTCCACTGGTTTCTTGGGACTGTAAATCATCCCTAAAAGACTGCTGCTGATGATGCTGAGTGCCAGCCTCCACCTCCATGCTGACACAATCCTCCTCCTCCTCCTCCTCCTCCTCCTCCTCCTCTTCCTGTGCGATGGGTGGGACAGAAGGAACACTGTCTGGGTAAAGGGGGCCTTGAGAGGCAAGGAAGTCCTCCTCTTCCTGCCTCTGTTCTGCCTCAAGTGCCCTGTCCATTATTCCACGCAGCGTGTGCTCCAACAGGTGGACAAGAGGTACAGTGTCACTGATGCATGCACTGTCACTGCTCACCATCCTCGTGGCCTCCTCAAATGGTGCCAGGACAGTGCATGCATCCCTGATCATGCCCCACTGGCGTGGAGAAAAAAAACCAAGCTCCCCTGACCCTGTCCTGGTGCCGTAGTCGCACAGGTACTCATTGATGGCCCTCTGCTGCGTGTGCAGCCGCTGCAGCATGGCCAACGTTGAGTTCCACCTGGTGGGCATGTCACATATAAGGCGGTTCTTGGGCAGGTTCAACTCCTTTTGCAGCTCAGCCAGGCGAGCACTGGCATTATAAGATCTGCGGAAATGCACACAGACTTTCCTGGCCTGCCTCAGGACATCCTGTAAGCCCGGGTACCTGCCCAAGAAGCGCTGCACCACCAGGTTAAGGACGTGAGCCACACAGGGCACATGGGTCAGTTGTCCCTGTCGGAGGGCGGAGAGGAGGTTGGTGCCATTGTCGCAAACCACCATTCCTGGCTTAAGCTGGCGTGGCGTCAACCACCTCTCGGCCTGGCCCTGCAGAGCAGACAGGACCTCTGCCCCAGTGTGGCTTCTGTCCCCCAAACACACCAGCGCAAGCACGGCATGGCATCTTTTTGCCTGCGTACTTGCGTAGCCCCGTGAACGGCTACGGAGCACCGCTGGTTCATAGGACAAACCACAGGAAGAGGCCATGGAGGAAGAAGAAGAGGAGGGGGTGGAGGAGAGAGGTGTGTCACAACCAGTAGTAGCATTTTGGAGGCGTGGCGGTGGGACAACCTCCAACACTACTGCACCTTGTCCTGAATCCTTCCCAGCTGCCAAAAGAGTGACCCAATGGGCCGTGAAAGAAAGGTAACGTCCCTGTCCATGCCTGCTGGACCATGAGTCAGCGGTAATATGCACCTTACCGCTGACCGCCCTGTCCAGCGAGGCCAAGACATTGCCTTCCACATGCCGGTAGAGAGCCGGAATAGCCTTCCGTGAGAAAAAGTGGCGTTTGGGAACCTGCCACTGAGGAACCGCACATTGCACAAACTCACGGAAGGGGGCCGAGTCTACCAACTGAAAAGGCAGCAGTTGAAGCGCTAGCAATTTAGCCAAGCTAGCATTCAACCGCTGGGCATGTGGATGGCTGGGAGTGAACTTCTTTCGACGGTCCAGCAGCTGGGGCAGGGAAATTTGCCTGCTAGAATCGGACGTCGGTGTACTGCTAGCAGAGTGGGCGCAAGTACTTGGCTGTGACACACCTAATTCTACACCTTCATTCCTCTCAGTGCATGTTTCAGAGAGGACTGAAGTTATAGTGGGGTTGGAGATCCCAGCTGATGCGGTGCAAGGAGAGGTCCGCTTGGTTCTTTGGTGTGGGTCTTTGAGGTAGGCTTGCCAACGAGCTGCATGGCAGGTCAACATATGTCTGGTCAGGCATGTGGTACCCAAGCGGCTGATGTTTTGGCCACGCGATATACGCTTGAGACATATGTTGCAAACAGCAGCTGTGCGATCTGATGCACTAGCCTCAAAAAAGGCCCACACCAAAGAACTTTTTGAATGACGGGCAGAGGCAGCGCCCTGCACAGGCGGAGCTCTGCGGTGTGATTCCGTCGGTGTACTGCCCTTACGCTGGCCACCAAAGGGCATCCTGCCTCGTTGGAGATGTGCCTCCTCCTCATCCTCCTCCTCCTCCTCTCTCCTATTAGGCACCCACGTGGAGTCATTGACCTCATCATCCCCTCCCTCCTCATCACTGGAGCCAATCTGGCAGTATGCTGCAGCTGCTGGAACATGACTGCCAGATTGGTGTCCTTCTTGAGCATCCCCTCTGTCTGCTCTCACGCTACTGCCTTCCTCTAGCTGGGTTTCATCATCAGACCCTTCGAAACGCTGGGCATCCTCCTGGAGCATGTACCCAACACTGTGCTGAAACAGTTCGGGGGACTCCTCAGGAGGAGGACATGGTGGGTCTAGGGAAGGAGTGACTGATGATTTGTCTGACATTGATACCAGGGAAGACGACGCTTTGGCAGCTGCTTTTCCAGTACCCTGAGCCTGGGTGAGAGAGGATGAGGAGGAGGAGGAGGGCTTGGTCATCCACTCTACCAAGTCTTCGGCATGATGTGGCTCAACATGTCCAGCTGCCGAAAAGAAGGACAAGCGTGTCCCATGGCCATGTGCTGATGACAATGCACCGCGTCCACGACCAGCACTGTTGCCCCCAGACACAGAGCCTGCTTGCCCTCTTTTATTGCCTCCTGACTGTCTGCCTCTCCTTGTTTGCCTTCCAGACATTCTAATAGATGGCCTGCAGGGAGATGGGAAAAAAGCAATAAGGGCTACCTTCAGGTGTCCTTCTCTGTCCCTTGAAACAAGGACTTTCACAGTGAAAGAAACTGACACTGTCCCTACCTAGAGTTTTCTGTCCCTAGAATAAATGTTTTTTTTAATCACAATATAGCACAAGGACAATTCACTCAATGTCTCTCCAGGTCCCTGGAAACAAGGACTTGCAGAGTGAAAGAAACTGACACTGTCCCTACCTAGAGTTTTCTGTCCCTAGAATAAATGTTTTTTTTAAGCACAATATAGCACAAGGACAATTAACTCACTGTCCTTACAGGTCCCTGGAAACAAGGACTTGCAGAGTGAAAAAAAAAAAACACTCTCCCTACCTACAGTTTTCTGTCCCTAGAAAAAATGTTTTTTTTAAGCACAATATAGCACAAGGACAATTAACTCACTGTCCTTACAGGTCCCTGGAAACAAGGACTTGCAGAGTGAAAGAAACTGACACTGTCCCTACCTAGAGTTTTCTGTCCCTAGAATAAATGTTTTTTTTAATCACAATATAGCACAAGGAAAATTAACTCACTGTCCTTACAGGTCCCTGGAAACAAGGACTTGCAGAGTGAAAGAAACTGACACTGTCCCTACCTAGAGTTTTCTGTCCCTAGAATAAATGTTTTTTTTAATCACAATATAGCACAAGGAAAATTAACTCACTGTCCTTACAGGTCCCTGGAAACAAGGACTTGCAGAGTGAAAGAAACTGACACTGTCCCTACCTAGAGTTTTCTGTCCCTAGAATAAATGTTTTTTTTAAGCACAATATAGCACAAGGACAATTAACTCACTGTCCTTACAGGTCCCTGGAAACAAGGACTTGCAGAGTGAAAGAAAAAAAACACTCTCCCTACCTACAGTTTTCTGTCCCTAGAAAAAATGTTTTTTTTAATCACAATATAGCACAAGGAAAATTAACTCACTGTCCTTACAGGTCCCTGGAAACAAGGACTTGCAGAGTGAAAGAAACTGACACTGTCCCTACCTAGAGTTTTCTGTCCCTAGAATAAATGTTTTTTTTAATCACAATATAGCACAAGGACAATTAACTCACTGTCCTTACAGGTCCCTGGAAACAAGGACTTGCAGAGTGAAAGAAACTGACACTGTCCCTACCTAGAGTTTTCTGTCCCTAGAATAAATGTTTTTTTTAAGCACAATATAGCACAAGGACAATTAACTCACTGTCCTTACAGGTCCCTGGAAACAAGGACTTGCAGAGTGAAAGAAAAAAAACACTCTCCCTACCTACAGTTTTCTGTCCCTAGAAAAAATGTTTTTTTTAATCACAATATAGCACAAGGAAAATTAACTCACTGTCCTTACAGGTCCCTGGAAACAAGGACTTGCAGAGTGAAAGAAACTGACACTGTCCCTACCTAGAGTTTTCTGTCCCTAGAATAAATGTTTTTTTTAATCACAATATAGCACAAGGACAATTAACTCACTGTCCTTACAGGTCCCTGGAAACAAGGACTTGCAGAGTGAAAGAAACTGACACTGTCCCTACCTAGAGTTTTCTGTCCCTAGAATAAATGTTTTTTTTAAGCACAATATAGCACAAGGACAATTAACTCACTGTCCTTACAGGTCCCTGGAAACAAGGACTTGCAGAGTGAAAGAAACTGACACTGTCCCTACCTAGAGTTTTCTGTCCCTAGAATAAATGTTTTTTTTAATCACAATATAGCACAAGGAAAATTAACTCACTGTCCTTACAGGTCCCTGGAAACAAGGACTTGCAGAGTGAAAGAAACTGACACTGTCCCTACCTAGAGTTTTCTGTCCCTAGAATAAATGTTTTTTTTAAGCACAATATAGCACAAGGACAATTAACTCACTGTCCTTACAGGTCCCTGGAAACAAGGACTTGCAGAGTGAAAGAAAAAAAACACTCTCCCTACCTACAGTTTTCTGTCCCTAGAAAAAATGTTTTTTTTAATCACAATATAGCACAAGGAAAATTAACTCACTGTCCTTACAGGTCCCTGGAAACAAGGACTTGCAGAGTGAAAGAAACTGACACTGTCCCTACCTAGAGTTTTCTGTCCCTAGAATAAATGTTTTTTTTAATCACAATATAGCACAAGGACAATTAACTCACTGTCCTTACAGGTCCCTGGAAACAAGGACTTGCAGAGTGAAAGAAACTGACACTGTCCCTACCTAGAGTTTTCTGTCCCTAGAATAAATGTTTTTTTTAAGCACAATATAGCACAAGGACAATTAACTCACTGTCCTTACAGGTCCCTGGAAACAAGGACTTG
Source organism: Rana muscosa (assembly GCA_029206835.1). Classification (NCBI taxonomy): domain Eukaryota; kingdom Metazoa; phylum Chordata; class Amphibia; order Anura; family Ranidae; genus Rana; species Rana muscosa. Next base: position 847,785,723 of record CM055116.1, read on the forward strand.
CAGAGTGAAAGAAAAAAAACACTCTCCCTACCTACAGTTTTCTGTCCCTAGAAAAAATGTTTTTTTTAATCACAATATAGCACAAGGAAAATTAACTCACTGTCCTTACAGGTCCCTGGAAACAAGGACTTGCAGAGTGAAAGAAACTGACACTGTCCCTACCTAGAGTTTTCTGTCCCTAGAATAAATGTTTTTTTTAATCACAATATAGCACAAGGACAATTAACTCACTGTCCTTACAGGTCCCTGGAAACAAGGACTTGCAGAGTGAAAGAAACTGACACTGTCCCTACCTAGAGTTTTCTGTCCCTAGAATAAATGTTTTTTTTAAGCACAATATAGCACAAGGACAATTAACTCACTGTCCTTACAGGTCCCTGGAAACAAGGACTTGCAGAGTGAAAGAAAAAAAACACTCTCCCTACCTACAGTTTTCTGTCCCTAGAAAAAATGTTTTTTTTAATCACAATATAGCACAAGGAAAATTAACTCACTGTCCTTACAGGTCCCTGGAAACAAGGACTTGCAGAGTGAAAGAAACTGACACTGTCCCTACCTAGAGTTTTCTGTCCCTAGAATAAATGTTTTTTTTAATCACAATATAGCACAAGGACAATTAACTCACTGTCCTTACAGGTCCCTGGAAACAAGGACTTGCAGAGTGAAAGAAACTGACACTGTCCCTACCTAGAGTTTTCTGTCCCTAGAATAAATGTTTTTTTTAAGCACAATATAGCACAAGGACAATTAACTCACTGTCCTTACAGGTCCCTGGAAACAAGGACTTGCAGAGTGAAAGAAAAAAAACACTCTCCCTACCTACAGTTTTCTGTCCCTAGAAAAAATGTTTTTTTTAATCACAATATAGCACAAGGAAAATTAACTCACTGTCCTTACAGGTCCCTGGAAACAAGGACTTGCAGAGTGAAAGAAACTGACACTGTCCCTACCTAGAGTTTTCTGTCCCTAGAATAAATGTTTTTTTTAATCACAATATAGCACAAGGACAATTAACTCACTGTCCTTACAGGTCCCTGGAAACAAGGACTTGCAGAGTGAAAGAAACTGACACTGTCCCTACCTAGAGTTTTCTGTCCCTAGAATAAATGTTTTTTTTAAGCACAATATAGCACAAGGACAATTAACTCACTGTCCTTACAGGTCCCTGGAAACAAGGACTTGCAGAGTGAAAGAAACTGACACTGTCCCTACCTAGAGTTTTCTGTCCCTAGAATAAATGTTTTTTTTAAGCACACTATAGCAGAAGCACAAAACACACTGACACTCTCCCTACCTATCCTTCTCTTTCCCTAAACTAAAGGAATCCAGGTTAAGCAAGAAAGAAATAACAGTCACTGTCCCTGCCTATGCTACTCTATCCCTGCTCCGGAACACACTACACTAGGCCGCCGTGCTGGCGGCCTTTTATAGTGTGGGGCGTGTACTAAACACCCTCAGCAATAATTGGCCACAGGCATCCTGCCTGTGGCCAATCATTGCTCTCCTCGCTGCCGGCGCTGTGATTGGCCAAGCATGCGGGGTCACAGTGCATGCTTGGCCAATCACAGCGCCTGGATGACACTGCGATGGCGTAGTGCATTGTGGGCCGTTCGCGTCACTCGAATTTGGCGCGAACGGCCCAAATCGTTCGATCTTCGTCGAACGATCGAACAGCCAATGTTCGAGTCGAACGTATGTTCGACTCGAACACGAAGCTCATCCCTAATCAGCACCCGTCAGTGCCATAAAAATGTGTAAAAAAATGCGTAGAAAAATTAGTTTTGATTTTCTTTCCACATTTTCCAAAAACCTGTGGAAAAAATGACATGTTCAAAAGACACATTATGTCTCATATAATATACGTTGGGGTGTTTTCTTTCCAAAATTGGGTCATTTTTGTGGGTGTTTCCATTGTCCTGGTGCTCCAGGGCCTTCAAAAGTGTGATAGGTGGTCAGGAAATGATATGTGTAATTTATGTCCCTAGAACACCTGATGGTGCTCCCTGCATGTTGGGCCTCTGTATGTGGCCAGGCTTTGTAAAAGTCTCACACATGTGGTATCGCCATACACAGGAGGAGTAGCATAATGTATTTTGGGGTATAATTTGTGGTATGCCATGTGAGAGAAATAACCTGTTAATATGACAATTTTGTGACGGGAAAAAAAAACACGTAATTTTGCAAAGATTTGTGGGAAAAAATTATATAGGGAAACCACCATGGGATAAACCCATATTATGTATTATGTTGCCAACATCCCTAAATTTGGACAGAGAGTGAAAGTGTACCCCCCCCCACCGATACTGTGGGACTTTTTAGGCAGACTCAAATATAAAATAAGTATATTAAAAAAGTATAAAGTTTTTTATTACATAATAAAAATATTGGTACATACATCACCGTTACTAAACATAAAATGGAAAGTTGTACATAGGCTCATGAAAAGCTGATATAAAAAGCTGTATAACGACAGCGGCTGGTTGGCAAGTGGGTACATACCACCAAAAGAGAGCTCTATTTGTATGAAAAAAAGGACAAAAATTTCATATGGGTACAGTGTTGCACGGCTGAGTAATTGTCATTCAAAATGTGAGAGCGCTGAAAGTTGAAAATTGGCTTGGTTAGAAAGGGGGTTTATGTTCCCAGTGGGCAAGTGGTTAAGACTTGGCATATTTGGTGTCTATTTAGTCAATGCAGCCTCATCTTTTAGATTATTATTTTTTTGTAATATGTTGTGTGTGTTTTGCACTAAAATTCATCTTATTATATTTTTTCCTGCAAATATGCATTTAATGAACAGTTGTGCAAATATTGTGCAACATAAAAAAATTACAACTTTTCTTTTATTCTACAGGTTCTTTGCTTTCAATAAATATATAATATTCTGGGGGTTTCAAGTAATTTTAATAGCCAAAATGCAGAGTTTTACTTGTGAAAAAAATGAAAAAAAGTGCTCTAGTGGTTAAATCTTTTATTTCTTCTTCTATAGCTTTCAGGAGTTTTACCATTTCTAAGGTACAGCTAAAATAGTCCTGCATGTGCTAGCCTTTTATCAGCTTAGTCTGGCAAATCGTGTCAGGGTAAAGCAGAAATTCATTTAAAAAGTAAAGTCCCCCTGGTTTGCTCCCTCTGCCCAGTCTGTAATTGAGTTGCAGGTCTTTTTTTTGGGAGGAGGTCAGTGATGACTTTTTTAGGTACCCACTGCCACTTCCGCAATCTTCAGCTAGACATAGATGGCATCCCTAACCCTTTCCCCTCTGCTCCAGCAGCCTCCTGGGACACGTCACATGTCCCAGGAGGCCACAGGATGATTCACAAAGTGTTGCACGAGCTTGTGCATGCACAGTGGGGAGGCAGCTGTGTTTTTTTAGTAAGCCACAGCTGGCTCTCATATCCAAGATGGCAGCACCAGTGACATGCAGCGGTAAGAAGAACGAGCTTTGGGAAGACAGCGCAGGACCCCAGGCACTGGTAAGTACTTGATTTTTAAATTTCAGCAGCTATAGTATTTGAAGTTGCTGACTTAAAAATAAAATTTACCAAAGTTCCTCTTTAAGTATGGTTTATTGCTAAGAATGCTGTCATATACTTTCTGTAAGTCCTTCCATATTTCTGTTTCACACTGTGCACAATTTAATTTTACTCTGTGCTCAGAGTTTTAGAACTTTGACTCATCTATAGGTGGATTTTGTCTGGGCTCTTTTATACTCTTCAATGTAACCTCTTTCAGCACATTCATTTAAAATTTCCAGAACTGGTAGTTCTGGTTCATCAGATTAGCAAATTAATATTTTGATGAAATACTGTTAGTTGCCATCATATATGCTTTCTGACATTTTTATTTTTAAGAGACTGTTTTGTTGTAACTGAGCTAAATCTGTATCAGCAGCAGTATTTAATACTGTGCCTTTAGCTAAACCCAGAACTTGTTGGATACTGATGCATATACAGTATGAACCCTACCAGTCCAGATGATGCTCGACACATGGCTGAGCCCTTCTTATTTTATTGGAAAACAGGAACACAGAGACAGGAAATGACATCATAAATATGTGGTTCTACAAGAGAAAACAATGCAGTAAACATGATACTACCACCTAGATGCATAGCTACTAATGTGTGTATAAATTGCATGCTTACACATGCTAATCCCTCTGATAATCTAACTTCCAGATTTGCAGCTCTAACACAACATTTTGAATTTCTTGTTTAGGATTTTTGGAGAAGAATAATGACCTCTTGTACCGGAACATCAAGGAGGTAAATTTTATATGGTCTTATAACTTGTCTATGCATTACAAATGATCATGCCAGTCCACTGATATTTCAGTTTTGGTTAGATGCTGGAAGGTTAAATCTCCCACCATCTTCCCATATTTCTTGGAAGCCCTAGTGCTGACATTTCATTATCCGATTTCCTAGCTTCATGCATCTGCCATGTCCATTATGGGGGGATTTTTCTGTCTTTCCTTCAATTACAGGTATTTTACAGTAGAGTGGGATTGATTGGGCAAAGAATGAGATATGGCAGGGAGATCTCTGTGCTAGTGCTCAGCAACTTGTGGAATAATAAGTTTGAAATTACTGACCCTTTAAAATCTGACCCGAACTACTGCTGCCACCAGATGACAGGCACATCCAGGGACCTAATCCTAAGGTCAGTTGACTCTTCAGTGGTCATGAAAAATAATTTGGGATTATCTAGTACACAATAACACAAATATTGACACCTATCTGAGTCAACAGCATGTCCTTTTCCCTTGTTATAGCTCACTATTGGCCAATATGGCTTATCATAGTGATTGCCAGTAGTAAGGCTTAGGTGGCAGGAGGGGGAGAAACCATATGTTTAATGCAGGAGGAACGGTAGTAATGGGGTATATGGCGCAATAAGTGTTGTGTGTGCATAAAGGTCTATGCAGAACAGCAAAAAGTTCATAGAGTCCAATTAGAGTGTTGAGGATAACTTTTCACTGATCTCAATGCACCAGATGCAGCAGCACCTCTGAAGAGACTGAAGTATCTCTAGGCAAACAGATAAGAAGAACAGCAGTGCGCAATCTGAGTGTAGTATATTAACTGATTTTTTATGGTAAAAAGGCAAATGGCAACTCACATTGTAACAGTAAAAATCAGGTTCAACGCATAGTAAGGGCTTCAGATGGACAGTCTCACAACAGCAGGGGACCTCAGACCAAGATGGGAGTACTGAGTTCTGCAGGACCAAGAAAACACACCAGGGGGGGGGGGGAGCTTTTTGTGGGATGCAAAGTAGACCAGAAGTGATCCCAAGTGAGTTGTTAATTTACAAGTATTTCTCAATGCTATTAATGCTACACAAATTACCTAAATGCAAAACCATAGTTAATATGTTTTCCTTTTTTTTTGTATGCCATTCAAAAGCATAACTTACCTTTACCCATTGAAAAAATACATTTGTTTGTAGAATTTTTACCTACTGCCTTGTATTTTAGGTGGTTATCAAATCCAAAAATTACATCCTAAGGGATTGTTTTCATGCATCAGAACTGGATAACAGAAAGCGTCCTGAAACTGTAAGTCAAATAAACAACCATCTGCACATAGCCTATTTGTAAGGGATACTGAGAGCAGGCATCAAGCAACAGGGATGGCCAGATCTTCGTAGCTAAACTGAGACCAGACTATACATGATTTAAGCAAGTTTGTTAACATTGAAATAAAACCTATCCAAACACCAGAAAACTAACTATGATACAATATATACAAAGTGAGGAACACAGATAAACAGGGTAATACCAGAGATGCAAGGAAGGGGGGAACCAGGATTGGCATCAGGAACAAATATAGAATATATATTATGCAGCAAAGTACAGGTACCAGACACGAGCAGGATTAGGCAGGAATCCGGGTCTGATTAAACAGCATGTAGTATTTGGCTAGCAGAGCAAAACATTGAAGCACCAGGGTAAAGTAGAGGTGGGACTAATACCCTCCCAGCAGCCAGCATCAGGTGGAGACTGATTACTGGGATCTACTGGCTGCTGGGAGCCTGGGAGCTTCTGCTTTCAGAACAACAATGCCATCAGCAGATGATCCAGGTCCTGACGCTACTAATACTTTTTTTAAGGTATTTAGAGTATGTTGATTTGGGGAATTGTTGCTTCTCTACCTTCCCCTGTGCATTATAGATAATTATACATTTTCCTCTTATCCTGCCAACCAAAATAATGTATTCTACTTCACTGAAAAATATATTGTGTTTTTTTTTTTTTATAGTATGCCACATTGCAGGCAGCATGTTAAATTACTGTGTTTTTGTGTTGCAATATTTTTACTAAAGCTTTTTCACAAACAAAAATAAAAGAGGTTCCAACGTTGGTTTTGAATTGTACGCAACCTCCACAGTATAGGTTACATATATAATAGAAAGGCAGAAGGTACATACATTGTAACTGTATTAGTAAAAGTCGATTTGTAAGCATAAAATAAAAACCTTGAAACATCAAGAATTTACAACTCAGCATCCACACTTACAAGGGCTTGTTCTCACAAGCTGATTCAGGAAGGCAGTGCAAAGAGTAATAATAATTCAACACATTCAGTATCCAATAGCAACATTTTCAGTTTTAATTTACTGTAATTGGTTTGTCATAGGGTTGTTTGCTAATTGAGCTACTGGTTAATATGGGTTACTGCACTTTACACACTCTTGTTACTCATTGCCATACCTTCCTGAAAAAGCCTGTATATCTGTACCATGCAAAAAACGTTACCTTTAAACTTTTACCTTAGGTTACAATGTGTTTATAATTTGCAAATACACTATGGAAATAATACATTTCCTTGCCCATCCTTTCAGGTAACCACTCAGTTTAAAAATAGCTTGACAAGCCTTATAGAAATCTTGATGTCCAAGGAACCAGCGTACATTAGATGTATCAAACCAAATAATAACAAACAACCAGGTAAGAAGAGTATTTAAAAAATGAGGCAGTGTTACACTCAAGGGTTTATTCAATAAAGCAGTCAATAGGGCAGTGATGTGCAAAAAACAGTGACTCATGGCAGCAAATCAGGATTCAGATGTCTGATGTCAGATCACTAAAAGAAAAATTCTGGTTGGTTGCAACAAGATTACTACACAAACATGCACACATTTCCTTATTAAAGAAAGCATTAGATCTCTACAATGTTGATAAAGTAATAAACCAACTGCAAATACAGTAATTACTGACAGTTTAAGAATTTATGATACACCCATCAGTTATTTTTACTCTAAACCCATCTAAGTATGTTTAGCGGAGGTATATTTATGAAATATATAAGTGTAAATATTGAGATTACACCTACCTCTGTAGCACCTAGGCAACAGGGGATCCCAAGCCTCTGCTTATGGGAAGTTGAAGGCTCCATGTACACTGAAGCTGATAAACTGCAGTTTATTGGCGTTTTGGCGTTTTTTTAAAAAGCCCATTAACTGCACTCTATGTTAGCCTATGTGTTCATGTACACATAGCGTTTTTTAGCATTAATGAGCAGTGGAGTTAATGGGCTTTTTTCTGAACGCAAGAAATTCGCGTTCAAAGTGCCGTTTTTCGGCGGGAAAAAACGCAAAAAAAACGCAAAATGCTGAAAAACGCTAATAAACGCTCAAAAACGCTCAAAAACGCTGGTCTCCAGCGGTTTTTAGAGTTTTTTGATCCATTGAAAAACAAAAAAAAACTAAAAAACTCTACACTGAAAAACACTAATAAACGCTAGTAAAAAACGCAGATAAAAGCTATATTTTAAAGCAGCTTTTTCTGCCAGAAATCTGGCGTTCAAAACAACCGTTTTTGAGCTTCTGTGTACATGGAGCCTAAGAGAGTGACCTGGAGTTCGTAAATCTTTAGTGGCTCCACTCTAAGGGCCTTAGTATAATTTATCCCAAGGGTGTATTACACTTTCACTTTTTTGAAGTGGAAGAAGTCAAGGTCTAAACCATACTGCAGTTTCAAAGTTATGAACATAATAGAAGGAAAGAACAGGGTAAAGTGTATTATCCCCAAATCCAAATGACAGGCTCCAATAGCTTCTCAGGTTAGAAGTCACTGGGTAGGTCTAGTACCCAGGAGTCTCTACTTTCAATGGAATGCAGCAGCCACAAAACAAAAGGTTTGAGTGTTTCTTCATTTCAATATAGGACTAGGCTGGCATGGCCGCTAGGCACACAGTCTGCACAGAAGGATGATGCCTTCCAGGCCTGGGTTCCAGCTCTTCTTACACTCGGTACTAGGCCTGCTTATGCTAGGCTCCTATTCCCAGAAGGGAAGGACTTATGATGGTACCCTTTCCCAATGAGGGTGATCTGACATTGATGACAAATTTACAAGTGGTTGGGTAGGTGACAAGACAGGTAGAACTCCCACATCCCTGACACATGACTCCAGAACACTCCTAACAGTGTGGTTGGCAGGCGATGTAAGAGTGAAAGTCCTTTAGAATCTATTTTCAGATTCAAATTTTCAGAGAAGCCTTGCAAAAATACAAAACAATTCACAGAAAACAGGGGCTAGGAATATACATCCCAACACATATTAAGATGTTGACTTTTTCTAAACATATGAACAGGAAAACATTAGATCTGAAAGTGGTACTAAAGACAAAATGACATACAGTATATGATGCAGTCTGTCAGTAGAATTGACAAAAAAGTCTGTTTTTCTGGATCAGTTATCTATTGATTCTGACAGTAAGTCTGTTATTTTTCAACGTCCATTAACAGACCAAGCTGTGTAGCAAAAGTAGCAGATAGAAGGTTGTTTGCAATAGTCTGCTTTTATTCATTTACGGTAGTTAAAACCATTATCCTCTGTAAGGAAAAAATTCTACAAGTGGCATAGGTTTCAAAGAACAGCTAATTCGTCCAGTACTGGCCAGTCCAGAAAATTTAGCTCAAGATGACCCATTTTGAAGCTATGTGCATACATCAACAGTCATAAAGGGATTGCAACAATTTTATCTGCATGGTAAAATGCAGGTCCCAGGAATAAACATTCACTGTTAAAAAAGAACAGTAAAGCAAGTGTAGCACACAGACCCTTTTTCCTGCTTACCTTCACTTGCAGGGTAAGGCACACCATGCCACATGCCCCGATCCTCCTGGTATGAGAGGTTGAGCGGTGTTTATACTATTTTTGGGTCCTGCAGCGAGTTACCTCCCTCCATTGGTTCTCGTCCCTAGAGTATAGGGAAAAGTCTATTCTTTCTCCTAAAAGAAGGCCAATGTCTAGACTGTTTTAAACTCCAACAGACGAGTTTATTTTTCTTGCTTGGAACTTAGTGGGAAAAAGGTTGAAGATAGAGATAGAGTTGGGTAGGGAAGTAGGTTCAGGCACGCGGCACCCTGTTACCCTATTCTCTACTCAAGCCTAAGTGGGTATTGCTCACCCGGATAGATCCCTCTCACAGTTCTAGCAGCCGGAGTGGAGCACGAACAGTTAATTTGGATTTCGTCCCCTTCAAGGACAAGTTCAGGAGATCCTCTGCCACAGAATCCTTTAGTTCCCAAATCTAGAACTCTCTAGCGCCCACAGCTTTTAGAAACCATAAGTGCCAGTGGGGCACATCACAGGAGCTATTGTGCAACTCACGGAATCCTTCCCTCTGATAGGCAACCAGGCCTCTCCTGAGACAGTGACTTCCTTCACCGATCCTCCGGACAGGTCCTCCCCTGGTTTGCTCTCTTTCAGAGCGGGCCACCTTCCCTCAGGTACCCTGGGACTCCGATGGTTTGGCTGTAGACCCAGTTGAAGGTACTGGGCCTACCTGGAAATCTATAGCCTCGGACTGAAGGTGCCCGAGACTTCTCGACCAATTCAGGCACCCCTAGCCAGCAGGGCCAAAAGGCGCAACTCTCACCACCAGGGGCCCCCCTTGGAATCCCCCGGCCAACCTCCTCACCTAATAGCGTCTGCCCCTTATGTACCCTCTCCCGGCATGCACAGCAGGTAGACCACGCCCACTGTATGGCTGCCGATAGAGAAAACACCCTATCATGCTACGATGCCACCTGTGGTTCGACCCAAGACCTGGGCAACAGCGCCACCTGCAGGTCAAGGGGAACTATACACCCAGGCAACACCACAGCAGAGCAGAGTCCAATCTAAAGAATCAGAAAACCTGAGCCAAACTATTGCCCAGGCCGCCCCTAAATTTAAGGCACAGCGACCCCAATTTTGGGGGTCCGCTACACAAAATTACAGTTTCCCAATGAACTTGCACTCACTAGCCACTTTATTAGGTACACCTTGCTAGTACTAGGTTGGACAACCTTTTGCCTTCAGAACTGCTTTAATTCTTTGTGACATAGATTCAACAAGGTGTTAGAAACATTCCTCAGAGATTTTGGTCCATATTGACATGATAGCATCACGCAGTTGCTGCAGATTTGTTGGCTGCACATCCATGATGTGAATCTCCCTTTCCACCACATCCCAAAAGTACTCTATTGGATTGGGATCTGGTGACTGTGGAGGCCATTGGAGTACAGTGACCTCATTGTCATGTTCAAGAAACCAGTTTGAGATGGTTTGAGCTTTGTGGCATTATCCTGCTGGAAGTAGCCATCAGAAGATGGCTATACTGTAGAAATAAAGGGATGGACATGGTCAGCAACAATACCCAGGTAGGCCCTGGCATTTAAATGATGTTCAATTGGTACTAAGGGGCCCAAAGTGTGCCAAGAAAATTTGCCATACACATTATACCACCAGCCTGAACCGTTGATTCAATGCAGGATAGATCCATGCTTTTATGTTGTTTATGCCAAAATCTGACCTTACCATCTAAATGTTGCAGCTGAAATCGAGACCAATCAGACCAGGCAACATTGCGAATTGTAGCCTCAGTTTCCTGTTCTTTGCTGACAGGAGTGGCACCTGGTATTGTCTTCTGCTGCTGTAGCCCTTCTGCTTCAAGGTTCAATGTGTTGTATGCGTTCAGAAATGCTATTCTTCATATCTGTAACGAGTGGTTATTTGAGTTACTGCTGCCTTTCTATCATTTCAAACCAGTCTGCCCATTCTCCTCTGACATCAACAAGGCACACAACTGCCGCTCACTGGATATTTTCTCCTTTTCAGACCATTCTCCGTAAACCCTAGAGATGGTTGTACGTGAAAACCCCAGTAGATCAGCCGTTTTTTAAATACTCAGACCAGCCCGTCTGACACCAACAACCCTGCCACATTCAAAGTCACTTAAATCCCCTTTTTTCCCCATTCTGATGCTCGGTTTGAAATTCAGCAAGTTGTCTTCACCACATCTAGATGCCTAAATGCATTGAGTTTCTGCCATGTGATTGGCCGCTTAGCAATTTGTGTTACCAAGCAATTAAACAAGTGTACGTAATAAAGTGGCCGGTGAGTGTATAGGCATAGACCAGGTCTTCTGGAACAGTGTGCTGTGGATTGATGAATCAAAGATAGATTTGTTTGGTCACTGTAACAGGAGACATGTTTGGGGCAAACTGATGACAGCATTTCAGGAAAAGAACCTAAAACCAACTTTGAAGCATAGTGGTGGAAATGCAATGATTTGAGGCTGATTTACTGCTCCAGCTATGGATTGTCTATCATATCAAAGAATGTGAGGCCACCTGTCCGAAAGTTTAAGTTGAAACAAAAAAATACAGTATATCTTTCTGCGTGATAATGATGTGAAGCACACTAGAAAAAGCAGCAAGAAATGGCTCAAAAAAGGAGAAATAAAGGGCTGTGGATTGGTCTAGTCAAAGTCTTGATCTGAATCCCATGGAAATATTGTGGGTGGATTTCAAACGGGAAGTTCATGAAAGAAAATCCACAAAAGTCTTGTAACTGAAGGAATTTTGCATGGAGTGGTCAAAAAATTTACAAAGCTAATGTCAGAGACTGTTGGGCAGTAATCAAAATACCTGCAAGAAGTAATTTCTGCTAAAGGGGACAATATTAATTTCTATTGTTGGTTGTGTTAAATACATTTTTAAAAAGGCAAATTTTGCTTGTGTTTTTATTCAGGTACCTCCCTTTTATGTGTAGGCAGCGCTTGAATAAAGATCTAATGTTTGCCTGTTCAAATATGTTGAAAATATCAACATTTACTATAGGGTGTGTTTCCTTTTTTATGTTACTGTACATGCATCTGTCATTGGGTGGTTGCCAGTATGTTATTTACTATATTACATTTCACCTGTTAACCTATATATTAAATGTTTAGATTGGATGTATGTTTTTCTTGTATTTGTCCATCTGAGTTAGGCTTCGTTCACCATCGGCCTACGTAAAGTGTTACTAAACCCACAACAGTAAAATCAGTGTGTATATGCAGTAAAGCATGCTTGGTATACTCACTGTGGAACCTATGAGGTTAATCCTCTGCATTGTGTAAAAATGCTGTTTGATCCTGTCTTCTCTTATCCTCCCCTTCTTCCACAGTCCCAATCCATCTGCTGATGGTAGGGAGTCTTGTGGGCACTCTGCACATGCTCAGTTTGGTGTACATTGCTTGAGAGTTTTTTTATTAGATTTTTTTGGGGGAGGGTGCATGTGATTTGCACAGGGCCAATCAGTACTCTCCAGAAAGAGGGTCAGGGTCATGCAGCCTCATAGGACAGTTGGAGGAGAATTAAAACTTTTACAAGCTTTAACCAGTGCTCAGCCGAATGCTGATAGAAGTCACAAGACTGCTTTGGGGGTTCTAAGTAATTTTCTAGCAAAAAATGCTGAGATGAGAAAAGGTATTTAGCAGTTTATATTTACTAAATAATCTAATTTCCATGTTCTGTGTACTGTGGAAGACCAGATATTTTGAATACAGGGTCCTGAGTTTAGTAACACTTTAAGCGTACACCTATGTGAGGACCGTGTTTGCCCAAATGGGATGCATAGGTGTTCCATGCCTCTGCGTGTAGGCAGTCCCCTTCATGTCAGTTGGAACACCACGGCTGCAAGGACACAGCCCCTGCTCCCAATTTGACATCCGTGTGAGTACGGGTAGTTGCCCCCAAACGCTGACAGTGTGAGTTCGGGGACATGCACCAGCACCAACATGGATGTCAGATTGGGAGCAGTGTCTGTGTCTGTGCAGTGCTGCATCCCAATTCACATGAATGGGACTGCCGGCACACAGATGAACAGAACACCTGTACATGCCGCGTGGGCAAACACAACCCTCCTACGGGTGTACGCTTAAGTATACCTATGTGAAGGAGGCCCTATTTTAAAAATTCTTTACTTGCTATTTACTGTTTGTTAAACATTGTTAAATAGATGTATTCATGTGTATCACAGGAAAATTTGATGATATAGTGGTTCGTCACCAAGTGAAATATCTGGGTTTAATGGAGTATTTAAGGGTGAGAAGAGCAGGATTTGCCTACCGTAGAAAATACGAAAACTTCTTAGAGAGGTAATTCTCTACACTGAAAACACTAATGTATTTAAGATACATTTTTCTAATTTATTTAATTCGCAGACTGAATTTTAATGGTATATCCAACTGCATTTACAGTACAGTGGGGGTTATTTACTAAAGGCAAATCCACTTTGCACTACAAGTGCAAACTAAAAGTGCAATGTGCACTTGAAAATGCACTGAAAGTGCACTTGGAAGTGCATTTGCTGTAGATCCGAGGGGGACATGCAAGGAAAATAAAAAACTGCATTTTAGCTTGCACATGATTAGATGATAAAATCAGCAGAGCTTCCCCTCAATTCAGATCTACCCCTCAGATTTACAGCGACTGCACTTCCAAGTGCACTTTCGGTGCAATTTCAAGTGCACTTTGCACTTATAGTTTGCACTTGTAGTGCAAAGTGGATTTGCCTTTCGTAAATAACCTCCATTGTATACTACTGCTTTTTACCGATAAACAGTTTGCAATCAGCCCATAGAAATAACTTCACTCATGGATGTTAACTTTTGTGAAGAGTTTTTTTTCTTCTTTTGGGTATAGATACTTTGACAGTCACCTGGTCACGATAAAATAAACCTGTCCCCAACCTGCTCAAAAAAAACGAAGCATGTGATACAAAAGAATGCATAAACAAAAGCTGTGTGTAAGCATATCAGTAAGCATATCAGTACATCCAGAAATATGCTATGTGGAATTCTTGATGCTTTCTATAAAAGTCAAGCTTGGCCTCACCCCATGCAGCCTCTCAGTTATTCAGTGGGGCTGCTCATCACATAAAATTTCAGCTGCATAATCCTATATTTCTGAAAGTACTTTTAGTGTTTGTATGTATTTTTTTTACAGTATATATTTTTTTTTAAAGTAACCTCTATCCGTATGTAGCGGGTATTTGAATTTAGGGGAAGCATCTGGGTGGTAGTGTAACCAGGGCAGGACTTAGGGTGGTGGGGGCCCCAGGGCTTGAGTCACTTTCGGGCCCTACCGTCTATACAAATACATTACTTTAAATAGACGTAATACGTAACTGCCAATAACCAATCAGCAAACCTCAAGATGACTGACATTTAATTTAGCTAATTAAATTACATTTTTTATATATAATATAATATATATATATATATATATATATATATATATATATATATATATATATAAATTGTGGTTTAAGATTGTAGATCGGGAGGTGAGGTATCTGATGTTGTTAATAGCTGTCAGCCTGCTCTGAGCCTGCCACTGATGCCCTCAGCCGAAGTCTGTCCTGTCCTCAGCACTTACTTGCTGAAGGAGGCAGGCAGCGGGAAAGCCAAGTATATCACTCCGCCAGCAGCAGGAACTGTGACCCAGGCCTTTATGCAAGTGGGGCACTGGTTGTTGTGTCAGTCTGCCAGTACTGAAAAGGAAAAAAGAAGTCCCTCTATTCTGCAGTCTCTTGAGCCCCTCTGGATGAACTGAATGCCCCCCCTCCCCACCCAGTAAATATGATTCACCACCAGTGGGCCACGGGGGAACATTATTTGTTCACACTATGTATGCCATGTATACTACATTATGAAGTTTAAAGCTGCCGGCCCCCCTGTTAAAGTGATGGGACCGGGCCCCCTACAAGAGGCCCGCTGGTACTCCCCATCAGCAGCCCTGGCTGCAGACATCCCACTGGTCTGATGGGGGGGGTGTTTTTGCTGCTGGACACAGCTAAAATATAGATATGCACATATATATGTATATATATATATATATATCTGTGTCCAGCAGCACCCCCCCCCCACTGGTTATCAGCTATATTATATACAGGTATAGTGGCTGAGCTGCCCACCCTGCGACGGTCTGGTAACTGGGGGGGGGGGGGCTGGGAGTGCTGCTGGACACAGCTATATACACAGATATATATATAATTTAGCTGTGTCCAGCAGCACTCCCAGCCCCCCCCCCCGGTTATAAGACCGTCTCAGGGTGGGCTGCTCTGCCACCATACCTGTATATAATATAGCTGATAACCAGTGGGGGGGGGGGTGCTGCTGGACACAGCTATATATATATATATATACACACACACGTATATATATAAAATATATGATATACCTGTGTCCAACAGTAAAAACAACCACCCCCCTCTTAGCACTCCTCCTTCTTACCACAGCAGCTCTGGTCAGCTCAGGTGTGACTGGTAGGGTTGCCACCTTTTCTTCAAGCCAAACCCGAACACTACAGTGGCGCACAACATCTTTTTTTTTTTTTGTATATGCTATAAGATTGTAAAAGACAAGACCTGGGACACTTGGTTGCCTCCAGGAGAACAGTAATGCGTAGCGCAGTGGATGGGGCCGAATTGTGAGTGTTATGCATGGAATACAGGGGTCAGGAATATTTACTGTGCAAAATGCAGGGGACAGGAGTGTGGAATGCATAGTAGGAGTCATGACTACAAAACAAAAAGAGTACAGAAGTTAAGGGTGTGTAACACAGTGTAGGGGTAAGAAGAGCGCAAAATCCCCCCCCCCCCCCGCAAGCAATACTCTCCTCCATGGTACACTTTTATCAAATATCCCAACTCCCTCTTCTGCAAAAAAAATAAAAAAGCCAGCACTAATCTTTATGCTCACTCTCCACGCCACCAACAAAAATAATTCCCCCCTCAAAACAAATCCTCTTCCCCCCTTCCTCAGCACAAGTCCTCCTCCACTATGCCCAGTCCTAGCCCCCCCTTCTTCCTCATCCCAGCACTTATCCCTGCCCCCCTCAATTCCACCTCCTAATAGAAATCCTCTTTCTCAACCAGTACAAACCCTCCTTCCCCCCAATACCCCTCTCAGAAATAATCCTCTGCCACCACCAAATCCTACCTCCGAGCACAGCCTCCCATTCCAGTAGAACATACTCCCCCCCAACAAAAAAATCTCCTGTAGTATAAATCTTTCTCCTCCTCCCACTCCCCCACCAAAAAAAAAAAAAAGGAAATCCCACTTCTAGCACAAACCTCTCCCTAAAAAAAAATCCCCCTTCCCAGCACAAATCCCTATCCCAGCACAGCTCCTCATCCCAGCAAAAATACCCCACCCCAACATCCCCAAAGCATAAATCCTCCTCCCAGTACAAATTCTCTTCCCCAAATCGGGGAAGGGGGTTCCAGCACAACATGCTCCTCATCCTGGAACAATTCCTCTCCCCTTGTCCTCTCCAGCGCAAATCCTCTTTCCTCCAAGCCCCTCCTACACAAATCCTCTCCCCAGTTCCATCACATATCTTCTCACCTAAATCCCCCCTGCCAGTACAAACTTTTCCCCCACAAACACAAATCCTTTCCCCCCTTCTAATCCAAACCTCCATACTGTCCCAGTTTTAATGGGCCTTTCCTGAGATTTGAACAGAATCCCAGCGTCCCATGAATCCGGGCTGAGTCCTGGCACTAGGCTCAGCCAACTTGCCAAGCAGGAGCTAGTGTGGGCCTCCAGGGCAAAATGTCCTCCATCTCTTGGGGGTCATGGGGTCCCTGATGCCATGATCATGCCCTCTGTGAGAAGTTGGATATGTGCGGGGGGGGGGATATCTGGGATGGAGAGGGCTAGTGCTGGAAGGGGGGGTGGATATGTGCTGGGGGAGAGGGGCTATTGCTGGAAAGGGAGGGGGTTGGAAATGTGCTGGGGGGAAAGGAGGTTAGTGCTGGAAGGGAGGAGGGGGGGGGGGTGGAAATTTGCTAGGGGGGGAAAGGAGGTTAGTGCTGTGCTGTAAGGGGGGGGGGGGGTGGAAATATGCTGGGGGGAGAGGTGGTCAGTGCTGGAAGGGGGGGGTGGAAATATGCTGGGGGGAGAGGTGGTCAGTGCTGGAAGGGGGGGGGTGGGGTGGAAATATGCTGGGGGGAGAGGTGGTCAGTGCTGGAAGGGGGTGTTGAAATATGCTAGGGGAGAGGTGGTCAGTGCTGGAAGGGGGGTGGAAATATGCTGGGGGGAGAGGTGGAAATATGCTGGGGGGAGAGGTGGTCAGTGCTGGAAGGGGGGGGTGGAAATATGGAAATATGCTGGGGGGAGAGGTGGTCAGTGCTGGAAGGGGAGGGGTGGAAATATGCTGGGGGGAGAGGTGGTCAGTGCTGGAAGGGGGATGGTGGAAATATGCTGGGGGAGAGGTGGTCAGTGCTGGAAGGGGGGGGTGGAAATATGCTGGGGGGTGAGTGCTGGAAGGGGAAATATGCTGGGGGGAGAGGTGGTCAGTGCTGGAAGGGGGGGTGGAAATATGCTGGGGGGAGAGGTGGTCAGTGCTGGAAGGGGGGGTGGAAATATGCTGGGGGGTCAGTGCTGGAAGGGGAAATATGCTGGGGGGAGAGGTGGTCAGTGCTGGAAAGGGGGGTGGAAATATGCTGGGGGGTCAGTGCTGGAAGGGGAAATATGCTGGGGGGAGAGGTGGTCAGTGCTGGAAGGGGGGGTGGAAATATGCTGGGGGGAGAGGTGGTCAGTTCTGGAAGGGGGGGTGGAAATATGCTGGGGGGAGAGGCGGTCAGTGCTGGAAGGGGGGGTGGAAATATGCTGGGGGGAGAGGAGGTCAGTGCTGGAAGGGGGGGGTGGAAATATGCTGGGGGGAGAGGTGGTCAGTGCTGGAAGGGGGGGGGGTGGAAATATGCTGGGGGGAGAGGTGGTCAGTGCTGGAAGGGGGGTGGAAATATGCTGGGGGGAGAGGTGCTCAGTGCTGGAAGGGGGGGTGGAAATATGCTGGGGGGAGGGGTGGTCAGTGCTGGAAGGGGGGGGTGGAAATATGCTGGGGGGAGAGGTGGTCAGTGCTGGAAGGGGGGGTGGAAATATGCTGGGGGGAGAGGTGGTCAGTGCTGGAAGGGGGGGTGGAAATATGCTGGGGGGAGAGGAGGTCAGTGCTGGAAGGGGGGGTGGAAATATGCTGGGGGGAGAGGAGGTCAGTGCTGGGAGGGGCTGTCATGTTTCAAATGAATCCCACACTGACTTCTGGCATGTGTCCTTTCTCATACCAAAGCACATATCCTCCTAACCCCCAATCACTCCACCAACTATACATCGTTTTAGTTTCCTCCATCCCAATCCCAGCCACTCTCTCCACCTCCTCCCTGTCCATCTACAAGGCATAGAAAAACGTTTTTACAGACCTGAAATCACCACGTGTTCCTGCTGCTCCCCCTCCTCTTGTGTGTATACAGAGCTAAGGGGGGAGGGGGAGGAGACAGCTTCGTTCTGCTGTGTGTGAGTGAGACAGGCATCTGATGATCATGCAGACAGCAGTGAGAGGGGACTCACGGCTCAGCTCAGCAGAGCAGTAGTGAGAGGGGACTCGGAGGGAAAAAAACAGAGACAGAAGCAGCCCCAGCGCGCCGGATGTGTTCAGGCTAAAAAAAATTAAAAATGCCAAAGGAAGACAGTTTGTCTACATGGACAGAGCGGGGCCCCCTATTGGGCGGGGCCCATGGGCTTGAGCCCAGTCAAGCCCAATGGTAAGTCCGGCCCTGAGTGTAACCCAGATGCACCAATTGCTAGGGGATCCGAGACCCTTTTCTGGTTCTTGGAGGACTCTGGTGGTGTGAGGTTCCTTGCTGTCCACGGGTGGCGCTGTTGCCCGGGGTCGGGGCTGAACTCACACCGCAAGACTGTACCTTTTTGTCCTCCCCTGGAGCTGGTACAGCGGGGCGGGGAACCCGCTGTGGCGCGAAGGGAGAGGGGATAAAAGGGACGGACGCCCTTACCACGGGGTTCAGAGTTCGGAGAGAGTTGGAGGATGCGGCCGCACCCAGGCACCTTCAGCTTGGGTGCTGGCGTTCCGGAGTTCCGGGCTCAGGTGCCCTTGACCTGGCCGGAGCGAGAGATGGAGTCCATTCCAGGCACCTTTAGCCTGGGGTGAGGTACTATGGCGGAGGCCTGGGGCTCAGTACCTTCGACTGAGTTCCGCGAGGGTGGAGGAATCCGAGGGGGCCCTAACTCCTTGGGTGCCCATGTCTGAGTTTGTGAGGACTGGTGTGCGGAACTTCTCTTAAGAGTTTAGCGCAGCATTGCTGGTGACAGAGAGGCCTCCTGTTTCTCCCTTGGACGGATCTCCTTCCCCTGACAGGGGCCGTGTTAGCGAAGGTAATTCACATTCTACTCAATATAGTCAGTGGCAGTGACTACCCGCCACTGGTGATATCACAGTGGTTAGCAAGAGAAGGGAAGGGATTGTGCCTCGATCTATTCCCCATCACTACTCAGCAGAAGAAACTGTTTATTGTTTGGCAAGAAGAATAAAACTGAGTTGGACCTATTCACTGTGTGGAACTCTGGTTACTAGGAGCAAAGGAGTCAGGAACGAAGTACTGGACTTGTCTCTAGGACACCTACACAAGACCCAATCTTCTGGCCTTCACCTCTTAGCTATGGAGGACATGGGCCGTGGTGTATCTCATCCCTCCCCCCAGCACTGAGACCCCTAGACGAAGAAAAACAAGCCGAGTATGAGAAGGGGAGAGAGGGGTGAGGCCGCTACACGTGGGGGCATCGTATCCAGGATGTGTATGGTGTCTGAATTTGAACTTTGCTGCCCGGAGGAGTTCCGAGTAGGTCGGCCATATTGGCCAACGCGCCACGAGGCAACCCATAGCTGCGTAGTTCGTGGGCGGGAAAAGGAAAAAGCCTGCGAACAAGTGCAGAGTGTGGGAGGAGTCTGGCTATGTGGACGTACGCACGTGGAGATTCCGTTGTGGGTGGGTCAGTGCGCAATGGAGCAGCGAAGAGAGAAGATGACTTCAAATACTCCATGGATTTCAGTTTCTTCCGGAATGGAGATTACTTCTCTGGCTGCTCCGATCATGGATACGGGGATAAGACTAAGGCCCCGGGGGCGATTGGCTCTGTACACCTGCAGAGACATGGAGGCCCTCGGTGTGATCTGTCCCGGCTGTTCGGGACTGGTGGTCCAGCTGAAGCCATTCGGGCGATGTGAGGTCTGCAAGGAGTTTCTCTTCGAGGTGGAACCATCCACAGAAAAGCCTCGTGCTTTCCACCTCAACTACCTCACTGGGACTGCCACTCCGGAAGGAGAGTCCGATGCTGGTGCGTTTCCCATGCGCACTGATCCGGGCGAAGTGACTGCCCAAGCGGAGATGAAAAGAGAAAAATCCGAGGATGCTGCCTCGGTCACCAGCAGCTCCCTGCTCCGACCACCGAAGAGGAAAGTCGGCCTAGTGATGGCCTTGTGTGGTCGTGGAAGAGCTACGCCCCGCTGCTTGCCTGGCCTGGATGGATCCGGAGAGAAGAGTCCTGGACATCCCTATTCTTCTGAAGGCCCAGGTGAGCCAGGGGTTGGGACTGTCTGTGTGGTTAAAAGTGGCGGAAGCCCACAGTCGGTAGAGGCCGTCAAGGGGGATAGTTCCGTGACTGTGAATTATCTGCCCGCTGAATGCTACGACACCTCTGACCTGGACTCATTGTCTGACAATGGCGATGATGGGGAGATAGACGAAATCTTCCATCAGAAGGGATGGGACAAGATGAAGCTACCCTCGTCCCATGTCACAAGGGACCTGCCCATGTCTACTGGAGATAGTACACCCCGGGTGGAGGCCTCGGTGCCTAGGGAGGAATCTGGTCCCCTGTCTGAAGTTCCTCTTCTGGACTCAATATCCATTTCACCTGTTCCTGTTGCGGGAGTGCAATGCAAGTCACTGCGGGCTCCTAGGCCCAGATCTACCGAGGTGGTGAACGCACCTCGCCACCCAGAAGCGATTGTTCCTCCTGGAGAAGGAGACCGGGCCACCATGCCACCTTTGTCAAGGCTGCAGCGTCTCTTCGGCCAGAAGGTTGCCCATGAGTATGGGTGGGAATACCCTTACCTGCTTCGAGAACTGCTTTATGAGGTGGAAGTTTTTCGCCAAAGATGGTATGATACCTTTGTGTGGGACAAACTTAAAGTACCGCAAGCACGGCGATACCTTTCTTGTTCACCAACGGTCACCAAGAAGTTCCAAGCTAAGTGGATGCTGGGAAGGCATATCCATGTGGACAGAGTGGTGATTTGCCGCAAGGAAGGAGGAAATGCTGAGTACCATGTGGAGGCTTTGGACAGACATTTAAAGCCTGTGTTCCTACCGCATCCAAGGTTTTACCTTTAGGAGAAAAGGAAAGACTCCTGTGTGTTCTTTTTGCTGTTCATTGCTGAACTTTCCGGAGTGTCTTCACCGGAACACAGGGACTGTGCCCTAGTTTTTTTTTTGCATTTGGGCAGTTCTACTCTTCAGAGAAATGGGAGCTGTTATTGTTTTGTTCTCCCTCTTTCTCCTTGCACTTCAGAGAAATCAGTGACTTTGGGGTTTTAGTCAGTGTAGAGTTACAGAGAGAGAAAAAAAAAAGAGTTCATCTGGAAGTGATGAGTGTCTTGACCGCGGCATTGTCACCAGGTGGCAGTGTTGCGCAACGATTGTTTGTTTTTTTTGACATTATGCAGCACTTATTGGAGCGAATGGGTTTCTTTTCGGATAGACCCATTCGTTCCAAGCAGACACACATGTATTGTTAGGATGTATGTTTCCTTTCTTTTCCTCTGCAGGAGACTCGTCTATCAAGGCTGCTGAGAATGGGTGGTCCTTAGATAGCCGGGGGGAGGGGAGAGTATACATGTGTGAGATGTGTAAAGTGTTTTATAGGGAAGTTTTATAGTTGCATTGTTTTAAGTTTTTCCTTTCCCACTCAGGTCTTGGCACAATTCAGGGCTAAATTGTGTAGTTTGGTTTCTGGGCTGAACTTATGTCACCACCCTTGTGGGATATGAGTTTGTACCAGACACTGGGGACCAGTGTCAAATCACCAGGGGGAGAGTGTAGCGGGTATTTGAATTTAGGGGAAGCATCTAAGTGGTAGTGTAACCCAGATGCACCAATTGCTAGGGGATCCGAGACCCTTTTCTGGTTCTTGGAGGACTCTGGTGGTGTGAGGTTCCTTGCGGTCCACGGGTGGCGCTGTTGCCCGGGGTTGGGGCTGAACTCACACTGCAAGACTGTACCTTTTTGTCCTCCCCTGGAGCTGGTACAGCGGGGCGGGGAACCTGCTGTGGCGCGAAGGGAGAGGGGATAAAAGGGACGGACGCCCTTACCACGGGGTTCAGAGTTCGGAGAGAGTTGGAGGATGCGGCCGCACCCAGGCACCTTCAGCTTGGGTGCTGGCATTCCGGAGTTCCGGGCTCAGGTGCCCTTGACCTGGCCGGAGCGAGAGATGGAGTCCATTCCAGGCACCTTTAGCCTGGGGTGAGGTACTATGGCGGAGGCCTGGGGCTCAGTACCTTCGACTGAGTTTCGCGAGGGTGGAGGAATCCGAGGGGGCCCTAACTCCTTGGGTGCCCGTGTCTGAGTTCGTGAGGACTGGTGTGCGGAACTTCTCTGAAGAGTCCAGCGCAGCATTGCTGGTGACAGAGAGGCCTCCTGTTTCTCCCTTGGACAGATCTCCTTCCCCTGACAGGGGCCGTGTTAGCGAAGGTAATTCACATTCTACTCAATATAGTCAGTGGCAGTGACTACCCGCCACTGGTGATATCACAGTGGTTAGCATGAGTAAGCACTAACATTTGTAGTGTGAAACGTGTCAGCTGATCCCTGCCTTGCTGTGACCTGTGGTGCATGTGTTTTATCTTTTTTACAATAAAAGCAACCTTTAAGGTTTTTTTTGGATTGCGGCTGTCCATCCCTTCCTTTCTGCTGTTCCTGCAAAAAATAAAAACCGCAGAGGTGATCAAATACCACCAAAAGAAAGCTCTATTTGTGGGGAAAAAAGGACATCAATTTTGTTTGGGAGCCACGTCGCACGACTGCACAATTGTCAGTTAAAGCGACGCAGTGCCGAATCACAAAAAGTGCTCTGGTCTTTGGCCAGCGAAATGGTCCGGGGCTTAAGTGGTTACATTGTCAAGGATGGTAACAGGTATGCCTTAGGCAAAGTGACAAACCAACTGACTAAACAAATTAAGCTCACAGCACACATTGCAATCTGACTATGCCTAATCCTTTGAATCCACCAACAACTATATAGTGCCTACCTGACTGGATACAAGTTAAATGGATAATATAGGTAGGTAACCATACTGCAATTTTTGTTAAATCAAAAAGAGACTGTACAAAGATTGTACACACATATTATAGCATAAACTGAGCTTTAGACCCAGATTGTTGGATTTAATTTCCAACTAGGTAAACAATTCTCTTTTTAATGTGTCAATCCGGAAGAATGTATTTAATTTAAGATACTATCTTTCATTCTACTGGGGCCAGAATATTGCCATTTCAGTGTTTGCTTCTATTCCAGTTTTTTTTATTAAAAATCCAGATTTTATGGGATTATTATTATTATTAATATTATTATCAGGGCTTTTTTTCAGCTGGAACTTGGTGGTACTCAGTTCCACCACATCTGGCTCAGGCCCTCTGCTCCCTGCTGACCACTTTTACTTAAAAACACAAAAGTCCGGCTTCTATGCTTACAAGTGACAGCTTGTTCCCCGACAGCTCCCACAGATCAGATCTCTTGAGTGGCTCCCACTGAGTGAAGGATGGGGACAAGGGAGATGCAGGTACATGGGGTGCAGTGCAAATGCCAACACCACCACTGGATGATCTCCCCGCAAGTGAGAGAGGTGGAGCCAACTACGGTATGCAGGGAGGTATTAGAGCTGGCTGGGTGTTCAGCCTAATACAGCAACAAAAATAAGACCTGTGGAAAATGGTGGAGCTTTTAAGGAGATGGGGAGAAGATGGGGACAGTGTGAACCCAGTCCCTGCACTACTTTGGTCCGATTTTGATGCCACACAGGCATTACCTGAAATCGCGGCAAAATCGCAGCCAAAAATCCTGGTAAAATTGCGTGACTTTGAAGGGGCCTTAGGCATGCTGCGCACGGGGCATGCTGGGACTGTGACGTCATAAGGGGGCGGGGTCACCGAATAACATCACTAGGCGACCACGCCCCATGCCTATATAAGTCGTTGCGCACTGCACACACGGCATTGCAGAGGGAGAGAGCATCGAGTCAACATCGGAAGAAGAGCGGAGGGAAGAAGACGATGGAGAAGACCGGGCAAGAGCTAGCAAAAGAGCGTGCAAAAGAGCAGAAGAACTTGGCAGAAGGCGGAAGACGACCGGACAGCGGGAGGAGAGCGCGGAGAAGAAGGAAGAGACCCCCGAAGTCGGAAGAGACCCCCCAGAGCTGCCTAATAAATTACTTTAAAAACCTGCCTAGTGTGTATTTTTTTTACACTTTTTATTCCAGGAGAATGGGTACGGGTACGATGGACCCCATACTCATTCACATAGGGTGGGGTGCCGGGATCTGAGGGACCCTTTATTGAAGGGGTGCCCAGATTCCGATAAGCCCCCCGCCCGCAAACTCCGACAACCAACGGCCAGGGTTGTCGGGAAGGGGCCCTTGTCCTCATCAACATGGGGGCAAGGTGCTTTTGCCCCAAAGCACCCACCTCCCCCCCATGTTGAGGGCATGCGGCTTGGTACGGCTCAGGAGGGGGGGCGCTCGCTCGTCCCCACCCCCTTTCCTGACTGGCTGGGCTGGTGCTCAGATAAGGGTCTGGTATGGATTTTGGGGGGGACCCCACGCCGTTTTTTTGGCGTAGGGGTTCCCCTTAAAATCCATACCAGACCGATGGGCCCGGTATGCTCATGAAGGGGGAACCCATGCTGTTTTTTTTAAAAAAAATAGGCATGGAGTTCCCCCTAATTATTGGGGGATCAAAGTCGCGTCCCTGCTCATTGTAGTCGTACTTCAAGTCGTGGGGCAAAGTCGGATCCACAGTCGTATGACTGTCTTGTTAAAATCGTGGCCGCGAAATCGTGGCAAAATCACACGACTTTGAAGTAGCACAAGTGTGAAAGGGACCTTAGGGTGTATCTCAAGGTTTTAAGCGTTGTTCCTTTTTTTTTTTGTGAAATAAAGCTTTGTTACATTTTTTTATATACAAGTTATGGTTACTGCCTTTCAAAGTCCTATGGGAAACATATCCTTTCTGGTATTTTGCATTTGATATCGCTGGGCAATCGAAAGCCAGTGGAAGGATTAGCAGAGAGGGGTGGCAGACTCCGAGCAGTTGGTATGTGGCTACTTTTTTGCATCGTTCCTCTAACACCAGGAGCAGCAAGATCTCACATCTCCATTCATACAGACACTATTTTTTCTTTATAGTTATAATTGTTTCTTTCACCCTGCCATTAGTTTAAAGTGATATAAGTGTGCCCTAAGATGCTGGTCTCATTTCTCCTTACATTGTGTCTTTTCATGATCCCAATACCATTCCCAGCAAGTCCGTAATCTCTTTATATTTTCTTTTCTTGCCAATATTTTGCACCTATATGCCATGTTTCTTGTAATTTCATACAGAGTAATTGGAGTAGAGGAATAGTCATGGAGTGTTACTTGTTATGTTTATAAAGCTTTCAAGAACTTCAGATTTTTTGGTAATTTGGGGAAAAGTATTACATCTTATACATCATATTTGACAACCAGAATATAGATGAATAATACACAGTTACTCCAAGAATGAGATCTTGCTTAAAAACATATCTAACAAGCCAATATGAGAAAAGAAGGATGAAATGGTTTTTGGTTAAATTGCCAGTTGTGATAGGAGGTGCCACAGAAAATCAAATAATTCAATTTTTTTTAGTGCTATTATGCAGTCACAACCCTCTAGAACCTCATGTTATATACGGATAAGCGTTTTGAATTCAAGCACAGATATTGTTTTAGCTCTGTTGTGTAGTGGTCATCAATAGGGATGAGCTTTATGTTCGAGTCGAACTCATGTTCGACACGAACATTGGCTGTTCGCCCGTTCGGTGAACAGCGAACAGCGAACAATTTGGGGTGTTCGCGGCAAATTCGAAAAGCCGCGGAACACCCTTAAAAAGTCTATGGGAGAAATCTAAAGTGCTAATTTTAAAGGTTAATATGCAAGTTAGAGTTGATGACTAGGGATGAGCCGAACACCCCCCAGTTCGGTTCGCATCAGAACATGTGAACAGGCAATAAATTTGTTCGAACATCTGAACAAGTCTATGGGACTCGAACATGAAAAATCTAAAGTGCTAAATTTAAAGGCTTATATGCAAGTTATTGTCATAAAAAGTGTTTGGGGACCTGGGTCCTGCCCCAGGGGACTTGTATCAATGCAAAAAAGTTTTAAAAATGGCAGTTTTTTCGGGAGCAGTGATTTTAATAATGCTTAAAGTGAAACAATAAAAGTGAAATATTCCTTTAAATTTCGTACCTGGGAGGTGTCTAAAGTATGCCTTTAAAGTAGCGCATGTTTCCCATGTTTATAACTGTCCCTGCACAAAGTGTCATTTCTGAAGGAAAAAAAAGTCATTTAAAAGCACTCGCAGCTATAATGAATTGTCAGTCCCGGCAATACAAAGAAAAAAAAATGCAGGGGGGTCCCCCCAAATTCAATTACCAGGCCCTTCAGGTCTGTTATGGATATTAGGGAGAATCCTGCGTCAAATAAAAAAAAAATGACGTGGAGTCCCCCCAAAAATCCATACCAGACCCTTTATCCGAGCACGCAACCTGGCAGGTCGCAGGAAAAGAGGGGGGGACGAGAGAGCGCCCCCCCTCCTGAACCGTACCAGGTATGGTATGGATTTTTGGGGGGAAATCCACGCCATTTTTCTTTTAATTTGGCATGGAGTTCCCCATAAAATCCATACCAGACCTGAAGGGCCTGGTATGGATATTTGGGGGGAACCCCACATAAATTTATTTTTTCATTTGACGCAGGGTTCCCCTTGATATCCATACCAGACCTGAAGGGCCTGGTAATTGAATTTGGGGGGACCCCCACGCATTTTTTTATCAATGACTTTCAATAACTGTTCTCTGTATTGCCGGGAGCCGACAATTCATTATAGCGGCGAGTGCCTTTAAATTACTTTTTTTCCTTCAGAAATTACACTTTGTGCAGGGACAGTTCTAAGCATGGGAAACAAGAGCTACTTTACAGGCATATTATACACCACCCCCCCCCAGGTACGAAATTTAAAGGAATATTTCACTTTTATTGTTTCACTTTAAGCATTATTAAAATCACTGCTCCCGAAAAAACGGTAGTTTTTAAAACTTTTTTTTGCATTGATAAATGTCCCCTGGGGCAGGACCCGGGTCCCCAAACACTTTTTATGACAATAACTTGCATATAAGCCTTTAAAATTAGCACTTTAGATTTTTCATGTTCGAGTCCCCTAGACTTGTTCAGATGTTCGAACAAATTTATTGCCTGTTCACATGTTCTGATGCGAACCGAACTGGGGGGGGGTGTTCGGCTATAGTTAATGTAAGTGATCATACCTGGTTCTTCAGCTCCTCCAACTGTGTCAGTAAAAAACAAACAAAAAAAACCCCAACATGTTCATTTTGTCAGGTTATGTTTATGTTTGGTAAAAAGGATGCACTTGCCTTTACTTTAAATACCCAATCATGCACTAGCAAATATCTTGTTTTTACATTTTCCTCCCACACAATTAGGCATTTGAAGTGAACACATTACCAATATTCACTTTACTTTGAACACCTCAACTTAAAGAAAGGCCAACAAACATGAACTAAAAACCAATATACCCCCAAAAGAAATGAACACTGCACAATTTCACCCCTCTGAAAAAAAGCACTTTTTTTTTTTTAAAGAAAAAAAAGTTTGCTATGGACAGAACAGCATATAAATATGACAGGTGCCCTCAAATCAAACAAACTAGAGGTGAAAGCAAAATAGCCCCCCAAAATAGGAAGGCAGAAAGGGGGTGACTGCTCAAAGAGCCTCATGCACACAGGACATTTTGAATGAATGATTCTTATACATGTGTTGTAGCTGACAGGAGTTTTTTGCTGCACTGCACTTGTAGCAGACATAAATACCTGACACAGGTAAGCAGCAGCTTGTTATACACATGGACACAGGACATTTTGCAAACACTCCTGGACGTCTTTCCTCATGGCAGCAGCGCTTTGGCAAAAGAAAACACCTGATGCTTGTAAAAGTGTCTAGGCAAGTTTACAGGTGTCAAGCGATGGATAATAATTCATTTCATTGGCTAGAATACTAATTTATTCTGGCCATTGAAATGAATTAACGCTCAAGCGATAAACGTGCCTAGCGTTAACACGCGTTTACATGTGTAGCGGGGTCTCTTCTAAGGCCCCAGGACTACGTTACCCAGAACCCCATTCGGCCCCAGGGCGGAGGTTCCACCGCAGAGACTCATGGGAGGGGTTACTTAAGTGGGAGGCGAGGCGGAGCTCGCTCTCTTGGGACACGGCGCGTCAAGTGACAAGTCATCCTGTGCGGATCGGCTGTGAAGTAAGGCCTGAAGCCTGAGGCCTTGCTTGAAGCCCGAAGAGCCTTCCACCATACTGCGGAGCCTGGGTGGATCCTGACCCGTCGGTACAGGACGTGAGTTGGATCGAGGACTCGATCGAAGCAGACGCTGTGTGCAACACACAGGAGGTGGAAGTCCCAGGCTGGGATCGCGCCTGGAGTGGTGAGCGGGCACCTGCCCATATCAATAGTCTGAGTTGTGCTCAAGCCTGTAGACTGCCTAGGCCCGCTGTTCGCTCACCAGTGTTTCTTGGGGGGTCCTGTAGTGGGACAGAGTTGAAGAATCTACCCCCCCCCCGTTTGCCCTGTTATTTCAAGTTAACACCCAATGTGGATTACAAATGGTTATTCCTTTAAGTGCACCAACGAAAGCTGGCCGGTGAAGAAACCTTCATCCCTTAGGGGAAAGAGACTTAGTTCCATTCCATGTCAGGCCTGACTTAGGTGGGGAGTTTAGAAAGTTTGTGTTACTACGCCATAGGCGAGCACACGCTATAATAGCTCCGCGTGGTGGACACTGCGCAGCGCCATATTACTGTGCTGCACCTAGTACATTGATTGATGCAGGGCTCTGCAGGCCCATGTATACGTTGCATGTTATACCTTGAATCCTTTATTACCAGTAAAGCTGATATATATATATTTTATATTCTTGCCTCAGTGTGTTGTCTGACTGTTTAGAGATTATTAAGTATAATACACCTGAGAGTGATAGGAGTTTAACCCTAGACTGACTGTGCCAGAGTGGGTCGAGCAAGATTGCTGGGGGTTGGCGTACTGCGTGCAGGGCCCAAAATCAAATCAGCGGCTCTCTTAATTGGGGGTAGCGCTACACGTGGGGGCTTGTGAGTCGGGGATCCTGTTGCAGCAAATAGCAGCCAAAAAGTACCAGCATGGACCCACTAGAAATAGTGAAGTGGTGCGCAGCAGCCAACACAGATGAAAATGGGGCAGTGATTATAGAACTCCCAGGGATCTGGCAAGAAGATGCAGTGAAACAGTTAGTGATGTCCCTGTCCCCACAACAGAAAGCATAGATAGTGGATGTAAGATCAGAACCTCCTTTGACATATGTACTGGTTAAATGGAAGGATGGAGTCCCAGAAGACTTCAAGAAGCCAAGCATAGAGACGGTGGATAAACAAACTTATAAGTTAATACGTGTCCCACCCAACCCTCAAAGATGTAAAGAAAGAAGAGAGTCCCGGGTCGCCACAGGGCACCCTCAGCACAGAATTATGCGCGGTTCTAGGGGAAATCATAGCGCAATGCAAGAAAGACCCGGTGGATTATCAAATAGCAGGATACCGGAAACTCAGAATGTTTTCAGGAAGGAAACCTGTACCTTCAGGCGAAGAAGGATTTGAGGAGTGGTTAGACGGTGCAACTCAGGCTCTGGAGGAGTGGGAAGTCCCAGACCACAGGAAGAAGCAGAGAATTTCTGAGAGCTTGAAGGGGCCTGCTTTAGAGGCCGTACGCAACCTCAAGATGAGCAAAACAGACTGTACTGCGCAGGACTATCTAGACATTCTGCAGAATGTGTTTGGTGGAACAGAGAAGATCACTGAACTCACCTACCAACTGGAGCATTGTTATCAAAAGGCAGGAGAGAAGCTATCAGAATTCATGATGCGCCTAGATAAAATACTGCACAAGATGATCTTAAAGAAAGGGATTGACCCGAAGAGGGTGGATGAGACCCGGGTCCAACAGGTGATGAGAGGATCTCAACCACTGGATCCCATCGCACTGGCGTTACGTACAAGACAGGATGGGAAGAGCCTGGAGTACCCTGACTTGATCCGAGTAGTCAGAGAGGAAGAAGCTATGCTGGAGGAGAAAAAGAGGAGCCAACCAGTTGAGACGGTGAACCCTCCTCCGGTAATGGTCAGGACGGCTATGACCTTAGAAAGAGATGCAGAGGTGGATACCTTGAAGTCGCAGATGTCCCAAGTGCTGGGAATGTTGACCTCCCTGATGGAAAAGGAGTCAAGGGTATTAGAGAGGGAAAGTCCGAGGAAGGAATTGTTCCTGAATACCTCAGCACCCGCATCCCTGGAAAATTGGGGAAATGTGATCTGCTTCAATTGTGGGGGAGCTGGCCATCTTGCCAAAGTATGTGCCAGTCCCAAGAAGAAGAAACTGAATAAACGAAAGCCACCGGAAAACTTCAACGGGCCCCGGTAAAGGAGTCAACCGGGTGCCCATCATCATCAAGGAACTCCATACTGAATAAGAAGCACATGAGAGAAGGGGCCAGGGCCCCACAGAAGAAACCAAGGGTTCCTCAGAAGGAACGTACTCCAAAGAAACACAATAAAGTCCCTCAGCGGGTAGTTACACCCATACAGAGGAGAGAGATTAATGCATACCAGGCTCAGGAGAGACTTAGGTCCAAAGACAAAAAGAGCAAGGAAAGTCAAGAAGGGAAATGCAAAGATCCAAGGAAAGAGACCCCTTCGAAGCAGTACCCAGAGAAACTGGTGGGTCCCTCCCCAATTGTATCCATTCAAGTAGAGGGGATATACACAAGAGCCCTGTTGGATACTGGAGCGCAGGTGACCCTGTTGTATCGAGACTTCTAAGACTGGCATCTGAGTCACTTACCCATCCAGAAGACTGAAGACTTGGAGATATGGGGACTTGGAACAGAGAAGTTTCCTTATGATGGATAATTACCCATAAGATTGACGTTTGACCCATCCATAACTGGGAAGGGGGAAGTGTTCGACACCTTGGCTGTGGTGTGCCCCCGACCGCCTGGAGCTAACAGGAGTTCCTTAATAATAGGAACCAACACGGATCTGGTCCGAAGACTTTTGGTCCCACTAACAAGAAGGAAGAACCTCCTAGTCACGGAGATTCATCCCATGTTGAAGACCGCCTTCCAACGGCTGATCTTGGAGCAGAAGGCCCCGGAAGAGGGGGTAGGGAAGGTCTGGAGACTGGGAAAAAAGGGGATAGTGCTGCAACCCGGTGAAGTAACCTGCTTGAAGGCCACAGTGAAACTCACTTGGGAGCAGCCGGGCCCTTTTGTAATGTTGGAACCCGACCCAAGAGAAGAACCTTCGGGCTTGGAGGTAGTCCCGGAAATGGTCCCGGTGAGGGCCCTGAAGAAGGCCCATTGCAAGGTGCCTGTGAGTGTTAGAAACACCATGGATGGCCCCATGGAAGTCCCTGCCAGGCTGTTATTGGGCCGGGTGAGTCCAGCCACACCAGTTGCCTCATCAGATGTGAGGAAGACAGATGGAGAGGGTACAGTGTGGGAGAAGCTTTCCATGGAGAACCCAAACCTGCCCAGGGCTTGGAGAGAGAGAGCCCGGAACCAGTTGACTCGGTGGGAGAGGATCTTCTCACATGATGAGTTTGATGTGGGGTGTGCTAGGAGTGCCACCCATCGAATCCGCCTCCAGGAAGACAAGCCCTTCAGAGAAAGGGCTAGGCGGGTTCCATTGGCAGACCTCGAGGATTTGAGGGAACAGCTTGCTGAGCTCAAGCGAACAGGTGTGATCCAGGAATCCAGAAGTCCGTATGCCTCCCCCATAGTAGTGGTCCGGAAGAAGAACGGGTCACTAAGGTTGTGTATTGACTATAGGACCCTCAACAGGAGAACCACTCCGGATCAGTATACCACTCCAAGGATAGAAGATGCCTTGCAGAGCTTGTCCGGAGCCAAGTGGTTCCGTGTTATGGACCTAAAGAGTGGGTATTATCAGATCCCGATGCACCCAGAAGACAAAGAAAAGACGGCTTTCATAACCCCAGTGGGATTCTTTGAATTCAATCGGATGCCTCAAGGTCTGTCTGGAGCTCCAGCCACATTCCAAAGACTGATGGAGAAGACTGTGGGAGACATGAACCTCATCGAGGTCCTTGTATACTTGGATGACATCATAGTCTTTGGCAGAACTTTGGAGGAGCATGAAGAAAGGCTGGAGAAGGTCTTGAAGAGGCTGAGTGAAGAAGGACTCAAGCTCTCACCTGAAAAATGCCAATTTTATCAGTCTTCAGTCAACTATCTGGGACACATAGTGTCTGAAGATGGGGTGTCCACAGACCCTGAAAAACTGGAGGCTGTCACCTCCTGGCCAAGACCTACCACTGTAACAGAACTCAGGTCCTTCCTAGGATTCTGTTCCTATTACAGGAGGTTCGTGGAGGGGTTTGCTCGAATAGCGAGACCCTTGAATGAGTTGCTGAAGACGGAGTTGCTGAAGACGGAGGGGGAAGAGGATGACTCGGATACGGATAAGCGTTTTGAATTCAAGCACAGACATTGTTTTAGCTCTGTTGTGTAGTGGTCATCAATAGGGATGAGCTTTATGTTCGAGTCGAACTCATGTTCGACACGAACATTGGAATATTTCACTTTTATTGTTTCACTTTAAGCATTAATAAAATCACTGCTCCCGAAAAAACGTCCGTTTTTAAAACTTTTTTTTGCATTGATAAATGTCCCCTGGGGCAGGACCCGGGTCCCCAAACACTTTTTATGACAATAACTTGCATATAAGCCTTTAAAATTAGCACTTTAGATTTTTCATGTTCGAGTCCCCTAGACTTGTTCAGATGTTCGAACAAATTTATTGCCTGTTCACATGTTCTGATGCGAACCGAACTGGGGGGGTGTTCGGCTATAGTTAATGTAAGTGATCATACCTGGTTCTTCAGCTCCTCCAACTGTGTCAGTAAAAAACAAACAAAAAAAACCCCAACATGTTCATTTTGTCAGGTTATGTTTATGTTTGGTAAAAAGGATGCACTTGCCTTCACTTTAAATACCCAATTATGCATTAGCAAATATCTTGTTTTTACATTTTCCTCCCACACAATTAGGCACATTACCAATATTCACTTTACTTTGAACACCTCAACTTAAAGAAAGGCCAACAAACATGAACTAAAAACCAATATACCCCCAAAAGAAATGAACACTGCACAATTTCACCCCTCTGAAAAAAAGCACTTTTTTTTTTTAAAGAAAAAAAAGTTTGCTATGGACAGAACAGCATATAAATATGACAGGTGCCCTCAAATCAAACAAACTAGAGGTGAAAGCAAAATAGCCCCCCAAAATAGGAAGGCAGAAAGGGGGTGACTGCTCAAAGAGCCTCATGCACACAGGACATTTTGAATGAATGATTCTTATACATGTGTTGTAGCTGACAGGAGTTTTTTGCTGCACTGCACTTGTAGCAGACATAAATACCTGACACAGGTAAGCAGCAGCTTGTTATACACATGGACACAGGACATTTTGCAAACACTCCTGGACGTCTTTCCTCATGGCAGCAGCGCTTTGGCAAAAGAAAACACCTGATGCTTGTAAAAGTGTCTAGGCAAGTTTACAGGTGTCAAGCGATGGATATTAATTCATTTCATTGGCTAGAATACTAATTTATTCTGGCCATTGAAATGAATTAACGCTCAAGCGATAAACGTGCCTAGCGTTAACACGCGTTTACATGTGTAGCGGGGTCTCTTCTAAGGCCCCAGGACTACGTTACCCAGAACCCCATTCGGCCCCAGAGCGGAGGTTCCACCGCAGAGACTCATGGGAGGGGTTACTTAAGTGGGAGGCGAGGCGGAGCTCGCTCTCTTGGGACATGGCGCGTCAAGTGACAAGTCATCCTGTGCGGATCGGCTGTGAAGTAAGGCCTGAAGCCTGAGGCCTTGCTTGAAGCCCGAAGAGCCTTCCACCATACTGCGGAGCCTGGGTGGATCCTGACCCGTCGGTATAGGACGTGAGTTGGATCGAGGACTCGATCGAAGCAGACGCTGTGTGCGACACAGAGGAGGTGGAAGTCCCAGGCTGGGATCGCGCCTGGAGTGGTGAGCGGGCACCTGCCCATATCAATAGTCTGAGTTGTGTTCAGGCCTGTAGACTGCCTAGGCCTGCTGTTCGCTCACCAGTGTTTCTTGGGGGGTCTGGTAGTGGGACAGAGTTGAAGAATCTACCCCCCCCCCCGGTTTGCCCTGTTATTTCAAGTTAACACCCAATGTGGATTACAAATGGTTATTCCTTTAAGTGCACCAACGAAAGCTGGCCGGTGAAGAAACCTTTATCCCTTAGGGGAAAGAGACTTAGTTCCATTCCATGTCAGGCCTGACTTAGGTGGGGAGTTTAGAAAGTTTGTGTTACTACGCCATAGGCGAGCACACGCTATAATAGCTCCGCGTGGTGGACACTGCGCGGCGCCATATTACTGTGCTGCACCTAGTACATTGATTGATGCAGGGCTCTGCAGGCCCATGTATACGTTGCATGTTATACCTTGAATCCTTCATTACCAGTAAAGCTGATATATATATTTTATATTCTTGCCTCAGTGTGTTGTCTGACTGTTTAGAGATTATTAAGTATAATACACCTGAGAGTGATAGGAGTTTAACCCTAGACTGACTGTGCCAGAGTGGGTCGAGTAAGATTGCCGGGGGTTGGCGTACTGCATGCAGGGCCCGAAATCAAATCAGCGGCTCTCTTAATTGGGGGTAGCGCTACACGTGGGGGCTTGTGAGTCGGGGATCCTGTTGCAGCAAATAGCAGCCAAAAAGTACCAGCATGGACCCACTAGAAATAGTGAAGTGGTGCGCAGCAGCCAACACAGATGAAAATGGGGCAGTGATTATAGAACTCCCAGGGGTCTGGCAAGAAGATGCAGTGAAACAGTTAGTGATGTCCCTGTCCCCACAACAGAAAGCATAGATAGTGGATGTAAGATCAGAACCTCCTTTGACATATGTACTGGTTAAATGGAAGGATGGAGTCCCAGAAGACTTCAAGAAGTCAAGCATAGAGACGGTGGATAAACAAACGTATAAGTTAATACGTGTCCCACCCAACCTCAAAGATGTAAAGAAAGAAGAGAGTCCCGGGTCGCCACAGGGCACCCTCAGCACAGAATTATGCGCGGTTCTAGGGGAAATCATAGCGCAATGCAAGAAAGACCCGGTGGATTATCAAATAGCAGGATACCGGAAACTCAGAATGTTTTCAGGAAGGAAACCTGTACCTTCAGGCGAAGAAGGATTTGAGGAGTGGTTAGACGGTGCAACTCAGGCTCTGGAGGAGTGGGAAGTCCCAGACCACAGGAAGAAGCAGAGAATTGCTGAGAGCTTGAAGGGGCCTGCTTTAGAGGCCGTACGCAACCTCAAGATGAGCAAAACAGACTGTACTGCGAAGGACTATCTAGACATTCTGCAGAATGTGTTTGGTGGAACAGAGAAGATCACTGAACTCACCTACCAACTGGAGCATTGTTATCAAAAGGCAGGAGAGAAGCTATCAGAATTCATGATGCGCCTAGATAAAATACTGCACAAGATGATCTTAAAGAAAGGGATTGACCCGAAGAGGGTGGATGAGGCCCGGGTCCAACAGGTGATGAGAGGATCTCAACCACTGGATCCCATCGCACTGGCGTTACGTACAAGACAGGATGGGAAGAGCCTGGAGTACCCTGACTTGATCCGAGTAGTCAGAGAGGAAGAAGCTATGCTGGAGGAGAAAAAGAGGAGCCAACCAGTTGAGACGGTGAACCCTCCTCCGGTGATGGTCAGGACGGCTATGACCTTAGAAAGAGATGCAGAGGTGGATACCTTGAAGTCGCAGATGTCCCAAGTGCTGGGAATGTTGACCTCCCTGATGGAAAAGGAGTCAAGGGTATTAGAGAGGGAAAGTCCGAGGAAGGAATTGTTCCTGAATACCTCAGCACCCGCATCCCTGGAAAATTGGGGAAATGTGATCTGCTTCAATTGTGGGGGAGCTGGCCATC
Source organism: Rana muscosa (assembly GCA_029206835.1). Taxonomy (NCBI): domain Eukaryota; kingdom Metazoa; phylum Chordata; class Amphibia; order Anura; family Ranidae; genus Rana; species Rana muscosa. Next base: position 847,822,252 of record CM055116.1, read on the forward strand.
TTGCCAAAGTATGTGCCAGTCCCAAGAAGAAGAAACTGAATAAACGAAAGCCGCCGGAAAACTTCAACGGGCCCCGGTAAAGGAGTCAACCGGGTGCCCATCATCATCAAGGAACTCCATACTGAATAAGAAGCACATGAGAGAAGGGGCCAGGGCCCCACAGAAGAAACCAAGGGTTCCTCAGAAGGAACATACTCCAAAGAAACACAATAAAGTCCCTCAGCGGGTAGTTACACCCATACAGAGGAGAGAGATTAATGCATACCAGGCTCAGGAGAGACTTAGGTCCAAAGACAAAAAGAGCAAGGAAAGTCAAGAAGGGAAATGCAAAGATCCAAGGAAAGAGACCCCTTCGAAGCAGTACCCAGAGAAACTGGTGGGTCCCTCCCCCATTGTATCCATTCAAGTAGAGGGGATATACACAAGAGCCCTGTTGGATACTGGAGCGCAGGTGACCCTGTTGTATCGAGACTTCTAAGACTGGCACCTGAGTCACTTACCCATCCAGAAGACTGAAGACTTGGAGATATGGGGACTTGGAACAGAGAAGTTTCCTTATGATGGATAATTACCCATAAGATTGACGTTTGACCCATCCATAACTGGGAAGGGGGAAGTGTTCGACACCTTGGCTGTGGTGTGCCCCCGACCGCCTGGAGCTAACAGGAGTTCCTTAATAATAGGAACCAACACGGATCTTGTCCGAAGACTTTTGGTCCCACTAACAAGAAGGAAGAACCTCCTAGTCATGGAGATTCATCCCATGTTGAAGACCGCCTTCCAACGGCTGATCTTGGAGCAGAAGGCCCCAGAAGAGGGGGTAGGGAAGGTCTGGAGACTGGGAAAAAAGGGGATAGTGCTGCAACCCGGTGAAGTAACCTGCTTGAAGGCCACAGTGAAACTCACTTGGGAGCAGCCGGGCCCTTTTGTAATGTTGGAACCCAACCCAAGAGAAGAACCTTCGGGCTTGGAGGTAGTCCCGGAAATGGTCTTGGTGAGGGCCCTGAAGAAGGCCCATTGCAAGGTGCCTGTGAGTGTTAGAAACACCACAGATGGCCCCATGGAAGTCCCTGCCAGGCTGTTATTGGGCCGGGTGAGTCCAGCCACACCAGTTGCCTCATCAGATGTGAGGAAGACAGATGGAGAGGGTACAGTGTGGGAGAAGCTTTCCATGGAGAACCCAAACCTGCCCAGGGCTTGGAGAAAGAGAGCCCGGAACCAGTTGACTCGGTGGGAGAGGATCTTCTCACATGATGAGTTTGATGTGGGGTGTGCTAGGAGTGCCACCCATCGAATCCGCCTCCAGGAAGACAAGCCCTTCAGAGAAAGGGCTAGGCGGGTTCCATTGGCAGACCTCGAGGATTTGAGGGAACAGCTTGCTGAGCTCAAGCGAACAGGTGTGATCCAGGAATCCAGAAGTCCGTATGCCTCCCCCATAGTAGTGGTCCGGAAGAAGAACGGGTCACTAAGGTTGTGTATTGACTATAGGACCCTCAACAGGAGAACCACTCCAGATCAGTATACCACTCCAAGGATAGAAGATGCCTTGCAGAGCTTGTCCGGAGCCAAGTGGTTCAGTGTTATGGACCTAAAGAGTGGGTATTATCAGATCCCGATGCACCCAGAAGACAAAGAAAAGACGGCTTTCATAACCCCAGTGGGATTCTTTGAATTCAATCGGATGCCTCAAGGTCTGTCTGGAGCTCCAGCCACATTCCAAAGACTGATGGAGAAGACTGTGGGAGACATGAACCTCATCGAGGTCCTTGTATACTTGGATGACATCATAGTCTTTGGCAGAACTTTGGAGGAGCATGAAGAAAGGCTGGAGAAGGTCTTGAAGAGGCTGAGTGAAGAAGGACTCAAGCTCTCACCTGAAAAATGCCAATTTTATCAGTCTTCAGTCAACTATCTGGGACACATAGTGTCTGAAGATGGGGTGTCCACAGACCCTGAAAAACTGGAGGCTGTCACCTCCTGGCCAAGACCTACCACTGTAACAGAACTCAGGTCCTTCCTAGGATTCTGTTCCTATTACAGGAGGTTCGTGGAGGGGTTTGCTCGAATAGCGAGACCCTTGAATGAGTTGCTGAAGACGGAGGGGAAAGAGGATGACTCGGGCCCCAGGAAGTCAGGGGAGTCAGTCAAGGACCAGTGGACTGAGAAGTGTGAAGGTGCCTTCCAGATGCTGAAAAAGAGCTTGACCACCGCCCCTGTTCGGGCTTATGCAGACCCAAAGAAGCCTTACGAACTCCATGTGGATGCCAGTCATGATGGTCTGGGAGGAGTACTCTACCAGGAGCATGAAGGGCAACAGAGACCTGTTGCGTATGTGAGCAGAAGCTTGACCCCCTCTGAAAAGAACTATCCTACCCATAAGTTGGAGTTCCTGGCCCTCAAGTGGGCCGTAGTAGACAAACTTCGAGATTACCTATATGGAGCAGATTTCACTGTAAAAACGGATAACAATCCCCTTACCTACCTGTTTACCACAGCAAAGCTGGACGCCACAGGACATAGATGGCTGGTGGCGCTGTCTGCCTTCAATTTCAGCTTGAAATATAGACCTGGGGCGGGAAACCGAGATGCGGACGCCCTGTCCAGAAGGTCTCACGTTCCCACCCACAGTAGTGAAGACTGGACCCAAGTGGCACCTGACGGGGTGCGGGCCCTTTGCAAGGGGCTGAACTCCAAGCCAAGGGAGGCTCAAGAGCAGAAGAGATAGGGGTCACTATTGTAGGAGTCCCCAAGCAGTACTGTGGAGCAACCTTACTGGGGGATGACAACCTACCCAGACTGACCAAAAAGGAGTTGAGATCCGACCAACAGGAGGACCCTATGGGGAGATTGGTCCTAGAAGCATTATAAAATCAGAACCCAAACATACTCTTACGTCACCCCTCGAAGGAAGCTCGTCTGTTAAAAAAAAATGGGACAGGCTACAGGTGCATCAGGGAGTGGTCTACCGAAGGGGCCCCTCTGATGACCAAGAAGACAAGTGGCAGTTGTTCCTGCCGGAGAAAACCATGGTCACCTGGGAGCGGAAAGGACTTTCCAACTTGTTAGGGACCGTTTCTATTGGCCCTGCATGAGGGCTGAAGTTGAGGAATACTGCCATTCATGTGCCCGATGCATACAGAGAAAGACTCTACCCCATCAAGCTGCCCCAATGGGCCATTTACAAAGTGAGGGCCCGCTTGACCTGGTGTGCATTGATTTCCTCTGCCTCGAACCCGACCTGAGGGGACTAGGAAATGTTCTGGTAGTAACCGACCATTTCACCCGGTATGCACAGGCTTTTCCAGCCAAGGACCAGAAGGCCTCTACGGTGGCCAAAATACTTGTAGAGAAGTACTTTATACATTATGGACTACCACAAAGGCTCCACTCAGATCAGGGGAGGGATTTCGAGAGCAAACTGATACGAAAACTCCTAGATGCTTTAGGGATCAAGAAGACCAGGACTACTCCTTATCATCCTCAAGGTGATGCTCAACCGGAGAGGTTCAACTGAACTCTGCTCAATATGCTGGGAACTTTAAGTGGTGAAAAGAAGCAACATTGGAGTAGCCACATAGCGGCCCTTGTGCACGCTTACAACAGCACTGTCAGCGATGCTACTGGATAATCACCTTACAGACTTATGTCCGGGAGAGAAGCAAGATTGCCAGTGGATCTGGCCTACGGCACCTCCATAGATCATTGTTCTGCTGCCTCCCACAAGGGATATGTTGATAGACTTAGACACAACTTGAAGACGGCTTATGAGCAAGCTCAGGCGGCCTCGGAACAGAGAGGGGCTCGCAACAAGAGGAATTTTGATCTAAAGGTTAGGATCCAAGACTTACAACCAGGAGACAGGGTGTTATTGCGGAACCTGGGGGTCCCTGGAAAACATAAACTCGCAGATAGATGGAGACCAGAACCTTATGTCATTTGTAGAAAATTACCGGGCCTACCCGTTTACAGACTTAAACCCGAGGGGAAGTTAGGGCCCTTGAAGACTTGGCATCGAAACCACCTACTTCCGCTAGCTGAAGCAGTTCGGTTGCCTCCTAGGATGGATTCTCCTGAACCCATGTCCATTCCGAACACCCCTAGACCCAACACTCGGTCTCAGACCCCTCGGATGGAGGATACAGAAGATTCAGAAATGAGTGAAGGCGAGGGGGAGGAAATCGGCTGGCTTTGGCCTTCCCAGGGCCCAACGACTTTTGCTATTGATCTTCCACCTGACGAAGATACAGAGGATCACACACTGAATGCAGAAGCTACGGAGTTCATTCCATCTAGTCACTGGTCAGATGCTTGGGAGAGTGTCAGTGAACTATCACCTGAAGAGGACCCAAGGGAAGCCATGTATCTTCCTGCTTCGGAGCCAGATGTTCCTGAATTAGAAGGAACTCCCGAGTTGGTCACAGAAGAAGAATCTGTTCCCACAGAAAGTCCCAGAGGACAGAGGAAGCGGAGGGCCATAAAACCTCCCAGGAGGTTAACCTACCCACAAATGGGGAAGAGTGCGGAAGACACTGTATTCACTGCCAGAAGGAGTATGGAAGACCCTGACCCTCCCACTGTTCATTTGGTGGGAGGCAACCCCAGCTCACTCTCTGGCACAGTTAGGCAGGATACTGTTGTTAATGTGTCCTGTGGGCAGAGGAGTTCACCGCCTCGTTTCTGGTGGGAATTTCCTCTGCCGACATCATATGGAGAATTGATGGATGTTGTTAAATGTGTAGCTTGAAGTTATGTTATCTTTGGGGACCAAAGAGTTCAAGTGGGGGGAGTGTGTAGCGAGGTTTCTTCTAAGGCCCCAGGACTACGTTACCCAGAACCCCATTCAGCCCCAGGGCGGAGGTTCCACCGCAGAGACTCATGGGAGGGGTTACTTAAGTGGGAGGCGAGGCGGAGCTCGCTCTCTTGGGACACGGCGCGTCAAGTGACAAGTCATCCTGTGCGGATCGGCTGTGAAGTAAGGCCTGAAGCCTGAGGCCTTGCTTGAAGCCCGAAGAGCCTTCCACCATACTGCGGAGCCTGGGTGGATCCTGACCCGTCGGTATAGGACGTGAGTTGGATCGAGGACTCGATCGAAGCACACGCTGTGTGCGACACACAGGAGGTGGAAGTCCCAGGCTGGGATCGCGCCTGGAGTGGTGAGCGGGCACCTGCCCATATCAATAGTCTGAGTTGTGTTCAGGCCTGTAGACTGCCTAGGCCCGCTGTTCGCTCACCAGTGTTTCTTGGGGGGTCCGGTAGCAGGACAGAGTTGAAGAATCTACCCCCTCCCGTTTGCCCTGTTATTTCAAGTTAACACCCAATGTGGATTACAAATGGTTATTCCTTTAAGTGCACCAACGAAAGCTGGCCGGTGAAGAAACCTTCATCCCTTAGGGGAAAGAGACTTAGTTCCATTCCATGTCAGGCCTGACTTAGGTGGGGAGTTTAGAAAGTTTGTGTTACTACGCCATAGGCGAGCACATGCTATAATAGCTCCGCGTGGTGGACACTGCGCGGCGCCATATTACTGTGCTGCACCTAGTACATTGATTGATGCAGGGCTCTGCAGGCCCATGTATACGTTGCATGTTATACCTTGAATCCTTCATTACCAGTAAAGCTGATATATATATTTTATATTCTTGCCTCAGTGTGTTGTCTGACTGTTTATAGATTATTAAGTATAATACACCTGAGAGTGATAGGAGTTTAACCCTAGACTGACTGTGCCAGAGTGGGTCGAGTAAGATTGCCGGGGGTTGGCGTACTGCGTGCAGGGTCCGAAATCAAATCAGCGGCTCTCTTAATTGGGGGTAGCACTACACATGCATTTACAAGCATCAAACTCTTTTTCTGCCAAAACTCTGCTGCTCCTGGATGCACTGGCACTTTTTTTTTTGCTTCCAAAAGCCTCTGCGGCTAAATACTGCTAAAAACCTATGTAAGCATGAACACATAGGCTAACATGCAGGGGAGTTTAGAGTAAGGTGACCAGATTTTCTAAATGAAATCCGGGGACACTTTTTTTTTTTTTTACTAGTAATGGCGGCAATCAGCGACTCTCTGCCCATCGCCACTACCCGCCTCACAGCCTGTCAAGTTTTACTCTCTGGGCCCCGGCTACTACTGGGTGGGGAGAGGAGGAGGATCGCTCCGCCAGGGAAGGCAAGAAGATAAGCAGGCAGGCGGCTGGCCGGGACTTGAGCCAAGGCAGAAGAACATGCAAGCGGAGCTGAATGGGCATGCACCCCAAAATGAAGAAATATTCCCTCCGCTCCGACCAGCACATGATCATCAGAAATGGGCACAGATAATGGGAAAAAATACACCCCCCTAAGCTAGTAGGCTCGGCGGAGCGGGGATGTGTAATTCAGGTTTTCTTTTTTTTTTATTCTGCACTGACTGTCTTTGAAATTGCCCCAGCCCCTGTTCAAATCCAATCCGGGGACAAAACTGGGGACAGACTTGGTCCGGGGACAGTGTCCTCAATCCGGGGACTGTCCCCTGAAACCGGGGATGTCTGGTCACCCTAGTTTAGAGGCAAGAAAAAGAAAAAAAAAACGCCAGACGCCACTAGAAGCAGCTGTAAAAACATACAGTGTGCATATGGCTGTAAAGCATAATTTTCTACTGATCCTAATTCATCTCTTCCTATGCAGTTTGTCTGTTTACCCTACAACTTCCAACACACTGACATTATGGCTGCTATGAGCCCCACTTTTATAGTGAGGGGGCTGGCTAATCCAAAATCCTTATTGGCCCTTTTGACCGACCACACTGCAAAGGCCATGCAGTACATTATATACAGTATATATTTATATATATATATAAAAATGGCTCATGCCAATTTGCACATAAATTCACCAGGACCAAGAAATTTAAAGCTCACAGTATTCGTCATGAATCTACAGGATTATCAAATACTAACTATAAATTTTTTCTTCTTGGGTTCCAATTTACATAAAATGTGTTGTTGCATTAGCAGTGCTGAAATATTTGCAGACAACAATACTTCCTACTAATAAGTGTCGTTCACATGTACCTAGGTATAAATCACTGTGTCCATATACCTGGCCTAGTTGGGCTGGATCTGCCCGTGAAGGTGTAGAGAGATTGGTGAAGTACATTGGCTACCAACCCAATGAGTACAAACTTGGAAGGTAAGCCACAAAATATTTGTACATATAACTTTAAGATAACATTTTAGGATTCATATATCAAGGTATATCCCTTGCTAAATGTGCTGTATTTTTTTTTTCAGAACCAAGCTGTTCATACGTTTTCCTCGCACCTTATTTGCCACTGTGGATGCATTTGAACAGAAAAAGCATCAGCTGGGTAATTTAACGAGAGATTGCTGTCACTAAATGTAAAAATAAACAAATGGTACTAAGGCCATTACCTACAGATGTATATAAATGATATGAATGGCTGCATAGTGGCATCTGTTACTGCCATACTGCTGTTGCCAAGTCTGGATATTACCAGGAGGCAGTTACAGCTAAAAAAAAATAGTTCCAGCTCATGGGATTGCAGACCCCATAAATACCCCTTTAATAGAAATATTAAAAACCTCCTGAAATAAAAAGGTTAAATAAATGAAACAACAAACACAAAAATATCTTTGAAATTTCGCAGCTTTTTATTGGGTCCAAAAGCACATAAATACATTTTTGTAATGAACTTTTTTAACAACCATAAACAAACCACGAATATTTGAAATAAACATCAAACACCAAATCTCAGTCACCAAGACTTGAGTTGAACATAACAGTCCATTAAAGTCCTGAATCACTCTGTCCACCCACAATAGTCAGCGACGATACCCCCAACAAAGAATAGTCGTGACTAAAGTCTCATACACACTATTAAATTTTCTGCAGATTTTTGTCTTCAGATTTACCAAAACCATGTAGTGCAAGGCCTGCCTGATTGCATACAAATTGAAACTTATAGACCCCATAAATCTGCAGAAAATCTAATAGTGTGTATGGGGTACACACGGTACGAAAATCAGAAGGGAAAAGTCTAAAGACGAGCTGTCTGCGGATTTTCGGATCGTTAGTATGGTGCATTCGACAGACGATTTGACGTTTACATCAGACAAAAGCTGGATGTGCAGGCTATAAAATTGTTGTCAGATGTGAACTCAACGTCTGATTTTCGGATGGTCAGTACAGAAATCCGCCACACAAAAGTCGAAAGTACAAACATGCATGCTCGGAATCAAGGAACGACTGGGAAGAGTTTGGTCTTGTAAACTACTGTTCGTAATCTAGAATTAACATTCGTGATACGGCAATTGATGAAATGTAAAAATTCTTATCTTCTTTAATGGGATAATAATGAAGCTGTTTGCATGTAGTTATGCCAAACGTATTTTAAAAGTCTTTTGTATTGTATGATCTGAAAATCGCAAATCAATGTTCACCAAACTTCTACTAACACAAAATTAGCAGAAGGGGCCCAAAGGGTGGCGGGTTGAGAAATTAACTTCCTCTTTATACACTCACTCATAGTACGTCACTACGTTCGTGTTTGTCAAATGACAATTTGCGGATAGTTAGTATGCTAGACAAAATCTGACACATGCCCTTTTCACAAAAATCAGACGCTCGGTCGTCCAACAATCAGACCGTGTGTACGAGGCTTTAGGAAAAGGCAGGGAGGACAGCCCTTCTTGATTGAAGATCTAACTTCTGAAAATCACCTCAGGAGGAAGAATTTTAAAGGTAGGTGTGAGTCCCAATTGTGTGCAAGCTTTTCCTCCAGATTTCCTAGCCTGTCCTCTGAAAGATAAAACATATGTAAAAGAGATCCACTTGATGTAAATAAAGTTGTCAATAAGTGCTCCCTGGCATGTTGCTTAAACAGTTAATACCTCTATCTGACAATTTTACATACAAGTGAATGACTCAGACCAGTGACTCATCCACTAGTTGACAGCCTGCATTCTTAAAGGGGTTGTAAAGGTTTGTTTTTCATTTTCTAAATAGGTTCCTTTAAGCTAGTGCATTGTTGGTTCACTTACCTTTTCCTTTGATTTACCTTCTAAATGTTTTTTTTCTTTGTCTGAATTTCTCACTTCCTGTTTCTCCTCACTAAACTTCACACCATCATCCGAGCGGTGTGGAGTCAGCCAGAACAGCTTACTGAACAGCTTACTGAGGAGGAACAGTAAGGGCTCTTTCACACGGAGGTCCGTTCAGGTCCGCCTGTCAGTTTTTTAGGCGGACCTGAAACGGATCCTCCATGCACCCCTATGGAGGCACGGATGTCAGCGGAGACATGTCCGCTGACATCCGCTCCGCTCCGCTCCGCCAAAGTGTGACGGAGGAAAACCCTATTTTTCCTTCCGTCGGCGGAGCGGATCGGATGACAACGGACTCTACGGTCCGTCGTCATCCGATTCCCCATAGGGGAGAGCGGCGCTCTGACAGGGCGGTCCCTGCACAGTGTGCGGGGACCGCCCAGTCATCCGTCGGCTCAGCGGGGATCAACGGAGCGATCCCCGCTGAGCAAGCGGAGCTTCACGGGGCGGATCTGCACGGATCCGCCCCGTGTGAAAGGGGCCTAAGTGAGAAATTCAGACAAAGAAAACAAAGAAAACAAATATTTAGAAGGGAAATCTAAGGAAAAGGTAAGTGAACCAACAATGCACTAGCTTAAAGGAACCTATTTAGAAAATAAAAAACGAACCTTTACAACCCCTTTAAGGCCCGTACACACGATCTATAAAATCAGATGGGAAAATTCGTAAGACGAGCTGTCTGTGGATTTTCGGATCGTTAGTACGGTGCTTTCGACAGCCGATTTCACTTTTACATCAGAGCTGGATGTGCAGACTATAAAATTTTTGTCGGAATGTGAACTCAGATTTTCAGATGGTCAGTACAGAAATCGTCACACAAAAGTCAAAAATACGAACACGCATGATCAGAATCAAGGAACGACCGGGAAGAGTTCGGTCTTGTAAAGTACTCTTCGTAATCTAGAATTAACATTCGTGATGCGGCATGTGATGAAATTTCGAAATGCAGCGCACATTGTCATCTTCTTTAACCTCCCTGGCGGTATGATTCTGTCAGATTTTAGGTGCTGAAAGCGGTACCATTATTCTGCATGGAAATTTGGCAATTTATATTGCAGGCCTGTAATTCTTAGGAATAACTCACTTAAATCTGTCCAAACCAGAGTCTAGTAGACATCCCGGGTATGATAAAGTTCAAAAAACAAAATTATACATTATAATAAAATAAATAACTATAAAATAATTATAACAAATAATAATATAATAATAATAAAAGTGTTTTTCAGTGTTTGATGATGAATTTCCCCACAAATCGCTATCGCTTAATTCTGCGAGTGATTCTAATTTATTATCGCTGTTTTTTAGCTGGTCTAAAACCACTTTTGACATAAAGGGACACTTTTTGGTTGCTATGGACAATCTCCAGTTTCCAGGCAGAAAAAAAAAAGTTTTTATTATATAAAAGTGCATGCAGGACACTGGGCAGACCACTAGGGACAATGGGGGTGTGTAATTATTACATACAGTACTGTAATCAGTAAGATTACAGTATACTGTATGTATACTGTATTTTAACTTTTTTGAATTTGCCGCCGATCTCCGTCCCCGTGCGTCGTAACGTCGCAGGGAACGGAGCTCGGCGGCAATCGGAAGTGTGTGAATCGAGCGAGATGACGGCTCGATCACACAGCGGAGAGGCATCGCAGGATCCAGGGGACAAGGTAAGTAACTCCTGCCTGGATCACTGCGACGCAGCCCGAGTCTGGCTCGGGGTTACCGCTTTTGGTGCTGAAATTTAACCCCGAGCCAGACTCAGGAATACCGCTAGGAAGGTTAATAGGATAATAATGAAGCTGCTTTGCTGGTGATACTGATGTAGTTATGCCAAACGTTTTTTAAAAGGCATTTGTTTTGTAGTGATATACCGTATATACTCGAGTATAAGCCGAGTTTTTCAGCACATTTTTTTGTGCTGAAAATGCCCCCCTCGGCTTATACTTGAGTCTGTGTCCATCATCAAATTTGTGCGCCTGTTCCCAGCCAGCTGTAGGTCCCCTGGACCCCAAACCTGGCAAACATATAGCCCCACTCTTCCTCTACAAGTGTGCAAGGTTTGTTGTCCGGGGGACCTACGGCTGGGGAGCACAGATTTTTCAAAGCCGGGCACCCCTTCCATAGACTTCCATGTTAAACGGTAATTTCTCCAGGGATTTTGGGGACCCCATACCGGCACAGTGACAGTGAGGTATGGGCACAGTAAGGCATGGGCACAGTGAGGCATGGACACAGTGAGGCATGGACACAGTGAGGCATGGGCACAGTAAGGCACAGTGAGGCATGCACATGGACACAGTGAGGCAAAGTGAGGCACAGTGAGGCATGCAGATGGACACCCTAGGCTTATACTCGAGTCAATACGTTTTCCCAGTTTTTTGTGGTAAAATTAGGTGCCTCAGCTTATATTCGGGTCGGCATATACTCGAGTATATACAGTAAATAATATTAATATTATGGTTGTTGTTCGATTTTTTGGGGAAGCTACCACAACACCATTATCCCTGAGTTTTTAAGATCAAAGATACAACTATGTTGGTGTCCCTTGTTAATTTTCCATTGTGTTGTTTTTAATGTAACTGCCTACTCCCAAACTGTCATTTGAAGAAAAACACATAGCCGAGTATTATTCTACACAATTTTTTTATTGTGCAGAAAAAAAAAAAAAAGAAATTAAATTAGAGATGCTATCTGCCATCCAAATAAAAATAACTTAACAAAAAAGTGCGAATCAATGCTCAAACTTCTACTAACATGAAATTAGCAGAAAGGGCCCAAAGGATGGCGCTTGATAAATTAACTTTCTCGATATAATCTCATAGTAAGTCACTACGTTCGTGTTTGTCTAATGATTTGCGGATAGTTAATATGCTAGACAAAATCCTGCACACATGCTTTTGACAAAAATCAGACACTGGGCGTAAAACATTCGAACCGTGTGTATGAGGCTTAAAGCCTGTCATACGTGGATCTAAATTTGGTCGGTTCAGCAGGGACCTACTGAATTTCGAACCATGTACAGGCTAGCTGGGTGGTAAGTCAGTCCATCGATTCAACTTGTGTACAACCAGGCCTGTCAGGTTTTTCTTGAATAATCGGTGCCCCGACTATAGCTGGAAACACTGATCATTGTGTTCTGCTGTCGGGGAAGGCTTCCCGCTGGCAGAATACAATAGCTCAGTGGGAGTGATTCCCCCATCCATGTCGTATATGTGGATGTATTAATTAATTTGTTTTTTTCATTCAACCCTCTGGTTGGATGGGAAAAAAAAAAAATCATGTATTGCCTGCATTGGCTGAACAAAGCAAGCTTCAAAGGCAGGTAACTACTGCTGTGCTATCTTTTGAGAAAACCCATTGTGTTCTGTGAAATTTTTGTTATGTATTAAATGTTGAATTGTAGAACAAATATTGCATCTAGATAGTAAAGAGTAATAAGACATTAGATAAAAATGTATAAACTAAATAAAATTCAAAAACATTCTAATTTCCTTTAACCACTTGCCGACTGCCTACCGCAGATGTACTCTATTGCGTGAAACGACGTGCCTGTACGTCATTTTGTGCAATAGACACTGGGGGGCGCGCATGCGCCAGTGGAGGCACGATCGCGTACTGATTGGACACGGGATGCCAATCAGCGGGCCCAGCGGACCCGATGTCTGTCCGCTACCCGCAATTGTTCCCCAGAGAGGCAGAACAGCAATTTGCCTATGTAAACGAGGCAGATCGCCACTCTGACAGAGAAGAAGATAAGATCTTGTGTTCCTGCTAAGCACCTGGTGTGCTTTGAACAAGGCTTATCGCCGAAACTAGTCTGCTGCTGACTACTCACTGTGAAGGCTTCACAATAAATACGCTTGATGTTATGGAGTTGCCCGCCTGCTTCTTTTACTCGAACACCGATCTCTGCCTTTATCCAGTAGGTGCAAGCACCAGCTAGGCACACATTTAACCCTTTGATCGCCCTGATGTTAACCCCTTCCCTGCCAGTGTCATTAGTACAGTAACAGTGCATATTTTTAGCACTGATCACTGTAATAATGTCACTGGTTCCCACAAAAGTGTCAAAAGTGTCAGTTAGGTGTCCGATTTGTCCGCCGTACTGTCGCAGTCTCGCTAAAAATCACAGATCGCCACCATCAGTAGTAAATAAAAAGAAAAGAAAGAAAAATGCTATAAAAATATCCCATAGTTTTTAGATGCGATAACTTTTGCACAAACCAATCAATATACACTTGCCTTGAAAAAGTATTCATACTCCTTGAAATTTTCCACATTTTGTCATGTTACAACCAAAAATTAAATTTTTTTATTGGGATTTTATGTAATGGACCAACAGAAAGTGGCACATAATTGTGAAGTGGAAGGAAAATGATAAATGGTTTTCAACATTTTTTACAAATAAGTATATGAAAGTATATGAAAAGTGTGGCGTGCATTTGTATTCAGCCCCCCTGAGTCAATACTTTGTAGAAACACCTTTCACTGCAATTACAGCTGCAAGTCTTTTTTTGGCTATGTCTCTACCAGCTTTGCACATCTAGAGTGACATTTTTTCCCATTCTGCTTTGCAAAATAGCTCAAGCTCTGTCAGATTGGGTCGAAAGCATCTGCGAACAACCAAAGATTTTCAATTGGATTTAGATCTGGACTTTGACTGGGCCATTCTAACACATGAATATGCTTTGATCGAAACCATTCCACTGTAGCTCTGGCTGTATGTTTAGGGTCGTTGTCCTGTTGGAAGATGAACCTCCTCCCCAGTCTCAAGTCTTGCCGACTCTAACAGGTTTTCTTATAAGATTGTCCTGTATTTGGCTTCATCCATCTTCCTATCAACTCTGACCAGCTTCCCTGTCCCTACTAAAGAAAAGCATCCCCACAACATGATGCTGCCACTACCATGTTTCACGGTGGGGATGGTGTGTTCAGAGTGATGTGCAGTGTTGGTTTTCCATCACGCAAAGCGTTTTGCTTTTAGGTCAAAAAGTTAAATTTTGGTCTCATCTGACAAGAGCACCTTCTTCCACATGTTTGCTGTCCCCCCCCCACATGGCTTCTCACAAACTGCAAACTGGGCTTCTTATGGGTTTCTTTCCACAATGGTTTTCTCCGTGCCACTCTTCCATAAAGGCCAGATTTGTGGAGTGCACAAGTAATAGTTGTCCTGTGGACAGATTCTCCCACCTGAGCTGTGGATCTCTGCAGCTCCTCCATAATTACCATGGGCCTCTTGGCTACTTCTCCGATTAATGCTCTCCTTGCCCGGTCTGTCATTTTAGGTGGACGGTCATGTCTTGGTAGGTTTGCAGTTATGCCATACTCTTTCCATTTTCGGGTGGTGGATTGAACAGTGCTCCGTGAGATGTTCAAAGCTTGGGATATTTTTTTTATAACCTAACCGTGCTGTAAACTTATCCACAACTTTATCCCTGACCTGTCTGTTGTGTGTTCCTTGGCTTTCATGATGCTGTTTGTTCACTAAGGTTCTCTAACAATCCTCTGAGGGCTTTACAGAACAGCTGTATTTATACTGAGATTAAATTATACACAGGCGGACTCTATTTACTAATTAGCTGACTTCTGAAGGCAATTGGTTCCACTAAAATTTAGTTAGGGGTATCAGAATAAAGGGGCTGAATAAAAATGCATGCCCCCCTTTTAGATATTTATTTGTAAAAAAAAAAATTAAACCATGTATTATTTTCCTTCCACTTCACAATTTGTGTTAATCTATCACATAAAATCCCCCAAAAAATACATTTACGTTTTTGGCTGTAACATGAAAAAATTTGAAAAAATTTAATGGCTATGAATACTTTTTGAAAGCACTGTAAGTACAGCCATATATGCCCATATATGTACATATAAAAACTCTTCTTCTATATATGTACATATAAAAGCTCTTATTCATGTTTTGCAGTTCTGTACCATCGTTGTGTTTTACTGTTCCTTCTCGCAATGCTACTCTAGGTTCTGAGAAAAAAAATCTGGCTGGTTTTGTAAATGAGTAGAAGTTTTTTACTTTGTAAATAGTTGATTATGTTTTATAAAGTTTGATGTCTTATTTAATGCGACAGCTTTGTAGAAACAATGTTGTCTCGGTGACTGCAATATATATACTAGTCCCATAATGATTTTTATGTATATTATGTGTGTATCTTTTCTCTAATTTTTAGTTTCAAAAATCCAAGCCAAATACAAGGGGTGCTTAGGAAAAAGAGCTTTTCTGAAAAAGAAGAAAGCAGGTACCCATGGATTTCTGCTCTTATTTTCTTACTCCACTGAAATGTCTATTCAAAGGATACTCCGCTCTATAACAAGGAGATAAGGACAGGGGGGAAAGTATGTTTCCCATCCTTCAGTCACTAATGTTGAAATTTAGGAAAAAGATCTTGAAAAAAGTAATCTCCATTATGTATAAGCCAAGTAGTATTATTGGGTTATCATCATCTGAATATCATAATTCATGCATCCTGTCCTACCTGTAATTAATATATGTATTTATAAAAAAAATAGCAGTGATGCCAGATTCATTAAGGTATTTAAAATCCCTGATTCCTAACACAAATCTTAGCACCTCTATTACAAGTAGCCCCATCTGTTAAAAATGGTCAAATAAAAAAATATATAATACTGTATGTCTGAAAATATGTATTCTAGCAGCAGTACAAAGGGGTGTTGCAACTTGCTGGTTACAGCAGCCCAAAATCAGGGTCACCTAGGCTTCTAAAGAATAAATTTACAGGTATGTGCAGGCATCATTTGATGGCTGCTTTGTATGTTTGGAGCCTGTCAGTACCATTTGGGAATGCAAGTTTAGGAGTTTAAATTTTTAAATAAATTCATGGGTACTGTATTTATGTACTATACTAATGGTAACAAGTTGTGCTTTGAGTGTTGACCTGTAACAACTGATATCTTTCTCACTGTTATCAGTGCATGATACTGTACAGTATATCAGATTGGATTTATGAGTACAACAGATTATTCTAACTGTGCACATTATATTTTACAGCTATCAAGCTTGAATCATGCTGGAGAGGTGTTTTAGCCCGCCGGGCTGCCAAGAAGCGTGCATGGGCAGCTCAGACAATCAGGAAGTAAGCAAGAATACATTATATAGGATATTAGAAATAACAAAGCTGTGCAACACTAAATTGAATACCAAAAATGAATGAACATAAAATGTAACAATAATTGACTCTAATGAAAATGTTTTTCAACAACAAATAAATTAAGATAAATTAAATAAATAAAATAAATTAAATGAAAGTCCCAACTAATATCAGACAGTCAATTGAAGACTGAATATTAGAAGCTGGAAAAAGAAGGCTCAGTCCTGTGGATAAATATTGAGATAAAAAGAGCTGAAGATCATGTAAGCAAGAACAGCAGACAGGGGTCTTCTCACTCCACCACTGGTGACTTCAAACGCAATATACACCCTTGAAATAGTGCCAGGTATTCAATAGACAAAGATTCCACCACCACTAGTAATCACTGCCGCTTACCAGAGCAAAGGATCTGTGCACAGATCAATGTCAACAGATGGCTATTTCCCTGCCAGGGTCTCTGTAATACTGTTTTTCAGGATTCCACGCCACTTCTCTCCAAATATCACCATTGACATGATGTAAAAGGAAACAAAGCCACCATAGCGTGAATCCGATTTAACTTTGTTTAATAGATAAAAGAATGCACTTACATATATGTCACGAATAACAAGCGTGTGGTAAAAAATAAGCCGGCCGACTATACAAGCCCTCTCGCTCCGGGACTCGTTCTGGATGTCGGTGACGTCAGCACGTCGCTCCTCCCTACGCCGTTTCGTCACAACTGACGTCGTCCTGGGGCACGGGCGACGTGCTGACCCACCGCATTATATATTCATATACACAATGGGAACGCCCAGATCTGATCCTCCAGCGTCCCCGCCTTGCAAATCGCCATTTTGGACCAGGGCAAACAATGCCCATACCTATATTAATAGACATATTCGTGTTCCAAAAACCTGGCTATGCAGATTAAATCCCAAAAAAAGAGAGAGAAGATATATCTATTCAAATACTCTGACTATTTAGAAGAGGAAAATCCAGGATACTATTCCTATGCATGGCTGGCTGGTGGTGCCGCGCACAGCAAAGGCGAATCATAACCTGGATATCGCCTGTATTTAAAAAGAAGCTATACTACTTCTGCTCTAAAAATGACATAGGGCATAACTGCGCGCTATATTCACACAGTCATGCTCCATTCATAATTTTAAAATAATTCATTTTAAATGTAATTGTTATTAGCAAAAAAAGGGTTAGCTGGGCCATCTAGTGGCCATTTAGCATATCCCTCCTCAACCAAACAAAATATAAAAATATCTTAGAATTAAAAGTAGATGAGCAAAAATGCACCAAGACCGCAGGATTGCATACCCCCGCAACCATGACAGTTAGCACGGGACATGCAATCCCCGTATCAGGTAACTAGGAAGATGGGGATCTGTTTTAATCAAATTTTCATTCTTAATCTGAATGGATTGTTTTTAACTTCTAGACTCAAAGTTGGGATAATTGAGAAAATAAATACCAAACTGAATCGCTAAATTCAAGAACACTGACCAGGTTCACACAATAAATAATGTGCAATGCAATGAACTTCTGGAGAATCAAATCTAGTTCACATAAATACAAATTCTCGACATTCTAAAAGGATCCTATGCATTATCTATGAATGCGTTCACGTCTACATCAATATTCAAGCCATATGGGGTATAACAACGAACCCTATAAATCCAGGACATTTCCATCCTGGATATTTCTCTTACTAGGGAACCCCCCCTCCAGTGTGGGCTATACCTGTCAATACCCAAAAAAATGGTACCTGCTGGATTACGATCGTGATGCAAATCATAGTGCCTTGACACGGAGTGGTCTTTAAATCCACTCTTAATATTTGTGATATGCTCACCCAACCGTACCTGCATGGATCTTTTAGTCCTACCTATATATTGTTTCCCGCAAGGACATTCCAACAGGTAAACTATACCTGTGGAGCTGCAGGTTACAAAGGCCTCTATTTGATGTTCCCTGGAGGTACTAGATGACTTGAATGACATTGTCTTCTTTGATCTTATTTTATTTATTGCACATACTTGACATCTACGGCACTGATGGTAGCCAGAAATATTCTGGAAGAACGAAACTTTTTTTGGAGGTGGATCAACAACATTTGGTGCTATTCTATCCCTCAATGAAGGGACTCCCTTAAATATAACCTGTGGAGTAGCAGGCAGAAAATAATTTATAATTTGATCACTTCTCAACACATGCCAGTGTTTCTTTAGAATCTTTTTCACCTGATAGTGTTGAGTAGAGTATGTGGTGATCAAAGGTATCAATAGCCCCTCACGCTTTTTTTTCCCAGAATTTGTATCCAATAAGGCTGATCTTTCTATTTTCTCAACATCCTTTATCGTTGTTTCCAAATAGTGTTTATCATAGCCTTTGTCTATCAATCTCTTCTTTAGGATGTCTGCTTGAAGAAAATAATCAGATACATTGGAACAGTTCCGTCTCATTCTTAGGAACTGACTTCTTGGCACTGATTGTAACCATGATTCTTTATGGCAACTGTCCACAGGTATATGAGCATTTCGATCAGTCTGCTTAAAATAAGTGATTGTTTTAAAGCCAGTCCCCTCCTTGCTTATCGTAAGATCAAGGAAGTGTATTTTCTCCTGACTAGCTTCATGAACGAAACGTATACCCCTATCATTGTTGTTGATCATCACAAAAAATTTGTCCAACTGAGAGGCGGTTCCCTCCCATAGGAGGAGGACGTCATCAATATACCTTGCCCAGAAGGCAAGGCAAGGATTGTGATCCTTATAGATGACGTCCTCCTCCCACTTGGCCATAAACAGATTGGTCAAACTGGGGGCATATTTCGCCCCCATGGCCACACCTCTTTTTTGTTTATAAAAATTCTGACTGAACCAAAAATAATTATGATTGGCCGCATATTCCAAAAGTTCCATAACAAAAGATTGTTGCTCTTGTGGGATCTTGGAAAATAAATCCAAATAATATTTCACCGCCAATAATCCCAGGGAATGGGGAATCACTGTATACAGTGATGTCACATCAGCAGTGACCATCCATGTATCAGTAGTCGACTTCTGATTAGCCAACAAATTGATCACATGTCGAGTATCCCTAAGGTACAACGGTAACTGCTGTACCAGTGGCTGTAAAAAATAATCCACATACTTGCCCACCCGGGACGTGATAGAATCGATCCCACTTACGATCGGACGACCCGGGGGGCAAGTTAGACTTTTGTGGATTTTCGGTAGGCAATATAAAATAGGTATCCTCGGAGCCTTCGGAATCAAAAACAGTTGCTCTTTTTCATTCAAGATACCAAGATGGGCACCTTTCTGGATTATTGCTTCTAGGGTTTTCCTATATTGAACTATTGGGTTACCCAACAGAAGCACATATGTCTCACGATCATCAACAATTCTGGATAGTTCCTGAAGATAGCTGCTCCGATCCAGAATCACTATTCCTCCCACCTTGTCGGCGGGGCGAATAACCAACTCTTTGTTGTTACACAAAGAGTCTAGACCCGTTTTGAGATTATTTTCCATTCTTTTATTGGTGACCCTTACAGATTCTAAGTCCCTCAATACTACATCTCGGAACACTCTTAAAGACGGAGCCAGAGTTCCAGGGGGGTTAAACGTGGAGGCATTAGACAATCCTGTAGCATGATATTTGGAAGCTATGCTTCCTCCCTGATAAGATGGCATACTGGAAAAATGTCTTTTAATATTGATTCTTCTTACATATTTATGTATATCCATGTATGTCTCAAATTTGTTAAGCTTTTTTGGGGGGGCATATTTAAGACCTTTATTCAACAGAGCAGTCTCTGAAGGTGACAGTATATGTGAACTCAGGTTGAATATGCCTTCTCCCATCACTTCCTTGATTTTTTTAGATTGTGCTCTCCTCCCCCCTCTGGTTTCTCTTTGTTTTCTATTGGCCTCTTTGTTCCTTGATTGGGTCTGGGAAAACCCCAATGATGTTGTTCATGAAAGTTGTCATCTGATCCATTGGAGTAATCTCTAGGTGTCCAAAAATGATCCTCATTACGACGATCATATTCCTGATAGCCCGATTGATTTGGACCATCCCTATCCCTTAAGGGAAAAAAACGATTCCGAGAATCCCCTTCACCATTATGCTCCCAGTCATCTCTATTTCTTTCTGGGCGAGTCCACTCCTCATGGTATGGGCCCTGATGAGATGGTCCATCTTGGCCATAGTGATTATAGGTGGTTTGTTCTGAGCCTCTCCTCGATCTAGGGGCCTCCCTATAGGGTTGATACTGAGGTTTATTATATTGATTGTACGGACCTCTGTCCCCATTTCTACCTGGTCCATATTGATGGTTCCAATTGTTATTTTTATTGTATTGGACTCCTTTAATGGGCCCCTGAGGTCTAGATGGGGATTGATAGGAAACCCTTCTCCCCTTCTTCCCAGATTTGTTGTGGGACTTCTTAGGTGTTTTACTCGATACCTCCTTAATTGGCAAATGCTGAATTTGTTCAATTGTTAATGAAGACTCATTATCCCCCTGAGTTATAGCCTCCATCCTTGATTCCTGCTTATCGCGTTCTTCATTAGCTAATTTTTTTTGCCATTCAAAAACGCTATTAGCTTGATAGTCCCCATAATCTCTATTATATTTCTTCCTTTTCTTTATTTTTTGCTCTTTTTCTTCTTTATCTAAAACTTTTAAAAGATTGGCTGATCTATCCTTATATTCCTCTCCTTCCTTATGCGGCAAAAAACTTTCTTTCAGGGATTTAACTTCTGTATCTAGTCTGGTGAGTTTATTATTTTTTCTCTGTACCAAGAAGCGTAGGAAATTGACTCCAGCTTCATTGAAATACCTAAACCAACTCTCCAAATCCACTTCTCCCTTTTGTGGGCATATTTCCCATCGTAGACTCCTTGGCACCATATTCAATTTGATATATGTCTCCAAGAAGGCCACATCCCACTGAGTGTGGATCTCAGAAATGGTTAGATTTTTTAAACGGACAAAAAGACCTCCCATATCGCTGTCTTCAGCAATGTAGGTCTTAAATACACCATCTGTGTTGACCACCTTAGATGCTCTATATTCAAATACATCCATTAGGTCTTCACTTATTGTGATAACCAAACAGTGAAAATATTTTAAATATATAGTGATATTAAAATAAACCCAATAATGTTAATACACTCTACTAATGAGGTAAGCATCAACCATGGGTAAAAAAACACTGTTAAGTTTTAGACTGCTGCAATATTGTGTATCTAATGGTGAATCATAAAAAATGTGAAATATACTGCGCTGTCTATGTGTAGATCTATTTCCACATATTTAAACGTGAATACAATCAAAAAATCTAAAAATGCTGCAACTTAAATGTGAGACACACACAATAAAACAATACTAGAAATAACAAAGCTGCGCAACACTAAATTGAATACCAAAAATGAATGAACATAAAATGTAACAATAATTGACTCTAATGAAAATGTTTTTCAACAACAAATAAATTAAGATAAATTAAATAAATAAAATAAATTAAATGAAAGTCCCAACTAATATCAGACAGTCAATTGAAGACTGAATATTAGAAGCTGGAAAAAGAAGGCTCAGTCCTGTGGATAATTATTGAGATAAAAAGAGCTGAAGATCATGTAAGCAAGAACAGCAGACAGGGGTCTTCTCACTCCACCACTGGTGACTTTAAACGCAATATACACCCTTGAAATAGTGCCAGGTATTCAATAGACAAAGATTCCACCACCACTATAACTCAGGGGGATAATGAGTCTTCATTAACAATTGAACAAATTCAGCATTTGCCAATTTGCCATTTGCCAATTAAGGAGGTATCGAGTAAAACACCTAAGAAGTCCCACAACAAATCTGGGAAGAAGGGGAGAAGGGTTTCCTATCAATCCCCATCTAGACCTCAGGGGCCCATTAAAGGAGTCCAATACAATAAAAATAACAATTGGAACCATCAATATGGACCAGGTAGAAATGGGGACAGAGGTCCGTACAATCAATATAATAAACCTCAGTATCAACCCTATAGGGAGGCCCCTAGATCGAGGAGAGGCTCAGAACAAACCACCTATAATCACTATGGCCAAGATGGACCATCTCATCAGGGCCCATACCATGAGGAGTGGACTCGCCCAGAAAGAAATAGAGATGACTGGGAGCATAATGGTGAAGGGGATTCTCGGAATCGTTTTTTTCCCTTAAGGGATAGGGATGGTCCAAATCAATCGGGCTATCAGGAATATGATCGTCGTAATGAGGATCATTTTTGGACACCTAGAGATTACTCCAATGGATCAGATGACAACTTTCATGAACAACATCATTGGGGTTTTCCCAGACCCAATCAAGGAACAAAGAGGCCAATAGAAAACAAAGAGGAACCAGAGGGGGGAGGAGAGCACAATCTAAAAAAATCAAGGAAGTGATGGGAGAAGGCATATTCAACCTGAGTTCACATATACTGTCACCTTCAGAGACTGCTCTGTTGAATAAAGGTCTTAAATATGCCCCCCCAAAAAAGCTTAACAAATTTGAGACATACATGGATATACATAAATATGTAAGAAGAATCAATATTAAAAGACATTTTTCCAGTATGCCATCTTATCAGGGAGGAAGCATAGCTTCCAAATATCATGCTACAGGATTGTCTAATGCCTCCACGTTTAACCCCCCTGGAACTCTGGCTCTGTCTTTAAGAGTGTTCCGAGATGTAGTATTGAGGGACTTAGAATCTGTAAGGGTCACCAATAAAAGAATGGAAAATAATCTCAAAACGGGTCTAGACTCTTTGTGTAACAACAAAGAGTTGGTTATTCGCCCCGCCGACAAGGGGGGAGGAATAGTGATTCTGGATCGGAGCAGCTATCTTCAGGAACTATCCAGAATTGTTGATGATTGTGAGACATATGTGCTTCTGTTGGGTAACCCAATAGTTCAATATAGGAAAACCCTAGAAGCAATAATCCAGAAAGGTGCCCATCTTGGTATCTTGAATGAAAAAGAGCAACTGTTTTTGATTCCGAAGGCTCCGAGGATACCTATTTTATATTGCCTACCGAAAATCCACAAAAGTCTAACTTGCCCCCCGGGTCGTCTGATCGTAAGTGGGATCGATTCTATCACGTCCCGGGTGGGCAAGTATGTGGATTATTTTTTACAGCCACTGGTACAGCAGTTACCGTCGTACCTTAGGGATACTCGACATGTGATCAATTTGTTGGCTAATCAGAAGTCGACTACTGATACATGGATGGTCACTGCTGATGTGACATCACTGTATACAGTGATTCCCCATTCCCTGGGATTATTGGCGGTGAAATATTATTTGGATTTATTTTCCAAGATCCCACAAGAGCAACAATCTTTTGTTATGGAACTTTTGGAATATGCGGCCAATCATAATTATTTTTGGTTCAGTCAGAATTTTTATAAACAAAAAAGAGGTGTGGCCATGGGGGCGAAATATGCCCCCAGTTTGGCCAATCTGTTTATGGCCAAGTGGGAGGAGGACGTCATCTATAAGGATCACAATCCTTGCCTTGCCTTCTGGGCAAGGTATATTGATGACGTCCTCCTCCTATGGGAGGGAACCGCCTCTCAGTTGGACAAATTTTTTGTGATGATCAACAACAATGATAGGGGTATACGTTTCGTTCATGAAGCTAGTCAGGAGAAAATACACTTCCTTGATCTTACGATAAGCAAGGAGGGGACTGGCTTTAAAACAATCACTTATTTTAAGCAGACTGATCGAAATGCTTATATACCTGTGGACAGTTGCCATAAAGAATCATGGTTACAATCAGTGCCAAGAAGTCAGTTCCTAAGAATGAGACGGAACTGTTCCAATGTATCTGATTATTTTCTTTTCTTCAAGCAGACATCCTAAAGAAGAGATTGATAGACAAAGGCTATGATAAACACTATTTGGAAACAACGATAAAGGATGTTGAGAAAATAGAAAGATCAGCCTTATTGGATACAAATTCTGGGAAAAAAAAGCGTGAGGGGCTATTGATACCTTTGATCACCACATACTCTACTCAACACTATCAGGTGAAAAAGATTCTAAAGAAACACTGGCATGTGTTGAGAAGTGATCAAATTATAAATTCTTTTCTGCCTGCTACTCCACAGGTTATATTTAAGGGAGTCCCTTCATTGAGGGATAGAATAGCACCAAATGTTGTTGATCCACCTCCAAAAAAAGTTTCGTTCTTCCAGAATATTTCTGGCTACCATCAGTGCCGTAGATGTCAAGTATGTGCAATAAATAAAATAAGATCAAAGAAGACAATGTCATTCAAGTCATCTAGTACCTCCAGGGAACATCAAATAGAGGCCTTTGTAACCTGCAGCTCCACAGGTATAGTTTACCTGTTGGAATGTCCTTGCGGGAAACAATATATAGGTAGGACTAAAAGATCAATGCAGGTACGGTTGGGTGAGCATATCACAAATATTAAGAGTGGATTTAAAGACCACTCCGTGTCAAGGCACTATGATTTGCATCACGATCGTAATCCAGCAGGTACCATTTTTTTGGGTATTGACAGGTATAGCCCACACTGGAGGGGGGTTCCCTAGTAAGAGAAATATCCAGGATGGAAATGTCCTGGATTTATAGGGTTCGTTGTTATACCCCATATGGCTTGAATATTGATGAAGACGTGAACGCATTCATAGATAATGCATAGGATCCTTTAAAAATGTCGAGAATTTGTATTTATGTGAACTAGATTTGATTCTCCAGAAGTTCATTGCATTGCACATTATTTATTGTGTGAACCTGGTCAGTGTTCTTGAATTTAGCGATTCAGTTTGGTATTTATTTTCTCAATTATCCCAACTTTGAGTCTAGAAGTTAAAAACAATCCATTCAGATTAAGAATGAAAATTTGATTAAAACAGATCCCCATCTTCCTAGTTACCTGATACGGGGATTGCATGTCCCGTGCTAACTGTCATGGTTGCGGGGGTATGCAATCCTGCGGTCTTGGTGCATTTTTGCTCATCTACTTTTAATTCTAAGATATTTTTATATTTTGTTTGGTTGAGGAGGGATATGCTAAATGGCCACTAGATGGCCCAGCTAACCCTTTTTTTGCTAATAACAATTACATTTTAAAATGAATTTTTTTTAAATTATGAATGGAGCATGACTGTGTGAATATAGCGCGCAGTTATGCCCTATGTCATTTTTAGAGCAGAAGTAGTATAGCTTCTTTTTAAATACAGGCGATATCCAGGTTATGATTCGCCTTTGCTGTGCGCGGCACCACCAGCCAGCCATGCATAGGAATAGTATCCTGGATTTTCCTCTTCTAAATAGTCCGAGTATTTGAATAGATATATCTTCTCTCTCTTTTTTTGGGATTTAATCTGCATAGCCAGGTTTTTGGAACACAAATATGTCTATTAATATAGGTATGGGCATTGTTTGCCCTGGTCCAAAATGGCGATTTGCAAGGCGGGGACGCTGGAGGATCAGATCTGGGCGTTCCCATTGTGTATATGAATATATAATGCGGTGGGTCAGCACGTCGCCCGTGCCCCAGGACGATGTCAGTTGTGACGAAACGGCGTAGGGAGGAGCGACGTGCTGACGTCACCGACATCCAGAACGAGTCCCGGAGCGAGAGGGCTTGTATAGCCGGCCGGCTTATTTTTTACCACACGCTTGTTATTCGTGACATATATGTAAGTGCATTCTTTTATCTATTAAACAAAGTTAAATCGGATTCACGCTATGGTGGCTTTGTTTCCTTTTACATCCTGTCAATGGTGATATTTGGAGAGAAGTGGCGTGGAATCCTGAAAAACAGTATTACAGAGACCCTGGCAGGGAAATAGCCATCTGTTGACATTGATCTGTGCACAGATCCTTTGCTCTGGTAAGCGGCAGTGATTACTAGTGGTGGTGGAATCTTTGTCTATTGAATACCTGGCACTATTTCAAGGGTGTATATTGCGTTTGAAGTCACCAGTGGTGGAGTGAGAAGACCCCTGTCTGCTGTTCTTGCTTACATGATCTTCAGCTCTTTTTATCTCAATAATTATCCACAGGACTGAGCCTTCTTTTTCCAGCTTCTAATATTCAGTCTTCAATTGACTGTCTGATATTAGTTGGGACTTTCATTTAATTTATTTTATTTATTTAATTTATCTTAATTTATTTGTTGTTGAAAAACATTTTCATTAGGGTCAATTATTGTTACATTTTATGTTCATTCATTTTTGGTATTCAATTTAGTGTTGCGCAGCTTTGTTATTTCTAGTATTGTTTTATTGTGTGTGTCTCACTTTTAAGTTGCAGCATTTTTAGATTTTTTGATTGTATTCACGTTTAAATATGTGGAAATAGATCTACACATAGACAGCGCAGTATATTTCACATTTTTTATTATATAGGATATGAATACTATTTTATCATGTAGGCCAGTGGTTCCCAAACTTTTTTTTTTATAAAAGAGCCAGTTCACTGTCCATCACAGTATTTGGGAATGGACTGTGGTCAGTAGAAGGAAACAATAAAATCCCCAGCATCAAAGGTCAGTAAAAGTAAAAATGTCAATATGTACAGTAGATACTGAATGGGAGTACAAATGCCTATGTCAATGGTAAGGAGGAGAACAATATGTCCTGGCTTAGAAGGTTAGTGAGAGTAAAATTGTCCCTAAATCAATGATAAATGGAAGTAAAACTGCCTCTATGTTGGTGTTCAGTGGAAGTAAAAAATGCCTCCATGTTGGTGCTCAGTGAAGGTACAAAATGCCCAACAGACAACACCAGTGTCAGTGGAAGTACAAATGCCCCTATGTCAGTGAGAGTAAAAAAAAATGCCTCTATATGACTAGTAGTAAAAAGGACCCTACTCCAGTGGTCAACAGGCCAGTGGCGGCCCGTAATGCAGGGCGCAAGAACACATGGATTCCAATGGGGTAGGCGGCCTCGCTGCCATGGATCCCAATGTACAGGCCGCCTCGCTGCCAGAGAGCAGCGAGGCCACCTGTACATCGGGGAGCTGTGGGGCACTGAAAGTGGGTAAGAAAGCTGTGATGTCCGGCAACCGTCCCTGAAGCTTCTAGCCAGTTGTTCCTCACCCCACTCCCACTGGGCGCTGCAGCCAGTGGGAGTGGGGTGAGGAACAACTGGCTAGAAGCTTAAGGGACAGTTGTTGGACATCAGGGAGGTGGGGGGAACTAGGGAGGGGTTGGAAAAAAAATCTATACTTTTGTGGCTGCCCTGCAGCATGGAAAGCCAGCGGGAGGTTGAGGAGGGAAGCTGACACCTACAGGGCAGCCGCAAGGGAATCGGGTTTGCGAGGGGGGGATCGGTACTGGGGGGAATAAGATTGGGGGGGTGAAGTGGCAGGTAAGGGGAGAGTAAGAGGAGGATAGAAGGGCAATTTAGATGACAAAGGCAGGTGGAGTGGTGGGTTACAGGGCACAGTGAAGAGATATCAGTTTGTTCAGCAGTGTCTGAAGTGACCATGAGCTAATAGCAGAGGAGTACTATAGGTCTGCACAGCCTTACCTGGACAGACTTGGCCAACTGGAAGAAATGCTGTAGGTCTGTATGCTGTACAGACCTGGCAGTGAAAGGGTTAAAGCAGATCTTTACCTTCCCACTCCCTCTTTGTTTGTTTTTTAACCCTTGCCAATCTTGTTGTGGTTTCTCCACAGTTCACATACTCACCCACCCACCCAGCGGATCCAATGTTATCCTGCTGAGATCCTATTCTCAGCAGCTGCCACTAAGGTCCCATGCCACCATGTTTGTATGACACCATTAGGAAGCCTGCCAGCTCTTCAGCGTTTGGTGTTAGCCGATTCGCGCTTTTCAGTCTCCGTGCTTTTCAGTCCGTTACAGCATGAAGAATGTGTTATCTCCCTTACAAACGCTAGTTTTACCAGAACGAGCGCTCCCGTCTTGTAATTTAGTCTGAGCATGCGTGGATTTTTGGGGGGGGAGTTCCCCACAGACGATCGGAATTTGCTATCAATTTTTTTTCCATCGGTATAATTTAAAACATGTTCTATTTTTTTACACCGATAGAAAAAAGACCGATGGGGCCCACACACAATCGTTTTTTCCGATGAAAAAAGTTCATCGGACTTTTTTCATCAGAAAAAAACGATCGTGTGTACGCGGCATAAGAAATGCTTTAGCAATTTGAATGATTTTTTTGAATGAATCTAATGTTAATTAGTTAGGGTAGCCATAGACTGGTAGATGTCTGCTTGAGGACAATGGTTTGGGAGAGTGCCTGTTTTGAGGTGCATGAGCACTGGTATCGTCTGTGAATCCTACTCAAGATGAGTGCAGTGGGTACTTTGATCTGTGATCTGTGGAATGGCTTGGGCATGCCCTCAGGAAGATTTTTCAACAATTTGTAAAACTTCC
Organism: Rana muscosa; assembly: GCA_029206835.1. NCBI lineage: Eukaryota > Metazoa > Chordata > Amphibia > Anura > Ranidae > Rana > Rana muscosa. The sequence goes on from CM055116.1 coordinate 847,850,882, forward strand.
CTATCAAGAGGCTCAGAAACACGGATTACAGGGAAAGCTCAATATATGAGCAGCACTAAATACTATTGTACTATCTATGGCAGGAGTCTCCAAATTTTCTAATTAAAATGCCAGTTTACTGTCCTTCAGACTATAGGGGGGCTGGACAGTGGCCAGTGGAAGTAGAAAATGTCCTGCATCTATGCGAATAAAGAATGCTACAGGCTTGGTGGACAATGGGAGTAAACAAAGTCCATAGCACCTGTGATCATTGGTGTTTTTGGGAGGAATAATGCGCTATCACTGGTGTTACTGAGAGGAATAGTGCCCCATTGTTGGTGTCAGTGGGAGGAATAGTGTCCCACTGTTGGTGAATAGTATCCCATTGTATCCCAGAATAGTATCCCATTGTTGGTGTTAGTGGGAGGACTAGTGCCCTTTGTTGGTTGTAGCGGGAGGAATAGTGCTCCATTGTTAGTATCAGTGGGACAAATATTCCCCCATTGTTGGTATTGGTGGGAGGAATTATGTCCCATTGTTGGTGTCAATGGGAGGAATTATGCCCCACTGTTGGAATGAGTGTGAGGAATAATACCACATATAAGTGTCAGGAAAAGTGCCCCAAGGGTTGAATAAAATCAAGCAAAGAGCTGCGTCTGGCCGCAGGCCATCGTTTGGAGATCACTGATCTATGTCCAACCTTAGTTGGTGTTAGAACATAGTAACATGTACAAACATTATGTAGGCAGGGACATTAGAACATGGTATAGTGTTTATTTCCAGGGTAACGCTAACAGGCCTTTTGCCCTATTCTACAATAGTGTGACTACTCCAAGAGGGAGCCAAATAGTGTACATTGTACATTCACCACTACATGTACATTACCATGCTTGACACTTCACCCACAAACTTCCTGGCAGAGCAAGGTTTTAATTCCAAAGATAGACCATTGGTAGTAAGAAGAGGCAAGTCCAATAGATTTTTAAGGCTTTATGTTTGCAACTTCAAGGTAGACAACTTCAGGGCATACAGCTTCTCACCAATTTTGGCGCTTTCCCAGGTTGCCCAATCTATGTCCTGTCCCCATCTCCCTCCTATCCAGGGCACCAGGACCTCTCCAGACATTTCCCAGCTAGAGAATACTAACTACTGGAAGCACTACCTCTATGTAGAACTGGCCCACTGAGTCCCATGGGGACTAGCCCTGGAGTCCCACTCCTGTTCTCGCATATTCTCTGTCTGAACTCCTCCAACACTCTATGGTAACCCACTATTTATGGGGAAACCACCACCTAGTGGCCAAAGTGAAAAATGGTATCGCACTCCCTTACAAGTTATTTCAGTAATCGAGAACCATCATTTAATGTCGCTTATGCATTTTTCATACTTAATATCAGGATCTACAGAAGAAAAAAGATATTGTGTGTTCACAATTTGTGTAGCATAGGCTGTTGCCATATCATTGCATAACGCTTGACAATCAAAAAACCTTTGCTGCTTCTTGTATAACGATGCCCCATGTTATATTTCATATTCAGGTATATTGTTGGATTCATCAACCGAAATCAGTCTCCCAGTGATGAGAATAGAAACTACCTCCGCCTAATGTATTACAGCTACCTCTGCAGACTTAGAGACCATGTGCCTAAAAATGTCTTGGACAAAAATTGGCTGGCTCCCCCATCAGCTATGGAAAAGGTATAATTAGTGTTTGATTATAATAAATTTAACAATATCTTCAAAAAATATTGAAGTTTTTCTGAAGCATAAATGCTTAGTTAGGGTGAGAGGATCTGCTGGGGAAGGAAGGGTGGGAAGCATTAGAAAAAGAATAAAGCATCAATGTGAAGGCACACTGTAAGCTTCATATGTTTTATTAGAGGATAGTGCAAAGTGATGTAAACACTATGATGAGTACTAGTGTGTATTGAGTTATGGGTCTTCAGGGAATAGTTGCTGAGCAGTTTGTTAATAAGATGAGTAAGGTTTATTGTAGAATACTTCTATTTCTTTTGTGTTTTGTGATGGCAACTGCCATTTTTTAATTTTCTTAACATTTGCAAATAGGACTGAGGGATATTTATCAAGGAAATTGGATGTAGATGTAAGCAGTTTTTATGTGTATTTGTTACCTCTTCACCTGTAATTCTAGGCAGAAAATGAAACAGATTTACTAATGGATGGGAGTGATTTTTAATAATAAAAACCTGCACAATTAAGTAGCTAGGGGCAAATTTTATTTTGTAGCAGTGCTACTTTAGAGTAGCTGTTAGAGGAATTTTTGAATGTAGCTGTCTAATTATCATATTTCTGTCTAAAGTCTGTCTTAAATCGATTTCACTGCTCCATTTTATCATTGCCTGACTGTGAGACAGAAGTGATAAATGTCCTTCGTTCTGTCTTCCAGGTTTCAGAAAAGCTTTATAAGCTGTGCATGAGAAATTTGGTGAGAAAATACTGCAGGTCCGTTACTGCAAAGAAAATTGAGCAGGTACATTATTTGTACTAGTATATTTATTTACAGGACTTATCTGGATTTCAGCAGTATTTGTACTGATTTATACATTTTTTCTGTACATAAAGATGCAGCAGAAACTTGTAGCCAGTGACCTCTTCCGGGGGAAAAAAGAGGGCTATCAGCAAAGTGTCAGCCAACCCTTCGAAGAGACCCGGATATGTGAGTGTGGTATAATTAAGACCTTGATGCAAGCAGTGAGCTGGCCCTTGAAAGGAGTAATGCAAATATCAAAATTCTTTGATGGGTGGATGTTAGTCTGGAGCAGGGATGAGCCGAACACCCCCCTGTTCGGTTCGCACCAGAACCTGCGAACAGACAAAATGTTCGTGTGAACTTTAGAACCCTATTAAATACAATGGACTCGAACGTTCGAAATCTAAAGTGCTAATTATAAAGGCTTACATGCAAGTTATTGTCCTAAAAAGTGTTTGGGGACCCAGGTCCTGCCCCAGGGGACATGTATCAATGCAAAAAGAAGTTTTAAAAACGTCCGTTTTTTCAGGAGCAGTGATTTTATTAATGCTTAAAATGAAAAAATAAAAGTGAAATATTCCTTTAAATTTCGTACCTGGGGGGTGTGTATGATATGCATGTAAAGTGGCGCATGTTTCCCGTGCTTAGAACTGTCCCTGCACAAAGTGTCATTTTTGAAGGAAAAAAAAGTCATTTAAAACTCACTCACGGCTAATAATGAATTGTCGGCTTTTATCAATACATACAAAAGTCATTGATAAAAAAATAAAAAAAAAGCGTGGGGGTCCCCAAGAATTCAATTACCAGGCCCTTCAGGTCTGGAATGGATATTAAGGGGAACCCCGCCGCAAATAAAAAAAAAATGGCGTGGGGTTCCCCCTAAATATCCATACCAGGCCATTCAGATCTGGCATGAATTTTAAGGGGAACTCCACCCCAAATGTAAAAAAAAATGGCGTGGAGTCCCCCCAAAAATCCATACCAGACCCTTATCCGAGCACGCAACCTGGCCGGCCGCAGGGGAAAAGGGGGGGATGAGAGCGGCCCCCCTCCCTCCTGAACCGTACCAGGCCACATGCCCTCAACATGGGGAGGATGTCCCCATGTTGATGGGGACAAGGGCCTCATCCCCACAACCCTTGCCCGGTGGTTGTGGGGGTCTGCGGGCGGGGAGCTTATCGGAATCTGGAAGACCCCTTAAACAAAGGGGACCCCCAGATCCCGGCCCCCCCTATGTGAATTGGTAAGGGGTACATTGTACCCCTACCATTTCACGAAGAAAGCGTAAAAAAATGTAAAGAAAAACACACAAACACCTTGAAAAAGTCCTTTATTAAAAAAAATAAATAATAAAAAAAAAACTTTCCAGCGGTGAAATCCAGTGTCCTGCAGCGATCCGATGTCCAGCGCTGTCCGTCATTGGTTTTGCCTCAGCGGACCTGATGGGGAACTTCCTCCTCAGTGTTTTAAATGTATAGACCCGCCCCTTCTAAAGTTCCCCATCAGGTCCGCTCAGCGGACCAGATGCGGAACATGACAAGGGGCGGGTCTATACATGTATTACCACAGTGAGAGAAGTTCCCCATCAGGTCCGCCCCCTCGATATGTCGGACCCGCCTACGTCATTGGCCTGAGCGGGGAACTTCCTTCACTGTGTAAATTTAAATTACACAGTGAAGGAAGTTCCCCGCTCCGGCCAATGACGTAGGAGGGTCCGACATACCGAGGGGGCGGACCTGATGTGGAACTTCTCTCACTGTGGTAATACATGTATAGACCCGCCCCTTGTCATGTTCCGCATCTGGTCCGCTGAGCGGACCTGATGGGGAACTTTAGAAGGGGCGGGTCTATACATTTAAAACACTGAGGAGGAAGTTCCCCATCAGGTCCGCTGAGGCAAAACCAATGACGGACAGCGCTGGACATCGGATCGCCGCAGGACACTGGATTTCACAGCTGGAATGTTTTTTTTTTATTATTTTTTTTAATAAAGGACTTTTTCAAGGTGTTTGTGTGTTTTTTTTTAAAAAAAATTTACGCTTTCTTCGTGAAATGGTAGGGGTACAATGTACCTCTTACCAATTCCCATAGGGGGGTCGGGAACTGGGGGTCCCCTTTGTTAAAGGGGTCTTCCAGATTCCGATAAGCCCCCCGCCCGCAGACCCCCACAACCACCGGGCAAGGGTTGTGGGGATGAGGCCCTTGTCCCAATCAACATGGGGACATCCTCCCCATGTTGAGGGCATGTGGCCTGGTACGGTTCAGGAGGGAGGGGTGGCCGCTCTCTCGTCCCCCCCTCTTCCCCTGCGGCCGGCCAGGTTGTGTGCTCGGATAAGGGTCTGGTATGGATTTTTGGGGGGACTCCACGCCATTTTTTTTATTTGGGGTGGAGTTCCCCTTAAAATTCATACCAGATCCGAAGGGCCTGGTATGGATATTTGGGGGAACCCCACGCCATTTTTTTTTAAATTTGCGGCGGGGTTCCCCTTAATATCCATTCCAGACCTGAAGGGCCTGGTAATTGAATTCTGGGGGACCCCCACGCTTTTTTTTTTTTTTTATCAATGACTTTTGTATGTATTGATAAAAGCCGACAATTCATTATTAGCCGCGAGTGAGTTTTAAATGACTTTTTTTCCTTCAAAAATGACATTTTTTGCAGGGACAGTTCTAAGCACGGGAAATATGCGCCACTTTACATGCATATCATACACACCCCCCAGGTACGAAATTTAAAGGAATATTTCACTTTTATTGTTTCACTTTAAGCATTATTAAAATCACTGCTCCCGAAAAAACGGGCGTTTTAAAAAAAAAAATTTGCATTGATACATGTCCCCTGGGGCAGGACCCGGGTCCCCAAACACTTTTTAGGACAATAACTTGCATATAAACCTTTATAATTAGCACTTTAGATTTCTCCCATAGACTTTTCGAATTTGCCGCGAACACCCCAATTTGTTCGCTGTTCGGCGAACGGGCGAACAGGCAATGTTCGAGTCGAACATGAGTTCGACTCGAACTCGAAGCTCATCCCTAGTCTGGAGGATTTGGAGTTCGCAGATTGTATTTGCATGTAGACTGCCTTAGGTAACGCCCACATGTAATGTTGAGCCTCCATGACTGTAAAATTGAAATCCAATTAATGCAAGGGGCAAGCAAGGGACAGTAAGGTTGGGAAGGAAAGAGCTAGAAGATGCTGGATGTCCTCACCCTGAAAATAAGCTAGACTACACACTGTGAGAAGTTCACAATGTGGAGAAAAATCAGGCTAATGGCCCGTACACACGATTCGAATTTCGGACGAAAACTGTCGTCCGAAGAAGAATCGTATGATTTTCAGATCGTGTGTACACTACTTTCGAGAGCCGATCATGACTGTTCATCCGATATTATTCGATCGGACGAGCACGAAAATTTTCCTTGTGCGATTTTCGTTTAGTCAGTATAGTTGTCGTCCGAAAATACAATACAAATACATTACAACACATGACATCACTTCTGATTTTTCTTTCTGTCATACGAGACTTTAGTAACCTATTCAATTTCTACTTAAGCGAAAAAAAGCTGTATGATCTGTCGTATCATATTCGGATCGCGTGTACGGGCCATAAGCAATTTCAGTACTTGAGAGGAGTCTCTACAGCTGTGCAAGATGAATGGTAAAGCTGGCGTTCAGCTTTAATCTGATGCTTGCTTGTTTAACCCTTTTAATTATCTCTTTGGCTTTATAGGTGTGAATTTAAACAGTTTGCTAGAAACTTTACATGTCAGTTTGTTCTTTAAAAAGTTTTTTTTATTTCATTGCAATACCAGATTTGTATCGATTGAATCATATGTGATCTTATGTTGTGATTTAATTTTATAGGTGAGCAGGATCTCAATCCAAAACTGCTTATGAGCATGAGCTATGACAAGATTAAGGTAAGGAGCCTTGTACAATGCTCATGCAGCAGGGCTTCTCTTTTCATGTATGTTTCTATACAAAATGCAAATATGTGCATGTATTGTATAAACTGTCTCAATGTAAAACTGGAAAAAAATGGGCTTAAAATTTGCATTTAACATAACTAGGGGACAGCAAAGCTACACTTGCATGTAAAAACATAGACACAGATGCAAAGTAATTTAACAAATAACAAAAATTCAATGCTTATCAAATTATTGGTTGGTATGGGTCACTGAATTTTTGTACTTTATAGCTGCTTTTTGTCCACCTTATTTATCGAACCGTTGTGATCACAACTGATGTGGAAAAATTCAATGGGATCTAAACTGCAATGGTAGTGACATAATGCATTTTTGAGACAATATATCTTCTATTATAAAAAGAAAATACAAGTGTTTTACCACATACTGTAGGCAATCTAACATTCTTAGTTTATAAAGTAGGCCAATAATGTTTAACATGAATTTAGACCTCTGTGCAGACAGAAACAGACAATGTTTGCAATATTTTTGCAATATTTTTTTCCACATGTGATCAGTATGGCATTTCAGCAATCAAGTATGACAGGCATGGACTTAAGGCTCGAACTCGACAGCTCCTGTTGACACAGACAAAACTGTATGTGACTGAACAAGTCAAAATCAAGCAGATGATTGAATACTCAAACATAAAAGGTAATAAAAACAATTTGTCATTCTGTTATTTTTTGCAAATATAAAATGAAGAGTGTAAGGCTGGGTTCACACTATTGCGAACTGGATGCGGATTTCTCCCGATCCAATTCGCATGTCAGGAGATTGTGACCGGCTCTCCATGGAGCCAGTTCACACATCTTCGGAGCGGCTCCGGTGCGAATTGCACAGGAGTCCCGTGCGCCTTCTGGTCCATTTCAGGTCCGAACTCAGCCAAATATTTAGGCTAAAATCGGACCTGAAACAGTGAACAGGGATGCACCGAACCCCTGCTGTGTGCCGCTTCGTGCTGCGGTGTGAACCCAGTCTAAAGGATAATTTTTTTTTCTCGCTTCACTGAGAACATTTCTTCTATCAGACACTTTGTTAAAAGTGTATGTCGAGTCAGAAACCTTTTTTCCAGTTTTGGATAGACTCAGGGACAGAAATGGGTTTGTACTGCAGTCTGGGGCTCCAATGGAGAGCTTTACCCTCACTTCCTGTCTTGCTGTGAATGGTTTCAGCACACAGGAAGTGAGGGAAATTTTGCAATTGCAAACAAAGAAAGGAAATCTTATAGGAGCTGGCGTTCCCTTACTCTACTAAAGAAAAGCCTCACCCACTACCCCAACCATCCACTACTACCAAAATACATACCAAATCCAATCAGCGCAAACTATTAAAAAATTAAATGTGCAAAATATTGTGAAACAGTAAAAAATTTGTGAAAATCTCACTTAATATACTTTGTGAATTGTTGCTCGCTAAATACTGTACAATGCCAACACAGGGGATGCCCGGGCAGGTTTGACCGTATATGGTCACGCTGGTTGGATACACCCGGTCTCAGCCCTAAAGAGCTGGTGATGACTAGACTTCTGCAGTGTCCATAGGGAGTAATGTGAACCGTATATATACCATGACTGATGTGATCTGTGTCGGTGGGGGGTTGGAGTGGTGTCCTGCAAGTGTCTGGAGTATACGGGTGTGTGGTACCTGTAGGGCTACTATGTTTGTGTATATGCTAGTAGTTGAAAAGTTCCTTTCTGTGCTTGTACATTGGAAGTTGTTGTATAATTACCTGCTCAATAAAAACCTTTTTGATAAAAAAAAATATATACTGTACAAAGACTCCACAACACCTCCTAAGAATCTATATTCTCTCAATTAGTGTAGCGCAACATTAAAATACTTGTGCATCTGAGCTCATAAAAAACAAATGAAAAAAAATAACAAAAAACAAAAAGTTCTCAATTCTGTCCTTCATATCTGTGAAATATTAAACACTGCCGTGCAATTAGTGACAGGCACCAATCTTCCGTCTTCCTCCTGTGACGTGCGACATGTAAACCAATTGTCTCTGGTAGGAACCTTCTTCCTCCGATCCTCTTAGTGGGGAGGAGCACAGCCTATGACTTCACATTAGCGACTGTCAGCGCAAGTGAAATGATGAGCCACACAAGTTATATATTGAAATCCTTGCTGTTTTTATATCCTGTAAGTGTATTTTTTTGCTATTGGAACGCAAATAAAAGCTTTATACAGAGAGCACTATGGTCTGCTTTTTTTACATTTTATGATGTCTTTATGGCTTGATGCTTAAGTACATCTGGAGGTAGACAGTGTTTTTAATTGGTACCAAGAGGAGGATCGGAAGGAGAGGTTTCCTACTGGAGATCCTGACCCACTTAAAGGTCTGAGAAGGAGATGAGCAGGCTATTGGTGGAGGCACGCATGTCACAGGAGGAAGACGGAAGATTGGTGTTTGTCACTAATTGCACTGTGGTGTTGTTTAATATTTCACAGATACAAAGGACTGAATTGAGAACTTTTTGGTTTTCATTTGTTTTTCATTTTGTTTTTTATGAGCTCAGACGCACAAGTATTTTGATGTTGCGCTACACTAATTAAGAGAATATACATCCACTACTATCACCACCATAAAAAAAAACTATTTTTATTGCTGAAGAGTCCCCCTCACTTGCTACTTTTTAAAATAAAAAAGAAAATCGCGCTAAGGAATCACAAATTATTGAATAAAGTCCAATTTGGCAGGCTGGTGTGAAAGGAACACAAAAATCCCAATTACTGAATAAACCTGGAAGAATTCATGCTTACCAGATAAGTAAGCCAATAGAACATATGGCTTTTACCCAGCCAGGGCCTTTCAATTCCCACAAGGTTGATTCGTCAGAGAATTATTGGGTATGGTCGCTTGAACTATGACTCCATATTATGTATTACATTCGACCCAAAAAGGAGAGAGAAAAAAAAAAAAAAAAAAACATAGCGTGATCCTGTCTCGATAATTAGTCAATAGAAATCAGCATTGTGAACAACACTCGATGTGGGAAGTATGCAAAAAGTGAACCACCACCTCACAGTCAATCTCCTTACCAGATTGCACTACATAAGGAGCTTTAAGCCAAAAAACACCCCAAACACAGAAGGTTGTGATCCACCACCTCTCATGCAATCTTCTTACCAGATAGCTAGTGTAATACAGCCTGATGTATGTAGGTGACGATCCGTAACCGAAATCCTATAGATAGCTGCAGGCTCGAATGATAAGGGGGTGAAATCAGATTCTCCCCACTCCTCTTGCTGATCGGATCCTCTCAGGCGGATCCGATCAGCAAGAGGAGTGGGGAGAATCTGATTTCACCCCCTTATCATTCGAGCCTGCAGCTATCTATAGGATTTCGGTTACGGATCGTCACCTACATACATCAGGCTGTATTACACTAGCTATCTGGTAAGAAGATTGCATGAGAGGTGGTGGATCACAACCTTCTGTGTTTGGGGTGTTTTTTGGCTTAAAGCTCCTTATGTAGTGCAATCTGGTAAGGAGATTGACTGTGAGGTGGTGGTTCACTTTTTGCATACTTCCCACATCGAGTGTTGTTCACAATGCTGATTTCTATTGACTAATTATCGAGACAGGATCACGCTATGTTTTTTTTTTTTCTCTCTCCTTTTTGGGTCGAATGTAATACATAATATGGAGTCATAGTTCAAGCGACCATACCCAATAATTCTCTGACGAATCAACCTTGTGGGAATTGAAAGGCCCTGGCTGGGTAAAAGCCATATGTTCTATTGGCTTACTTATCTGGTAAGCATGAATTCTTCCAGGTTTATTCAGTAATTGGGATTTTTGTGTTCCTTTCACACCAGCCTGCCAAATTGGACTTTATTCAATAATTTGTGATTCCTTAGCGCGATTTTCTTTTTTATTTCTATTTGTGTTTATCCCACTTTTATTGCTGCTGTAAGGACTTTATTATTGTATTATTAATTTAATTTAATTAATTATTTTTCGTAGTAAGCGCGGTTTTTTTCCCTTTGTTATACTTTTTAAAACACTGTCAGTAGCAGAGTATTTTAAAGTGCTTGTAAACCCCTACATATACCCAATGTAGTGACTGGCCTTCGGTGATACAGATGAAACAAATTCTCCTTCATAGTTATACCCATTTATCTGCAGTCTTATTGTCTCTACATCCCATTCAAAACACAGAATATATAAAGCTTGTCTGAGCTGACAGGAAAAAGGGGGCAGAGTGCTGAAGTTACACTCTGCAGAGCTCAGTAAGGAGAGCTCTGAGAGCTGATCTGAGACATGGGACACTCCCAATTAACGCAGCATACAGAAACCTAGCTGAGGCTGTCAATCAGCTGGAGCTCCCTCCCCTGTCACTTTTTTTCTCCTTGTGTCAGGAAAACTTGTCAGAAATGATTCATGCTGTTAGCAGAGAAACAAAGCAGCAGACAGAAATTATACTTAGGGGTTGATTTACTAAAGGAAAATCCACTTTGCACTTGAAAGTGCACATGGAAGTGCAGTCGCTGTAGATCGCTGTACATCTGAGGGGCAGCTCTGAAATTAGGGGAAGCTCTGCTGATTTTATCATCCAATCATGTGCAAGCTAAAATGCTGTACTATATTTTCCTTGCATGTCCCCCTCAGATCTACAGAATCTGCACTTCCATGTGCACTTTCAGTGCACTTTCAAGTGCAAAGTGGATTTTCCTTTAGTAAATCAACCCCTTAGTGCACTTAGTTGAGACAAGTACACACTATAGAGGGACATGCTTTGTTTATATTTCATGTCTGAGGTTTACAACCACTTATGGCTTAAGCTTTCTAAAGAAGACCTGGATAGCAGCAGAGACCTGACCGGTGTTCTAACCACCCCCCTCCCCCCCCCCCCCCCCAATCCAAAATCAGAAAAAAAGTTTTGTCTGGGCATATACTTTATAGAAAATGGCAAAAATGAAAAAAAAGGATGGCTCTTTAGACAACAAAAATGGAAAATTGGCTAAGAGAAAAAAAAATCTACAATAATGAACATTGTGTAGCAGAGACTACCTAGGAATCTGCTGGGAAAAAAATTGTATTTCCTACCTGTCCTGTGGCTATCTGTCCTGTATCTGGACCCAACAACTCTCTGACAATCCTCTGGCAATAATCAGTCTCTAGTCATTTGGGTCTTTTTACTTTTTATTGCATTACCATAACTGGAGAGAGGGCTTAGTGTTACAGGAAAAACACAAATAGGTGGACAAATATACTGAATTGGCAGTAGAGACTATAGGAGTGGCCTCCAAAAATTAATGCTGATAAACAGGACAGACTGATAAATCTGTGACCCTTTAAGAGCAGTTACAGTGTTTCTAGGGAAAGAATCCTTCTTACAATGTCCAGACAGCAGCTTTCACTAAGCTTCTCTGCGACACTCTTCAACAAGAAGATTTCTTTTCAGCCCAGTTCCATTTAGATGATAACTCCAGCTCTTGGGTATTTTCTAGGGCACTTATCACATGGCTTATGCTGAGGCCAGTCCCAGACAGTAAAGCCGGCCATAGACAGAGCGATTTTCTTTCCTGCAACCACGGGTTACATGAAAGGAAATACCTTGATTTCCCCATGAACACAGTGAGTGTTCATAGGGGAATCCTTCCAATGGAGCCCTTGTGTTTTCCCGGCGGGGATGGCTATAACAGCCGCTAGCAATAATCGCATTTGTAACATCCGGCAGGCTGGTTGTATCCAAGTTGATCGATCAATCTACTTAGGTACATTCAGCCTGCCAATACATGGTTCCAATCTTGGGCTGTTTGTGCTGAACCAGCCAAGATTCAAATCATCTATGGCTCACTTAATTCTTCACACAGGCCCCCTCCAAATGAGAAGACTTAGGGGAAAGAGAGTACTGGAAAGGTGCTTCCAAACTTTTATCATCGCCCCAAAGCATAACACTAAACAACACCATCAGGGTTTGGCCGAGTCAGATAAATATTCATGACCTTGTGGTTAATCCTTCCCACACTTACAAAATGGGATGGTTCCAAGGGGTTTTTAAGCAGCAATGTTAGATTGATTAAAAAACAGTGGCTGATTATAAAAAGTCTTTGTTTTAACAAGGTGAAATACAATGTCATGTTCCAATTAAAATATGGGCTCTGGTTATACGCTACAATACATATTCCACAAAATAGCGATGTTCACATAGTGGAGCAGAACATTACATTACAGAATATCAAAGGGGTGCCAATGTGGCTGATATTCTGTAATGTAATGTTCTGCTCCACTATGTGAACATCGCTATTTTGTGGAATATGTATTGTACCGTATAACCAGAGCTCATATTTTAATTGGAACATGACATTGAATTTCACCTTGTTAAAGTAAAAACTTTTTATAATCAGTCACGTTTTTTTTTTGTTTTTTTTTTCACATTTAAAATTTTTTATTTAAGAAAATGTAGCATACAATTGACAGTGTATGACAGTGTACATTTATGAAAAGAAACATGAGAACAATATCTGTTAACAATATTACAATGCATATACTGTATGATCAAGAAAAATGTACAGTTTACATATTTAGAGCGAGAATGCACTCTAATTTAAAGGGGGGTGCGGGGAGGGGGAAGGGAGGGTAGGAAGGATGGGATAAAGGTAAAGGTATACGTTTTTTGATCCATTTAACATTGCTGTTCCAAAACCCCTTGGGGGAAACCATCCCATTTTGCAATTTATCGGGGTGTGCAGCCTGAGTATCTCTCATATATGTGTTTTTTCGAATAAAATCCTTCCCACGCTTATTCCTGGAATTTCCTCCCAGCAATAGGCTGAAACAGTCAACCCACCAAGCTTATGGAAAACTATAGCACCCAGTAAAGGCAATAAACAGCTCAAGCCGGTTATGACTCAGCCACAACACACACTAGTTTTAGACAGAGACACAGCTGCATAGGGCAGGGTCTCTACAATTATATATGGTTAATTTTGATTATTATATTTCAGAAATTTCTGTCAGTGACATGAGTGATGGATTCCTAATAATTCATGTATCTCCAGAAGACAATAAGCAGAAGGTAAGAGGGAATGAATAATAATCATCTCATGGGACCTTATAGGGATGGAACTCTCAACGGTGTACTAGAAATGGAACCTCCCAGTAGAGAGGCATTTACTCGGGGAGTGGATGATTTACAGTATCGGTGACCTTTCCAGATGCAAGTCTTTAAAATGTGGGACTGTCCCTGAAACTCAAAAAATTTTCAGCCAAGATTTGTGGCACAGTGATAATTATCTTCACTGGTGAAGTACCAATAAAAGTTACCAATATAGAACTTGATTGTTGGGCAAAAAATCATTTTAGACCAAATCTAATCCCTGAGGGGATCTGAGGAGGAGAATGGAGGTCTGTGACAAAGTCGTTCCCCTCCTCCCCTTCCCTTGTACTCACAGATGACTCAGATTAACATTGTACCCACCCAGGGCTTGAAGGCAACTTCTCCTTCTTTCACACTCCGGTCATGTGATATGTCACAATATAAGGAGAGAGAGGAAGAAGAGCAGTGTGCTCTCACTCCTCAGCTGCGCTGCACTGATACTGAGGTGAGTTCTCAGTGCCGGCTCTCTATCGCCCTCCTACAGGCTGGAGAAGGGAAAAAGCCGAATCCTCCCTCCAGCAGCTATGGTCACTGCTCCTTCTGACAGGAGTGACACTGTTACTGTCAGTAAGGAGCAGAACAAGCAGCCACATTGCCAGCACGCCCCCCCCCCCACCACTCCTTGTCTTGGCCCTGCGTGCTGTAGAAACCTTTTCTGAAATCTCACCATGATGGGGTGTATTGATGTTTATGGGCACCATTGAAAGCAATGTGATTTTCATTGTCATGCAATTCTGTGCGACTCAAGTCACATCTGAAATCACACAATTGTTAACAGGGCCTTATGAGCTTGGAATAGTGGATAGGTGGTCTAAACTGTTGATTAGGCAGGAAAAAATGTGGGGGTGGAGATAGAGGGGAGTGAAGAGTAGGGATGAGCTCGGTGTTTGAGTCGAACGCATGTTCGACTCGAACATTGGCTGTTCGCCTGTTCGGCGAAACCAGAACTTTGTGGGCCGTTCGCGGCAAATTCGTGTGACGCGAACGCCCCAAAATATACTGCGCCATCGCAGTGCATTGCCGGTGCTGTGATTGGCCAAGCATGCACTGTGACCCCGCATGCTTGGCCAATCACAGCGCCGGCAGCGAGGAGAGCCATAATTGGCCACAGGCAGGATGCCTGTGGCCAATTATAGCTCAGGGGGGTTTAGTACACGCCCCACACTATAAAAGGCAGCCAGCGCGGGGGCCTTGTGTAGTGTGTTGGCGTGCAGGGAGAGAGAAGGATAGGCAGGGACAGTGTCAGTGATATCTTTGATAAACCTTGTGCATTTACAGTGTGTTGGCGTGCAGGGAGAGAGACAGATAGGCAGGGACAGTGTCAGTGATATTCTTTGATAAACCTTGTGCATTTACAGTGTGTTGGCGTGCAGGGAGAGAGAAGGATAGGCAGGGACAGTGTCAGTGATATTCTTTGCTAAACCTTGTGCATTTACAGTGTGTTGGCGTGCAGGGAGAGAGAAGGCTAGGCAGGGACAGTGTCAGTGTAATTCTTTGCTAAACCTCCTGCACAGTATACACCTGAAGCTACCCCTTATTGCTCATGGTGTTGTTCTGTTGTGTAACACAGACAGGCATCTGCAAGCAGTTACAGTGGGTGTAGGTGCCTCCTGCACAGTATACGCTACCCCTTATTGCTCGTGGTGGTGTTCTGTTGTGTAACACAGACAGGCATCTGCAAGCAGTTACAGTGGGTGTAGGTGCCTCCTGCACAGTATACGCTACCCCTTATTGCTCGTGGTGGTGTTCTGTTGTGTAACACAGACAGGCATCTGCAAGCAGTTACAGTGGGTGTAGGTGCCTCCTGCACAGTATACGCTACCCCTGTTCGGCTCATCCCTAGTGAAGAGTATAGTTACAGTAAAAAATGGTAGGGGGGAGAGACTGAGAAAAGCCAGGGTAGTGTGTGGGAAACAAGGAAATCTATCATGGACAGAAGCAGGGTAGAGAGGTAGACACAACATAGAAGGAAGGGTAATGGGAGAGGGATACAACAGGGTATGGCTAAATCTTTTAAATATTATGGTAACTCACGATAGTTTTTCTTCCACATTTCACTAGTAGTACTGGCAGCCCTTTTTTCATTGCAGGGAGATGCTGTATTACAGTGTGATCATATTTTTGAAGTTGCCACTAAGCTGGTCATGCTGGCTTCTAAGCAGGATGCAATCAAGATAGGCCATGGAAGGTAAAGCATGAGTTAAATTTGTTTCTATTATCTTCCATATAGGTTACTTTCTATAAATTATTCACAAACTTTTATTGTATGGACAGCTCCTAGGAAGGTATTGTTCATTCATCCTAATATAGAAAAGAAGTTTGTGCAAACATTAAACTCATTTTCGAATAATCATATAACCATGTTAGTAGGTCAATCAATGTGAATCAAATAATATTGTGTTAAAAAGTCGCAAACTTCAAGTGAAGTAATAATGAATGCAACTTTTGATGCAGCACCCAGAAATCTGCAATAGCAACTGGTCGGTACTTTGTATCCAAGCGGAGAAGTAAGCTAAAAAGCCAGATGGCCTCTTACAGGACAGGATGGACCCCAAATTATAGGGATCAAGCTCGCCTGATATGCACAGTAACGTGTTTCCCTGTAACAAGTATCGACTGGGAACGGAGATTCTCCGTTCCCAGATGATGCTTGTTACAGGGAAACGCGTCGGTTGGAGAGAACCTTGTGATGACACCACGCACCAGCTAGCAGTCTGAAAGTTTGTGGCTGTGTCTTGTACCGCATTTCTTTGCTGTACTTATGCAAAATAATTTGGAATAAACTACCATTTTTTACTGCACTGTGAAGTTCCTTTTTTTTCTAAATCCTTTATACCTGCTGGAGAGGCAGAGTGACTGGAAGATTGGAAACGTATTAAACGGCTTATTGTCTTTGACGGAGGAGAGTGGCTAGTGTCTGGAGCGGACCAGGTGGAACATCACAGCTGATTACTGTGCATATCAGGCGAGCTTGATCCCTATTAATTGGGGTCCATCCTGTCCTGTAAGAGGCCATCTGGCTTTTTAGCTTACTTCTCTGCTTGGATACAAAGTACCGACCAGTTGCTATTGCAGATTTCTGGGTACTGCATCAAAAGTTGAATTCATTATTACTTCATTTCAAGTTTCGGACTTATTAACACAATATTATTTGATTGACCTACTCACATGGTTTTATGATTATTCAATAATGTGTTTAATGTTTGCGCAATCTTATTTTCTATATATGTTTGTGAATTGAGTATTTAATTCTTGAAGATAGCAGAATTCACATATAGTGGGGCAAAAAAGTATTTAGTCAGCCACCAATTGTGAAAGTTCTCCCACTTAAATAGATGAGAGAGGCCTGTAATTGTCATCATAGGTATACCTCAACTATGAGAGACAAAATGTGGAAACAAATCCAGACTATCACATTGTCTGATTTGGAAAGAATTTATTTGCAAATTATGGTGGAAAATAAGTATTTGGTCAATATCAAAAGTTCATCTCAAAACTTTGTTATATATCCTTTGTTGGCAATGACAGAGGTCAAACGTTTTCTGTAAGTCTTCACAAGGTTGTCACACACTGTTGCTGGTATGTTGGCCCATTCCTCCATGCAGATCTCCTCTAGAGCAGTGATGTTTTGGGGCTGTCACTGGGAAACACAGACTTTCAACTCCCTCCAAAGGTTTTCTATGGGGTTGAGAATGAGATCTGGAGACTGGCTAGGCCACTCCAGGACCTTGAAATGCTTCTTACGAAGCAACTCCTTCGTTGCCCGGGCGGTGTGTTTGGGATCATTGTCATGCTGAAAGACCCAGCCACGTTTCATCTTCAATGCCCTTGCTGATGGGAGGAGGTTTGCACTCAAAATCTCACGATACATGGCCCCATTCATTCTTTCATGTACACAGATCAGTCGTCCTGTTGCCTTTGCAGAGAAACAGCCCCAAAGCATGATGTTGCCACCCCCATGCTTCACAGTAGGTATGGTGTTCTTTGGTTGCAACTCACCATTCTCTCTCCTCCAAACACGACGAGTTGTGTTTCTACCAAACAGTTCTACTTTGGTTTCATCTGACCATATGACATTCTCCCAATCCTCTTATGGATCATCCAAATGCTCTCTAGCAAACCTCAGACGGGCCCAGACATGTACTGGCTTAAGCAGGGGGACACGTCTGGCACTTCAGGATCTGAGTCCCTGGCAGCGTAGTGTGTTACTGATGGTAGCCTTTGTTACGTTGGTCCCAGCTCTCTGCAGGTCATTCACTAGGTCCTCCCGTGTGGTTCTGGGAATTTTGCTCACCGTTCTTGTGATCATTTTGACCCCACGGGGTGAGATCTTGCGTGGAGCCCCAGACCGAGGGAGATTATCAGTGGTCTTGTATGTCTTCCATTTTCTAATTATTGCTCCCACAGTTGATTTCTTCACACCAAGCTGCTTGCCTATTGCAGATTCAGTCTTCCCAGCCTGGTGCAGGTCTACAATTTTGTTTCTGGTGTCCTTTGACAGCTCTTTGGTCTTCACCATAGTGGAGTTTGGAGTGTGACTGTTTGAGGTTGTGGACAGGTGACTTTTATACTGATAACAAGTTCAAACAGGTGCCATTAATACAGGTAATGAGTGGAGGACAGAGGAGCCTCTTAACCATTTCCCTACCCGCCCATAGTCAAATGACGTCCACAGATGGGATCTCCCATCCTGGGTGGACGTCATATGATGTCCTGGGCTTTGTGGGGGGATATCTGAATGATGCCTGCAGCTAGAGGCATCATTCAGATATCCTTCTCTTCTACCAGCGATTCTGCGCACCATAAGAACGATCATAGCGGCGGTTCCGCCGCCTAATCGTTCTTATAGGCGGCGGGAGTGGACATCCGGTGCTTCTCCGGGCTCTCCCGTGCCATCGGGGGCCCAGAGAATGAATCGTCCGGCGCCGGAGGTGAAGCATAGAGATGACTGGTGACCAGATGGTCACCAGTCATCTCTATGACCGTCGGAGGCCCGGGCGCAATGTGATGACGTCACGCCCGGGTTCTCAGAAGTAAACAAAGCCGCCATTGCAGCTAGTAAGCATGAGATCAGTGAAATTCTCATGCTTTCCAGCCTGGAGGAGAGATGTTGGGTCTTATTGACCCTGCATCTCTCCATAAAGAGGACCTGTCACACAACATTCCTATTACAAGGGATGTTTACATTTCTTGTAATAGGAATAAAAGTGATCAAAAAAAAAAAAAATTAAAAGTGTAAAAATAAATAAATAAATAATAATAAAAAAATATGTAAAACACCCCTGTCCCCGGTAGCTCGTGATCAGAAGTGAACGCACATGTAAGTAAACGCCATTCAAACCACATATGTGAGGTATCGCCGCGTGCGTTAGAGCATGTGCAACAATTCTAGCACTAGACCTCCTCTGTAACTCTAACCTGGTAACCTGTAAAAATTTTCAAAGCGTCGCCTATGGAGATTTTTAAGTACCGAACTTTGTGCAATTTTAAAGCGTGACATGTTGGGTATCTATTTATTCGCCGTAACATCATCTTTCATATTTTACAAAAAAATTGGGCTAACTTTACTGTTTTGTTATTTTTTAATTCATGAAACCATTTGTTTTTTTTTAAAAGGCGTTTGAAAAATTATTGCGCAAATACCGTGCAAGAAAAAAAGTTGCAATGACCGTCATTTTATTCCCTAGAATGTCTGCTAAAAAAACATATATAAAATGTTTGGGGGTTCTGAGTAATTTTCTAGCAAAAGAATGATGATTTGTACATGTAGGAGAGAAGTGCCAGAATAGGCCCAGTATTGAGGTGGTAAAAAAAGCCCGGTGTTGAAGTGGTTAAAGAAGAAGATACAGGTCTGTGAGAGCCAGAAATCTTGCTTGTTTGTAGGTGACCAAATACTTATTTTCCACCATAATTTGCAAATAAATTATTTCCAAATCAGGCAATGTGATTGTCTGGTTATGTTTCCACATTTTGAATCTCTCATAGTTGAGGTTTACCTATGATGACAATTACAGGCCTCTCTCATCTTTTTAAGTGGGAGAACTTGCACAATTGGTGGCTGACTAAATACTTTTTTGCCCCAGTGTACATATGTACTTTTTTTTAATTTTCACTATTTTTTTCCACCATTTTCACTTTTTGGTATCACATACAATATTATATTACATACAATATTGATCACATTATTAGTTTTGTAAGCGCAGAATAACTATACTAGATAGTGTCCTAATGCATTGTTTTCTTCTAGCATGACATTTCAATTCCAAGACAGGAAAGGGTCTATCGATTTTACATCAGGGACCGAGTCACAGGTGTACAAAGCCAAGAATGGACATCTGACAGTGGTAGGTTTTTTTAACAGGAGTCATGAGTCATATTTAGCAAATTACACCATGCAAATATTTAAAAAGGAATACATCTGATGTTTTCAGTTTGAAGAAATGAGTGTTATCCAACAACAAACAGTATGCTGATATTTTAGCATTTGATCATTTAAAATAAATAGGGTTGTCATTTTTGTTACCCACAGGTTGACTGCTATTAAAAATCAGCCCTGCCATATTTTTATATAGAGTTTGCAAAGTCTGGTAAAGCTGTTATGTTTTTGTTTATGTGGTAAACTCACTATTGTGATAAGGTCCAACGGGGGAATTGGTTAAGCTATTCCCATGTACAATAGGGTGCTCGAGGCTTAGCAGCCTCTTTTTTTAACTGTATTTGGATTGACCATTTGTATCTCCTAGATGTGTTAAAGCCAGAGTCAACCAAGCAACTAGCTTTTTCAGATGGAAATCAGCATTGGCAGCCCTCATATCTTGCTCATTACAGGTTACTTTATTGATGCCTCCTTTGCTGTATATTGCTAATTCAGATTCTGATTCTGAAGCCTCGTACACACGACGAGTTTCTCGTCGTAAAAAACCCGTCGATTTTCTCGACGAGATTCTTGTCAAGCTTGACGAGCTTCTTGTCAAGCTTTCCTTGCATGCACACTGTCAATTCCAAATCTCGTCGTTGTTCTGCGCGGTCACGTACAACACGTACGACGGAAGTATAAAGGGGAAGTTCGATTCCAATGGCGCCACCCCTTGGGCTGCTCTTGCTGATCTTGTGTTATCGCGTGTTAGTAAAAAATTTGGTGAGAGACGATTCGCGCTTTTCAATTTTCGTGCTTTACGAACGCTAGTTTTACCAGAAGAAGCTCTCCCGTCTCATACTTGATTCGACGAGAAACCATACACACAAACGTTTTTCTCGGCAAGAAAGCTCTCTCGGCAGTTCTCTTGTCGTTTTTTGACGAGAAACTTGGTCGTGTGTACGAGGCTTTAGACCTTTCAGCACTAAATAATTAAAAACTTGTACACTGCATACAGTAGGTTTCCTATGAAAGAGAACAAATGTGTTATTTTATCCATCACATTTGGCAAAATGCTGCATTTGTTTTACTTCCAGTTCTGCAATTGCAATGTACAATGCTGAGTATATGCCATACAAGAACAAAAAGGTAAATTGTTATCTGGCTTCTAGCTGATGTCCAGTAAATGGGTATATTAAAGATGGCAGCTCTCCACTGTGGTTTCCCCATGCTTCAAGCCAAATAAGGCATGATCATCAAGTATATATGAGAACTGCTTATTTTTTGTTACAATCTATCAGACAGGAATGCTAACCAAAAAAGCAGAAAGGAAAGATGACAAACTAGAGAGGCATACGGACAAGGGATGAGAAAAATAAACATGCACTTGACAAAATCTTTCATAATATGAACTCAATTTTTTTTATATGTACATAGGTTATCATGCAAAGAACTCTATGCTGAAATTAAGCTGATTTTTCCCCTCTTTATTTAGGTGTCTCCCCGATTAAAATCCTAATGGGGAAAATCTGGATCAATAAAGGAATACATCCATCGAATACAGTTATGGGATTACACAACAAACAAAGGTGCCTTTGAGGCACTATGTGTTTCAAATAATTTCACAGTAATGGAATGATCACAACTGTGTTGTGCATTTTATGCTATCCTCTGTGAAGATTTGCTGTCCTCCACTCTCAGCTGCTGGTATATCAGTTTCAACAGAGTTTATAATAATGTCCATCTATCTGTAATAACTGGACACAATGAGATGTTCTTTGCACAGAAATGTATGAAGTGCTATGTTACCCACAAAGCTTTGGAGTCTTGCTTTCTTCTCCCTTTCCCTAATTATTAACAAAGCTGATAATTGTAGGACAAGATGTTGTATGTACACTGAAATACCAGACTATTTGTACTATGCGTCTAATTCTGTCTTCATTTAACAAAATGCAGAATAATTTCCAGAGTGTAAACTACAATGGGACACAAAATAATCTGTGAAAAATTCTGAATTATTCACAAATTTCCAACAACCATAAATTAGCCATTTGTGCATGCAAATGTATTTTTGCTAATAAATTATTTGTACACAGGTTACAAAATAATAATGTTTATTCAATAAATAAAGTTTAAACCTCCCAGCCAAGTGCAGAATATATACACCTTGTGTTTATCACTTCAATACCAGATACTTTTACCCCCTTCCTGCCCAGGCAAATTTTCAGCTTTTAGCGCTGTCACACCTTGAATGACAATTGCACGGTCATGCAACACTGTACTCAAATGAAAACATTATAATTTTTCACACAGATAGAGCTTTCTTTTGGTTGTATTTAATCACATTGAGTTTTTAAATTTTTTGCTAAATAAACAAAAAATTACCGAAAAAAACATGTTTTTCTTCATTTCTGTTATAAAAGTTTGCAAATAAGTAATCTTTCTTCATAGATTAAGGCCAGATTGCATACTGCTAAATTTTTTTGGTGAAAATAACCCAAATTTGTGTCTATTGTTTAGTCTGTAGGACAGCTATAGAGTCCACAAACTATAGTACATATACAGTACGTACAGTATATCTGAAAATCGTTCAATCCTGATGTACTGACACTTCTTAAGGCCTGAAAATGCCAGGACAGTACGAATACTCACTAAAAGACCCCTTTTTGAAAAGTAGACAGTTTAACCACTTGACAACTGGGCACTTAAACCCCCTTCCTAACCAGACGAATTTTCAGCTTTCGGTGCTCTCACATTTTGAATGACAATTACTCAGTCATACAACACTGTACCCATATGACATTTTTGTCCTTTTTTTCACACAAATAGAGCTTTCTTTTGGTGGTATTTAATCACTGTTGGGTTTTTTATTTTTTGCGCTATAAGAAAAAAAAGACTGAAAATTTTGTAAAAAAATGAATTTTTCTTTGTTTCCGTTATAAAATTTTGCAAATTAGTATTTTTTCTTCATACATTTTGGCCAAAATTTATACTGCTACATATCTTTGGTAAAAATAAGTACAAATTGGTGGATATTTTTTGGTCTTTGTGAAAGTTATAGAGTCCACAAGCTATGGTGCCAATATCTGAAAATTGATCACACCTGAAGTACTGACGGCCTATCTCATTTCTTGAGACCCTAACATGCCAGAAAAGTACAAATACCCCCCAAATGACCCCTTTTTGGAAAGAAGACATTCCAAGGTATTTAGAAAGAGTCATTGTGAGTTTTTTGAAGTTGTCATTTTTTCCCACAATTCTTTGCAAAAATCAATATTTTTTTTTCTTTTTTTTTTTTCCCACAAAATTGTCATATTAGCAGGTTATTTCTCACACACAGCATATGCATACCACAAATTACACCCCAAAACACATTCTGCTATTCCTCCCGAGTATGGTGATACCACATGTGTGAGACTTTTACACAGCGTGGCCACATAGAGAGGCCCAACATGCAGGGAGCACCTTCAGGCGTTCTGGAGAACCCAGGCCAATTCTGACATTTCTCTCCTACATGTAAAAATCATCATTTATTTGCTAGAAAATTACATAGAACCCCAAAACATTATATATGTTTTTTTAGCAAAGACCTTAAATAATATAATGG
Organism: Rana muscosa; assembly: GCA_029206835.1. Classification (NCBI taxonomy): domain Eukaryota; kingdom Metazoa; phylum Chordata; class Amphibia; order Anura; family Ranidae; genus Rana; species Rana muscosa. Next base: position 847,874,398 of record CM055116.1, read on the forward strand.
TGGTCATTGCAACTTTTTATCTTGCACGGTATTTGCGCAGAAATTTTCTAACGCGTTTTTTACGGAAAAAAATTGTTTTGTGCCTAAAAGAAAAAAAAAACAGTAAAGTTAGCCCAATGTTTTTGCATAATATGAAAGATGAAGTTACGCCGAGTAAATAGATACCTAACATGTCACCCTTCAAAATTGCACACGCTCGTGAAATGGCGCCAAACTTCGCTACTTAAAAATCCCCATAGGCAACGCTTTAAATATTTTTACTGGTTATATGTTTTGAGTTACAGAGGAGGTCTAGGGCCAAAATTATTGCTCTCGCTCTAACGTTCGCAACGATACCTCACATGTGTGGTTTGAACACCGTTTTCATATGTGGGCGGGGCTTACGTATGCGTTCACTTCTGCATGCGAGCTCGCGGGGGCAGGGGCGCTTTAAAAAAAATATATATTTTATTGTTCATTTTACTTTATTTATTTTAGTTTGACATGTTTTTCCGATCACTTTTATTCCTATTACAAGGAATGTAAACATCCCTTGTAATAGAAATATGGCATGACAGGTCCTCTTTACAGTGAGATATGGGGTCAATAAGACCCCACATCTCACCTCTAGGCTGGGAAGCCTGAAAAAAAAACAAAAAAAAAAACAATCTTGGCTTTGATCGTAGCGGTGAGTCGGTAGAAGCACTGGAGGGCAGCGGGAGGGGGGGGCATCCCCTCTCACCTTCCGTAAGAGCGATCAAGCAGTGGAACAGCCGCTATGATTGTTCTTATGGTGTAGGGAATCGCCGGCTGAAAAAGCGAATATCTGAATGATGCCTGTAGCTGCTCCCATCATTCAGATATCTCCGCACAAAATCAAGGACGTCATATGACGGCCGGCGGGCGGGAAGTGGTTATTGCAGAGTATTGCCGGGTATTGAGGAGTATTGCCGGGTATTGAGGAGTATTGCCGGGTATTGAGGAGTATTGCCGAGTATTGCGGGGTATTGCCGGGTATTGTGGGGTATTGCAGGGTATTGTGGAGTATTGCAGGGTATTGTGGAGTATTGCAGGGTATTGTGGAGTATTGCAGGGTATTGTGGAGTATTGCCGGGTATTGTGGAGTATTGCCAGGTATTGTGGAGTATTGCCGGGTATTGTGGAGTATTGCCGGGTATTGTGGAGTATTGCTGGGTATTGTGGAGTATTGCCGTGTATTGTGGAGTATTGCGGAGTATGGCAGGGTATGGGCAGGGTATTGCACAGTATGGGCAGGGTATTGCACAGGGTATTGCAGAGTATGGGCAGAGTATGGGCAGGGTATTGCACAGGGTATTGCAGAGTATTGCACAGGGTATTGCAGAGTATTGCACAGGGTGTATTGCAGAGTATTGCACAGGGTGTATTGCAGAGTATTGCACAGGGTGTATTGCAGAGTATTGCACAGGGTGTATTGCAGAGTATTGGCAGGGTGTATTGCAGAGTATTGCACAGGGTGTATTGCACAGGGTGTATTGCAGAGTATTGCACAGGGTGTATTGCAGAGTATTGCACAGGGTGTATTGCAGAGTATTGCACAGGGTGTATTGCAGAGTATTGCACAGGGTGTATTGCAGAGTATTGGCAGAGTATTGCACAGGGATGGCTGAGCAGGGATGGATGGATGGCTGGATCTGTGACTGCAATTGTCACAGATCCAGCCCACAGCTGACATGGGGGAGGGAGCGGACATGATCCGCTCCCTCCCCTCTCCTCTCACACTGTACCGATCGGTACAGAGAGGGGAGGGAGGAACCGGCGTCATCAAATGACGCCGGTCTGTTTACAAGTGATCGCTCCGTCATTTGACGGAGCGATCACGTGGTAAACGGCCGCGATTAGCGGCCATCTACCGTGATCCGTGATGCGCCGGGTCTTCCGGACCCGGCGGTCACGGACATATCCTGGAGCGCGCCCCAGGGGGCGCGCGGGAGCAAGATTCTGTGAGGACGTCCCTGGGACGTCCACTCAGTATAACTCGACCGCGCTGTGGACGTCTTTTGTACATGACGCGGTCGGGAAGTGGTTAAGGTATTTTGAAAGAGGCATGGTGAGTTTTTTGAAGTTGCAATTTGTCACAATTTTTTGGAAAATTAAGAAATTCCCCAAAAAGTTTTACTTTTTTCTTTAAATACTGTCACCAGTGCAGTACAGCATCATCATATAACTGATGTGTCGGTGATCAGGTATACTAACTGGTGACAGTATGTAAAAAAAAAAAAAAAAAAGTCCTTTTTTTCCCCAATTTTTAAAAGTATTTTTTATTACATATTTTCTTTTTTTATGATTTTTTTTTACAATACAGGTTTACCATAGTAACACTACTACTCTGATGAGGTGATCAATTTATTTTTTATTTTTTTACACACTATGTTTATAACAGTGATAATCACTGTTAAAACCAACAATTTTTCTGAATGAAATCCATTCATTCAGTGTGTACTATTGTGATTAGCTATGATTGGCCACAGCTAATCACATGGTACAGATAGGCTGTGGTTGACGCTGTCTATACCATTTGATCACTGTGACCAATCACAGTGTCGGCTGTCATTTTTCAATAGGTCGGGTGGGAAGCAGTTAATTTAAGCATTTTCATACTTTGAATAGAATCTCAATTGTTAATAGATTTCAAGTATGTTATATAAATGCACTGTTAAAATCACTTTTTTACTATTATGATTATGTGTCTTGTGTATAGTTTGTTATTCCTATGCTCATATACCTAATAAAAAGGCACAGTATACCGGTAAGTATTAAATGGAAAATGAAAGTGATGATTACAAAAGAGAAGAAAAACTGTAAAAAAATCCCTTCCTCTATCGGTCAGAAGGAGCAATGTCCTGATATAAGACATAATGCATAATTTAGCCAGTGTCAACAATTGCCTTACCCGAAAACAACAACAGCCTCGTCTGCCATTGCTCTAGTACCATCCTTACACAAAGCCTCACCCTTTAGCTTGTCATCCTTACCACAGCACCACCCCGGGCAAATCATCATTCGACCCCCAGGTTGAGAACCACTGCCTTACACTGAGCTTGCTAGCGAGAGCTCCAGCCAAAATCAGGGTGTAAGCATATGTATTATTCAAACTAATAACCCAACAGATGGGTTTGAGCCTGAGGACTGAGCATGCCTAATGTGTATGTTAATATGCATGTTTACAGCACTTGTGAATGTAAGTTCTTTCAGTAGCACAACAAGTAAATTGACTCCTTTTCAAACATCAGGTTGTGTATTTGAATCTAGGATGCGCCCTAAGCTTTCTAGCATGAGCTGTAAGCTTAATTTACAATATGTTAGAATATTTTATCATTTGGGGATTGTGCTCTAGTCTCTCTTCCACCTATTTGTGCCTCAAAGGGCTAGTAAGGTCTCCTAAGAGCTAACCGTACATAGGATGAAAACCAGCTGTTGTTCTTGGCTAGCCCTGGTATTCTTCCTAGGACCATTTTTTTTAAAATTTACACACTAGTGAAACTTGTGGCACGGCATGTAAGGTGACGGTTTCACAAATGCCAGGTTATGAGTTCAAATCCAGCAGACTTCCTTCCTTAGCATCCATGTGTCCTGCACAGCCTCGCAATAATGTATATGTGGAACTGATAGGACATTAAAAGGGGACTCTCTCTTAAGGGAGTTTATAAATATAGGTATTGTACTCCTCAGCTTTCATATATTCCTACTCATTTTTAACCTAATGAAATGCCCATTCATATTTCTAAGGTCCCATCTCATCTTCCTCATCCATAAGGTCCTCATCATATACCTGACCCTCTTCCAAAAGCTTCTCCTAATGCTCAAAGTAAACGCATCATCCTGTTCATCACACTCATTTGTACGGAGAGATTTTTTCTTTCTGCGAATCTAACGCTATGTAAGAAGAGAATAAAAGTCTTAAGAAATTTTAATTCAGCAACTCCAAATACCAGTTCAAAACCTACACCTCTCCATACAAGTGTAGCGGTACTTCGTAGGGGCTGCTGAGTATTGTAGTCTGTCTGTCACCCTGCCCAGCCAGACACACAGTTCTCATTCACCCTCAGGCAGAAAACCCCTCCTTGAACTTTGTTTTTATTTTTATTGAGGGGAATAAACTTGGATGGGGATGGGATATTCATGAGATGCCCATACGATTGCAGAAAGAATATATTTGGGACTAACTATATACACGTCTGGTATATACAACTCCAGTACATCACTTGCATGCAGACTCTCTCTCCTTAACACCTCCAGCACATCACTTGCTTGTACTTCCCGGACCAGCTAGCACTGATTTGCAGGCCTGACACTGGCTCAACCAGGCTTAAAGTGAATGCCCTTTGTAGGCAGGAACTGCGGGCCCCTATAGTGTAGCAAAAATATGATAGTCCTTTGTGCTAGCTGTCAATGTGACTACTGAGCCCAGTACCACGTCTTCAGGCCCTGTCAGCCCTGGCTGCAGCTGCCTCTCTCTCCACTGCCCATAAAACCACAGTCCACTCTTCTGGCTCTGCACCCATCTCAGACTGCAATCTCCCAGTCCTCTCAGGCGTGCCTCCCCAGTCCTCTCCCGACTGTGTGTCATTCACCAGCGCACTTGGCTGCGACCTGTTGTTCCTCTCCTTGAGACTTTGCCTGGCAGTGCTCTTTCGCTGTCCTCTCTTGCTCCCGTGCCACCTGTCCAGGACACCTCCATGTGTCATTAAAAGGGTCCTGTCCACACCCGAGTCCCAAGGTCACCCCCTCTAGACTGGGGTGCTCCCTCAAAGACCACGACAGCCTAACACTCCATCTCCAGCATCCACATGAACAACTCCTTCCCAGCTGGGCTGACCCTGAGTATTTAAGAAGACCTGCCCCCTGCCAATCCAAGTTGGGGATTGGTCAGGGCCCCTTAGAACACACCAGACAGCTCCACTTCCCCTCTGCTCCTTCCTTTACATAAAACACTAGAACATTCTGATAAGAAGTGGGAGGTCTTAATGATCTACCCTGGGTCACTCCCAACCCAGATCAAAACACACCCAGGCTACACTACCCCCCCCCCCCTTTAACATCAAACTAGTCTTTTAGCTGGGAATTTACAAAAATAGGCACCTGGGCCCAGGAGGAGGGGCATCTCATGAAAAATACATTTGGATCAGGGGTGTGACCTGTCCCATCTTGAAACTCTACACCGACAAGCCTCCCTCCCTAAATATATATGTATATGGAAACCAAAAAGGGGTTGGATTGGGACTTTGAGTGAGGCCTGTGGGTGTTTGTAATAATATGTTTGTAGCATGAAGATAACCTGAGTGTCACAAGCCCCTAGGGGTCATAAAATTAAACACAAGTTTATATAATCATAATACATTTATTGATAAGAGAATTGATCACTAAAACATGATGTGACAAACAGTAATATTCATAGCAGACAATAAGTATATATAATTTAAACATATATGATGTATACATAATTCACATGATAAATACAAACAGAGAACATAATTATATTAAGCAAACAAACGTATAGCCCAATCGAGCGCTCCAGGAGGAAAAAGAGAAATCCGGTGAAAGAAAAAACACTTGCAAGAGGTTGTGCTATAAAACACCTCCCTCCTACTACCAATGAAGGAAAAAAGCTGCTGCTAGTTCCTGTCCATAGACAGGCAAAATAATAAACAGAAAAAACACATATACCCACAAATAATATATATATATATATTGTGACAGCAGGAAGGTAAAGTCACCTGGTTGCATCCAGGGGGGTAGATATATTTCGCCCAGATTCAGGCTTTACGCCGACTTATACAACTAGGTGGAGAGTTGTATAAGCCCAGCTAAGGCTAGTGGGCTCATGGATGACTCATACCTCTAGGGAGAGGGCTGGGCGTCGTGCAGGCAGGGAGTTGATGAGGCCAGCTGAAGCCTGTCAGTTCGTTTAAGGCCTCTATAAAAACTCCCAGATTCATTAGGTGTTAGCTCATGCCTGGAACCAGACCTGTGTGGACTGTCTAGGGAGAGTGAACCCCTGTGCGGTGAGACAAAAGCCTGTGTGGCTATTTGCTTGGACATTTAAAACCAGGGACTTAGGGACTAGGACAGCACTAGGCTGATCCCAGTTGTTAGTTAGGAAACCTGTATGTTTAGTCAGAGGTCAAGTTGACCAGGATTTATTTTGTTTATATGTTTCTTTTGGCTTTGCTGTGTTTTGTCACTGTAAATAGAAAATAAACCGCACCTTTTTTTTTGATTTTGAAAACCACAACCTCCGTTTGCTGGGCCTGTTTTTGTGTGGGGAGCCCATCCCGGGGGTCACACACACCCGCTGCCGAGCTAACCCCCTCACAGTTGGTGGAGAACCAGTGGCAGTTTTTTTTAAGCCAGCATGGAGGAGATACTGAAGCAGCTGGCTCTAGCAAATGCCAATCAACAGCAGACAAATGCAGGTTTGCAAAAGAGCCTTGCAGCTCAACAACAGAACTTCGCAGCCCAGCAGCAAGCTCATCAACAGAGCCTTGCAGCCCAGCAGCAAGCTCACCAACAGAGTCTGGAAGCTCAGCAACAAGCCCAGCAGCAATCTGAGGCCCGCTTCATAGACCTGTTACAGAAGCAAGAGCAGAGACTACAACAAATGGAAGCAGTAATGCAGCAACGTCCGCAGACCAGTGAGGAAAGCCGTCCCACTAATACCGCGTCCTTTGGGGTGAGTCGTTTATTGACAAAAATGACTGGAGAGGATGATCCAGAGGTATTTTTGACCACATTTGAAAGGACTGCTGAAAGAGAAAAGTGGCCTGAGGAGCAGTGGGCTGGACTGGTGGCTCCTCTGTTAACTGGTGAATCGCAGAAGGCTTACTATGACCTAGAGCCTGACCAAGCAAAAGACTATGTGATGCTAAAAGCTGAGATATTGGCAAGGCTGGGTGTCACCCAGGCTGTCCGGGCTCAGCGTGTGCATAACTGGACTTTCCAGCTTGGAAAACCCCCCAGGTCTCAAATGTATGATCTCATTCACCTGAGCAGAAAGTGGCTACAGCCAGAGACTTTGTCCGCACCAAAGATTGTGGAACGTGTTGTAATGGATCGGTTTTTGAGAGCTCTTCCTACTGCCATCCAAAAGTGGGTAAGCCATGGAGACCCAGAGACGGCCGATGGTCTTGTGGATCGTGTGGAGAAATACTTGGCTACAGAGAACCTGACGGCCTCTTCCAGAGACACTCGGACTTTCCACCCTAAGACCAGACCATCCCCAGGGGCGGATAAGAGGATTCCAAGGGGTAAGGGTGGAGAGAGTGAGAGGGTGGGAGCTCTACCCCAAGTTTGGCGAGAACAGCCTGGGAAATCAGCGGCTCAAGAGGCGGCAAGAAGGATCGTTTGCTACCGCTGCCGGCAAGCGGGACATATTGCAGCCAATTGCCCGGTTGTGGAGGAACCCATGCAGTGTGACTTTCTGACGGGCAGACGTCAGTCGCTGTGTGCGACAGTCGCATGCACTGCCATTCGAGGAATTGAGAAACATTTATGCAAAATGTGTGTTAATGGTAGAAATGTTGTGGTATTGCTGGATTCAGGTAGCCTTGTGACCCTGATAAAGGCTGAGTTAGTTAAAACAGAGGTCTCTGGGAATAGCAAGGTAGCTGTTATTTGTGTGCATGGGGACACCCGAGAGTATCCAGTGACTACAGTGTGTTTCGAGACCCCCAAAGGTACCCTCTCTCATCCAGTGGGCTTAGTATCTCAGTTACCGTATGACGCCATTGTGGGAAGGGATTTTCCGAAGTTCTGGGAACTGTGGGATGATCCTGAGCCCCCCACTGGTGCCCCTATGTACCAGGAATGTGATAGCCAGAACTCCCCTGAGAGTGATGAGGACTCTCCGGAATTTCCCTTATCAGTATTGGCAGGGGAGACTCAAGAAACTGGAGAGGAGCCCACCTCCTCGGACGAAAACCTACCGTCTGTGGAGTTTTCTGATCTTGAGGTTCACAGGGAAAACTTTGCCACAGAACAGTTGAAAGACCCCGCCCTAATAAAGGCACGCGAAAACGTAGTGAAAATAGATGGCGAGTTAGTGAACCCAGATAATACCTGCACTTACCCATACTTCAGCGTAGAGAAGGACCTACTGTATCGGGTGGCAAAAAGGGCAGAAGAAACCGTTGAGCAGCTTGTGGTGCCCAAACCTTACAGGAAGTTGGTGTTGGAGTTGGCCCATGGGCACATTCTTGGAGGTCATCTGGGGACAGAGAAAACCCGAGAGAGGGTATTACAGAGATTCTATTGGCCGGGGGTGATGAAGGACATAGAAAATTATTGTTCCTCCTGCCCTGTGTGTCAGAGGTCGGCCCCGATGCCACATTTCCGTAGCCCGCTGGTCCCTCTACCCATCATTGAGGTCCCGTTTGAGAGGATCGCCATGGATTTGGTAGGTCCTATAATCAAGTCCGCTAGGGGGCACCAGTACATATTAGTTATAATGGACTATGCCACCCGTTATCCAGAAGCGATCCCTCTCCGAAATACCTCGGCCAAAACCATAGCCAAAGAGCTATCTCTTGTGTTTAGCCGGGTGGGTATTTGTAAAGAACTGCTTACGGACCAAGGTACACCCTTTATGTCCCGGGTTATGAAGGAGCTGTGTAAATTGTTCAAAGTGACGCAATTACGTACATCTGTGTATCACCCCCAAACCGATGGGCTGGTTGAAAGATTCAACAAAACCCTAAAACAAATGTTGAAGAAAGTGGTGGATAGAGATGGAAAGGATTGGGACTGTCTACTTCCTTATCTGATGTTTGCTATTAGGGAGGTGCCCCAATCCTCTACGGGATTCTCCCCCTTTGAGTTACTGTATGGGAGACACCCAAGAGGGCTGTTGGATATTGCCAAGGAAACTTGGGAAAGTGAGAGTTCTCCCCACAGGAGTGTGATTGAGCATGTCGCCCTGATGCAAGACCGAATTGCACAGGTAATGCCCATCGTGAAGGAACATTTGGCCCAAGCGCAGTTAGCACAGCAGAGAGTGTACAACCGTGGAGCCAAGACCCGTACCTTTTCCCCGGGGGATAGGATACTGGTACTTGTCCCTACGGTTGAAAGTAAATTCCTTGCCAAATGGCAAGGCCCCTACGAGATAATGGAAAAAGTGAGCGAAGTGAATTACAAGGTCAGACAACCAGGAAGGCGAAAGCCCGAACAGATCTATCACGTTAATCTGTTGAAAGCCTGGAGGGATAGAGAGTCCCTAGTCGCAGACACTTGGTCACCAGCTCAAACTGGTTGCGTGATTCCTGAGGTTGGAATAGCAGCCACCTTGTCACAACCCCAACAACAGGAGGTTAAGGAGTTTGTGCTTCGCAACAAGGAGGTATTCTCTGAGCTGCCAGGACAAACATTTGGGGTAGAGCATGACATCATTACCCCGCCCGGTGAAAGGGTGAAGTTAAAACCCTATCGGATCCCAGAGGCCCGACGGGAGGCAATACGGGAGGAAGTACAGAAAATGCTGAACTTAGGGGTGATAGAGGAGTCCCAAAGTGATTGGTCTAGTCCCATTGTGTTGGTGCCTAAACCGGATGGGAGCTGGCGATTTTGTAACGATTTTCGTCAGTTGAACAAAGTTACAAAATTTGACACCTACCCCATGCCACGTATAGATGAGTTGATCGACCGGCTGGGAACAGCCCGATACATGACGACTCTTGACCTCACAAAAGGGTATTGGCAAATCCCCCTGGCCAAATTGGCCAAAGAGAAAACCGCATTTGTAACCCCAGACGGGGCGTTCCAATATAAAAGAATGCCGTTCGGGTTACAGAATGCGCCGGCCACATTCCAGCGGAAAATGGACCAGATGCTGAGGCCCCATCGGAAGTATGCTGCGGCTTACCTGGATGACGTAATTGTCCATAGCACAGATTGGGCCTCACATCTGCCAAAAGTGCAAGCAGTCCTGGACTCTGTTCGGGAAGCGGGGTTTACGGCTAACCCCAAGAAGTGTACCATTGGGCAGGAGGAGGCCAAATATCTTGGGTACACCATTGGGAGGGGAGTAATAAAACCCCAACTCAACAAAGTCGAGGCCATCCAGAGTTGGCCACGTCCCAACAGCAAGAAGCAGGTACAAGCCTTTCTGGGAATCGCTGGGTATTATCGGCGATTCATTCCCCACTTTGCTTCTAAGGCTGTGCCCCTAACCAACCTAACGAAGGGGAAAGGGTCGGTCATGATTAAATGGACCCCCGAGGCTGAGGCAGCATTCCAATTCTTGAAACAAGCCTTATGTAGCCAGCCAGTGTTGTACTCACCCGACTTCTCTAAAGACTTTGTCGTACAAAGTGATGCGTCAGATGTGGGGTTAGGAGCAGTATTGTCCCAGGTCTGGAACGGGGAAGAGCACCCAGTCATTTACCTCAGCAGGAAGTTGAAGTCCCATGAGGTAAATTACGCCACCGTTGAAAAGGAGTGTTTAGCGGTGAAGTGGGCTCTAGATTCCCTTCGGTACTACCTGCTAGGTAGGCACTTTGACATGGTTACGGATCACGCTCCGTTAAAGTGGATGGCTCAAAACAAGGAAACAAATAGAAGAGTGAATAGGTGGTTCCTGGCCCTCCAGGAATTCAACTTCACAGTAAAGCATCGCCCTGGCGTTCAAATGGGGAATGTGGATGCTTTGTCTCGAGTACATGAATGCCTGATTGCTGGTGTTCCAACCCCGAGGTTAAAACAAGAGGGGGGGGTATGTGACAGCAGGAAGGTAAAGTCACCTGGTTGCATCCAGGGGGGTAGATATATTTCGCCCAGATTCAGGCTTTACGCCGACTTATACAACTAGGTGGAGAGTTGTATAAGCCCAGCTAAGGCTAGTGGGCTCATGGATGACTCATACCTCTAGGGAGAGGGCTGGGCGTCGTGCAGGCAGGGAGTTGATGAGGCCAGCTGAAGCCTGTCAGTTCGTTTAAGGCCTCTATAAAAACTCCCAGATTCATTAGGTGTTAGCTCATGCCTGGAACCAGACCTGTGTGGACTGTCTAGGGAGAGTGAACCCCTGTGCGGTGAGACAAAAGCCTGTGTGGCTATTTGCTTGGACATTTAAAACCAGGGACTTAGGGACTAGGACAGCACTAGGCTGATCCCAGTTGTTAGTTAGGAAACCTGTATGTTTAGTCAGAGGTCAAGTTGACCAGGATTTATTTTGTTTATATGTTTCTTTTGGCTTTGCTGTGTTTTGTCACTGTAAATAGAAAATAAACCGCACCTTTTTTTTTGATTTTGAAAACCACAACCTCCGTTTGCTGGGCCTGTTTTTGTGTGGGGAGCCCATCCCGGGGGTCACACACACCCGCTGCCGAGCTAACCCCCTCACAATATATATATATAAGCAGCGCTAATTAAGTGCAAGCTGTGGGGGAGGGGAAACAGTTTCAGACAGGAGTGAATCTTAAGGTAAAAAACACACAGTATCTCATGGATAAGTCTGTAATAGGAGGTGATGAGAAAAAGCAATCTTCTTAATAGAGCCGCAATGCTCTCATTCTGCCACCAACACCACCACTCGTGAAGAGAGGAAAACTGGGGGGCCGTGAGACCTCCCCTATGATAGAACTCTTACCAGACGGCGCTGGATCAAAGGCAAAAACAAAGTGGCTACAGATCTCCTCCTCTCTCAGATAGCGGATATCATCAGACGGGATGCTCACATGTGTGTAAGAAAGAAGATCCACAATAGTGTAACTCCACAAAAACACAAGTTTATTGGTCCCCAATAACTCCCATAAAAACCGCACTTACAATATATAAAAAATCATAATACATTACTCGATCATGGACGTTGCTGGAACCGCGAGATGTCAGAGCTGTGTCTCCGTCCTAACTTCCCTGCGTTTCCTGCTCCATTCAGCTGACGTACGTGTGCGACGACCAGCGTCGTGACGTCACTATGATATGCAGTCACTGTATCTAACCCATGTTGCGGCGAGATTAGGTCAATATTTAGATACCTTTCTTCAGGCCAGTGTGTTCAACACTAGGGCCTATTTAAAGGATACTAAGAGCTTTCTACAACTCATCAATGATATTGATTTAACTGGTAAAACCCGTATTTTTTTGGTGACCGCGGATGTATCGTCATTGTATACTATTATACAACATGATGACGCCCTGTTGGCATTAAATTGGGCATTGAGTCAGCGTGAGGATATTCCCTTTGAACAAAAAGTTTTTTTGGGCCAAGCATTGGACTTCTGCTTGGCCCACAACTATTTTTGGTATAACCATGAATATTACTCCCAAAAGAGAGGAGTTGCGATGGGCGCGAGATTCGCGCCCAGTATCGCAAATTTGTTCATGGGTGAGTGGGAGGATAAGTCCGTGTTTGCCAGTAGGAAAGATGGCCTCCTGTTTTACAGGAGGTACATCGACGATCTGTTCTTCATTTGGGAAGGAGACGAGTTGTCATTACATACCGTACTTTTTTGAAAGAACTGAATGATAACAAAAACAACATCAGACTAGATTACGAGTTCAGCAATGAACACATACACTTTCTGGATGTTGATGTAAGATTGCATGGCACTACCCTCTCTACAACTATTTACTTTAAACCAACTGATAGGAATAGTTATTTGCCCTTGATGAGTGGCCATCATCCCAACTGGCTTAATAACATCCCTAAGGGTCAACTTATGAGGGTTAAACGGAATTGTACTACGAAGGATGATTTCATTACATATTCTAGGGTTATAAAAGAAAGATTCACCCAGAAAGGATATGATGAGCGAGTCTTGGATAAGATTGTAGAAGATCTTGCAAATATGCCAAGAGATGAGCTTTTTGTCAATAGGGAGCGTATTACTAACCCGAGACAAGAATGGGGTTTCATATCGAACTTCCATACTCAGTATAAGGAAGTCGAAAAAATATTCAGAAAGCATTGGCATGTTCTATGTTTGGATAGAACCTTACAGAGTGTACTACCAGTGCAACCACCTTTCATTTATCGCAAAGCTCCTAACTTTGGTGATAAAATTGTACATAAAGTATTGGATCCCCCTATTAGAAGAAGTATTTGCTGGCAATTTAACGGGTTCTATTCATGCCGTAAATGCAGTTCATGTCTAACAGTGAACAATCATATTAGGGGACTAACAGATTTTGTTTCTTCAGGGAATGACAGGCCCTGTAAGATTTCAGAGTTTATAACGTGTAATACCACCCACGTTATATACGTTCTGCAATGCCCATGCAACTTGATGTATGTGGGCCGAACCAAAAGGAAATTGAAGATTCGTATCTCTGAACATATACACAATATAGAGATTGGATATAAATATCATAGTGTATCCTTACATTTTAAAGAACACCATAGTCAAGATCCCTCCGTTCTGAAATTTTGGGGCGTAGATTGTATACACCCGAACTGGAGAGGTTCGAACTTGGTGCGAGAGATATCCAAAAGAGAAACACGCTGGATATTTCTCATGGATACACTCACACCTAAAGGAATGAATATAGAGCTGGATGTGAACTGTTTCATAAGTGACTACTAGTAGCTCTACTGTCCATATCTCTGTTATGAATAATGTTCTTTTATGGAGTTTAATTATTAGCATTATTATGTTTGAAAAGGAATGCATATGTTAATAAGTATTTTTTTATCTGTCTAGTACTCCTTTATTATGGTATTAATCATATTATTTGGGTTCCATCTAGGTTCTGGTGCCCATAATACTATTAATCATGTTTAGTATATACACATTGATTGTATATAGAACTTTGCCTTTTAGCGTTTACATTTTATTATGATTATGATTTATGTAAGGTTTAGTTATACCCAGTCATTCATTCACTATGCACTTTATTATAATTTCTTATTAATACAGCGGTTTTATAAAGTTTTAATATGCAGATTACCTTTTTAGTAAGTTATGAATAGTGGTTACTATTTTGCACATGAGGATATTATTCCTGTTGTTTTCCGATAGGAGACAATATATGTATTAGTAAGTGTTGTTATCCTATGCTATGTTATGCTATGCGGTGACGAATCAATGGACGAGATGTCAGCGCGGTTGTCTGGTTGTGTCATCTCCCTAAGTTCAACCAATCAGCTAGCATATCAGTCCATATAATATGGCATACCTAGTCACTTGTCCACACCCACAGATGATGTCTATTACTGACGAAACGCGTGGGTTAGATACAGTGACTGCATATCATAGTGACGTCACGACGCTGGTCGTCGCACGCGTACGTCAGCTGAACGGAGCAGGGAACGCAGGGAAGTTAGGACGGAGACACAGCTCTGACATCTCGCGGTTCCAGCAACGTCCATGATCAAGTAATGTATTATGATTTTTTATATATTGTAAGTGCGGTTTTTATGGGAGTTATTGGGGACCAATAAACTTGTGTTTTTGTGGAGTTACACTATTGTGGATCTTCTTTCTTACACACATGTGAGCATCCCGTCTGATGATATCCGCTATCTGAGAGAGGAGGAGATCTGTAGCCACTTTGTTTTTGCCTTTGATCCAGCGCCGTCTGGTAAGAGTTCTATCATAGGAGAGGTCTCACGGCCCCCCAGTTTTCCTCTCTTCACGAGTGGTGGTGTTGGTGGCAGAATGAGAGCATTGTGGCTCTATTAAGAAGATTGCTTTTTCTCATCACCTCCTATTACAGACTTATCCATGAGATACTGTGTGTTTTTTACCTTAAGATTCACTCCTGTCTGAAACTGTTTCCCCTCCCCCACAGCTTGCACTTAATTAGCGCTGCTTTTATATATATATATATATATATATATATATATTATTTATTGTGTATATGTGTTTTTTCAGAGAACATAATTAGTTGAGGTTATTGGAGCAAGCGTGGCTTGGCATCCCTGGATGAACACTCTATGCATTTCACGGCCTTTTGCCAATCGTCGGGAGTTGGATGCGTGTGTATTACTATGGAATAATGAGATATGAGGTCATTTTAATGGTTATCTAGGTGTTTAGCCCTGAGGATGAAAGATAAGGATGGTTACTTTATTACTTACATAGTAGCCCATGGATGGAGATCAGCTCCAGGGGTGGGATTAAACAAGGGTCTGGTGAGAGTAGTCTCACCTGGGACTAAGGCGGGGAATAGCCAGATGATATCCAGGTAAGACACACAGTCGCAGGCGCTGGTCGCCACTCACTGGGTATGTATATATGATGCATGCTAGATGCAGGGTTAGCATTGAATGGAAACTGTGTGACATAAGGGTGAAAAAAGGGGGTTAAAAAAGGAATGCGAAAAGAAGGTGAAGAGAAGAGGGAGAAAGATGTGAAAGGATGAAGGGGTGAAAGTAGGTGAATGTATGAATGAATAACTGTGTGAAGTGGTGTGTGGACGAGTATAAATGAATACAATTATATGCACACCTAGAAATAGGTGTGAGTGCTGGAAGTATCCTGTTAATGAATGATAGAACATGATAGGTAAGAATTTGTATGGTGAGAAACAAGCATGGTGAAAGTGAAAAAATAAAATAAATTCAAAAATAAATGAGTGGGAAGTGGGTGTGTGTATCTATAACCGTATGAATATGTGTGTGTGTGGAGTCTATGTGTTAAATCGTATATGTAGGTGAGAGTGTACGTGTCTGAGAGAAAGATAAAGAAAAGAGAAAGTGGATGGCATTTTCAAATACCTGTGTGAATAGTTTATATAGAAGGTCTGCTTCTCAAACGAGATAAAGGCAGAGTGAGGCGTCGGTCTGCTCCTGGCTGGGGAATCCCTGGCTCTGGGTGTGTGTATCCCTGCCTGCGTCATATATAACTCGTAATTGGCCAATGGGAGGGACGGCAAGGCTCCACAGGTGCTCGTTAAACACACTAATGGATACCTGTCTCCCTCTGCCAAAACGAGAGATGTAAATAGTACGTATCCGTCCGATCAGGTTTTAGAAACGTCAGGGATGAGGCGCACTCATATAACGCTGATGCGCTGAGATCAGGCTTCACCCCTCCAGCCACATCTGGATGGGGGGAGAGAGAGCTGGGCGCATCGCAGCCCCGGGGAAGCGATACCAAGATGCACCAGTCCCTCCACCCGGGAGCTGGATGGGAAACAAGGTGGCATAAAAACTGTGCACAAGAAATAAAGCCATACACTGTATGGGGGATCTCTAGAGTAGCCATTAAAACAAGATTATATGCTGATTTAAATGATAATGGTTTAAGATAGTGGAACGTAAACGATCGAATGATATTTTAATAAGGAAGTATGAATGCATGTTTTAGGCGTAAGTTGGATTGATTAATGGGTTAATAAAACCACTTAGATAGGCCAATAATAAAGTACAGGGTGGGGCAGGTCAGGGGGAGGGGGGGAAGCGTGTGTCTTCCACACATATATAATTTTTGGATGAGGGGTGTGACCTGTCCCATCCTTAAACTCTACACCGACAAGCCTCCATCCCTAAATGTATATGTATATGGAAACTAAAAAGGAGGGTTGGATTGGGACTTTGAGTGAGGCCTGTGGGTGTTTGTAATAATATGTTTGTAGCATGAAGATAACCTGAGTGTCATAAGCCCCTAGGGGTGATTCATGGTAGTGATATAGTAAACATAATTGAGCAACATAATCAGGCATTTATGATGTAAAAATACAGTCATAAAATTCATTTATTAGTGTCTGCAAGGTGGATGGCACGGTTTGTTTGAGCTCTCTGGTCCAAGGGAGCGGACCCTAAACATGAAAAGGGTACCCAGTCCTTGAAGATCCTCAAGTGCAAGGTACCCGCCGTAAAGGGTGAAGATTGGGCTCTTAGTTTCAAAGCTGCCCTGCACCTGGACGGGTAAGTGAAACCCCTTTATTATTATTATTGTGGGGTGTCCCAGTGATTGTAACAATCAGTCAAGCTATCTAAAGGCTGGACACCTGTGTACGGTGACCATACGGGGGAGTTTTGGGCTAGCTGTGGGTGTTTGCAAAGTGTACCTTTTTTTGCTTGTGTCTGGCTGTTTTTTATCTGTATGATGGCGCACGGCTGTGCGCCATTTCCCCTTGGTTCACCATGGCGCACATGCAATCGCAAGAGTGCCGCTGTGCTCAGCAGTTTGTTTGGCGGCCATGGCGCACGTGCATTTGCAAATTCGCCGCTGTGCTCAGCAGTTTGTTTGTTTGGCGGCCATAGCGCAGTGCATTTGCAAAACGACCCATTCTCAAAAGCGCCACTGGACTTAGCAGTTTATTTGTTTGGCGTCTATGGCGCATGCGGCTTCGCCACACAGGTGCAGTAGCCTTTTTCTGGGCAGACAAAGATTTGCGTTGTACGCGAATACAGCCACACCCGTTCGTCGGGACCATGTGCGTGCGTGCGCACGCACGCACAGAACGTTCTGGCGCACATCCAGCTTATTTAAGCTGTGTATGTCAAGCATGCGGTTGTTCCAGAAGGCAACTGTGGCTTTGGTGAGCCCTATTAAAGGGGTCTTCCTTCTGAGGTGTTTTAATACTACACCCAAGTACTCTCTTTTTGTGGCTAGTAAATGTCACGTGACTTCATCAGAGGAAGCCACGTGACGACACACGTTAGGATTGAGCACCAGGTACCCCGCTAGTCTGACGGCAGGTGACGAGCCCGGCGCTCGTAGGATACCATACCCTGCTTCACGCTTTTCAAATGTGGGTTTTTACCATTGGTTTTTATTAAAAAATACATTTGTATTATGGGTTATGCTATGAGCTTTCCTTTCTTCATACAGTCGTGGCCGAAATTGTTGGCACCCCAGAAATTTTTACAGAAAATCAAGTATTTCTCACAGAAAAGTATTGCAGTAAGACATGTTTTGCTATACACATGTTTATTCCCCTTGTGTGTATTGGAACAAAACAAAAAAAGGGAGGAAAAAAAGCAAATTGGACATAATGTCACACAAAACTCCAAAAATGGGCTGGTCAAAATTCTTGGCACCCTTAACTTAATATTTGGTTGCACACCCTTTGGAAAAAATAACTGAAATCAGTCGCTTCCTATAACCATCAATAATCTTCTTACACCTCTCACCCGGAATTGTGGACCACTCTTCCTTTGCAAACTGCTCCAGGTCTCTCTTATTGGAAGGGCGCCTTTTCCCAACAGCAATTTTAAGATCTCTCTACAGGTGTTCAATGGGATTTAGATCTGGACTCATTGCTGGCCACTTCAGAACTCTACATGAACTTTGTTGCCATCCATTTCTGGGTGCTTTTTGACGTATGTTTGGGGTCATTGTCCTGCTGGAAGACCCAAGATCTCAGATGCAAACCCAGCTTTCTGACACTGGGCTCTACAGTGCGACCCAAATTCCTTTGGTAATCCTCAGATTTCATGATACCTTGTACACATTCAAGGCACCCAGTGCCAGAGGCAGCAAAACAACCCCAAAACATCATTGAACCTCCACCATATTTCACTGTAGGTACTGTGTTCTCTTCTTTGTAGGCCTCATTCCATTTTCGGTAAACAGTAGAATGATGTGCTTTACCAAAAAGCTCTATCTTGGTCTCATCTGTCCACAAGACGTTTTCCCAGAAGGATTTTGGCTTACTCAAGTACATTTTGGCAAACTCTAGTCTTGCTTTTTTGTCTCTGTGTCAGCAGTGGGGTCCTCCTGGGTCTCCTGCCATAGCGTTTAATTTCATTTAAATGTCGACAGATAGTTGGCTCTGACACTGATGCTCCCTGAGCCTGCAGGGCAGCTTGAATTTCTTTGGAACTTGTTTGTGCTGCTTATCCACCATCCGGACTATCCTGCGTTGCAACCTTTCATAAATTTTTCTCTTCCGTCCACGCCCAGAGAGATTAGCTACAGTGCCATGGGTTGCAAACTTCTTGATAATGTTGCGCACTGTGGACAAAGGCAAATCTAGATCTCTGGAGATGGACTTGTAACCTTGAGATTGTTGATATTTTTCCACAATTTTGGTTCTCAAGTCCTCAGACAGTTCTCTTCTCCTCTTTCTGTTGTCCATGCTTAGTGTGGCACACACAGACACACAATGCAAAGACTAAGGGAACTTCTCTCCGTTTTTTCTGCCTTCAGGTGTGATTTTCATATTGCCCACATCTGTTACTTGCCCAAGGTGAGTTTAAAGGAGCATCACATGCTTGAAACAATCTTATTTATCCACAATTTTGAAAGGGTGCCAAGAATTTGACGAGCCCATTTTTGGAGTTTTGTGTGACATTATGTCCAATTTGCTTTTTTTCCTCCCTTTTTTTGTTTTGTTAAAATACACAC
The DNA here is from genome assembly GCA_029206835.1 of Rana muscosa. Taxonomy (NCBI): domain Eukaryota; kingdom Metazoa; phylum Chordata; class Amphibia; order Anura; family Ranidae; genus Rana; species Rana muscosa. The sequence continues at coordinate 847,893,648 of CM055116.1, forward strand.
AAAGGGGATAAACATGTGTATAGCAAAACATGTGTTACTGCAATACTTTTCTGTGAGAAATACTTGATTTTCTGGAAAAATTTCTGGGGTGCCAACAATTTTGGCCATGACTGTATATACCGCTGCCTTATGAGAGACTGTCAGTGAAGGTAGAGAGATATACAGCTGACAGTGACGAGCTTGGCGCTCGTGGATTGACGCTTACGTTTTCCCACAGCAAGTGAGTGTGTTAATGTGTGCTTTGGCCCTCACTTTTCTGTGGAGTCCAACAGAGTCACGCTATGTACATCTTCTATGTTTATGTTCCCATATGTGCCTTTTATGAATGAGAATACTTACCAAGGGAGACTATCACATCTCTACCGATCATCCCGTTATCCATACCTGGAGTATACATATGCTGTCTGTCCGACAGCAGTGAGGTGAGCTGCTTGTGAGCACTGAGGTGGTTTATACTGAAGATTTTGCCTAGTACGTTTAGCTGTATTGGAGGTGACGGGATTTCCCACACATTGGATTATATAAACGTTTTTTTGGACTCTGGTTTTCACTCTTAGTACTTTTGTACCACACTTGGACTTATATATATATTTATTTACCTTTACCTTGGATTTATATATCTATTTACCTTGCCCCTATATGGGCCTTTGTTTTTGATGTTTGCAGATTTTTTGGAGTTTTTATTACCTTATTTTTTATTTGTGTTCAATTATTTATGTCATTATTGTTTACAGCATTACTGCACACATTGACACTACTATCTTTGGTCACAGAGCTAGCATTTAAGTTTTTTTCACTTTATTAATTTCACCTAGCACCTCTCCACTTTTACAGCGCAGTCACCATCACCTTTGTCATATTACCCATTGTCATCCAGGATTAGACTCACAGGTGTCTGCAGCAGTGCCCCATAGATTAGCCATCTAATTAGACCCAAAGACAGCGCGGGAGTTCTCTGCTTATACATTTTTTCACAATGTTTATTACATTTTTGAGATCATGTTGTATGAGATCATGTTATCATTGAGTGATAGTGCTGCACTATATGTATTTTGATTGTTATTCGTTGTTTATCTATTGACCTGTGCTAGTAGCTCTCTTTATCATTTATTATTTTTCCTTATTTATTTTTTAAGCACATCTAGTGCCGATATTCCTTATATGTTTTTTATACTCTGTCTCAGTAAACTGCTCTCCCCAGACTCCATTCCCTCTGAATGTCCTCAAAGTGGGCCCAGGTCTCCTCACATTCTGGCACCCGCAGAGGCTTAGGGATGTGCAGATACTCCCAAACCAGACCATCCTCCCACTCTCCCCGGGAGTTCTCAACGATGTCCATGGTCTTGGGAGGGACATAAGGGTAGTAGGGATGAGCCGAACACCCCCCGGTTCGGTTCGCACCAGAACCTGCGAACGGACCGAAAGTTCGCGCAAACTTTAGAACCCTATTAAAATCAATGGACTCGAACTTTCAAAATCAAAAGTGTTAATTATAAAAGTTAATATGCAAGTTATTGTCCTAAAAAGGGTTTGGGGACCCGGGTCCTGCCCCAGGGGACATGTATCAATGCAAAAAAAAGTTTTAAAAACGGCCCTCTTTTCGGGAGCAGTGATTTTAACCACTTCCCGCCCAGTCAATAGCATATTGACGTCCGGGAAGTGGTTGTGTTATCCACACTGGACGTCATATGACGTCCTGCAGGATAACAGCCGCCGCGCGCCCGGGGGGTGCGCATCGCTGCAATCGGTGGAGCGGTGTGTCAGTCTGACACACCGCTACACTGATCTCGGTAAAGAGCCTCCGGCGGAGGCTTTTTACCACCTGATCAGCCGTGTCCAATCACGGCTGATCAGGATGTAAACAGGAAGAGCCGTTGATCGGCTCTTCCTCACTCGCGTCTGACAGACGCGAGTAGAGGAGAGCCGATCGGCGGCTCTCCTGACAGGGGGGGTTCGCGCTGATTGTTTATCAGCACAGCCCCCCCTCGGATACCCACACTGGACCACCAGGGAAGCCCCCCAGGACCACCAGGGAAGCCCCAAGCATGTGGATGGCCCCCATGGCCATCCACATGTAGTAAAACAAAAAATAAAATAAAAAAACATAACAAAAATATGCCAATCAGTGCCCACAAATGGGCACTGACTGGCACTACCACAATGTGTGGTGGCTGGCATTGCTGGGCATCAGTGTCCATCAGTGCCACCTACTAGTGTCCATCAGTGCCACCTATCAGTGCCCATCCGTGCCCATCTGTGCCCATAAGTGCCCACCTATCAGTGCCCATCCGTGCCACCTATCAGTGCCACCCATAAGTGCCCATCAGTGCCGCCTATAAGTGCCCATCAGTGCCGCCTATGAGTGCCAATCAGTGCCGCCTATGAGTGCCAATCAGTGCCACCTATGAGTGCCCATCAGTGCCGCATACCAGTGCCACATATCAGTGCCCATCAGTGCCCATCATCAGTGCCCATCATCAGTGCCCATCAGTGCCACCTCATCAGTGCCACCTCATCGGTGCCCATCAATGTCGCCTTATCAGTGCCCGTCAGTGCCGCCTTATCAGTGCCCGTCATTGAAGTAGAAAAGGTACTTATTTACAAAAAAAATTAACAGAAACAAAGAAAAACGTCATTTTTTTCAAAAATTTTCGCTCTTTTTTTATTTGTTGTGCAAAAAATAAAAATCGCAGAGGCGATCAAATACCACCAAAAGAAAGCTCTATTTGTGGGAACAAAATGATAAAAAATTTGTTTGGGTACAGTGTAGCATGACCGCGCAATTGTCATTCAAATTGCGACAGCGCTGAAAGCTCAAAATTGGCTTGGGCAGGAAGCTGTATAAGTGCATGGTATTGAAGTGGTTAAGGATGCTTAAAGTGAAAAAAAAAGTGAAATATTCCTTTAAATATCGTACCTGGGGGGTGTCTAAAGTATGCCTGTGAAGTGGCACGTGTTTCCCGTGTTTAGAACTGTCCCTGCACAAAATGACATTTATAAAGGAAAAAAAGTCATTTAAAACTGCTTGCGGCTTTAATGTAATGTCTGGCCCCAGGAATATGGATGAATCATTGAGAAAAATGGCATGGGTACCCCCCCCCCCCCATCCCCAGCCCCTTTGGGTCTTGTATGGATATTAAGGGGAACCCCGTACCCAAATAAAAAAAAGGCCCTTTATACTCTGAACACCAGTATACAGGCGGTGCAAACAAGACAGGGACTGTAGGTTTGTTCTTAAGTAGAATCTGTTTGTAATTTGGAACAGGTGCATTTTTTAAGTGTAGCTCCAGCTAAAAAATCTATTTTTAAGCTTTTTGGAAAACATAGGGAAGGGTTATCACCCCTGTAACATTTGTTTTGCTGTCTATGCACCTGTTCAGAACATTTCACCTCACTTTCCGTCCCAATGACAAATGTTTTTTGAACATTTGGGGTTTTTATTGAAACAAGGATTGGTGATAAAGCATCAGTGGAGAGGAGACACCTTTTTCCCATATTAACTCTTACAGGAGAGAATTTCCCTTCCTAGGGGTAGATTTCCTCTCACTTCCTGTTGTCTCCTTCCGTTTGCAAGTAGGAGTCGTTTGTAAGTTGGATGTTTGAAAGTAGGGGCCTGCCGTATATACTCTGCAGAAATTTGGCCCTTAGGTGTTGGTGTTGCCAGAGCACTGTAAGCCCTCACAGTTACTCTTGGTGGGCGCTGGAACGATTTGCTGTGAACTATTATATCAAGAATTGTAATTACATGCCATTGTTGAACAGTGGTAGAAAAATTGGGGCTTTGGTGGTGGTGGTGGTGCTGGTGCCACAACACTGTAAGTCCTCACAGATACTCTTGGTGGGCGCAGGAATGGGCCCAGCTGTGAAATATTAGATCAAGAATTGTAATTACATGCCCCTGTTGAACAGGGGCATAAAAATTGGGCCTTAGGCACTGGTGCCACAACGCTGCAACCCCTCAAAGCTACTGTACTTGGAGCGCACCAATGAGCCCTGCTGCAAACTATTGCATCAAAAATTGTAATTACACGCCCCTGTTAAACAGGGGCAGAAAAATTGGGCCTTAGGCACTGGTGCTGGTGCCACAACACTGCAACCCCTCACAGATACTGTACTTGGAGTGCAGCAATGAGCCCTGCTGCAGAGTATTGCATCAAAAATTGTAATTACACGCCCCTGTTAAACAGAGGCAGAAAAATTGGGCCTTAGGCACTGGTGCTGGTGCCACAACACTGCAATCCCTCACAGATACTCTATTAGGAGCGCAATAATGAGCCCTGCTGCAAAGTATTGCATCAAAAATTGTATTTACACGCCCCTGTTAAACAGGGGCTGAAAATTGGGCCTTAGGCACTGGTGCTGGTGCCACAACACTGCAACCCCTCACAGATACTGTAGTTGGAGCGCAGCAATGAGCCCTGCTGCAAAGTATTGCATCAAAATTTGTAAATACACGCCCCTGTTAAACAAGGGCTGAGAAATTGGGCCTTAGCCACTGGTGGCGTGCCCAGAACCAAAAAATTTCTTACAAGCTATCAGCATGATCATTGAGGAGGAAGAGGATAGTCACTCAGCATAACAGGATAGTCACTCAGCATTAGCATAGGCAGTATTAAATGGGATCTTTCAAAAAAAAATATTTGGTTACATCAGCATCAGGTGCTTGGTAGCTGGTGGTGATCCAAGACTGATTCATTTTTATGAAGGTCAGTCGATCGACCGAGTCGGTGGACAGGCGCACCCTGTGATCGGTTACAAAGCCTCCAGCAGCACTGAATGTGCATTCCCAAAGAACGCTGGATGCAGGATAGGCCAGTAGCTCAATTGCATATGCATACTGTGCAAGCTCTGGCCAGTGATCCATCCTCAAGACCTAGTAACTCAGAGGATTTTCGGTGGGAAAGGTGTCCAAGTCTGATCTTGCCCCTAGGTATTCCTGCACCATGTAAACCTGGCGATAGTTGCTGGAACCGATCATACCTTGGGGCTGCAGACTAAAAAATTGTCTGAATGCATCGGTCAGACGGCCTCAGCAACACGTTGTCCAGGACCAGGAATTAGTAACCTCCCTGTCACTGGGAACGCATTGCACAGACCTTTCTGCAAGGCCTCCCGAAGATGCTTCATTCCCTGCTCCCCCTGCGACGTCAAGATAAGGTCCGCAACCTTGCCCTTGTAACGTGGATCAAGCCAGCCAGTAATGATCCCTCTCCTTAATCGCACGAATACGAGGCTCCTTCCACAGGCTTTGCAGGATCAGGGAGGCCATGCAGTGTAGGTTTGCTGAGGCATTTGGTCCGGAGTCCTTTGGGTCACTCAAAACGACATGATCCGCAGCCACCTCCTCCCAGCCACGTACAAGTCCATAGGTGTCTTTCGACTGTAATTGATCCCTTGAAGACTGCTGCTGATGCTGAGTGCTAGGCTCCACCTCCATGCTGACAAAATCCTCCTCCTCCTCCTTATCCTCTTACTGTGTGATAGCCGGGCCAGCAGGAACACTGTCTGGATAAAGGGGGCCTTGAGAGTTAAGGAAGTCCTCCTCTTCCTGCCTCTGTTCTGCCTCAAGTGCCCTGTCCATTATTCCACGCAGCGTGTGCTCCAACAGGTGGACAAGAGGGACAGTGTCACTGATGCATGCACTGTTACTGCTCACCACCCTAGTGGCCTCCTCAAATGGTGCCAGGACAGTGCATGCATCCCTGATCATGGCCCAGTGGCGTGGGGAAAAAAATCCAAGCTCCCCTGACCCTGTCCTGGTGCCATATTGCAATAGATACTCATTGATGGCTCTCTGCTGCATGTGCAGTCGCTGCAGCATGGCCGACGTAGAGTTCACCTGGTGGGCATGTCACAGATTAGGCGGTTCTTGGGCAGGTTGTATTCCTTTTGCAGGTCAGCCAGCCGAGCACTGGCATTATATGACCGGCGGAAATGCCCACAGAGTTTCCTGGCCTGCCTCAGGACCTCCTGTAAGCCCGGGTACCTGCCCAAGAACCACTGCACCACCAAGTTAAGGACGTGAGCCAAATAGGGCACATGGGTCAGGTGTCCCTGTCGGAGGGCGGAGAGGAGGTTGGTGTCATAGTCGGAAACCACCATTCCTGGCTTAAGCTGGCGTGGCGTCAACCACCTCTGAGCCTGCCCCTGCAGAGCTGACAGAATCTCTGCCCCAGTGTGGTTCCTGTCCCCCAAACACACCAGCTCAAGCACTGCATGGCATCTTTTTGCCTGCGTACTTGCGTAGCCCCTTGAACGCCTACGGAGCACCACTGGTTCCGAGGACAAAGCACAGAAAGAGGCCATGGAGGAAGAAGAAGAGGAAGGGGTGGAGGAGAGAGGTGTGTCAGAATCACCAGTAGTAGCATTTTGGAGGCGTGGTGGCGGAACAACCTCCAACACTACGGCACCTTGTCCTGCATCCTTCCCAGCTGCCATCACGGTCACCCAATGCGCCGTGAAAGATAGTTAACGTCCCTGTCCATGCCTACTGGACCATGAGTCAGCGATAATATGCACCTTACCGCTGACCTCCCTGTCCAGCGAGGCCAAGACATTGCCTTCCACATGCGGGTAGAGAGCCGGAATCGCCTTCCGTGAGAAAAAGTGGCGTTTGGGAACCTGCCACTGAGGAACCGCACATTCCACAAACTCACGGAAGAGGGCAGAGTCTACCAACTGAAAAGGCAGCAGTTGAAGTGCTAGCAATTTAGCCAAGCTAGCATTCAACCGCTGGGCATGTGGATGGCTGGGAGCGAAATTCTTTCGGCGGTGCAGCAGCTGGGGCAGGGAAATTTTCCTGGTACAATCTGACGTCAGTGTACCAATAGCAGATTGCCCGCAAGTACTTGGCTGTGACACACCTAATTCTACACCTTCATTCCTCTCAGTGCAGGTTTCAGAGAGGACTGAAGGTATAGTGGGGTTGGAGATCCCAGCTGATGAGGAGCAAGGAGAGGTCCGCTTTGTTCTTTGGTGTGGGTCTTTTATGTATGCTTGCCAATGAACTGCATGGCAGGTCAACATATGTCTGGTCAAGCACATGGTGCCCAAGCAGCTGATGTTTTGGCCACGCAAAATACGCTTCAGACATATGTTGTAAATGGCAATGGTGCGATCTGCTGCACACGTCTGAAAAAAGGCCCACACCAAAGAACTTTTGGAATAACGCACAGAGACAGCAGCGCCCTGCACATGCGGAGCTCTGCAGGGTGATGCAGTCGGTGTGCTGTCCTTAAGCTGGCCCCTGGTGGGCATCCTGCCTCGTTGGAGATGTGCCTCCTTCTCCTTCTCCTCCTCCTCCTCTCTCCTATCAGGCACCCACGTGGAGTCAGTGACCTCATCATCCCCTCCCTCCTCATCACTGGAGCAAATCTGGCAGTATGCTGCAGCTGGGGGAACATGACTGCCAGATAGCTGTCCTTGTTGGGCACCCCCTCTCTCTGGGCTCACCCCCTCTCTCTGGGCTCACAATACTGCCTTCCTCTAGCTGGGTTCCATCATCGGAGCCTTCAAAACGCTGGGCATCCTCCTGGAGCATGTACCCAACACTGTGGTTAAACAGTTCGGGGGACTCCTCAGGAGGACATGGTGGGGCTAGGGAAGGAGTGACTGATGCCATTGAGCCGAGGGAAGAGGCCGCTTTGGCAGCTGCTTTGCCAGAAAAGTACCCTGAACCTGGGTGATAGAGGATGAGGAGGATGAGGACGGCTTGGTCATCCACTCTACCAAGTCTTGGGCATGTTGCGGCTCAACATGGCCAGCTGCCGAAAAGAAGGACAAGCGTGTCCCATGGCCATGTGCTGATGAGTATGCACCGTGTCTACGACCAGCACTGTTGCCTCTAGACACAGAGCCTGCTTGCCCTCTTTTATTGCCTCGTGACTGTCTGCCTCTCTTTGTTTGCCTTCCAGACATACTAATGTTCTGCAGTGAGATGTAGCTGCACAAATGTGGGATGTATATATATATATATATATATATATATATATACTGATTATAATGCAGCTATCAGAATCAACTGCCTGCTGTGGTATTAGTATGAGAAAAGCAGCAATTGTCTTCAGTTAGTTTTAGGTGCACACTGTGCAGAGGACACAGTACACTAACTGAAAATACTTGCAGCTCTCTGCCTGTGGTTTTATTATGAGAACACCACCAATTGTATTCAGATTCCTTTAAGTGAACGCTGCGCAAAGGACAGAAGTACACTAAATGAAATTAATGCAGCTCCCTGCCTGTGGTTTTATTATGAGAACACCACTAATTGTATTCAGGTAAGCTTTAGGTGAACACTATGCAAAGGACACAGTACACTAAGTGAAACACTGCAGCTAGCACAATCACCTGCCTGCCTGTCACAGTATAGAGAATAACAGGAACGGATCTAGCTAAACTGAATACAGTGTATAAATATATATACAACACCTAGGATGCATATATATCCTCTACACACTGTAACTGCAGCTAACTGACTTGCCTGCCTGCTCTATCTAACTCAAATCAAAATACACTGTCTCTCCCCCTTCCTTGTCTGTATTTTAACCAACACCGCAACACACTACACAAGGCCGACTTTCAGGCTGCCTTATATAGTGTGGGGCGTGTACTAAATCCACCCTGGCTTTGGCCAATTATGGCTCTCTGTTTTTTGCACGCTGTGATTGGCCAAAGCATGCGGGTCATAGTGCATGCTTGGCCAATCATCAGCCAGCAATGCACTGCGATGCTGCAGTGAATTATGGGCCGTGACGCGCCACTCGAATTTGGCACAAACAGCCCATAATGTTCGCAATTCGGCGAACAACCGAACAGGCGATGTTCGAGTCGAACATGAGTTCGACTCGAACTCGAAGCTCATCCCTAAAGGGTAGTCCAGACCCCACTCCAGAGCAACTTTACTCTGAACTTCCCACTGGAACCTAAAAAACCTGTGCAGTTCTCTGGGCTTTCCTTTTCCGGGCAGGACTCAAGCTTTGGAGGACCTCCTAATCCACTGCCTGAATTCAGCTGCTCTGGTCTGGGTGGCAGAGGGTCTGTGGTAGAAAAAACTGTCTGCTACTGATGGGGGTTCCTGCAACTTCTTCAGTTCCCATAGCTGGATCAGGCACATCTACCACCCCGGACTGGATCTCCTGGACCTGGGAGCCTCCTATTCCCCATTCCTCCTCCGAGTTGCTGTGGGGCGACCAATCTGCTATCTCTTCTAAGGCCTATATTATACAAGTGGTGTGTGGAAATGGGAGGCCTGTAGTTAAGGGTCCTGTGAGGTATAAGGCCAAGGAAAGGAGGGTCAAGTAGGCAGGGGGTGACCAGAAGGGTCAAGTGGCATTCAGGGAAAGGGTGGTGTTGTGGGTATGGCAGGCAATATACAAGTGGTGTGTGGGAATGGGAGCTAAGGGTGGACATAAGGGGTGGTGTGGTCCTGTGAGTATAAAGAAAGTGACCTGTGGCTTAGCATGGTTACTGAAGGGTCAAGTGGCACTGAGGGAAATGGTGGCCATAGGATGGTGTTGTGGTTGGTTGTCAACAGGGTTGAGATTTCGGGTAGCCATCAGGGCTGGTCCATCCAACTGGAAGGTGAAGAGATGGTGTTGTGGGTCAGGGGAGACAATTGGGCCTTGGGGGGATTTGCAAATGGCATTCTGGAGAAGTGCAAATGGCATTCTGGGGTGGTGCTGTGGTAAGGATGACAAGCTAATGGCTGAGGCTTTGTGTGGTACCAGAGCAATGGCAGATGTTGACCTCCACATCATATGTACTGTGCTTCCTCCACATCATATGCACTGATCCATTCATATTCTAAGAGGATCTAGGCACTTTTTGGTAGCTCCACCAAAAAGTTTTTTTTTTTTTCATCTCCACCTGGACTTTAAATCAATACACATCTCTCTAGGCCAGCACACTATACCCCCCAAATTCATGTATATGTGTGTTAGGGGTATTTTGTAGCATGCCCCCAACATTTTATAAAGCTCAAATATTTCATATTTTTACATGCTCTGGTGCAGCAGTATGCTTATTTCCTACTTTACTTTTAGTGCTTATAACGTTAGCAGATGGAGCACCCTCCAAATCATGGGAAGTTTGTACCGGAGCAATTAATTACAGTATAATCAATTTACTATTTTTGTGAGGATATTTGCTTGCGGAGTGTCCCTGATTTTTAAGAAGCTTTGATTGGGGTTAAATTGATAGCAGTTGTCTATTTCCTTGGATATATAATAGACATCTAAGAATGCCTTAAAGTTTGGAAAAAAAATATGGAACAGGAGATGCATATGGCATTTTAGAAATAAGCAGTTGCTGATACCAGAGTGGAATTAACATTGCGAAAAAATTGGCCTGAGACATTTGACGTGGAAATGGGATATATGCTTTCTTGAATCCTATATTAGGGAAAATATTATTTCTGGAGGCTTAAGGAAGCAAGTCATCCTGGGATCACATTTACATACTGAAAGATTTCCTAAGCGGTGGAAAGAGGAGCGTATAGCCCATGATCTGATGGATATGGACTAAATAGTACTGAAGGAAAAGGTGCAACTGGAGAAATTGGAAGAAAAAATGTATTGGCGTTCTTAATGAATGGAGATATTCAAAGACAGTGTAGAATTTGATAAATTGAATAAACTCTTGAGGAAGAAGTTAGAAAAATTGCAAAATAAAGAAAAAGTGAACAACACCTTTTGATTTGACAGGGCAAAATGGTAGTAGATGTTGAAAGAGAAGGGAATATGGGGAATGCACAAGCGTGTCAGGAAATAAATACAGCTAAAGCTCATTCTCGTGCAGTTAATGCTGATTTTTGCACAGCTAATGCTTATTCTAGCGCAGCTACTGCTCTTTCCCATGCAGCTAAGGCTCATGCACATGTACCAGCACACAGACGATCTCAGGCTAATATTCAGTGTGCACTGACAAACAATGGCGCTTAGCTGCCTATTTAAAGGAAATCCTGGTGTATGCTAATTTCTTCATGTTCTTCAGCTTTCCCGTAACCCATGTTCCTGCTTTTGCTAACTGATCCTCTGTTGCTGACCCGGCTCGCACCTGACCTTGCTCTGTGGATTCTTGATACTGACCTCGGCTTGCCTCTGACTATGCTCTGGCTGCTTCCCTGGTACTGACCTAAGCCTGCTCCTGGACCTTGCTCTGCCTGCTTCCCTGGCACTGACCCTGGCCTGCTACTTGACCTCACTCTGTCTGCTCCCCTGCTACTGACCCTGGCCTGCTACTGGATCTTCCCCTGCCTGCTTCCTATCCACGCTGCTGCCTCACTGTGTTAACCCTGGCTCATCTTGACTACGTCTCTATCCGTGGCAATCACCTGATACCCAGCTACTGGTTCTTGTGCTTCTTTGAGCTTTGTACCTCTGTCACCACATTCAGGGATGCTCGGACTAGTGCCGCAAGCAAATTCAAATAGGACAGGGCAAAGAATTAAGGAAAACAGAGAATGAAATGAGGAGTGCCCTAAAGAGAAACATACAGGAAGAGAGCGAAAAGAAATAGAGGTTAACAATAGAGAACATTACTCCCTCGTATGGAGAGGTGTAGGTTTTGAACCGGTATTTGGAGTTGATGAATTTCCATTTTTTTAAACTTTTATTCTCTTCTCTTAAGTAGGGTAAGTTTCGTAGAAAGAAAAAATCTCTCCGTACAAATGGGTGTGATGAACAGGATGATGCTTTTGCTTTATGCATTTAGGAGAAGCTTTTGGAAGAGGGTCAGGTTGATGATGAAGACCTTATGGATGAGGAAGATGAGATGGGACGTCAGAAATACGAATTGGCATTTCTTGTGGATAAAAATGAGTAGGAGTATGTGAAAGTTGAGGAGTATAGTGTTTACCTATATTTCTAAACTCCCTTAGGTACATAGATAAAGGGAGGGTCCTCTTGGATGTCCTATCAGTTCCACATATATATTATTACAAGGCTGTGCGGGACACATAGACAGCTGGAAGGCAGCCTGTGGATTCTTGATTCCATTTATCAAATTCTACACTGTCTTTGAATCTCTCCATTCTTTAAGAACTCCAAAACATTTTTTCTTCCAATTCCTCCAGTTGCACTTTTTCTTTCAGAACTTTTCAGTCCATATCCATCAGATCCTGGGCTATACGCTCCGCTTTCCACCGCTTCGGAAATCTTTCAGTATGTAAATGAAATCCCAGGATGACTTGCTTCCTTAAGCTTCCAGGAATAATATTTTTCCTAATGTAGGATTCAAGAAAGCAAATATCCCATTTCCACATCAAATGTCTCAGGCCAATTTTTTCGCAACGTTAGTTCCACTCTGGTATCAACAACTGTTTCTTTCTAAAATGCTATATGCATCTCCTGTTCCATATTTTTTAACCCGACTGGTTACTTGTTATAATAGACCTGAGATTCTGAATGCCTAGGCTTCGGGCTTAGGTATTCGTGATTCCTCCCCTATTTTCAAACCCATCCTTAGAGCAGTGTTTCTCAACCTTTTTTCCAGTCGGGGCGCCCTTAAAAAGTATTTTCAGTCTTGAGGCACCCCAGTCCAAGACTTGGTTCACGTTAATGTGTGTCACGAAACACGTGCAAAATTGCGATAAGGAAAAAAAAAGGGGTATGGCGCCAACAAATAATTAAGTGAATGGTCAATGCAGCCACTAGATTAGTGGATACTAATAGATAAAAGTGAAGTGATATAGGGCGCTAAGGACCATGTGTAAAATTACTAAAATAACATTCTGCAATCAATCAACAAAGCAAATATATATAGTCCATATATAAACAAAAAATCTGATATATTGTATCCAGGCAAATTTCTTCTGTATATTCAGTCACTGTGATTTTTCTAACATGTGCAAATAACATTCAATAAAGTGCTTCACCCAAAGTGATAATGGTTGAACTCTCACCAGAAATCTTTGGCCACCAAGTGACCTCCAGGTATCGCATGACAGATCGCATCAGATAACCATTGATTCTTCCATCCAATCAGCATCAAAGTGTGTATGGTGTCAAGCTCTTATCGCCAGCATCCACAGATATTTGGCTCCGCCAAACAGAGCCACCAAAAGCCAATATAGTGCAGTAACTTATTTTTAATATTAAAATCAGCACTTACAGTTCATGCATGTTTGCCAGATGCAGGCAAACAGTCATGCGCAGCTTGATGGAAAGCGTGAGCCAGTCTGTCCCCAAAGGATCGCTCTATGGGCAGGCAGTGTGTATCAGCACGCACCTCGGCTGTGCGCTTCAACAATGCGGAAGAGGAGGACTCTTGTACTTTTCTATAGAGCCTTGATTTCAATGCATTTCGTGCTAGTCCCGCACGTCATCAGGAAATGGGCTCGGCGCCATTTTACTGGAGCCTATATAGTACTCATTCTAACCTCATTGGATGAGGGACAGGAAAAATTAACACAAGGGAAAAACAGACCAGACGTGCAAAAAGCGCGCTCGTTGCCGACACACAGACGAATGCTCTGCTCTTTAGGGGTACCGTTAATTCTTAATGGTACCCCACTCATTGGAAAATGTGGGGTGCTTTTGGTGCAGTGCAATTTAAAAAGAAAAAAGGTTGGGGACTTATTTCCCTGCATTTTTGTAGGTAGGGAAGCCCATTGAAATAAATGGGCTGCCCTACACGCAGCACGCAGCCACACAGATGTGAACCAAGGGCTTGTTCACATGTCAGGTTGGAGGGGCGGTAAAACCACATGGTTGAGCTGTTTTTACCACCCCCAACTTCTCCCCCTTTAGCTGCAGAGGCAGAAGATGGGGGTGTACACACGCTGCGGCTGCAGCTGGAGGTATACCCAGGGTGAATGCGGCTGCACTGCAACTACCCCTCAACTGTGTGCATTGCACGGTTGTGGTATAGTGATGCTGCATTTACGGGCTTAAAGCAGGTGGTGAGGAGGCAACATAATGCCTCTTTACCGCCTGTCAAATGCCTCTGAAAGCGATCTGTGCATGGATTGCTTTTCAGAGGAGCAGCAGTCCTGGCTGCTATCACAAAGAAGCCCTACAAAAGCAGCTCTGATGGTACATGAATGGGGGTGGGGGTCAGGATTAAAAGTAACATACACACAGACATATGCAGACACATACACACACAGACACATACACACACAGACACATGCACACACAGACACATGCACACACAAAAGTGGGAGGAGGATGTCGTCTATGCCTTGGATTACCCCCAGTTAATACTGTGGGCCAGGTATATAGACGACATCCTCCTCCTATGGGCTGGCACCTCTGAAGCTCTGCCTGGAGAATTTCTTCTCAGTGTTTAAAGAGAACGACAGAGGGATTTCCCTGACATACGAATTTAGCCAGTCCAAGATCCATTTTCTGGACCTTGAGATAGAAAGGTCGGAACAACTCTTTAAGTTCAGTACTTATTTCAAGCCTACGGATAGGAACGGATATATACCCACTGACAGTTGTCATCACAAGTCGTGGTTAAGGTCAGTTCCCAAAAGCCAATTTCTGCGACTCCGCAGGAACTGTAGCGATATTGATACCTTTAAGATCCAAGCAGACATCTTGAGAGGAAGGTTTATCGATTAAGGATATAACCATGTAGAGGTTGATAGAGGTTGATAGCGAGTTGACTAAGATACTGGACATCGACCGGTCCTTACTGTTGGCAGATAAACCCCAAAGAGAAAGCAATGACAGTTTTAGATGGTCCTTCTTTTCTACACAACATAAACTAATCAAAGCTATTTTTGAATAACATTGTGGTATTTTGAGGAATGATCGAGTTCTCGGTACACTTTTGCCAGAAAGACCCAAAGTTATCTACCGAGGAGTGCCCTCACTTAAGAGTAAAATCGCACCAACTGTCATTAATCCCCCTATTAGGCCAACTTTTTTCCACAATTGGACAGGCTATTACCCCTTTAAAAAGTGCCTTGTTTGCCAGTATAATACTTGTGGAAGAAAGGCTAGTAAGGAATTTAGATCTACAGTGACCAATTGTGTCTATCCAATAAAACCATTTTGCACATGTGCAACAATCAATGTTGTGTATCTACTGACTTGTCCATGTGGCAAACAATATGTCGGTCGGACCATCAGGTCATTTACAACAAGGGTAACCGAACATATTAACTTAATTAAGTAGGTAGTGTCAAGCACACAGTCCCCCGTCATTACCGGCAATACCATGCTCGTGATCCAACGGGGACACAATTCTTAATTATAGACAGATTTATTGCTCCGTGGAGGGGCGGGGCCAATACCAGAGGAGTTTCCAAACTTGAAACTTTCTGGATTCATGAGTTACAGACCCACCACCCACAGGGGATGAATGTGGAGTGGGACATTAACGCCTTTATTAATAGATCTTGATTCATCGAACAATTTTTCTCAATTTTAACCATTTTACTTATCATGATATTTTTTATATTTGTTAATTTTTATTTATTAGCTACTTATTAAAATTTACTAGTCATTTACCCAACATTTTTATTTATTTTAATTTAAAATTTAGTTTATTGAGGAAATTTTCCCGACACAGTACAAAATCAATATACATATCAAAATCTTACATACATCCTCTTTTTTTCCTTTTTTCCATTCCCCTATCCCTCCCTTTCCCTCACTCCCTCCAACCCATTTTCCCTCCCATCCACCCCCCCCTCTCCCAGATCTGTTATTTTCCCTGTATCAATCTCCTTCCGGTCCTTCAATTTCTATCATAGCGCATGCGTATTTCTCTGACAATTTATAAGCGCCCCATTTCTCCCAGATTGCATTATACCTTTCCACCCTTCCCTGCTCACGGCTGCATAGGTACACATCTTACACGTGTAGTCCACTCTCTGTAACCATTCTTTTATAGTTGGTTTCTCCTCCTGTAACCATTTTTTTGGAATTAGTCCTTTTGCAGCATTGAGCAGGGGTGGGATCAAAGTTTCCTTATATTGTTTTTTTGTTTTAGTAGTCCCATGGAATAAAACATTCCAGGGGTTTTGTGCAATCTTTTCCCGAGCTAGCTCCTCTATATGTTCTAGTATCAGCTGCCAATATTCTTTTATTTTTGGACAGTCCCACCATATGTGAATTGTTGTGCCCCTTTGTCCACAGTCTCTCCAACACTGAGGGGTTTACCCAACATTTATATGTCAACTGTTTGTTTAGTGCCAAATGCATTGTCAGATATTTGTAAATTTTTTTTTTGTTTATAATAATTATCATAGATTATAACAAAGTTTTTGTATGAATGACCTTAATTGGAAAAGACATTCATTAATTAGCTTTGTCACTTTTATTTTGCCAGCGGGATTATTGATGTTATGCTGCCCCTTATTATTACATAAGTCTCTTTATATTCCAGGTTTCCGTTCTTTTGTAGTGAGGCTTGGTTCAAGTTCCTATAGGCCATGCTCATTGTTGTTGCTAGCTGTGATCATTTCCGGTTACCGATTTAAATCGAGATTTGGAGGTTATTATTAGAACCATCAGTTCCCAATGCTCGAGCAGAACTGACTTCATCCAGCCCAGTTTTTCAAAACGAGGCTTGGATGTTCCTATACGGTGACCCAGATGTTGTGATGCAGTCATCACGTGGGAGCGGAAGTGACGGCATCCTGTCCCGCTCTCACCGTGACGCTTGGCTAGTGGTATTCAAAACTAGGCTTGGACGTCTTCACAAACGAGACCCGGATGTTGTGATACAGTCACTAGTATCACAGTGCGGGAGCGGAAGTGACGTCATCCAGCCTCGCTCTCATAGCAAGGCTTGGTTAGCGTTTTTCCAACCAGAGATGTAAATAACGCTTGGCACGGCTTTATAAGCCTTATTAAGTTAAGAAACATCTAAATATTTTTATAGATCACTTACATATAGACTGCACCTCTTCCCTCTGTACTAAATTAGTATTATCTATACAGATTTCCTGCCATCGTCACTTCCTGTTTTAGAAACCGGAAGTGATGTCATACCATTTCCGGGGCCATAGTCTTCACAATTGGGGTCATTTCATCTTTAAATAGCGGTGTAGATATGGGGGGTCCACACCCCAGATGACGACTGTTTCGTTGAAACGCGTCGGATGGACCCACCTACATACATCGCTCTTGTACCTGCACTTTAAGATATGCCCATGATGATCTTCTAAAATGTGAGTGTTAATTTTACTTGTTTTTAAATAAATACTACTCTCTACGGTATCACGCTATGTGAGTTTTTCTATTACGCATTGCATGTGGATACAGAGTCTCTGGCTTCAACAAGATTACATGTTATACATCCCTGAGTGCATATTGAAGCTTACGGATTACTTGTGTCAAGTTGCCGGTTGGATTCAGGACCAACTGCACCCATCGTGTTGACTGACCATATAAGCCTATGTGACTTGGGTCGGTGGTATATGCCTCTCTAAGTCCTCTATATTCGGTAAGACTCCTTCTAGTACCGGTGGTGGTGTTTCTGACTATTACCCTTCCATCTAGAGTGTTGCACCTACGTGGGATTCTGCACTCCATTTTTTCTACACTTTGTGGACTATTGTTTTTTCCCTTTTTTGGACATAACCAATTTTTCGCTAATTTGTGGAATTTAAATATTCAACAAATTTGAGTGATCCTAGTCACGTGGTGTCATTTAACCTAACTGCACTTTCAAGATTTGTTTTGTAACAATTTAATTATGTGGTCTTGATAAATTTATATACATTAATAAGCGCTACACTTTTTTCATATTCACATGCACACACACACACAGACAGACACTCACATGCACAGACACATGTATAAAGCCCTTTTAAAACTAATCTAGCTTCTAGCACAGTACCTTCTTCCAGTTTCCTCATTCAGCCGGGTACTGCACTGTAGGGGGAAGCAGAGAGCACAGAACACTCCCCAAACATTTTCCTTTCACTTTTGAGGCTGACAGAGCTTCTCACAGTGCCGATGCACAGTTCGACAGGGGATCGGGAGATCAGGCTCATCTGACAGCCCTTCTCTCCCCTGATCCCGCGGCACACCTGAGAACCTCTGACGGCACACTGGTTGAGGAAGGCTGCCTTCAGGGCCGCTGTTAGAAATCATGGGGCCCCGTACGGTCTACCTGATGGGGCCCCCTTTGACCCCGCCCTCGACCCCACCCCTGGCCCCACCTCTGACCCTCAAAAGTTGCAGGGGGGACATATGGTGCAATGAATGTGGAAGTAATTGAGTGGTTTCAGAGCTGCTCGTATTACTTCCACATGAAAACTGACAGCTGCCTTTACAAGTATACACACACTCCTGGCTGCTGTCTCCAGCCAGAAATGTGTGTACGTGAAAGACATGCTTGCAGCATGGCCTCAGCTCTGTTTTAAAAAGGTGTGGTTGAGGGGCTGTAAAAACACAGCTCAGCTGTGCGTGTTTACTCCCCCCCCCCCCAAACACAAGTGTGCAGTAAAGTCTTACAGTGCCTTGTGATCTTTAGGCCTCATGCACACAGGTGTTTTTTTTTTACTGATTACAAACGCCCCTCCATGTTATCCTGTGTCTATGCACACATAGACATTTAGAATCTTTTAATGGCAGGGGCATTTACAGGCAGGAAAAAAAAAAACAGGGCCAGTGCGTACAGGAGCAGCAGTGTTTTGGCTGAAAAAACGTTTGACGCATGTAAATGTCCCTAAATGCGTATTAACACTAGGCGCGTTTAGCGCTTGAACGTTAATTAATTTCAATGGCCAGAATAAATTATTGTTCTGGCCAATGAAATGAACGTCCAAGTGCTTGACGCCTGAAAATGAGCCTAAACGCTCGTACAGGCGTTAGACACTTTTTCAAGCGTCAGGCGTTTTTTTCTGGCAAAAGGCTGCTGCCAAGAGGGGTGTTCTTTAAACTTCCTGTGTGCATGAGGCATTATAGCATTAGGATAATCATTCACACAGCACACAAGGTGCTCTATCACAGTGTACCACATGCTGTTGGGTGCTGACTTTGCTATGGCTGTACTGTGCTACAATCTGTAACACACAGTACACCCATAAAGTAACAAAGTCAGCACACAACAGCATGTGGTACACTGTGATAGAGCCATAGAGCACCTTGTGTGCTGTGTGAATGATTATCGTAAGGCACTGTGAGGATATAGACGATTCTGCTAAGATTACAATGGAACAAGTCTTCACTCACTGTGTGCTGTCCAGTGCGTGCCTCGCTACCCTCCGCCGCCGCCAGGATTCGTTTTGCTGTTCCCTCCCTGTCAGCTGTCTCAGATCAGTGCTTGAAAGAGCGGAGCAGGCAAATCAATGTACAGATCACTCCGCCAAGCACCAGGGTAGAGCGGCCGAAACCCTAGAGCATGTGGCTGGGCGCAGGTTTGTGTACCTCCGCCCGAAAATGGAAAAGTAGTCCCTCCCCTGCGCCCACCTCATGAGCCCCTCTGTTCACTTTATGGGGCCCAGGAAAATATATTTTTACACTCCCTAGGCCAGTAGGAGCGGGGGTTTGAATGAAATACACTATAAATCTGTCCGGGCCCCCCTGATGAGCTGTAAGGGCTGGGGCCCGGTACAACAGGGCTGGTTGTACTGCCCTATCAGCGGCCCTGGCTGCCTTGAGAGGAAACAAAGCCATAGTATTTTATCTTAAGCAATCCAAATGATGGGGGAAAAAGTAAAGTAGCCTTTTAGTACTATTGACAGGACCCAAGTCAGTTGCTCCGATGTACACTGTAGGCAGGTGGATCACATTAAAATTTTCAGGGCACACTGTACATTATTTTAAAAGTCGAACTGCCGTGTGGATTTGGGTAATTTCTTAGGTCTTTGACCTCAGAGTGGACAGAGAATAAGTACAGGCAGTCCCTGAGTTACAAACAACTCCTACTTACGAACGGACCTCAATGCCGGCCGCTTTTGCTCTACGCTGGTCCTGGATACCTCTGAGCAGCTATTTTGTAGCGCCTGACACATCCCACACTGCAGCTACAGAGCCACTCTTCTCATGTGCTGTCCTGGAATATTAATGGAATTGGAGCTACCAGGTAACATCCGAATAACCAAAAATTTGTCCGAATTTGTATTCAAACTAAAACTAATTGCACATGTCTAGTGTTAATGGGCACACAGAGATCAAGCAACTTGCTCTGGGGGCACTTAGCAGGGTGAAAAGGCCAGGAGCGTGGGGCAGAGGACCCGAGAAAAGGAGGATCAGGGCTGCTCTGTGCAAAATCCCCCCCCCCCCAAAAAAAAATGCCTTTAGAATCACTTTAATGATTTGCATGGCTCCATTAACTTTCCAAAAATAGGGAATACATTCTTTAATTCTTGGATTTGTGGTGGAAGCGAGACATACAGATACTGTCTCTTTTAAGAAGACTCTAGTGTGCTTTATACAGAATTCTGAAACGGTTTATGAGTATCTATTAATACTTTTGACCAAAGGTTACATGGTACTATATAAAAAATTAACACTCCTTTAGCAGGCAGAATACTTTAAAACATCCTGCTTTTGAGGCAAATTGAAAAAAAAATCTATAAAATATTTGTTTTCTTAACCAATGCATCAGATTCAGTGACAAGTGTGCAATAAACACAAATTCTATACACAGTACTTGCATGACCAGGAAAAGAGGTCTCCAACATTATTCATATATCATGATTAAAGAGGAAGTTCAGCCTAAATATACTTGTAGCCACAATCTATCTATCACAATCACAAGACTAACCTATCTAGTCCTGTACAGCAAAAATCTCTATACATTTCTTTTCTGAAGCTCTGTGCAGGAGACAGCCGGCAACGGCTGGGAAATGCCTCTGAAGTGATGCCACCCATAGAGTTACTATGGGGCTTCCATTGTCGGTTGCCTCTCCTGCACACTCCCACACATTGAAGCCATCGCTGACAGCTTAGTGTGGGACCGGAGTGGCTACAGAACAGGTAGGTTTAGAGATTTTTGCTTTACAGAGCTAGATAGGTTAGTTTTAGATTGTGGGTGCAAGAAGATTTTGAGATTTTAGTTTTAGCCTCAACTTCTTCTTTATTGAGGGCGATAAAATGGTATTGGGTATTTTATAGTGGAACTTTATGAAAAAAATATAAAGTTGGGGAACTGGCAGAATTTTTTTTTTCTACAGCACAGCTTCCCTATGTACCAGTATGGCAGTAATGTACCTCTTTTGCAGCAATGATAAAGCTGTCCTTGTGTACAGGACCAGGCCTCCCCTCAGCCAGCAGTTTCCTGGACAGAAAACTCCTCCATGTCTTCAGGGGAATGCATCCTAAGCAAACTTCAGGACCGCATAGCCGTTAGTGGAATGAGGAAGTACTGCAGCCCCTGACATCATTTAACACACGTTCATGTCCTCAGGAAAAGCCACCCACTAGACCAAGAGATTCCTCCCACCTCCGCCACTGATATCCGCCCACAAATAGTTTGCTAAACCTGCTTAATACTGTCTGCTAATGCATAGTTGCCAATAGTCCCGGATTTCCCGGGACATTCACGGATTTGTGTGTCTTGTCCCGTACATATTGTTTCCCGTTTTTTTTCCCGAATTTTTAGGTTAGTCCCGGCCATCTGAAATTTGTCCCGGCCATCTAAAATACAATGTCCCGCCCATCGCTAAGCGCTGCGGTTAGTCATTCCCCTATCCTCTCAGAATATCCTCCCCCGCCTCATTTTTGTTCTTCTGTTGTCTTCTATTGGACAAGGAGGACACATGCTCTCGCTCTGTATTCTTATTTGCATAGTACTATTGCAAGGGGGCGTGGCTAGTTAACTTACCACGCAGCCCGCGCAAATCAGAGCCCAGTCCGTTGGATAGAGAGAGAGGAGGAGGACGTGTGTTCAGGACGTGCGTACTGCAGCTGCGTAGGAGGACTTTTAGGAGGAGGACTTTTAGGAGGAGGACTGGAGGACTGTTCCGGACTGCCTAGGAGGAACCGAGCCTCGGAAGCCAAGTAAGTACTCGGAACTGAGTCCCCCTTTTTTTTTTTTTTTTCTTTTCTGGGGGGGGGGGGGTTATCCTGGGGTGTGTTTTTTTTTTTTTTTTGGGGGGGAGTTCGAGATTGGAAGTGGGTGACGACCCCCTGGGGACAAATAGGGCCGCGGACACTCTGCAGCCGAGCCGGCGCCACGTGGAGGGTTGACTGGACTGAGTCACTGAGTAGGCCGCAAATAGTAAAGTGCTCCTTTTTCGTTTTTTGCTGTGAGGGTTTTTTTTTTCTCTGTTGTTTTTTTGGGTGGGGCGGTTATTTTTATCGTGTGTGTGTGTGTGGGTTTTTTATTTTTTATTTTTTTTTTCGTTTATTTTTCGTTTAATTTTTTTTTTTTTTGGGGGGGTTGGGGTTGGAGATGGCTATAGGAAGTGGCAGTGGGTGACCCCCTTATGGTGACAAATAGCTTATGGTGGCCCTGTTATTTTTTTTTTAAATGCACAAAAATCTAACGGGGGGCCACCATCAGCTATTTGTCTCCATAAGGGGGTCACCCACTGCCACTTTTTATCCCTTCCCCCAAAAAAAGGGGGAAAAAAAAACCCATCAAGGCCGTGTTCACTGTTGCTTCCTATTACTGCCCCCACCCCTAATTTTTATTTTTTAAATGCTCACTTTCACTTCCTATCACACCCCCCAAAATGGGGAAAGAGGGGGTCCACCTTCAGGCATCCGTCCCCATAAAGGTCACCCACTTCCGCTTACTATTATTATTATTACCACCCCCACCCTCTTATTTTATTTTTTTACAATGGGACACACTACCCTATATGCTACGGGCCTCGTGTACACTGCCCTACAGCTTAGACTTGCTGTACATACTTGCCAACTGTCCTGAATTTCCCGGGATTTAGACCTTTGTCCCGATTATATTGTTTCCTGGGAAATTCGGTTTTATGATTTTTGTCCGCCATTTTCAAGAAGACCAGAAGAAATAGGGTGGCTACAATAGATATTGAGCTGCGGCGCCACCCATCCTCCGCCCCGCTGCCAGTCTCTGTGACCTGTTATAGAAAAGGGCGGGGGATGGGTGGCACCTCAGCTCAATATCTATTGTAACCACATGGCCGGTGTTCTGCCGAGCTGGTTCCTCATATCGATATGGTTCCGAGCTCGACTGCGCAGGCGCAATCCAAGGCGACGGAAATCTCCGAGCTTTAACAGCTGTTTGGCAGCGCCTGCGCAGTCAAGGGGGGGAACCATATCGATAGGACGCGCTCGCTCCCGTTGCTTAGATACACACGCCGCTTTCTTCTTCTGTATACAGCAAGGGGCGGATAAAATGTGATATTGAGCAGTGCGATTTGCTTGTTTATACACGGCGCTCTATCCAGCAAGGGACTGTATAGAGCGTCGTGTATAAAACAAATTGCACTGCTCAATATCACATCTGAGCCACCCCTTGCTGTATGAAGAGGAAAGCGGCGTGTGTAATGAAGCATTGGGGGTGAGCGCGTCCATAACTGCCGAGCCTATGGTTCCTCCTATCAATCTGGTTCCCTCTTGACTGCGCAGGCGCAAGCCAAGCCAACGGAAATCTCAGAGCTTCAACAGCTGTTCAGCAGCGCCTGCGCAGTCTAGCTCGGAACCATATCGATAGGGGAACCAGCTCGACAAGACACCGGCTCTATTTTGTTCCCCCTCGGCTTCTCTTCTGTAATGGCGGCGGAGACACTGCTAGAATTCATGACAGATGTAAGGAGGGACTACGCTGGGGGCACTGATGTAAGGATGGATTGCGCTGGGGACACCTGATTGCATCTGGTGGCAGGTGACACACTCAGGGCTTCCACTGATTCGGCATTATGGTGAGTTGAATAATTTCATTCTATATTACAATGTAATAGAAATAATGCGCTTCAATCATCCTGACACCATAAAGATAGTGCCAGGATGATTGAAGCGCTAACACCAGGTGTTTGGAGTATCTTTATCTGCTGATTTTGTTAAACTTTCTGGAATACACAGATTCTATTGTGGTGTAGGATCCTCTCTCTCTCTCTCTCTCTCTGTGTCTGGGTCTCTCTCTCTGTGTCTGGGTGTCTGTCTGTGTCTCTCTCTCTGGGTCTCTCTGGGTCTCTCTCTCTCTCTCTGGGTCTCTCTCTCTCTCTGGGTCTCTCTCTCTCTCTGGGTCTCTCTCTCTCGCTGGGTCTCTCTCTCTCTCGCTGGGTCTCTCTCGCTGGGTCTCTCTCTCTCTCGCTGGGTCTCTCTCTCTCTCTCTCGCTGGGTCTCTCTCTCTCTCTCGCTGGGTCTCTCTCGCTCTCTCTCGCTGGGTCTCTCTCGCTCTCTCTCGGTCTCTCTCTCTCTCGCGCGCTGGGTCTCTCTCTCTCTCACGCTGGGTCTCTCTCTCTCTCGAGCTGGGTCTCTCTCTCGCGCTGGGTCTCTCTCTCTCGCTGGGTCTCTCTGTGTGTGTGTGTCCTTAACCACGCCCTTCTTAACCACGCCCATTTAAGCCACGCCCACGATTCAACGTAAACCACGCCCATTTTTGGCGCGGCGCACTGCGCGTGCCGCATTTTTCTCCCAGCCTCTCATCCACAAATGCATGTCCCGCCCCCTAATTAAATCAAGGCTCCGCCTACTTGCAGAAAAGTGTCCCCGATTTCTTTTTTCCAATGTTGGCAACTATGCTAATGTGCCACTTCATCACTCATTGTCCATGTCAGTTGATCATCCTAAACCTACAGACAAGGAATACTACTGTATGCCTCTTCCCCTGGTTTATCTATCCTAGCGATCCTTAGTGCATTGAGTCTGGGTTCACACTGGTACGACACGACAGTCGTGTGACTGTGCATCCGACTTTGCCCTGTGACTTGAAGTCCGACTTTGATCCCGACAATATCAGTCTGGTATGAATCTTGAGGGCAACCTTGACGGCAAAATTAAAAAAAAAAACGGCATAGGATCCCCCTCCAAGACCATACCAGACCAAAGGGTCTGGTGTGGATTTTAAGGGGAACGCCAACGGCAAAATAAAAAAAAGGGCGTGGGGTCCCCCCCAAGATTCATACCAGACCCTTAGCTGAGCACCCAGCCCTGCAGGTCAGAAAAAAGGGGGGGATGAGTGAACGATTAGTTAGAGAGATCGTTGTTATATGGTAATACATTTTGTTTTTGGAGTATCAATATACTTTTTGCAATAGTATATACTTGTAGAAGGTGGCGTATATGACCCGGGGGGGTACATGAAAGAGGGATACATACTCTGCAGCACTAGACACGTGTATCAGATGCATTAAGCCAGCGATCCCAGATTTTGTTATATTTTGCAGGGCTCCCTTTATTAATGTAGATTAATTTTTTATAGGGCAATGCAGTGTTTATGTCAGTCTCCCTGTCAGTCTAGGGGGAGCCTGCCTCACAGTTTGGGGTCTAAGGTCAGTGGAGACCCCATGTCGTCATGAAGGAAATCCACCCACCACCTGTTTCCAGAATCCCTGTATATAAGAGCAGGATCACAGGAGGTGGTAGAGTGTGCCTGTTTCTCGTTTACATAACAGGCATGTGGAAGGTTGTCCCTGATTAAATCTAGCCATTCTTGCAGGTGTAAGGTATGTGCGGTGCAGAATATATATTTGGGTTAATCTGACAGTTTGGATGAAACAGCTTTACATGTGTCCAGTGCCTCATTCCAATCTTCGTCCTCGAGATTCCCCAGGTCACCCTCCCATCGTGTTTTTATATTGTAGGCTATTTTAGCTGATGAAGGTATGTAGCATGTTGTAGAATATTGATATAAATTTCTGGGGGTCTTCACTTTTGACTACATCCATGATAGGATTGTGAGATTGTTAGGTAGTGATTCTGGGAAATGGGAATGAATAGCATGTCGGATTTGTAGAAATCGGAAAAACATGTGGTTCGGGAGGGTAAATTCTAGTTTTAATGTGTTGAATGTTTTTAATGTGCCATCCGTGAGTAAATGGGAGAGGTAGAAAATTCCACTTCTACACCTAGCTTCTGTGTCTGGTACAGTCAAGAATTCTTGGAGTGTTTTATTATGTGAGATGGGAGAGTAGTCATTATGTGTGAGTATGTCTAGTTTGACAGAGGCTAGTCTCCATATCTTTCCATAGTGATTTAGGAGGGAGTTGTGTTCCTCTTTGTTTGTAGTACCCTCAATGCCCGCCGCTATGGCGCAGATGGGGTCTGTTGTCAGTTGTGCCCAGGCAGGACATAGGAGTAAAATAAATCTCTTCCTGTCAGTTTTATCTATATGAAACAAATGGGATGCCAAGTAGTATAGACTGAAGTCCAGTAGGGCCATGCCGGCTAGATCAGTGGGATTTTTGAGCAGTCGCCATGCCAGTTTGTGTCTATTCTTCCCCCAAACAAAGGGTTTGAGAATTGCATCTATGGTTTTGACATACTTTAGCGGTAGGTACACAGGGGTGTGCCAGAGTATATATAGAATTTTAGGGAGGAGTATCATTTTAATGAGGTTGATACGACCTAGTACCCCAAGAGGGAGAAGTGTCCATATTTGTGTTTTAGATTTAATCAGGGCAAACAGTGATTCTACATTGAGAGAGACATAATTGGACAGTGACCTAGTGATGTTCACTCCCAGGTATTTAAATACTATTAACTCGCTGTAGGGGCAGTTGGGACTGTAATTCAATTTGGGGAGCAAATTTCAAGTGGGAGAATTTGTGACTTCTCCCAATTGATTTTGAGTCCAGAAAAGGAACCGAAATGTTCAATTGTTCGTAGAGCTTCAGGGGCCTGAATCTGCTAAATATAGTAATGTGTCATCTGCGCACATGCTTATTTTTTCTTCTAGGTCGCCTACACGTAAGCCCTGTATCGATGGGTTGTGTCTGATGGATATTGCTAGAGGTTCTGTGGCTAAGGCATACAGTAGGGGGGAGAGAGGACAGCCCTGTCTGGTGCCTCCGGATAATTTGAAAGTATCCGACTGCCATCCGTTAGCTGTTACTCTGGCCACCGGGGCCTGGTACAGGAAGCAGATCCATCTAAGGAATTTAGGGCCAAAGACGTATTGTGCCAGGCATTTCCACAAGTAGTTCCACTCTACCGAATCGAACGCCTTGGCCATATCGAGTGTAACCACTACTCTCTCGCCTACATTATCATGGTGGGCTTGCATGTTTATGAACAATTTTCTAACATTGCCTGGCATGAAGCCGGCCTGATCTTCATGCACTAGGGTTAGGATAACTTGATTTAGGGGCAGTGCCAAGATTTTTGCCAGTATTTTGATGTCCACCTGAAGCAGGGAGATGGGGCTATACGACTCGGGGAGGCCCAAGTCCTTGCCCGGCATGGGAACGAGCACTATAATTGTAAAGGGTAAGCAGCTGAGGTAGGAGAGTCTCACTATAACTTAAATGTGGTTTTAACCCAAATATCTGTAACCTCCTCTCGTGCCTCCAGCACAATGAACCCAGTTATGGTAATTTTTACAAAGGAAACAGGAGGTGTTGTGAACAACCAATTAGATTCTAGGAGTCAGTTATCTAGTGCAAATCCAAAATATAACCAAATACATCACTGGTCATTGTGGAAGACAGCACCTTTCTAATACAGTGGTACCTCGGTTCACAAACTTACGGTAATTTGTGAAGCGACTCTGGTCACAAATCAAATTGGTTGTAAACCGAGTAAAATTTTCCCATAGAGTTAAATGTAAATCAGGTTAATCCATTCTGAACTTTTTTTTTTTTGTTTATATAAACAATAAAATTATTAAATGTATGTACAAAAAAATAAAAAGGGTTTTAAACATATATTACATTTCGGGGATTCCAATACGGCACGTTGCAGGAAAAAATCATGTTGTATGCGGATGACATGCTGTTGTTTCTGGGGGACCCCACACACTCCATCCCCGGGGTTATGTCGATAATAGAGCAATTCGGTCACTACTCGGGGTTGACCATTAACTGGTCGAAATCCGCCCTGATGCTGTTGGATGAGGATGGTGGGGTAGCCCTGCAAGACTCTTGTCCCATCCCAGTTGTGTCTAGCTTTAAAAATTTGGGGGTGCAGGTGTCGCCCAGGTTGGGGGATTACTGCTCCCTTAATGTGCACCCATTGCTGTCCCGGTTTAGGGATAAAATCAATACCTGGAACACCCTAAAAATGTCACTTGCAGGTAAAGCCAACCTGATCAAAATGATTTTAATGCCACAACTACTTTACTTTCTACACAACTCGCCTGTAGTGATACACCTGAAAATCTTTCGAATAGTGAACACTCTCTTCCGACGGTTGTTATGGAATACTAGGCCCCCTCGGATTAGACTGGAGCACTTGCAGCAAGCCAAGGACAGTGAGGGGTTGGTGGTTCCCAACCCTTGGCTGTACTACATAGCGGCCCAGTTGCAGCATTTGATCGGCTCTACGTCCCAGGACCCGGGGAGCTCGGCGGCACGACTGATGCTATCGGCCACTGGCGCTGAGACTATCCCGATGGGGCTGGAGGCGCAAATGCTCCTAAAATCCAATAAGCAGACCCCTACGCTCTCACTTATTCAAAAGGTGTGGAACAAGGGCCGACAACTACAGGGAGTGCAGGGATTCACGGAAGACAGCCCAATATGGGGCAATAGGTCATATGTGGAGTTGGTGAAGCTGCAGTAGGGGCCCAGATGGCACGCCCATGGTGTGGCTCTGCTGTCCCACATCTTCGCTAACGGCAGGCTTCTCACTTTCCCTGAACTGCAGGCCAGAATTGGCCTCCCAGCTCATATGCATTATTACTATATGCAGCTCCAGCATGCGGTTGCTGCACACGGGAATGCGGTGGAATGGGTTCAGTCACCCGCCCCGGTGTTCCGTGTGTTGCACACTAGCACTGAAACAAAAGGGTTTATCTCCCAATGCTACCAGTTGTTACTGGCAAATCACCTACGTGCATTCCCGAGCAGGGCGGAATCCATGTGGGAGAAGGACATAGGTACAATGACAGGGGACCAATGGGAGGAGGCGTGGCAGTCAGTCACCACCTGCTCTTTAAATGTTGCGCAGAAAGTGTCACAGTTATATATACTATTGAGGGCACATTACACCCCGATAAAATTACATAAGATGGGTAAGCTCGAGGACCCTGTGTGTGGTAGATGTCAGAGGCACAATGGAGATCTCATTCATCTCCTGTGGAGATGCCTTAAGCTTCACAGGTATTGGACTGAGGTGGTGGGTACACTGAATAGAGTGTTTCAAACTACGATCCCTGCGGATCCTAAGTGTTACCTGCTGGGGGTCTTGGAGGAAGTGATTCCTGGGGAGTTGACCGGGATCGCAGTCTCTAGGGCCCTATTTCAGGTCAGGAAGCTTATTTTGATGGGTTGGAAGTCGGTTTCACCGCCTACCAGCAACTCCTGGGTAGCACACATGGGGAATACTCTTATAATGGAAAAGTACATATACCAACACAGGGGCAGCCCGGGTAAGTTTGAGAGAATTTGGTCCCAATGGCTTGATACCCCTGGCCTGAGCCCCAGGGAGCTGGTGATGTCCCGACTTTTACAATAAATTTGAAACCAAGTGGCCAAGGACTAATGTGCTTATCATTGCAAGGTTGTGGTGTTGTTCTTATGTGTTGTTTTACAGTTCACCAGCAGAGGGAAACCTTTGCTATTTTTTGTACAATGGAAACTGTTGTGATTTATCTGGTGTTCAATAAAAACCTTTTTGATAAAAAAAACAAAAAAAAAACATATATTACATACAGTCTTTTACATTAAAGCGGTTGTATACCCGCTGACTTTTTTTTTTTTACACCTGTAAAGGAAAAGGCATAATGAGCTAGTATGCACCGCATACTAGCTCATTATGAAATACTTACCTTAGAACGAGGCGTCGGTGTCCCTCCAGGTCCACACCGAGGCAGCTGACATTTTGCCTCGGCGTGTCTTCCATGTATCGCGGTTCCAGTGCTGTGAGTGGCTGGAGCCGCAGTGTCGTCACTCCTGCGCATGCGCGCGGGAGACTTCTTTCCGGCAAGGTCCAGCATCCGCCGGGCCTTCAACCGAGAATCCCCTGTGCGCATGCGCCGCTGCAGTCAGGGGCGCAGTGCAAGAGGAATATCTCCTAAACCGTAAAGGTTTAGGAGATATTTTTTTTACCTACAGGTAAGCCTTAGTATAGGCTTACCTGTAGGTAAAAGTAAAAAAAAGACTATACAACCGCTTTAAGCTGACTTTTTTCATGTCTACATCTAAAAATAAATAAACTATAGCTCCTCTTTAATACTTGTTTGAAACAATCCCAAACCCCAATTTAAATGACTAATCTAAGGGCCAGAAAAAAACACTGTGCATCCAGGAAAAGATCATCTAAGGCAGTGGTTCTCAACCTGGGGGTCGAATGACGATTTGCCAGGGGTCACCAAATTCTGGGCTGTTCCTGAAGCCCGCGCTGCTCTCCCAGCCATTTCGCAGCCACCCAGCAGGGCTGTTCCTGAAGCCCGCAGCCGCCCATTCAGTTCACGGCATGGCTAGGGGCAGAGACTAAAGGTCAGCTGACTGGTGAGGAATGTGAAGTGGGAGGGGCTGGAGGAGACCCTCTCTCTCGATTTCGGCATAGGTGTCACTGCTACAAGACACCACAAAGCCGGAGACACAGTGAGTAACACTACCTGTGATTATAGTTGCCATTATAAGTCCCCACTACAGTTCTCAGATGAGCAGATGACCTTGATCAAGAACTCCCCCCAGCACTGCCACTCATCCCAACTCCCTGCCAGCACTGCCACTCATCCCATTCCCCCCCACCAAGGAGTAAGAGAAGGAATAAAAATAGGGAATACACGGAAGGGAGAGGAAGAGAGGGGGTGGAACAAAGAAAAAGGAGAGAAAGAATAAGAGAGAAAAAAAAAAAAAAGACGGCTAGAGAGAGGGATGGGGAAAAAAAAAAAAGAAATTAGGATAGCGAGAGATAAAAAGGAAAGAAAGGAGAACAAAGAGAAAGAGTGGTACATACTAAAATGTATTATAAGGGGTTTTCATACTGTACAAGTGGAAGGGACTCAGGGAGCGCTAAATATCCATGGGTTAGGGGCGCAAATTACTTGTCTTGCCTTGGGTGCTGACAACCCACGCTACGAAAATATAATTTTACTGTTAGGGGTCCCCACAATTTGGGAAATTTTATTAAGGGGTCACGGCACTAGTAAGGTTGAGAACCACTGATCTAAAGGCACGATAAACTTGTAGAATTCATATGAACAATTTTTCCATGATTCCCAATCAAGTGAGCCCACCCTCATAGTAGTCAGGGGGCAGAAATCCCTATATGAGTGGACAGGTCCTTCTTTAGACTCTCATCTTGCACTGCTCATCTCAATATGAACGTGTCAGAGCAGGGAAGATGGCGGCAGCTCGTGTTCGTGAACCGAAGCAGAGTTCATTAACCAAAGCAAATTTTTGTGAACTCTTCTGTTTGCGAACTGAGATATCACTGTACTACTAGATGAGAAACACCCCACACCACAGACACCAGCCCATTAGAGACTGCCTGCCTGTTACATCCAGTAAGTTTAAATTACAATGGGTTTATTTCAAAGCACTTGTTGATACATACATGGATAATTATGTAGCACTTCAAGGATTTAGTGAAACTAAACTGATGTACAACAAGTAGTCCTGTGAAGATGGTATTTTCCATCCGAGCTATTTTTTTTGCCCCACAATCTCACAGAAAGCTGTTGTTCATTTTCACTTGGCTTAAGCTGCTAATAACGTGAAACTGTGTGCAGTAAAATTTAACAGTATACAATATTTCAGTTTATATACGTTAGAATCTTCTCAGGTGCTCTGTTATATTAAGTAACTTTTACACTTATCTATCCTTAAATATGCATATAGTCACCTTACCCATTCAGGACATACTGTCAGTATCTTTGTAAAGGGCCCACACCTGAACCACTGATACTCATGTGTCAGAGCTGGTAGCGCAGCTACCCAGATCGTGCGAGGAGCCTGTGGGACGCAGTAGAACTGCCAGGACTACATACTTATAATGAGCATGGCTCCCACTTATATCTTGTAAGTGTACTTAATCTTGTGCAATAAATGATACTATTTTAATACTACACTTAGAGAGGTGCCCCCCCCTGTTTCTTTTATAAGGTGAGTATCAGGGGTTAGGGAAGCTGTTGGAAAGCAACATGAGTGTTAATTTGGAATTTCGCTTCCTGGTTACAGCCAGATGGTCCCAAATCTGCATAGCAGGGGGGGGGGGGGTGGCTCCTTTGTGTCTATGACAATAAGATGAAAATCTGTGATTCTACAAGCAAGCTTCAAAGAGATCCAGGGCTCATGGAGATATGGCCAATATGGCCACCTAGAGACCAATATCCCTGGCAAATATCTCATTGGACAAGATGCAAGTGGGGATGGTTATGAGTGGGCGTGTATGATCAGGTAACAAGTTCACAAAGAAGGAATTCAGTCTCTCTCTCTCTTCGAATCAAGCCTGCCATGAGGTTGTGTTTGTCTCTTGCTGGGAGTTTGCTCTGACTGACATTTTTGGGCCTAAGACATGCGACCTACAGAGGCCTAGCTCTTTACATCTGGAGCTCAGCCAGCGAGGACTTTACCTCGAGGAGGGGATAAGTATAGTTCATTATTAGTATTATCGTTATAGGCTTTATAGATATCTGTTGTTAGTATATGACATTCCTACTTTTAAAGGAAATAAATGTAACATTATTTACTGAGCAACTGTGTCTGTCTTCATAGTTAACATTGTATCATTAGGCCTAGCATACTTAGATTATATTAGTTAATAAAGGGACATACAAATTACAATGAATACATAGACGCAATAGCTATAAAGGTTACAATAGAGTATATATTATTGCATCGATACATCAATTGGCACCACAGAAGTGCAGAAAACACGTCGCTTACACAAATCCAACATGGTGGTCGAATGCCTGGATGGGCTGTACTAGTTTGGATTGTGAAAGGTGTTGGGCTGTATGATCCCATATACAGAAGTGCAGACTCGGTCTGTATATTTAGTGGCATCAATGGGCTTACTGACTGGGGATTCTATCTTGTTGCATTTGTGGCTAAGTGACCCACGTGTGATCAGAGGGTACGGAAGCTGGGGGCAGGTTGATATTTCCCTCTGTCAAAATCGTGACCACAATGTCCTGTGCATGCCAGGTCAATAGATGGTGGTGAATGAGAATTGTTGGGAAGATATTCCACTCTGTGTTCTGGATGGAGAGATCATTACTGGGAAGGAAGCACCTGGGTATTATTTAGGACATAGACAAGTTTTTTCTTTGTCCTGAAGGATACCGCTGTAACGTTAGTCATGGAACTAGGGTGTTTCTTGAACTTAACAGTAGGTAGAGGTGCATGATATACCCTGGGCACAGTCACGGGAATCCAGGCACAGGGATGGAATTTTGTGGGTTTTGTCATTGTTTCAGATTTATATGTGTTATTAGACTCAAAACTTATATAGGAAGCTCTCCCGCTTATCTATGCAAGTTGAGGGACAAATTGACGGTAGGGTCTCTTCGTACAAATTAGAGACTTTGCTGCCAATTTAGATCCCTGAGGTACTGCAGACAGGCCAAGTTGCGGTAGGAAAGACCACTGTGAACAAGCCTGCCCAATCCCGACCCGTATCTACAATAAAGAGTTATAAAAGGTTGGGAGCGGGAGGCGTAATTGGATGGATCATATAGATGCATATATTATGATAATGGATTGATTTATGTCATAATGTAGTGTGATAAAGGTGTATTTTAGCCTAGTAAGATGGGCAAGAAAGGCCCTCCTCGAGACTCTGTATCTGAAAGCTGGTTGATATGCTGCTCTGAGTGTGTGCTGGTAAATGGTGAGTGAACGGACACCCCTTGCCTGTACTGCACCCCGTCCTGAAGATATCGGAAAGGAGAAGATACAAAAGACACAGAATGGTGACATGGAAGCTGTCACGGAAGAATGATGTTGGTGTGTCACCCAGTAGCAAAGCGGCACGTGTTGGGAAGCACAGCACGTTAAGACCGTTATGGACTGTTCCATAGGAGCTGGTTCGGAAGCCTATGTTGGGAGGCGCAACACGGTAAAACCATTATGGACTGTTCCAGAGGTACTGGTTCTGAAGCACATGTTGGAAGACAGTTATGGACTGTTCCATAGGAGCCGTTTCTGAGGCGCATGTTGAAAAACGCAACACATTAAGACAGTTAAGGACTGTTCGGAAACACATGTTGAACGTTAAGACCATATGGACTGTTCAGTGGAAGCCATGTCTGAAGTAAGGTGATATGTGCTTTCTAGGCGCAAAGCAGCATATGTTGGAAAGCAACATGAGTGTTAATCTGGAATTTTGCTTCCTGGTTACAGCCAGATGGTCCCAAGTCTGCATAGCAGGGGGGGGGGGGGGCTGGCTCCTTTGTGTCTATGACAATAAGATGAAAATCAGTAATTCTACAAGCAAGCTTCACAGAGATCAAGGGCTCATGGAGATATGGGCAATACAGCCACCTAGAGACCAATATCTCTGGCAAATATCTCATTGGACAAGATGCAAGTGGGGGTGGTTATGAGTGGGTGTGTATGATATCAGGTAACAAGCTCACAAAGAAGGGATTCAGTCTCTCTCTCTCTCAAGACGTGCGGCCTACAGAGGCCTAGCTCTTTACATCTGGAGCTCAGCCAGCAAGGACTTTACCTCGAGGAGGGGATAAGTATCGTTCATTATTAGTATTATCGTTATAGGCTTTATAGATATCGGTTGTTGGTATATGACATTCCTACTTTTAAAGGAAATAAATGTAACATTATTTACTGAGCAACTGTGCCTGTCTTCATAGTTAACATTGTATCATTAGGCCTAGCATACTTAGATTATATTAGTTAATAAAGGGACACAAATTACAATGAATACATAGATGCAAAAGCTATATAGGTTACAATAGAGTATATATTATTGCATCGGATACATCAGAAGCTCTTACGAAGACAATGTTGCTTTTTCCTGAATGAACAAGGTGATAGTGTTTCTTTAAATTACCACAAGATTTTCCTAATATATTAATTTAGGCACATTAAAGGGAACATAGCAAAGAAGTACTTTATTTTAAACAGGTGGACATTAAATACCTTGTGAAGCACATATAAAGTGTTGCTTTATTTTACAGTATATCACCCAATAATTTATTTTTGTAGCATTTTTACAAGCAGATAATGTTGGCAGGGCTTTCCTCTTTACACAGTAAGAGGGTGCTGCTCATTGCTTTCTGGACATCTAGCACTGGAACATTTAAGCCCTTCAGCTGTTAGTGATAAGCACCCTTAATGAAGACATCTGAAACTAAGATAACAGCACCTTTTGATATTAGACTGGTTAGTTTTGCAAATTTTTCCTTTTGAATATACAGTGCCTTGCGAAAGTATTCGGCCCCCTTGAACTTTTCATCCTTTTGCCACATTTCAGGCTTCAAACATAAAGATATAAAATTTTAATTTTTTGTGAAGAATCACCAACAAGTGGGACACAATTGTGAAGTGGAACGAAATCTATTGGATATTTTAAACTTTTTTAGCAAATAAAAAACTGAAAAGTGGTGCGTGCAAAATTATTCGGCCCCTTTACTTTCAGTGCAGCAAACTCACTCCAGAAGTTCAGCGAGGATCTCTTAATGATCCAATGTTGTCCTAAATGACTGATGGTGATAAATAGAATCCACCTGTGTATAATCAAGTCTCTGTATAAATGCACCTGCTCTGTGATAGTCTCAGGGTTCTGTTGAAAGCGCAGAGAGCATCATGAAGACCAAGGAACACACCAGGCAGGTCCGTAATACTGTTGTGGAGAAGTTTAAAGCCGGATTTGGATACAAAAAGATTTCCCAAGCTTTAAACATCCCAAGGAGCACTGTGCAAGCGATCATTTTGAAATGGAAGGAGTATCAGACCACTGCAAATCTACCAAGAACTGTCCCTCTAAACTTTCAGCTCAGACAAGGAGAAGACCGATCAGAGATGCAGCCAAGAGGCCCATGATCACTCTGGATGAACTGCAGAGAACTACAGCTGAGGTGGGAGAGTCTGTCCACAGGACAACAATCAGTCGTACACTGCACAAATCTGGCCTTTATGGAAGAGTGGCAAGAAGAAAGCCATTTCTCAAAGATATCCATAAAAAGTCTTGTCTAAAGTTTGCCACAAGCCACCTGGGAGACGCACCAAACATGTGGAAGAAGGTGCTCTGGTCCGATGAAACCAAAATCGAACTTTTTGGCCACAATGCAAAACGATATGTTTGGCGTAAAAGCAACACAGCTCATCACCCTCAACACACTATCCCCACTGTCAAACATGGTGGTGGCAGCATCATGGTTTGGGCCTGCTTTTCTTCAGCAGGGACAGGGAAGAAGGTTAAAATTGAGGGGAAGATGGATGCAGCCAAATACAGGACCATTCTGGATAAAAACCTGTTGGAGTCTGCAAAAGACCTGAGACTGGGACGGAGATTTATCTTCCAACAAGACAATGATCCCAAACATACAGCAAAATCTACAAAGGAATGGTTCACAAATAAACGTATCCAGGTGTTAGAATGGCCAAGTCAAAGTCCAGACCTGAATCCAATCGAGAATCTGTGGAAAGAGCTGAAAACTGCTGTTCACAAACGCTCTCCATCCAACCTCACTGAGCTCGAGCTGTTTTGCAAGGAAGAATGGGCAAGAATTTCAGTCTCTCGATGTGCAAAACTGATAGAGACATCCCCCAAGCGACTTGCAGCTGTAATCGCAGCAAAAGGTGGCTCTACAAAGTATTAACGCAAGGGGTACGAATAATTTTGCACGCCCCACTTTTCATTTTTTTCTTAGTTAAAAAAGTTTCAAAAAAACAATAGATTTCGTTCCACTTCACAATTGTGTCCCACTTGTTGGTGATTCTTCACAAAAAATTAAAATTTTATATCTTTATGTTTGAAGCCTGAAATGTGGCAAAAGGATGAAAAGTTCAAGGGGGCCGAATACTTTCGCAAGGCACTGTATTTATGTTCTATGATAAACCAATTTTACCTATGATATATGAGGAAAAATACATCAGGAGGCGAGGGATTCTTTCAAGGAGACTAGAAAGAATAACCACTGTCTTGCAGGAATATAATGGTAGCCCAGATGTGCTACAGCAAGTGATTATATATGGTTAGAAAATATCCAGCAAAAACAATAAAATACTATGGCAACCTGAAGTACTCGCTTGTTAGGTTTCTTTGAATGGAGAAAGCAAAAAAGCCATATATACTGACACAAATGCTTTCTATTACAGGCACTGGGGTGACAATGCTGAGTATAATTATCCACTTAGCAAAATACCTATAATAGGTAGACCAGCTTAATCTTTCCTCGTCTGCCCTGAGATTGCCAATTATTTTTTGTGCACACCTACTACAATAATACACTACTAGATGCACTTTATCTCAGAATGGCTGGAATTTAAAATGTATCTTCACTCAAGATTGAGTTCTGTTCTGGGAGGAGTAGAATAACATCAGGTGTTTTCTGAGTCTTTACTGCTTTCCAGGAAACTAGCAAACTGATCTCTCCTACCTTGGCTTTTCAACTGAGTTACTGACATCTTTCACCTACAAAAATTCTTCATATACTACTACTGATATTCCACCAAGTGGTGAGTGATGCAGCCGTTCTATGTCCTATTCGATCTAGTGAATTTTCTACAGCTCAGTTGCATTTAGAATATCATGACTTTGAAAGGAAAGTCCTATTGCAGGTCAGTAAAGACCCAGAGTTGGCTTGAACTCTGACCTGACTTCACATAAAACTCGGTTTTGTGCAGAATCATGCTTTAACCTTCTAAACCTATATAACCAAAGGGGAATCCCAACAACATGCTTTTTTCCTTTATTTCTGGTGGGTGATCTGGAGCTTTTTATATCTCAGTAAAATAAATACCTTTGAGGGACAGTGCAAGAGAAAGCAAAATTTTAGCTCCAGGATCACAGACTGACAACAATAGATGAAGGTATTCATAGGTAAAGGAGTAGGAGGTGATCTAACATAGGAAACCAAATTCTTACCTAACCTGTATGACTGAAGTTACCCCTATAGAATTGTGGCTGGTGGGTTTCTGACTCACTCTGTAGTCCTGGATTGTTGCACAAAATGTGTGTCATTTGCAGTCTATGTGTTGCTTAAGAAAAAACACACTGTATCTAAGCTAATTTTCTAAAGAAAGACAAAATAATATTTTAAAAAAAGACAGAGGGAGACCTGCTTTTCTTGATGATAGAAGAAAAAATTGAAATGACAAAAAAAAATAGAAGACAAAATAGATGGGCATGACTCTGCAGTGGCGATTACATGGATGAACATTGTGAACATTTTTATAACAGTGAAAAATACATATTTCTACAATAACAAAATAAAGCCCACACTACTACTGAAAAGAGGGAGCCAGCTCCATTCCATTTACTGAAATAGCAATAAATAGTTTAAAATAATACTTATCAGTAAATGTATATACAGTAAGATGATGTTCCATCCATTTGTTATTTCCTTGCCTTGACGTGAGCTTCATGAGTTCCTGTACCATCCTTGGAACTGCCAGTACCTCCATTTTCTATCCGTTGATAACGAATCACTTGCAGTGATTTCTGGGTATTTCCGCTTTACTTTAGTTCCTATATACAGTATTTCCTACAAAGGATAATACTAGCACACCAGCATTGTCATAATTGTATGCAGAAGTCCTTACATGACATCCCAGCCTTACAACAAGCCAACATCTTATGTGATTTTTAATTTTCTTTTTGCCAAACACTGCATTCAATAACAAATTTAGGATGCAGGTAAGTAGCTCTTCTTATGGCTTATGATTGATAGACTGAAAAAAGGTTACAATCTTTGCTATCATTTTATTGCTGTTTGTGACCTCACCAGAGGATTTCTCCTAACTTCCTGTGTGGAAGTGCCAGGACAGGATGTGAGGAGAATCTCTCCAACAGGGATCAGAGAGCAATTATACACTTGGTTTTAGTAGAGTAGACTTGGTTTAGATCTACAATCTGTGATCCCATTTAGGGTTAGTTGCATCACTTCCTGTGTGGACAAGGACAGAAAGTGAGGGGGGAATTTTCTCAACGGTGTCACATACAACATTAAAAACCTAACCAGGGTTAACACAGTTCAAAATAAAAAAAAAAAAAACCTTTTGGCTACATCTGGGCTTTAAAAAATACATCCTAATTTTCAACACTGTAGAGGAAAGTTACAGATTTTAAATAGGGAAGTTTTGTGCTCATTTTATAAATGAAATGCTTTGGGAGTTATTTAGCAAGCATCCCAAAGAAGAGCTGTGCTGGCCATAGTAACCTATAGAAATATAGCTGCCCTATTCCATTGTGGTACAGCCTATGTAAAAAATCATCTGGAGGCTAGGGTCAACACATATAGTTCTGCTTTCAGACACATTCATAGATAAACTCCAGTGTCTGCAACCTGAGGGCCTAAGTCATGCAATATATGTGAACTGCATATTTAAAATAGTGTGATTCTGACACCTCTGCCTTTACACCACAGCAAATATAGAATACACTGTGCTGCCACAAGGCAGAGAATCCATTCCGTTAAAAAACAATATTAAGAATGAAGTCCATAAACAAGTGCTAAGACAATTCAAAGCCAGTGTTCATGCTGATAGCATAGCGAAGCTTCTCTCTCAGGATTGCTTTCTTGCTGTAGTTTGGAAGTTTTAGAAGGTTGAAGCAGGTAGATGAAGTGGGCAGACGACCCCCTGGCTCTCGTTTCCTAATAGTAAAGAAGCCACGCAGCACACTGCCTAAGGTGTCCCCAGTATCCTAAAAAAAAGAAAAAGGTGCCTTTTATTTTTAATAAAGATTTTTCTGAGCGTACTGCAGACAATTTAAACTGCTAGGAGGTACAAAGTGAAAGAACCTAGATGTGCCAGCACATACCTGGACGGCAGCTTTCATTGCCCTCCCCACTCCTGAATGCCAAACTTTTCTAAAATGTGCAAAGCTGTTATATTTCAAAGTAGCGTCTAACTTGTCCGCTACCTCCTACCCCCAAACATTCCTATTGGCCTA
The DNA here is from genome assembly GCA_029206835.1 of Rana muscosa. NCBI lineage: Eukaryota > Metazoa > Chordata > Amphibia > Anura > Ranidae > Rana > Rana muscosa. The sequence continues at coordinate 847,933,670 of CM055116.1, forward strand.
TCACTGTGGTGGGCTACCTCAATAAGAATGTATGCAAAAAACGGGAGGGATTGGGTAAGCTTCGTCACTAGCAAGGTGTGCCAGAGGTTTGTCTGATCTGAATGCTGCCATTCTAACAAAGAAAGAGTAACGGTAGCTCCAAATATTAATGGTGCTAGTACCTGCAATGTGAGTAGGAATCATCGTATCTCTAACTAGACACTGGAACATATGTTGGAAGCTTCCAACACATAACATACAATGGCGCAATGCTCAAGCTGTGGTGACCATTATTACAGGATATCAGAAGTTGTGCAGTTTTAATCTTTGCTTGGTGCAGTATAGATACCCTAAAGTATGAATTAGTGTCTCACCTGATCATCTGATACTTCTACACAGCGAATGGAAAATGGTGGTTTGAGGTAAGCAAAGCCAAGCAGAGGAGGGCGGGAACAACTTGTGATAAACTGAAAAAACAAACAAAAAAAAAAAAAAACAAGACGACATCATAAATTCATAGACAAGTAATATGGGTATTATTGATACATCTGTGTTACACTTTCATACCTTTAGAAACATGGCTTTTTCGTCAGAAGTAAAGTCATTGGCCAGAATATCCCATAGCCAAATAATGACTCTGTGACTGCCATGGAACCCTCCATAGTATACAGTGTGCTTCCTGTCAACAAAAAACATGTTCAAATAACAATCTGATTAAATAAAGATCAGGTATTAAAATGGATAATACTAGGGTAACACTCACTGTACTGTATTTTATAGAGCAGTGGTTCTCAACCTCAATCCTCAAGTATCCCCAACAGGCCATGTTTGCAGGTTTTCCTTTATCTTGCGCAGGTGCTTTAAATCAGAGTTAATGGCTTGGTATTTTGCACAGCTATTTTATCTAATAGAAATTCCCAAAACATGGCCTCTTGGGGGTACTTGAGGACTGAGGTTATAGAGGAGCAGTGTGTCAACCTAGGCCCATGATTATACACACATAGCATATATGTTGAGTTGAGTTGAGAGGTATCTTAATATAGCGCGGTCTTACCCCGAAGGGTCCAGACGCGTATGTACTTAACTTACTTTAGATCATCCAGGTCAATCTCAGCATTGTCCCCTGATATAAGACGCTGCAGTTCTGGAGCAGAAAACATGCGTATCCACTCTGGCCGGATGATGGAACGAAAACCGCTTATTAGTGCAGCTGTTTGGTTTTTAATCTGAGTGTGCATTCGGAAGTGAGCCATGAGGTGGATGTAACTTATCCTGAAAAACAGTCAGGATCAAACAAAATTGTTAACATCAAGTACTCTGCTGATGTGCAGTCTCTGGTGTGTATGTCCCTTTCTTTAGCGCTTCAAATAATCACAGTTACGTAGTTAGAAAGGCAGAAAAATTACACCTGGCCATCAAGTTCAAATGTGGGTACTTGCAGTAATCTCAGGCTGCATTTACACCTGGGCGTTTTGAATCACGAGCAGAATCGCCGCAATTCTGCCCGCAATTTGAAAACGTGCTGCTAAATTGACAAATCGCACAACATGAATTTCACATGGCATTCATTTTAATGTCACCTAAAAACGCAATGCGGTTCTGCCGCAATTGGCGTGCGATAAATTCTGCAATTGCAGCAAACCACATCGCGGGAAGCTTGTCGCCCAAAAAAGGTTCAGGAGCTTCTTCCGTGCAATACAGTTTGCCGCAAATTTTTCACACGACAACCTTGGAAGAACAGCACCATGTTTTTAGGTGCCATTAAAATGAATGGCATCTAAAATTCGCATTGTGGGATTTGTCATTTTAGCAGTGTATTGAAATTGTGGGCAGAATTGCAGCAATTCTGCTGGAAAATTAAAATGCCCAGGTGTGAATGCAGCCTCAGTCTTCATTCTTAAAGTCTAACCAAGGTCAAAAGAATTTGGGGTTTTGGATAGGGTGGAGATGGCTTAGAACACCTGTCAGTTTTTATTGCTTTCTGTGCCACTGTCAGGGAGATTTACACTTTCTAATTCTCCCAAATTTTGGTTTGACACCGGAACACTAAGAGAGGGGAAATCTTCCAACAGAGATACTGGTTCTGGTGACACAACGGCATTCCCTCACTTCCTGTTTTGGGGCAGGAAGTGAAAGTACATCTCCACAATGGGACACAGATGGCAAAATAAAACGGACAGTGGTTATAACCCTCCCTTGCTCTATCCATAATGGAAAAAATATTGCCTTCAGTTACACTTTAAGACTGTAAAAGTATGGCTTTAACAGTGAAGATTTTTAAACGTCTATATTTGTCACTTGGGGAAAGGGAAGTGGCCGCTCCAGATAGGTGTGCTTGGCTGATCAATCTCCTCCTGAAGACCATGGGTGCTGGCAATGCATATAGCAGAAAACGAAAAGGATGTTTGGACAGCCGCACTCCAGGAAAAAATTCCTTAAATGTCCTTTATTGGTAAAAAAGGAATACACTGCCAGCTATGAGTAAGCACTGAGTACCAGTGCGAAACGGTCAGCTGTGTGTCCCGATTTTCTGTTTGCTGTGGATTGTAGTGTATTCCATTTTTACCAATAAAGGACATTTAAGGAATGTTGCGGCTGTCCAAACATACTTTTCGTTTTCTCTTATATTTGTCACTTAATGTAGCTGCATTTCCACTCTCCACTTCTGGTCTGAAAGTCAACTGAAAGGTCCTATAGCTCTTCCTGATAACTCCTTATCCTACTACATTTAGCTCCAATACTAAAGGCCTAAAAAACAGATCCAGCAACCCAGTCATTGTGGCAAGTAACTATGTCTAAGCACTGTTGAGAGTGTGAAATGCGTCAGAAATCTATCCTGTACCCTGCTGTGGTTTGTAATTTTGTTATTTTATACAATAAAGGCGTTTTTATCGGAGTGCAGCTGTCCAGATCCTCCTTCTAATTGCTATATGCTTAGCCTGCACCTGCTGCTTCCATCTTGAGGAGAGTGCCATTTTCAACACACCTACTTGGAGTGGTGATCCCTTCCCCATCGTGGCAAGTAGTCAGACTGGTTGTCTATAATTATCTTTCATCATCAGAGTGTTTAACATACATTTAGAGAAATATTATGCCAAATCAACATGAATAGCAGTCAGTGCTACTATAAAATGTGCTTACTTACTTGTTCTCATTAATAACAGTAATCGATTTTCCTCCCGGAACCAGTTCATGACACACCAGCTGAGAAAAACATGCATGTTAAAGTTAAAAACAAACCCTTTTTTATGCATCAGATTAAACTGCAGTTTAAAACCTATTTTAATTTTCAAGTTCAATTGTAGGGAGGGAGGGGGACGAGTCATTTCTCTTTCACTTATGTAAGTACATTTCACCTTGAGCTATTGAATTTGGTAAACAGTCATTTTACAAAATGAGTTAGGGAGAGACTGAAAAACATGTGAAAACGGAGCCAAGAGCTTCACCTGCTGGCTCAGTATAAGAACACTGAATATTAATATGCAATATTTCAGATTTGCCTAAATCAAAAAAAAAAGGATTTAAATGTTTTATTTTTTTTGTAATGCCTGTCAGAAATAAAGTGCAATACCACTATACAATCCGTTTATTTTGTACCATTCATTTTGGAAGGTTAGTCACACACATACATCAAAAGTACTTTAAAATACCCACCTGTCCCATTACATCTTCATCATATGAAAGTGTGAGGCCCAGATCACTAATATCACCATCATAACGCTGAAAAACACAATATACCAATAGTATTTGTTCAGAGAGAAGCAGAGCACACAAGAGGGGCTTAGGTTTATTTCATTATGATTCCTATATTTACAGCATGGATAAATGAGAATTGTTTTAAGAGAAAACAATGTGGTTATAGATAAAAGCCAGGCTTTTTCAACCTCAGATCTGTAGAACCCAAGGGTTCTTACAGAGGCTGCTAGGGGTTTCTTAAACAGTGGAAGATTTGTCTCCCACCTACAATGACTACCAATGTAAGAGGTTACTTCCCTATTGGCCACAAACGCAAAGGGGGCAATTCTCTACTGACCATCAGTATAAGAGGACAGCAGTTTGTGTTTCTTTTATCGCCATTGTTAATAATAATTTTATATTAAGATTTTCATTGTCTTATATAGTAGGGCAGTATTTTTCAACCTTTTTTCAGTTAAGGATTGCACAATCCCGGGGCACGCCGGTTTGAGGGCTCGTTCACAGCAGGAGGTACATTCAGGCAAGCATACCTTTTTGCACGTTCCCATATATCACATTTTTTAATGGGCTATTCTATGTCTGTGAGACATGCAAAAAGGTGCTGGCACGATTTTTGAAATTAAGAATAAATGGCACCCACACATGTCTGCAAAAAACAGCACATATTTGCGCAGTATGGGAAAACACGCGATTTTGCATGTGTTACCACACTGTGCCTGGTGTGAACAAGCCCTAAAATGTAGTCTGTGAGGCAGTGTTCAAAGATTGGTAGGTTTGAAATCTTATACTTCCATATCCCCCTTTTGCTTCCAATCCCCCTTGCCTCCTAGCACAACCCCGCCTCGCTAATTTTCCCTTCCGAGCACAAATTCTGTCTCATCACTACAGGAGTAGTGACAGAAGCAGCCAGGAGAAAAGAGTTGGGAGGAGGTGTGGGCTGTGTTTAGACAGGAGGGAGAGAGCACAGCCCACACCTCCTCCTGGCTCTCTTCTCCCTGCTGCTATCTGTAATGTTTCCAGGAAAACAGAAAGCTGTGCAGGCCACCTGACATGTCATTAGCAACCAATGACCTCATCGTTTTGTAGAAAGCGGGTGGGCAGTCCGCACTTTGTTTTGCTGCAAATCGAACAGATAGCAGCAGGGAGGAAGTGCTGGCTGTGCTCTCTCCTCCTCTCTGTACACAGGCGTTAACATAGGATCACGCTCAGACCAAGCTGTTGCCATGGCACCCCAGTTGAAAAACACTGCAGTAGGGGAATGTTGTAAAACAATCTGCTCTGGGTATCAAATACTCTAGGAATGACACATTCTTTATTCTGTATAGTATACCAAGAGCTGTAGATTTTTTTTATACATTCTATTTTATTGAGTTTTCAAAAATATGAGCTGCAGATTTAAATTATGTTTAGCAGGGGTTACCTGAAACCTAACAATTATTTCAATGGTTCTTCCTATGGAATAAAGAATCATATCATCACAGAGTGGGACTGTGGATATGAAAATATAAAAGCAGTGCCACGTCCCGAAAGATCAGATTGGAAAAGAATAAGTTGGCAGATGATGGACTTTATAGGCGTATAGAGTTAAAATTTATGTATATTTATTCAAGAAGATACATACAATTATTTAAAAAAACACATAATTGACAATGATGACCATTAATAAAAGGGCCTAAGAACACAAATTACATAACACACCACCTTAGACCTAAAAGGTACAATGAATTAAAAAAGGAGTACACCAAGGTAACTTCCTATAGATGAAAAACCATGTAATACGTGGAAGGCGATGTGTCATGTATAGCTCAGCTCGACATGTTACGCGTTATTTTGACTGAGCGCTTCTTCAGGAGCTTATAGCAAGTTATTTCAAACGTAAAAAATAAGAAAACAGGCGGAGAGTATACTTGTAATCATGGATTATCAGCAAAATCACAGGAATCAATCCCTTTGTTGCTCCAGGAAGAAGAACAATCAGTAAATACAAATCTGGGAGAGTACTTAAAAGGGATATTAGCAGGAACCTTCAATCAGTAAAATGCAGCCCAGAATACAGCCCAGCAGTGGACACTTATAATAGGGTTCATAAAGTAATTAGGGACATTCCCACCAATTATGAGATTTGTATGTCCAAAAGAGGGTATTCAGGAATTGTATCTTCCACAGTGTGTTGACCGGGATTCTCCGCCTGTAGTGACAGTCTCAGCAGACTTTCTTTTTTTTCTTATTTTTTACATTTGAAATAACTCGCCATAAGCTCCTGAAGAAGCGTTCATTCCAAATAACGCGCAACATGTCGAGCTGAGCTATACATGACACATCGCCTTCCACGTATTACATGGTTTTTCATCTATAGGAAGTGACCTTGGTGTCCTCCTTTTTAATTCATTGTACCTTTTAGGTCTAAGGTGGTGTGTTATGTAATTTGTGTTTTTAGGCCCTTTCATTAATGGTCATCATTGTCAATTATGTGTTTTTTTAAATAATTGTATGTATCTTCTTGAATAAATATACATAAATTTTAACTCTAGACGCCTATAAAGTCCATCATCTGCCAACTTATTCTTTTCAAATGGTTCTTCCTAGGTAAAGATTTTGAGAAAGGTAGAGTTAAGCAGTGTTCATCTAATGCCGTGTACATGCGATCGGAAATTCCAACAACAAATGTTCAATGTGAGCTTTTGGTCGGAAATTACAACCGTGTGTATGCTCCATTGGACATTTGCTGTCGGAATTTCCGACAACAAAAATTTGAGAGCTGGTACTCAAATTTTCCGACAAGAAAATTTCTTGTCGGAAATTCCGATCGTCTGTATGCAATTCCGACGCACAAAAAAAACACGCATGCTCAGAATCAAGCAGAAGAGCCAAACTGCCTATTGAGCTTCATTGATCTCGGCTCGTCGTACGTCACCGCGTTCTTGATGTCCGTAATTTCCGACAAGATTTGTGTGACCGTGTATATGCAACACAAGTTTGAGCCAATATTCCGTCAGAAAAAAATCCACGGTTTTGTTGTCGGAATTTCCGTTCGCGTGTACGCGGCATTAGTGTATTTATGTTGGATGCACTTGAAGAAACACTGCAGATCCTGCTCCCTCTTGTGGTCCTTGGGCTTGCCTTGTTCCTATGTGAGCTTGTGACCACTGTAGGGGGTATTGGGATAGAGAACAGGCAGACTAAGATTGGTAAGAAGCAGATCTACTAACGGGAGGGGGGGGTGTAGAGGAGGCCCTGGACTTGAAAAGTAGGGTTGGTGTGGCAAAGGATCTGGATTCGGAAAGGAAAGCAGGATGCAGAGGAAATTCTGAATTAGGGGGGGGGGGGGGTTGGCTGGACTAGGAGGAGAGTGCAGAGGAAGCACTGGACCAGGGGAGGGGTATAGAAGAGGCCCTTGAGTAAGAAATGGTGGTTGGTGTAGCAAAGACTCCTGGATGGGGGGGGGGGGTCAAGGAAGATACTGAACTAGGTGAGGGTGTGTCTGGAGGTCCCAGCTTAGGAGAGGGGAGTCTGGAGGCCCTGGGCTAGGATAGCAGGTGTCTGGAGGCCCTGGACTATGACAGGGGGATAGTGGAAGCCCTCTGTACTTGGAAAGAGGGTGACTGGAGGACCTGCCAGCTTCAGGGAGAAAGAGCCTGGATCTAAAGCCCGGGCTGAGGAAGAGCCTGCCTGGGCCCTGGAGGGTGAGTTCACAACATAAATAGGGACATTTATCAATTGTCGCAAGTAATGCCAAACAGGAGCAGAGCGACAGGTCATGTGATAGATTTATTGCTTATTGCTTATTTGGCTGTACTTCTCCTGTGGATCACAGCAGTGCAGAATGTTTTGCACTCCTGTGACCCGTTTTCACCTGACAGCGGGCTATCAGCCGACGTCACAGAGCCAGTCCAGGCTGGGGAAAGATCGCAACCTTACATGCCTGGACCGGCACCTAGCTCAGCCTGAGCTGGCCGCTGCCGCCATTGGCTCCCACTGCTGTCAATCACAGCCAGTGAGCCAATAAGTAAACGGAGTGGGCAGGTGTGCGCCTGCTTGGATGCCCCCATAGCAAGCTGCTTACTGTGGGGACACCCGGAAGGAGGGAGAAGTCAGGGGCGCCGAGGGACCCGAGAAGAGCTGCTCTGTGAAAAAACATTACACAGAGCTGGTAAGTATAACATGTTTGTTATTAAAAAAAAACAAAAAAAACAAGACTTTAATATCACCTTATGGTACTGAGGTTTGTACTGTCTGTTACATACTAGCTTGTGGCACAGTCATTAAAGCATATGGCCATTTAAGCCCCTCCCACTGTTGATGAAATCTGACCACACCCACAGTTTTGGCGTGACGCCGCTATATTGCCCCATACCGTGGTCCAAAGAATGAACAGCCCCGGATGTCGGATGTGCTAGCTACGCCACTGTGTATGAATACATTTAAATACACATAATGACAATCAGTTTCAGGTATTTTACAAAGCATTGTAGTATTATGTAGTACTCACCTTGATGGATGTTAGGTTCTTATAGAACTCAGAATCCAGTGAAGGTAGCTCATCCACTGAGCTATAAAATATGCTGTGATGATGCCCTAGCAGCTGACTCAAGAAGAATGAAGCAAAGGGGACATCTACTACAATACCCTAAAATAAGAACATATTTGATTGTCATTTGAACAGATGTTATTATGCTTTTTTTCATACAGGCATCTCAGATGGTAACTTACCTCATACACTGCCTTTCCCAGCATCTTCCCTACAAACTCAAACAACTGGAGGTAGTTTTCATGGATATACGACGTAGGAGATGGGTATAATCTATCTCCAGTGCTTGTAGTCTGCAAAAAAAGGTGTAAGAAATGTATTAAAGGTGGATTACAGTATATTTAAACCCTGCAAAATGTATTATATTGGAGTTTACCAGTCCTTGCATGGCCGTGGTGGCTGCATTCGTTTTTTTTTTTTCAGGATTTTTTTCCTTTAATGTCACTTGGTGGTCTTGCCAATGAAAGTTGTCCTAGAGTGACAACTCTTACTCGCTAGATTGTATCTATAAAGGCGCAGAACACTAAAACAGAAAGTGTGTTCGAACTACACAAATCTATCCGCAAAATGTTGGGGGGAAATTGTTCTGTAATTTACAGAGCTGAACTAGGCAGGGCTGGTAACATTGTTGGCATTGCAGAGTACCCTAAGCACAGGGCAGCACTGAATTTCTGGAAGTATCAGCAGGTATTTTTTTTTCACAAATATAACAAAAAACAGATTTTTACATGCCCGTAGATTCGTTATCCTAGAGTACAGTATAGGACACAGGAATTGTATTCACAAACTGTAGGTTATGCGCAGGCTACTTTTAGGTAGCTGGACACTGGCAAAAACTTTTTCTGGGGCCACCCTAGGGACCTGCTCCTATAACCCTGCCCACTCCACGAGAGTTATGTTTTGGAGGGCTTTGTTCTAAGGTAAATCTCTCATAATGTGCTAGTATGCGATGCATACTAGCACATTATGACATTGCCTAGCAGGGGAATTTTTTTTTTCTTAATTTCTTTTTTCTTCGCTTTCCTCCATTTCATCCTTAAAGAGATATTAAGGTTCCATCTCTGATTCAGGAAAATATTTAGGGAGGAGGGGAGAAGTGTAATGTTTCTGGTGTCTGGAAGCCAAAGGTTAGGAGGGTCAACATTTTTGCCAGTGTCCAATCACCTGAAAGTATCCTGCATATAACCTGAAGTCTATAAATACAACTATATTGATCTGTACTGTACAATTAGGACACACTTTTAATGCTTTGTTTAACAGGACAAAAGAGAGCAAACACAAGTTCATTGTTAGGTTTTACATAGACATAACATCAAACTTGAGTACCTGGGTATAATTTTTTATTTTTATTTTTAATTTCTTTAATAATCTTTTTCCAACATACATTACATACATTTCAGTAAATAAATACTAAAACACAAATACATATAAACATTAATACAATCTCAATTCATCCCCTACCTATAAACTTGTAACATTAATAATAGTTATACTCAAAGAAGGAAATTCTGGTCATAAAATATACCCTACCATATAGCCTCTTTAATCTATCTATACCTGGGAATAATTTAAATACCTTAAACAGATTCAGTGCTGGATCAAACACCTTCTTTATAATTTCTTCCAAAAATTCCTTAAAAACTCCATCTTGGTCTATTCCAGCTTCATCAACCCCAAGGTCATTGACGAATTTTACTCTGATGACACCTTTCATGGCATTCTGTGACAACTGCCTCAGCTGGTCATAACCATCCTATAAAATGAATAAAGCTATGAAATTTGGACAGTTATTGTTAAAAACAGCATTACTTCACACATAAGCTATAAATATGTTTTCGGATCTGGAAATGCATTGTTTCCTCTCCTATACTTCTGCATTAAATCCAACTATAGTCATCATCTGAAACACAAGAATATGTAACAAAAGGCTAATACAAGAAAAAAAAATCATGACAAAACACTAAATTTCACTTCACTTCAGCTGCAAAGGTACAAGTGATTATTAAAACGATGCAGTCTATAAAAAAAAGAATTGGGACACTTATTACAACATATAAAAATATAGTGGGGTTGATTTACAAAAGGCAAAAATAGACTGTGCACTTCGCAATTGCAGTTGCCCCAAATTTTAGTAAATTAAGTAAAGCTTGACTTTGCAAAGAATACCCAATCACGTCCAAGGAAAAACAAAAAAACAAAAAAAAAACACAGAATTTTTGCTAGTATTTGATTGGATGATGGAAAACAGCAGAACTTATGTTCATTTACTAAGGTCTGGACTAACTGCACTTCCAGAGTGCAACTACACTTTGCAAAGTGCACAGTGTATTTGCCTTTAGTAAATCAACCCCGGTATGTCAAGACTAAAGTTAGTGTTTTACTTATAATGTCATGGCTCATTCCTCTTCAACTTTGTCAGTGGCAGACAGTCCTTACCGCTGCACTGAACTGAGCTGAATGACTTTGATTTTCATAAAGCCCAGAAGACTGGCAACATCCAGGGGTGGATCAACTCCAGTCTGAAGGTGCAAAAACTGCCAGGAGTAGTTACAATAGTTTCCCTTTATTCCCATGAATTAAAAAAAAACTCACTGCAATTGTTAACAGTGTTATAGATTGTTTCCGCCCCCATCACTGCCACTTTTCTTAGACAGCTTGGTTGCATGTGCTGTAACTGTAGAGGCACACATAATACATACAAAGGCATGCAAAGTGGAATTTTTGTACTCACTTCAAAAATAGGATTTTTATAACAGCTTACCTGTAAAATCCTTTTCTTGGAGTACACCACGGGACACAGAGCTAGTCATTCCATAATGGGTTAAGGGTCACCAGCGGTGATTGGACACTGGCACAACCAATGGAAGACAGTTCCCCTCCATATAACCCCTCCCATCAGGGAAGTACCTCAGTTTTGTAGCAAAGCAGTAAGGTTCCCATAAGAAGGGGGGGACCTCTGTGTCCCGTGGTGTACTCCAAGAAAAGGATTTTACAGGTAAGCTGTTATAAAAATCCTATTTTCTTTATCGTACACCACGGGACACAGAGCTAGTCATTACATAATGGGACGTCCCAGAGCAATGCTCATATGAAGGGGGGGAGACACAGATCAAAACAGGCCGCTTGCGGACCAGAAGCCCTATACTGCTGCCTGCAGCACACTTCGCCCAAAGGCGGAATCCTCATGTCCTTTCACATCTATTTGATAGAATTTGGAAAATGTATGGACTGAAGACCAAGTTGCAGCTTTACAGATCTGAGCCATCGAAGCCTGGTGGTGCACTGCCCATGAAGCACTTATCGCCCTGGTAGAGTGCGCCTTAACAGGAAAAGGAGGAGTCCTGTTCTTTAAACCATAAGCTTGAACAATTACTTGTCTAATCCACCTGGAAATGGTGGATTTTGATACCGCTTGGCCCTTCTTGGGCCCATCTGGTAAAATAAACAAAACATCTGTTTTACGTATCTGAGCGGTTGCTTGCAGATACACCCTTACCGCTCTCACTAGATCTAGAGAGTGTAATAATTTTTCCCCCGCAGTCCGCGGGTTTGGAAAAAAGGAAGGCAGAACAATGTCTTGATTCAAGTGAAAAGCCGACACCACCTTAGGTAGAAAAGCCGGATGGGGTCGTAGTACGATTTTGTCCTTGTGACAAATTAGATAAGGCTCTTTACAAGAAAGAGCTGCTAGCTCTGATACTCTCCTAGCAGAAGCTATAGCAATCAGAAAGGCCAACTTCCTACTCAATATAATTAAAGGAATATGGCGAATAGGTTCAAAAGGTTGCTTTTGCAACACTGACAATACCAAATTCAAATCCCATGGACACAAGGGAGTCCTAACTGGAGGATTTATCCTCAGTACCCCCTTAATGAATGTCTGAACTAGGGAGTGAGATGCCAATGGTCTCTGAAAGAAGACTGATAGAGCCGATATTTGCCCTTTGATGGTGCTAAGGGCTAAATTCATATCCACTCCTAACTGGCAAAAAGCAAGAATCCTACTTATTTCATATTTCTGAGGATTCCAACATCTGGATTCACACCAGGAAACGTATGCTCTCCAGACTCTCTGATAGATGAGTCTGGAGGCTGGCTTTCTAGCATTAATGAGCGTAGAAAGAGCCGGACCAGAGACCCCTCTCTTTTTCAAAATGTGGGTCTCAGCAGCCAGGCCGTCAACTTTGGCCTTTGTAAGGAAGGGTGGAATACTGGACCCTGTGACAGCAGGTCGTGTCGAAGTGGAAACTTCCAGGGCCTTCCTATCGCCATTTTTACAATCTCGGCGTACCAAGGCCTCCTGGGCCAGTTTGGGGCCACTAGGATTACTGGTATTCCCTCCTCCTTGATCCTGCGAAGCAGTCTTTGTAGAAGAGGGATCGGAGGGAATGCATAGATCAGTGAGAACTGATTCCATGGAGTTATTAGAGCGTCTGTATTATTAGAGCGTCTGTCCCGTAGGCTAGAGGATCTCTCGTTCTGGACACAAAGTTGTCCAATTTCTTGTTGAACCTGGCAGCTAGCAGGTCTACATCTGGGTTTCCCCATCTCAGACATATGGCCTGAAAGATCTCGGGGTGAAGAGACCACTCTCCTGGTAGCAGCTGCTGACGACTCAGGTAGTCTGCTTGCCAATTTTCTATCCCTGGAATGAAGATTGCAGAAAGGCAAGGTACATGCTCTTCTGCCCATGCCAGGATCCGGTTCACCTCTCTTTGGGCTGCCCGACTGCGGGTGCCTCCTTGGTGATTGATGTAAGCTGCTGCAGTAGCATTGTCGGATTGAACCCGAACTGGGTAGCCCTGTAACCTGTATGTCCAGGTTTTGAGGGCTAGATATACCGCCCGGATCTCTAGCACATTGATGGGCAGGATCCCCTGAGTCTTGGCCCAGGTTCCCTGGGTAGAAGCCTCCTCGAATACTGCACCCCAGCCCGATAGGCTGGCATCCCTAGATACCACCTTCCAGGCCACTGGGAGGAAGGACTTTCCCTTCCGTAAATTCCTGGCTTCTAGCCACCAATCGAAGCTGTGGCGTACTTGTGAGGACAGGCGCATGGGTATATCCAGAGCTTGGCTCTTCCTGTTCCAGGAAGCTAAAATATTGCCTTGAAGTAGTCTCGAATGAAACTGGGCGTAAGGGACCGCCTCGAAGGAGGCTACCATCTTTCCCAATAGTCTCATGCAAAGGCGAATAGACGGCCTCTTGTTTGGTTTGACCTTGTGGATCAGGTCTTTCAGAGACTGTATCTTCGGTTCTGGCAGGTATACCCCGTTTTGGGCTGTATCTATGATCATGCCCAGGTACACTATCCTTCTTTGGGCCTGGAGAGAGGATTTTTGTAAATTTATAATCCATCCTAAATGCTCCAGGTATCCTACTGTAGTGTGTACAGCGTGACCCAATCCCTCCTTTGACTGATCTATTACTAGTAGATCGTCCAGATAGGCTGTTACCGCAATGCCCCGTGTTCTTAGGTTTGCTAACAGAGGAGCTAGCACCTTTGTGAATACTATGGGCGCGGTGGCTACACCAAACGGCAGAGCCACAAATTGAAAGTGGCGATCTTCTACCGCAAACCTTAGGAATCTTTGGTGAGCGGGGAGGATGGGTATGTGTAAATGTGCGTCCTTGATATCTATGGGCGCCATGAATTTTCCGCCCTTTAAAGTGGCGGCCACGGATCGGATCGTTTCCATTCGAAAATGGCGATCGTTCAGGAACAGATTTAGGGATTTTAGATCCAGGATGGGTCTGACATCTCCATTTGGCTTTGGAATCACAAAGAGGTTTGAGTAAAAACCTGCACCTCGCTCTTTTTGGGGTACGTCTGTAACTACCCCTTGAGCCATTAAGTGATTCAAACCTTTGAAGAAGGATTCTCTTTTTTGTGGATCCTTGGAGAGTCTTGAACCTCGGAATTGAGAAGGTGGGATCTCTCGAAATTCCAGTTTGTACCCTGAGGATATTGTGGATACTACCCAATTGTCCTGGATTTCTGACCCCCAAGTCGCTCAGAACTGATAAAGCCTTCCTCCCACTCGGCCGAGCGGGGGCGCCCCTTCACTGAGAGGCTTTGGGGGCTTGCTTATTAGCTCTTGCACCCCACGGCTTCTTGTTCTTCTGAGCTTGCCCCTTGGCTTTTGTGGGCGGCTAAAACAGGCCGCCGCCACTGGTTGGAGTCAGATTTCCCGGGAGCTGGGGAGAGAGAGCGTTTAAAACAAGATCTCTTGTTTTTCTTTCTCTCAGGTAAAAGTCGTTTTACCACTTGATATCTTCTGTATATATTTTTCTAAATCTTCCCCAAATAGGCGTTCGCCATGGTACGGGAACTTGCCAACAGCTTTTTGCATGGGGTTTCCGCTGACCAATGCTTAAGCCAAAGTACTCTGCGCATCTGTACCAGCTGGAGTGTAAGGCGTGATGCCTGTATGATAGAATCTCTCATGGCATCCACTGTGAAGCATAAGGCTTTAGGCAAATTTTCCCAATTTCTAGCCTGCTCTGAAGGCAGTTCCTTCAGCCCCTGCTTTACCTGTTGGCTGATGACCTGACACATACCGACTGCTGCTACTGCAGGTTGGGTAATTGAGCCGGCCAAAAGGAAGGAGGATTTCAACTTCCTCTCAGAAGGATCTTTTAAACCCTTGTACATTATTCACCGGACATGTCAGGTTTTTATTTACACAAGAAATAGCCGCAACTACCGCAGGCAGGCTCCATTTCTTTAAAAAAAAAAAAAATTCCCCCATAGGATAAAGAATGTTAAACCTTTTTGGAGGTGAGAAACGCTTATCTGGATGTTGCCAGTTTGCGTATATTAGATCCTCTAGTAACTGATGAACCGGGAAGGAGCATGCACCTTGCAGGGATCTTAATGACCCTAGGGAGGAGACAGGTAATTCCGTTACCTCCGCAGAGGTTAACTTAAATGCACTGCTATAGCATTGTACCTGTGACCTTAAAATCTGGCTCCTCATCCTCTGCTGATGTAGCCTCCTCCTCCTCATCCTCCTCCCTCAGGTACTTCTGAAGGGAGGTCCAATACTGGAAGAGACCTGCTTCGCTTATTGTCCTTTTTAGAGGACTTAGCGATTAAGGTAGCAATTTTTTCCTCCAGATTATTTAGGGCAGCTGATAAAGTGTCCTCAGTGACATATACAGGCCCAGGCTTCACTGGGGAAGCCGCCATACCTGACAGAGGTAATGGCTCATCCTGTACAGGTGCATTTGGCAACACAGGAGAGGAAGGTACCGAGTCAGCACAGCTAGAGCCTCCTCTCAGGCGGTGGTGCTTTCTTATCTCTTTTTGTCCGTATTACTTCCCCTGGAAGGCTTACTGTTTAGACAAAATACAAGGTACCTAAATGCATATACTACCGTGTTCAGTTTAGCAAATACATTAAGTATGCAACTTTTAACACATAACTATGCATAACATGGATGTCTTCTAGGAAGTACCCAATCCAACCACATGGAGTCTTACGTCCCTGTATAGCTGCTGTGTTTCTCTGCCAGGAACAAGAGAACTAACGAGCTTGCTTGCTGCTGCAGTGCTTCTCACACTGACAGTCTTTTAAATTTGGCGCCGTTTCTGTGCCTGCGCGCGCCACGTGCCCGCGCACGCCTTCGCCCCCCCCCCTCCGATAAAGCGCGCTCGCGCGGCCCTTAGCGCTATGGCGGTGGCCATAGTGAGAGAGGACTCTCATCAGCCCTTGTTCCCACTTACCTGCATCTGCAGGTGTCTGGTCGGCCACCGAAAGGAGGATCGGGGTGCCCCAGCAAGCTCAGCAGCGGAGGTGACGAGCAGTGTACTTCGCCGAAGCCGACACTGAACAGAGTGAGGTGAGTATATTCAGCTCTTTACTCCCCCCAGTGGTGGAAAAAAAGAAGACATCCATTTTTTGAAAAAGGTCCCAACCTAGTTATGGACCTTCTAATCTCACCTTATCCACGCCGCAGGTTTTTCTGCTGAAAGATTTCAGACAGATACCAAACTTCACCCTTCACGGTGCGCTATGTGTGCCAACCTTCAGGGATATGGGTTCCTATTTAAAGGATACCTCTCCCCTGGGCCTTGTACAAGACTCTTACCAGGACTTTATAGCGAAATAGCGAAAGTGCTGGATCTTAGAGCCCAGTCCTCCGAAGAGAGACATTACAGGCGACGCCTCATGGATGAGGCCCGGATCCCATCCAGATTCAGCTCATTTGTAGGCGTCTTGGATGGATCCGAAAGCATAGCTCTTTTACCCCCAGACGGTCTCTTTGGTAGAGCTTTCCTTTAGCACCTCCTAACGCGTCCAACAGCTTTCGACACTGGCGAAAAAACTGAGGTACTTCCCTGATGGGAGGGGTTATATGGAGGGGAACTGTCTTCCATTGGTTGTGCCAGTGTCCAATCACCGCTGGTGACCCTTAACCCATTATGTAATGACTAGCTCTGTGTCCCGTGGTGTACGATAAAGAAATTCTTTTTTTGGATTCCATCAAGGAATACAGAAAGTAAAATATACTGTTTTATACAACGCCTACAGGAGGAATGGGCACTGAAAAAAATAGATAAAAAAATGTAGGCTAGCCCAGAACAAACCCTCTTATACCCAGAATGCCTCCGTTTTGTGGCAAAGCATGATTATAAATACAGAGGGGTGGGACCCTTTGACAGTCAGTGGACTCCAAAAAAAATAAAAATAAAGGATTTGTAGTATGTACAAAAATCCTATTTTCTTTCTTGTCTGTTGAGGAACACAAGAAGTCATACCGTAGGGACGACCAAAATCAGTTTAACAGAGTTGGGCAACTCTAACAGGCTCACAAAAAACAACAGAACTAGGGACTGCCTGCAGCACAAAGAAGACCTTATGCCTGAAGCTGACATCAGATAAACCTGATCATCCAACTGGTAAAACTTGGAAAACATGTGAATAGAAGACCAGGTGGCAGTCTTTCAAATTTGCAAAACAGTAGCCTGATGTTAAAAAGTCCAAGAGGTACTTACAGATCTAGTGAAGTGTACGGCAACCAATGAGATCATAAGCTTAAAGAGGAGTTCCATCCAAAAGTAGAACTTTTGCTTATTTGATTCCTCCCCCCCTCAGGTGCCACATTTGGCACCTTTCAGGGGGAGGGGGGAGTGGGTACCTGTTTTTGACAGGTACCCTGTCCCCACTTCAGTCGGACCTCGCCGCAGCGAGGTACGTCAAAAGTTTGGCCCCCCTCCTCCTTTCACTGCTGCAGGTGTCTGTAAAAGAACGCAATGCAATTTGCGCATGTGCAGTAGAGAGCCGGCAATAGCCGCAGCAGCACCCGACAGCCGATGTAAACATCGGCTGGGTTGCCGACATCACTGGATTCCAGGACAGGCAAGTGTCCTAATATTAAAAGTCAGCAGCCTTAGAATGTGAAGCTGCTGACTTTTAATTTTTGAAGGGGTGGGGGTACGGAACCCTGCTTTAAATAATAGCTTGTCTGAGCCAGCGAGAAGTGGTGAAATGGGGGACCATCAGGAATGACAATGGGTGTCAAGTCTTTCTTCTTCCTTCTGATGAACTGTATCCAGACAGAGGGATGTAATAAAGATATCCTGGCTGAGGTGCAGGGCTGAAACTGCCCTAGGTAGGAAGGAAGCTCTGGGCCTCAACACATCTCTGCCCTTGTGCAAAACCCAAAAGTTTTTTTTTTTACAGGATATGGTCACCAACAAAGCAATTGCACTAGCAGGACTGATGGCAGCAAGAAACGCAACCCTGTGGGTGAGAATGGAAAGAAATCCTGATCATTTTGAAAAGGTGTGTGCCAATACAACCAAGTACAGATGTCTTGATGGTGATGAAGGTCTAATGCTGATCCAGACCCATCTGTAAAAAAGGTATGGATTTATCCCACAGAGAATTTCCTGCAGTGTCCATCAAGAGTCTTATCAGGTCGGATTACCACATCCACCTGCGCCAATCCACAGCTATGATGGTCACTGGAATTCCCTCCATCTCTAAAGTGGCAAGCAGACAAGGAGAGAGATTCAGGGGAGGCAAGGCATAGCTCAGGATCTACTGATCCCAGGGAGCCACCAGTCTATCCACTGCTTCCGCTAGAGGATCCCTGAACCTGGAGACAAACCTGTCTATTACGGAACCTGGAGGTGTATGGAAAAATTCCATTGGGTCCAGGAACTGCTGTCTGAGGAAGTCTGCCTCTTGTCCATGTCTGGAATGTAAACAGCAGACAAGGCTAGAGCATGTAATTCTGCCCAGGACAGGATACCTTATACTTCACTTGCCACAGTTTGGTTGGTCTGATTGGTTAGTGCATGTCACTGCTGTGGCATTCTCTGACTGAATCAAGTTCAGATAACCCTCCAGATAGGTGGTTCAGCATAGCAGCCCACTTGTCTGATTCCAGGGTTTGTGGATGGAATAGGAGCCAGACTTGGGTCTTGAGGTTTGAGGTGGAAGGCCCCGTTTGCTCTCTTTTTGTCATTATCTACTTTTTTGGTCCATAAAATTCTGCATAACTGTAGTGAAGTACTCCATGGATAGAGCAGGGGTGGCGGCTTTGCATGACAGGACTAGGGAAGACTCTCCCAGAGGGCAAAACTCTAGGATGTAAATGTTGGTTGCATCAGTAGGCATGCAGCAAGCAACATTTGAGCGATCAGTGGAGTGTGAGCTGGAGACGCCTAGTAAAGTGGAACTGGCACATGTTGAATCATAAGTAGAAAAGGCAATCTAGCACTAGGTACTCATGAATCCAAGTGCTGGGAGCAGGTGTAAGGTCAGATGGCCAGGGACGATCAAGGTACTGTAGACAGGCTATGGGATAAATGTTCCACATGACTCTTTCAAACTGGAGCAGCAGCGGGAAGGTGCAACACTCCACCCAGTGGATGATATTAGCACTCAAATCCTGTGTTAACCCCTTCTGTGATAAACTAGCAGTTGTGGGAATTTTGAAAGGTGCCCAGCAAACCAAATTTGAATTAGTTCCCAGTGTTTAACTTGACAACCTGCTCACAAAAGGCAAGGGCAAGCTCTGAGGCAGTGCCATGGCCCTGGGAAGCACACCACGCCTTAAATTTTACCAGTACTTTGTGTCTGAAAAGTGCCGCATGCAGAACTCAAAAGCCCAAAGATCACATTCCAGGCTAGCCCCACAAAGTCCAGACCAGTGTGGTTCAGGCATCGCACCCCAGAGTAAAGCTAAGGAAAGGCCAATCTAGGTAGCTGCCATGGAGACATGAGCTTAAGCAGTGATGTAGTGAAGAATCTTGATTTAAAAGAAAAAGCTAGTAAAAAAACATGGTTAGAGTTTTTCCAACTGAGCAGAAGGGGTTATCCTGGGCTGGCATACGTTTTTGTTGTTGTTTCTTTTTTTTTGCTTGCCAATGTCCAATCCTACTGTAGGCAGCAGTATAACCTGACAATATATTACTTTCTGTAACTCAATGGACAAGAAAGAAAATAAAACTGTACACCTAAATAATTACATTACATATTTTTAACAGCATACAGTTATCAAAATACAATATTTTTGAGACAGTGGTCCTTTAGCATAGATTGATCACATGATATTGTTACTGACAAATAGAGGTGAAACACTGGTTTGTTTATCTGAGTTTGAACCTACCTCCAACATACGTGACCTTCTTATAGTGATGTGAGTAACATGTGGAGAGGCTGTGGTCGTTTCCACCAAACCCAGCTTCTCCTTTTCTTTAGTTACTATATTTCTGAACAAAAGCACTCTCTGCAAGAAAGAAACAATCAATCACCTGTAAGATCAGGAAGCATCATTAAAGCCGTTTTAAAGTAAAAAAAAATTCTACTAAAATAATAAACATGCTATAATCTTCTGCTCTGTGCAAAGGTATTGGTAATCACGGTTCCTCTCCATCTGTCTGCCCCCATAGCAAGCGCTTGCTATGTTGACAGACATGCTGGCTCCCAAGCTGGGCTGTGTGCATCCATTGACACACACAGTATGACTCGTCCCTGCCCTCTGTTCTCTGCTCACAGGATTAGGCTGACAGCAGCAGGAGCCAATAACTCCCCCTGTTCTCAAAGCTGATGAGAGCAGGGAGAGAGGAGAGAAGAGCAGCAGACAGGCATATCGCTCGCTCGATCGATCGATACAGGACTTGGGTAAGCATTTGGGGGGGTGGAGGGGGAGGACACAGCAAGACAGCAAGTGGAAAAATGCAGGGAATGAATAAAGGTAAAAAATGCTTTACCTTTAGGATAGCTGTGTCTAAATCCAAGCAGTGTGAATGCAGACAATGAAACTTACATTTTTGTGCGGGATAACATGAGGGATGTACTGAAGCAAGAGCTGGGCTCTCTTTCTCTCTTTGTCCAGTTCTTGGAAAAGTACAGCAGGTTTCAGATCCCTGGAGAAGTAAAATTAAATCAATTAGAAACCGACTAAAATGGCAAACCACGTGCACATCATTACTGCAGATCTTCAAGAGACAACTGGGCTGACTTCTGTACTTTTTAATCACTTGAAGACCAGGCCTTTTTCTGACATTTGTTGCTTACAAGTTAAAATCAGTATTTTTTTGCTAGAAACTTACTTAGAACCCCCAAACATTATATATATATATATATATTTTTAGCTGAGACCCAGAATAAAATGGCGTTCATTGCATGTCACACTGTATTTGGGCAGCAGTCTTTCAAAAGCAATTTTTTGGGAAAAAATACACTTTAATGAAAACAAAAAACAAACAAAAAACAAAAAAACAAAAAAAAAAACAAAGTTAGCCCCATTTTTTGTATAATGTGAAAGATGATGTTAAGTTGAGTAGATAGATACCTAACATGTCATGCTTTAAAATTGCACACACTTGTGAAATGGTGACAAACTACGGTACTTAAGGCTCCATTCACACTAATGCGTTTTTTGGTGCATTTTGCATTTTGCTGAAATGCATGGAAATTTTTTAACATGGGTTCCTATGGAACATGTTCACATCAATGCATTTTTGTACCTCTGCGTTTTTGGAAAAGGTCGGGGACTTTTTTTCCTGCAAAAAGCAGCGTTTTGCATGTAATAGAAGTCAATGGACCTGCATCAAAAACGCAAGTACCAAGTTTTTGATGCGTTTTTATCGCGTTTTTACCGCGATTTGCGTTTTTTTTATCTATGCAAATGTATAAAAATAAAAATTACTGTATAAAAATTAATAATAAAAAAAAAAAAAAACCAAAACGCAAATCGCGGTAAAAACGCATGTTGAAAAATGCGGCAAGCACCGCAAAAAGCAAGGCAAAAATGCTCAAAAGCAACATGCATTAGTGTGAATCGAGCCTAAAAATCTCTATAGGCAATGCTTTCAAAAATTTTAACAGTTACCTGTTTAGAGTTACAGAAGAGGTCTAGTGCTACAATTATTTTCCTAGCTCTAGCAATCACGGCGATACCTCACATGTGTGGTTTTAACACGGTTTACACTTGCGGGCATGACTTACATCCCTTGTGACAGCAATAGGCACGTGTCAGGTATTAATATGGAGGGATCTGGGGTCTATAAGACCCCAAACCCCTTCTCTGCACTTGAAAGTATTCAAAACGCCAAGATCGTCGTTTTTAAATACTTTCAATTGTAAAAAATGGCGCCGTTGGCTCACAAGGTAAACCGGAAGTGATGTCATGACATCGCGTCCAGGTTACCATATCCAAGACCCGATCATAGCTGATTCAGGCTTCATTCGGGTCTCTGGCCAGCGGATGTGCCGGCTGGTCGCTTAGATCTCCCGGTAAAACGGGAGAGTCTGGGCGAGCGGCAGGAATGGGGGGGGGGGGGGTGTGAGGTCCCCTCCTGCTGCTTGTAATAACAGCCGAGCGGCTGCTTAGCCGCATCGGTTGTTATTACAAGAGAGCCGACTGTCGGCTTTAAAAAAATGGTACTGGGATTATGCCTGCAGCTGCATGCATCACTCCAGTACAACCATTAGAAGACAAATGACGTATAGGTACGTGATTTGGCGGCAAATGGTTAAATGCTTAAAATCATATTTCATTGCAGTAGGTGAACATGCATCTTAATCCTGAATCAGTTACTGGATTTTCACAGTGATATTTTAAGCAACCAAGCCATGAGAAAATATGAGTTTGTCATTAATGCTTGTCCTTCCTGTAAATGCTAACTGACTGGCTTTTGAGCTGACTCTCTTGGGTAAATCTTTTTTTTTTAATTCACTGACCTGGACCAAGTATGCAGATATGAAAAGCTGGAGCAAAGTCAGAACTTCTCATCTGCAAGAAGCATGACAGCCAGGCAACTTGCATTTACAGAAGGAGAGTCTAGCTATGGCAACCTCCCTGTTTTTCTAATGACAAGTTGCCTTCAGTATACTAATTCATAAACAATACATCCTGTATAATCAGTGCCAGCTATGGATTAACACATGTACACACACTCACTTTCGCAGCCAGTGGTCCTCTGGAGCAAATCTTCTACGGCAATCTCTTTCATACAGAACCATCAGCCAGCCATGCACCGAATGAAAAAGCTCCAGGGTTTCTCCATTCGCATTCTCTGCAAAAAGAATAACAATAAATTGATAGATAACAACTACTGCCTCAAAATACATAATTATATTGTTTAAAAAGAGCAGGTGAACATTTATTTCTGCATTTGACAGTCTTACCAAGGATTCCATCCCATACCATCTTGAATACGAAGGAGTTGAGAAAAGAAGAGATAGTGACAAGTTCTTCCACTTTGAAGGAGATCTGCTCTTCGTAGACCTCAATGTCATCCAAAATCCTGTTACACAGAAGAGCACACTCTAAATCGGCTGTGATTAAGTAAGTGGGCTTTGATTTCACTCTTTTAATTTTTTTTGTAAGCTCAATTGATTTATTGTAAGCTCAATCATGATTTTGTCTTTCGTTTTCTATCTTTATTAAATGTAATAAAATGTAAAAAAAAAAAAATTATTTAAAATGCACTTTTAATATTTCCTACATTCTTGCAGACATAATGCATAATACACCAGTGCTTACGTAATTAAGTGTCTGGAACAATCACAGAAGAGAACCAGCATAGCCAACAATCTGCGGGACTCCTCAGTATCATTACTTAAACACTCGAGAAAGAGTTTCAGTCCTCCTTGTGGTCCCAACTCACAAATGAATGCCCACAGCTTTGGCAGCAGATCATCCAGATAGGTAAGACCTAGTGATAGAGTAGAAGACCACTGGAAATGTATGCCATTCAAATTTACAAAACACTGGCAATACTCTTTGAAGTATAGTACGTGTTTCCTAAGAGAACATGACTGCCTAGTTACATAGTTTTATTTTAGGTTTTAAAAGCTACAAAAGGTTTTCACATAGCTTCATCTTTTTGATAGAACTCTATGAATACATAAAAGCAATCTGTAAGAAATCTTATACATAATACATATACAGACTAATAGCAAACCAATTTTGCCAACAGCTCATGGCTAGTGGTCTTACTACCCTAAGGGCTGGTTCACACCAGATGCAGTCCAGTTCGCTTTTATTCTGCATCAAAAACGCAAGGACAATGTTTTACATTATTATTATTATTATTATTACTATACAGGATTTATATAGCGCCAACAGTTTACGCAGCGCTTTACAATATAAAAGGGAGACAATACAGTTACAATACAATAAAATACAAGAGGATTAATTGGGCCCTGCTCAGAAGGGTTTACAATCTAATAGGGTGGGGCAGATGGTACAAAAGTTTGTAACTTTGGGGAATAAGCTGATGGAAGTGGTAAAAGATTAGTTGGAGACGTGATAGGCTTCCTGAAGAGGTGAGTTTTCAGGGATCGCCTGAAGGTAGCAAGAGTAGGGGATAGTCGGACAGGTTGAGGTAGTGAGTTCCAGAGGATGGGAGAGGCTCTGGAGAAATCCTGGAACATGTGTTCCAATGGCCCTAGTTCACACCAATGGAGTGCGTTCTCATCAAAAACGCATACGCAATGCAGAATTTGTGGTGTGAGCCGTCCCTAAAACCTTTAATGCAAAATACAACAGTCTAGTGATATGTGGCTACAGTTTCAAAAATATTGTAACTCTAGACTATAATGGTTTTATAGGTTTTGTGATAACTCCAGCAAAATGGTACTTACCAGTGAGGATCTGTAGCCGGATTTGTGTGAGAGTAGTAAGTACAGTCTGGTAAAGAACACAAATATTGCACACTTTTTGGACTTCTTGTGAATCTACTCTTTTGCCTCCAACAGGTTTCAGGATGTGGCGGACAGAGGCAGATTTCTGAAATGCCCGTTTAAATAGGTCTGCAGGAAAGAACACACTATAGCAAAACAATAGACTCTATACGACTTATTTAGAAAAAAAAGCATACACAAATGGAAAAGATAATTAGCAAATAGGATCTAACATTAAATCTTGTAAGACGTTTAACAATAAAAACATATGAAAGTACCAACATGACATAGGCTAGACAAAAAATGAATATTTTAGGAGAATCCTAGTAGAAGTCAGATCTACTAGCCACAATAACACTTATTTGTGTCCAATGGTAAAAATATGAAAGCCTGTGAAATATTAGGCGCCAGCTATAATAATGTGCAGTGACAATCAGTTTAACAAAGCAACTGTAATTAATCGTAAAGTGTCACAAAACCCACAGCATAAAAAACTATTTATAAATGCTGTATTAGATGCAGTTCATACTCACTCTGTCACTATGAGATTTGTTTTCTGTATTCTGAAAAAAACTGGTTGATCCTGCTGCTCTCTATCTCCACCTTCTGTCCATGTCCCCAATTCAGCTAGGGATTTTGCAACTGTGGTTGCCACTCTGCACATGCTCAGTTTTCAGTGAGTTTCTATGCTGAGAATTTCCTCCCCCCCAATCACATCTGAGCAGCCCATGTGACTAAAGAGTCACACATGTGGGTGTATACACAGTGGTAAATGACAGCCCACTCATTCCCTCCTCATTCATGCCCACTAACCAGCTAAACACAATGGGGGTGGGATATTACATGTAGACTGATGGAGGTTTCCACTCCCTCTTGGTCTAAGACTCGGGCTGGAGGGATGTGACACAGCCCACACCATGTTATTGCCAAAAAATAATACAGTTTTTATTTCAAATATATATTTGAAGGACAATTTAAAACAGTTTCTTTATACTATTTATTTACTTTTACTGTGTATGCCAAAGGCTGTTTTTCTTTTATACATGTGACCAGCAGCAAAGGACTAGATGCTCCTCCTGCTTATGTTTCCCTGCAGACAAGCTGGGGAAGATCTGGGTCATGTGACAACTGTATATTGATTAGGAAAAAGGTGCTTAGATATATTTTTTTTATTAAAATAGTTACAGTGCATCATCCACATGATGAAATAGAAGGGACAATGTAAATTAAACAGTGCGTGTTTAATTTAATTAGGATGGTGGTCGGGCTCTTGGTGCTCCGGTTGGGTCTGCAGGCTCTCCGGGGTTTCCTGTCCCCGGGGTTGGAGGGAGTGGAGGGAGCTCGGGGGTCGGTGTGCCGCTCCTCGTACGGCCGCTTCCACCTGGCGGCGGATAATGATGAATACAGCCGGAGATACAGCTCCTACCCCTCCCCCCTCCGCCGCCTGATGAGGGAGAGAGCGCGCCGCATGTTCAGCTTCTCCTACAAAGGATATATGAGGTTCGCCTTCCCCGAGGACGAGCTCAACCCGATCCTCTGCCGGGGGAGGGGCCCTGACACCGGAAACCCGTCGAACCTCAACATCAACGATGTGCTGGGGAATTATTCGCTCACCCTGATTGACTGCCTGGACACGTTGGCGGTGATGGGGAATGTCACGGAGTTCCAGAAAGCCGTCCGGCTGGTGATCGATACCGTGTCCTTTGATAAAGATTCCACAGTGCAAGTGTTTGAGGCGACGATCCGAATTGTGGGAAGTTTTCTCTCTGCACACATCATCCTGACTGACAGCAAACAGCCATTCGGCAACATGACAGTAAGCGGATATGATAATGAGCTCCTCCATATGGCCCATGACCTCGCCGTCCGCCTCCTGCCTGCCTTTGAGAACACCAAAACCGGCATGCCTCATCCAAGGGTGAACCTACAGAAAGGGGTCCCACCCGGCAGCCTGAATGAGACCTGCACTGCCGGGGCCGGGTCACTCCTGGTGGAGTTTGGGATCCTGAGCCGGCTTTTGGGGGACTCCACGTTTGAATGGGTGGCTCGCCGAGCTGTGCAATCCCTCTGGAGCTTGTGCAGCAATCATACCGGGATCCTGAGCCGGCAATGTGGTGGACATTCAGACCGGGGAATGGGTTGGAAAGCAGAGCGGCCTCGGCGCTGGTCTGGACTCCTTCTTCGAGTACCTGCTGAAGTCCTACATCCTGTTTGGGGAAGAGGAGGATCTGCGAATGTTTAACGAAGCGTATAAAAGTATCCAGAGCCACTTACGGAGAGGGCGAGAAGCGTGCAATGAAGGCGAGGGGGACCCGCCGCTCTACATGAACGTAAACATGTTTAATGGGCAGATCATGAACACCTGGATCGACTCTCTGCATGCGTTCTTCCCCCGGGCTGCAGGTGCTGAAAGGAGACATAGAGGACGCCATCTGTCTCCACGCGTTTTACTACGCGATCTGGAAGAGGTTCGGTGCTCTGCCTGAGAGATATAACTGGCAGCTGCAAACTCCCGATGTCTCCTTCTACCCTCTGAGGCCGGAGCTGGTAGAATCCACCTACCTCTTGTATCAGGCTACTAAGAATCCCTTCTACCTCCATGTGGGGATGGACATTCTCCTTAGTCTGGAGAAACACGCCAAAGCCAAATGTGGGTACGCCACCCTGCACCATGTGGTGGACAAGTCGCAGGAGGATCGCATGGAAAGCTTCTTCCTGAGTGAGACCTGCAAGTATCTCTTCCTGCTCTTCGATGAAGATAATCCGGTGCACAGGACAGGTAATAACTATCTGTTCACCACTGAGGGGCATCTTCTCCCCTTGGATCCTCGCTTCAGGAACAAAGCATGGAAAGACATCTTCACTCCGGAGAACAAAGCACAACCCCCCGAGCCCAGAAACTGTCCCAGACCAAAGTGCGAGCCGCCAACACCAGCACCAATTGTTACAGAGTCCCGGAAGAACAGCGGTACGCCCTCCCTCTGAAGAGCGTCTACATGCGTCAGATCGATCAGATGGTGGGGGTCCTATAGCGCCTGTGATGGGTGCCTCAGGGTCCCGGGGCCCCTCAGACCTGGAAAAGCTCCCGGTTACCGGCACAGCGCCCGGGGCGGAGGAACTTTGCCGTGTCCGGGATCCGCTGTGTGACGGCAAATCTCAGGGACTGACTGCGACAAACTTGCACACCCGTTCTTGTCTTCCAAAGCTGCTTCTTACCTTCCCCCGATCTTCACCGAGACGTCCCCAGGAACCGCACAGGACCACTCGCCTCCCTTCCTCCCACCCAATCCCCTGCCGCCATTTTGTGTTATTTTTAGCTTTCCATGTGAGTGTTCGATCATCTGGAGCCAAGTTACACATTTGCCAAAATGACTCGAGCCAAACGCCTTCAGGATTTCTGTCTGCGGTCATGTGACGTCCTATCTCTTACCCTTCTCAGTGCCTTAGGAAAACTTCTCCGTCATATCGCCCTCTCCTGGCCGCCTTGTGCCTTCACACCTCCCTCCATGTCTCTTCATTTTTTGATTGCACAGCGGGGCCCAATTTTAATCTTTTGTTTTTTAAAAGAACAGGAAATACATTTTATTTTTATTTAAAGATATAAATATATTAAATGGATTACTTTTTCTGCTGGTCAGTGACCCTTTGCTTTCCTATAACTATTGCACTGTGACTCCTCCCACCACCCAGTGACTCCTCCCACCACCCAGTGTGTGAACCAAAGAGGGAAATGTGGATTTACCAGAGCAACAATGTAACTGTGTGTGTGTGTGTGTGTGTATATATATATGTGTGTACACGCGCACGCACACACAAAATGTAGGGCGTACTACAAGGATAGGTTTTTGTGTTTTTCCAAGTTCATCTGATAAGCGCAAAAATCACACAGATAAACACAACTGAGGCCTCGTACACACAGACGGGAATCCCGTTGGGGATAAAAAAAACGTCGGCATTCCCAGCAAGCTTGCCTTCTCGCCGAGTCTACACACGGCCATTCAAAGGAACCGCCGTTCTTTTGAATGGCAAGAACGCGGTGACGTCATTGACGAGCATGCGCTCGTCACATTCGATGCCGTCATCTTGCTACACCCTACACTACCCTTGTATGCATCAAAGTCTTTTCGAGCATGCGCGGGTTTACCTGGACAAGGTAAGCATACAGACGACCGGGTTTCTCGGCGGGAAAACTCTGCCGAGAAAAATGGAGAGCAGGTTCTCTATTTTTCTCGTCGAGATTCCCGGCAGTTTTCCCGACGAGACACCACACACACACACGAACGGTTTTCTCGGCGGGAAGCTCTCCCAGCAGTTTCCTTGCCGAGAAAACCGGTCGTGTGTACGAGGCTTGAGAATCCACGCCTGTCCAGTAATGGAGGAAACCAGCAGCAGTAAAGTAACTGCCCCCCCTCCCCAGCACAAAGTTATCTTCAGTAATGAACCAGAAAATGAAACAAAACATAATAATGGCCTTCCATTGGCCGTTGCTCCTTCCCGTCGGCGGGTCTGTGGGAGAACGATCCCCTTCTATTAGTGGGAGGAGGACACTCTTACTTTGCCATCAGTGGGAAGATTGCTCCTCTAAAAGGGGGAGGGGCGGAGGAGGGGGCACCGACCTTGTGCATTGCCAGAGATGCATTTTATTGCGGGCTTGGAGGCGGTGGATGTCCTCGCGGACGGGCAGGGGACAGGGGCTTGTCGGGCGGTCGGACTGCGTCCCTTGGCGCGTGCAGACCGGACCTGATGTGGAGGGGATCTGTTGGTACCCCAAACAGCTGACGCGTTTCCAGGGTGTACCCTGTTCCTCAGAGCTTATGGGGTAAGGTCTGCGTGTGCCGGGGGACGCGGTCCGACCGTTTGGCAGGCCTTTGTTTCTTGTTCGTTTGTGGGGATGTCTGTTGCTTCTGAGTTTGTAGTGGGGTGTGTCTATGGTGGTGCACAGGGTCGGTGCCCCCTCCTCCGCTTTTCCTTTTTTGTAGTTCTAAAGAATATCCATTGTTCCAAGGAGGGCTGCAAGACTACAGGCTTTGCCTAAATCCAAAAAGTGGACTACACCACCCGTGTATCGCCGAAACACCCAAGTGCAGGAGATTGTTATTGTTTTGTTGTCAAGATTGCTCCTCTCACAGACTTTTACTGAGAGACAGAAATTGTTCATTGCTTAAGGAGCCCCCCCCCGAGCAGAAGGAATAATATTCCACAAAAATTGCGCAAACCCCAAAGTACAGAAACCAAATGAATAGTTTACCGCCTTCTACTGATACTTTAAAAAAAAAAATAATAATAATTTAATTAGGATAACTGAGCTTAGGTGCAGTCAGTGAGCAGTGATGCCGATGATGGATCCAGTTATAACCACCTGGGGCAATATTTACACATTAAATACTATATTATTAATATGGAACACCATGTCAGTAAAAATGTCAACTCCCTCATATAAATACTTTCTACCTTCCTACTCTCACACAAATCATTAGCATCACTTTAAATGGAACTGTAATGTAACTACCTACAAAGCAATCCACAACTCTGCCCCCACCTACATCACTAACCTGGTCTTTAAATACCAGCCTAATCGTTCTCTTCGTTCTTCTCAAGACCTCCTGCTCTCTAGCTCACTCATCACCCACTCCCATGCTCGTCTCCAGGACTTTTTCAGAGCCTCACCAAGCCTATGAAACTCCTTACCCCAATCTATCCGTCTATCTCCTTCTCTATTAGCTTTTAGAGGATCCCTGAAAACCCTCCTCTTCAGAGAAGCCTATCCTACCCACACCTAACAACTGTATTTTAATTTTCTCCATCTGATCATCCCCCACAGCTACACCCTTTGTTCCACTTGACCCTCCCTTCTAGATTGTAAGCTCTAACGAGCAGGGCCCTCTGATTCCTC
The DNA here is from genome assembly GCA_029206835.1 of Rana muscosa. Lineage (NCBI taxonomy): Eukaryota > Metazoa > Chordata > Amphibia > Anura > Ranidae > Rana > Rana muscosa. The sequence goes on from CM055116.1 coordinate 847,963,917, forward strand.
CTGTATTGAATTGTATTGTAACTGCACTGTCTTCCCTGATGTTGTAAAGTGCTGTGCAAACTGTTGGTGCTATATAAATCCTGTATAATAAGAATAATAATGTATTCTTATTAAGTACAAATTTTAAGTTATTTTCAGATATTTACTGAAAGTATTTATATGTGGGAGTTCACATTTTTACTGACATGGTGTTCCATATTAATAATATAGTATTTAATGTGTAAATATTGCCCCAGGTGGTTATAACTGGATCCATCATCGGCATCACTGCTCACTGACTGCACCTAAGCTCAGTTATCTTTATCCAGGTTATGTTCCCCTAAGCATCTTGCCAACATATGTGTGTTGCGGAGCACATAACGCATGGTAACATACTGCTGACTCACATTACAATAAATAGTGCAGGCAGGTTTGTGGTGCATCTTGGTGTGCACACACCACAGCTGTGAGAACCCAGCCTAAGGGGTTGATTTACTAAAACTGGAGACTGCAAAATGTGATGCAGCTGTGCATAGAAACCAATCAGCTTACATTTTATTTTGTCAAAACGTATTTGAACAAGCTGAAGTTAGAAGCTGATTGTCTACCATGCACAGCTGCACCAGATGTTGCACCCTCCAGTTTTAGTAAATCAACCCCTAATAGTCAATTATTTTCAGACAGCCTTTTTTCCATGCACCGAGATGGGTCATTAGGTAGTGCTATTCAAACAGGAAGAAAGCCTACATATTCAATATGCAAATCTGAGTGCTCGCTCTTACAGTTATATTTATAAAGTATAAGCTAGAACCCTCTTCCTTTAATAGTGAACATACTTTTCATGGGCAGATTGTTCTGCGGGGATGAGCTTGGAGTGGCCATAATAGACATCTCATGATTTTCAGCAAGCTTCTTGCTAAGAACTTCCCGAAACAAGATGCGGATCATATGGACACCCCACAAGTGCTGAAGCTGCTTGGTAAGTAAAGGCATGGACTCATTGAGACTGGAAAAAATATGCAGAAAAAAAACTTGAGTGCCATTAGACAATTAAAAGTCATTGATTTTAACAGGAAAAATGGAATTGAATTGTATAAGGAAAGGAAGAAACAAAAAGACTAAACGGATGCAGAATAAAAGACCGGAGGAAGAGAAAAAGTCAGCGTCACAGGAGGTACGAATGGAAGAGTGGCAAAAAGGTAAATAAAGGTAAATGGGATGGGAGCATAAGGAACTAAAAGTAGAAGAAAGTTAGTAAGAAAAAAAGGACAACCCCCAAAATACACATCTTGTCAGTTTTTCAAAATAACTATTATTTTATTATAACTTTTTATAAAACAACATACCCATAATCAACAGTCTGAGAGAACCAGCCAAGCACAGGGTGCCAGTGTGTGAGATTAGATTTCTTCTGCGATACATACTGCTGACAGTATGATAACATATTAGTGAGGACACTGACAAAGTGACCCGTTTCTTCTTCCAGCACCTTCTCAGTAAGGTGTCCAAGGTGAATGAGGTTACCTATAAAAAATTGGAGGCGTTATTGATCTGAATAAGATGGGAAAGTAAAAAAAAAAAAAAATAAAGGAAAAAGGCAGGATCATTTCAGTCAAACATTGCCTACCTGCTTGATAGCCAATAAAGTAAAAAATAACTCCTCCCTAAGGGTGCACCTAAATCTCCCTAGTCCTCAGAAGAACCATCCAGTTTAGGATTGCGCTTCAGAGGCTACTGACAGATGGTGAGGAAGTGATGTGACGCCTAATCACCACCTGTTTCAACCCCATTTGTGCTGACAAAAATGAGTGTGTTGCAAGCCTGTTGATCGCTATATGTTGGATAAACTTTGTCGTGGGCTTGAAGCATCACAACTGTGGCATGTAAACACAGTCATCCGCTGTTTACTGCAGCTTAAGGGAAGGGGGTGGCAGGAGGCAAATATGCAGCTACACCATGCATTTTGTGCCGTCCCCCCAACCGCACATGTAAATGAAGCACTAATTACTTTCTTGTTTCATCAGTGTAGTTATAACAATATTTTTTTTTTAGTTTGAAAATAATGTTATGATGTAGTTACATTGATTTGTGGTTCTGTCATTTAGGATGTTTACTGGGGGGCAGAACACAGGGACAGTAATATTGACAGGAAAATATATAAGTTAATCTCAAAGGAAGATGGAAGCAGAGTTGACAGGCACACATAAAAAGTGAACTCATTGTTGTGACAGAATCCAGACACCCTGCCAAGACATTGCTTCCCAAACTCTGGAACACGAGATCAGTGAATCTGGCTATAGTTAATTCAAGAACTAGGCAACGCCAGTTTTGGACTAAAACCAGAATAAGAACTGTTCATTTTAACAGAGGCACAAAGAGATACACACTCAGAGGACAATCCCCCTCCTTTGCATAATGACACAGGGCGGGGTAGACTTTACCTCCTCCAGTAACATGTAAACCAATCCACATCCACATATACATCCCATAATATTTTGCTCCCAAGGCAGACAGAAACAATAGAACAATGGTATACTGGCACTTAACAAACACATAACAACCCCCCACCCCATCTCAAATGATCAAGCAGTCTGAAAGGTGAAATTATTTATAGTCATATATTCCTTGAGGGATATTGTTTAGAAATACTACTGTCCCAAGGGAAAGAACCCTTTTATTCATTCATTCAGCACACACCACACATATAGAACCCTGGATAACAGGGGTAAAACAAAATGTTGACTCTGGTGTGGTTGTACTGGGAGTCTGGTTAGTGCAGACCAGACTGGGCTTCTTGGTCACCCTGTGCCCCTAATAGACACAGTGTGACTAAAGCCTCGTACACACGGTCGGACTTCCATCTGACTTTTTGTCAAACTTGCTCAAAATGAAGTTTGTTGGCAAAAAGTCAGACCGTGTGTACGAGGCTTTACACATAGGAGGGGTCAGGGGAACTGGACAAGGAGTTTCCCGACCTCTCTAAGGTAAGCTGGGTTCCACAAGCCCTCTACCCAAAGTGACTGCCGTCACAATTGTAAGCCAGGGCTATAGAAGTACAGAAGAATAGATCAATATTGTAAAAAACAGACATATAAGAAAAGAGCACCAATTGGTCCGATAATAGGTACAGGAGGAGTAGGAGTGAGAGTGGATAGCATAGTGTACAGAGGAGAGTCTCAGAAGAACAGTAGCATATTCGTGATTCAATCACAGTAGATCCAAATGGCCATGCTATGAGCAGGAGGGAGCTGAATCTCACTGCATGACATTGGCCCAGAAAAAAAAAGCAAATTAAGGGAGCATGAAAAAGGTAATGATGGGATGCAGTTGACTGAAACACACAATAGACAAGGGCTGCTTTTGACCTGAAGACAAATGAGCTGACAACAGCATGGTGGATTTGGAGATTATGAGGGCTGGAGGACTATGAGGGCTGGAAAATAATATGAGAAACAAAGGAAGATGTTTCAGAAGCGTAGGACATGAGACTGCAGAGTGTAAACCAGCACAGGACCAAACAGGGATGGACACGAGAGAAAACATGGGTAAACACACAGGGCTGCTTCTGACCTATAGACAATTTAGCTGATGAGAGCTAAATTGAAGATTATGCTGTGGGGACTGGAGAAAGATATGGGAAGTGAAAAAAGATGTCAGAAGCGTAGGATGTAAAACTACAGGGTATGGTCAAACATAGGATGTTTTGGGGAAGTGATCTGACCTCCCTAAATGTAATTTGCAGGATAGAAGGCAAACAGTTGTGGGTAATGTTTAATGATTTTGCTGCCACCGATGTAAGTCTTAGGTCTTAAGTCTAAGGTCAGCACATGAGGTTTTACAGTAATGGCTACTGTGAACAGTGTATACATTTTCAGCAGCTGGGTTGTTTCCATGAACCCCCCGAAACATGCCTTTCCCGCAGCATGACTCCCTAGGCTCCGCTATCCCTGCACTTCCAGGACCAGCATGGCGTGTGTCACTGGGTAGCTGCGCGAGGGGAAGACCAGAGAACATCTAGCTAGAGTAAACCAGGAAGCGACACGTATTTTTAAAATGTCTAAAAAAAATTGTTGCACCCAAGTACATAAACAATTCCCTCCCCCTCACCTACATGTGAAAACACAAATTGCACTACACATGTTACATATTGCCATGCGTGTAAGACTGAAAGCAATAATTCTTGGGCCATTATCCATGGTTAATGCTAAGCTGATGACCTGTAGGAGCTTTTAAAATGTTGCCTTTGTGCAATATTAGGTACCAAAGATTGTCACTGTTTCAGGGGCGCACACAATTTTAAGGCATGACATGCTGGACATCTATTTACTTGTCACAACCTCATCTTTTACATTTTAACAAAAAATGTCTAATACATTGCATTTGTGTGCACTAAAAATAACTGTGTAGTGTATTTTTTTATTTTTATTTTTTAACTTGCATTCAATAAACTGTTGGCCTAATATCATGCAAAAAATCATTTTTTGGAAAAACTAACATTTTATTCTCCGAGGCTTTCAGGAAACATATAATTTGTAGGGGTTTTATTTAATATTCAGGCCTAAAAATGCAGCAAAAATATTAAATTACTTTTTGAGATAGTGGAGCAAAAAGGTAAAAAAAGGAGCAAAGAAGATTGCTAGCGGGAGTAGAGAAGCTCTGAGGGCACAGAGAGGGATATCAGAGAATGATGGGAAAAGCACACAGCAAGCTGGTACTGAAGAGAACCTGAAAAAGTCTGGAACAAAAAAATACATGGGCCACAGAAATTAGATACAGAATGATGGGGGTAAACACTAAGCACAACACAGTAGGAAGACAAGGCTGCATGAAAATAGAAGACCGCTAGGCTGCAAAGCTTCAATGGACACAAAAAGGCACCCATGATCTGATGAGAGAAAAGGCCACAGATAAGACCACAATTAAGTTACAGTGAGCTGGCATGGAGTTGCTAAAAACAGAATATGGAGAAGAAAGGAGTACTAAGGGAATGGATATATTGCCATTACCATGTGGAAAAAGGAGTGCTAACACTAGAGAAAAGCACACAGCCTAGAGCACAGTAGCAAGGGGAGGATGGACCACAGATTTGGAGTGTGGAAAAGTCACAGTAAAAGTGAGAAGGAGAGAATGGACCAACAAAAAACTAGTAGGAGGTAGTGCATGCTTCCTAAGTGAATACAGTTACTGACACGTCAAATGACCATTACCTAGCAGGCACAGAGTGTGGCTTCCTTCCAGACAAACACATACATCTCTGCACTGCTCTTCTCGACTCAGGAACAAAATGAATTTATGAAAGAGTCCATTAGATTCTATTACAGCCATCCGCTATAATGAAAATCAAAGTAACAAAAGTAAATATCACTTTATCATTCATTTATATTTTTCCTGTATGTTAGTAGGACTTACATCTGGAGTGAGGCTAGAGAGGTGCGCAATCAGAGCTGGAACTGACATTATGTGGATCAGGAATGAGCGGAGAAGATTGTCAGAAAACTGAGCAACCACTACAGGACTAGAAAACATTAAAGATAAATAAGTTACTATAACAATTAAAAGGAGAAATTTGAGGTTGCAAAAAAAAAAAAAAAAAAACACAAACACACACACATCGAAGCTGCAGCTGTCCAATGTAGGCTCTAAGACTGAAAACTGAGGGATCACTCAGTTGATTGCTCAGTTCACAGTTTGCTCGAAGTAGAGAGTAGTGTCAGTCACTGCACTCATCTCGGCTCCTCCAGTGCTCACTGGAGTGCTGGGCTGGAGAGGGTAGCCAGCTGTCAATCAGGCAGCTGGATGTATCCCTGCAAAATGGACAAGTTCTTTCCAGAGCCTGGAGTGGCTCCGTCGCATCAGCTGACATCGGGCTGTAGCCGCTATCGTCTGATTCTGGGTCACAGGAAAGCAAAAGTAAGTGCAGTAGTGTGACTGATAAGATAAATATGGCCAAAAAAGCCTCTTTAAAGGGAATTAGGATAGATACAGTAGATACATAATAAGATTGGAATATAATGTCAACATTAGCCTCGTTTATAGTTTAGTATCGCTGCATGCTTTGATCAAAGCAAAATTTTCCAACAAGCCATGACCAAGGAACTGCCATAAATGGATCGAAATTCAGCCAGTCCCTGCTGAACCGGCAGAATTTCAATCCATCTATGGACAGCTTTGGAATAATGGACTTACCAAGTTCTTGCCCCAGAGGCAAAGTGCTGCATGAATTGCTGAACAAAATTCATGTTTCATAATATTATTACAATCAAATCAACTTAGGTTATCTTTCATTTTAAAATAGAATCTTGCCCTCTCCTAAAACTAAATGATCAAAAGATTTAGCAAGACTGACAATGTTGTGTAAATACAATCAGAAGACAGGTGTAGAAAATGGACTGGACAGTGTACATACAACTGAAGGATATGGGGGTAATGGGGTGGAGTATATTAAACTGTGTATATTACAACTTACCTGTTGATCCACTCAATATATTGGCTGCAATTCTATTTGGAATTTTATTCCAAAATCTGCAGCCAATTTTTTTTCTCCCTCCGGGTATCCAAGTCAATGGCTTGCATGATGCCAGTGCACAGAGCCCTAGCTGCTGGTTCTAAGTCTGCATAGCACTGGATCAGTCTGGTCCAGAGGTGAGTAGCATTTACAAACTCCACTAACTCTCCAAACTCTACATTCTTCGTTTTCAGAGTAAAAAATAAAGCTTAAAAAAAAGCATAAAGTGTTGGAATTGTTTCAAAGGTAAACTGTGTTAACATTTTGTAGAAATTACCACAGGTACTAATAAATGCCTACAGTTTTACCTCCAGTTAACAGTTGACAAAAACACATGAAACACATCAATCTTACCGCAATGCTAGGGAAAATAAGGCTGTTAAAGTGGCTTTGGAGAGAGATGGGCGTGATCGTGCCAGGCCATTTGTGAGAAGGATCTGCAAGGAACAATCCATATATCATTTTGTTTACTACACTACTGTTTCAATTATCTACAATGGCTTACATTTGCAATCACGCAATAAATGGTAATAAATATTATGCCCTATTTCAATGACTAGCTTAAAGCTGAACTCCAGTTTTACCTTCAGCCTTGCAGGCTCTTTTTTTGTGTTGAAAATGCTTAGCCTGTGCATGTTGAGCTTCTTACTATGAACTTAATAAAATCTTTTGACAAGGAAAATGCTTAGCCTGATTTCAATGCACACTGAGTTTCTTACAGCCCTTTCCCACCCCGCCTGACTATCCTTGGCCCTCCCTTTTTTTTTATTGGATCTTAGTTTTAAACATGGGGATTTAGCATCACGCGACTGTCCCTGGCCCACCCCTTTAATTAACTGGATTTCAATTTCAAACATGGGGATTCAGCATCACACGTGGACCTTACCTACGACAGCGTTTATGAAAATGCAGTCTGTCGAGGAACACTCCAGACTTGCACCCACCCATCAATGAAAATTACTCAAGATTCAGCCCACTGCTTCTATCAGGGCTGAGAGCTCTTAAAAGGGGAACTGAGGCAGGGTGTTTTGGCTCTTTCCACAAACCATAACCTGCCTGGATTGCATAAAGAACAAAAAAAAAGCGATGACGTTGTTGGGTCTAATATAAGATGTGTAATGCAAAAAGTTAAGTTTTTATTTAAAAAGGTAATTAGCATGTTGATAAAAGGGGAGGAAGGGCCCAAGGAAGAAGAAATATAAGCAGAATAAATGTCATCTTTTAATAGAATTAACATATTCAGGGCCTGTTGGATAACAAACCTAAAGCCTAAATTTACCTAAAACAAAACAAAAAGCACAAGGGACACAATGATATGTGTCTCTTGTAATTCTGTGCCCTCCTTTTGCTGAAATCTTCCTCCTCCAATGCCTCTACTCCACTGCAAAATTACAGTGGTTAGGACAACTAAGGGGCTGTGACCGGCCCTCAAAACTGCCCAAATATGGCTGCCCTTTCTTACAGCTGCTATAAAACAGGATCTGTAACTTAGGGGGCAAATATATCAATCATCTGCCCATCCTCCATGCATAGATTATGTTTCAATGATGACACAGCAGCATAACAGACACATATCTCACTAAAAGTAAATTGTGTCCATTGTGGTGATTTTTCTTATAAATGGCAAAATATTAAAGTGGTTGTTAACCCACTATCTGATAATCATGCTAACCTCTCTGTTATATAACGCTATGTGCCCCTGTGTCAGTGCTGTATTAAAAAAATGCCCATTATACCGTATACCAGGGTGTCTCCCTGTGCTCATTGGACTCCTTGGCTCTCTCCTCTGCCTGGCTGACACCTATAGCGGGTGGGGCCGAGCACTCCAAGTGATGTCAGCTGGGGCAGGAAAGAGAGCCGAGAAGTCACGTGAGTGCCGGGAGACGCTCAGATATACGGTATAATCGGCATCTTTTACATACAGCACAGACACAGGGGCACATAGCGTTATATAACAGAGGGGATGGCATGCTTATATTATAGATTTTATAAACGTGATAATAGTCGTGCTATGTGAGCAACAATAAATACCATGCAGCTGCTGTACACAAAGTGCTACAACTCGTGAAATAGGTACATAAAAAATACAGTGCTTGCAATAAGGAGTTGTGAATACCAATACAAACAGTCCAATGATCATAATATGAAAATCTTAACAGTGCTCTTTGCTCCAAGAGTGGAGTGTGACACACGGCACAGCATGTTTTCTGAAGCACTTCAGCACTTTTTTTGGACTGTTTGGAGCACGGAGCACTGTTAAGATATTATAATCATCATACAGAGGAGAGGGCAGAACCAGGCAAGATCAGCCAGGTGTTTTAGGAGATACGGGGGTTCAAGTTACACAGTACCAGCACTGTGCTGTATAACATCTTTTTTTTTTTGTTTAATATATTTTTATTGAGAAGCTATGTAGATACAACAATAGAAACAGATACAAAGAAAATGGTACTTCGGGTTAGAAAACAAAGGAGAGTCAACCCGTTTTAGAATGAAAACATCTTGAGTAACCCAAGTACAATGAAATAAACAACAACTCAATTAACAAATATAGAAGAGAGGAGGAAAAAAGAGGAAGAAAAGAAAAGGTGAAAAGGAAGGGGGGGCTAGGAGAGAGGGGGCAAGGGAGGGGGAAGCAGGAAGGGGAGAGGGGAGGCTGGCATACTTGGCAGTAGCAATGAGCAAATATCAAATACGTTTACAGTAGGAAGATCTTAGAGGGAGGTTAGTGCCTCCACAATCAATATAAATGTAACAAAAACGGTACCAGGAATAGCGGTTAAGCTATGTAAGAAGCTTGGGCAGCTCAAGGGGAAGAGGAGATGATGTCTTTGTAGTATTGGGTGGAGAGGAAGGAGGACCAGGGTGCCCAGGTTAGGTTATGCTGTTTAGTAGTGTCTCTCGCAATGTGGGTGAGTTCCTCCATGAGACATACTTCTGAAACTTTTTGTATCCAGGTCTTTATGGATGGAGTTGTGGGTTGGCCCCAGAGGGTAGGTATGAGAGCTTTAGCAGTATTGAGGAGATGTGGCGTGAGTGTACGTTTATATCTTCCTATGGACATCGAGGTAGCGTGAAAGAGGACTATCCACGGATCCATAGGTAATCTAACTTTGGTGACTTGGTGAATCAGGTCTAGTACTTCAGTCCAGTAAGGGCGAATAAGGGGGCAAAACCACCATATGTGGGCATGAGTGGCATTTTGACCACAATTCCTCCAGCATAGCGGGGAGTTAACAAGGAACATGCGGTGAAGTTTAACAGGCGTGTGGTGCCATCTAGTAAGAAGTTTAAAGTTAGACTCAGCCATGGAAGAAGCCAAAGAGGAGACATGGGTAAGTTGGAGAATTTTGTCTTTAGTCTTGTCTGTGATAGTAGCATCCAGATCAGTCTCCCATCTGGGCAGGTAGTTTGGGTACGCAGGACTCTGCAAATTTATGATCGCTTTGTAGAACTGGGAGATGCTGTGTATAGGGGGGTCCTTATGGAGAAAAAGCTGTTCAATACCATTTAGGTCTTGGATGCCCTGTAATGGTTGGGGGAGAGTTTGAAGGAAGCATTTCAGTTGATTATATCTCCATGTGTCCATAAATGTAGTTGGTTTATGCCCCTGTATAACATCTTTTATGGGGACAAGATCCATTTTTTTTTAGGGCAACAAACACTTTAAAGGCATGAAATAGCGTGGTCAGGGCAGTATAATAATGAACTTTTTTAATGTGATCAGATTAATGTTTTAGCTGCTTCTATTTACACTTGACTGCTGGAAGGTAAACTGTTAGATAAACACCCTTCCTTCTAGTGCTAATTATAAGTGATATGTTTTGTACAAATAATTATTCATTACAGAACTGTATGTTTCATAAAGTGGATTTTGTTCTTATAGCCAATGTGATAAAGTGTACCTATGGTCAAAATTTTAAATCATATTCCGATCCACATTTAATTTCAATTATTTCCAGCCTACTACTATTATTCTGATATTTCTTGAAGTTTGTAACCTTACTTTGTGAAGAATTCCACACATTTACTGCCTTGAATTCTGTGACTGATGTTCACTATGTTTCACATAATTCACAAAGGAACTAAAAGGAGGTGCTGAGAGGAGGGGCAAAGTCAGTAAAGGAATCATAGCCTGCAGGTAGCAAGGTAACAAGGGATATGTAGTGCTTAGAATTTGAAAGCAAATCAAAAGAATGAGCAGAGATGAAGCCGCAAAGCACAGGGGAAAATCATCCCCTTGTCCCCAAGTGAAACCAGAAAGGATTTCTTGCAGAATAAGGCCATCAATTCAGACACAATTTGGGAGGTAATGACCACAGGCAACACCGTGTTGTGGGCCAGAGTAGAAAGAATGTCTCTAAATGGGTTCACACCACAGTTTCTGAATTACAGAGAGAACCAGTTTTATATCCCATGGAGTCAAAAGGGAACGGACAAGAGCAGCTTTATGGGAGACCCCCTGTGCAAAGGTCTTAGAGTGAGAGGCCAATGGTCTGTAAAACAGGATACACGTAGAAAGGGCAGAAAGTTGATCCTTGATGATGCTCTGAGCCAAACTTTGGTACACACCCAGCTGTGGCAAGAAGAGGATTTGTCACATGGAAAATCTCCTGAGGTGGATGCCCTGAGACTCGCACTAAGTAAAGTATGCTTTTCATGTCAGACAATAGATCTTGGGGGAAATAGATTTCAAAACTTTTAGCATCATAGAAATCACAGACTCAGAAATGCCCATCTCTCAGATCCTGGGCTTCAACATCCATGCCATTAAAGCCAGCGGCCATGAATCAAAACAGCAAATACCTGGATAGAAAACTGGTTGTGTGGTTGCGGGTCTAAAGGGTGGTGATAAATAGCGAGCACTCAGAATGGTGTGGTAAGTGGGGTCCCCCAAGGATCTGTCCTGGGACAAATTCTGTTTCATTTATAAATGATATAGCGCATGGGATAAATAGCTTAGCTCAATCTCAGTGTTTGCTGGTGATACAAAGCTAAGCAGGGCAATAACTTCACAACAGGATGTGGAAACCTTACAGAAGGACCTCAATAAGATAATGGGTTGGGCAACTACATGGCAAATGAGGTTTAAATGTTGAAAAATGTAAAGTATTGCTCTGGAGGAAAATAGGATGGAGAAAGATCTGGGGGTCCTAGTAGATGACAGACTCAGCAATGCCAAGCTGCTGAAAGCAAAGCCAGCAGAATATTAGCATGCATTAAAAAGGGGATTCACTCCAGAAATAAAACTATAATTCTGCCACTCTACAAGACTCTGGTCCAGCCGCATCTTGAGTATGTCGTCCAGTTCTGGTTACCAGTCCTCATGAGGGATGTGCTGGAACTGAAGAGAGTCCAGAGAAGGGCAAAAAAGCTAATAAAAGGGACTGGAGGACCTCAGCTATGTGAGCTATGTGAAAAAACGACAAACATTAAACTTATTCTCTCTGGAGAAGAGATGCTTGAGAGGAGATATGATAGCAATATACAAATACCTTATTAGTGAATGCAAGCATAGGGAAAAAATGTTTCAGTGGGAGGGAGTTTAAAAAGACACATGGCCATTCATTCAAACAGGAGGAGAAGCGGCTTAACTTTAAACTGCGTTGAGTGTTCTTTACTGTCAGAGTGGTGAGGATTTGGAACTCCCTTCAGCAGGGAATGTCGCCAGTTCCAAAAAACGTTTAGATGAGAATCTTAACGATCACAACCTGCAGGGATATGGGATTTATTATTGACATAAACACACACCACAGGATGGACTGGTGTCTTTATTCAACCTCAACAACTATGTAACAAACTAGTTCCTGGGAAAGAAAATCCTAATAATCTGGTGGTGCCCATGGAGCATCAGGGAACTACATCCGCATGAGCCAGTCCAGAGCAATGAGAATCACTAGAAACCCTCAATTTCAATTCTGAAAAGCAGATGAGGAAGACATTTCAGGAGGTGAAAGGCATAAATCAAGATGTACTGATTCCACAAAGCCACCAGAGCACCCACTGCTTCAGCTAAAGGATCCCTGTACCTAAAGACAAACCTGTTCAGTTTGCTGTTCAACCAGGAAGCCAGGGTTTTCCCCCTTCAACTGAGGTCCTAGGAACATCTCCAGGTGTAGGGACCACTCTCCTAGGTACAGGCATTTCCAGCTGTAGAAATCTGCCTGCCAATTGTCTACACCTGGAATGTACAAGGCTAAATTGTGAAGTTGCTTCCCTGACTCCTTGGAAAAGCAGAGAATAGAGATTGGGAAGAGGCTGGGAGTGGACTTTTATGGTAGTGTATATTAACTGATAATACAGTCAAATTTAAGAAATTACAAAAAGATTTTATTACAAAATTCATATATGTTAACATATTCATAGAATAGACAAATAGATCATGAAAAAAATATTTTTACATCCTATCGTTACCCAATAGAACATCCACAGAAAAATACTCATTGGTTGCTCAACATGTTTCGCGGGTTTAGCCGGTTCTTCAGGAGCTTTTATTGTATAGTCAAGTGGTAAATAGATAGGATTGTCTTAGAAAAGCAAGTTGCAAAGGGAGTCTTTACGGCTTTAAACGTTTTATATGACCCAAGGCTGGGGACAGCACTGGTGGAATCAACAGGCTGATCCTCTAGTTTCAGAGTGGTGCACACTGCATTCATCAAGAGGCGAAAAGGTCTACTTTAACTTGGGAGTAATTGCAGTAGAATGTGACTTCTCACCGGTAATCTGATCAGTCAAGGACTGGAGTGACACAGAACCAGACAGAATCTCTGCAGCTAATGGCTTGAAAGCTGCTAAGGCTGCAGGTAAATCAGATACAAAATCTGCCAGAGAGGGCACACTTGTAGCCTTTGTGATCAGAGTCAGCCAAAAACTTAATTATTTGGCTATAGAGGTTTGCATAATGGTGGTAACTACTCAGCCACACCTGATTAGGCTAAAGAAGACACAGAGGATCGAATAGACTTCTAAAGCAGGAGGCAATATGACTCCATGCTGCAGACTTTGGCACTGTCAATAGGCAAGCTACATGCAGCCCTGGAGCCTTTGGTAGAACGTGAGCAGGGGCACCTGATACAGCAAGACTGTTACCCCACTTCCCATATCTAGAATCATACATTTTATGACCACATAGCGGTAAGGCAAAGTACAGGTTCAAGGTAAGAGACGAGCCCTCAGGTACTTAAATAGTTATACGCAGGTGAAGGGAGATGCTTCCTCAATGCTGTATGGGGGGGGAGCAAGAAACTTACTCGCCGAGGGTGTCAGCACCCAGCAGGTGGTATCAATTCTCAGTCCCAGAGCTTTAACCTCTTCCATGGCACAAAACAGGGAAAAAAGGTGTCCGGAGATCTATGCAAATGAAGTAGCTCTCGATGCTCAGCCTAACCAGCCCACTCACGAAGTATATCTTCTGAGACATGGCAACACCAGCAAATCTGGACCTGGAAAGCACTTCACAGTTTACTTACCATAACAGAGACCGGAAAGTGCCCCCATGTGGAACCCAGTGAGTGCCCGAATGTCACTTTCAGGTTATTTAAGCAAGGTGCAGACACAGTACACCAAAATTCCAGCCAGGTATGAATGCACCAGATGAATACAATCAAAGAGGCAACGCTCCAGCAGTTTAATGGAAGAAAAAAAAATTAACAAAAAAAAAAACCACTAGGAAAAAGTTGGTCAGTCTTAAATGCAGAGCTGAAGAAAAGCTGTCCATCCTTTTAGGATACTAGGAAAAATAACTGAGGCATACTGGTAGTAGGAAGTGGTTATCCTGGCTGGCCTACAGTATTTTGTTTGCCAGTGTCCAATCCTACTCAGAGGCATTAAACCTGAAAGATTAAGATTCCCTGTGTCGCTCAATGGAGGAGAAAGAAATGAAATTTTCTTAAAAACACAAAAGGACTAATTTCAGAAAGCTAACATACCAAAATAAGGATCTTTTTTTTTTTTTTTTTTTTTTTAAAGTAAGAAGGAATTTGGTTTTCAGCCAAATTAAATTTCAAAATTAAGCTCAAAGTCTATGATAAACCTTAAGGAAGACCACAGAAAGAGATGCATGCTTTGTCTACACCTAGTTTGCAAATGCAAACGTTGACTAATTCCTTCTTAGCTATACTTCTAGCCGTACATTTTTATTCAAGGGGGTAGTTCTGATTCTTACAGGGAATCCATAATAACAGTTAAAGTTTTAGAAAACAGAGGTGCATCATTTTATGCAGTTGAGAAATACTAGTCTATGCTGTGGTTAAGTACCTGTAACACAGAGTAAAAGCCTTTCTGATTGAGGTGACCCATTATGTTTGCACAGATATGGTTCATTGCTGGTCTCAAGCTTTCCCCTGAAATAAATACAGATTTATTACAACTGTTAATAAAAAAATAATCTTAATAACAAATCATTGAGTTTTCTTAGCCACTGATACAGTTTTACTATATGGAAATGGGAACCTCGCAGGTGAACAGAATATTCTGCTAAATAGTTTAAATACTCTGAGCCACCTTGGCTGAACTTGCCCCTTATATATTATAGTATCACTATAGCCCGTAAAGGTGCTACTGGGTGGGCCCCAACTATATGCACACTTTGACATAAGGGGGTTCATAGTAATCCCAGCTGCTCTCAGGATGCTTGTTCTACGTGAGAATTTAAAAAACAGGCCGACAATAGTGGTCACAGCTTTCACCTCTGATGCACATTTTATCTACAGGGCCCATCTTTTACCTCCATGGCTCACTTAGGCCATAACATAAGCTTTTACAGGGCATACCTTGTTAAATTACTATGTTCAGGACTAAAACATAGTTTTACATGTTTTGTTTTAGTCTAGGTAAATAAAAAATGTTGCATATGAATATTTTATATTTACCACTTGTAGCCAGAATGTTGCGAGCTTGGGGCAATAGTCACCTAATTACCAACCTGACTCGCTCATCTGTTGTGAATAGTTCATGCTGTCAGTAGACCTGAAAACCAGAGGTACGCACTCCCCCAAGCCACAGAGCTGGAACTGGGATTTTTTATGAGATTATTATAGCTTTATGCCAAAAATAACTTGGTGTGTGCTGATATACAGTATGTACCAGAGAATATCCAGTACTATATGTGCACTAAAATGGCAGCATTGTTAAAAACTGAAAACACACCTTTCCCTCTAAATATCTTCCAGGTGGAGGTGTCTGTGAAGTTGACAAGCATGGTGAGGTAGACAGTGATCAGCTTGGAGTCCTGCAGGATGTCCGGCTGAGTGAAGATTAGGAAAATCTATCATCATATCACTATCATTATCTCATAGATAAATGCTCTCACGTATCAAGAACTCCCTCTTGTAGCTTTGCAATGTATAAAAAAATATATTTCAGGACAAGAAGACTCACCTTTAATGTCTTCAGAAACTCACAGCATATCCATAAGATGTCTTTAATTTGTTTTATCCACAAAAGAGTAAGGTCTTTGGACAGTGCAAGAGACACAAACCACACCTGCAAGACAAATAATGGTGAAGAGAAACTGTCTATACATCTCTTTACCATATTATATATATATTATTTAGATCTATTATTAAAAAAATTTAACAAGAAAACATATTGCTGTATATCAGCTAAGTGAATAACTTTGATATGTACAGCAGGCATACGTTATAAAAAAAGAAGACATTAAAATTAGGGCTGTTACTGATTAAAATTTTCGTGTTCGATTAATCTATTTTTTTTTAAATTGATTAATCGACTAATTTCGATTAATTATAACACACATAGATATCCAACTACTTTTAGCTGATCTCCTTGCAGGCCGATTCCCAGTGCAGCTACCAACCACTGGAAAAATTGATAGCAGGATACAAAAAACACAAAGGCAGCGCTCAATGGGAATAACATTAAAACTTTTATGGTCTTCAAGTAGGTAACAAAATAAATATTGCACTGGAGATAAAATCGATGTAGCTACATAAACTGTAAAAATGGTGCAAGGAATACCTAACGGTAGCAAAAGCAGTCATAAAAACATGTAGCTAAGTATGATACTGGTATAAAAATGTGTACAACGATACCACTGCTGAATCCAGATGAGGAGGGGCTAACATCAGTCCGTCGGCATGTAGATGTCCCGTGAAGGGAACTATCACAACTCCCAGTGGATGGCTGTAGAATCCCAGGTAGATAGAGGGAAGTGATAGAGGGAAGTGTAACAGCCCTTGCGTGTGGCAGATAGTAAGGTCCCGCCGGCATGCAGATATGAAGGCACAGCAAAGGAGCCCTTCAGATGGACACGGCAAGCCCAAAGAATTTTGATCGAATTTTGATCGATCAAAAGAATTTTGATCGATCAAAGCAATTAATCGATTAATCGAGGAATTAATAGTTAATTTCCACAGCCCTAATTAAAATATATAGAAATAAAAACAAGCATCAAAGTTAATTTTAGGAGTTGAATGTTCTGTCCTCTGGCACTGTAAAATGAAAGCTACAACTTTAATATGTTTTTCATAAAAATGTAAATAGTACCACTTTATGGAAAACAATATTTCTCTTCTAGTAATTCAAAATCTGATAAAATGGTTTCTGTAAGGGGATAAAGGTAATACATTGTTCAGTCTCTTATGTGTGTGTACATTTGGGGGACATCCTAACAATAACTGTAACAATGTAGGCGACATGCTAATGGAGCTTAAAACAACGCCGCTTATACAGGAGTTCAGCTTTTTTATGGCTGAAAAAACACCTCTATGTTAGTCTATGTGGCCATGCGTTTACAGGCATATTTGAAGAGGATCGTGTACAGGCAGAAAAAACACAAATGCATATTTTGAGAGGAGTTTTTAAGCAGAAAAAAAAACATACATACATGTGTCTAAATGCGCATAAACACGCACATGTGTGTAAATGTATTCCAACGGCCACAATAAATTAATATCATGCCCGAAAGAATGCATTTACGCTCAAATGTCATACGGGCATACAAGCTTGTATTTACACCCACAGACATGTGTGTGTATGTAATAATATAATATATATATATCTTTATTTATACTAACATTAGAAGCTTTTTTTTTTCTTCTGCCAAATTCTGTCAGGAAAGATGCTGCCTATTTTCATAAGCCTGTGAGCATGAGGCCTCGTAGTTATCACATGTTAAATGGAATTTAGAAACAAATCTTAGATCGTAAGCTCTAATGAGCAGGGCCCTCTGATTCCTCTCATACCAAAAATTGTATTGTACCTTCATTTTGTAAAGCGCTGCACAAACTGTTGGCACTATATAAATTCTGTATAATAATAATAATGATAATAATAATAATAATGGACTGTTCCAATGCTCCTCACCTTTAGCACATATATTTTGAGGAGAATTTAGGGACTAAGTTGATGGGTTTTTGCTTGGACAAAAAATGCCTTTCTTTGGATACAAGCTAACAGCAGTGATGAGCTAAGGGATGTTTGGATTAGGATCTGAATCCACATGTGCAAGCTTGTCAAAAGCTGTCAACTATATTCCCCTTGCCCCACAGCCGCATATATATGAGATGTGTACAGAAAGTAATGAGAATGATATTTAAAAAATGATTTTATTAAAAATGTAACAATTGAACATTGTCTCCATCAAAGTATGCACCTTGTGAGTGTACACAATGCTCCCAGTGATTTTTCTATTCTTCAAAGCATCCCTGGAAGTCTGCAATGGCGTTCAGAGCCTGCGTAGTTTGACATTTGATTTGCTCATTCAAGCTTTCTTGTGACGTGAAGTGGATGTGTGCCTTTCTGAAGTTTGTTTCTTTGTCTCGGAATCATACTCAAACACCCAGGATTCATCTCTCGTGATCACTCAACTCCAAAAAAAAATCAGGCTCTCTTTCCAAATGGGTCAACAGGTTTTGGAAAACAAGTTGATGGTGTTCCTTCTGATCAGGTAACTTCTTCCAAGTTCTTTGGAAGAAGTTTTGCACACACATTTCTCATGGTCAAATACAGAGTCACAATTTCATGAACAATTGACTTGGTAATTCCCATTTTCTCAGTAATCATTCTGATAGTAAGCCGCCGGTCACAGTTGAGAACAGACCTCACTGCATCCACATTCTGTAACATTTTTGACAAAGAGGGGTGTCCTGGTCATTGTTTGTCTGTAACACCTTCTCATCCTTCCATCGGTACATTTGTGCAGATGATAGCGCAGCTTCTCCATAAGCTTTCCTCACCATTTACAAAGTTTTGGATGCACTTTTACCCAATTTCACACAAATTTTTATCGTGTAGTGCTGTTCCAAACTTTTTTCTTAATACGAGGCACTTGAACAGGGTGTCACAAAAAAGAATGTCCCAACTCTGACAGGACTGGAATGCAACTGATCAGTGTTCTAACGTATACTTGGCAACCCACCCCAAGTGACCTTAGCCAGCTTCTCCCTTCACAGAGCCCTTCTTGAGCGTAGGAACTTAATTCTCATTTTATCTTGGAAACACCTCATAGGTCATGATGACCTAGTAGCTTAAATACATTTTAAGTTGCCTATCCAGAACATTATACAGATGTAAAGTTTGGAATTTAACCTGCATGTCTTTGCTGCATGCTTTAACCAGGTTAGCGAATAAAAAAATAAAATAATGGAAGCATCCATATTTCTCGTAGTACCGGTTTACTTAAATTGCATCTATAGCCCAATTTTTTTTTAATTTGGAAAAGAGTGTGAAAGGATTAGAATTCCTGTCAATGGTCAATGGTGACTCTGTTGATGAGATTCCCTCCAGTAAAAAGGTTGTCCCCGGGACATGAAGTGAATGGAAATCTCCCTGACAGCAACATAGACAGAAGTAATAATGCTTTTTTAGGGGAATATTAGAACCTCTGTCAGTTTTTAATTGTCCGTTTCCCTGTTGAAGATATTCCCTCACTTCTTCTCTGATAAAAGGCCGTCTCCAAAAGAGAAAGTGAGGGGGAAAAACTCTCTAACAGTGCCCCGGATTAAAGTAAAATCTGACTGGTCTCTAATCTTTTCCTCTAAAAAAAAAGTTTTGGATATAGATATACTTTAATCTCGTACATAAAGAATGATTTATTGAAATTAGATAACAGAAAAGAAAACACAAAACTATAGTTGTTGCCTATAGCAACCAAACTAGATTCTTGTTTAATTTTTCAATAAAATGAAAATTGAAATATGACTGGTTGTCATTTTTAAAAACTCCATATTTCTACACGTTTTATTTTCTGAAGTTCCAATAAATCGGCTACAAAGGGTCACAATAGTATCAATGCATAGAATACATACCTTGGGCTCATTCTCACACTCCATACTGTTAAGAATACAACGACAAAGTTTTTCAAATCTCTGTAAAAATTACAAAAAATGTGTAAGATTACAGATTCAGATGAGGAGGACAAACTTGTAAATAAACATAATAAAATATTAGCATCAGCATGAAAATAATTCATCATTCTTACTAAGAAGCACCATTTACCACAATTGTTCTTTTGTTTTGGGCTGGAGAAAGCTTCTGATCTGGAGTCCTGTGTCTCTGCAGCAAGAGTTGGTGCACATTGCTGTGGCATTGCCTTGTGGATGCTAGAATTGGGCCATGATTTTTGTCATGCTCGGCTGCTTGCTCTGCCCGATTTTCACAATTTTGGATGGCGAAAAGTGCGCCAGAGGTGTTACAGAGGTTGGGAATGCCATAGTAGATATACAGGGTGCTGGATATTATGTAGGCTGAGGCGGGGGTTTGGAAGCAGCAGCAGCGCTTAGAGTCCATCAATTCCAGAGGTCAGGCCATGCCTCCCAGTTTACAATAATCTTTAACCAGTAGCCTACTGGGCACTTTTACCCCATTCCTGCTCAGGCCAATTTTCAGCTTTCAGCGCTGTCACACTTTGAATGACAATTGCGCAGTCATGCAACACTGTATCCAATTTTTATTATTTCTTTGAGACAGATAGAGCTTTCTTTTGGTGGTACTTAATCACCACTGAGTTTTTATTTTTTGCTAAACAAATGAAAGTTTTTCTTTGTTTCGTTTTAAAATTTTGTAAATAAGTAATTTTTCTCCTTCATTGATGTGCGCTGATGAAGCTGCACTGATGGGAACTGAAAGGCAGCACTGATTGGCATCACTGATGGACGCTGATGGGGCTGCACTGGTGATCAGTGCCCTGATTATCTGTGCAGATCTTCCCAGTGAGGAAATGCTGCTGATCGGCTCTTTTCTCTCCACACGCTGTCAAATGCGAGGAGAGGAATGCCGACAACCGGCATTTCCTTGTTTACATGTGATCAGCTGTGATTAGACAGGCCTTGTCTTCACCTCTTTACCAGGATCTGTGATGCGCCGTGTCCCAAGGACAAAGTGCACCAACGATCGCCACACCGTACGCACCCCCCCTGTGCATACAAGCGCGGCGAGAGTGGGAGGACGTCACATGACATCCTCCCAGAACAGGAGGGCTCCCCGCCTGCCCGTCATTTGACAATACAGCGAGCGGGAAGCGGTTAATCCCCTAGAACGAGCCCTCACACAGCTTCTCACAGGTTCACTGAGAGTCTGCTATATGACACACAAACTGCATATCTCTGTTTCCTGCATCAACAATCACATTCAAAACTTCCCTAACTTAAATGATTATAATTGGTGGTTGTGAGAAACGTTTTAGTACTGGCTTATTTCTGTATGTGAAAGAAAGGAGTGTGAAGTATGTGTGTATTGGAATAGCTTATCACACTTACGGGTTCTCAATTCACCATCTGGATAAAAAACAGAAATACTGCTGCGCTCCCTGTGTGCATCTTAAAGTGGTTTAATCATATGCATCATTTCTCAACACGTACCATTTTATAGTTTGCTCTAGAAAAATCCAAACCGCTGTATTATTACCTCTATATTCTCATCTCTAAGCCTGCCACAGCTCTCTTAAAACCTCTGGTTCATGGGCGTGTCTATGGATCGGAGCTTGGGAGGCATTACATCACTGGCCCCACATCCCAGCTGTACACTCACACACTAGAAGAAGACTAGGGGATGATGTCATTGTATCCAGACAGACGAAACAGATTTTTGAAGGCAAAGTTGATTTTTAAACAGAGTTTTCTCAGTTGCCATCTATAGGTTGCTATGCGAGAAGGAACACCCTGATTCACTAAGTGTCCCTGACCAGCTCCAGTCATCCCAAGTGATAGGACAGAACCAGTGAGGACTTCTCTGAATCCATCCGAGCATCTGTAACATCTGTACAGTAAGGAACACATTGTTCCCCAGAGCCCTTGCTAACTGTTTCCTCAGGAGGAGCTGGTCAACCTAGCTCACTATCAGGATACCTTGAGAGTGTAAAAGGGTCAACACCAGAGCCACCACCTTGGTAACCAATCTAGGTTCAGAGGAAAGCATCCAAGGTTGACCTGAAAAGACAATGCATCTCAAAGGCTATGCAGAGAAAATACTTCTTGCAAATCAGTTTTGCAGTCAAACACTTCAGCCACAAAACCCTGAACAGGTATACTGACAGAAAACAAGCCATCACAGGTAAAATTCAAAGCCTGGGACATTTGGTCGATGCAATCAATGATCTACAGGTTAATGGCAGCATCAGTCAGATCATTTTAAAGAGATTGGATCAATTCAGCCATAATCTGGCATAGAACTACAGGCAGAACCAGGTGCGAGGCTGGGCCTGCCTACGAGAACATGGCCCTAGAAAGAACTTACAGTCTCTTATGAGTGGGGTCCTTAAAGGCACGGAGTCTGCAGGAAAAGGTGTTGTAGTGTGTTTGAGGCCTGTGTCAGGGTCAGAGATTAACTGAGCAATCTGCATCATAAACTGCATAACACTTGTAAACACCTCTTCTGAGAGAGGAACAAGCCCAATAACACCTGAACAGAGCCAAGGGGGACCCCAAAGAGAGGATAGACTCTAACATCAGAGGACAGCATGACACAAATCCCAATCCTTTAGTAGACAGCGTGCCAAGGACACCGGATACAGAGAGACTTTCCCACATTGTCCAGTATTAGCTAAGTTGCGGATGGAGTGGGCAATATACAAGGTAGAGGGCAAGGCCTCAAGTACTCACAAAACCTGGACTACTGCTAGCTCAAGATTGGAAGGCTGGGCAGTAGGAACAGTTTAGAAATTAAAGTTCCACATGGTTCTTTTAGCAGAAACGGCAGCAGGAAGATTCTTTATCACTGCTATCTGGCAGGAAGGAGGCTGCAGAGTGCACGTGCTGGACACTCCACCCAGTGGACTGACATCAGCGCTCAGTTCCACAGCATACAAAATAGGCAAAATAGGACCACCACTCTACGCCATATTTCAAATGCTTGGGACAACCCCATTCCGGGCTTTGCCATTGGTAACGTATCAGACCACCTGATTCTGTTATTTTGTTTCAAACATGACATCATTTTTTCAAGACTTTATTTGACCTGTCTATCCATCTCCCCTTTTAGTCAAATGACATGCACCCCGCCAAGAAACGCGTCGAGTCGATGCTCAGGGATGCCAAGTAAAGCCTGCCCAACTACGAATCTACAAAGTGTATTCTTGACTTTTCAATTGGATAATCAATTTCACTGTTTCTGTATGTCCATTTAACTGTCACTACTTGCATCAGCCATGTCTCAACAATGAATTTTGATTATGTCTATGTGATAACCTCTATTTACATTATGCCTTTGTTTGCATGATCTATGTGTACTTTTTCCATGATACAATACATTTTTATATTTATATCCATGCCTTGATTTCCATTCTTTAGACTGACTATGCAGCATGTATACCTGACTACAGACCATTCCCCAACAGGACAGTGATGTTTACTAATTTTTGATATCTTAGACTTTTTTTTCCACGCCCATCCATGAGTCCATGCTCTGGGATGCCAAGTAAAGCTTGCCCAACTATGAATCTATTAAGTGTATTCTTGACTTTTCAATTGGATAATCAATTTCACTGTTTCTGTATGTCCATTTAACTGTCATTACTTGCTTCAGCCATGTCTCAACAGTGAATTTTGATCATGTCTATGTAATAACCCCTATTTACATTATGCCTTTGTTTGCATGATCCATGTGTACTTTTACCATGATACAAATACATTTTTATATTTATATCCATGCCTTGATTTCCATTCTTCAGACTGACTATGCAGCATGTATACATGGCTACAGACTATTCCCCAACGGGACAGTGATGTTTACTCATTTTTGATATCCTAGACTTTTTTCTTACGCCCATCCATGCCTCATTTAAAGTCCCACAGCCCACTTTCTTTCTTCATTTTTAATGTACCAGGGATGGAGGCATGGTTATGGCATCTATGGGTCTCAATGGGTCACCTGCCTTTTCTTTATAAATTACCAGGGTGGAAGACACCCATTTCCCTTTAGTGACCTATTGAACCCTATTTCCTTTTCTTATTTGCTCAGTGATTAATTCTCTGAGACTACTCATATGTTGGCATCCTTTTTACCCATTTTTGACCATTGATATCCTTCCCCAGACTTCATTTGACAACAGGCCAATATCGTTTATGGAAAAGAAAGAGAAAACTGCGCTAAATAAACTAAAGTGAGAAAAAAGGAAAAAACTCCAGACGTTTAACTGGTAGCTTTATAGCTATGGGGAGCTGCGATTAAAAATGTGAACTACCATACATGGTAATAATTAAGAAAAAAATTTGGTGGAAATCGCGCTACCCCGTGACCAATCACTGTGACAGTAATAAAGTATATTGAAAATTAACAGTTACCCCATAAACCACAGATCAAATGAACTGATAAGTGAAAAAGAGGTGTGTATATAAAACAAACTATAAATATATGAACATCAAATATAAATTTATAAATAATAGTCCATCAAAAAAAGTTTGTTTAAATAAAATCCAAAATATTAACACCAGTGCTTCATGTAAAAATCATACAAAAATGCTGTGTCCACATTCATCTGTGACATTCCACCACCAAAAAGCAGGATTTCTCCTTACCAGCTGTACACGACCCCCTATTACAGAGGGTCAATATATGCATTGAGTAGTTTCTCCCACAGGTCACCGCAGCACACAGCACATGAGGTTCCTAAAACACCGACCTCCGGTTCTCATCAATGGGCACATATGTATAGAAAGAATGGAACACACTCCACATAGTGCATTATATCTTTTTAAAATTTATTCCATAAAAAGCAAGTTTGCACTTACATGTATGCAGTTAAAAAATCGCCTGATTACGTCTGGTGTGCCGGCCGTAGCACATTCAACAGACACCCGTCCTTGTTGGAAGTATCAGAGGTGACGACAGCGCTCCGCCCTACGTCCGTTTCGTAACAGTTTACTTCTTCCTGGGGCACGGGGCGGCGCACTGCGTCACCTCCATTTGTACTGTGAAACAACCAAGCCTCATTCCGGATCCGAACCATCCACCGGACATGCGCAGCCTCTCTGATCACCCTGATATAGATGCTGGCCGCATACACTGCCTTGATTCGCTGGATTGTTTGAGGGACACATGGCTGAGCCAATGAACTCCACCTTAGCCTATAAAGCATCCCCAGCGTCACTGTGGCGCGGATCCCATAGTGTATTGTGTGGGCTAACCAAAGCACACACATACTAATAAAGAAACCTGGCTTCAATATGTATTTTGACACAATTCATCCGATCCAGCCCAATCAACAGTGTGGACTGGACCGGAAACTGGTCAAAAAATAATAAAATTAGAAATATGTAGGAATCCTACATATATGTAGTGACACCTAGTGGACACTTTTCAAATTGTTCCATACACAGAGACCAACACAGTGAAGGTGTCAGACCCTGTCCGGGAAACATGCCAAATCGTGCCATATCTGACTGTTGCCAGTGTTAGCAAAATTTAAAAATGGACAACTAATGTGCAGTGAGACATATCAAAGACCATATTGTAATTTACACATGTTCACCATGTTTAAACATCCCTTCCCCAAAATTTGGACAAAAAGTCCAGTCATTGTGGATATAGGTGTCACTCCTCGGCCGCAGCCAGAGTGACCCTTAGTGGACAAATTACAGATAATTCTCTGAATACATGGACAAAACACTAAAGAGTGCCCGTCCAGATCCAGGAAAATACAGATTGGATACTCTCGTAAACAACCTATTAGCTCCTGCACATTATAGTTAACCATTAAATAAAAAATAAAGCAAATCCATAAATGAATTTACCATATATTGGGAATGTGAGCCACTGCTTCCAGAGACCCATGCTCCAACAATATACAACTCTCTAGATCTCAATCTCAGCTACCCTATTCAGAAATGGGGGGGGGGGGGGCAAAGGGAATGAGAGAAGAGGAGGGGGGGTGGGGGTTGTCAACTTTAGCTATAACGTCAGAATCAAAACGCATGGAACCATATAGACAACCGCTATGGCGGAAATTATGAAAAATTATTTATTGTGATATGGGAACTGACCCACGGTGATGAAGGACCCAATTACCGAAAATTAAAAAAATGTAATTGATTGGCCTCCATGGTACTAAAACTAGGATTGTGAACAGTGATAACGTTACCTAATAGTCCGTGTATGTGTAAGGAACACAAAACGAGGCCAAATTGGTCCAGTGCAGCAACAATTGATAAATCACGTAAAGTTACAAAACTGTATAATTGTGATAAAAACCATACTCAAAAATTATTATGCTATAACAAAATTATAAATTATACATTTATGGTGATAACATATATGTGATGGTGCATAACTAATAACCGTTGTATATACACTCAAGAATTATTAATAAATGCGTTGACATCTGTGTCGACGTTTAACCCAAAAGGGACATAGGATTTTAATCTATGTATCCAAAACATTTCCTGTTTGGAAATTTCCCTAACAAGTGAGCTCCCTCTCCAATGGGGTTTATATTTATCTATCCCCATATAGAGAGTATTAGACGGGTCCCTCTGATGCACTTCATCGTAGTGTCTAGAGACTGAATGCTTGGGAAACCCTGCCTTGATATTACTGATGTGCTCATTCAATCTTACTTTTAGGGCCCTTTTAGTCCTCCCCACATATTGCAGCCCACATGAGCATTGAATGAGGTAGACCACTCCCTCTGTGGCACAGGTAATAAATGGTTCCACTTCAAACGCCCTAGACGTACTGGTGGACACAAAATTACAGATCTTTCTGTCTTTGCACCTATTCATAGAGCAAACTCTACAAGAATTACAGCGATAGAATCCCGTAAGGTTTTGAAAGAAGACCCTATTGGCTTTTGGAGGATCAGAGACACTGAGGGCGATCCTATTGCCAAGCGAGGAGACCCCCTTAAAAATAATTTGGGGTTTCGCCGGCAATATAGTTTTCAAAACTTGATCGCTTTCCAAAATGTGCCAGTGTTTCTGTATTAGCTGCTTCACCTTGCGGTGTTGTGTGGAGTACGTTGTGATGAAAGGCATGGAGATCTTTTTAGTCCTCATTTGGTGTTGTTTATCTACCAAAAGTAGAGACCTATCCATCTCTCTAATCTTCTTCACCGTCTGGGCTAATACTTGAGAGTCATAACCCTTTTCTATGAATCTAGCTGACATTATAGACGCCTGGGTGTCAAAAGTGTCAACCTTAGTACAATTACGTCTAAGGCGTGTAAACTGCCCTCGGGGGACAGCTTTCAGCCAGGGTTCGTGATGGCAACTATCCAAAGCAATGTATGAATTACGATCCGTTGCCTTGAAGTAAGTTGATGTCACAAATTTGGCATCTTCCACCCTGATTGTTAAATCCAGGAAGTTAATCTGCTCCATACTGGCTTCAAAGTTAAATCTAATGCCCCTTTCATTATTATTTAGGGATGCCATGAAACTCAAAAGGTCCGGCTCTGTGCCATACCATAGGAGGAGGACGTCATCAATGTAGCGAACCCAAAGGGCCAATTCCGGCCTCCTAGGAGCATCGATGACGTCCTCCTCCCACTTGGCCATGAACAGATTGGCCAAGCTCGGGGCATACTTGGCCCCCATCGCTACGCCTCTATCCTGACGATAGAATTGTTGGTCAAACAAAAAATAATTGTGCGTAGCGGCAATTCAATAATTCCATGATGAAGTCCGTCTGGGTTATTGATAATCCAGAGTCCCTCCTTAGGTATAGCTTTACTGCCTCCAACCCCAGACTATGAGGAATAATGGTGTATAGAGAAGTTACGTCCGCTGTTACCATCCATAATCCATTCTTAGGTATGAGACCGGTTAACAGATTAATCACCTGCTTGGTGTCCTTGATATAAGACGGAATCCTCCTCACTAGTGGTTGGAGGTAGTGATCAATATATTTGCCCACCCGGGACGTAATTGAGTCTATCCCACTCACAATGGGGCGTCCCGGGGGGCAAATGAGGCTCTTGTGAATTTTAGGAAGATAATAGATAATTGGGATCCGGGGGGCAACAGGCACCAAAAACAGTTTCTCCTTCTTAGTGAGGATACCTGTATGGAAACCTTGGTCCACAATTATCTCTAGTTCCTTCTTGTACCTAATGATGGGGTCCCTGTTTAAGGGGGTGTAGGTCTCACTGTCCCCCACAATTCGATTTAACTCTATTATGTAGTCACAGCGGTCCAAGACCACTATACCACCCCCCTTATCTGCTGGTCTAATGACCAGTGATTTATTCTCACACAGGGAATCCAGACCTAATTCCAAATCTCGTGACATCTTAGTCTTTTTGACTTTGATGTCTTCGAGATCCCTCAATACCACGTCCTTGAAAACCCTAATGGACGGGGCAAGTGAACCAGGGGGGTTGAAGAGTGAGGCATTCGATAGACCAGAATGTTGAAATTCAGTGTCGATCGATATCCCCTCAGTGATCGGATTCAAATTCATATGCCGCTGGATATTGAGTTTACGTACATATTTATGCACGTCCATGAAAGTCTGGAACTTACTCATACCTCTCGGTGGGGCAAATTTCAGACCCTTGTCAAGGAGCTTTTTTTCTGATTCCGTTAGTACCTGTTTACTGAGGTTAAATATCCCAGTCCCTAGACTCTTTTTCTTTTTTGCTGACTGGGCATGCCTCCCCCCTCTCGTTCCTCTCTTAACTCTATAGGCCTTCTTGGGCCTCGGCTGTTCAATATCGTTTATCCCCCTGTTCTGATTATAACAGTCCTAATCATGATTTTCAATGATTCATCCATCCCCATGGCTCACCCAACCCAAGCATTGGTGGGTCCCTGTTCTTTGGTCTCTTTCACCCGGGGTTGCGATACGCCCAGTTCCCCCTCCCCACCTGCCTTTCCTTGGCGGGGGGGCGGGGCATGATCCTTGGCGCATCGGCATCATGTCAGTATTTTGCACGCACGGCGTCCATTGGGACGCCTGCGTTTCCATCATAGTTTTTTCCACCTCGCATGGCCCAGGGGGATGGGAGGGACCCCGCCGAGATCATTTGCACCTCGGGCGGGGTTCTTTCCGTTCCCACACCTGGCTCATGCGTCACATGATGCTGGCGGGGATACGCCCCTTGCTGTGGACATTTAGCCGGTAGCCACCTGGGGAGCTTCACTTCACAGACATCCATCTGACGAGAGGTTCCTGTTTCTCTCTTTCCCCACACTTCAAGGTAATTTCCAATCTTTATTTCAGGATTCACACAGTATATATTACATATATACTCTTTTTACTTGCCTTTCTCAACTTTTGCCTTGCACCTTGCTCACACTGCTTCAAACACAAATTTTATTTCATCGATATTTAGCATTGTTGGGGATTTGGTTTGGCTCCTTCGCAAACCAGATTCATCTACACCAACAGTCAGCTGATTTGCCAACTTTGGTTGTTAATCCTTTCAGTCATGTTTTATCATTAACCCCTTTTTTGTTCAATTTCTTCCAGCACCCATCACACATTATTCCCATTAGGATCCACCAGCACATCATTTACATATTCACTCCCCTCTTCCTTTGCTCCCTTTTGTTTTTCCTTCCCCTCCCCCACTCACACTTCAATTTTGGTTCTCAAACCATTCAATCTTATTTTTCACCCATTGCTCATTTGCATTTCTTCATCTCTCCACCAGCATTCTGCCCTTGCACTCTGTCTGTGCCTCTCCATCAGTTTGGCGCTGTGCCGTGGCTGTCCGGGTTCCTCCTTGATGGATGTCCCATGCCATCTTCTCCTTGGCTCTCCTCTTGATTGAGGGGCCGTTGAAGTGTTTATTGGGGGGCCTGCCCCGCCTCAGCCCCGGGTGAGACAGTGCATCCAGGACCACCACTCTACGCCATATTTCAAATGCTTGGGACAACCCCATTCCGGGCTTTGCCATTGGTAACGTATCAGACCACCTGATTCTGTTATTTTGTTTCAAACATGACATCATTTTTTCCAAGACTTTATTTGACCTGTCTATCCATCTCCCCTTTTAGTCAAATGACATGCACCCCACTCCTGATGACTGGCTTTAAACGCCAAGAAACGCGTCAAGTCCATGCTCAGGGATGCCAAGTAAAGCCTGCCCAACTACGAATCTACAAAGTGTATTCTTGACTTTTCAATTGGATAATCAATTTCACTGTTTCTGTATGTCCATTTAACTGTCACTACTTGCTTCAGCCATGTCTCAACAATGAATTTTGATTATGTCTTTGTGATAACCTCTATTTACATTATGCCTTTGTTTGCATGATCTATATGTACTTTTTCCATGATACAATACATTTTTATATTTATATCCATGCCTTGATTTCCATTCTTTAGACTGACTATGCAGCATGTATACCTGGCTACAGACCATTCCCCAACGGGACAGTGATGTTTACTAATTTTTGATATCTTAGACTTTTTTTCCCACGCCCATCCATGAGTCCATGCTCTGGGATGCCAAGTAAAGCTTGCCCAACTATGAATCTATTAAGTGTATTCTTGACTTTTCAATTGATAATCAATTTCACTGTTTCTGTATGTCCATTTAACTGTCATTACTTGCTTCAGCCATGTCTCAACAGTGAATTTTGATCATGTCTATGTGATAACCCCTATTTACATTATGCCTTTGTTTGCATGATCCATGTGTACTTTTACCATGATACAAATACATTTTTATATTTATATCCATGCCTTGATTTCCATTCTTCAGACTGACTATGCAGCATGTATACATGGCTACAGACTATTCCCCAACGGGACAGTGATGTTTACTCATTTTTGATATCCTAGACTTTTTTCTAACGCCCATCCATGCCTCATTTAAAGTCCCACAGCCCACTTTCTTTCTTCATACAAAATAGGCACCCTTGCAAAAAAATAACAGAGCTCCTGACGCCTGACCGGAATGGCACTTTCACAGCCAACAGTTCTGGACCCGGAAAGCGCTCTGCAGCTTACATAGCCAGAGCTTAGGCAAAGCATGATGCCCGAGGGTCACTTCCAATCACAAATGTAATGTCCAGTCTAGGGAGGTCTCAGAAAGAGAAAAGGGCAACCGCATCGGGCATTTTTTTGTTGTATAAAGAGGACTGCTATTGGACTCTTGTTTTGTTTTTGTTTTTATGACATTTTACATTTTACTATCTTTTATTATATATATTCGAGCATTACATTTTTGTATTGAACACTGAAATAATTAGGTGTTATTGTTGCGCTACTGTGAATTTTGCTATATATGCACTTTGGTATATATATTTCATTTTCACTGGTTTTTCATATTTATGGTTGTAAGCAGCAGCATTGGTTGTAATTTTGTTTGTTATTTGGAGCGTGGGAGATCACTATTACAGGGCTTGACAAATTTGCTTGGAATCTAGGAGCCAGCTAAAAAAGTTAGGAGCCAGGAACGCGCCCCGTCCCGCCGAGCTCACGCGCAGAAGCGAACGCATACGTGAGTAGCGCCTGCATATGAAAGCGGTGTTCAAACCACACATGTGAGGTATCGCCGCGATTGGTAGAGCGTGAGCAATAATTCTAACCCTAGACCTCCTCTGTAACTCAAAACATGCAACCTGTAGAATTTTTTAAATGTCGCCTATGGAGATTTTAAAGGGTAAAAGTTTGTCGCCATTCCACGAGCGGACGCAATTTTGAAGCATGACATGTTTGATATCAATTTACTCGGCGTAACATTATCTTTCACAATATAAAAAAAAATTGGGCTAAATTTACTGTTGTCTTATTTTTTAATAAAAAAAAGTGTATTTTCCCTAAAAAGTGCGCTTGTAAGACCGCTGCGCAAATGCGGTGTGACAGAAAGTATTGCAACGACCACCATTTTATTATCTAGGGTATTAGAATAATAAAAAATATATATATATATATATTTGGGGGTTCTAATTAGAGGGAAGGAGATAGCAGTGAAAACGGACAGGGGAAGTTCCATTAGCATTGCTGGTTGTTTTGTCATACCAACGGCCACCACAAGATGGCGCCAGATCACAGAAGGAAGCATAGGCCTGCAGAAGGCCGCGGCCTTAATTACCGGCCAGGTTGCTAATTCTAATCGCAATTGCGACCTGGTGCCCGGGGTTTGTCGAACCCTGCACTATTACATACATTTACTTACAATTCAGGGAGAGGGAGAGAGAGGGGGAGAGAGGGGGAGAGTGGGGGAGAGAGAGGGAGAGAGAGGGAGGGGGAGAAGGAGAGGGAGAGAGAGGGAGAGGGAGAGGGAGAGAGAACCAAAAAATAGGGTTTTTATAACAGCTTACCTGTAAAATCCTTTTCTTGGAGTACATCACGGGACACAGAGCCTAGTAATTACTAAGTGGGTTATATTCCACCTTCAGGTGCTGGTCACTGGTGTAATCAATTAGGAAGTTTCCTCCCTACATAACCCCTCCCATACTGGGAGCACCTCAGTTTTTGTAGCAAAGCAATAAGTGTCCCAATATCCCCAAACAAGAGGGGCGGGAGCTCTGTGTCCCGTGATGTACTCCAAGAAAAGGATTTTACAGGTAAGCTGTTATAAAAATCCTATTTTCTTTATCGTACATCACGGGACACAGAGCCTAGTATAATTACTAAGTGGGAGATCCCAAAGCAATTCATACTGAGGGGAGGGAGACACAAATAACGCAGATCGCCATCAGACGTGAGGACCTATACTGCTGCCTGCAGCATACTGCGCCAAAAAGCGGCATCCTCTTGCCGTCTTACATTCACCTGACAGAAATTAGTGAACGTATGCACCGACGACCAAGTTGCGGCCTTGCAAATCTGGTAGGATGCACTCTAAAAGAAACAGGGGAAAACCCTCTCTTTAAACCACAAGCCTGAATCATAACCTGATGAATCCACATAGAAACGGTTGATTTGGATGCTGCCTGCCATTTCCCTGGGCCTCCAGATAGCGTAAAAAACATCAGTTTTCCATATCTGAGCAGCCGCTTCAGATAGGCCTTGACTGCTCTCACTCGAACGAGAGTGTAACCATTTTAAGAGCCGATTTGAGCGCTGCCTGGCAGTGCCTGCCCATTTCTAGGGTCTTCTGGCAGCACAACAAAACATCAGTTTTCTATATCTGAAACCTTCAGATAGGTTAACTGCTCTCATCTATATTGAGAGAAAAGTAATAACTTTTCCTTCCGCAGAACAAGGTTCTGGAAAAAAGGAAGGAAAGAAACATCTTGATTCAAATGAAAACTAGATCCTTCTAGGAAATAAGGATGGGTGAGGATTTAACATCACCCTATCCTTAAGAATAATTAAGTATGGCTCTATACAAAGAAAGCTGACAATACTGAAACTCTCTTGCGGAGGCTACCACAACCAAGAACACCAATTCCCTTGTTAGAAGGATGAAGGGAAATATGGTGCATCGGCCCAAGGTGCTGACCTTGTAAGCCGACAAAACTAGACTCAAACCCCCGAGCACAAGGGCGACCTAACTGGCAGACTTATACGCGTTACCCCTTGTATAAAGGCCCGGATCAAAGAGTGCGAAGCAAGCGTCCTTTGAAAATACTGACAAGGCCGAGATTCGACCCTTGATGGAACTTAAGGCTAGCTCCATCTCCTTTCCTAATGTAGGAAGGCAAGAATTTTACCTATGACATACTTCCAAGGATGCCACCCCTTGGTTTCACACCAGGAACATGGTCCTTCCAGATCCTATGATACATGGTCCTGGAGGCCAGCTCTCCTGTATGAATCAAGGTAATTTGCTGCTGATCCTGAAAGCCCCGATCCTCAAGAATGCGGGCTAAAACAGCCAGACCATTAATTCCCATGTTTGCAAAACAGGATGGAATACCCCCTTGCGAAGTAGGTCTGGACAAGATGTAAGGGATCCCGGGTCCTCTACTACCAGCCTTACGATCCCTGCACAGTAAGGTCGTCTGGGTCATGCCAGAGCTATTAGGCCGGCTTTCGTTCCCCTCTGATGTTGCATAGAAGCCACGGTAGTCGCGGCACTGGGGGGAGAGAATGCATAAACCAGTGACAACTGGTCCCACGGGGCCACTAACGCATCTGTCCCGCATGCGAGTGGATCCTTTGTCCTTGACACAAAAGCTGTCCAACTTGTTGTTGAACCTGGACGCCAATAAATTTTATGTCCGGGGTACTCTTTCTCTGGCATTTGGTCAGAAAAAAGTCGGGGTGTAGAGGCCATTCTCCCAGGAACAATTGTTGACGGCTCCAGAGAACTGCCTGCCAATTCTCCATTTCATGAAATGAAGATTGTCGATAGACAAGGCACAAGCTCCTCTGCCCAAGCCAGAACATGGCTCACTTCCCTCTGGCTGCGTGACTTCTAGTGTCTCCTTGGTAAACTAAGTAAATCACTAGTGTGGCATTGTCGGGTTGTACTCTGACAGAACAATCCTGCAACCTAAACGCCCAGGCCTTTAAGCCAGACGTGCCATCCGTAGCTCTAGAATGTTGATGGATAAAAGGCTCACTTGGAGCTTGACCACTCCCCCTGGGCAGTGGTCTCTTCCAGGCCTGGCCTCCATCCCTAGAGACCAGCCTTCGTAGCCGCCAACTCCCAGGTAACTGGCATGAAGGATCTTTCTTTCTGACAATCTTTTGGTTAAGAACCACCTCCAGCGTATACCTGGGACCAGACTCTTTGGATAATGATAGGCTAGGATCTACTTGTTCCAGGCCGACAGAATAATGTTTATAGCAAACTTGAAAGAAACTGAGTATAGGGAACCGCTTTAAATGAAGCCACCATCTTCCCTAGCACCTTAAGCAAAAGGCAAATGTAAGGAACTCTTCCTTGCCTTGACCACATAGACCAGCTTTTTTATAGCGCTGACTTTGTCTGAAGCAAAAAAACTCTCCTTTTTGGGCTGTGTCCCAAACATTCCAAGCTTCTCACTGAACGTAAGAATGTACCTTTAGACTGGGATCCTAACCCAGGAGTTCCAGATACTTGACCATGCTGGACACACTTAGGTCCAGCCATGCTACTGACTGATCTATCAGCAGCAGATTGCCTCGGTATGCCATTACTGCTATACCCTGGGCCTTTAGACCTGCTAGAGGTGGGCCCTAGCACCCTGTAAACCCGGGCACGGTGGCTAACCCAAAGGGCAAGACCACCAACTGGAAGAGGTGCCGTTCCCCTGCGAAACACAGGCAACCTCTGCAGTCCCATGTAAATAAACATATATGCAAATGGCTCCTCATATGTGTATGTGGCAAGTGTTAAAGCCTCTATGGAAGCGTGCATTCATGGAAGCATGAATTCATACAAATATGTTTTAGGCAAAACATAAAAAAAGTGTGCGCTGTCTACACGCAGACATATAGCACGTGTGCTATGGAACGGGCATCTTGCAAGCAAGCATGCGTTTATGAACGTACTATGCAACATTGCGCAACATGTACCCATGCAGACACGTATTCCTATGTAAACACAAGGAATCCTGTATAATTAAGGAAACTTAAATTATCATGAAAAATCAAGGCGAACATCCAACTTTAGGCAATAATGCATCCCTATGCGATTCCGCATTTTTTTATGCGATCAAACATCTTATGCATTTTAAGCACTACTGTGCGGACAAGTACCCTTGTGTGGCTAAGGATTCTTGGGTGATCAAGGACTCGTGTGATCAGGCAACCTTGTGTGATCCAGCATCTTTATGCAATCAAGCATCTTTATGCGATTTTAGGCATTTCTGTGCAAACAAGCCTCTCTGTGCGACTTAAGCACTTTAATGTGACCAAGCATCCTCATGCAACTATGTAAAAAACATGTAAATCCATACAAACAGAAACATGTATCTTTATGTGATCAACAATAAACATGTTCTGTTACTTTTTTTTACCCCACATGCATTTTGTACATTCCAAACTCATGTATTTTATTCAAACATGTGGACTGGTAAAGAGGAAGTTATCCTCTGCAGACGTGTGTTTCTGCAATCATGCGATATAGCTATTGTGCGTTAGCAATGTGCACCAGCAACTGTGCATCCCAGCAGTTGTGCGTTTGGCTAGCAACCTATACTCCTCGGCTAGAGTTTTTAGGAGGAGAAAAAAACAGCTTATGCGGGTGCCCAACCAGCAGAAATAAACTGTTGCTGTAATGGATGGAGTGGGAAGGTTACAAGCAACCTATGGGATTTTTTTTTTTTTTTTAAACCCCAAGGCTTTGACAGAGGCTTTGGCCAAGTTATACGCAGTATGAATCTCTGAAAAAGTCTGCAGCTGCAACTCCAGAACTTGTGAGGCTTCTGATACCTCTGCCTCGTTAGCCTGCACCTGTCCCCTGTCCTCTGACAGTGAACTTTCATCCTCAGGACTTTAATCCTGTTGTTTGAGGATTTAGAGCAGGGGAAGGGGCACACCCCGGTTTCTGCTTCTTGTGAGGATGCTGCGATTATAGCAGTTAATCTCTTATAGACCAACAAATGCAATGCAAAAAAACCTCCAGACTGACATATGCAGAGTGGCTGCAATGTTGCGGGAGTCTGCAATGCCTGACAGGGCGGATGGCTCAACCTGTGCGGCTGCCTCAAGTCTCTACAGGGGAGGATGGTATCATGCAGGCATAATTAGGGCCACCAGATTCAGATGGCGATACCTGGGTGCCCTTTTATATTTCTGCCCCATAACCATTTCTATAGGGAGACATAGTCCTAAGCTAAAAGAAGAGGAACTTAAAGGGGTGTTCCGGGAAATAAAAAAATTAAAAGCCAGCAGCTACACATACTGCA
Source organism: Rana muscosa (assembly GCA_029206835.1). NCBI lineage: Eukaryota > Metazoa > Chordata > Amphibia > Anura > Ranidae > Rana > Rana muscosa. The sequence goes on from CM055116.1 coordinate 848,000,532, forward strand.
GCTGCTGGCTTTTAATAAATGGAGACTTACCTGTTCTGCAGTCCCTCGATGTCGGCACCGCAGCTGTTTCCCATCAGTTGTCGGGTGCTGCTGTCGCCATTGCGGGTAAGGGAACCCAGCAGTGTAGCGTTTCGGCTTAACGCCGGGAACCCCAATGCGCATGCGCAAGGCCCCGCTCCTCTCTCCTATTAGCCCGGCGGCCAGGAGAGGAGGAGGAGGGAGCCCCGCGGTGACGTCACGGCCAGATTCCCGGAAGTGGGAAAGGATACCTGTCTTTGACAGGTATCCTGTCCCCCCCTCCCCCCGAAAGGTGCCAATTGTGGCACCGGAGGGGGGGAGGAATCCGATGAGCGGAAGTTCCACTTTAGGGTGGAGCTCCGCTTTAACACAGGTGCTTCAACAGTTGAACTTAGTCTAGCAAAAAATAATGCCTGCTAATCTGTACAGCTTGATGCTGAGTAGGCGTCTTAGGTATGTCTGTATCCAACACACGGGGAGTGCTTACATGCCCCAAGCTGCTGTGACCCTCTGGCTTTACAGAGCTCTGGCGTCTGGGGCTTTTTTGAAGGGCCTGCCCTGCGCCTGCACTAGGAGCTGGCATGCACGCGAACACCAGCGGCAACCGCATCCCCTTCCACTGCCTACCGGCTTCAAAAAGCGTGCGTGCGTAGGGAAATGGCGGGGGCGAGAGGGGGAGAGAGAGAGAGAGAGGACCCTACCCCCAAAAGAAGCGCCGTGGACCTCGGACTACGAGGGACCCCCCCCCCCTCCACAACTGTGGCAGAGCCTGAAGCAGAGGAAGTGCTTCAACAGACCGGCTGACACTGAGCTTTCGTTCCTGGAGAGCATGGTAAGTGAAACACCAGGTATGTCTCTTTACTGCCTCTAGTAGCGGAAAACAGATAAGACATGCAGCTACTCATGGAAGATAATCCTTAAAGTGGAGGTCCACCCTAAAAAAAAAAAAAATAGCCAAAAAGGCTCCAAAATAAAAAATAAAAAAAATGTTTTATACTTACCAGAAAATGCTTTTACTAGGCAGATCGTCCTAATCTTTCTCTTCCTCATCCGCGGTGAGGTTCTGTGTTCTCCTCCTCGCGTTGCCTCCTGGGAAATGGAGGCGCGCTGCCTTCTGGGACACACAGGACGGTGTGTCCACTCACAAAGAGCCGCGCGACTCGCGCATGTGCAGTAGGAAACGGGCAGTGAAGCCGCAAGGCTTCACTGCCTGTTTCCCTTAGTGAGTTTGGGCCGCGGGTCCCGGTCCGAGGGACGGATCGGCCTCGGGCGGCCGACATCGTGGGCAACCTGGACAGGTAAGTGTGCTTATTAAAAGTCAGCAGCTACAGTGTTTGTAGCTGCTGACTTTTCTTTTTTTTTTTTTACCGCCGGACCTCCGCTTTCAGTTATTTACCAAGGATTGTCTTCACTTACCTTATCCCAGCTGCAGGATACTGCTGAGCACAGACAGACCCAATCTTCACCCATCACGGCGGGTTAAATCAACAGACCTTCAGGGACTGCGATCCTAGACAGGGTTTCCACTCCCCTGGACCTGTACCGCATCCTGCCAGAAAATCTTTGGTATGTGGTTATAACGAAAGTACTGGAACCCAGGATCCAGCCCTCCGAAGAGAGGCATTACATGCAAAAACCTTGTGCTTCGGATACGAGGCCCTCAGGTACCATCCACTTTGGCCGCAATGGCACTTTGGATGGATCTGGTCTTTATGGAGGCTATTTAAATCCAGCATGGATCCCTCCAGTGGAGCTCCTCAGAGTACATCTTCACTCGTGACCAACACCTTAGACACTGGCGAAAAAACTGAGGTGCTCCCAGTATGGGAGGGGTTATATAGGGAGGAAACTTCCTGTCCAATTGATTACACCAGTGTCCAGCACCTGAAGGTGGAATATAACCCACTTAGTAATTACTAGGCTCTGTGTCCCGTGATGTACGATAAAGAAAAATATAAATTTCTAAAGCAACCAAAAAAAAAAAAAAAAGAAAGTACCTACCATTCTGTCCGCCTGTAATCGGAATATTACCAACAGTTTACGAGCTGTTCGAAAAACAGAAAGCGCATTGGTCTTGACTGTTCCATTTTCTGGGCCTTCTAAAAAGACATCCGCTTCTTGTCTGTGTTCAGAAAAAAAGAAAAGAAAACAGAACAGAAAGACTTAGTAAATGTTATAATAAACTTCAAATTACACATTGGTTTATCATAGGGCTTCTTTGATAAGAAAGAATAATAGTACCTGATTTCCCTCTGCAGCCGACATCTGCACAGAAATCGTCTAATAAGAGCTTGGATTTTTATTGCAGCCCTCTCTCGTTCTTTGAGGCCTTTTCTTTCTTCACGTGCCTGCCTTGCCTTGTCTAAAAATTGATCCTTTGTAGCCTGAGATGCCCCAAACATGTTTAAAACTGTGGGAGAAAAAAAACATAACATTTAGTCAAACAATGTTACTACCTGATTAAATCAACTCAGTTGTCATATTTTTAAATATATTATTAATACTTACCTGTCTGGCGGATGGTGACTCCCACCTTTTTTTTCTTGAAGAGCTACATCCACCAAAGTATCTTCAGCATCCAATATATGTTTGGTTCTGTTGGAGGCCTGGCCTCCCACTGGAAAGGTTTGTTTTATTAAAATATTGCAAACACGCAGCTCTCATATGAACATTTTTACATATATGCAAAATAAATAAATAAATATACATACACTGTATACAAAAAAAAAAACTTACATCAGCATAAAATGAACAACAAAAAAAACTGCTATTTGCCCAAAAGGAACATACCGTATATACTCAAGTATAAGCCGAGGCACCTAAGTTTACCACAAAAAGTAGGATTTTTATAACAGCTTACCTGTAAAATCTTTTTCTTGGAGTACACCACGGGACACAGAGCTAGTCATTACATAATGGGTTAAGGGTCCCCAGCGGTGATTGGACACTGGCACAACCAATGGAAGACAGTTCCCCTCCATATAACCCCTCCCATTAGGGAAGTACCTCAGTTTTGTAGCAAAGCAGTAAGGTTCCCATAAGAAGGGGGGGGGGACCTCTGTGTCCCGTGGTGTACTCCAAGAAAAGGATTTTACAGGTAAGCTGTTATAAAAATCCTACTTTCTTTATCGTACACCATGGGACACAGAGCTAGTCATTACATAATGGGACGTCCCAGAGCAATGCTCATATGAAGGGGGGGAGACACAGATCAAACAGGCCGCTTGCGGACCAGAAGCCCTATACTGCTGCCTGCAGCACACTTCGCCCGAAGGCGGAATCCTCATGTCCTTTCACATCTATTTGATAGAATTTGGAAAATGTATGGACTGAAGACCAAGTTGCAGCTTTACAGATCTGAGCCATCGAAGCCTGGTGGTGCACTGCCCATGAAGCACTTATCGCCCTGGTAGAGTGCGCCTTAACAGGAAAAGGAGGAGTCCTGTTCTTTAAACCATAAGCTTGAACAATTACTTGTCTAATCCACCTGGAAATGGTGGATTTTGATACCGCTTGGCCCTTCTTGGGCCCATCTGGTAAAATAAACAAAACATCTGTTTTACGTATCTGAGCGGTTGCTTGCAGATACACCCTTACCGCTCTCACTAGATCTAGAGAGTGTAATAATTTTTCCCCCGCCGTCCGCGGGTTTGGAAAAAAGGAAGGCAGAACAATGTCTTGATTCAAGTGAAAAGCCGACACCACCTTAGGCAGAAAAACCGGATGGGGTCGTAGTACGATTTTGTCCTTGTGACAAATTAGATAAGGCTCTTTACAAGAAAGAGCTGCTAGCTCTGATACTCTCCTAGCAGAAGCTATAGCAATCAGAAAGGCCAACTTCCTACTCAATATAATTAAAGGAATATGGCGAATAGGTTCAAAAGGTTGCTTTTGCAACACTGACAATACCAAATTCAAATCCCATGGACACAAGGGAGACCTAACTGGAGGATTTATCCTCAGTACCCCCTGCATGAATGTCCGAACTAGGGAGTGAGATGCCAATGGTCTCTGAAAGAAGACTGATAGAGCCGATATTTGACCCTTGATGGTGCTAAGGGCTAATTTCATATCCACTCCTAGCTGGCAAAAAGCAAGAATCCTGCTTATTTCATATTTCTGAGGATTCCAACTTCTGGATTCACACCAGGAAACGTATGCTTTCCAGACTCTATGATAGATGAGTCTGGAGGCTGGCTTTCTAGCATTAATGAGCGTAGAAAGAGCCGGACCAGAGACCCCTCTCTTTCTCAAAATGTGGGTCTCAGCAGCCAGGCCGTCAAATTTAGCCTTTGTAAGGAAGGGTGGAATACTGGACCCTGTGATAGCAGGTCGTGTCGAAGTGGAAGCTTCCAGGGCCTTCCTATCGCCATCTTTACAATCTCGGCGTACCAAGGCCTCCTGGGCCAGTTTGGGGCTACTAGGATTACTGGTATTCCCTCCTCCTTGATCCTGCGAAGCAGTCTTTGTAGAAGAGGGATCGGAGGGAATGCATAGATCAGTGAAAACTGATTCCATGGAGTTATTAGAGCATCTGTCCCGTAGGCTAGAGGATCTCTTGTTCTGGACACAAAGTTGTCCAATTTCTTGTTGAACCTGGAAGCTAGCAGGTCTACATCTGGGTTTCCCCATCTCAGACATATGGCCTGAAAGATCTCGGGGTGAAGAGACCACTCTCCTGGTAGCAGCTGCTGACGACTCAGGTAGTCTGCTTGCCAGTTTTCTATCCCTGGAATGAAGATTGCAGGGATGCAAGGTACATGCTCTTCTGCCCATGCCAAGATCCGGTTCACCTCTCTTTGGGCTGCCCGACTGCGGGTGCCTCCTTGGTGATTGATGTAAGCTACTGCAGTAGCATTGTCGGATTGAACCCGAACTGGGTAGCCCTGTAACCTGTATGTCCAGGTTTTGAGGGCTAGATATACTGCCCGGATCTCTAGCACGTTGATGGGCAGGATCCCCTGAGTCTTGGCCCAGGTTCCCTGGGTAGAAGCCTCCTCGAATACTGCACCCCAGCCCGATAGGCTGGCATCCGTAGACACCACCTTCCAGGCTGCTGGGAGGATCCGTAAATTCTTGGCTTCTAGCCACCAATTGAAGCTGTGGCGTACTTGTGAGGACAGGCGCATGGGTATATCCAGAGCTTGGCTCTTCCTGTTCCAGGAGGCTAAAATATTGGCTTGAAGTAGTCTCGAATGAAACTGGGCGTAAGGGACCCCTCGAAAGAGGCTACCATCTTTCCCAATAGTCTCATGCAAAGGCGAATAGACGGCCTTTTGTTTGCTTTGACCTTGTGGATCAGGTCTTTCAGAGACTGTATCTTTGGCTCTGGCAGGTATACCCTGTTTTGGGCTGTATCTATGATCATGCCCAGGTACACTATCCTTCTTTGGGCCTGGAGAGAGGATTTTTGTAAGTTTATAATCCATCCTAAATGCTCCAGGTATCCTACTGTAGTGTCTACAGCGTGATCCAATCCCTCCTTTGACTGATCTATTAATAGTAGATCGTCTAGATAGGCTGTTACCGCAATGCCCCGTGTTCTCAGGTTTGCTAACAGAGGAGCTAGCACCTTTGTGAATACTCTGGGTGCGGTGGCTACACCAAATGGCAGGGCCACAAATTGAAAGTGGCGATCTTCTACCGCAAACCTTAGGAATCTTTGGTGAGCGGGGAGGATTGGTATGTGTAGATATGCGTCTTTGATATCTATGGACGCCATGAATTCTCCGCCTTTTAAAGTAGCGACCACGGATCGAATCGTTCCCATTCGAAAATGGCGAACGTTCAGAAACCGGTTTAGAGATTTTAGATCCAGGATGGGTCTGACTTCTCCGTTCGGTTTTGGAATCACAAAGAGGTTTGAGTAAAAACCTGAACCTCGCTCCTTTTGGGGTACCTCTGTAACCACACCTTGAGCTATTAAGTGATTCAAACTTTTGAAGAAGGATCCTCTTTTTTGTGGATCCTTGGAGAGTCTTGAACTTCGGAATTGAGAAGATGGGATCTCTTGAAATTCCAGTTTGTACCCTGAGGATATTGTGGATACCACCCATTTGTCCTGGGTTTCTGTCCGCCAAGTCGCTGAGAACTGACGAAGCCTTCCCCCCACTCGGCCGAGCGGGGGCGCCCCTTCAATGAGAGGTTTTGGGGGCTTGCTTATTAGCTCTTGAACCCCACGGCTTCTTGTTCTTCTGAGCCTGTTCTTTGGCTTTTGTGGGCGGCTGAAAAGGCCGTCGCCACTGGCTGGAGTCTGATTTCCCGGGAGCTGGGGAGAGAGTGCGTTTAAAACAAGGTCTCTTGTTTTTCTTTTTCTCAGGTAAAAGTGTCGTTTTACCACTTGATATCTTTTGGATATATCTTTCTAAATCTTCCCCAAATAGGCGTTCGCCATGGAACGGGAAACTTGCCAACAACTTTTTGCATGGGGCTTCCGCTGACCAATGCTTAAGCCAAAGTACTATGCGCATCTGTACCAGCTGGAGTGTAAGGCGTGATGCCTGTATGATAGAATCTCTCATGGCATCCACTGTGAAGCATAAGGCTTTAGGCAAATTCTCCCAATTTTTAGCCTGCTCTGAAGGCAGCTCCTTCAGCCCCTGCTTTACCTGTTGGCTGACGACCTGACACATACCGACTGCTGCTACTGCAGGTTGGATAATTGAGCCGGCCAAAAGGAAGGAGGATTTCAGTAGGGATTCCAACTTCTTCTCAGAAGGATCTTTAAACACTTGTACATTATCCACTGGACATGTCAGGTTTTTATTTACACAAGAAATAGCCGCATCTACCGCAGGCAGGCTCCATTTCTTTAAAAAAATTTCCTCCATAGGATAAAGAATGTTAAACTTTTTTGGAAGTGAAAAACGCTTATCTGGATGTTGCCAGTCTGCGTACATTAGATCCTCTAGTAACGGATGAACCGGGAAGGAGCATGCACCTTGCAGGGATCTTAATGATCCTAGGGAGGAGACAGGTGATTCTGTTACCTCCAAAGAGGGTAACTTAAATGCAGATCGCACGGCTCCTGCATAGCATTGTACCTGTGACTTTAAAATCTGGGATACCGAAAAAGGCTCATCCGATATCCCTGATCCGTCTGACTCCTCATCCTCTGCTGATGTAGCCTCCTCCTCATCCTCCTCCTCCTCAGGTACTTCTGAAGGGAGGTCCAATACTGGAGGAGATCTGCTTCGCTTATTGTCCTTTTTCGAGGATTTAGCGATTAAGGTAGCAATTTTCTCCTCCAGATTATTCAGGGCAGCTGATAAAGTGTCCTCAGTGACATATGCAGGCCCAGGCTTTACTAGGGAAGCCGCCATACCTGACAGAGGTAATGGCTCATCCTGTACAGGTGCATTTGGCAACACAGGAGAGGAAGGTACCGAGTCAGCACAGCTAGAGCCTCCTGTCTCAGGCGGCGGTGCTCTTTTATCTCTTTTTGTCCGCATTACTTCCCCTGGAAGACTTACTGTTTAGACAAAATACAAGGTACCTAAATGCATATACTACCGTGTTCAGTTTAGCAAATACATTAAGTATGCAACTTTTAACACATAACTATGCATAACATGGATGTCTTCTAGGAAGTACCCAGTCCAACCAAATGGAGTCTTACGTCCCTGTATAGCTGCTGTGTTTCTCTGCCAGGAACAAGAGAACTAACGAGCTTGCTTGCTGCTGCAGTGCCTCACACTGACAGTCTTTTAAATTTGGCGCCGTTTCTGTGCCTGCGCGCGCCACGTGCCCGCGCACGCCTTCGGCCCCCCCCCTCCGATAAAGCGCGCTCCCGCGCGCGCGCGGCCTTTAGCGCTATGATGGTGGCCATAGTGAGAGAGGACTCTCATCCGCCCCTGTTCCCACTTACCTGCATCTGCAGGTGTCTGTGTCGGCCACCGAAAGGAGGAGCGGGGTGCCCCAGCAAGCTCAGCAGCGGAGGTGACGAGCAGTGTACTTCGCCAAAGCCGACACTGAACAGAGTGAGGTGAGTATATTCAGCTCTTTACTCCCCCCAGTGGTGGAAAAAAAGAAGACATCCACTCTTGAAAAAAGGTCCCAACCTAGTTATGGACCTTCTAATCTCACCTTATCCACGCCGCAGGTTTTTCTGCTGAAAGTTTTCAGACAGATACCAAACTTCACCCTTCACGGTGGGCTATGTGTGCCAACCTTCAGGGATATGGGTTCCTATTTAAAGGATACCTCTCCCCTGGGCCTTGTACAAGACTCTTACCAGGACTTTATAGCGAAATAGCGAAAGTGCTGGATCTTAGAGCCCAGTCCTCCGAAGAGAGACATTACAGGCGACGCCTCATGGATGAGGCCCGGATCCCATCCAGATTCAGCTTAATTTGTAGGCGTCTTGGATGGATCCGAAAGCATAGCTCTTTTACCCCCAGAGGGTCTCTTTGGTAGAGCTTTCCTTTAGCACCTCCTAACGCGTCCAACACCTTTCGACACTGGCGAAAAAACTGAGGTACTTCCCTAATGGGAGGGGTTATATGGAGGGGAACTGTCATCCATTGGTTGTGCCAGTGTCCAATCACCGCTGGGGACCCTTAACCCATTATGTAATGACTAGCTCTGTGTCCCGTGGTGTACGATAAAGAAAACAGGGAAAACTTATTGACTCGAGTATAAGCCTAGGGTGTCCATCTGCATGCCTCGCTGTGCCTCACTTTGCCTCACTGTGTTCATGTGCCCATGCCTCACTGTGTCCATGCCTCACTGTGCCCATGCCTAGACTGACGTTTAACATAGGAGTCTATGGAAGGGGTGCCCGGCTTTGAAAAATCGGTGCTCCCCGGCCGTAGATCCCCCGAACAACAAACTTTGCACACTTGTAAGCCGAGAGGGGCATTTTCAGCACACAAAAAATGTGCTGAAAAACTCGGCTTATACTCGAGTATATACGGTATAAAGGAATATACAAACTCAGATTACTTTTATTATTATCCTTGCTAATATCATTATTATAAAGCAAAACCAACAAACCCTACCTCAAAACCAAAACTCAAACATAGGCTAAGAAACGTCCAACATATACATGCATGCAGCTTTTTTTTCGGAATCTTGAACTTACCATTACCAAAATCTAAGGTGCGTGAAAGGACAGAAAAGAAAAGCCACACACCCAGAGATCAACAGAAGACAGCTACAAATAACAAACTTTCCTCCATGCCTTTGTCCCGGCCTCCTGCTACCATCTATTTTTATCAAGACCCAAGATTTTTCCAACCTCACTCAGAATATCGTGAACCAACACCTCGACAGAAATAACATTTTGCCAAATGGGTACCTGATGCCGTGGATTCTACATGAAGTAATGAACTACTAAGCCAACTAAGAAAAGTATCTCAAAATCAAAATCCTCGTGAGTATTGAAGTGACACTGAAGCAAGAAATGACCCATAGTCATAGTGGATCAAATCTCTCAAAGACGACACCTTTTCTTGAGGCAGAAAATTTTTCTCTGGTCTGAATCCAGCCTTAGCCCCAAGTATTCCAGACTTTTGACTGGTTTTAGGGCTGACTTGTCTCGGTTGATAATCCAACCGTGAGATTCCAGATACTTGACTGTCTCGTGAACAACCACTTCTAGTTTTTCCACTGAGTGGTCTATCAGCAACAAGTCGTCTAGATATGCCATTATCGTTACACCTCGTGTTCTTAGATTGGCCAATAATGGGGCCAGAATTTTTGTGAACACTCGTGGTGCTGTGGCCAGACCGAAGGGTAAGGCTCTGAACTGAAAATGGTGCCCTTCTACCGCAAAGTATAGAAATTTTTGGTGGACTGGAAAGATGGGAATGTGCAAATAAGCATCTTTGATGTCGATCGAGGTTAACCATTCCTCCCCTTGTAGGGCAGTGGCCACCGATCGGATCGACTCCATCCGGAAAGTCCTGATATGTAGGAATTTGTTTAGCCCTTTTAGATTTAATATGGGCCTCACGTCCTCGTTTGGCTTCGGGACTGTAAAGAGGTCTGAGTAAAACCCGAACCCCTATTCAGGGGAACCTCCATAATTACTCCTTGGAGCAATAGTTGTTCTAGTGCCAACAGGAGGGATCCTCTCTTCCGGGGATCCCTTGGCACGTTTGACCTCATAAAATGGGAAAGAGGAGAGTCTTTTAACTCCAATCTCTTCCCAGACTTACTGCGGAGAGCACCCATCTGTCTCTGATTGTGTCCCGCCAGGTCTCTGCGAACAACTGGAGTCTTCCCCCCACCCGATTGAGTGGGGGCAACCCTTCATGAATTTGACTTGGGGGGAGGTTTTGTACCTCTCCTGACCCAGGGTTTCTTGTTACCCTGCGATTGTCCCTGATTTTTTACCCCCGGGATTTGACCGAGGATGCCGTCGGAACTGTTTCACAGCCGATGTCCCAGGGACTGGAGAAGCAGGCCTCTTAAAAGAGGGACCTCTAACTCTGTTTTTACGCGGCAAGAGTGTACTTTTACCGCTGGAAATTTTCTGGATATATCTGTCCAGGTCTTCCCCGAATAAGCGTTCACCATGAAATGGGAAGCTAACCAGGAATTTTTTACAGGGAGCTTCAACAGACCAGTTTTTGAGCCATAAAAGCCTGCGCATATGTACTACAGACAGCGTAAGGCGGGAGGCCTGGTGGATTGAATCCTTTATGGCGTCAACCGCAAATCATAAGGCTCTAGGTAGATCAGCTAGGGCAAGAGCCTGCTGATCTGGCAAGTCCCTTAAGACCTGTTTCAACTGATCCTTCCCTGCTTGGCAGACCCCAATAGCTGCCACTGCTGGTTGTGTCACCAAGCCTGCTGTAGAGAAAGCAGATTTTAATAAGGACTCCAATTTTTTATCTATTGGGTCCTTGAACATTTGGACATTATCTACTGGACATGTCAGTGATTTATTCACACAAGAGATGGCTGCGTCCCCTGTAGGGACCCTCCCTTTTTTTTGATGAACTTATCCTCCATGGGATAGACCACCGGAAATCTCTTGGGAGGAGTAAATATTTTATCAGGATGCTCCTAATCCTGGTAAATGAGCCCTTCCAGTAAAGGATGGATTGGAAAGGAACAAACAGTCTGGGGGGCTTTTAGCGACCCCAACGAGGAGACAGAAGTGGATGATGGCTCCGCAAGGGGCATTTTAATGCTGATCGGACCATGTTAGTCAGGGACTGAACCCATAATCTTTCAGCATGTGATGCTGAGAATGACTCTTCCACTGTTGATTCCTCTACAACAGAATCAACCTCACCCTGATCCCCTTCAGGTAGGTCGATCCCTGTATGGGACTGTTGCTCTGCTAACAGGCACTCTGAGGGAGGAGACGGAGATGGGGCGCGCTTTCCCTTTGACAGGGAAGCAGCGATCAATGTTGTCAATCTCTCTTCCAGTCCTCCCAGAGCTGAGGAAAAAACCTCCTCTGTTATATACACAGGAGCAGGTGAACTGAGGACAGCCACAGTACCAGGTACTCCTGAGGGTGCTCTACGGTCACTAACCTCTGATTCTTCAGGGGAGATTGGTGCAGCCGAAGCATGCCCAAGATCTTCAGAGCCCGATGGAGACCCCCTATGCTTCCTGGGATTCTTAGTCCCGGAGACTTTAGACGGCATATTCCTAAGCCCAAAGCTGAGGTATTCCAGCCGAAATACACCACTTACTGACAATAGTCTAGCACAATTGCTGCTATATAAACAGTTGGTGTCTACTAATGTGCCTTTCTATGGGGATGCCTGCATCAACCGCCTGCTGTATGCCTTTCTAAATGTTGCCAGCTCTGTTTCTGCCTTTCATAACCAGCTGACAACACCTAATTGTGCTTTTTATCATGCTGGGACGCCCGCACATGCGCAGAAGCGCTGCGGCGCGCACAGAGCGTCATCCACCAAGCTCCGCCCCTTTTCCCAGCTCACCTCTATAAATAGAGGCACGTGCGCCTTCGGCGCTCTTTTTTGAAAGGAACTAGGGACAGAAGCCAGGGCCCTGTTTGCCACAGGGCCGAGGGGATGGACGAGCATTGCAACATGGCAGAGGAAACAGTTTCCCTTCCAAAGAACTCACCATCTGCCTGGATTTTGACTTGGAAAGAAAAAATCCACATGACAAGAAAACAACGTTCCACAGCGGCCTCTAGTGGTTTAACACAGGTACCGCAGTTTAACCATTTTTTTATTTTTTTTTCTTGACCACTCTTAAAATTATTACATTTTTTTAGTAGTTACAGGCATGCACAGATATTTAGCGGGAATACCGTTAGGTAACAGGCAGAAAGACATATTAGGCTTGGGGGTCCCCTCAATAGAACCAAGTTCCTGAGGGGCCCCCACTTACCTTTTCCCCGCCGCAGGACTCTGTTTGGTCCACAGAAGCCCAAACTTCACCTATCACGGCAGGCATTGTAATTAAACCTTCAGGGACCGGGTTCCCAAGGATTCCACTCCCCTGGACCTGTATAGCACCCTGCACAGAAAACATCTTGGTCGTGGGTATGACCAGAGCTCTGGATCCCAGGGTCCAGCCCTCCTAAGAGAAGCATTACAGGCAAAACCTTGCTCTTCTCTGCAAGGCCCGGGTACCGACCGTTTAGCTATGAAGCTTTTTTGGTCGGATCCGGAATAGCTTACTGAGGCCCAAAAGAACCTGTACGCAAGCTCAGTGAAAAACACATGTTACTTCTTGGCCAACACCTTAGACACTGGCAAAAAACGGAGGTGCTCCCGGATGGGAGGGGCTTATATAGGGGAGGGTACTTCCGGTTTGGAAGTTGCCAGTGCCAGCACCTGAAGGTAATCTATATAACCCACATAGTAATGACTATGCCGCTCTGTGTCCCGTGATGTACGAGAAAGAAAGTCCATCGGACTGTTTTCATCGGTAAAACCGATCGTGTGTACAGGGCTTTAGAGTCTTCTGGAGAGCAATAATTCAGGTTCCCTCCTCACATAGAGTCTGCCATGGAATGAGAGCCAGGTCAAACACCAAACCTTTAATAGGATTCTTTCCAGATTAATCAAACATAAACCCTCCCTCAGAACAAAGCCTGGTCCTTCCTAGGATACCTAATTTCCTCAGCTGTCACTCGCTACTGCAGAAATTATTTTAGGCATGAGGCAACGCAAGTTGGGAATTTACCATGTTGGACGTTGAGGCTTTTCACTGGCCCACCATTTTCCCAGCTACACAGAAAAGATCTAAACCTGGACTGGAAAATGCCAACCCACCCAGTCAATTCCCCTGCCAGCATGTTACCAAGATTATGTTTTAAAAACATTCAAGAACCCAACTGAACCCCACCCACTGGCACCTATGTCACTACAAGACACAATTTTTTGTAGAGTGCTTTAAAAAAAAAAAGGTGATGGAGTTGCATTAAATGGAAAATAGCAGTTTACTTTAGTGAGTACACGTTCACGCCAAAAATACCTTAAAGTAGATGTAAACCCCATTCATGAAATTTGACTTGGGCCCATATATCTAGTGTTTAATTATCTCTCTCCAAAGCTCTTAGTCCCATGTCTTTCCGCTGCTCCGTTCCTCTTTTATCAGCATGAGTCACTTTTGACAAGCTCTCCAACACACGAGATAACAGCTGCTGGAAATTTGTGTCTGGGTGAGTGCATAGAGATAGATTAGCAGAGAGCTTGTCTATTTACAGTACAGCTCTGCGTGTTTCTTTCTTCCTCTGCCTATGTGGAGGGGATGTGCCTGTGATGTGACTGTCACACAGTGTATGCCAAGACTCCACACCCAGTGCTGGAACAGGAAGAAAAATTTCTAAACACGATTTTTACTTTCTAAACAGTTTAGAAAGCGGTTTCATCTCGGTGTATCATCTGAGGCTATTCACTTCACTGGGCATATGTGAGGGCTTACATCCGCTTTAACAGTGTTTGGGGCAAACGTGGATACTGACATGGGAGTTGATTTACTACAGGTAGATAGGCTGTTCACTTTGCAAGGGAATTATCCCTTAGATTAGTGAATGAGGTGAAGGTAAGGTCATAAGCAAGCAAAAATACTATTTCTATTATATTCCTTGCATGTGACCGGGCATTCTTTCCAAAGTGAGCTTTCACCACATTCAGGGCCAGTTCACATACATGCAGTCCAGTATGTTTTTTTTTCTGCATCAAAAATGCATGGAAAGAAGGTTATATGGTTTCCAATGGCGTAGTTTACACCAGCGCGGTCAGTTCCAAGAAAAAAAAAAAGTAAAGCATGCTGCATTTTTCCTGCACTGGACTGTACTGGAACGTAGTAAAATGCATCAAAAAGGCACCGGACCCCAGTACAGTGGAAAAAAAGGAAAAAAATAAACAAAAAAACATCTGGAATGATTCTGGAAACACAATAAAAAGATGCACTGGAACGCATCAAAAACACGTTAAAAATGCAGAACAAATCTGGAGGGTTTTTTTTTTTTGGGTGCAAAGGGAAAACTCTCATGCAAAGTAAACTGCCTATTTGCCTTCAGTAAATCAACCCCATAAAGTTTACACAAACCATAAACACATCTTGTAAAAAACTTGAGTTATGGGGGAACAGGCCTCCAATATAGCGCAAGCTACATATTTAGTTATTTGCATATATGTCAATGAATCCTTGTTTTCCAAAATAGACACTGGAATGTCACCTGGAAATAACAGAGTAAGGATGCTTTACTGCCTAATGGCCCGGAGTGCTTGCAATTAGTAAAGGACCTATTAATTCCTGTTCTCTTAAAATGCTATGGCAGGTTCCTGAAGCAAACCATTAAAAGAATCACATTCCCAAATTATGAATGAGCAGCAAAAGTTTTGTATATCGGAATTCACCAAACTACACTTATGCTATTGTGTAATGCCGCGTACACACGACCGTTTTTCATGGAGAGAAAAATGCAATTTTTTCATTTGGTCATTAAAAACGATCGTGTGTGGGCTCCAGAGCATTTTTCACGATGTGAAAAATGGCCATTAAAAATTTGGAACATGCTCTAATTTTTCTCGTCGTTTTTCACGTTGTCGTTTTTCTTGTCATGAAAAACGGCCGTGTGTAAGCTTTACCGACGTGAAAAAAATGCACATGCTCAGAAGCAAGTGATGAGATGGGAGCTGGTAAAACTAGCGTTCGTAATGAAGTTAGCACATTCGTCACGCTGTAACGGACTGAAGAGCACAAGGCTGAAAAGCGCGAATCGTCTCTCACCAAACTTTACTAACACGAGATCAGCAAAAGCAGCCCAAAGGGTGGCGCCATCCGAATGAAACTTCCCCTTTATAGTGCCGTTGTACATTTCGTACGTCACCGCGCTTTGCTCAAGCATTTTTCTTCATGATAGTGTGTAGGCAAGGCAGGCTTGAGAAGAATCACGTCGAGAAAAACGTCGTTTTTTTCAATGACATTAAAAACGGTTGTGTGTACGCGGCATTACAATGCCTACAAAATGAATATATAAGACCACTTTACTTAAAATGACCTTTCTAATAGAAGACAAAATAAAAAAATATCAAAACTAAAACTAAAAGCTTTTTTGTTATGTACAAACAATAAAGAACACCCAAAAGATGTGCTATTGAAGAGCTTACCTTATTCTTTTAATTGAGAATTATCTGGCTTGTAATCCACATTCTGCCATCTGTCTTCAAACTCAAGTTCTACAATAAACAAAAAAAAAGTTAAAAAATATTGTCTATTTAATATCACTTGTCTTCCAATTGGGGAAACATAAACTATGCAGCTTCTTATACCATAAATAGAAAAATATCCGTGTTTCTAGTTTCACACAAGCCTTCCAATCAGGTCAGCATATCAGTTTTTCAGGTGGACCTGATCGAATCCATGCAGCTCTATGGACAGGTGGATGTAAACGGACTTGTGTCTATCTCGGAGTCCAGGGCTGCATCCTATTCTGTACCTAAACATGACAGATCAAAGGTAGCCTTTTTTGTTTTTATTGTGCTCAATGTGTTTAACTAAAAACACTGAGGGTTTAAAGTGGTTGTAAAGACTCAAGATTTTTTTCCAATCTTTCCCTGAGCCCCATCTTGATCCAGTGAGGTGCATGAGAGCAGCGGTTGTCCCAGGTCTCTCCATCCTCATTGGCTGAGACAGCAGCAGGACCCACTAGCACCCACTACTGTCAATCACAGCCAGTGAGCCAATGAGGAGATGGTGGGGGCTGGGCCAAGCCGTGTTTGTATGTGAATGGACACACAAAGCAGTGGGGGTGCCCCCATAGCAAGCGCCGGTAGGAAACCGGAGAATCAGGGCTGCTCTGTGCAAAACCAGATAAGTATGACATGTTTGTTATTTAAGAAAAAAATTATAATAAATATATATCTTTCTGTTCAAAAATGTTTATTTAACAGAATCACAGTATACAGCAACAAATAATCTCAGTTTGAAATGGAGAACATATCTTACGGTGTATCTAGAAAATTTTTTGTACAAACAGAATCATCTAAACCGGGATAACGTTCATTATAGCGAATCAGAGCTTAGTGGAAGTAAAATCTCTAAACAAAATGTAAAGAATTTGGGAATGATTACAATAGGAAGGGAAATAAGTCCAGTCCAATAACGGTACAAAACAAAAACTTTCTCCTGCAGGTCTAGAGAGTAAAAAACATAAATAAGTCTAGGTAATAAGCCCTATCTTTACCATAGAGACTATGGATAAAACAGTTCGGCCATAAAGAGAAAGAAAAAAAGGGGAAAGGAAAAAAATATATATCTTTACAATAACTTTAATACTACTTTAAGGCTCAGTTCAAACTGGTGCGATGCGGGAAACCCTGAAAATCTAGTGTGGGTTCCCTCATCACACCTAGGGTTGCTACCTTTTCTTTAAAGCGGAGCTCCACCCTAAATTTTCACCCTTTTGTTAATCGGAACCCTCCCCCCCTCCGGTGTCACAATTGACACCTTTCAGGGGGGAGGGGGGTGAAGATACCTGTCTAAGACAGGTATTTTCACCCACATCCGGGAGTCCTCTCTCCGGGAATCTGCGGGAGTGACGTCACTTCCCCCAGACTTCCTGTAGTGTTCTGGGAGACACTCGGCTCCCAGAACACAGGAGCACCAATCAGAACGGCGCAGCGCGACTCGCGCATGAAGCCGCAGGGCTTCACTTCCTGGTTCCCTCAGCGAGGATGGCGGAGGGAGCAGCAGAGCGACGAGCGGTCGCTCGTCCTCTGCTGCGGACGTCGCTGGACTCCAGGACAGATAAGTGTCCAAATATTAAAAGCCAGCAGCTGCTGTAGCTGTAGCTGCTGGCTTTTAATATTTTTTTTCCGGCGGAGCTCCGCTTTAACCCAAACCCAAACACTTTAGTGGCACAAGGCAAATTTTTTTTTTTTTTTGGCGTAAACACTATAGGATTATAAAAGACCTGGGACATATTTGGGTGCCCCAATGAGAGTAGTAATGGTGTGAAGAGTGGATATGGCCAAATTGCTCTGACATCATCGCCCCACCCTTCAGTGATGCCAAACCTGCCCCCAGACGGCAACAGATTTGTGTGTGACTATCTTGTATACTTGGGGAGACACAGCCCAGTCTTTATAGTGTTTCAGGTGGACTGTCCGGGTGAATCCTGGACAGGTGACAACACTAATCTCTCCTGAATCGTCAGAAGTTCACACTGTCCTATGGGAACCGCTGGGAGTGTCAATATAAAGTTAATGACACACCCGGATCGGTTTACAGTGCGAACTGTGAATTCAGACAGGAATTGGGTCGCATGGGTGTGAACACCCATGCGACCCCATTCTGGTGCAGACGGAAAAAAAAGGGTTCTGTACAAGATTGGTCCGAACGCGATGCGAATTCAGCCATACAATTTGTACGGATGAATTTGCACTGCAGACATCGCCTGTGATCTGCACAGCAGTGCGATGTCTGACATCACACAAATGTGTGAATTTAGGGCCTGTATCAGCAGGCTATTGTTGGCCTCAGATGGGTTTTGCATCCCCTTACAAGTCCATGGGAATGTAAAACCTGTCTGAAGGAGGTCAACTGCAAATGTACCGGTCAGTGGCTTGTGAATGATCTCAGAAGAGTCTCAAACTGAACTGATATCGAAACAAACCCAAAGATTATAGGATTACCAAATCCCATCATCTTGGAGCCTACCTAGACAATCCATTCCTTTTGTAACCAGACGGGCCCACATACTATAAAGCTGTTGCTAGAGCTAAAGAAGGTACAGTCAGATTATAATGTATATAGTCAGGTTATAATGTATACAGTCAGGTTATAATGTGCACAGTCAGGTGGTTATAATGTGCACAGTCAGGTGGTTATAATGTGCACAGTCAGGTGGTTATATTGTGCACAGTCAGGTGGTTATAATGTGCACAGTCAGGTGGTTATAATGTGCACAGTCAGGTGGTTATAATGTGCATAGTCAGGTGGTTATAATGTGCATAGTCAGATTATAAAAGTACATACAGTAGTCAGGTTATAATGCGTATAGTCAGATTATAATGTATATAGTCAGGTTATAATGTACAGTCAGGTTCATAAATATTAGGACATCGACAAAATTCGAATCTTTTTGGCTCTATACACCACCACCACAATGGATTAAACAAACAAGATGTGCTTTAACCACAGACTTTCAGCTTTAATTTGAGGGTATTTACATCCAAATCAGGTAAACGGTGTAGGAATTACAACAGTTTGTATATGTGCCTCCCACTTTTTAAGGGACCAAAAGTAATGGGACAATTGGCTGCTCAGCTGTTCCATGGCCAGGTGTGTGTTATTCCCTCATTATCCCATTTACAAGGAGCAGATAAAAGGTCCAGAGTTAATTTCAAGGGTGCTATTTGCATTTGGAATCTGTTGCTGTCAACTCTCAATATGAGATCCAAAGAGCTGTCACTATCAGTGAAGCAAGCCATCATTAGGCTGAAAAAACAAAACAAACCCATCAGAGAGATAGGAAAAACATTAGGTGTGGCCAAATCAACTGTTTGGAACATCCTTAAAAAGAAAGAACGCACCGGAGAGATCAGCAACACCAAAAGACCCGGAAGACCACAGAAAACAACTGTGGTGGATGACCGAAGAATTCTTTCCCTGGTGAAGAAAACACCCTTCCAGTGGCGTCACTAGGGTTGGTGTCACCTGGTGCGGTAAAACATGGTGTCACCCCCCCCCCCTCCATCCGACGACGTCACTGGCGCATGCACTCTGAAGGTCTGGCATACTGTGCCGGACCTTCAGAGCACTGTGCTGTAACTGAGGGCTTCCACACACATGCGCAGGAGTGACGTCATTGCAGCTCTGCCCATACTTTTCATTATCTGCGTTCCTCTGGGATAGTGATGGACGAACATCTAACGGGACGGTTCGCGAACGCGGGCAAATGTTCGCGAACCGCGGGCCCCATTCATTTTAATGGCAGGCGAACATTAAAAACCTCCAGGTTATATTTGCAGCCACAAAATACTTACTACCTGTGCACACATAGTCCAACAACATGGACACTGACATACCAGAAGTATTAAAGCGGAAGTAAACCCATCGATTTAACAGTTTAAAAAATCAGTTACATTCCCGGCATGCCAGGAATGCTAACTGTCACATTGGTTGTGCTCTCAACCAAACTGTCAAACCTTCCAATGGCTGGTGTCATAACTGATGACATGTGCAGCATCATGGCAGTTGAAGATTAAACAGGGGTCAAGATGGCAGCTTCCTTGCCTGAAAATGATAGGAGGGTTTACTTCCACTTTAAGCGAATCTGCGATCGACAACGACAAGCATTTTTTTTTTATCTATTTTTTAAGTATTTTAGACGTGTATTACACCCCTATATACTGCACACTAAATAGTACACCTATACCAGTCCTTAAAAGGACTTTTGTGGACCTTTATTAGTTAGCGATTTTTGTCGCTAGTCTGTCCCTGCGACACACAGCAACCTCTCCCTACACTGACAAAAGATCTGCAGAACCGCTCAGCACGGCAGTCACAATGCTGCACAATAGAAATGCACTATAATATGCTTTCTAAATTTGAAAGTATATTATAAGTGTATTACACCCCTATATACTGCACACCAAACAATAGTATACCTATACCACTCCTTAAAAGGACTTTGGTGGACCTAATGGCTAGTGATACAGTCTGTCCCTGCTCCACACAGCAACCTCTCCCTACACTGACAAAAGACAGAATGTAAAATGGCAGCCAGATCAGGTCTATTTATAAGGTAGGGGATATGTCCATGTGCTGAAATGTCTCAATTGACTGTCCTGTACCACGTGATGAATGTGTCATGGGTCAAAGTTCTTCACAATGTAAAAGAATATGGCGGCCATCTCTACTCAGGGACAGATCCGATCTAGAGATCCCACTGTATGGCGATCTCTAGATCAGATTTGTTCCTGGGGACAGCAGACAATGGCATCATTGGCATTGATGATTTGATTCGGATTTTGGAACTGACTTGCTGACACGGTGTGTTGCTTGCTGGACCGGATCTGTTGACCGCAGGGAAGATGGCAAGATGCTGTGACCTGCCGACAAGTTGTGTTGCTTGCTGGACCATGGTGGACGGTATCTGATGGCTGCCGCCAGGGAAGATGGCAAGATACTGCTGTGAACTTCTGCTAGCTGGACGGATCTGATGTGGGTGTGGGTCACTGTCTGTTTACACCTGGGCTGCGGAAACCCCCCTTATCAGACCAGCTTAGGGTGGCTCAGCTCAGCTACTATACCTGGGTGGTGGACACAGCACCCCCCCCATCAGACCAGCTCAGGGTGGGCGACTGGGCGGCTCAGTGCGCTACTATACCTATATATAATATAGCTGTATCTGATTACCAGGGGGGGGGAGAGGGGTGCTGGACACAGCAAAAGTTATATTATAATATATATAGGCATAGTAGCTGATTTAGCTGCCCACCCTGAGCTGGTCTGATGGGGGGTGCTGGACACGGCTACATTTATACTATAATATTATATATAGGCATAGTAGCTGACTGAGCTGCCCACCCTGAGCTGGTCTGATGGGGGGGGGGGGGTGCTGGACACGGCTACATTTATATTATAATATTATATATAGGCATAGTAGCTGATTGAGCTTCCCACCCTGAGCTTGCCTGATGGGAGGGGGGGGGGGGGGTGCTGGACACAGCTATATTATATACTGTGTGTGTGTGTATATAATATAGCCGTGTCCAGCACCCCCCCCCTCCCATCAGACAAGCTCAGGGTGGGAAGCTCAATCAGCTACTATGCCTATATATAATATTATAATATAAATGTAGCCGTGTCCAGCACCCCCCATCAGACCAGCTCAGGGTGGGCAGCTAAATCAGCTACTATGCCTATATATATTATAATATAACTTTTGCTGTGTCCAGCACCCCTCTCTCTCCCACCCCCCCTACACAGCTAGGAGCGTCAGGAATGTGCACAAACTCTTATCACAGGGGTGTAAGTGGATGGCGTGGCGACACCATGGCAACCCCTCTCACCCCTCACCTAAGGCTAACTTCGGGCTCAGGCCGGCTGCGGACACCTCCACATCGTAAGCCGACACTCTCCCGCCCGTTACAGCGCCAGGGCGGGCGGTTCGCAATACACAGGTCACAGGCTGTCCCGGGCGGCAGCTGGAGAGGACAGTGTACATCCGCGCTGCCCGGGCTGAGATACTGTAGTGACGCGATAGGCTCAAGGGGGAAATAGGAGGAGGCTGAAGGACACATGCCAGGCTGCGGCGCTGGAGGTGTTTTCCGGCCAGGTCAGCTGTAAAAAAGAAAAATGACAGGGCTTTCCTCGGGAGAGTCGGGATGGTGTCACCCCTCTAGTGGGTGTCATCCGGGTGCGGGGCGCACCCCCCAGCAACGCCTCTCCACTCTTCACAACAGTTGGCCAGATCAAGAACACTCTGTGGTGGTGTATAGAGTCAAAAGGATTAGAATTGTGTCAATGTCCCCATATTTATGGACCTGACTGTATATAGTCAGGTTATAATTAGGGATGAGCTCAGGCGTGTTCGCATTGAACACATGCAGAGCCCGCCAAGGAAGTCGGCACCGTCGGAACCGCGCTACGCTAATCACAGGCAGGGAGACATTTCCCGATCTCTGCAGCTGAGCATCGGGACAATGTCTCCCTGCCTGTGATTAGCGCAGCGCAGTTCCGACGGTGCCGACTTCCTTGGCGGGCTCTGCACCTGTTCAATGCGAACACGCCTGAGCTCATCCCTAGTTATGTGTATAGTCAGGTTATAATGTATATAGTCAGATTATAGGGTTCTCTTTTCACCTATTCATATCACCTCAATCAGGAAGCATGACATTCCCTACATTACCTTTCACTATATCCTGTACAGACAGTCTAGAAAACATTGTCATCAGCCTTAAGTACTACAGTGCAAATGTCTGATCAGTTCCCAAAGACATTCCCTGCCCCAGCATGTAATGCAATCCCTACTTTAATATGTTTATTGAAGACCTCCTGAGCTGTGTAATCCCTATGTCACTATATAGCAGCAGACGAGTACGGTTTAATGATAGCTGACTGTCCTGTACTGCTGAGGCTTAATAAAGAGCTCTGGGAAGACCAGGGTTAAGGGTCACAGGGGGGGGTTTCTAACCTTAGAGGGGCACAAAATGTCCTAGATCTCCCAAAACAAGAGCCACTCCCGGCTGCAGACAACAACTCCAGCTGCCTCTCATCGGACTGTTTTCGCCAGTGCACAAAGTGAGGGCGGAAATACGTCAAAGAACACAAAAGCTGAACTGGCACGGACCCCAGTACCACCAACCGGAAGTGAAGTAGAAGCCATGATTGTTGTGGGCGCAGCTTCTAGTCAAAAAAACTTTATTCGTGACTAACATCGCTTAGGTGACTGGTGATGTGTATCTGATTGAACGGGCGTCTCTGAAATGTCTATGGGCCTCTATTAATTTGGTTTATGTGTGTTTGCAGGCCTGTCCTTGTTCCAGCGTCATGCTATTATTCTAGGCAGGAAAAGAGAACTTTGCAGGTCCCGGGGGGCTGAGGGGATGAATGTAGCGGAAGTGCGTCAGTGACGGGCGGAAGTGTCTGAGCTGGATTGGGTGGCTCCCGAATTTTGGCCTGAGGGAAGTTTATCGGGGTTGATGGTGAGTATAGATCCTTTTAATAATGTATTTGTGGTGACAGGGCTGGGTGGTTAGGAGGATGGACGGCTTGTTTCCCCGAGGCGGGGGTCACCAGATAGTTATTGGGAGATGCAGCAGCAACTGAGATATACAAGCCATAGTGATACAGTGGGCTGTGTGTGTTATCCTGGGGTTCAGCTATATTAAATACAAGGCAAGGATTGGAAGAAAAGAAACGTTCACCAATGGCATGGCAATGTCCAACATTTCAAGGAAGATCCACTGGCTAGACACTATACAATGTCCATACATCCTTTCGATTTACCAGAATTATATAACACACCTAAGCCATCCATTCAGGCAGGCCTTTGTACTACATAGTCAATGGTAAATCTAAAGGAGATTGTACAATCAGATTGTATATGGTCACATTTCCCATGCTCCCCACTAGGGATGAGCTCCGGCGCGTTCGCATTAAACACGTGCAGAGCCCGCCAGGAAGTCGGCACCGCGCTGCGCTAATGACAGGCGGGGAGACATTTCCCGATGCTCGGCTGCAGAGATCGGAAAATGTCTCCCTGGCTGTGATTAGCGCAGTGCGGTGCCGACTTCCTGACGGGCTCTGCACGTGTTTAATGCGAACACGCCGGAGCTCATCCCTACTCTCCACTCTCTTCCTTTCCCTTCTAGCCAAATACCCACTAAAAGGTTAGTTCACATTTATTGCCTATGCAGATAAGTAAGGATGGGCTCAGAAGTGTTCGCAGCTCCACATGCATAAGCCCGTCAGGAAGCTGACACTGTGCACCGCTAATCACAGGCAGGGAGACATTTCCCGTTCCGCAGCTGCACAGATCGGGAAATGTCTCTGTGATTAGCGGTGCACAGTGTCCAGTTTCCTGGCGGGCTCATGCATGTGGAGCTGCGAACACGGCTGACAGAAAAGTGTATAGGTGTAGGCCATTTACATACCTTATGAAGCCTGACTGAAAAACTCCCAGAGATGGCATCATCCCATCCTGCCTTGTTGCTAGGACTTTGCTAAGACACCTTCCGATGATTCAGACCTCCTCACGTGCACTCTATCTCTCCCCTGTCCCAGCAGATCTGAGTTCAGCGACGCTGTGACAGAGGAGATGGTGGACTTGATTGAAATCAAGTTGATTTTAAATCGCTAGTAAAAAGGCTTGATTTAAATCATACTTTTTAAAGAGCAATTGTCATCTCTGTCCCGCAGCGGCTCCTCCTCTGACCCGCTGTTGACTCACCGACAGTCCCATTCACTTTAATGGGATGGCTGGTGATGCGGCAGTGACACAACAAGGTGAGGGAGGTGGCGGCAGCAGGTGAGTGGATGCCTGCTAACAGGCGCTGCCATGATGGATCGGAAATGACAGGTACTCTTTAAATGGAAGGACTTATTTTTGCTGGTCGTTAGAATCTTTAATATTTGCAAACAAAATTAAGGTTTCCTATTTAGAATAATAAGCTGTCAGGTTAGTAAAACAGCAATATCAGAACCGATCTTAGGTTAATGAGTTAATCGCACATAGTTGGAGACTTCAAATTCTTTTATTTAAAACCATAACATTGCCAGTGCATGTCATCTCATCTTGCAGAGCTTGAATTCATTGAATGAGTTTACCAAAAATGAAAAGTATTGCAGAATATACAGCCTCATGCTACATAACTCCATTTCGTGCTCAATAAACTAAATTATTAATGTATCTTAAATCGAAAACTATTTTTAGATAGATATTTATTCCAAAAGCATTTTAATAAAATAAATTGGATAAAAATCGAAAACATCCGATTTAAATCCCAAAAACCTGATTAAAAGAAAAAATCATTGATTTTTATCCACCCTGGAGCACACATGTGCAGGGGTTTGAGAGCGGGCTCCTGTGATGGTGGGCAGTACCGACTGGGAGTGTCTTAGCAACAAGGTAGGATGGGATGGTGGCTTCTCTTGCAGTTTTTCGGTCAGGCTTTGGGAGGTACAGAATTGGCTTACACCTATAATAAGGGCATTATCCAACTCTTCCCCCCTCACCTTCCAGGACAGCCCTCTATAGGAAACACAAATCAGATACCATTTAAAAGGCCCCTCCCTTTCCTCTGACCCTCAGTTGTTTTGTGTTTCCAGACCCTCCAGGAGCATTGACACGTTTTTTGTTTTTCTTGGGTCTGGTAAATGTGGTTGGTGGACCCCCCCTTCTCTGGTGTCATCCAGGACTAGTTGTGGCCAAGTCCTGGGTGTTTTTTAGTCATGTACTCCCAGGGGGAGTTCTGTCCAGAAGGGTTCCCTATTTGGAGGTACTTGCCTACCTGGCTGAGGAAATGGTGGCAACTTCCGTCAGTTTTTTTCCCCAGCTCTGCTATGTGGAACCTTGTCCTCTTCGTGCTTTGCCGAGGTGTACCAAGATGGCGTCGGAGGACTTCCGGTGACGCGGCAAGATAGCACCGGAACTGGAAGTCACGTGACGCACTTCCAGGCGCCGTTTTTTTTTTTTTATAAGGAGCACGGCGCAATACACTGAGGACATGCTGCCTAGGGAACAGTCTGCTGAACGCCAGACAGGCGCATTTCTAGCAGGACTACAGCAGCCTATTTCTCCGGCCGATCTCCGTTTGAGGACAGGTCTGAGGATAGAGCATCCGCTCGGATTGAACCAGTGGCAGCCTCCGGGTCCCATACTGCCCCCAAGGTAAGCCCTTGTCTGTAGTTCTACAGCAAGGCACATTTTTTTTGTATGGACCGTTTTTTTTTTTGTTTATGGTTCCTGTTTCTGCTTTTCTAGGCCAAACCGGTGAAGAAGAAATGCAGGAACTGTAGGGTCAGGCTCTCTGATAGTTGTTAAAAACTATTTTGTGAGGATTGTATTCCATCCAGAGCTAGTTCAGAGTCTGCCTCTTTAAAAGAGTTAATGTCTTCCATGAAGGAGGTTGTGGTCTCCTTCCGGTCCTTTAATGAGAGTAGCAGGGCTGGGACCTTCCTCATCTAGTTCCATATCTCAAGAGCCTTCAGCCTCGGCTAGACCCCTTCCTCTGTTAGTGTCCGAGACCATTACTTCTCACAATGCTTCTGATCTGGAAGAAGGGGAGAACCCAAGTATTTCATCTGATGGGGATTCCGCATCGGAGGAAAATACGAGTAGCTCTAAGTATCTTTTTCCAGTGGAAGATATTGACGAAATTTTAAAGTCAATATGTACCCCGGAACAGATTGAGATGCCACAGCTGGTCCAATCTGTACAAGATAAAATGTATAGGGGTCTACAGGGGCAGAAATCGAGAGCTTTTCCGGTGCACCAGTCACTTAAGGATATGATTCTTGCAGAGTGGAAGGAACCTGAGAGGTTATTCCAGTCTAAAGGGCACAAAAGGAGATTTCCTTTTCAGTCTGAATTCGAGGAGACTTTCTTTAAATGTCCTAGACTGGATGCCCCTATGTCACAGGTGTCCAAAAGATCAGACCTGTCCTTTTGAAAACTCAAGGGTCCTGAAAGATCAAATGGACAGGAAGGCCGACTCCTTGCTGCGTAAGGCCTGGGATGCTTCAGCTTTCTCCTTGGGTCCAGCTGTAGCATCCACCTGTGTGGCTAGAAATTTGGATGTATGGGTTCAGCATCCAGGCGATCTTCTTTCATCCGACACCCCCCAAAGAGGAGATTAGGGAGTCTCTTCCACTCATTGCCAAGTCAGTCGCCTTCTTGGCTGATGCAGCTGCAGATTCCGTAAAGGCTGCAGCCAGATCCTCTGCTCTCATTAATTCAGCTAGACGAGCTATCTGGCTCAAATCTTGGGAGGGTGATCTTACCTCCCAAAATAAACTCTGCGGGTTCCCCTTTGAAGGCAAGCTCTTTTTTGGTTCCTTCTTGGTGGAGGTCCTAGCTCATTCCTCTGAGAAGAGTAAACGGTTTCCTTCTTCTCAAAGGAATAAGCCACAGAATAGGAAGCCTTTTCGTGGTTTACAGAACAAGGTTAATTTTAAAACCAACAGGCGAAGAAAAAGTGGTCTTTTAACAAACCTAAGCAAAAAGGGGGGACTCTCTTTGCTCTTTCAGCCCCTTCCAAGAATCCCCAGTGACACCAGAATAGGGGTAGGGGAAAGGTTGTCCCATTTCGTCAAAGAATGGGTGGAAATTTCCAACAATTCTTTTATTCTTCAAATGTTAGAAAGGGGTTACAGGTTGGAATTCAAGAGTCTTCCCAAACCCCCCCCAGAGATTTTTTTATCACCCATCTGCCGAGAGACCAAGAGAGACAGCAAGCCATGTTGAGTCAAATTTCCGTGTGGGAAAACGAAGGGGTTATTTCTTCTGTTCCGGAAACGCAAAAATTCCGGGGATTTTATTCCCACGTCTTTCTGGTTCAAAAAGCCTCCGGCGGCTTCCTTATGGTCATAAATTTAAGCGTCCTGAACAAATAGATTCTTTACAGACATTTCCAGATTGAAAATATTTATTCTGTGAGAAATCTGTTATTGCCAGAGGTTTTCATGGTAACCCTGAATCTTCAGGACGCTTATCTTCATGTACCAATCTGCCAGAGTCTCCGAAGGTTCCTCAGATTTGCGATTTCTCATGGAAAATGGGCTAAGTCATTGGCAGTTCAACACCCTTCCTTTTGGTCTCTCGGCAGCACCCAGGATTTTTACAAAGATCATGGCCGAAGTCGTGGCCTTTTTCCGGATGCAAAGTGTATCGATCGTCCCATATCTAGATGATTTTTTGATCTTTGCCCGAGACAGAGTCCCTTTTTCAGGATCTGCAGTTGGTTTTGCGGACCTTTTAGAAGTTTGGGTGGAAAGTCAACCAGCAGAAGTCCTGTCTGGTGCCCTCCCAAAGCATACTTCTCCTGGGTTATCTAATAGACTCTGTTGCCCAAAAGATTTTTCTTCCAGAGGAAAAAGTTTTGAAACTTCTCTCTGTGCAGGCCTTCAAGTTGCTCCCGCAGTCTTCCCTTCGGCATATCATGCAGTTATTGGGGTTAATGACTGCAGCCATCCCAGGGGGGGGGGGGTACCATGGGCCCAGTTACACTCCAGACCCCTTCAGACGTTTCTCTTACACCATTGGGATCGCAGAAAGAATTCTCTAGATCAGCTGGTGCAGCTGCCAAGAGAGGATTTTCTCAATCTCTCCTGGTGGGAGCAGCGTGAACACCTACAGGGAGGAAAGAACTGGGCACAACATGCTCCAGTGAAAGTTACCACAGATGCCAGTCTGTGGGGCTGGGGTGCACACTCTCAGGGCTGGCAGGCCCAGGGAGCCTGGTTGCCAGAGGAAGCAGGCCGTTCCCTGAAATTTCAGGGAACTACTAGCTGTGGGGAAAGCTCTTCTTGCTCTGCAAGAGAGGGTCTATTCGAGAGACCTATTAATTTTCTCAGACAATGCCACAACGGTGGCATACCTGAACAAGCAAGGGGGCACTCGTTTGGAATCACTTCTAATGATAACACAACAGATTCTGTCCTGGGCAGAGATCAATGTCACCTCAATCAGGGCAGTCCACATCAGGGGGTCAGAGAATGCACTGGCGGACTATCTGAGCAGAGTAAGCATCAGTTTCAGCTGTTGGGAACTACATCAAGGCACGTTCTGGGAAGTTGTGCTAAGATGGGGTCTTCCCACAGTGGATCTTTTTGCCTCCAGTCTCAACAGAAAACTGCCGGCGTTCTTCTCTCTGGAGAGAGAGAGAGATGGAGTCCTTGGGGACGGATGCCTTCTCCTTCCCGTGGGATTTCACTCTGGCCTACGCTTTCCCTCTGTTTCCCCTCTTACCTCTGGTAGTTCGAAAGATTATTCAAGACCGGGCAGAAGTTGTTCTGATTGCCCCATGGTGGCCCAGGAGGAGTTGGTTTTCCTCTCTGAAGACCCTCTCTGTGGATCTTCCCTGGCCCCTTCCAGATCGGAAGGATCTACTCCATCAGGGACCAGTGTTGCATCCAAACCCTCAGATCTTCCATTTGACGGCCTGGAGGCTGAGCGACGCATCTAATGCCGCGTACACACGATCGTTTTTAATGTCATTTTCAAAAACGACGTTTTTCTCGACGTAATTTTTCTTGTTTCCTCTCAAGCCTGTCTTGCATACACACGTACGACGGCACTATAAAGGGGAAGTTCCGTTCGAATGGCGCCACCCTTCATGTTAGTAAAGTTTGTTGAGCGACGATTCGCGCTTTTCAGCCTCGTGCTTTTCAGTCCGTTACAGCGTGATGAATGTCCTATCTCCATTACAAACGCTAGTTTTACCAGAACGAGTGCTCCCGTCTCATACTAGGGCTGGGTGATTTTCCCCTCAAAAAAAATCTGCGATTTTTTTTAATTTTTTTTTATTATATTAATTAAAGTGCATCAAACAAAATTGCAAAGGCAAACCCTTTCTCTAACTGCAAAGTCAGTGTGCAACAAAGATTGTTAAAAATCCAAATTATTAATACTGTATTTGGATTTAGCTAATAAAACAACAAAAAATCCTGAGGTTACTCTTAGTTGAATTGAACTGTGCCTCACTGTGCCCGTGCCTCACTGTGCCCGTGCCTCACTGTGCCCAATGCCTCACTGTGCCCGTGCCTCACTGTGCCCATGCTTCAATCACTGTGCCCGTACCTGATGCAGATTTTCATGGGATACAGATTTTACTGCTACACTGGCGGCCATTCCAGTATTCAAAAGCCGCGCCTCCTCGTCTGTGATAGGTGGAACACTCAATTTCCCAGCATTCAGTGTTCCGCCTACCATGGACATCCGCTCATCCTCATAACACAGACGGAGATGAGAGGATGTCCGTGATAGACTGAACACTGCCTGCTGTGAAATTGAGTGTTCCGCCTATCACAGACGAGGACTCGGGAGGCGCGGCTTTTGAACACTGCAATGGCCATCGTCTGTCTGCATGACACGGTGATCAGGTAGGCAGACGGCGGCTTGCGGTTAGTTAGTGTTACATTACATCTACTCGCTGCGGCGAGTAGATGTAATTGGGGTAACGCCACCCAGTGCCATTCCGGTTGCCCCCTCTGCAGCCCTGCTACGGAAACTTTGAAGGGAAAAAAAAATAATAAAAAAATTGTTTTTCTTCAAATCTGAATCGATTTGAACTCAAAACTCGATTCAAGATTAAAATCGATTTTTTTTTTTCCCAGCCCTATCTCATACTTGATTCTGAGCATGCGCGTTTTTTTTTCCCCTCGTAAAAGCATACACACTACCGTTTTTCACGTCGTTAAAAAAAACGACGTGAAAAAATAGAGCAGGTTCTATTTTTTTTTTAGGCCATTTTTCGCGTTGTTAAAAATGCTCTGGAGCCTACACACGATTGTTTTTAATGCCCAATTTTAAAAATTGCATTTTTAACGACGTGAAAAACGATCGTGTGTACGCGGCATTACAGTTGAGGGGGTGTTCGGAGAAGGTTATTCAAACTATCCTGAGCAGCCTTAAGTTGGTCACAAGAAGAATCTATGGGAAAGTTTGGAATACTTTTATTTCCTGGCAAAGGAAATCCGGTTTAGATTATTTTTCCACTCCCTGTATATTGGACTTTTTGCACAGGGGAGTAGAGAAAGGACTCTCTGTCAGCACCCTTAGGGTTCAGGTTACGGCCCTGTCTTAGATCCCTTAGTCAGGAGGTTCCTTTCAGCCAGATCTAGACAGGCGCCTAAGGTCATCAAACATATTCCTCCCTAGGATCTGTTGTTCGTGTTAAATGCTCTAACAAGGGCTCCTTTTGAGCCTTTGCATGAGGCTTCCCTGAAATTTAATTTCCTTGAAGATTTCCTTTCTTTTGGCTATTACGTCAGGAAGAAGGTTTTCTGATCTGCAGTCTTTTTTCCTGTAAAGACCCCTTCCTGAGGATTCTAGAGGACAGGGTAGTGATTAGGCCTGATCCTTTCTATTTGCCCAAAGTATCTTCAAACTTTCATGGGTCCCAGGAGGTAGTCCTGCCTAGTTTCTGTACCTCTCCCAAGAATGCGGAGGAGGAACGATTTAGTGTTTTAGACGTAAAGAGATGTCTTCTGCTTTACCTAGAGAAATCCAGTGGTTTTAGGAGTTCCTCCCAGCTGTTGGTGTTATTCAGTGGCCCCAAGAAGGGGTCCAAAGCGTCTAAAAGCTCTTTCTTTCTCGTACATCACGGGACACAGAGCGACATAGTCATTACTAATGGGTTATATAGATACCTTCAGGTGCTGGCACTGGCAACTTCCAAAACCGGAAGTACCCTCCCCTATATAAGCCCCTCCCATCCGGGAGCACCTCAGTTTTTTGCCAGTGTCTAAGGTGTTGGCCAAGAAGTAACATGTGTTTTTCACTGAGCTTGCGTACAGGTTCTTTTGGGCCTCAGTAAGCTATTCCGGATCCGACCAAAAAAGCTTCATAGCTAAACGGTCGGTACCCGGGCCTTGCAGAGAAGAGCAAGGTTTTGCCTGTAATGCTTCTCTTAGGAGAGCTGGATCCTGGGATCCAGAGCTCTGGTCATACCCATGACCAAGATGTTTTCTGTGCAGGGTGCTATACAGGTCCAGGGGAGTGGAATCCTTGGGAACCCGGTCCCTGAAGGTTTAATTACAATGCCTGCCGTGATAGGTGAAGTTTGGGCTTCTGTGGCCAAACAGAGTCCTGCGGCGGGGAAAGGGTAAGTGGGGGCCCCTCAGGAACTTGGTTCTATTGAGGGGACCCCCAAGCCTAATATGTCTTTCTGCCTGTTACCTAACGGTATTCCCGTTAAATATTATGCATGCCTGTAACTACTAAAAAATGTAATAATTTTATTAGTGGTCAAGAAAAAAAAAAAAAATTAATATACTAGACTGCGGTACCTGTGTTAATCCACTAGAGGCCGCTGTGGAACGTTTCTTGTCATGTGGACTAGTTTCTTTTTATCAGAGCAAGTCCAGGCAGATGGTGAGTTCTCTTGTGGGAAACTGCTTCCTCTGCCATGTTGCAATGCTCGTCCATCCCCCGGCCTGCGGCAATAATGCCGTCTAAAAACTCCGGGACTAAAAATCCCAGGAAGCATAGGGGGTCTCCATCGGGCTCTGAGGATCTTGGGCATGCTTCGGCTGCACCAGTCTCCCCTGAAGAATCAGAGGTTAGTGACCGTAGAGCACCCTCAGGAGTACCTGGTACTGTGGCTGTCCTCAGTTCACCTGCTCCTGTGTATGTAACAGAGGAGGTTTTTTCCTCAGCTCTGGGAGGGCTGGAAGAGAGATTGTCAGCATTGATCGCTGCTTCCCTGTCACAGGAAAAAAGCGCTCGATCTCCGTCTCCTCCCTCAGAGTGCCTGTTAGCGGAGCAACAGTCCCGTACAGGGATCGACCTACCTGAAGGGGATCAGGATGAGGTTGATTCTGTTGTAGAGGAATCAACAGTGGAAGAGCCATTCTCAGCATCACATGCTGAAAGATTATGGGTTCAGTCCCTGACTAATATGGTCCGATCAGCATTTAAAATGCCCCTTGCGGAGCCATCATCCACTTCTGTCTCCTCGTTGGGGTCGCTAAAAGCTCCCCAGACTGTTTGTTCCTTTCCGATCCATCCTTTACTGGAAGGGCTCATTTACCAGGATTGGGAGCATCCTGATAAAATATTTACTCCTCCCAAGAGATTTCAAGTGGTCTATCCCATGGAGGATAAGTTCATCAAAAAATGGAGGGTCCCTACAGTGGACGCAGCCATCTCTTGTGTGAATAAATCACTGACATGTCCAGTGGATAATGTCCAAATGTTCAAGGACCCAATAGATAAAAAATTGGAGTCCTTATTAAAATCTGCTTTTGCTACAGCAGGATTGGTGACACAACCAGCAGTGGCAGCTATTGGGGTCTGCCAAGCAGTGAAGGATCAGTTGAAACAGGTCTTAAGGGACTTGCCAGATCAGCAGGCTCTTGCCCTAGCTGATCTACCTAGAGCCTTATGCTTTGCGGTGGACGCTATAAAGGATTCAATCCATCAGGCCTCCCGCCTTACGCTGTCTGTAGTACATATGCGCAGGCTTTTATGGCTCAAAAACTGGTCTGCTGAAGCTCCCTGTAAAAAATTGCTGGTCAGCTTCCCATTTCATGGTGACCGCTTATTCGGGGAAGACCTGGACAAGTATATCCAGAGAATTTCCAGCGGTAAAAGTACACTTTTGCCGGTTAAAAACAGAGTTAGAGGTCCCTCTTTTAAGAGGCCTGCTTCTCCAGTCCCTAGGACATCGGCTGTGAAACAGTTCCGACGGCCTCCTCGGTCAAATCCCGGAGGTAAAAATCAGGGACAATTGCAGGGTAACAAGAAGCCCTGGAGCAGGAGAGGTACAAAACCTCCCCCAAAGTCAAATGCATGAAGGGTTGCCCCCACTCAATCGGGTGGGGGGAAGACTTCAGTTGTTCACAGAGACCTGGCGGGACACGATCAGAGACAGATGGGTGCTCTCCGCAGTAAATCTGGGATACAAATTGGAGTTAAAAGACTCCCCTCCTTCCCACTTTATAAGGTCAAACGTGCCAAGGGATCCCCAGAAGAGAGGATCCCTCCTGTTGGCACTAGAACAATTATTGCTCCAAGCAGTAATTATAGAGGTTCCCCTGGAAGAATGGGGGTTCGGGTTTTACTCAAACCTCTTTACAGTCCCGAAGCCAAACGGGGACGTGAGGCCCATATTAAATCTAAAAGGGCTAAACAAATTCCTACATATCAGGACTTTCCGGATGGAGTCGATCCGGTCGGTGGCCACTGCCCTACAAGGGGAGGAATGGTTAGCCTCGATCGACATCAAAGATGCTTATTTGCACATTCCCATCTTTCCAGCCCACCAAAAATTTCTACGCTTTGCGGTAGAAGGGCGCCATTTTCAGTTCAGAGCCTTACCCTTCGGTCTGGCCACAGCACCACGAGTGTTCACAAAAATTCTGGCCCCATTATTGGCCAATCTAAGAACACGAGGTGTAACGATAATGGCATATCTAGACGACTTGTTGCTGATAGACCACTCAGTGGAAAAACTAGAAGTGGTTGTTCACGAGACAATCAAGTATCTGGAATATCACGGTTGGATTATCAACCGAGACAAGTCAGCCCTAAAACCAGTCAAAAGTCTGGAATACTTGGGGCTAAGGCTGGATTCAGACCAGAGAAAATTTTTCTTGCCTCAAGAAAAGGGGTCGTCTTTGAGAGATTTGATCCACTTAGTGGGTACAAAAAGACAGCCATCCATACGCCTGTGCATGAGGCTGCTGGGAAAAATGGTGGCATCATTGGAAGCAGTACCCTACGGTCAATTCCATTCAAGGAATTTGCAAAGGGCCATACTGTCAGCCTGGAACAAAAAAGTTCAGGCTCTGGACTTACCAATGTCCTTGTCCCCTTCCGTTCGCAAGAGCCTCCGCTGGTGGTTGGTTCCCCAGAATCTGGAAAGAGGGAAATCCTTCAGTCCGATTTCTTGGAAGGTGGTCACTACAGATGCCAGCCTTATAGGCTGGGAGCAGTACTGGAGCAATGGTCTCTCCAGGGCAGATGGTCGGATGCGGAAAAGGCCCTGCCCATCAATCTCTTAGAGATACGAGCAGCCCGGTATGCCCTAGTAGCATGGACATCCAAACTCCAAGGGTCCCCTGTCAGAATTCAATCAGACAATGCCACAGCAGTGGCATATATCAATCATCAGGGGGGCACCAGGAGTCGTGCAGCCCAGAGGGAAGTAAATTACATCCTGAAATGGGCAGAAAGATATGTCCCAGCCATATCTGCGGTATTCATTCCAGGAGTGGAGAATTGGAAGGCGGACTTTCTAAGTCGCCAACAATTATGCCCAGGGGAATGGTCCCTTCATCCCGAGGTTTTCCGGACAATATGTCAGCGGTGGGGAACACCGGATGTAGATCTGCTAGCATCCAGATTCAACGCAAAAGTGGACAGGTTTGTCTCTTGGACAAGGGATCCCCTAGCTTGCGGCTCGGATGCCCTAGTGTTCAAGCTGATATATGCATTCCCACCGCCACAATTGTTACCTTGATTACTCCGCAGAATCAGGGTAGAAAAGAAACCAGTGATTCTGGTGGCTCCAGCGTGGCCCCGAAGAGCATGGTACGTGGAGATTGTAAAGATGTCTGTGGGGAGTCCTTGGACCCTCCCACATCGTCCGGACCTGCTTTCGCAAGGACCGATATACCACCCTTCCTTACCAGCCCTAGGTTTGACGGCCTGGCTATTGAAGCCCACATTCTAAAAAAGAGAGGGCTCTCTAATTCTGTGGTATCTACCATGATCAATGCCAGGAAGCCGGTATCCAGGCAGATCTACTATAGAATCTGGAAGGCGTACATCGCCTGGTGTGAGGCCAAGAAATGGCATCCACGTAAATACGTAATAGGTAGGATTCTGGACTTCCTACAATGGGCTGTAGATAGGAAGCTTGCCTTGAGTACTATCAAGGGTCAGATTTCGGCCTTGTCAATATTTTTTCAAAGGCCCTTGGCTTCGCATTCACTAGTCAAAGCCTTTATACAAGGAGTGATGCGTATTAGTCCTCCGGTTAATATTCCCATATGTCCATGGGATCTAAACTTGGTTCTGTCGGTTCTACAGAAACAACCATTTGAACCATTACAGCATATTTCCTTGGTTCTTCTCACCAGGAAATTGATTTTTCTAGTAGCCATTTGTTCGGCTAAAAGAGTGTCGGAATTAGCAGCTATGTCCTGTAAGGAGCCATATCTGGTTATCCATAAGGACAGAGTAGTGTTACGTCCTCATCCAGCCTTTCCTCCTAAGGTGGTATCGAGGTTTCATTTGAACCAAGATGTGGTTCTTCCTTCTTTTTTCCCCAAACCTACTTCGGTAGAGGAAAAGTTATTGCATTCTTTGGATGTAGTAAGAGCAGTTAAAGCTTATCTAAAAGCCACTGCTCAGATTCGCAGAACGGATACTTTGTTTATTCTGCCGGAAGGCCCCAGAAAGGGTCAGGCAGCATCAAAATCTACTTTAGCCAAGTGGATTCGACAGGTCATAATGCAAGCCTATGGCTTGAGAAGGAGACCGCCTCCGTTCAAAGTTAGGGCGCACTCCACGAGAGCAGTTGGAACTTCATGGGCAGCGCATCACCAGGCCTCCCTGGCTCAAATCTGTAAGGCCGCAACATGGTCTTCAGTACACACGTTTACTAGGTTCTACCAGGTGGACGTTAAGTCAGGAGGATGTCGCCTTTGGGCGCAGTGTGTTGCAGGCCGCAAAAGATCCTCATGTCTGATAGCGCTCAGCTTATGTATGGTGTATCCCCCCCCCCCCTCGTTGGGCATTGCTTTAGGACATCCCATTAGTAATGACTATGTCTCTCTGTGTCCCGTGATGTACGAGAAAGAAAATAGGATTTTTATAACAGCTTACCTGTAAAATCCTTTTCTTGGAGTACATCACGGGACACAGAGCTCCCGCCCCTCTTTAGGGACACTTATTGCTTTGCTACAAAACTGAGGTGCTCCCGGATGGGAGGGGCTTATATAGGGGAGGGTACTTCCGGTTTTGGAAGTTGCCAGTGCCAGCACCTGAAGGTTTCTATATAACCCATTAGTAATGACTATGTCGCTCTGTGTCCCGTGATGTACTCCAAGAAAAGGATTTTACAGGTAAGCTGTTATAAAAATCCTATTATTGCTAGGTGGATTAGGGAAGCTATTTGTGAAGAATACAAATCGTCAGGTCGCATCCCTCCTTCAAGAATTAGGGCTCATTCAACGAGATCCATGGGGCACGTCATGGGCAGAAAGAGCGGGGGGCATCATGGGAAGAAATTTCTAAAGCTGCTGTCAGAGTTCAGATGCTTTCCAGCCAGGACCTCTCCTTTGGTAGGAAAGTGCTTCAGGCTGTTGTCCCTCCCTAAGGTATAGAGGGGGGAAAACCCC
The DNA here is from genome assembly GCA_029206835.1 of Rana muscosa. Classification (NCBI taxonomy): domain Eukaryota; kingdom Metazoa; phylum Chordata; class Amphibia; order Anura; family Ranidae; genus Rana; species Rana muscosa. Next base: position 848,037,522 of record CM055116.1, read on the forward strand.
CGTTAGACTTACCGGTAACGGTATTTCCAGGAACCTTCCAGAACAGCGTCTATATTCCCACCCTATACTTTTCACTGGTCGACCTTGTTTACTTGGTGGTGGTGTTTTTTTTATATGTTTCTATTTTTTTTCCTTTACCGATTGCACTTTTGGTGGAGGTTTACTTGATCTTTTAAACAACTGAGGGTCAAAGGAAAGGAAGGGGCCTTTTAAATTGTATCCGATTTGTGTTTCATGTAGAGGGCGGAGCCAATCATCTCTCAATTAGCTGTCCTGGAAATACCGTTATCGGTAAGTCTAACAGGGTTTTTTTTTTTTTTTAACAAGTATGTTTTATTGACTATGTACAGTTTTAAACAAGGCCATTTACAATTCAAAGTGATATTAAAGTCTTGTGTGTTTGTTAGTTTTATACAAAAAAAAAAAAAAAAACTAGTTATGCTTACCTGCTCTGTGCAGTTGGTTTTGCACAGAGCAGTCCAGATCCTCCTGTTCTCGGGTCCCTCATTGATGCTCTTGGCCCCTTCCTCCTGCTGAGTGCTCCCACAACAAGCAGCTTCCTATGGGGGCAGCTGAGCCGGAGCTTTGTGTGTCCGTTCAGACATGGAGCCAAGACTAGGCCCCGCCCCCGATCTCTGTAGTCCTGGACAGCCGATTCTTTTGTGCAACATCACTGGATCGAGATGGGCTTAGGTAAGTATTAGGGGGGCTGGTTTTTAATCTTAATGCATTAAAATTAACTATTGAAAAGGAAAATGGTCTTGAAATAGGCTTGTCAACTGCCTGGTTTTGTTTGGATAGTGGTGTGAATCACAAGACTTAACTTAACAACTGCAAATCCTGCAGGGGGGGCAAACTTGAGGCCTCTGTCTAAATCCTTTTCCCTACGTCCATTAAAGTGGTTGTAAACCCTAATAATTTTTTTTTTTTTAAACTACCTGTAAGAGAAAGGCATAATGAGCTAATATGACTAGCATAATAGCTCATTATGCATCACTTACCTTAGATCTGGGCCCCTGAAGCCGCCCTCGTCTCCCTCTTCAGCCGCAGCCATCTCTGCGGCGATAGCCGGAAGGTTACTTCTGGGTATCGCCGCTCCAGCCAAGCACAGCGCCGCTCCGGCGCTGTGATTGGCCGGAGCGGCGGAGACGTCACTCTGCGCATGCGCATGGGAGCTGTCACATTCGGCTATGCCCAGCGATTGCTGGGAAGTAGCCAAATTTGTGAATGGGATTAACCCCATGAATGCGCCGTTGTCTACGGCGCATGCGCCGTAGACAGCGGCGCCTGTCATTTAACTAAATATCTCCTAAACCGTGTAGGTTTAGGAGATATTTCTTGCACCTACAGGTAAGCCTTAATCTAGGCTTACCTGTAGGTGCAAGTTGAAAAAATGGGTTTACAACCACTTTAAGACATACTGGAAGCACTGAGCACTGTCCTGTTCCTGAATATGTGATGTCTGATGATACACCATATTGAGCACATCTGACTCTGTAATAGAGTCCTGCAACTTTGGTAAGAGTCCATCTTGCACTGGGTGGTGGATCACATCAATGATATTTGATCACATACATCTTCAGTTTATTTCTGCTCGATTTATGAACTTTTTATTTTTGGGACATTTGTTTTTTGGATTTTGTTGACACATTTTTTATCTTTTATTTGAATTCTGTCCCTTTGCTTGCAGGAAGAAATGTCAGGAGAGAGTGTGGTGAGTACCGTGGTACCAGCAGCTACAACTAGGACCACTTCATTTAAATGTGCCAGCACCAGTTCAAAGTATGTGAAGCTGAATGTAGGTGGTGCACTGTACTACACCACCATGCAGACACTCACCAAGCAAGACACAATGCTGAAAGCAATGTTCAGTGGGAGAATGGAAGTATTAACAGACAGTGAAGGTATGAAAGCATGAATCATATTTGCCTTGCTATTGTCAGTGTGTTCTATAGTGCTGTGCGAATGGATGATTATGATACAGGTATTTTGTAATAAATAAAAAATAATTTCTTTAATTTTTTCGAACATTCTGAAAAAAACTAAAGCTTTTGTTTAGACATTGTCATTTTCCACTGCTGACCTGACTCTTGCATACAGTAATACCTCGGATTGCGGCTAACAAGCGTTTCCCATTCAAGCTATTATTTTTTTTAAATCCTGACTCGGTTTGCGAGTGTCTCGCAAAACGAGCAGGATGCAAGCCTCTGCAGTGTGCAATACCGCATTTAACCAGAGGTGTTGGGGCACCGGTGACATTCGGAGCCGCTCTGATGCACTCGGAGCCATTTGGAAACACTCAGTTTCCGAGTGCATCAAGCGTTTTTCGAGTGTCTCCAGCGCAACCCCCCCCCCAGCCCCCCACCTCTGGCCACATGCGGTACTGCATACCACTGCGGAACAAATTATCTAAGTTTCCATTGACTTCTATGGGGAAACTCGCTTTGATATACAAGTGCTTTTGGATTACAAGCATTCTTCTGGAACAAATTATGCTCATAATTCAAGGTTCCACTGTATTGCTTTATCATTACACATACAGACCTTAGGCCCCATTTTCACCTGTGCTTTTTTGTATCTTCAAGCTCAAAATGCTCAACATCCAAAATCCCATGTATTACAATGATGACTGTTCACTTATGAGCATTCATGCTCCTGTGGCTTGAAGCCTAAAGCTCCAAAAGCTACATGAGCTATTTTTAGGCAGATTTGGGCATTTTTGGCCTTAAAGACTTCAATGGAACCCTGAAAATGCTTGAATTAAGTATTTTTAGGTCTATTTCAGCATTTTCGCACCTGTAAGTACTGTTTCTATTGGCTTAAACAAAAATACCTAAGCAGTGGAGCGCTACCTACGCTCCATTGGCTTCAATAGATAGAAGAAGAATTAAATTGGACCCATCAGTTTATATCACATAGCAGACTTTTTTTGTCCCCTATGTGATACAAATAAAGCTTTAGTGAAAACAGACTCCATTCACAAAACGGTATCTACTGCTTTTAGATCAGCGGCAAAATAGCTCATAGGGGTTTTCCAAAATTTTTACAAGATGCTAAATCCAAGTTTTCCATTTGTGTTCCAGAGCTGTTATGACCTAATGACTGTGCAGAAGTGTGTTTGTTTCAGTGCTGTAATACTTTTCTGTTATTGCCTTTAATTTTTATGTTCATGAATAAGCGGTTTGGTTGAATTGGGACAAAATGCTTTAAAGTGGTTCTAAAGTCAAAAGTTTTTTTTACCTTAATGCATTTCTTGTCTTGATCAAGCACTGTGCCTATCTGCAACGGCGCTGTTCCCACTCCCTGCTTTCACAAGAACGAACAAGAGCAATGCTTCCTGCAGTTGTCAGTCAAATCCAGTGTGGAGGGAGCTGGGGGAATGGCTGAGCTGTGTGTGTGTCTGTAGATGCATGCAGCCCAGCTCAGGAGCAAGCCTGCACATGTGCCACCATAGCACATGACTTGCTATGGGGGTGCACTCAGGCGAGATGGAGTGGACAGCGCTGGCAGGGGACTCCAGAGGAGCAGGTAAGGTTCTGCTCTGTGCAGAGAAGGTTAGTATAACCCAGGGCTTGATAAATTTGCTTGGAATCTAGGAGCCAGCTAAAAAAGTTAGGAGCCAGGAACGCGCCCTGTCCCGCCGAGCTTGCGCGCAGAAGCGAACGCATACGTGAGTAGCGCCCGCATATGAAAGCGGTGTTCAAACCACACGTGAGGTATCGCCGCGATCGGTAGAGCGAGAGCAATAATTCTAGCCCTAGACCTCCTCTGTAACTCAAAACATGCAACCTGTAGAATTTTTTAAACGTCGCCTATGGAGATTTTAAAGGGTAAAAGTTAGTCGCCATTCCACGAGCGGATGCAATTTTTAAGCGTGACATGTTGGGTATTAATTTACTCGGCGTAACATTATCTTTCACAGTATAAAAAAGAACTGGGCTAACTTTACTGTTGTCTTATTTTTTTATTAAAAAAAAAAGTGTATTTTTTCCCAAAAAAAGTGCGCTTGTAAGACCGCTGCGCAAATACGGTGTGACAAAGTATTGCAACGACCGCCATTTTATTCTCTAGGGTGTTAGAATAAAAAATATATATAATGTTTGGGGGTTCTAATTAGAGGGAAGGAGATGGCAGGGAAAACAGACAGGGAAACTCCATTAGCATTGCTGGTTGCAATACCAACGGCCACCACAAGATGGCGCTAGACCACAGAAGGAAGCATAGGCCTGCAGAAGGCCGCAAAGCCGCGGCCTCAATTACTGGCCGGCGCGGCCCGACGCGATCCCGCGGCGCGGAGGGGGGGTGCACGGAGACATAGGATACCCCAGCTGTGCCCCCAGGCGCCAGGTCGCTAATTCTTGTCACAATGGCGACCTGGCGCCCGGGGTTTGTCGAGGCCTGGTATAACCTCCCTTTTATTTTTCCGGAGAAAAATAAAAAAGTGAGCCTTTAACAGCACTTCAAGGCTGGTAAGGCAGTGGGTAGAGAGCAGCTATGTGGTGACATACTACAGTAATTTTCCCCCAGTCATCTTCCAGGACAGCCCTTGAGAGATGGAGCTCCTCCCTGGACAGGAAACCCATTGCCTCCAGCTCTTTAAAAGGCGGTCCCTCAGGCACCTGGTCAGTTTTTTGTGTTTCCTCAGTTGGAGGAGAAATGTTGCCTTAGGAGGAACCGTCTTTTAAAGGGAAGATGGGTTTGGAGAGTATCCATCAACAAGGGCTATCCCAGCCGAAAGTCCCCCTCACCTCGTATCTCTCCGCAGGCCACGGGTTCCCTCTGCATGTGTTTGGAGTTCCCCGTCCCCCCTCTCTCCGGTGCCCGGCGAGGGAGTGGGCAATGATGGCAGGGCATGGCGGCGGAGTTGGCAGTGAGAGCTCACTCTCCTCGCTGTAGGGCGCCGTGACCCGGAAGACGCCGAGCGTCACTTCCGACGGATGTGATGTCACTGCATGCCGGAGGCTGTGGTTCCGGTTTCCGGCACAGAGAGCAAAGGGGACGGCCAAGTCGGCGTATTAAAGGTGAAGCAGCATGGGCTGAGAACACCAGCACACGGAGCTCCAGGGGAGTCAAACGCCGGCTCTTCACAGGTAGGCTGTGTATTCTCTTGTATTAGAAGGGGAGCTAGAAGGCCCAGAGAGAACCATCTTATAGCTCTGTGGGCACCTTAGCACATTGGGAGGAGACAGGCTAGATAAAGCTGTTTGTACTTTCTTAAATGCCCCCTCTCTCCCTCTTGTTCCCCTCTCAGAAGGATCCCAGATCAGAGCAAAAGCCCTTACCAAGTCAGACGAGAAAAAATGTCCCTCTTGCAATACAAGGCTCTCATCCAGCTACACAAAAACTTTGTTACTCTTGTATCTCGGCCGTACTAAAGAGCGAGGAGGATTCCCCTTTTGTTAAATTCTTTGGCTCTTTCGAAGAGGAGATGCAGTCCACCTTCCAATCCTTCAGAAAGCTTATTGCAGATACTCGAATCCCAGGCTCAGCCGTCAGGCAATAGGAGGTGCCCACCTTCCCTTACTCTGGTAGCTTCAGGGTCAGGAGAACCTTTGGAGAATGGGGAGAGTTCCCTTAGAAATACTGACCCGGATTCCTCCCAATCGGATTCGGTGCAGGAGAAAGGCCAGGGTGACTCGGGCACCCCCACCAGGTTCAAACTCTCCCAGGAGGAAGTAGACGAACTAGTAGGGGCCATCCATGAGACCTTGGAGTTGAAGGAAGAAAAAACCTCACTCAAGGCACAATAAGATGTACCCAGGGCTTAAACAAAAGGAAACCCAAAGTATTTCCAGTACACAAGCTCATGGCAGACCTGGTACTCAAGGAGTGGGAGGAACCAGATAAGAGGCCTTTCTTCTCAGGTGGACTGAGGACCCCAATTCAGTCTGGAACCAGTCCCCTAAACTTGATGCCCCCCCTAGGGAAGGTGTCAAAACACTCCGATTTAGTCTTCAAGAACATGGGGCACTTGGGGGACCCCATGGACAAAAGAGGAGATGTAATCCTCAAAAGATCATGGGACACCGCAATGGCCAACCTTAGACCAGCACTGGCAACCACTTGTTTAGCCCGAAATTTCGAATTTTGGCTAAAATGATTGCAGGAACACCTGACGGCAGGTCCCCCTAGGTCAGAGTTGTTGAAATCCTTCCCATGCTTTTTAAAGCCGTAGGTTTCATTGCAGACGCCTCGACCGAATCTGTAAAATTATCAGCCAGGGCAGCTTCATTGTCTGTAGCAGCCAGGAGAACCCTTTGGCTCAAAACCTGACCGGGAGACACAGCCTCAAAATTACGCTTGTGTAGCGTTCCCTTTTCAGGCAAATATCTGTTTGGGACCCCTCTAGATGACGCCTTGGCGTGTACAGCTGACAGAAAAAAGACTTTTCCTGAAAAGAAAGTCATTTCCCAGGAAGTTTTTTCGTCCCTACAAGGGACAAAATAAAACACAAGAAAAAGGGAAACCGAACAAACACTGGTCTGCACAGAGAGGGAAACAAAAGGCAAACGTGCTCTTTAACCCTCCTGACAAAAAATTCTGGATGGAGTCAATTTACTCCAAAAAGACTGTTTCATGGCAAAGATAGATCTAAAGGACGCCTATCTGCATCAGGGAAAGCTCCCAAAATTTTCTCTGCATAGCCATACGGATGGAGAAAAAGGTCTACCACTTTCAAAGCCGAGCCCTGCCCTTCGGTCTCTCCTCATCTCCGAGGATCTTTACCAAGATCCTGGCAGAGACCCTAGCACCATTAAGACTGCAAGCCATAACAATTATTCCTTGGACGACTTGCTGTTCATAGCACCAACAAAACAAACTACTAGAAGATTTAGTACTCGCCCAACAGTGGTTAGCTCAGCTGGGCTGGATCATCAACAGGGAGAAATCGAATCTCACTCCCTCACACGAAATCCTGTTTCTAGGTTACACAATCGGTTCAATAGAACAAAAAACAATACTCCCACAAGACAAAATCGATCGTTTGGGACAACAGATGGCACAAATGCAGACAAATCTCCCAGTTACAATAAGAGAAATAATGTCAGCCTTTGGACTCGTGACTGCCTCCATCCCGGCAGTCAAATGGGCCAGGTTTCACCAAAGACCACTTCAGTCCTTTCTCCTACAAAATCTGATGGGAAAGGACTTAGAGGACAAGGTGTACCTCCCAGAAAAAACAAAGCAGGCTCTTTGGTGGTGGAGAAACCAAAGCAATCTACAAAAAGGACTGCTTTGGACCTCCCTGATTGCACGCATATTGACTACGGATGCCAGCAATCAGGGATGGGGGGCCCATCTAGATGGACAATGGGCACAGGGCACTTGGACGCGACTAGAGAAACATCACTCGTCTAACTACCAGGAACTAAAATCCGTAGCCAGAGGAATCTCCGCATTCCAAAATCAGCTAAGAGACCAACATATACATGTCAGATCGGACAATATAACCTCGGTAGCATACCTAAACAAACAGGGAGGAACCAGGAGTCCCATCCTGATAGGTATAGCGCAGGAAATATTTTTGTGCGCAGAGGAAAATCTGGAATCCCTTTTCGTCAATCCATCTCAAGGGTGTACAAAACAATCTAGCCGATTTTTTGAGCAGACAGTTGATCTCATAAGAAGAATGGTCACTAGATCCGACAGTGTTTTGCGGAAATGGTTTCCAAATGGGGCCTTCCGGAGATTGACTTATTTTCCAACAAATAAAGCACCAAACTACCAGATTTTTTTTCTCGCTGAACCCAAGAGATCAACCAGTGGCAGTCGATGCCCTCCAGAATGCATGGACTTTCAGGCTAAGTTACGCCTTCCCACCTCTACATCTGTTACCAAGAGTCCTCTCCAAGTTCAGGACAGAGCAGACATCTCTTATCCTAATAGCCCCATTTTGGCCAAAGAGGGCATGGTTTTCACTTCTGCTATCATTAGTGGATCGACCACCTTGGATGTTACCTTTTCAGTCGGGACCTGCTATCCCAGGGTCCAGTACGACATCCCAATCCAGCCATACTAAAATTAGCGGCATGGTATCTGAAATAGACATCCTGAAGTCCAAGGGTCAATCGGACAGAGTGATAAAAACTCTTACAAAGTCGCAAACCAATTACTAGAGCCATATACTTTAAAGTCTGGAGGAAGTTTACCTCCTGGCTAACAGAAAATGGAAAAAGAGAATATGATTCTCCAATAATTTTAGAGTTTCTTCAAGAGGGCATTGATAAAAAATCTATCTTTAAGCATGATTAAAGTACAGATTGCAGCCCTATCAGTCTGTTTTACACCGTTTCCTACAACAGGACCCGCTCATAAATAGGTTTTGTAAAGCAGTCTCTAAACAAAGACTGGTTCCATGCAGTAAAGTTCCGACATGGGACCTGTCAATAATGTTAAAAGCAGTCATTAGGGACCCCTTTGAGACATTATCAAAGGCATCCTTAAGACTAATTACCCTAAAAACAGTCTTCCTTATCGGTATGACTTCCGCTCGCAGAGTAAGCGAACTCTGTCAATTAGAGCCCTATATGCAAATACTGGATGATAGTCATTCTAAAGACCGACCAATCATTCATCCCCAAAGTTGCTTCCACTTTTCACAGAAGTCAGAACATAATACTACCTTCCTTCTGTTGTAAGCCTGCAAACAACAAAGAACAACAACTACACCGAGTAGATGTCAGGAGATGTCTTATAGGCTATCTGGAAGCGACTAAAAGTTTCAGAACATCAGAGGCCCTGTTTATCCTCTTCTCAGGAAACCAAAAAGGTAAACAGGCTTCCAAAGGAACAATAGCCAGGTGGATTAAGATAGCCATCACAGAAGGGTACAAAACTTTGTACTTGGACCCTCCACAAGGCTTGAATGCACACTCTACAAGGGCGTTGGCCACGTCCTGGGCACAAAGAGCCGGCGCTACCCCAGAGCAGATATGTAATGCCGCCACATGGTCAAGCATGTCTACGTTCATTCGACACTATCGATTGGACATCTTGGGTGATCAGGACCAAGCTTTTGGGAGAAAAGTCCTCCAAGCAAAGGTCCCCCCCCCCCCCCCTGTTAAAAATTTGGTGAGGGCTGTCCTGGAAGACGACTGGGGGAAAACCGGAGTTGGACTTACCGGTAACTCTGTTTCCAGGAGTCTTCCAGGACAGCACGTTCCCACCCTTTTTGTATGTATAAAATTAATTGCATGTACGGTTTAACTGTATTTCAGCTCTGTCCTTCGGTTCTTGGATAAAACTGACCAAGTGCCTGAGGACCGACTTTTAAAGAGCTGGAGGCAATGTGTTTCCTGTTTCCTGTCCTGTCTCCATCTCTATCTCTCAAGGGCTGTCCTGGAAGACTCCTGGAAACAGAGTTACCGGTAAGTCTAACTCTGGTTTTTGTGGTGTCTGAGCATTTCCACGCCTATTATAAAATGTTAATAAATTTGAATACTTTATATACTATTTATAATGCTGTTACAAGGGAATTGGAAGACAAATTGGGGTTTATTTAGGAGAGTGAAAAATGGGCTTTATTGACTAAAGCTGGAGAGAGCAAAATCAGGCTTACTTCTGCATAGAAACCAATCAACTTCCAGGTTTTATTGCCAAAGCGTAATTGAACAAGCCGAGGTTAGAAGCTGATTGGTTTCTATGCAGAAGTGAGCCCGATTTTGCTCTCGCCAGCTTTAGTCAATAAACCCCATTATGTCAGGTTTTATTTATTTTGGTTTCTCTAATTAAAGGAGCTGAAGAATGATAGGATGTCCACCCATAAGTATTTGTTGTGTTTTGCGCAGGTTGGATTTTAATTGATCGGTGTGGCAAACATTTTGGGACCATATTAAACTACCTGCGTGATGGAGCTGTTCCTCTTCCAGAGAGCCGGAGGGAGATTGAGGAACTCTTGGCAGAAGCAAAGTATTACTTGGTGCAAGGACTGGCAGATGAATGTCAAGCATCTCTCCAGGTAACGTTTGTGTAGAGATCTTGGCATTGAGTAGCAAGAAGCTATAGTATTTTTATATGAAAATATTTTATGTTCTAGTGAGTCGCTCAAGCAGCAAAACCTGATTTATTTTTTTATTTTTATTTTTTCCTGCTGTTCACGAACATAATTTTATGTAATGATGGCCATAGATGCATAGAATTTTGAATGAAAATTCTTAGAAAAAGAATGCCCAATATAAAGAAAGTTTGTTAATTTTTCTAATCGTACATTAGTCAAATTGACATTTGCTTTCAGTGACATAAATATTCAAAGGAGCAGGGTGGAATATTTTTCTCATCTGAACAAATTTCTAACAGTGTACAGTATGGTTTTAATTTGATAAAGTTTATTCACTTCCTCTTTAACATTTTGATTTTGGAATGAAGTCCACTTTTTAACTTGTACCTAAAGGTAAGCCTACAATGAGGCTTACCTGTAGATACAGTGAATATCTTCTAAACGTGCACAGATATTCACACGGGATGCAGCTGGTGACTTCACAGGCATATGTACTCTAAAGAAACGGCATACCCGTGCCGTACCTCCAGAGTTATATGTTGGGGCTCCTGCCCACATGTGAAGGAGTGACGTCATCATGGCCCTGGCCATTCATACAGCCGAAGCCTCCGAACCCGGAAGTAAGACCAGGCAAAGGTGAAAGCGTCGGGGAGCGTGTGACACTCTGTCATAATGTGCTAGTATGCGCTGCATACTAGTACGCGCTGCATACTAGTACATTATTGCATAACCCTGCAGGGAACCCAATTGTGTTTGTTTTTTGGGGGGGGAGGGGGGGATTTAATACCCCTTTTAAAAGCAAACAAAATCTTTTAAACAAAAATTTGTACAAATTTGTACAAATTTTCCTAGATATTTTCCTTAGAATTTTTGTTTGAAATTCTATCCATCTATGGCCAGCTTAACCACTTAACGACCGCTCACTGTATATATACGTCGGCAGAATGGCACCGACAGGCACAATCACGTAGAGCATACGTGATTGCCTTTGTATAGTTGGGGGGTCCAATCGGACCCCCCTTCTGTACAGTGAGCGGTGGCTAAGTGTCCGGGAGCGTTCCGGGATGAGGGAGCAGCCATTCGTTTCTGGCCACCCCCTCGCGATCGCTCCCGGCGAATGGAAATGCCCCCTCTGTCTGTGTCAGACAGAGGGAGCAGGAGGAAGTGATGTCATCTCTGGTGCGGCGCTCACATATACCGAGCGCCGTACAAGAGAAGACATCAGGTCAGTGCACACAACACTATACTGACACCAGGACACATAGGGACATAAATCGCCCCCCCAGCCCCCCCCCGATCACCCCCCCAGCCCCCAGTCACAGTGTCACTGATTGCAGTGACCATTTATTTAGTGATCACTGCAATCAGTGACATTTGTGACTGTAAAAGTGTCACCAAAGTTTAGTCTTAGGTCCAGTGTAGCCCCCTAACCCCCCCCTAATAAAGGTTTAACCCCCTGATCACCCCCCAGATAACCCTTTCACCGCCTATCACCACTGTCGCTTAGCGATCATTTTTCTGATCGCTGTCTTAGCGTCAGTGATGCCGATCGGCAGCCAGTAATTTTTTTTAGGTTCGCCGCAGGTTTTTATAGCGTCAGGTACCCCAATATATTATCTAATAAAGGTTTAACCCCCTTGATCGCCCCCCAGGTAACCCTTTCACCCCCTATCACCACTGTCGCTAAGCAATTGTTTTTCTAAACGCTGTCTTAGTGTCGGTGATGCAGATCGTAGCCAGTAATTTTTTTTTAGGTTCGCCGCATGTTTTTATAGCGTCAGGTACCCCAATATATTATCTAATAAAGGTTTAACCCCCTTGATCGCCCCCCCAGGTAACCCTTTCACCCCCATCACCACTGTCGCTAAGCAATCGTTTTTCTAAACGCTGTCTTAGTGTCGGTGATGCAGATCGGTAGCTGGTAATTTTTTTTAGGTTCGCCGCAGGTTTTTATAGCGTCAGGTACCCCCATATATTATCTAATAAAGGTTTTAACCCCCTGATTGCCCCTAGTTAACCCTTTCACCAGTGATCACCATATAAGTGTTACGGGTGACGCTGGTTAGTTAGTTTGCTTTTTATAGTGTCAGGGCACCCGCCGTGTATATAACCCAATAAAGGTTTAACCCCCTGATCGCCCGGCGGGTGATATCAATTAGGTTTTAGCGTCAGAGAGGGTCTGAGTTAGAGGTCGACCGATATGGGTTTTTCTCTGGCCGATGCCGATATTTAAAAATTGGGGCGGCCGATGGCCGATTTTTGTGGCCGATATTTTAGGCCGATTTAAAAAAAAAAAAAAAAACTCACCCACTCCACTCCTTGCTTACTCCTGTCACTCTAGCACACACTTGATGTCCTCAGTACAGATGGCACTAGTTGGACCTGGCAGGTGGCACTGGTTTGGAACTGACAGATGGCACTGGCTGCCACTGGTTGGCATTGGCAGGTGGCACTGGTTTGGAACTGACAGATGGCACTATTGGCACTGGCAGGTGGCACTGGTTTGGAACTGTCAGATGGCACTGGTTTGGAACTGTCAGATGGCATTGGCACTAGCAGGTGGCACTGGTTTGGAACTGACAGATGGCACTAGTTTGGGACAGGTGGCACTGGCTGGCAGGGGCGGGTGGCACTGGCTGGCAGGGGCGGGTGGCACTGGCTGGCAGGGGCGGGTGGCACTGGCTGGTGGCACTAAGTAGCCGTGGCGGGTGGCACTGATTTGCGGTGGCACTGATTTGCGGTGGCACTGAGAGATGGCACTGAGAGATGGCACTGAGAGATGGCACTGATTGGCGGTGACACTGGCAGGTTTCACACTAAGCCGAGTGTAACTGTAACCAGTGCTGGGACAAGGTCATCCAGTGCCCAGGGCAAAGTGTGCCCCCTCGGGTTCGGACTTGGGCCCCTTTCACACAGGCTTTCCGATCAGGTCTGTCTGTCAGTTTTTCAGGCGGACCTGATCGGAACCTCCATTCACTCCTATGGAGCGGCGGATGTCAGCTGTGACATGTCCGCTGACACCCGATCCTGTCAGTGAAATCCAGACAGATGGAAAGCCTATCGATCCGTTTTCATCCAAACTCCCCATAGAGGAGAGCGGGTCTCTGACAGGTCCATCTCAGCACAGTGAGCGGAGACGGACCTGTCATTCGCCTGCTCAGCGGGGATCAGAGGAACGATCCCCCACTGAGTAATGTTTGTGACATGCACTATAATAGTACTTAAAGTGTTGCGCTGCAGCAACCTGAGAGTAATGGGTGCACACATATGGGGTAGTGGTCAGTGGTGCCAATTTGGAAATGTGGAAAGGAAGTCCAAGACCCTTTTCTAAAAATGTCCTGTACCAAAACACATGTGTGATGAGTGGGGGTGCCTTTAACAATCCATGGCACTGCTGTGTATCTACTAAAGGACAGTGCGTTTCTGTGTTTGTCAAGAAAACCACAATTTTGTGCGTGATCCTGACTGCGCGTGAACCTAGCCGTATAGCGGTTTCACACTGGTGCGCTTTGGTTTGACCACAGTGCGATTGTATGTGTGATTTACTTGCAGTTTTAGGTGTGCTCCTGATGAATTCTAGTGGACTGTGTGTTTTCTGATTGTGCATCAAAGGTGCAGCACGCAAGACTGTAATTTGCTTTCGTGAAAACAGACAGTCTAATAGAATTGAATGGGAGCGCACCTAAAACTCTGGCTAAACTGAATATACAAATCGCACTGTGGCCAGACCACAGCACGCCAGTGTGAACCTACTATTAGCCCCCGTTCACATTGACTGTGGCTTTGAAATTGTGCGACTTAACCTGAAATCGCACAATTTCAGAGCTGCATCTCAGTGCGACTTTGGGTTGTGACTTTGAAGACATCTGTGTGGCTATTGAAGTCACACCCTAAATCGCAAAAGTAGTGCATGTACTACTTTTTCAAATTTATGCGGCAACTCAAAGTCAGTGTTGCATTGATTTGAACAGTGCCTTGCTGGCAATAGGATGTGACTTGTCAAATTGCTACAATGTGAAGGGGGGGGGGGGTTAAGATATTATAAAAGAGGATTGGTGAGGAGGTTGGGGTGGTAAATGTAAGTGCTATAATGTCTTTATTAGTGACAGAATGCAGGGAATGTGCTAGGCTGCATGGTGGGGACAGGACAACTATGAGAGCTAAAAGCAAACTGGGATGGAAAGGGTGTAAGATCTGTGTGTGGAACGCTGAGCTGAGACAGGACAGGAGGCAGCATGATACCTGCAGTGAAGATTTATGGAGAGGACAGCAGATAAGATACAGGAAAAATTAACTAGGCACGGGAGCAAGGATGGTGCTGACTTACTGTGTGATCATGCAGCAAGGCAGAGAGATAAGTGCAGAAGGGAGGAGCTGCCTGGACTGACCATAAAGTAACAAGGAAGTGAAGTGATCTGCTACACCGCCCCGCCCCCTCCCCCCTACTCCCGACATCAAGCTGACAGCTTCTCTCTCCCTCCTCTCTCCCTCCTCTCTGTTCACACACTCAGCGGGGCACTTGATGCTGCCAGAGCTGCTGAGTGTGGAGAAGGAAGGACAGGAGGGATGGCCAGTGTAAAATATCGGCCTAATTTTGATAATAATCGGCCCGATGCCGATTTATCAAAAATGGCCAAATATCGGCCGATATATCGGTCGACCTCTAGTCTGAGTCACACCCCAGGCAGCGTCAGGTTAGTGCCAGTAACGCTAACACCCACGCGTGAAGCATACACCCCCCTTAGTGGTATAGTATCTGAACAGATCAATATCTGATCTGATCAGATCTATACTAGCGTCCCCAGCAGTTTAGGGTTCCCAAAAACGCAGTGTTAGCGGGATCAGCCCAGATACCTGCTGGCACCTGCATTTTGCCCCTCCGTCCAGCCCAGGCCACCCAAGTGCAGTATCGATCGATCACTGTCACAAAACAAAAACACACATAACTGCAGCGTTCGCAGAGACAGGCCTGATCCCTGCAACTCCAGTGCTGTAGGAGGTGATTTCACCACCACAGTTAAAAATAAAAAGCAAATATGCCGAAGCATTGGGGCAGCAGGGGCGGAGGAGCGATTTTGCTCCTAATGCCGCGTACATACGGTCGAAATTCCGACGGAGGCTTGCCCGTGGAAAAGTCCGACCATGTGTGTGCGGTATAACATTTTTGCGGGAGGATGCCCCTATGCTTCGGCATATATAAATGGTGCGTGTATGCCCATCATTGGAAGTGGGTGGATGAAGGGCGGTATTCTAATGGTGGGCATACCCACCGATCAATCTCTTTTTTCGTTCAGCCAACTGGCTGCATGAAATAAAAAGATTACAATACATGTCCAACAAGGACCAGCAACGTACTGGTATGTTGCTGGACTTTGAATGTTTATACCAGAATGATGCCTGCAGGTTTAGGTATCATCTTGGTATCATACTTTTCAGCCAGCGGCCGGCTTTCATGTAAAAGCAATCCTAGTGGCTAATTAGCCTCTGGACTGCTTTTACAAGCAGTGGGAGGGAATGTCCCCCCCCCCCCCCCCCGGATATAAAAAGCGCCATTGGGAAATTGGGAACGCATTTTATCACACCGATCTTGGTGTGGTCAGATGCTTTGAGGGCAGAGGAAAGATCTAGGGTCCAATAGACCCCAGTTTTTTCAAAAAAGAGTACCTGTCATTACCTATTGCTATCATAGGGGATATTTACATTCCCTGAGATAACAATAAAAATGATAAAAAAAAAAAAAATACTTGGAAGGAACAATTTAAAAATAAAATAAAAAAGCAAAATTAATAATAAAAAAAAAGCACCCCTGTCCTGCCCTGCTCTTGCCCAATGGCGAACGCAAGCGTCGGTCTGGCGTCATATGTAAACAGCAATTGCACCATGCATGTGAGGTATCACCGCGAAGGTCAGATCGAGGGCAATCATTTTAGCAGTAGACCTCCTCTGTAAATCTACTGGGGTAACCTGTAAAGGCTTTTAAAAATGTATGTAGTTTGTCGCCAATGCGCGTTTGTGCGAAATTTTAAAGCATGTCGTGTTTGGTATCTATGTACTCGGCCTAAGATCATCTTTTTTATTTCATCAAACATTTGGGCAATATAGTGTGTTTTAGTGCATTAAAATTAAAAAAAGTGTATTTTTTAACCCAAAAAATGCGTTTGAAAAATCGCTGCGCAAATACTGTGTAGAAAAAAAAAATGCAACACCCACCATTTTAATCTGTAGGGCCTTTGCTTTAAAAATATATATAATGTTTGGGGGTTCAACATAATTTTCTTGCAAAAAAAAAAATGTTTTCATGTAAACAAAAAGTGTCAAAAAGGGCTTTGTCTTCAAGTGGTTAGAAGAGTGGATGTAAGCTTCCTAATGTTGTGTATAAAATGCCAGAACAGTTCAAAACCCCCCCAAATGACCCCATTTTTAAAAGTAGACACCCCAAGCTATATACTGAGAGGCATGTCGAGTCCATGGAATATTTTATATGTTGACACAAGTTGCGGAAAAACGACAATTTTTTTTTTCTTTTTTGCACAAAGTTGTCACTAAATGATATATTGCTCAAACATGCCATGGGCATATGTGGAATTACACCCCAAAATACATTCTGTTGCTTCTCCTGAGTACGGGGATACCACATGTGTGAGACTTTTTGGGAGCCTAGCCACGTACGGGACCCCAAAAACCAAGCACCGCCTTCAGGCTTTCTAAGGGTGTAAATTTTTGATTTCACTTCTCACTGCCTATCACAGTTTCGGAGGCCATGGAATGCCCAGATAGCACAAAACCCCCCCAAATGACCCCATTTTGGAAAGTAGACACCCCAAGCTATTTGCTGAGAGGTATTGTGAGTATTTTGCAGATCTCGCTTTTTGTCACAAAGTTTTGAAAATTGAAAAAAAATATATATATATATATAATTTTTATTTTTTTTTCTTCATTTTCAAAAACAAATGAGAGCTGTAAAATACTCACCATTCCTCTCAGCAAATAGCTTGGGGTGTCTATATTCCAAAATGGGGTCATTTGGGGGGGTTTTGTGCGATTTTGGCATTTTATGGCCTTCGAAACTGTGATAGGTAGTGAGGAGTGAAATCAAAAATTTGCGCCCTTAGAAATCCTGAAGGCGGTGCTTGGTTTCCGGGGTCCCGTACGCGGCTAGGCTCCTAAAAAGTCCCACACATGTGGTATCCCCGTACTCAGGAGAAGCAGAAAAATGTATTTTGGGGTGTAATTCCACATATAACCATGGCATGTGTGAGCAATATATCATTTAGTGACAACTTTTTGTAATTTTTTTTTTTTTTTTTTTTTTTTTTGTCATTATTCAATCACTTGGGACAAAAAAATAAAAAATTCAATGGGCTCAACATGCCTCTCAGCAATTTCCTTGGGGTGTCTACTTTCCAAAATGGGGTCATTTGGGGGGGTTTTGTACTGCCCTGTCATTTTAGCACCTCAAGAAATGAGATAGGCAGTCATAAATTTAAAGCTGTGTAAATTTCAGAAAATGTACCCTAGTTTGTAAACTCTATAACTTTTGCGCAAACCAATAAATATACGCTTATTGACATTTTTTTTACTAAAAACATGTGGCTGAATACATTTTGGCCTTGAGTTTATTCGATTTTTCTTATAACAAAAAGTAGAAAATATAATTTTTTTTTCAAAATTTTCGCTCTTTTTCCATTTATATCGCAAAAAATAAAAATCGCAGAGGCAATCAAATACCATTGAAAGAAAGCTCTATTTGTGGGAAGAAAAGGACGCAAATTTCGTTTGGGTACAGCATTGCATGTCCGCACAATTTACAGTTAAAGCAGCGCAGTGCAAAATTCTGAATTCACCTCTGGTCCTTTAGCTACAAAATGGTCCGGGGCTTAAGTGGTTAAAAGAAATTGCATTCATAGTCTAGTTTTAAAATGTCATGGTTTATGGGAAGTGTTTCTTTTGTGAAGTTATTCAAAACAGACTTTTGTGTTGTGAGTTTTGCCTGTCTGCTGGCCATTTCTTTCCACAACTCCTGGATTCCCTGCACACTATGAAGCTTCTCCTATACTGTTTCCGTTCAATATTTAAGCACCATCTATCCCATGATACCTTGCTGCCTGCAAGCAGTCATTCCTGTACTGACTCTGCCTCTTGAAACTTCTTCTCTCAGCACTTCTGTTGTTCAGAAGGCAGGCTTTTTAAAATGTGTGCCACAGCAGTGTCTGCTCACTGTTTATAGTGAATACGTGTTGCAGAATTAAAAAAAGAAAATGTGTGGGGATCTTCACAAACCTTAAGATCAATCAAATTAATATGAGTAGGCTAGATATCATTGTAATCCAATGTGGAAATGAATCAATGATTTAAAATTTTGACCATATATACTCTTTTTACCATAGATATGCTTTAAATGGTATTCTTCATCATTAACCACCAAACGGAAACATTTATTTTGTGAACCTTAGGTTGGATACACACTATACAATTTTCTGTAGATTTTTTATTTATTTTTCTGTCCGATTTACCAAAACCATATAATATGAGGTCAAACCTTAAGAGTTTCAACTTGTATGCAATCAGGCAGGCCCTTACACTACATGGTTTTGGTAAATATAAAGGAAATCAGACAACAAAAGTTGTATAGTGTGTATGGGGTCTAACTGATTTATGTAATATCCTGCACACACTTCTGTTTACTCCCCACTGACCTGTTTGGCTGTCATAGAAGATTAAAAATCCTTGAGTGGGATTTTGTTTGGCGTGGTCAGACTTCTTCAGGCCAGTGGCACCTACCCTTGTGCTGCTGACACCCCACTCCCTTCCCCATAATGGCCCTTGGCCCTGGCAGTTAGATCACTATTGGTGCTGAATTGTGGAAGTAGGGGAGTGTCTTATGGTTTACCTACCTGAAGGTGAGGAGTATGTGACTTCAATGTGGTAGACATAGCAGTAGGACGTGAACAAAAGATAATTGTAAACATTTAGAGGGCAATCCATCTATTGCATAATCGGTACTGATCTTGGGTCACTATTAGGACTGTGCAATGATGCACGTTCAGTTTGATTCTTCTTGTTGAGTTTTATTTCCATTCTTTTATAACTGTTTTTATTTCAGCAGAATAAAGACGTTTATGAACCTTTTTGCAAAGTTCCTGTAATCACATCTTCAAAAGAGGAGCAAAAGCTTATTGCCACATCCAATAAGGTAAGAAAAAAATTTGTATACTGTCATAT
Source organism: Rana muscosa (assembly GCA_029206835.1). Taxonomy (NCBI): domain Eukaryota; kingdom Metazoa; phylum Chordata; class Amphibia; order Anura; family Ranidae; genus Rana; species Rana muscosa. Next base: position 848,056,741 of record CM055116.1, read on the forward strand.
GAGAGTAAAATAAAAAAAGAAGCCAGAGTTTTACTTTTTTTTTTTTTTTTTTTTTTTTTTTTTTTTTTTTGTTCTCAAGCTGTACATTCGTAACAATACTGTTGCTATGTTTTGTTGAGTTATTAGATTTCAATTTCAGTGTTTAACCACTTCCTTACTGGGCACTTAAACCCCCTTCGTACCCAGACCAATTTTCAGCTTTCAGCGCTGACGCACTTTGAATGACAATTGCGCGGTCATACAACACTGTACCCAAATGATATTTTTATAAAAAAAATTCCCACAAATAGAGCTTTCTTTTGGTGGTATTTGATCACCTCTGCGTTTTTTTGTTTTTTTTGCGCTATAAACAAAAAAAGACAGAAAATTTTGAAAAAAACGCAATATTTTTTTTACTTTTTGATTTAATAATATCCCAATTTTTTTAAAAAAAAATTATTTTTTTTCTCAATTTAGACCGATACGTATTGTTCTATTTATTTTTGGTAAAAAAATTGCGATAAGCGTATAGTGATTGGTTTGCGCAAAAGTTATAGCGCCTACAAAATAGGGGATAGAATTATGACATTTTTATTATATATATTTTTTTACTAGTAATGGCGGCGATCTGCGATTTTTGTCAGGCCTGCGATATTGCGGCGGACACATCGGACACTTTTGACACTATTTTGGGACCATTCACATTTATACAGCGAACAGTGCTATAAAAATGCACTGATTACTGTATAAATGTGACTGGCAGGGAAGGGGTTAACACTAGGGGGCGATCAAGGCGTTGAATATGTTTCTTACTGTGTGGGGGGAGGGGACTGACTGGGGGAGGTGACCGATCTGTGTCCCTATGTACAAGGGACACAGCATCGGTCTCCTCTCTCCCTGACAGGACGTGGATCTCTGTGTTTACACACAGAGATCCACGTCCTGCCTCTGTAAAAGCCGATCACATGTACCTGGCGGACATCGCGGCCGCCAGGCATGCGCATCGGCATCACGTGATGCGGCGCGCACAGCTGTTCCCCGCCACGCGCCCTCGGAGGCGTGCGGCGGGATGTAAACAAACCAGGACGTCCTGGGGACGTCCACCCGGCACTTGAGAGCCGCGCTGCAGCCGTCTTTCGGCTATAGCGGGGGTCTAAAGTGGATAAACATGGATATGTATGATAATGGTCAAGTGGGTATTTTGAAAGTAAAAACATTTATGTAGTTGCTATTCTCAACACCTGTATTTGTATACCCCCTGTTAGGCATTGTTACTTTTTTTTTTTTGTAGGGGAGGCATTTTTAAGCTTCTGTACTGAACCATTTGTTCATTTAATGTTTGCTGGCAAATATTCTTAGTTTTAAAGTCAGATCCAGTTCTACCAAGATGTTTCAAAATTGGCATTTTGTGGTTGAGAGGTGTTTTACATAAGTGGCTTTTGTGGTAAGCCCATCTCAGATGACCGTTTTTACTTCTTAAAATTAAAGCTGAAGTTTAGGTGTGAATTTTATTGCATAGGTAAATTTGTCCACCTTAGACTAGTGTAAGCAAACCTGGCTGATCCCTATGTAAGCTGCAAATCACTGTAGTAGTTGCCACTACTTAATAGCAGCAATCATCCAGATCCAATGCCAAGTGGTTGCAATTCTGCATAGTAACCACAGGGGAGTGTTTGCTGTACATTGCTGCCATTCAGTGAAAGCCTTGTATTTTTCAGCAAATGCAAGACCTTTTTTTAATTGGACAAGGTAGATATTGAAGATACAGAAGCCAGAGACACAATACATCCTCCATTCCTCCTGAAACCGAACCTTGAGGATATTTTGGAGGAAAGTATCGAGGACTCTGATTTTGCAGCAGAGACCGCAGAGGATTTTCCTTCCCCTGCATTTTGAGATACAAGCTATGGCTTTCCGCCAGATGCTTTGTACTGTGGACACACGAATTGATGCAGTGCCCACTAGTCATTCCCTAGCAGTGCCGGACTCTCAGCAGCCTAAACAAGCCCATGTGAGCAATTAAAAGCTGTCAAAGACCAAAACACTCATGAATTTTAATAAAACATTTTTCTTTCTCGTACATCACGGGACACAGAGCGACATAGTCATTACTAATGGGTTATATAGATACCGTCAGGTGCTGGCACTGGCAACTTCCAAAACCGGAAGTACCCTCCCCTATATAAGCCCCTCCCATCCGGGAGCACCTCTGTTTTTTGCCAGTGTCTAAGGTGTTGGCCAAGAAGAAACATGTGTTTTTCACTGAGCTTGCGTACAGGTTCTTTTGGGCCTCAGTAAGCTATTCCGGATCCGACCAAAAAAGCTTCATAGCTAAACGGTCGGTACCCGGGCCTTGCAGAGAAGAGCAAGGTTCTGCCTGTAATGCTTCTCTTAGGAGAGCTGGACCCTGGGATCCAGAGCTCTGGTCATACCCACGACCAAGATGTTTTCTGTGCAGGGTGCTATACAGGTCCAGGGGAGTGGAATCCTTGGGAACCCGGTCCCTGAAGGTTTGATTACAATGCCTGCCGTGATAGGTGAAGTTTGGGCTTTTGTGGACCAAACAAAGTCCTGCGGCGGGGAACAGGTAAGTGGGGGCCCCCAGGAACTTGGTTCTATTGGGGGACCCCCAAGCCTAATTTGTCTTTCTGTCTGTTACCTAATGGTATTCCCGCAAAATTCTGTGCATGCCTGTAACTACTAAAAAAATGTAATAATTTTTAATGGTGGTCAAGAAAAAAAAAAAATATTTTTATATATATATATTTAATATATTAGACTGCGGTACCTGTGTTTGTCCACTAGAGGCCGCTGTGGAATGTTTTCTTGTCATGTGGACTAGCTTCTTCTCAGCAGAGCAAAGTCCAGGCAGATGGTGAGTTCTCTTATAGGAAACTGCTTCCTCTGCCATGTTGCAGTGCTCGTCCATCCCCCGGCCTGCGGCAAAGAGGGGCCCTGGCTCCTGTCCCTTGTTACCATATTTGAAATTAGCGCCGAAGGCGCACGTGCCCGCGCGCGTGCGCGTGCACGCGCCTCTATATATAGAGGTGAGCCGGGAAAGGGGGCGGAGCCTGGGGGATGACGCTCTGTGCGCGCCGCAGCGCTTCTGCGCATGTGCGGGCGTCCCAGCAGTTTAAAAAAACCACAATATTGTAGTGAGCTGGCTATGAAGTACAGAGACAGAGCTGGCAACATTTAAAGGCATACAGCAAGCGGTTGATACAGGCATCCCCTAGAAAGGCACATTAGTAGACACCAACTGTGATATAGCAGCAATTGTGCTAGACTATTCTCAGTAAAAGTGGTGTATTACGGCTGGAATACCTCAGCTTTAGGCTTAGGAATATGCCGTCCAGAAGCTCCGGAACTGAATCTTCCAGGAAGCGAAGGGGGTCTCATCGGGCTCGGAGGATCTTGGGCATACTCCTGCTGCACCAGTCTCCCCTGAAGTTCAGAGGTAAGTGACCGTAGAGACCCCGCAGGGGTACTTGGTACTGTGGCTGTCCTCAGTCACCTGCTCCTGTGTATGTAACAGAGGAGGTTTTTTCCTCAGCTCTGGGAGGATTAGAGAGAGATTGTCAACATTTATCGCTGCCTCCCTGTCAGGGAAAGCACGCCCGATCTCCGTCTCCTCCTTCAGAATGCCTGTTAGCAGAGCAACAGTCCCATACAGGGATCGACCTGCCTGAAGGGGATCAGGATAAGGTTGATTCTGTTATAGAGGAATCAACAGTGGGGGAACCTTTTCTCAGCATCTCAAGCTGAAAGATTATGGGTTCAGTCTCTGACTAACATGGTCCGATCAGCATTTAAAAATGCACCTTGCGGAACCATCAACCACTACTGTATCCTCGTTGGGGTCGCTAGAAGCCCCCAGACTGTTTGTTCTTTTCCACTTCACCCTTTACTGAAAGGGCTCATTTACCAGGATTGGGAACGTCCTGAGAAAATATTTATTCCCCCAAGAGATTTCCGGTGGTCTATCCCATGGAGGATAAGTTCATCAAAAAAAAAAAAAAAATGGAAGGTCCCTACAATGGACGCAGCCATCTCTTGTATGTATAAATCACTGACATGTCCAGTGGATAATGTCCAAATGTTCAAGAACCCAATAGATAAAAGATTGGAGTCCTTATGAAAATCTGCTTGGTGATACAACCAGCAGTAGCAGCTATTGGGGTCTGCTAAGCAGTGAAGGATCAGTTGAAACAGGTCTTGAGGGACTTGACAGATCAGCAGGCTTTGCCCTAGCTGATCTACCTAGAGCCTTAGGCTTTGCGGTTGACGCCATAGAGGATTCAGTCCATCAGGCCTCCCGCCTTACGCTGTCTATAGTACATATGCGTAGGCTCCTATGGCTCAAAAACTGGTCTGCTGAAGCTCCCTGTAAAGAATGGCTGGTTAGCGTCCCATTTCATGGTGAACGCTTATTCAGGGAAAACCTGGACAAATATATCCAGAAAATTTCCAGCGGTAAGAATACGCTCTTGCCGGTTAAAAGCAGAGTTAGAGGTCCCTCTTTAAGAGGCCTGCTTCTCCAGTCCCTGGGGCATCGGCTGTGTAACAGTTCCGACGGCCTCCTCGGTCAAATCCCGGGGGTAAAAAACAGGGACAGTAGCAGGGTAATGAGAAACCCTGGGTCAGGGGAGGTACAAAACCTCCCCCAAAGTTAAATTCATGAAGCCCCCACTCAGTCGGGTGGGGGGAGGACTCCAGTTGTTCGCAAGAGACCTGGCGGGACACGATCAAGACAGATAGGTGCTCTCCGCAGTAGGTTTGGGATACAGTTTGGAGTTAAAAGACTCTCCTCCTTCCCATTTTTGAGGTCAAACGTGCCAAGGGATCCCCGGAAGAGAGAGTCCCTCCTGTTGGCACTAGAACAACTATTGCTCCAAGGAGTAATTATGGAGGTTCCCCTGGAAGAATGAGGGTTCGGGTTTTACTCAAACCTCTTTACAGTCCCGAAGCAAACGCGGACGGGAGGCCCATATTAATTCTAAAAGGGCTATACAAATTCCTGTATATCAGGACTTTCCGATGGAGTCGATCCGATCGGTGGCCACTGCCCTACAAGGGGAGGATTGGTTAGCCACGATCGACATCAAAGATGCTTATTTGCACATTCCCATCTTTCCAGTCCACCAAAAATTTCTACGCTTTGCAGTAGAAGGGCGCCATTTTCAGTTCAGAGCCTTACCCTTCGGTTTGGCCACAGCACCACGAGTGTTTACAAAAATTCTGGCCCTTTATTGGCCAATCTAAGAACACAAGGTGTAATGATAATGGCATATCTGGATGACTTGTTGCTGATAGACCACTCAGTGAAAAAACTAGACGTGGTCGTTCACAAGACGATCAAGTATCTGGAATCTCACGGTTGGATTATCAACCGAGACAAGTCAGCCCTAAAAACCAGTCAAAAGTCTGGAATACTTGGGGCTAAGGTTGGATTCAGGCCAGAGAAAAATATTCTTGCCTCGAGGAAAGGTGTTGTCTTTGAAAGATTTGATCCACTTAGTGGGTACAAAAAAGACAGCCGTCCATACGCCTGTATATGAGGCTGCTGGGAAAAATGGTGGCATCATTCGAAGCAGTACCCTACGGTCAATTCCATTCAAGGAATTTGCAAGGGGCCATACTGTCAGCCTGGAACAAAAAAGTTCAGGCCCTAGACTTACAATGTCCTTGTCCCCTTCCGTTCGCAAGAGCCTCCGTTGGTGGTTGGTTCCCCAGAATCTGGAAAAAAGGAAATCCTTCAGTCCGATTTCTTGGAAGGTGGTCACTACAGATGCCAGCCTTATAGGCTGGGGAGCAGTACTGGAGCAATAGTCTCTCCAGGGCAGATGGTCGGATGCAGAAAAGGCCCTGCCCATCAATCTCTTAGAGATACGAGCAGCCCGGTATGCCCTAGTAGCATGGACATCCAAACTCCAAGGGTCCCCTGTCAGAATGCAACCAGACAATGCCACAGCAGTGGCATATATCAATCATCAGGGGGGCACCAGGAGTCGTGCAGCCCAGAGGGAAGTAAATTACATCCTGAAATGGGCAGAAAAATATGTCCCAGCCATATCTGCGGTATTCATTCCAGGAGTGGAGAATTGGAAGGCGGACTTTCTAAGTCGCCAGCAATTAGGCCCAGAGGAAGGGTCCCTTCACCCCAAGGTTTTCTGGACAATATGTCAGCGGTGGGGAACATCGGATGTAGATCTTCTAGCATCCAGATTCAACGCAAAGGGGGACAGGTTTGTCTCTCGGACAAGGGATCCCCTAGCTTGCGGCTCGGATGCCCTAGTGTTCCCTTGGGATCAGTTCAAGCTGATATATGCATTCACACCGCCACAATGGTTACCTCGATTACTCCGCAGAATCAGGGTAGAAAAGAAACCGGTGATTCCGGTGGCTCCAGCGTGGCCCCGAAGAGCGTGGTACGCGGAGATTGTAAAATTTCAGTGGGGAGTCCTTGGACTCTCCCACGTCGTCCGGCTTTCGCAAGGACCGATATACACCCTTCCTTACCAGCCCTAGGTTTGACGGCCTGGCTATTGAAGCCCACATTCTAAAAAAGAGAGGGCTCTCTAATGCTGTGGTATCTACCATGATCAATGCCAGGAAGCCGGTATCCAGGCAGATCTACTATAGAATCTGGAAGGCGTACATCGCCTGGTGTGAGGCCAAGAAATGGCATCCACATAAGTACGTAATAGGTAGGATTCTGGACTTCCTACAGTGGGCTGTAGATAGGAAGCTTGCCTTGAGTACTATCAAGGGTCAGATTTCGGCCTTGTCAATATTTTTTCAAAGGCCCTTGGCTTCGCATTCACTAGTCAAAGCCTTTATACAAGGAGTGATGCGTATTAGTCCTCCGGTTAATATTCCCATATGTCCATGGGATCTAAACTTGGTTCTGTCGGTTCTACAGAAACAACCATTTGAACCATTACAGCATATTTCCTTGGTGCTTCTCACCAGGAAATTGATTTTTCTAGTAGCCATTTGTTCGGCTAAAAGAGTATCGGAATTAGCAGCTATGTCCTGTAAGGAGCCATATCTGGTTATCCATAAGGACAGAGTAGTGTTACGTCCTCATCCAGCCTTTCTTCCTAAGGTGGTATCGAGGTTTCATTTGAACCAAGATGTGGTTCTTCCTTCTTTTTTCCCCAAACCTACTTCGGTAGAGGAAAAGTTATTGCATTCTTTGGATGTAGTAAGAGCAGTTAAAGCTTATCTAAAAGCCACTGCTCAGATTCGCAGAACGGATACTTTGTTTATTCTGCCGGAAGGCCCCAGAAAGGGTCAGGCAGCGTCAAAATCTACTTTAGCCAAGTGGATTCGACAGGTCATTATGCAAGCTTATGGCTTGAGAAGGAGACCGCCTCCGTTCAAAGTTAGAGCGCACTCCACGAGAGCAGTTGGAACTTCATGGGCAGTGCATCACCAGGCCTCCCTGGCTCAAATCTGTAAGGCCGCAACGTGGTCTTCAGTTCACACGTTTACTAGGTTCTACCAGGTGGACGTTAGAAGTCAGGAGGATGTCGCCTTTGGGCGCAGTGTGTTGCAGGCCGCAAAAGATCCTCATGTCTGATAGCGCTCAGCTTATATATGCTGTATCCCCCCCCTCATTGGGCATTGCTTTAGGACATCCCATTAGTAATGACTATGTCGCTCTGTGTCCCGTGATGTACGAGAAAGAAAATAGGATTTTTATAACAGCTTACCTGTAAAATCCTTTTCTTAGGAGTACATCACGGGACACAGAGCTCCCGCCCCTCTTTGGGGACACTTATTGCTTTGCTACAAAACTGAGGTGCTCCCGGATGGGAGGGGCTTATATAGGGGAGGGTACTTCCGGTTTTGGAAGTTGCCAGTGCCAGCACCTGACGGTATCTATATAACCCATTAGTAATGACTATGTCGCTCTGTGTCCCGTGATGTACTCCTAAGAAAAGGATTTTACAGGTAAGCTGTTATAAAAATCCTATTTTCTCTTACCATCCATGGACTGACACGGTGTCTCTTTACACTTTACACGTGGGTTATGTCCCTGCTTGCAGGAGAAGACCTAGGCAGAATGTGAAATGTTATACATACATTCTAAAAGCCAGAGCTGAACAGCCCCACCCAGGGGGCGGTCCCTCCGGACATAACCCTCCCACTACAGTCAGCAGACTTCAGTTTTTTTCTGCCTAGCAGAAGGAGAAGACGTGGCTCTCTCAGGAGCCAGTCTCCTGACCTATTTTTATTCCTTTTCTGGAATTCTTTTTTATTTTATTTTTGAGAATTTTCTATCAACTGTCGGCTGGGCAACAGGTTGGGTACAAGATATCCTCGTAGTCTTCCCTGTCCGACCATCGAGCGTGCTGATCCTCGCCTTGTGTGCGTGAGACTCAGTTCACGACAGGCCCCATGACTCCAGGGGTGGCCGGGTTTGCTTTCATGCTCCCACGGTCCTCTCAAGACTGAACAGTTCCTGACTGACTGTATCTTTTGCGGTGGACCGGGCCGACAGCTACTCAGTACTGCACTGTGATAGTCCTGTCAGAAACACACCAGTGGGTCCCTCAGGGGACGGGTAAGTAGTCTCTCCTGCCTGCAGGTGAGTACAAAAGGCTGTGTGTTTCTCTGTGGGGGATTTTCCCTGTCTCCCCCTGTATTTCATTGTCACTCTCTGTCACCATTGCTGGCGCTGTGCTGTGTGGGGTGCCTGGGGGTCACACTGTTCTTGGAGGGGCTAATGCTGGTCTGCAGATATGCTCGGGGCCTTTTTTTGTGTGTTTTGGGGCCTGAGCGGCGCTGTGTGTGTGCCGTTTTTTTTTTTCACTTTTGCTGAGTCATGGCGGCCATCTTGCCGCGGATCGCCTCAGTGAAGTGCGGCGGCCATTTTCTTGTAGCCCGCGCGCTCTTCAGCACTAGTTTTGGCCTCTAGCGCTGCTGTAACAGCGCGAATCTCCTCACAATCTCCTCACAGCTCACCAGCGCTGACACAGCGCGGTACAGACAGCGGAACTGAGCGGTCCCTGGTCCGGTTTGGTGAGTCCCCTGGGCGCCCCCTCCTTAGTCAGCACAGCCTGTGGGTGGACTTTTTATCTGAGGAGTCTCAGAGGGGGGCAATATGGAGTCTCTGTCACCAGCTTCCCCTAAATGTCAGTGGACAACAGGCAGTGCTTCAGCACCTGCGGTCCCTAGGGACCAGTTGTGGGCAGTCCTGGAATCATTTCTGACCAGGATGGGAGCTGTGTGCAAGCGCAAGGGAGCAAAAAAGCGCCCTCTCCCCACTTTACTTCATGAGGGCAGTGCGCTGATTCAGATATGGGCCTAGCCACTACCGCTCAGGACCCTAGTTCTGAATGTATTGGATGGTTTTGAACAGGACATTCCTTATGAGGAAAACTCCAGTTCTGAGTCAGTAAATGCCAGGGCGCTTGTTAGTGTACTCATGACTGCGGTGAGGGACACTCTCAAGCTAAAATGCTGCGGATGCAGAACCTCAGGCGGATACAGTCTCCTTTGGTTCTTTTAAGGCCAGGCCTTCTAAAGAGGTTTTTCCATATGTACTTTCTTTGACCAGCTCATTGATAGGGTCTGGGAAAAGCCGCAGAAGAATTTTTTTATGGTCCCGCGGCGTTTGTCTATCAGATACCCCTTGAAGATGCCCTACTTAAAAAGTGGGCTTCTCCCCCAGGGTCGACCCTCCAGTCGCCCAGTTGAACAAGGCCATCACTCTCCCGATGGAGGGGACTCCTGCATTTGAGGACCCCACTGACAGGAGGTCAGAAGTGGTGAGCAGAGCCATGTTTGCCTTGTTGGGATCCGCCCTACAGCCTGTGGTAGCGGCGACCCTCGTGTCTTAAACACTTGCAGGTTGGGCAAAAATGTTGCACCTAGCTGTACAGGAGCATAATCTTCCTCCAGACACAGTTGCTTTGGCCCACCAACTGGTTCAGGGCCTGGTTTATGTGTGCAACGCCACGTTGGACGCGGCCCCTTTAATATCCAGGGCCTCTGTCTCGGCGGTGGTATTGCGTCGTCTTATCTGGTTGAAGTGCTGGTCTGCTGACCTTGCCTTAGGAAGCTCCTGACGGATCTACCATTTAAAGGTGGTAGACCTTTCGGTGCTGCTCTGGATGACATCGTCATGGATGTCATGGGAGGTAAAAGCACTCTTCTTCCTTAGACTAGCAAGGGTGAGGAGGCCCGCCGCAAACAGGGGCCTTCCTTTCCAGCAAAACAGGGTTTTTTCGTCGGTCAGAGTCCACGGGTAGGCCCTCTCAGACTGACGGCAGTGCGGCTGGTGGGCACAAGTGCCCCTGGGTGCGTAAGCCGAACAAGCGGCTCCCAAGCCCGCCTCCGCGTGAAGTCTTGCCTCCGCCCGACTCTGGGGTGGGGGGATGACTTCGCAGGTCACGAATCGGTGGTCCTCCCGAATCTCCGACTGGTGGGTGTGCGAGGTGGTCACCTCAGGATACAGGATAGTATTCCGATCCTGGCCCCCAAACAGATTCTTTCCCTCAAATCTTCCCCTCCTTCCTACCTGTCGGGCAGCCCTCTTGGGGGCTGTACAGGATTTGATCAGGTCCGGAGTGATTGTGCCGGTTCCGTCACAGGAGAGTTTTCAGGGATTCTACTCGAATCTGTTTGTCGTCCCAAAAATAGGACGTGGTTCGACCTATCCTGGACCTCAAGGCCCTGAATGCCTTCGAGAAGGTGCAGAAATTCTGCATGGAATCCATTCGCACGGTGATCGCTACACTCCACCAAAGGGATTTTCTTCTGGCGTCCTTGGACTTCAAGGAGGCCTACTTGCATGTTCCGATCTGCGCAAGTCACCAGAAGTTTCTGCGCTTTGCGATCAGCGAAGTCCACTATCGATTGTGGCTCTTCCTTTCGGCCTAGCCTCGGCACCAAGGGTGTTCACCAAGGTGCTTGCTCCGGTTCTAGCCTTCTGTTACAGCGAGGTATTGCTGTCGTGGGCTATCTAAGAGCAGAAAGTGGATCAGACTTAGAGGAAAGGTGACTATCGTCAATTAGACCCTCAGGGACTCGGGTGGTTCCTGAACATTCAGGAGTCGGTCCCGGTCCCGACTCAGTGTCTGGAGTATCTAGTTCTGATTCTGGACTCCTTGGAGGCAAAGGTATCCTACCTCTGGAGAAGTTGCTGACACTTCAGTCTGCGGTGCGGGTGCTGACATCCCAAAAAATGGTTGTCAATCAGTTTTTGCATGAGAGTCCCGAGACTCGTGGTGGCCTCCTTTGCGGCTGTTCCGTATGCCCAATCACACACCAGGGCATTGCAGAAGGAAATCCCCGTTGTCCTTGGATCTTCAGATCCAGGTGATTCACCTGGTCAGGGCGCCCCTGACATGGTGGTTGAGACCCTCGGCTCTTCGGTCCGGAAAGTCGTTCCCCTCCCATCCAATGGACGGTACTCACGACGGACACCAGCCTGACGGGCTGGGGTGGAGTCTGGGGAGTCCTGTCGGCTCAGGCCTTGGACTCCAGACGAGCCCGTTTACCAATCACTGTTCTGGAAATACGGGCCATCGGACTGTGTGTCTCTCCTCAGGTCGGAGAGAGTACGGGGTCGCTCCATCAGGAGCCAGTCGGACACTGCCACGGCGGTGGCGTATGTAAACCATCAAGGGGGAACTCGGAGCTCAGCTGCGGCTTCCGACTTAGTCTGTATCCTGAAGTGGGCCGGAAGAAACGTGCCGGCTCTGTAGGCCATTTTACATTCTGGGCATAGACAATGGGCAGGCGGACTACCTGAGTCGCCAATCGCCAGACACCGGACCAAGAAGAGTGGTCCTTGCATATTTCAACTCCTTTACCGACGGTGGGGCACGCCGGATGTGGACCTGATGGCCTCTCGACTCAATCGCAAGGGTCGAGGTTGTGGCCAGATCCAGGGATCCTTGGGCGATGCCTCGGATGCGTTGGTGGCCCCATAGGGTCCTTATCGCCTGATATAAACTCCGGCGATCCTAATTGTTCCGGATTGGCCTCAGCATCACTGGTACGTCTCGTCGAGGACGTTCCCTGGCGGTTGCCGATGAGGGAGGACCTTCAGTCTCAAGGTCCTATGTTTCATCCGGCTTACAGTCTCTGGCTTTAACGGCAGGGCTGTTAAAAGCCAGGTGTTGAGGGACCGAGGTCTCTCGGACTCGGTCATTTTGACCATGTTAAGGACACGGAAGTCTTCCTCCAGGCAGATCTATCACCGTGCCTGGAAAGCTTATATCGCCATGTGCGAAGCGCTGGACTGGCGTCCTCGGATGTATTCCGTTCCCAGAATCCTGCGTCCTCTGCAGTGTGGAGTGATCCAAAAGCTTGCTTGGAGTACCATCAAGGATCAGATTTCGGCCTTGGACGTCTTCTTTCAGCGACCTCTAGTGGGTCATTTTCTTGGTTAGCACCTTGTGTTGGGGGTTCGCCATGTGCTCCCTCCTGTCAAGCCTCCTCTCCCACCGTGGGATCTGAATTTGGTGCTCTCGGTCCTCCAGGAACCTCCTTTTGGGAATATCCGGGATATTCCCTTCTTGTCTTGTCTCAGAAGGTGGCCTTTTTAGTGGCAATCACTTCTGTTTGACGAGTGTCTGAGTTGGCGGCTTTGTCCTGCAAGTCGCCATATTAAGTCATCCATAAGGATAAGGCGGTGTTGCATCCGCGACCTTCCTTTTTTGCCAAAGGTGGTGTCGACCTTTCACCTACATGAGGACATTGCCCTCCCGTCTTTGTGTCCTCACCCATCGCATCCCAGAGAGTTTGCGCTGCACATATTGGAGGTGGTACGAGCCTTACGGGTGTACCTGTCTGCTACTGCTTCTATTCGGAAGTCCGACTCACTGTTTGTGACTGTCTCTGGTCCATAACAGGGCCAAGCGGTATCGTCTGCCATCATTTTTAGGGGAATCAGACAAACCGTCATTCAAGCCTATGCTCTCAAAGGGCGGGCGCCTCCCTTTCCGGTTACGGCGCATTCCACCAGGGCAATTGGTGCTTCCTGGGTTTCCCGACATCAAGCGTCGGTTGCACAAGTGTGCAAGGCGGCGACCTGGTCGTCTGTTCATGCCTTTTAAGTTTTATAAGGTTAATGTGGCTGCATCTTCGGATTCTTTCTTTCGGCCGCAGGGTGCTGCAGGCCACTGTTTAAAGTTGCGACTCCTCCGTTGAGGAGCTCTGCCTTATTGGAGTGAAGTTTTGGTTTTTCCATTTATACTGCTCCCATCCCTCTTGACACTGCTTTGGGACATCCCACGTGTAAAGTGTAAAGAGACACCGTGTCAGTCCATGGATGGTAAGAGAAAATAGGATTTTTTTGTACTCACCGTAAAATCCTTTTCTCTGACATCCATGGACTGACACGGCACCCACCCTTCCTTTTAAGTTTGTACTGCTTTGTTACGAACTGAAGTCTGCTGACTGTAGTGGGAGGGTTATGTCCGGAGGGACCGCCCCCTGGGTGGGGCTGTTCAGCTCTGGCTTTTAGAATGTATGTATAACCTTTCACATTCTGCCTAGGTCTTCTCCTGCATGCAGGGACATAACCCACGTGTATAGTGTAAAGAGACACCGTGTCAGTCTATGGATGTCAGAGAAAAGGATTTTACGGTGAGTACAAAAAATCCTATTTTTATTGCTGTAATGAAAAATTTCCCTTGTGATGGCATGGGCCGTGACAGGTTCTCTTTATGGAAAGATCTGGGGTGTGTTAGACCCCAGATCTTTCCTCTGCCCTGCCCTGCCCTCAGAAATTTGATCAGATCGGGTCAATCATGTGCTTTACAAGTCAGCGAATCAAACTGAAACCAGAAGTGACAATATCCTTGTCATTGCCAGTTTCTTACACCACAGAGAGAAGGCGGTTACAGATGTACATTACTCTTTCGTCCATGGACCGACACAGCCTCTCTATTGACAAAGTGGGTATTATCCGTTAATTAGGAGTGACTAGGCAGAAAACTTGTAAAAAGTGTTGCATCACACCTTCTACAGTACCGCCCAGGGGGCGGACCCTCTGGGTATATCCCCTCAGTCTGCATCTCGCAGATCAGTTTTTTTCTGTCTAGCAAGGAGTAGGACATGGCTCCCTTTGGGCCCATTGGTCCGGGGGGAAAAGATATATTATTTTGCTACATTTTTGTTTCCTGCGATCTTTGATCAACTGCCGACTGGGTGACAGGCTGGATCCTCGATCCTTGTAGTTTTCCCAGTTCGGCCATCGAGCGTGTGCCGACCCTACCTACACGCTGGGTTTTCCACGACATGCCCGTTGCTCCACAGGTGGCCGGTGAGCCTACGCTCCAGGGCCTGCATCGGACCGCTCAGCTTCAGCTGACATTACGGCTGAGTCGCAGCAGCCTGGCCGGTGAGCTTACGCTCCAAGGCTTGCATCGGACCGCTCAGCTTCGGCTGACCTTACGGCCGAGTCGCAGCAGCCTGTCCGGTGAGCGTCACGCTCCAGGGCATACATATGATCGTCCCTTTTGGGTCCAATCACAGCATGCCTGGCCAACAGTCACCTTCCGTGCGCGGACGATGATCTGTTTGGAATGTCTTCCAGCATAATACATGCAGGATAGGCAAGTAAATTCCCCTGCCTCGGCTGGGTGATTTGGCTGGACATTCCTGGAGAGACCAAGTAAGTGGTTGTGGCCCCTTTCTTCCCTCTCTCCCTGCCTTTTCCCTCCTCCCTGGGCTTCTAGCTAAAGGTTGCTGGGTGCTGGGGGTCACCTAAGGGGTTTCACTGGAGCGGGGCTGGCTGTAACTAACATTTAAAAGAAATGTCATTTCTGCTTACCTGTGTGTGTGCTTCCTCCTCCATGCTGTCGGCGGCCATTTTGTGGTGGTCCATGCCGGGTTCGGCCTCTAGTTACTGCCCGGCGGCCATCTTCCTGTGGTTTCGGCGCCATTTTCTTGTAGTCCACACCCACTGGCCTCTATCAACTGATCGGCGGCCATGTTTGTCCACCCTGTATGTATATATTGCCGTTCGGCGGCCATCTTTTTGTGGGCTACGGCTGCTTGGCCTCTATCTTCGGCTCGGCGGCCATTTTCGTAGAGCCCACATTATCTTCCATACAGACGTTTTTGGTGGCCATTTTGCGAGAGTCTCCGGCCTCTAGGGTGCATTACACTGGCATGAAAATTCACACAGGAAGCGCTGATAAAAGAAGCAGACTGACACAGCAGTAGTGGGACAGCATCACAGGCGCAGCACACGGCAGCATAGCAGTACCGGTCCAGGGTGGTGAGTCCTCTGGGTAACCCAGCATCTCTGCAGCGCAAGAGGGTGGCCTATTGATATCTTGCCTGGAGCCCTGTGGGTGTCAGCGTGTGGTCAGCATGGCATCTGAGCCAGATGTCTTCTCCCCTGAAGCACCAGATTTAGCAGCTCGTGCCCCTGAGGTGTCTTTGAACGCTATGTCGGCAATCCTAGAGGCGTTTGCTGCCAGGGTGGAAGCAGCACACGGGAATACAGGGGGTAGTAAACGCCCCTGTCCCCTGCAATCTTCCGGGGATAATTCTGATGCAGAACCAGGTCCAGCTACGGCTCATGGCCCAGATTCGGACGCATCAGAGACTGCAGACCGTGACCGATCGGACAGTGAGGATGACTCCAAGTCCAGGTCAGTACGCGAGACGGCTTTGGTATCTCACCTTATTACTGCAGTGCGGGATATGCTAAAGTTGGAAAATACTGCAGAAGCAGCAGAAACTCCAGTCCCCTTTGGGTTTCGTAAACCTGCCCGCACTGCTAAGGTGTTCCCTTGTGTGTCTTATTTTGATAAGCTCTAATACAAGGAATGGAAGAACCCACTGAGGGTCTTTACAGCCCCAAAGAGGTTTGCGGTACGGTACCCCTTTGAGGAGAGTTTTCTGAAGAAATGGACCTCTCCCCCTATAGTGGACCCTCCGGTGTCCAGACTTAATAGAGCCACCACTATTCCAGTAGAAGGGGCTCCGGTTTTCAAGGACCCTGTGGATAAGAAGGCTGAAGCACCAGCTCGCTACCTATATTCAGTGGTAGGCTCGGCAGTACGCCCGGCATTGGCGGGGGCCCTAGTGTCTCAGACACTTACTGAATGGGCAAAATTGCTACTCCAGGGGTTAAAGGAGCGAGATGCTCCTCCTAATGAGATAACTTTGGCCGACCAGTTGGTCCAGGGCCTTAAGTTTGTCTGCGAGTCAGACATGGATACTATTCCCCTGCTGTCAAAAGCTTCGGTTTATGCAGTAGCAATACGCCCCCTGATCTGGCTAAAGGGCTGGTCTGCGGACCAGACTTCCAAGAAAGCCCTGTTGGATCTGCCTTTTAAGGGCGACAGACTTTTTGGGGCTTCTCTGGATGACATCATCAAGGATGCCACAGGAGGTAAAAGCACTTTGCTTCCCCAAACTAACTAGCAAGGGTAGGGGGCCACGCCAAGGGCAAGGGCCCTCCTTTACTGCATGCAGGCGGTTTTTTTCGTCCCCCTAGGGCGACAGGGAAAAGACCCCAGGCCGACAAGGCGCCTGCCCAAGCACAAAAGCGTCCTTGGTCCCGCAAACCCAACAAGCCTGCGGACAAATCTGCGTCTGCATGAAGGTCCGCCCCCACCCAGCTCTCGGGTGGGGGGACGTCTTCGCAAATTCGCGACTCAGTGGACAACAGCTTTAGTCTCCGACAGGTGGGTTTGCGAAGTAATCTCCTCAGGCTACAAGATAGAATTTCTCTCTTGTCCACCGGACAGGTTCATCACCTCCAATCTACAGCTACTACCGACCCGTCGGGAGGCCCTGTATGGGGCGGTCCAGGGTCTACTGGAACGCGGGGTTGTTATTCCAGAACAGGAACGAGGTCAGGGTTTTTACTCAAATCTGTTCATTGTGCCGAACAAGGAGGGGGTTCGTCCAATCTTGGATCTCGAAGCCCTCAATTGCTTTGTGAAAGTACAAAGATTTCGGATAGAGTCGGTTCGATCTGTAGTCACGGCTCTCCATCCGGGGGACTTTCTGGCCTCCTTGGACATCAAGGACGCATACCTGCATGTCCCCAAATACTCCAGACACCAGAGGTTTCTGCGATTTGCTATCGGGAAGAACCGCTACCAGTTTGTGGCCCTCCTGTTTGGCCTTGCCTCAGCACCCAGGACGTTCACCAAGGTGCTCGCTCCGATTCTGGCACTTCTAAGACAGCGGGGTATCGCCATTGTGGGCTACTTGGACGACCTTCTTCTGAAGGCCCCTTCAAGCTCAGAATTAGAGGTAAGCGTGTCTATTACCTGTCAGACTCTTCGAGACTGTGGTTGGATACTAAACACGCAAAAGTCAGTATTGGTGCCCACTCAACGCCTAGTGTACCTGGGGTTGATTCTGGATCCCTCAGAGGCAAAGGTATTCCTCCCTGTGGAGAAGTTGCAGACCCTCCGGGGCTGCAGTACGGCAGCTGACTTCCAGGAATTGGTCGTCACTCCGTTTTTGCATGCGAGTGTTGGGCCTCATGGTAGCCTCCTTCGAGGCGGTCCCATATGCTCAATACCACACTCGAGTGTTACACAAGGAAGTTCTGTCCAGATGGAACAGATGCCCTTCATCTCTGGATTATCAAATCTGAGTGAGCCACCTAGTCAGGAGATCCCTGGTATGGTGGCTGACAGCACTGGCTCTAATGGCCGGGAAGTCATTTCTTCCAGTTTACTGGATAGTGATCACGACGGACGCCATCCTTACAGGTTGGGGGGGGGGTCTGGGGTGTTCGGTCGGCGCAAGGTCGCTGGACCCCAGGGGAAGCCCTCCTGCCGATCAATGTCCTGGAAATCTGGGCGATCAGGCTGTGCCTTTTCAAATGGTCTCAGAGGCTGCAAGGGCGTCCAGTCAGGATCCAGTCAGACAACGCCACAGCAGTGGCATATGTCAATCATCAAGGAGGAACAAGAGGCTCAGCTGCAGCATCGGAGGTCGCTCGCATCCTGAAGTGGGCAGAGAGGAGTGTACCGGCACTGTCGGCCGTGTACATTCCGGGTGTGGAAAACTGGCAGGCGGACTACCTGAGCCGCCAGATGCTGGACCAGGGAGAATGGTCCTTACACCCGGAGGTGTTCCAACTCCTCTGCCAAAGATGGGGCACACCAGACGTAGATCTTCTGGCTTCCCGACTCAATCGGAAGGTATTGAGGTTTGTGGCCCGGTCAAGAGACCCATGGGCAGACGCAACGGACACGTTGGTGGCATCGTGGGGTCAGTATCGGCTAATCTATGCCTTCCCTCCCTTAAGGCTTTTTTCTCTTCTGCTCTGCAGAGTGGAGGCAGAGGGAATTCCAATGATCCTAATCGCTCCAGATTGGCCTCAGCGTCCTTGGCACGCTGATCTAGTACGTCTGGTAGCAGACGTCCCCCGGCGCCTACCACTACGGAAGGACCTGCTATCGCAAGGTCCCATACTCCATCCTGCTTTACAGTCACTGGCTTTAACAGCATGGCTGTTGAGAACCAGGTACTGAGAGACCGGGGCCTATTAGATTCAGTAATCTCTACTATGAGAAGTGCTCGGAAACCGTCCTCTAGGAAGGCTTATCACCGCACTTGGAAGGCCTACAACTCCAGGTGTGAGGAAGTGAAATGGCATCCGCGTACTTATTTGGTTTCCAGAATCCTGCTGTTTTTTACAGCATGGGGTGGACCAAAGGCTTGCCTTAAGTACGATTAAGGGACAGATATCTGCCCTGGCTGTCTTTTTTTTTCAGCAACCCCTGGCGACTTACTCTCTCGTGAGTACATTTGTGCAGGGGGTTCGACATGTGGCCCCTCCGGTCCGTCCCCCACTACCTCCGTGGGACTTGAACCTGGTCCTCTCGGTGCTTCAGAAGGCACCGTTTGAGAATATTAGAGATATTCCCCTGTTGACACTTTCTCAGAAAGTGGTCTTTATGGTGGCTGTTGCATCAGTTAGATGAGTCTCTGAGCTTGCAGCCTTGTCCTGCAAGGCTCCCTATTTGATTTTCCACAAGGATGAGGTGGTGCTGCGGCCGCAGCCTTCCTTTCTTCCGAAGGTCGTTTCTGCTTTTCATCTCAACAAAGACATTGTACTTCCATCCTTGTGTCCTCACCCGTCGAATCCTAAGGAGTCGGCGTTGCATTCCTTGGACGTTGTCCGAGCTTTGAGAGTATACCTATCTGCTACTTCCCTGTTCCGGAAGTCAGACTCACTGTTTGTTTCGGTGGCTGGTCCCAAGAAGGGCCAAGCAGTCTCGTCGGCCACCATCTCTAGGTGGATCCGATAGATAGTGATTCAGGCTTACTCCTTAAAGGGTCAAGCGCCCCCCTTTCCGGTCACGGCGCATTCAACCAGGGCAATAGGTGCCTCTTGGGCTTTCCAACATCAAGCGTCCCAATTATGTAAAGCGGCGACTTGGTCGTCCGCTCACACTTTCACAAAATTCTACAAAGTTGATGTAGGTGCATCTTCGGATGCCTCTTTCGGCCACAAGGTTTTGCAAGCGGCTGTTTAGAGTTGCAACTCCTCCGTTGGAGGAGTGCTGTTTTGTGTTTGGGGTGAAGTTTATTTTTATGCTGTTACCACCCCTCGTTTTTTCTCTGACACTGCTTTGGGACGTCCCACTTTGTTAATAGAGAGGCTGTGTCGGTCCATGGACGAAAGAGTAAATAGGATTTTTTACTCACCGTAAAATCCTTTTCTCTGAGTCCATGGACCGACACAGCACCCACCCCTCCTTTTAAGTTTGTACTGCTTTTTGACGAACTGATCTGCGAGATGCAGACTGAGGTGATATACCCAGAGGGTCCGCCCCCTGGGCGGTACTGTAGAAGGTGTGATGCAACACTTTTTACAAGTTTTCTGCCTAGTCACTCCTAATTAACGGATAATACCCACTTTGTCAATAGAGAGGCTGTGTCGGTCCATGGACTCAGAGAAAAGGATTTTACGGTGAGTAAAAAATCCTATTTTTTCCCCTTTTCAGTGCACCAGGGATTTGAGTGGTGGCGGTACTGGGCTCCCAGATCTCTCGGGAGAGCCCAATAAAGGTTGAAGGGTCCCCTTCCACGCCCTGTAGAAGTGATTATTTCTACAGTAACACCCATTTCCAACTGAAAATGTTGGTACTGGGATGATAGCTGCAGCCTTCGTCCCGCTATAACCAATTCAATCTGAGGACATACAGGTACGTCCTATGAGGTTGAAGTGGTTTAAGATTCTGTTGGGCACCTGGAAGCTCTTTGATTGGGCGGCGATGTACTGGTCATATACAGTAGGGAAAAAAAATATTATTTAATCCCCTGCAGATTTTGTAAGTTTGCCCACTTACAAAGAAATGAAAGGTCTATAATAGTTATCATGGGTGTATTTTAAAGGATAGAAACAGAATAGCAACCAAAAATCCAGAACAAACACATGATACAAATGTTTTAAATTGAGTTGCAGTTCAGTGAGTAAAATAAGTATTTGATACCCAAGCAAAACATTACTTGGTGGAGAAACTCTTGTTGGCAAGCACAGGTAAGATGTTTCTTGTAGTTAGTTACCAGGTTTGCACACATCTCAGGAGGGTTTTTGGTCCACTCTTTACAGATCTTCTCTAAATCCTTAAGGTTTCGTGGCTGGCTGTCGCTAGGTAACTCCGTTTTTCTATAGGATTAAGGTCTGAAATCTGGCTAGGCCAATCCATGACCTTAATGTTCTTTTTCTTGAGCCACTCCTTTGTTGCCTTGGCGGTATGTTTTGGGTCATTGTCATGTTTGAAGACTTATCCATGACCCATCTTCAGTGTTCTGGAGGGAAGAAGGTTCTCATTCACAATTTTACAATACATAGCCCCATCCATTTGCCCCTCCAATGTGGCAAAGTCAGTCTGTACCTTTTTAGCCTGGAAACAGACCCAAAGCTCAATGTTTCCACCTTCGTGTTTGCCTGTAGGGATGGTGTTCTTGGGGTCAAAGTCAGCATTTTCCTTCCTCCAAACATGGAGAGTCAAATTAATGTCACAGAGCTCAATTTTGGTCTCATCTGACCACAGCACTTTCTCCCAATCCTTCTCTGACATTTGTCAATGAGCATCTAAATGAGTCAGACGGGCCTGTACATGGGCCTTCTTGAGGAGGGGAACCTTGCAGGTGCTGCAGGATTTTAATCAATGGTTTTATTGTGTTACTAATGGTTCATTTGGTGACTGTGGTCCCAACTGCTTTGAGATCATTCACAAGCTCCGCCTATGTAGTTATGGACTGATCCCTCACTTTTCTCATCCTTGCCCCATGAGGGGAAATCTTGCATGCAGCTCCAGACCGGGGGCAATTGATGTTTTTTTTGTATTTCTTCCATTTGTAAATAATCACTCCAATAGTTGTTTCCTTCTGACCAAGCTTCTTGCCAATGGTTTTGTAGCCCATTCCAGGCTTGTGCAGGTCTACAATCTTGTTCCTGATGTCTTTTGTCAGCTCTTTGGTCTTGCCCATGATAGTGAGGTTTGAATGAATGAAAGAGAGAGAGAGATTCTGTGAACAGGTGTCTTTTATACACATAACGAGTTGTCTTTAGGAGCATCTTCTTAAATTGACAGATACAAGGTCTCATACTGTAGCCATTCTGTGGGAGCCAGAATTATTGTTGGTTGGTAGGGGATCAAATACTTGTTTTACTCACTGAACTGCAACTCAATTTATAACATTTGTATCGTGTGGTTTTTTTTTTTTTCTGGATTTTTGGTTAATATTCTGTCTGTCTCATTTAAAATACACCTATGATTAAAATTCTAGACCCGTCATTTCTTTGTAAGTGGGCAAAGTTACAAAATTTGCAGGGGATCAAATAATAATTTTCCCCAATGTAGATTGGGTTGGTCCATAATCAATCAGTTCTTCCGTGAAAAACGGCTCAAAAAAAATCAAGGGGAGTTGTAAAATTTAGTTTCCATCTGAATTCTGGATTGAGTAGTGAATGGGGGGGAATAACGAGTTCTGCTAAATCTGTGGGCTGCCAATCAGGATTTGCAAGTACCTCTGGAAGGACACTATGCTCTCTACTCTGCACGGTGTTCTTGGTGGCTGCAGGATGCTACTGGTGCTAGCCACCGCACCAACTTGGACTGCACTTCTGGGACTCGCCAGGTCACCAAGTGATACTAAAGTGCTGGTGTGTAAAATGCCAGGATGTACTAGGCCACTGGTGCTTGCCAGCTCACCAAAAGGTAGTGCAGCACTAGTACTTGGACTGTGCTACGTATGAGAGCATCTTCCGATCTACCTATCGGGGTGCCGCTGCTTTCTGCAGGTTCATATTCTGAGCTTGATTCTGTCAGAGAGGACTCCCCTTCGCTCTCATCTGACATGCTCAGAATCCTGTAGGGCTCTTCACTATCTTTGTTGGGACATTTTGGCCACTGATTTTTCAGGTACCTAGTGCGACTCACGGGAAAAAGAGCTCCTGGCTGTCAGGCTGTGTGTACTGCTTGAACCGCTACAAATAAAATTTACCTGCTAGCAGAGATCAGGCCTCATATTTCTAAAACTGTGGGTTTGTGTGCAATATATCAGAGGTGATGGTTATCGACTGATGCTGCACTCTGGAGCTAAATGCAAGTGCTGTCAGTGAACAAGGCAGATCCTGCTAACATTAGGTTTTTGAGAACACTATGCTAAGGGGGACACTAGTATAGTTCTGTTTGATCAATATATTGATCTATACAGACACTATACTAGTATTGGTGGTTATCGGCAACCTATAGTGTGCGGGAAATCTAATGCTAGCT
This sequence comes from Rana muscosa, assembly GCA_029206835.1. Lineage (NCBI taxonomy): Eukaryota > Metazoa > Chordata > Amphibia > Anura > Ranidae > Rana > Rana muscosa. Next base: position 848,079,462 of record CM055116.1, read on the forward strand.
GACCCTGGCTGGGAGGGGTGCGAACTGACTCTATCTGATATCGCAAGTGATGCTAATACAGTAATCAGTGAAAAATACTGTACACTATACTAACGGCACTGGCTGGGTGACGGGTGATCAAAGGGTTAACGAGGGTGATCAAGGGGTTCAATGTGCCTATTTAAGGTGTGTGGGTGCAAAATGTGCTACTTCAGCTTGTAGTTTTCGGTCCAGGAACAGAAGGAACGATTAGATCGAGTGCCTGTGCTTTCTAACACAGGCCGATCTCTCATTGGCTGCAGGCGATCAACAGGGTCCCAAAACCATTGGTGGCACCCGCTGACAAACTGATCCTGCAGCCAATGACACCTCGGTCTTCCGGATGGGCACACAGACCCAGGAGAAAGCTTCCATGTAAAGGTACGTTACGGTGCCTGTAGGAGCCGACCTGTCGCAGTAAATATACAGGCCAGCAAGCGGTTAAAGCAGGGGTAGGCAAGAGGTGGAAATCTACCTGAACAATGTGAAAGAGACCAAAGATCACTGGGGTGCATTAAAATCCAGTAAAACTCAGCGTTTTTCAGAGCATACCTCTTGGCTGATTCCTAGTTAACCAATTTAAAAATCAGTCATTTTTGCTAGAAAATTACTTAGAACCCCCATACATATATTTTTTGTAAGCAGAGGCCCTAGAGAATAAAATGGCGTGTGTTGCAATTTTTTTCATGTCGCACAGTATTTTTTTTTATTTTTTGTTATAAACTTTAATGAATTTTAATGCATAAAAACAAAATACCCAATTGTTTGGTAAAAAGTAAAAGCTGTTATGCTGAGTAAATAGATACCTAACATTTCTCTCTTTAAAATTGTGCATGCTCATGTAATGGCAACAAGCTACGAAATCTCCATAGGCAACGCTTTTAAAAGCTTTACAAGTTACCAGTTTACGTAGAGTTACATGAGGGGTCTGGTGCTAGAATTATTACCCTCGCTAAAATGTTCACACCATACATCATGTGTGTGGTGTGGACACCGTTTACATATGCGTGCGTCACCTATGCATGTGTTGGCCTTTGCGTGCAAGCATGATGGAACAAGGGGCGCTTTTTTTTTACAAAAAATATATACCGTATTTATCGGCGTATAACACGCACAGGCGTATAACACGCACTCTAACTTTAAGAGGGAAGTTTCAGGAAAAAAACTTTCCACAGCCCCCTGCGTATAACACGCAGGCACAGTTTACCCTCTATTTTCAGGGTAAAAAAGTGAGTGTTATACACCAATAAATACAGTATATTTCTTTTTCGTACATCACGGGACACAGAGCGACTTAGTCATTACTAATGGGTTATATAGTTTACCTTCAGGTGCTGGCACTGGCAACTTCCAAACCGGAAGTACCCTCCCCTATATAAGCCCCTCCCATCCGGGAGCACCTCAGTTTTTTGCCAGTGTCTAAGGTGTTGGCCAAAGAGTAACATGTGTTTTCCTGGGCTTGCGTACAGGTTCTTTTACGGGCCTTAGTAAGCTGTTCCGGATCCCACCAAAAAAGCTTCATAGCTAAACGGTCGGTACCCGGGCCTTGCAACAGAAGAGCAAGGTTTTGCCTGTAATGCCTCTCTTAGGAGGGCTGGACCCTGGGATCCAGAGCTCTGGTCATACCCACGACCAAGATGTTTTCTGTGCAGGGTGCTATACAGGTCCAGGGGAGTGGAATCCTTGGGAACCCGGTCCCTGAAGGTTTAATTACAATGCCTGCCGTGATAGGTGAAGTTTGGGCTTCTGTGGACCAAACAGAGTCCTGCGGCGGGGAACAGGTAAGTGGGGGCCCCCAGGAACTTGGTTCTATTGGGGGACCCCCAAGCCTAATTTGTCTTTCTGTCTGTTACCTAACGGTATTCCCGCTAATATCTGTGTATGCCTGTAACTACTGAAAAATGTAAAATTTTAATAGTAGTCAAGAAAAAAAAAAAAAAAAGAGGACCGCGGTACCTGTGTTAAACCACTAGAGGCCGCTGTGGTCCATTTTTTCTTGTCATGTGGATCTTTGGTTTTCTCAAGTCAAAAGATCCAGGCAGTTGGTAAGTTCTCTGTGGGAATCCACTTCCTCTGCCCTGTTGCTGCGCTCATCCACCGCACAGGCCCTCCGGCAAAAAGGGCCCTGGCTCCTAGTCCCTGCTTGGTTTTGAAAAGGGCGCCAATGGTGCACGGGCGCGTGCATGCGCCTCCTATGAAAAAAAGGGGCGGGGCGGGTGGATGACGCTCGATGCGCGGCGCTTCTGCGCATGTGCAGGCGTCCCAGCATGTATAAAAGACACAGTACAAGTGTCATCTGGATGCAAACAGAGCTAGCAACAAACAGTGGCACACAGAGGCGGTTGATGCAGGCATCCCCATAGAAAGGCACTTTAGTGGACACCAGCTGGTATATAGCAGCAACTGTGTTAGACTATTACCAGCAAAATTGGTGTATGACGACGGGAATACCTCAGCTTTGTGCTTAAAGGATATGTCGTCCAGACGCTCCGGAAATAAGTCTTCCAGGAAGCCAAAGGGGTCTCCATCGGGCTCTGAGGATATTGGGCATGCTTGTACTGCACCAATCTCCCCTGAGAATTCAGAGGTCAGTAGCCGTAGGAACCCCGCAGGAGTGCCTGGTGCTGCGGCTGTCCCCAGTCCACCTGCTCCTGTATATATAACAGAGGAGGTTTTATCCTCAACTCTGGGAGGATTGGAAGAGAGATTAACAGCATTGATCGCTGCTTCCCTGTCACAGGGAAAGCGCGTCCGATCTCCGTCTCCTCCTTCAGAGTGCCTGTTAGTGGAGGAACAGCCCCACACAGAGATCGACCTACCTGAAGGGGATCAGGATGAGGTTGATTCAGTTATGGAGGAATCAACAGTGGAAGAACCTTTCTCAGCATCTCAAGCTGAAAGATTATGGGTTCAGTCTCTGACTAACATGGTCCGATCAGCATTTAAAATGCCTCTGGCGGAACCATCAACCACTACGGTTTCCTCGCTGGGGTCGCTGAAAGCTCCCCAGGCTGTCTGTTCCTTCCCAATCCACCCTTTATTGGAAGGGCTTATTTACCAGGATTGGGAGCATCCTGATAAAATACTTACTCCCCCCAAGAGATTTCCAGTGATCTATCCCATGGAGGATAAGTTCATAAAAAAATGGAGGGTCCCTACAGTGGACACAGCCATCTCTTGTGTAAATAAATCACTGACATGTCCAGTAGATAAATGTTCCAATGTTCAAAGACCCAATAGATAAAAAATTGGAGTCTTTACTAAAATCTGCTTTCTCTACAGCAAGCATGGTGACACAACCTGCAGTAGCAGCGATTGGAGTCTGCCAAGCAATGAAAGATCAGTTGAAACAAGTCTTAAGGGACTTACCAGATCAGCAGGCTCTTGCTCTAGCTGACCTACCTAGAGCCTTGTGTTGCGGTGGACGCCATAAAGGATACAATCCAACAGGCATCCCGCTTTACGCTGTCTGTAGACATATGCGTAGGCTTCTACGGCTCAAAAACTGGTCTGCTGAAGCTCCCTGTAAGAAATTGCTGATTAGCTTCCCATTTCATGGAGAACGCATATCTGGAGAAGATCTGGACAAATATATCCAGAAAACTTCTGCCGGTAAAAGGACACTCTTGCCGGTTAAGAACAAGGGTAGAAGTCCTTCTTTTAAGAGGCCTACTTCTCCAGTCCCTGGCACATCGGCTGTGAAACAGTTCCGACGGCCTCCGCGGTCAAATCCAGGGGGCAGAAATCAGGGACAATCACAGGGTAACAAGAAACCCTGGGTCAAGAGAGGTACAAAACCTCCCCCCAAGTCATGAAGGGTTGCCCCCACTCAATCGGGTGAGGGGAAGACTTCAGTTGTTCAGAGACCTGGCGGGACACCATCAGAGACAGATGGGTGATCTCCGCAGTAAGTCTGGGATACAGGCTGGAGTTAAAAGACATTCCTCCTGCCCATTTTATGAGGTCAAACGTGCCAAGCGATCCCCAGAAGAGAGGATCCCTCCTTCTGGCACTAGAACAACTATTGCTCCAAGGGTAATCATGAAGGTTCCCTTGGAAGAAAGCGGGTTCGGGTTTTTTTTCGAACCTTGTCACAGTCCCCAAACCAAATGGGGACGTGAGGCCCATATTACATATAAAAGGGCTAAACAAGTTCCTACATATCGGGACTTTTTCGGATGGAGTCGATCCGATCGGTGGCCACCACCCTACAAGGGCAGGAATGGTTAGCCTCGATCGACATAAGGGATGCTTATTTGCATATTCCCATCTGTCCGGCCCACCAGAAATGTCTACGCTTTGCAGTAGAAGGGCGCCATTTTCAGTTCAGAGCCTTACCTTTCGGTCTGGCCACAGCACCACGAGTGTTCACAAAAATTCTGGCCCTACGATTGGCCAAACTAGGAACACAAGGTGTAACGATAATGGCATATCTAGACGACTTGTTGCTGATAGACCACTCAGTGAAAAAAAATAGAAGTGGTCGTTCACAAGACAATCTAGTATCTGGAATCTCACGGTTGCATTATCAACCGAGACAAGTCAGCCCTAAAACCAGTCAAAAGTCTGGAATACTTGGGGGCTAAGACTGGATTCAAATCAGAGAAAGATTTTCTTACCTCCAGAGAAAGTGTCGTCTTTGAAAGATTTGACCCACTTAGTGGGTACAAAAAAGAAAACCATCCATACGCCTGTGTATGAGGCTGCTGGGAAAAATGGTGGCTTCATTCGAAGCGGTACCCTACGGTCAATTCCGTTCAAGGAACTTGCAGAGGGCCATACTGTCAGCCTGGAACAAAAAAGTTCAGGCTTTAGACTTACCAATGTCCCTGTCCCCTTCCGTTCACAAGAGCCTCCATTGGTGGTTGGTGCCCCAGAATCTGGAAAAAGGGAAACCCTTCAGTCCGGTTTCTTGGAAGGTGGTCACTACAGATGCCAGCCTCATAGGCTGGGGGGCAGTACTGGAGCAATGGTCTCTCCAGGGCAAGTGGTCAGAAGCAGAGAAGGCCCTGCCCATCAATCTCTTAGAGATACGAGCAGCCCGGTATGCCCTAGTAGCATGGACATCCAAACTCCAAGGGTCCCCTGTCAGAATTCAATCAGACAATGCCACAGCAGTGGCATATATCAATCACCAGGGTGGCACCAGGAGTCGTGCAGCCCAGAGGGAAGCGAATTGCATCCTGGAATGGGCAGAAAGATATGTCACAGCCATATCCGCGGTTTTCATCCCAGGAGTGGAAAATTGGAGAGCGGACTTTTTAAGTCGCCAGCAATTATGCCCGGGGGAATGGTCTCTTCACCCCGAGGTTTTCCAGGCAATATGCCAGCGGTGGGGAACACCGGATGTAGATCTGCTAGCATCCAGATTCAACTCAAAAGTGGACAGATTTGTGTCTCGCACAAGGGATCCCCTAGCTTGCGGTTCGGATGCCCTAGTGTTCCCTTGGGATCAGTTCAAGCTGATATATGCATTCCCACCGCGATTAATCCGCAGAATCAGGGTAGAAAAGAAACCAGTGATTCTGGTGGCTCCAGCGTGGCCCCGAAGGGCATGGTACGCGGAGATTGTAAAAATGTCAGTGGGAAGTCCTTGGACCCTCCCACATCGTCCGGACCTGCTTTCACAAGGACCGATATACTACCCTTCCTTACCAGCCCTAGGTTTGACGGCCTGGCTATTGAAGCCCACATTCTAAAAAAGAGAGGGCTCTCTAATCCTGTGGTATCTACCATGATCAATGCCAGGAAGCCGGTATCCAGGCAGATCTATTATAGGATCTAGAAGGCGTACATCACGTGGTGTGAGGCCAAGAAATGGCATCCACGTAAGTACGTAATAGGTAGGATTCTGGACTTCCTACAGTGGGCTGTACATAGGAAGCTTGCCTTGAGTACTATCAAGGGTCAGACGGCCTTGTCAATATTTTTTCAAAGGCCCTTGGCTTTGCATTCATTAGTCAAAGCTTTCATACAAGGAGTGATGCGTATTAGCCCTCCGGTTAGTATTCCCATATGTCCATGGGACTTAAACCTGGTTCTGTCGGTTCTACAGAAACAACCATTTGAACCATTGCGGCACGTTTCCTTGGTTCTTCTCACCAGGAAATTGATTTTCTTAGTAGCCATTTGTTCGGCTAAAAGAGTATCGGAATTAGCCGCCTTGTCCTGTAAGGAGCCATATCTGGTTGTCCATAAGGACAGAGTAGTATTACGTCCTCATCCAGCCTTTCTTCCTAAGGTGGTATCGAGGTTTCATTTGAACCAAGATGTGGTTCTTCCTTCTTTTTTCCCCAAACCTACTTCGGTAGAGGAAAAGTTATTGCATTCTTTGGATGTAGTAAGAGCAGTTAAAGCTTATCTTAAAGCCACTGCTCAGATTCGTAGAACGGATACTTTGTTTGTTCTGCCGGAAGGCCCCAGAAAGGGTCAGGCAGCATCAAAAATCTACTTTAGCCAAGTGGATTTGACAGGTCATAATACAAGCCTATGGCTTGAAAAGGAGACCGCCTCCGTTCAAAGTTAGGGCGCACTCCACAAGAGCAGTTGGAACTTCATGGGCAGTGCATCACCAAGCCTCCCTGGCTCAAGTCTGTAAGGCCACAACATGGTCCTTAGTACACACGTTTACTAGATTCTACCAGGTAGACGTTAGAAGTCAGGAGGATGTCGCCTTTGGGCGCAGTGTGTTGCAGGCCGCAAAAGAGCCTCATGCCTGATGGCGCCCAGCTTATGTATAGTGTATCCCTCCCCTCATTTGGCATTGCTTTGGGACGTCCCATTAGTAATGACTAAGTCGCTCTGTGTCCCGTGATGTACGAAAAATAAAAAGGGATTTTTTTAACAGCTTACCTGTAAAATCCTTTTCTTGGAGTACATCACGGGACACAGAGCTCCCACCCCTCTTTTTGGGACACTTATTGCTTTGCTACAAAACTGAGGTGCTCCCGGATGGGAGGGGCTTATATAGGGGAGGGTACTTCCGGTTTGGAAGTTGCCAGTGCCAGCACCTGAAGGTAAACCATATAACCCATTAGTAATGACTAAGTCGCTCTGTGTCCCGTGATGTACTCCAAGAAAAGGATTTTACAGGTAAGCTGTTATAAAAATCCCTTTTTTACACAGTCTCTTTAAAAATATAAAAAATTGTGATAGCAATAAAAGCGAGCACAAAGAATGTAAACATCTATTGTTATAGCAATAAGCCGTGATGGGTCATCTTTACTGAGACATCTGGAGTCTTTTTAGACCACAGTTTTCTCCTCTGCCCTGAAATCATCTGATCAAGCCAAGATCGGTTTAAGCAGCTGCTTTTTCCAAGCCAAAAAGGGCTTGTTTAAATTCTGCAGAAACTGGAAGTGACAAAACACTCATCACTTCCCTTTTCTAATATCATAGAGATGATCGGGAACGTTCTGGTCCCCAATCAACTATATGGTAAGCCATCTTCAGTCTGGGCTCCCTAGTAGGACAGGAGGGCCCGGAGAGGCATCGGAGTATGGCAAGAGGGATCGTAAAAGCAATCCAGCGGGTAATTGGCTGCTAGAATGGCTTTTACAAAATGCAGAATTGCAAGGTGAAAAAAAACATTACCGGAATGATGCCTGTGGCTGCAGGCATCATCCCTGTATAACGCTTCAACCTGCCACCATATATACAGTATTTGTATTGCGGTCGACAAGTGGTTTTAAAGTGATTGTAAAGTCTTGTGTTTAAAAATAAATAAAAATAACAAACCTATTATATTGCCTCCTCTGTGCAGTTAGTTTTGCACAGTGCAGCCTGGATCCTCCTCTTCTTGGGTCCCTCTTTGCTCCTCCTGGCCCCTCTCTTCTTTCGAGTGCCCAATCAGCCAGCAGCTCTCTATGGGAGCACCTGAGCTGAGTCAGAGCTCCATGTATTCATTCAGACACGGAGCCCTGACCTGGCCCTGCCCCCTCTCTCCTCTGATTGGTTGGCTGTAGGGCTGCAACTAACGATTATTTTCATAATCGATTAGTTGGCCGATTTATTGTTTTGATCGGTTAATAACTGTAAAAAATAAAAAAAAAAGGTAATTTTGCTGCGATTTGCATTTTTACATTATTTTTTTTTGGCCTATTTGTTGTTGGGCAGATTAAAAAACGCATTATTACATGCTTTTCTGCTGCCTCTCTATTGACGTATATTGAACCAAAAAAACAAAATAGCACCGTTTTGCATTAAAAAAAGTCCTTGCCCTTTCCAAATACGCAGCAGCTGAAAAAAATCATGGATGTGAACTTGTCCCATAGGAAACCATGTAAATGAACTGTAGTGTGTTTCTGCATAAAGCACCAAAAAAACAGAGGTGTGACCCGGGCCTGAGATGTTTAGTAACATAATGGGGTTAAAAAAACGAAAATTAGTACAAAAAGAGCAAATAATCGCTGTAAGGGGTTATTTTTTTACTGTGGGACAGTGAAAGTAATATTTACAGTAGCGATTTGCTCTTTTTCTACTATAAAGGGCTAATTTTAGTTTTTTTTTTTTTTTTTTTAACCCGATTATGTTACTGGCAGATTAATCGATTAGTTGTTTCGGCCCTAGTTGGCTGACTGACTTTGACAGCTGCAGGAGCCAATGGCGCTGCTGCCGTGTCTCAGCCAATCAGGAGTGTCCCGAGACGGCATAGACATTCGTGGACATCGCTGGACAGAGATGGGGCTTAGGTAAGTAATTGGGGGGGGGGGGGCTGCTACACACAGAAGTATTTTTTGCATTAATGCATATAATGCATTAAGATAAAAAACATTCTGCCTTTACAACTTTACGATTCCTTTTAAGATTGTTCTTACTCATTTGGCTGGGTTCTCCTAAGGGTCACAGGAGTGCAATTCGTTTTGCAGTCCTGTGACCCGTTTTTAGCAGAGAGCAGTCTGAAGTCTGCTCTGTGCTGACATCACCAAGATCAGTCCAGGCACTGTGTCATCCCGACTTCTGAAGTCTGGATATGCCAGGTGCCTGGACAGATGGCAGTCTCAGCCTCTCAGCGAGCCGCTGACACAGCCGCTCCCCGCCCCTCCACAGCTCAGCGCTCCATAGAGCGTGGAGGAGGAAAGCTGCTGATTGACAGGCAGCAGCTCTCCACTCGGTTAAGTGAGATAACTGAGCCATCGGCGGTGTCGGGTGGCTCGGTTCACAGTGAAGAGGCGGCAGGGGACAGATGCAGCATTGGTCCGATGCTGCATCCACCTAGGTAAGTATGCTGGGCAAATAAAAAAAAAAGATGCTTCTCTTTTGAGATTGTTGAGTGAAGCCTCGTACACACGACCAGTTTTCTCGTCAAACGACAAGAAAACTGTTGGGAGAGCTTTCTTGCCGAGAAAACCATTCGTGTGTTCGTTCTCGTCGAGGAAACTGCCGGGAATCTCGACGAAAAAACACGAGATCAGCAAAAGCAGCCCAAGGGGTGGCGCCATTGGAATCAAACTTCCCCTTTATACTGCCGTCGTACGTGTTGTACGTGACTGCGCTTTACAATGACGAGATTTGGAATTGACAGTGTGTATACAAGGAAAGCTTGACAAGAATCTCGTCGAGAAAAACGTTTTTTTTTTACGAGGAGATTCTCGGTCGTGTGTACTAGGCTTGAGTTTTTATATAACATTTGAATTAGTTTTCATAATTTTTTCGTTTGTAAAATAATTACATTGATAAAGCCAGTGACTGGTTTTTGTTTTACTTCCCACAGCCAGCAGTCAAGTTGCTCTACAACAGAAGCAATAACAAGTACTCGTATACCAGGTATGGTTGGTCCTACTCCCAGTATGGGTCCTTGTTAAAACTGTTTAACCACTTGCTTACTGGGCACATAACCCCCTTCCTGCCCAGGCGAAATTTCAGCTTCCGGCACTGCGTCGCTTTGAATGACAATTGCGCGGTCGTGCGACGTGGCTCCCAAACAAAATTGACGTCCTTTTTTTCCCACAAATAGAGCTTTCTTTTGGTGGTATTTGATCACCTCTGCGGTTTTTATTTTTTGCGCTATAAACAAAAAAAGAGCGACGATTTTGAAAAAAGAGCGACGATTTTGAAAAAAAAACAATATTTATTACTTTTTGCTATAATAAATATCCCAATTTTTTTTAAAAAAAGTTTTTTTTTCTCAGTTTAGTCTGATACGTACTCTTCTACATATTTTTGGTCAAAAAAAAAATCGCAATAAGCGTTTATTGATTGGTTTGCGCAAAAGTTATAGCGTCTACAAAATAGGGGATAGTTTTATAGCATTTTTATTAATATTTTTTTTTTACTAGTAATGGCGGCGATCAGCGATTTTTATCGTGACTGCGACATTATGGCGGACACATCGGACACTTTTGACACCATTTTGGGACCATTCACATTTATACAGCGAACAGTGCTATAAAAATGCACTGATTACTATATAAATGTGACTGGCAGGGAAGGGGTTAACACTAGGGGGCGGGGAAGGGGTTAACTATGTTCCCTATTTGTGATTCTTACTGTGGGGGGAGGGGACTGATTGGGGGAGGAGACCGATCTGTGTCCCTATGAACAAGGGACACAGCATCGGTCTCCTCTCTCCCTGACAGGACATGGATCTCTGTGTTTACACACAGAGATCCACATCCTGCTTCTGTAACTGCCGATCGAATGTACCTGGCGGACATCGCGGCCGCCAGGCACGCTCCTCGGCATCACGTGATGCGCGCCGCACAGCTGTTCCCCGCCGCGCGCCCTCGGCGGCGCGCAGCGGGATGTAAACAGAGAAGGACGTCCTGGGGACGTCCTCTCGGCACTTGAGAGCCGCGCTGCAGCCGTCTTTCGGCTATAGCGCGGGTCTCAAGTGGTTAAAATGAAGGTAATCTGTAATATTCTAATGTAGAGGTGCACCGAATGAAAGTTTTGGTGTTTTTATATATAATTGTATTATATTCAACTTTTTAATTAACATCATCAATTTAAATTAATATGAATTTATTGGCACCTTAAGGCTCGGTTTGCACTGGTGCGATGCGAGAACTCGTGCAAATCCAGCACACCCATGAAATCCGATTCATGTCTGAACTGACCGTTCACACTGCCACCCATGCGATACGATTCTGATGCGGACCAAAAAAAGGGTCCTGCATGACTTTGGTCTGAAGGCGATGCAAATTCAGCCACACAGTCTGTGATTTGCACTGCAGTGGGGTGCAAATCACATACGATATCGCACAGTGCACCAGTGTGAACCCAGCCTTAGCGCAAGAAAAGCTCAAGAAAAATGTATCCCTTTAAATTCTATGTATGTCTGCACACTGGTCCATTGGGCTTCCGTTGTGTTAAAAATCGAGCGCGGTGCATTTTTGGTCGGTTAAAAAAAACACGCCTCTCAGTTCAAATGCATTGAAAACGCAGCAAGAACAAAAATGTAACGCTGGTGTGTTAATGATGCGATGTGGTTTTTGAGTCACATAACCTATGAAAAACACACCATAAGCACAGTAAATCATGGTAAAATTGGCCCAAAATCGCCGCGATTTTGCGGTAAAATCGCATCAAATTCGCTGCTCTTCAGATTTGTTTTTTTTTCCCGCACGCTGAGCTTAATGGGGAAAAAAAAAATTTTATAGTGTGTACTAGTCATTAGATAAATGTCAACAGTTATACAGTATAGTCTCTATCCTATTTTTAAAAATGTGTTAAAGGCATTTCTGTTAAAATAATATATTAACCGGTCCTCTCTGCTGTAGATTTTCCAACCAGTTATCGAGACTTTTTTTTTTTTTTTTTTTCTTCTGCTTCAGTATGATTAATTATGAATTCTATATCTTTTCAGCAATTCTGATGACAACATGCTGAAGAACATTGAGCTGTTTGATAAGTTGTCCTTACGATTTAATGGGAGGGTTTTATTTATTAAAGATGTAATTGGCGATGAAATTTGCTGCTGGTCATTCTATGGTCAAGGTCGAAAAATCGCAGAGGTGTGCTGCACATCCATTGTATATGCTACAGAGAAGAAGCAAACCAAGGTATAGTGGCAAACTTATTTTTCATTTTAATATTTTTGTCAAAAGTTGAAAAAAGACAGTACAGATATATAGTTAGGGCAGGATGAACAATGCCATAGAAATACATTTCTGTGGACAGAGTTACAGGTTCAATCAGATCTGAGAGGACAAGACATAAAATCAATAGATGATGTCGGTGCAAATTGTATTTTTAAGTTGCATGCCAGTAGGCAGTATAGGCAATTATCCTTGGCTTTGTTTTTGTGTGTATTTCCAGGATGAATAAAATGGCAAAAAGGAGTTCAGACAAACCACTTACAACACTACCGGTACTTTTAAAGAATAAAAAAGCTGATGCTTTGCAGTGAAGTGAATGTCTCAAGTGATACAGCAATTAAATCCTCCTGGATAAGTTGTACCTGCTTATTTGTAGCCAGCTGTCCTATACATCCTTGTAAAACTCAAAGATGAAAAGTATTTTTCACTGGAAATTCAGACCAAAGTCAGAAACCCTAAAGCTGCATTCACATCTGCACATTGCGTTTTTTATTTTTGTTTTTTTTCCCCCCACGACAGCATAGGGCAGGCCAGTAACTTGAATGGGCTGCCCAAACATGCCAAAGTAGCTCCCCTGTAGCTTTTGCAGAAGACCATGGTACGTTTGTTTTACCTAGCAATTCGGCACGTTCCTGTGCCGTTTTGAGTGCCATTAAGCGTTTTTATTGTGTTTTTTCACGTGGTCCTGGTACATGAAAGTGTGAAGGGGCTTGACTCCTATATTTTTAAACTTGGCTGCTTCCTCTCATCCCATGCCTCCAACAGAAAAATAGAGAAATGTATATGCAGTGAAAAGGGACGAGCAAGCTCCATTACTAGCAGGTAGTGCCAAGAATTGCCAATTTTATACCTGCTGGCAGCATTTTTTTTTTTTTTAAATGACCCTTCACTGGTAAGTGTGTTTAAAAGCCAGTAGCTACAGTATTTGTAGCTGCTGACTTTAACATTTTGAAGAACATTCAATCTCTTTTTAGATTTAAAATATTGCTTCGTAATCTTTACATATGTTGTTAGTATTACCTACTGAAATTTAAGCCTGTTTGACTCGATACTGTCTCCAGGCCTAAGTCTAAATCGAGAAGTGGACTGAAAAGCTGGTGATTTTAGTGCACTTTAGCTGAAAACGGTCTGTGTGAACGTGGCAATCATACTAGAGACATTTAAGTATCTCCAGAATACGTTAAAATATTTTTTCTTCTGCTGAAGCAGCTGTAAACCTAAGTGAACTGCATATTGTTTGCTAAAGCACTGTGTTATACCAGCGATTTTTCTATTTTTGAATTTTTTCCCCATTCTTTGTTCTGTTTTGGTACTTTTAGACCTGCACCCTCTTTGCAGCCATTTTATGCCTAATGGCATGCACTCTTATGTTGTTGTGAGTGTTGTCACCCTATAACAGAATGTACACGGACACGGCAGGATCACCACATATTTTAGTGAAAGCTGCAGATTTAAAATGATTTAAAATTACATTAAAGTATTAGGTCGTATCGGACCTGCTTTCAAAAATATCCTTACCCGCACAAGTGATGCAATTTTTGCGTCTTCTAACCCCAATGTTAAAGGAATATCCCTATTCTACAACATAATTTAACAATAAAAAAATGTTTTTCAAGTCAACGCCTATTAATGCATGGGAAATTGATTTGGTGAAAACCTACCTTTCTGAAAAATGGCAAAAAGCTTTATGCTCAACTTATACTGCCACCAAAAAAATTAACCTTTGGGAAATGACTCAGAAGCTGCTGCTGCTGCGTTGATATTTAACCCCATACATAATCTCAAAATTTGCTCCACAGACCACCCCGCTATGTTGGAGGGGATGTGGAGCCATAGGCACACTCCATCATATGATATGGACATGCCCGGAGGTCTCATCCCTTTTGGATTGAGGTGTTTCGGTTGATCAATCAAATTTTCAGGCTGGCAATTCCAATATCGGCAGGTACGGCACTCTTTTCCCTAGATCTTGAATCTATACCACCAAAGACAAAAACCCCAATAATACACATATTACTAGCAACCCAGCTATCCTTGGCCAGACACTGGAAAGACCCCCCCCCCTCCTATTACCGAAATAATCCAAAACAAACACGCCACTTACGAGTTGCCCTTTGCCTCCTCTTCTGGAAGATACCAAGTTGTTAGTCTACTTTGGAAACCGTGGCTCGACTGGTACGATCAAAACCAAGTTAAATGAGTAATGGTAACCTCAAGACTGTATTTACCTTTTACTCAGTTGTGTTGTTGTACTTACCTTCTTTCCATCCTGTGCTCTTTTTATTGTGTATATATATATATATAAACAAATTTGCACAAAAATTTATACTGTTACAACCATGTGGTGCCTTACCAGTGCAACCACTATGCTGGCTGGCATAATGTCTGTAGCTATTTCCTATACTTTCGGATTTTAGTGGATGGGTATACGTATACTTTATTATTATCCATTCATGTATTGTAATATACGTTTCCCCTAAAAAATATAGGTTTATTATTTTGAAGTGGTATTCAACCCAACACCAAAAAATTCATATATTGCAGATTACCAATTATTAGGTATGGTGGCTGCATTCGTTTTTTTTTTTTTTTTAGCCTTTTTTTAATCTGGTGATCTGGCCAGTAACACCCCCCTCTATTAGAATGCCCCCACACTGGATGAATAAGCACAGGGGGCACATATGGAAAGCAGCATTGTTAATCTGAGCAGTTACAGCAATGTTTTATTTTCTTTTAGAATAAAGGTTTCACATGAATAAATAAGAGGTTGAAGCACCCCCGTCAGTGGTAAATGGTTTGTCTTGAAACTCTTAACTGATGAATTTGCAGAAGAGCTTGTGTTGGAAAAAAAAACTAAATTTACTGGCCAGATCACTAAGTGAAAATAAGGGAAAGAAAACCTAAAAATAAAAACGAATGTAGTCACCACATCTAAAGCTGGGTACACACAGGCTGAATGTCGGGAGACATCGGCCAGTTAAACATAAAAATGACTCCTGATCGTGCTCTCTACCAATAGCAGGGAGCGCTGATCGGATTGTTCTGGCGGGGGAGCTGTCAGAACACAACAGCACAGCGAGGGAGATCGCTGCACTAATGTCGAATCATTGGTACATCATCTCCGACCGGAGCTGACAGCTGTAGTGTGTACCAGGCTTAAGAATTGGCAAGCCGTAATATGTTTACTTTTGGGTTTAATACCACTTTAATCTTGATGGACGCTGTATTATGTAATGCATTTTATTTTGTGGTAGTTTTTCAAGGATGCAAATAAGTTATTGTGTGCTATTGTTCAGGTGGAGTTTCCAGAGGCAAGAATCTATGAAGAGACTCTTAACATTTTGCTGTATGAAGCACAAGATGGACGGGGACCAGATAATGCTCTGTTGGAGGCCACGGGAGGAGCAGCAGGCCGTTCCCATCACCTAGATGATGATGATGAACGGGATCGCATTGAGAGAGTTAGGCGAATCCACATCAAAAGGCCGGATGACAGAGCGCATCTCCATCAGTAGGACTTGTCTATTTTCATTGCATTTTTTTTTCCGTCCACAAGAGATCTGTGTCTGCTTTCTTTGAGCCCAAACTCGTGGGAAAAGAAGGTCTGTTGAGGTCGTCACCTGCTTGGAAGTTAAAGACCAGCCAAAACTGTTATACTTTATGGTGATTTATTTAAATCACATAGAAAGGACAATGAATTTTGAGTATTTGCTTGTGTGGGGATTTCATCAGTTCTAAGTTAGTATTGGTAGTAAAGTTGTAAACCTGCAAATAAAGAGGCAATGTAGGGTATTACAGATGTGGAAATAAAGACAAAACCTTATTCAAATGGACTGATTATGTTGTCAAAGCATTTCTGGATATTCATTGGTACATGTTGTCTGTATACTGTATAACAAACCAGCAAACCAATATTGTACTTGGCTCTGTGGAGGTTTCCCTTTTTATTAGTCAGTTTGTATTCAGCTGTTCCTGCTGCATTACTCTTCAGCTCTGACTTGAACACATGTACAGTACACCGATGCCTTTTTTGTTACTTTTTAACATTTTGAATTTTAAGTCGACTATGAACCTTTTGTGGCTTTATAGCAATCATTTTGGGATGTATCTTAATCACCCACACAAGCAATGCACCTTTTAAGTATTTGACTTTCTTTTTATGTCAAAATTAATATTCTGTATATTTTCCTTCCTGTTTTTACATAAGCCTTGGTTCTTTGTGTATTAAATAATTTATATTGCCCCATGTCTTTAATAAATTTAACTACAGACTCTGTTTTAATCTTGAATTTGTTTGTATACTTTGATGCATTGTATAAATTGGTATTCCTGTGAACAGGAAAGCTTGAAAAAAAATATTCATACCCGTTGAAATTTTCCACATTTTGTCATGTTACAACCAAAAACGTAAATGTATTTATTGGGATTTTATGTGATCGACCAACACAAAGTGGCGTTGAAAATGTGGCTGGCATTTGTATTCAGCCCCCCTGAGTCAATACTTTGTAGAACCACCTTTTGCTGCAATCACAGCTACCAGCTTTGCACATCTAGAGTGAAATTTGTGCCCATTCTTTTTTGCAAAATAGCTCAAGCTCCGTCAGATTGGATGGGGAGCGTCTGTGAACAGCAATTTTCCAGTCTTGCCATTTAGGTCTGGACTTTGACTGGCCATTCTAACACATGAATATGCTTTGATCTAAAGTTCTTAACCATTCCATTGTAGCTCTGGCTGTATGTATAAGGTCCAGTCCAGGTTTTCTTCTAAGATTGCCCTGTATTTGGCTCCATCCAACTCTGACCAGCTTCCCTGTCCTTTCTAAAGAAAAGCATCCTCCCAACATGATGATGCCACCGCCATGTTTCCAGGGTGGGGATGGTGTATTTAGAGTGATGTGCAGTGTAAGTTTTCCACCACATATATATAGCGTTTTTGATTTTAGACCAAAAAGTTACATATTTGTCTCATCTGACCAGAGCACCTTATTCCACATGTTTGCTGTGTCTCCCACGTGGCTTCCCGCAAACTACAAATGGTATTTTTTAATAGCTTTCCTCTCACCACTCTTACATAAAGGCCAGATTTGTAGAGTACACAACTAATAGTTGTCCTGTGGACAGATTCTCCCACCTGAGCTGTGGATCTCTGCAGCTCCTCCAGCGTTACCATGGGCCTCTTGGCTGCTTCTCTGATTAATTCTCTCCTTGCCTGGCCTATCCGTTTAGTTAGATGGTCATGTCTTGGTAGGTTTGCAGTTGTGCTATACTCTTTCCATTTTCGGATGATTGATTGAACAGTGCTCCATGAGATGTTCAAAGCTTGGGATATTTTTTTTTATAACCTAACCCTGCTTTAAACGTATTCACAACTTTATCCCTGACCTGTCTGGTGTGTTCCTTGGCCTTCATAAAGCTGTTTGTTCACTAAGGTTCTCTAACTAAAATCTGAGGGCTTCACAGGACAGCTGTATTTATACTGAGATTAAATTGCACACAGGTGGACTCTATTTACTAATTAGGTGACTTCTGAAGGCATTTGATTTCACTAGATTTTAGTTGGGGCTATCGGAGTAAAGGGGGCTGAATACAAGTGCACGCCACAGGTTTTTAATATATTTATTTGTAAAACCATTTATCATTTTCCTTCCACTTCACAATTATGTGCCACTTTGTGTTGGTCTATCACACAAAATCCCAATAAAATATATTTATGTTTTTGGTTGTAACATGACAAAATGTGGAAAATTTCAAGGGGTATGAATACTTTTTCAAGGCACTGTAGTACCTATATTGTACCTCATATGCAAGTCGTGGGGAGAAAATGTTTTTTAACCAAATTATTTTGTTGAAATGGGGATGGAATTAATGTCTCAGGTGAATAATATTTATGAAGTATTACACTCCAAATGTGCCAAAGAGCTTCCATTTTCTAAGTTGTATGAATTTCTCTTTTGAGGCTGATTTATAAATCGCTTTGCACCTAGCCACTGCAGATATGCAGCCAAGTGGAGGAAGTGTCATTCTGGGAGGATGCACCCACGCGTCCTTCCACTTTTGGTGCTCTCGTACAGCCTTGAGGCCGTGCAACGACATGATGTTTTATTGGCCCTGTACCATGTGATTGCTGTGTACAATCACAGTAGATCACAAATATTAACAAAAGTCGCAAGTTGGTGTATCGACTCCTTGTCCTCGCAGAGAGCTCATTAGAGCCAATCTGTGAGTGATCTATAATTGTACAGTGATTTCAGTGCCAAAAACACACACACACACACACACACACACACACACACCTCTACAGAGCCTGATTGCAGCCACACCAGTGCAGGATCAACATCTCTTAGTGTCCCCAGTGCACCATTAATATCTGTCATCGTGTGTCACTGTCACACAAAGAATTAATCACCATCAAACCAGTATAGTGTCACCAGAGACAGCAAAAACTTTGAAAGCCATGTTACAAAAATTTGTACACCAGCAAGAAGTAATTTCACATCGTTATCGTGACAGATAAGAGCATGAGGGAGCTCTCACTGTCAGATTTGGATTCTGAGTACAAACGCATGAAGAGCAGTGGGTCAGTAAACGAATCAGAGGTGGAAAGGGTGCCTACAAAAATGGTGTTCTAAAGAGCAGCAGGCAACCACCAGCAGCGCTGTGCACACAGATGATAGGCCAAGAACTAAGAGTGGGGTGTCACATCAGTCACAAAGGGTTTGGGCCCATAGTGTCCCAGGGATGATTTTAAATCCTGCATGGCTTCCCTATAATACAGCAGCACCCAAATAATTGACCACACAGCCAGGGCTCTAAGATGGTAAGTGAAAATTTTACAATTTAATTATTTTTTTCATTTGTTTTGTACTGATGATTTATTGAATTTAATTGCGGACCATGTAGAAGTGTTTTGAAGGCAATACCATCATCCCAAATGATTTTACTAATCGTGAGCCGTGGACCGATGAAACAAAATTGCAGCTTTTTGGTAAAGCCCATCATTCTACTGTTTTCAGAAAAATAAATGAGGCCTTTAAAGAAAAGAATGCAGTCAAACATGGTGGAGGTTCACTGATGATTTGGGGTTGCTTTGCTTTTTCAGGCACTGGATATCTTGACCGTGTGCATGGCATTATGAAATGATGAGTCCAGATCTAAATCCCATAGAGCACCTGTGGAGAGGTCTCAAAACAGCAATTTGGGAGAAAAAAAACTTCCACTCTGAGAAACTGGAGCTGGTCCTGAGGTTAAGAGTGGGCATAAGGGGTGGTCCTGTAAGAATAAGGCCAAGGAGGGGGGGGGGGGTCTATCGGTGTTGAAGGTAACGGTGGGTTAGCATGCTTAGAGAAGGGTGGAGTGCAAGTGGCATTTTGGGTAAGGGTGGCCACACAGTGTCTGCCAAAAAACCTAATATGGAAAGTGGCTTCCAGGCCTAAAAGATACGTGGTGTAGAGGGCCTTACCACATTGGTTGGCCTGTTATACGTGCTAAAGTGGGTGAGCGTGTGAATACGTATGCCTGGTGGCATGGTCCTGTGCCAAAAGGGGTGTAATAACAAGTGGTCTGTGGGAATGGGTGGCCAACTGGAGCTGGTCCTGAGGTTGAGTGGGCACAAGGGCTGGCCAAGGAAGGGGGGTCAAGTGGTGTTGAAGATCAAATACAAGGGGTGTTGTAGGTATGATTTGCTAACTGGAGCTGGACCAATAGTCATCAGGACTGGGGTAAGTGAGAGACAAGGGGTGTTGTAGGTATGACTGGCCAACTGAAGGGTGTTCTGGGTAAGGGTGGCCACAGAGCCATGTTAGGACGGTGTTGTGAGGTGGTCAAGGATGGGGCTGGTAAGGATGGCCAGATACAAGGATTGGTGAACTAAAGTTGATCCACCTGGGCTGGGCCATCCTGCGGTAAGGATGGCCAGATACAAGGGGTGTTGTAGGTGTGATTGCCCAACTGGAGCTGGTCCAACAGTTAAGGGTGGGGATAGTGTTGTGGGTCAGGGAAGCCAATTGTGGGGCTTGCCCACAGGGGCTAGATACAATTGGGGTCTTGTGGGTATGATTGGCCTACTGGAATTGGGGATGACCAGAAGTGCAAATGCCATTCTGGGCAAGGATGGCCAGAAGGCAGTGGACCTGTTGTAAGAGTGGCCACAGAGCAAATGGGGTTGTGCTCTGGTGACAAACTAAAGCACACTATACCCCACAAATGTGGACTAGGGGTATTTTCTATCATGCCCCAACATTTTATGAAGTGTTTGATAACTGTAGCAGATGGGAAATAAATATGGAACAGGAATGTGTATGGCATTTTAAAAATAAACAGTTGTTGATACCACAGTGGAACTAAAATCACAAAAAAATCAGCCCGAGACATTTGATGGTATACATGGGATAGATGCTTGGTTGAGTCGTATATTAGGAAAAGTATCATTGCTAGGGGCTTAAGGAAGCAAGTAATCCTGGGTTCACATTTACGTACTGAAAGCAGGGCCGGATTAAGAGCAGCATGGGCCTGATGCTGAGGATTTTGGTCGGCCTTAAGGGCTGTGCGTCAGCGTGCATCCTGACGTGAATGGGTGCAGCGGCACAGGCCCAATGCTATGGTAGTCCCAGGCTTCCATAAGAGCCCTGCGTGGCATGCCCTGAGGTGAGGTTGAAGAGCACAGCTGTGCAGACCTAACGTAACACTACAGAATCTGAATACCTGGCTTCCATTAGGACTCCCCGTGGTGCCTGTTATTAATCCCACCACCCAGCCCAGGTGGCACATGCGGCATGCAGGGCCGGTCAGGCCAGGGGAGATATCTTTGTGTTGGCCCATTGCTTTCCGTGCACGGCCTGTTCTTTTTGGGTGGCTGGGCCCATGTCTTTTCTTCTCAGAGAATAGGTGCAGGAACCCCCCCTCCTATGGGGGAGCACACCACGTTTTAGGGTGGGTGTCGGCAAATTTTACAGTGGGAGGGTCTTAAAGGGACATTGTTCAATAAAACCAGGAATGCATAACACAGGGTTCATGAGAGCGTAATACACAGAGCGCTGGGTTCAGGAGAGCGTAATACAGAGTGCTGGTGTCACGTACCTGGTGGTAGAGCCTGATATGCAGAGGACGGCCTCTCTTACACCTCTGACTCGAGGCCCCTGATAGAGAAGACAGGAGGCGCGGGAGTACAGAGTCGCACAAGTGCCTGGTAGGGTTGCTAGCAGCAGTGCTGGACCAGAACTTCTGGCGGAGTAGTGGGGGAACACAGACACAGCGGTAGGACCAGGAACCTCGGGCGGTTGGGCCCATGGCTTTACTTCTCAGAGAATAGGTGCAGGAACCCCCCCCCCTCCTGTGGGGGAGCACACCACGTTTTAGGGTGGGTGTGGCCAAATTGTACAGTGGGAGGGTCTTAAAGGGACATTGTTCAATAAAACCAGGAATGCATAACACAGGGTTCAGGAGAGTGTAATACACAGAGTGCTGGGTTCAGAAGAGCATAATACACAGAGCACTGGGGTCAGGAGACCGTAATACACAGGGCGCTGGGTTCAGAAGAGCGTAATACACAGAGCACTGGGGTCAGGAGACCATAATACACAGGGCACTGGGTTCAGAAGAGCGTAATACAGAGTTCTGGGTTCAGGAAAGCATAATACACAGCACGCTGGGTTCAGGAGACCGTAATACACGGAGCGCTGGGTTCAGGAGATCGTAATACACGGAGCGCTAGGGTCAGGACACCGTAATACACAGAGCACTGGGTTTAGGAGACTGTAATACCAAGAGCGCCGGGTTCAGGAAACCGTAATACACAAAGCGCTGGTTCAGGAGACTGTAATACACAGAGCGCCGGGTTCAAGAGACCGCAATACACAGAGCGCTAGGTTCAGGAGACCGTAATACACAGAGCTCTGGGGTCAGGAGACTGTAATACACAGATTGCTAGGTTCAGAAGTTTGCTATGCACAGAGGACACTTCTGCCCGCCCCCACATCCATAGCTTACTCTGCTCCATTCTCTCACAGATCTCTGCAGTCTGCAGCCACTTCCTAACCCATAGCTCCCGACTGTCCCTGATTTGGAACAACGTCCCGCTGTCCCTCATTTTGGCCTGATCTATATAGTTGTATATAAAATGCACTTTTTATCTATCAAAAACAGTTTTCCAGCGCTAAAGCGTTCAACTGATTTCTAAATTGCTGCATTTGTAAATTCCAAAAGCCAATATAAAGGAATAATAGTGGTAAAAAAGCACTTGTGGGTTTAACCAATCTTGTTTTTTGTGTACTATTCTCCTTTAAGGGGCTGTGACAGGGGGTGTGTTCTATGCCTACATAGTTTTGCTGATAGGTGTCCCTCATTCCCATCTCAAGAAATAGGGTATGTCTAACCGTCCCTCAACAGCTAAGCTCTGCATTCTGCTGCTTCAGCTTTGAATCCTGCTTTCCCACTGCCCTCACCTTTGCACAAACGGACCCCCCCCCCCCCCTCAGCTCACCTAAGAAGCAGTCAGTCTCAGCCTCCCACACAGTCCATTTGCGGCTCCGCCTCTCCTTCACTGGACAGCAGCACTGGCCTGCGGTGAGATCGTCCTGCAGGGGGCACTGGCCTTTTCGAGCACCAGGCTGTTTCTCAGCCAGCAAGCCCTCTGGTGATGTCCATAACATATCCGTGCTCTGGCAGCTGTGTCTGTGTCCGAGTGCTCTTCAGGGCGGTTCTGAGGGAGCAGCGAGCTGTCACTTGTAGCAAGAAGCCAGGCTTCTGTGTTTACAAGTGATAGAAAATAGCGGTGAGAGTGAATCTGGCCAGCCCAGGCCTATATTATGGTAGGGGCCTGGTGCTGCAGCTCCAGTAGCCCCTATGTTAATCTGGCCCTGACTGAAAGATTTACTAAGCGGTGGAAAGAGAAGTGTATGATCTGAGGGTTATGGAGTAAATTGTTCTGAAGGATAATGTAAAACTGGAGGAATTAGGAATTGTAAGAAAAAATGTATTGGAGTTCATAAAGAATGGAGAGATTGAAAGAAAGTGTAGAATTTGATAAATGTAATAAAATCTTGAGGAAGAAGGTAGAAAAATTGCAAAAGAGATAAAAAGTGAGAAAACAACAACAATTTTTGATTTGACGGGGAATAGTGGTAGGTAGAGGTTGAAAAAGCAGGGAATATGGAGAATGTGCGAGTGTCAGGAAACGGAGTCAGCTAATGCTCATTGCCATGCAGCTAATGCATATTCCTGTGCAGCTATTGCACATGTACCAGCAAAAGAATATTTCGGGCTAATATCCAGCGTGCACTGACAAACATTGGCGCCAAGCTGACTATTTAAAAGAGATCCTGGTGTGCGCTAATTTCCGGGTGCTCTTCAGCTTTCCCAGGACCTGTGTTCCTGTTTTTGCTGACTGATCCTACGTTGCTGAGCCGGCTTGATCCTGACCTTGCTCTGTAGATTCTGAATACCAACCTTGGTTGCCTCTGCCTGCTTTCCTGGTACTGACCCCGGCCTGCTACTGGGCCTCGCTCTGTCTGCTTCCCTGCTACTGATCTTGGCCTGCTACTGGACCTTGATGTGCCTGCTTCCTATCCACGCTGCTGCCTCACTGTGTATGACCCTGGCTCACCTTGACTACTTCTCTATCCGTGGCAATCACCTGCTGCCAAGCTGCCGGCACCTGTGCTTCCTTGAGCCTTGTACCTCAGCCACCTCATTCAAGGGTGTGTGGAGCAGAGCTGCAAGGGAATCCCTTTCGTCAACTCGGTCTCCAACCAAAGTACGTGACAAAATGATATTTCTTTATCGTACACCACGGGACACAGAGCTAGTCATTACATAATGGGTTAAGGGTCACCAGCGGTGATTGGACACTGGCACAACCAATGGAAGACAGTTCCCCTCCATATAACCCCTCCCATCAGGGAAGTACCTCAGTTTTTTCGCCAGTGTCGAAAGGTGTTGGACGCGTTAGGAGGTGCTAAAGGAAAGCTCTACCAAAGAGACCCTCTGGGGGTAAAAGAGCTATGCTTTCGGATCCATCCAAGACGCCTACAAATGAGCTGAATCTGGATGGGATCCGGGCCTCATCCATGAGGCGTCGCCTGTAATGTCTCTCTTCGGAGGACTGGGCTCTAAGATCCAGCACTTTCGCTATTTCGCTATAAAGTCCTGGTAAGAGTCTTGTACAAGGCCCAGGGGAGAGGTATCCTTTAAATAGGAACCCATATCCCTGAAGGTTGGCACACATAGCCCACCGTGAAGGGTGAAGTTTGGTATCTGTCTGAAAACTTTCAGCAGAAAAACCTGCGGCGTGGATAAGGTGAGATTAGAAGGTCCATAACTAGGTTGGGACCTTTTTCAAAAAGTGGATGTCTTCTTTTTTTCCACCACTGGGGGGAGTAAAGAGCTGAATATACTCACCTCACTCTGTTCAGTGTCGGCTTCGGCGAAGTACACTGCTCGTCACCTCCGCTGCTGAGCTTGCTTGAGCACCCCGCTCCTCCTTCCGGTGGCCGATACAGACACCTGCAGATGCAGGTAAGTGGGGACAGGGGCTGATGAGAGTCCTCTCTCACTATGGCCACCACCATAGCGCTAAAGGCCGCGCGCAGCGCGCGGGAGCGCGCTTTATCGGAGGGGGGGGGGGGGGGAAGGCGTGCGCGGGCACGTGGCGCGCGCAGGCACAGAAACGGCGCCAAATTTAAAAGACTGTCAGTGTGAGAAGCACTGCAGCAGCAAGCAAGCTCGTTAGTTCTCTTATTCCTGGCAGAGAAACACAGCAGCTATACAGGGACGTAAGACTCCATGTGGTTGGATTGGGTACTTCCTAGAAGACATCCATGTTATGCATAGTATGTGTTAAAAGTTGCATACTTAATGTATTTGCTAAACTGAACACGGTAGTATATGCATTTAGGTACCTTGTATTTTGTCTAAACAGTAAGCCTTCCAGGGGAAGTAATACGGACAAAAAGAGATAAGAAAGCACCACCGCCTGAGAGGCTAACTGTGCTGACTCGGTACCTTTCTCTCCTGTGTTGCTAAATGCACCTGTTCAGGATGAGCCATTACCTCTGTCAGGTATGGCGGCTTCCCCAGTGAAGCCTGGGCCTGTATATGTCACTGAGGACACTTTATCAGCTGCCCTAAATAATCTGGAGGAAAAAATTGCTACCTTAATCGCTAAGTCCTCTAAAAAGGGGCAATAAGCGAAGCAGGTCTCTTCCAGTATTGGACCTCCCTTCAGAAGTACCTGAGGGAGGAGGATGAGGAGGAGGAGGCTACATCAGCAGAGGATGAGGAGCCAGATTTTAAGGTCACAGGTACAATGCTATAGCAGTGCATTTAAGTTAACCTCTGCGGAGGTAACGGAATTACCTGTCTCCTCCCTAGGGTCATTAAGATCCCTGCAAGGTGCATGCTCCTTCCCGGTTCATCCGTTACTAGAGGATCTAATATACGCAAACTGGCAACATCCAGATAAGCGTTTCTCACCTCCAAAAAGGTTTAACATTCTTTATCCTATGGGGGAATTTTTTTTTTTAAAGAAATGGAGCCTGCCTGCGGTAGTTGCGGCTATTTCTTGTGTAAATAAAAACCTGACATGTCCGGTGGATAATGTACAAGGGTTTAAAAGATCCTTCTGAGAGGAAGTTGAAATCCTCCTTCCTTTTGGCCGGCTCAAGTACCCAACCTGCAGTAGCAGCAGTCGGTATGTGTCAGGTCATCAGCCAACAGGTAAAGCAGGGGCTGAAGGAACTGCCTTCAGAGCAGGCTAGAAATTGGGAAAATTTGCCTAAAGCCTTATGCTTCACAGTGGATGCCATGAGAGATTCTATCATACAGGCATCACGCCTTACACTCCAGCTGGTACAGATGCGCAGAGTACTTTGGCTTAAGCATTGGTCAGCGGAGACCCCATGCAAAAAGCTGTTGGCAAGTTCCCGTTCCATGGCGAACGCCTATTTGGGGAAGATTTAGAAAAATATATACAGAAGATCAAGTGGTAAAACGACTTTTACCTGAGAGAAAGAAAAACAAGAGCTCTTGTTTTAAACGCTCTCTCCCCAGCTCCCGGGAAATCTGACTCCAACCAGTGGCGGCGGCCTGTTTTAGCCGCCCACAAAAGCCAAGGGGCAAGCTCAGAAGAACAAGAAGCCGTGGGGTGCAAGAGCTAATAAGCAAGCCCCCAAAGCCTCTCAGTGAAGGGGCGCCCCCGCTCGGCCGAGTGGGAGGAAGGCTTTGTCAGTTCTGAGTGACTTGGTGGTCAGAAATCCAGGACAATTGGGTAGTATCCACAATATCCTCAGGGTACAAACTGGAATTTCGAGAGATCCCATCTTCTCAATTCCGAGGTTCAAGACTCTCCAAGGATCCACAAAAAAAGAGAATCCTTCTTCAAAGGTTTGAATCACTTAATGGCTCAAGGGGTAGTTACAGACGTACCCCAAAAAGAGCGAGGTTCAGGTTTTTACTCAAACCTCTTTGTGATTCCAAAGCCAAATGGAGATGTCAGACCCATCCTGGATCTAAAATCCCTAAATCGGTTCCTGAACGATCGCCATTTTCGAATGGAAACGATCCGATCCGCGGCCGCCACTTTAAAGGGCGGAAAATTCATGGCGCCCATAGATATCAAGGACGCACATTTACACATACCCATCCTCCCCGCTCACCAAAGATTCCTAAGGTTTGCGGTAGAAGATCGCCACTTTCAATTTGTGGCTCTGCCGTTTGGTGTAGCCACCGCGCCCATAGTATTCACAAAGGTGCTAGCTCCTCTGTTAGCAAACCTAAGAACACGGGGCATTGCGGTAACAGCCTATCTGGACGATCTACTAGTAATAGATCAGTCAAAGGACGGATTGGGTCACGCTGTACACACTACAGTAGGATACCTGGAGCATTTAGGATGGATTATAAATTTACAAAATCCTCTCTCCAGGCCCAAAGGAGGATAGGGTACCTGGGCCTGATCATAGATACAGCCCAAAACGGGGTATACCTGCCAGAACCGAAGATACAGTCTCTTAAAGACCTGATCCACAAGGTCAAAGCAAACAAGAGGCCGTCTATTCGCCTTTGCATGAGACTATTGGGAAAGATGGTAGCCTCCTTCGAGGCGGTCCCTTACGCCCAGTTTCATTCGAGACTACTTCAAGGCAATATTTTAGCTTCCTGGAACAGGAAGAGCCAAGCTCTGGATATACCCATGCGCCTGTCCTCACAAGTACGCCACAGCTTCGATTGGTGGCTAGAAGCCAGGAATTTACGGAAGGGAAAGTCCTTCCTCCCAGTGGCCTGGAAGGTGGTATCTAGGGATGCCAGCCTATCGGGCTGGGGTGCAGTATTCGAGGAGGCTTCTACCCAGGGAACCTGGGCCAAGACTCAGGGGATCCTGCCAATCAATGTGCTAGAGATCCGGGCGGTATATCTAGCCCTCAAAACCTGGACATACAGGTTACAGGGCTACCCAGTTCGGGTTCAATCCGACAATGCTACTGCAGTAGCTTACATCAATCACCAAGGAGGCACCCGCAGTCGGGCAGCCCAAAGAGAGGTGAACCGGATCCTGGCATGGGCAGAAGAGCATGTACCTTGCCTTTCTGCAATCTTCATTCCAGGGATGGAAAATTGGCAAGCAGACTACCTGAGTCGTCAGCAGCTGCTAGCAGGGAGTGGTCTCTTCACCCCGAGATCTTTCAGGCCATATGTCTGAGATGGGGAAACCCAGATGTAGACCTGCTAGCTGCCAGGTTCAACAAGAAATTGGACAACTTTGTGTCCAGAACGAGAGATCCTCTAGCCTACGGGACAGACGCTCTAATAATACAGACGCTCTAATAACTCCATGGAATCAGTTCTCGCTGATCTAGGCATTCCCTCCGATCCCTCTTCTACAAAGACTGCTTCGCAGGATCAAGGAGGAGGGAATACCAGTAATCCTAGTGGCCCCAAACTGGCCCAGGAGGCCTTGGTACGCCGAGATTGTAAAAACGGCGATAGGAAGGCCCTGGAAGTTTCCACTCCGACACGACCTGCTGTCACAGGGTCCAGTATTCCACCCTTCCTTACAAAGGCTAAAGTTGACGGCCTGGCTGCTGAGACCCACATTTTTAAAAAGAGAGGGGTCTCTGGTCCGGCTCTTTCTACGCTCATTAATGCTAGAAAGCCAGCCTCCAGACTCATCTATCAGAGAGTCTGGAGAGCATACGTTTCCTGGTGTGAATCCAGATGTTGGAATCC
This sequence comes from Rana muscosa, assembly GCA_029206835.1. Classification (NCBI taxonomy): domain Eukaryota; kingdom Metazoa; phylum Chordata; class Amphibia; order Anura; family Ranidae; genus Rana; species Rana muscosa. Next base: position 848,107,736 of record CM055116.1, read on the forward strand.
TCAGAAGTATGAAATAAGTAGGATTCTTGCTTTTTGCCAGTTAGGAGTGGATATGAATTTAGCCCTTAGCACCATCAAAGGGCAAATATCGGCTCTATCAGTCTTCTTTCAGAGACCATTGGCATCTCACTCCCTAGTTCGGACATTCATTAAGGGGGTACTGAGGATAAATCCTCCAGTTAGGACTCCCTTGTGTCCATGGGATTTGAATTTGGTATTGTCAGTGTTGCAAAAGCAACCTTTTGAACCTATTCGCCATATTCCTTTAATTATATTAAGTAGGAAGTTGGCCTTTCTGATTGCTATAGCTTCTGCTAGGAGAGTATCAGAGCTAGCAGCTCTTTCTTGTAAAGAGCCTTATCTAATTTGTCACAAGGACAAAATCGTACTACGACCCCATCCGGCTTTTCTACCTAAGGTGGTGTCGGCTTTTCACTTGAATCAAGACATTGTTCTGCCTTCCTTTTTTCCAAACCCGCGGACGGCGGGGGAAAAATTATTACACTCTCTAGATCTAGTGAGAGCGGTAAAGGTGTATCTGCAAGCAACCGCTCAGATACGTAAAACAGATGTTTTGTTTATTTTACCAGATGGGCCCAAGAAGGGCCAAGCGGTATCAAAATCCACCATTTCCAGGTGGATTAGACAAGTAATTATTCAAGCTTATGGTTTAAAGAACAGGACTCCTCCTTTTCCTGTTAAGGCGCACTCTACCAGGGCGATAGGTGCTTCATGGGCAGTGCACCACCAGGCTTCGATGACTCAGATCTGTAAAGCTGCAACTTGGTCTTCAGTCCATACATTTTCCAAATTCTATCAAATAGATGTGAAAGGACATGAGGATTCCGCCTTTGGGCGAAGTGTGCTGCAGGCAGCAGTATAGGGCTTCTGGTCCGCAAGCGGCCTGTGTTGATCTGTGTCTCCCCCCCTTCATATGAGTATTGCTCTGGGACGTCCCATTATGTAATGACTAGCTCTGTGTCCCGTGGTGTACGATAAAGAAAATAGGATTTTTATAACAGCTTACCTGTAAAATCCTTTTCTTGGAGTACACCACGGGACACAGAGGTCCCCCCCTTCTTATGGGAACCTTACTGCTTTGCTACAAAACTGAGGTACTTCCCTGATGGGAGGGGTTATATGGAGGGGAACTGTCTTCCATTGGTTGTGCCAGTGTCCAATCACCGCTGGTGACCCTTAACCCATTATGTAATGACTAGCTCTGTGTCCCGTGGTGTACTCCAAGAAAAGGATTTTACAGGTAAGCTGTTATAAAAATCCTATTTTCAGGTGTTGGAACTGATCAATGCGATAGTGGAGCAAACAAAAAGGAAAACCTAACATGTAGGTTACATTTTTGAGAAGAAAAGGGAGACCAAAAGGGACAGGCCCAAAAACATTTATTGGGATTATAACCAGTGTTGCAGCACAGATGATGATGACTAGGGATGAGCCGAACACCCCCCCGTTCGGTTCGCACCAGAACCTTCGAACGGACCGAAAGTTCGCGCGAATGTTAGAACCCTATTAAATACAATGAATGCGAACGTTCGAAATCTAAAGTGCTAATTATAACGACTAATATGCATGTTATTGTCCTAAAAAGGGTTTGGGGACCCAGGTTCTGCCCCAGGGAACATGTATCAATGCAAAACGAAGTTTTAAAAACAGCCGTTTTTCGGGAGAAGTCATTTTAATGATGCATAAAGTGAAAAAAAAAGTCAAATATTCCTTTAAATATCGTACCTGGGGGGTGTCTAAAGTATGCCTGTGAAGTGGCATGGGTTTCCTGTGTTTAGAACTGTCCCTGCACAAAATTACATTTCTAAAGGAAAAAAAAGCCATTTAAAACTGCTTGCGGCTTTAATGTAATGTCTGGTCCCGGTAATATGGATGAAAATCTTTGAGAAAAATGGCATAGCTACCCCATGACCCCCCCCCTACCCCAGCCCATTACCAGCCCCTTTGGGTCTTGTATGGATATTAAGGGGAACCCCGCACACAAAATAAAAAAGGCCCTATATACTCTGAACAGCAGTATACAGGCGGTGCATACAAGACAGGGACTGTAGGTTTGTTCTTAAGTACAATCTGTTTTTTTAATTTTGAACAGGTACATTGTTTAAGTGTAGCTCCAGCCAAAAATTATATTTTTAAGCTTTTTGGAAAACATAGGGAAGGGTTATCACCCCTGTAACATTTGTTTTGCTGTCTGTGCCCCTGTTCAGAACATTTCACCTCACTTTCCGTCCCAATGACAAATGTTTTTGAAAAGTGGGGTTTTTATTGAAACAAGGATTGGTGATAAAGCATCAGTAGAGAGGAGACACCTTTTTCCAATATTAACTCTTTCATGAGAGAATTTCCCTTCCTAGGGGTAGATTTCCTCTCACTTCCTGTTGTCTCCTTCCATTTGCAAGTAGGAGTCGTTTGTAAGTTGGATGTTTGAAAGTAAGGGCCTGCCGTATATACTCTGCTGAAATTTGCCCCTTACATGTTGGTGTTGCCACAACACTGTGAGCCCTCACAGTTACTCTTGGTGGGCGCTGGAACGCCCTGCTGTGAACTATTATATCAGGAATTGTATTTACATGCCATTGTTGAACAGTGGTAGGAAAAATTGGGCCTTTGGTGGTGGTGCTGGTGCCACAACACTGTAAGCCCTCACAGTTACTCTTGGTGGGCGCATGAATGGGCCCTGCTGTGAATTATTAGATCAAGAATTGTAATTGCATGCCCCTGTTGAAGAAGAAGCACACTACGCCCACTGTAAGTGCTGCAGATGCCTGTTAGTGTAACACAAAAGAAAAAAAACTACGAGCAATAAGGGGTAGCTTCAGGTGTATGATGTGCAGGAGGCACACTACGCCCGCTGTAAGTGCTGCAGATGCCTGCCTGTGTTACACAACAGGAAAACACAGCAATAAGGCCTAGCTTCAGGTGTATATTTTGCAGGAGGCACACTACGCCTGCTGTAAGTGCTGCAGATGCCTGCCTGTGTTACACAACAGGAAAACACAGCAATAAGGGCTAGCTTCTGGTGTATATTTTGCAAGAAGCACACTACGCCTGCTATAACTGCTGCAGATGCCTGCCTGTGTTACACAACAGGAAAACACAGCAATAAGGGCTAGCTTCAGGTGTATACTGTGCAGGAGGCTTAGCAAAAATATCACTGACACTGTCCCCTGCCTATCCTTCTCTCTCCCTGCACACAAGGTTTAGCAGAATATCACGGACACTGTCCCTGCCTATCCTTCTCTCTCCCTGCACACAAGGTTTAGCAGAATATCACTGACACTGTCCCTGCCTATCCTTCTCTCTCCCTACACACAAGGTAAATGAACAAATATCACTAACACTGTCCCTGCCTATGCTTCTCTCTCCCTGAACCGGAACACACTACACAAGGCCGCCGCGCTGGCGGCCTTTTATAGTGTGGGACGTGTACTAAACCCCCCTGAGCTATAATTGGCCACAGGCATCCTGCCTGTGGCCAATTATGGCTCTCCTCGCTGCCGGCGCTGGGATTGGCCAAGCATGCGGGGTCACAGTGCATGCTTGGCCAATCACAACGCCGGGATTGCACTGCGATGGCGCAGTGTATTGTGGGCCGTTCGCGTCACTCGAATTTGGCACGAACGGCCCAAAACGTTCGATCTTCGTCGAACAATCGAACAGCCGATGTTCGAGTCGAACGTATGTTCGACTCGAACGCCGAGCTCATCCCTAATGATGACACCTCACTGACCCGTTATGTCCCCTCCTGAGTCACAGTGACACTCTCTTTCCATGCCAGGTGGTCCCTTCAGTCCACTCCAGTCCAAACAACACTGACAATCCCGTTCCCGGCTTGCCTTGCTCCCACCCTGCAGATCCGCACATGAGGCTCCGGCCACTTGGCAGAACTGTGCATTTGCAGTTCCAAGCCGAAAGTCACAGCCATATTTTTTACTGTATATAACAGTAGTAAAAATAAAATAAAGACAATAATCTATGTCAGTCAATACTACAAACAGTGCTGAATGTTGAATAATAGCAGTGGTCAACACCACATAAAAGTCTTTCTAGACAGATGCAAATAAGTTCCAGTGCTTCAAAAGAATGTCCATGGGTGATCCTAAAGAAATAAGTAGAGTGCACCTTCCACCGACCCTCCAGATCCACCACGTGACACACACACCCCTTAGGGGTTAACACTCACCAGAGCAATATTGAAATAAAGCCTTGAACAGATATTGCTGCATCCAAGCCAAACACTGAAATATTGCATCCGTCAAGGGGACATCAGAATGAGATGGGCTTCCAAAAAGCAAACAAAAGGAAAGCACATAGCGTAACCCAGTTTATTTTATATAGCAAACCCTCACAGACATTGCCCCCTCACACATTAAACGTACATCAATACATAATCAAAATGAGCAAACATGAAGGATGGTTACACATCACCGTATCCGCCGTCCGGCGTATATCAAGAGAACCGAGGGCTGCAATGCTTGTCTTCCTCTTCCTGGTTCTCTGAACGGTGGAACGCAAACCAGCACTTCCAGCGTGTCGTGTAGGTCACGCCCTACACGACACGCTGGAAGTGCTGGTTTGCGTTCCACCGTTCAGAGAACCAGGAAGAGGAAGACAAGCATTGCAGCCCTCGGTTCTCTTGATATACGCCGGACGGCGGATACGGTGATGTGTAACCATCCTTCATGTTTGCTCATTTTGATTATGTATTGATGTACGTTTAATGTGTGAGGGGGCAATGTCTGTGAGGGTTTGCTATATAAAATAAACTGGGTTACGCTATGTGCTTTCCTTTTGTTTGCTTTTTGGAAGCCCATCTCATTCTGATGTCCCCTTGACGGATGCAATATTTCAGTGTTTGGCTTGGATGCAGCAATATCTGTTCAAGGCTTTATTTCAATATTGCTCTGGTGAGTGTTAACCCCTAAGGGGTGTGTGTGTCACGTGGTGGATCTGGAGGGTCGGTGGAAGGTGCACTCTACTTATTTCTTTAGGATCACCCATGGACATTCTTTTGAAGCACTGGAACTTATTTGCATCTGTCTAGAAAGACTTTTATGTGGTGTTGACCACTGCTATTATTCAACATTCAGCGCTGTTTGTAGTATTGACTGACATAGATTATTGTCTTTATTTTATTTTTACTACTGTTATATATATTTTGCCATGTTTTAAACAGCTGCTTAGTTATATATATGTTTTTATACATATATATAATATATATTTTTTTATATTTTTATTTTTTAAAAATATTTTTGTCAACATTTACTGCTCATTTGTGGATGACTGGTGTGGTTATTGCACCTTTTGGTATTAGCAATATTCGTGGTCCGTAGGCACTGAGTGGTGTATTATAGGCCGTTTTATACACCCTTATTTATATTTTTTACTGGCAATCCTTTCCTGACGCTGCCATTTACTGGCAGGAGAAAAGTGCCAATTTTTTTACTGACTGCCAGTAAAAATACTGGTGGTTGGCAACACTGATCATAACCCCCTACTAGGCAGAACTATTTGCAGATAGTTCAGCTAGATTAGTCCTATTTTTCAGAGCTCTGAAGAAGACTGCCTGGCTACTCCTGAACACTAGGTGGTCCATTGGCTTCAAGTGGACTCTGCTAGTCTGCTTCACCTTTTTGATATTGTGTCAGAGAAGGGTCCCCTCTGCAGACTCTTCTGCTGATTTATTGTGTCTCATGTAAATAGTTTGCCTTGTATAGCCGGTTAGCTAGTGACAGGGACCTGTCAGCTAGGATTGTAAATGTGTCGTATATACTAATATACAAAACTATTATATTTTCTATATTTTTCTACTGATATTTATTTGCTGTGTAATTATAGTGTACATATACACTCCAGGTTATTTACAAGTTATTTACCCCTAATAAATAACAAAAACAAAGCCCTTTGGACTGTTTTTCTGACTACATGTGCCTACTGAAAATGCATGTTGCCTGGCTGTGCAGACAAAGGGGGACCCAAATCCAGTGGCTTTTGAGGGGCTAGTGCTACAATAGTAAAAGAGGAGAAATCTTCCAAAGGGGGCACTAGTTCTAGTGACCCTGGTGTCAAAGCAGGATTCCCTCACTTTGGAGGGTTTTTTAGATTTCCCCTTCCTGTTTTGCCTATGCGACAGGAAGTGAAGGGAAATCTCCTCAATGGGACACAGATGGCAAAAAACTAAAAATCTAACTGGGATTTTAACTCTTCCTTACTCTATCCTAAAGCCCTGGTTCACACTGGTGCGATTTGATGCGTGATTTGACATGTCAAATCACATGTCAAATCGGCGAAATTCGCCGCAAATTGCGGGCAATGGCACCGTCCTAATCGGTGCGACGCTGCATCTGCGGCGCTGCACCGATTTCAAAAAGTAGTTTCTGTACTACTTTTTGCGATTTCAGCCGCGATTTACATTGACATCTGTGTCAGATGTCTCTGTAAATTGAGCTGAAATCGGGGCTGACAGGCAGGAGTGAAATCGTGTGAGTTCAGCTGAACTCGCACGGCTTCACTCCCGCAGCCCCAGTGTGAACCTGGGCAAATAGACAGAACGTTTTGCCTTTAGTGACACATTAAGCCCTCGTGCACACTGGTGCGATTTGTCATGCAATCGCAAGAAAAGTTGCATCCCATTGGCAGCAATGGAACCACTTATTTTGCAGCAACTTTGAAAAAGGTTCCTGCACTACTTTTTTCCGATTTCATTGCAACTTGCATAGATTTCTGTTAAACCAAGTCGCAAGAATTTGGAGGAGCAAATCACACTGATCTGAGGCCTTGAAATCATGCTGATGGCGTGATTTCAAAGCCAAACTGGTGTAAACCAGGGCTTATACAGCTTTAAATCCTGTATGACATGCATTAACTTATAGCAACTAGATCTGTGACTGTTGTAAAGTACTGTAGAGTGTGATTTCTCCCCAAAAAACAGCAGTTTTCTCCATAGATGCAATGTGTCAATATAACATTTTATGGTTTACTTATATAATCACAATTTTCTTGCATACATGTGTGCTGTAAGTTAGCAGTTGCAAAAGGTTTGATTAGGGAAATAAATGGGTTAATCAAACAGTTTGAACAAAGGTGCTTCTTATTGGCTTGTTAGGGGTTGGATTTGTTGCACAGGTCTACTAGTTGGTTTGGTGTGGAGGCCCTGGGCTGTAGTAGCAGCTACATGAGGTTAATGATATCCCTGAAGAGTTATTTTGTCAGGTTTGGAATTTGCTCAGCTGTAATGTCATAGATGGTTAAAGTGGTTGTAAACCCACTTTTGCAACTTGTACCTACGGGTAAGCCTAGATTAAGGCTTACCTGTAGGTGCAAGAAATATCTCCTAAACCTACACGGTTTAGGAGATATTTGCTAAAAATTACATGCATCCGTGTCTACGGCGCATTCATAGGGTTAATCCCATTCACAAATCCGGCTAAGTCCCAGAAATGCTTCGGAGTCACGTCTTCGCCGCTCCGGCCAATCACAGCGCCGGAGTGATTGGCTGGAGCGGCGATACCCGGAAGTAACCTTCCGGGTATTGCCGCAGCGATGGCTGCTGCTGAAGAGGGAGACGAGGACGGCTTCGAGGGCCCCGATCTAAGGTAAGTGATGCATAATGAGCTATTATGCTAGTCATATTAGCTCATTATGACTTTCTCTTACAGGTGGTTTAAAAAAAAAAAAATTTTTAGGGGTTTACAACCACTTTAAGTAGTTTGCTCTTGCATACATGAAAATTAAAATGTTTTACAACTGTTGTAAAGAACATTTAGCATATATTTGTAACTGTCTTTACATTGCTTTAGGTTGGGTTTAGTCTAAGTTTCTGTAACATGCTAGCTACAATGTTCTATTTCATGTAGATGGTTAATTGTAGAAAGTAAGGATAATGGCATAGAAATCTAATGCTTAGAAAAATGTGTATGCACTCCTATTATTTGACTACAGATGAAAGCTAGTACATGAAACTACAGACTTTTTCAAGTTTTGGTGTAACTTTTAGCCCTGTTCACATTGATGCGATTTGACATGCCAAATCTGCGGCAATTGCCGTCAATGGCAGCGTCCGAATTTTTGTACTAGTCGCGTGGGTTTTTTTTTTTTAATGCAATTTCCATTGACATCTGTGCAGAAACCCGCACAGATGTCCCAGAAATTGAGGGAATTGACATGCGGGAATGAACTTGTGCGAGTTCAGCTGAACTCGCACAATTTCATTTTCGCACTTGGTGTGAACCTAGGCTTAAAGGGGATTAAACAAGTGAACAATAAATACCAAGGTCTGGTGCCTGAACAGGAAATTTAAGACCTGGACAACACCTTTTTCTCTAGTTTGCCTGGAACCAGGGGTGGCCTGTTCATAGGGGGCGCTGCTCCCCAAAAAGCTAGTCACAAAAAAAGGTGTGGGTGTACACGGGTGTTGGACACAGCTGTCTATGCAATCACGTGATTGCAGGTGGGATGCTTCATTTGCTTGCTTTTGGTGAGTTCTTGTGGCGCAGAGCAATGTGCCCGAACACTACCACTCTAAAATTATTCTCCTTGTTGTGGGGTTTGTGATTGGCACTTCCGTAGGACATGGGCGGTGCTTTCCGAGGAGCCGCGGCATCACTAATGGCCGAGCAGCGCCTTCTGTCTGAATCTCCGGCCAGACCGGTAGGTTGGGATTCAGTGAAAAAAGTTATTTTGTTTGCACAAATGAAATGAGTGGATGATGGCAACGTTTCACCTCCATTCTGGGAACATGTCCTTGCAAACTTAAAGCGGAGGTTCACCCAAAAGTGAACCTCCGCTTTACGGAACCCTCCCCCCCTCCGGTGTCACATTTGGCATCTTTCAGGGGGGAGGGGGTGCAGATACCTGTATAAAACAGGTATTTGCACCACTTCCGGGTGCAGACTCCGACCCCCCCTCCCCGTTGTGTTCTGGGAAACACTGTGCTCCCAGAACACAACGGGGACCAGTGAGGACGGCGCAGCGCGACTCGCGCATGCGCCATAGGGAACCGGGCAGTGAAGCCGCAGCGCTTCACTTCCCGATTCCCTCACCGAGGATGGCGGCGGGGGAAGCCAAGAGCCGAGCGGTAGCTCGGCTTCGGCTGGCGACCTGGACAGGTAAGTGTCCTTCTTTTTTCTTTTACCAAGCATGAAAATAACCCTACTATGTCTCCCAGTCCCTGTGTGTTGCTGGCTGCACTGCATCACTGGGAACCCCTTATAATGGGCTCAGCAGGTGTACAGACCCAGAAACTCAGCACAGGGACAGTGGGGGAAAACACAGCAAAAATGCATCAGTGTGAAAGCAGCCTAAATCGGGCTGCTTTCTTTTTATGAAAAAAAAATCTACAATAGAAAACCTTTCTGTATAACAAAACCACAATCCCTTTAAACCCTATAGGACTCTTCACACCACAGAGCTATGTGTTTTTGCAAAGCCCTACAATTTTGGTACGGTCTTTAAAACCACCCAAACAACACGGGTCCTGTTTGAAATGAATAGAAAAAGCATACAAAACGCACTGGGGGGGGGGGGGGGGGCGAGGTAGTGCTGGGGGGAGGGGGTTGCACACCACTGCTTGGAACTTATATAAAACAATTCAATTTACGCTTTTTTTTTTTTTTTCAGGCTGATGTAACTTAGCTGGCTAATGGATGGGAAAAGAAAAGGAAAAAAGCTATGGATAACTCAAATGCTTCTCCCTCTCCATCCCGTTGGTTTCGGGTTTTAAGAAGGTTAGTATCTGTGACTGGTAACTAAACACTAAAGCCGGCCATACACGGTTCGAATTTCGAAATAATTTTCTTTAGAAAATTGTATCAAAGACTTTTCATACGAATTTCGCACCATTAGTGGGCTGCAGCAACAGCCGATTTTCGTGCGGCAATCAAATTTGAGGAATCGGACATGTTGGAAATTTTCTGAAAAACAAACGATTTTCTAATCAATGGTGGGAGAATCGTGCGAGAAATGTCATAGAAAAAAAAATGCGCATGTGCAAGAAAAGAATATTCCCGGAGAGAAAAGAATATTCCCGGCCGAATTTCGAAAATCAATGGTGGCATCATCGGATCACAGAAAAAACAAATTTTCTGATTTTGAAAAGAAAATTTGTTCGAAATTTGACCGTGTATGGCATATACATGAAGTCTTTAACCACTAGGCATCCGCGCTATAGCCGAATAATGGCTACAGCGCAGACCTAAATTTCCGGGAGGCCGTCAATCGATGTCCTCCCCTTTGCACGCGCCCCCTGTGCGCGCTGTGATCACCGAGTCACTGAGACTCGGGTGATCACACATCCGAGTAAGGGGCTGGTCCCGGCCCCTTACCACGTGATTAGCTGTCAGCCAATGACGGCTGATCACGTGATGTAAACAAAGCTCAATAAACGCTTTTCTCCTCACGCTGACAACGTCAGGAAAAAAAAAAGCCGATCACCAGCTTTTGTGTAAGGGACATCGGTCCCCAGTGGAAGAGGCACATCCGCATCATCAGTGACCATCAGTGCAAAACGGTGCCAACTATCAATGCCCACCAGTGGTGCCAATCGGTTCCACCTAGCAGTGCTGCCTATCAGTCTCGGCTACCAGTGCTGATCAGTGCCCATCACTGCCACCCACCAGTGCCGCCTATCGGTGCCCACCAGTGCAGCCTCATCAGCGTGCATCAATGAAGCAGAAAAATTACCCGTTTGCAAAATTTTATAACAAAATATAAAACGGTTTTGTATTTATTTTTAAATCAGTCTATTTTTTGTTAAAATTATACATTTTTTTTATTTTATTTGGGTACAGTGTTGTATGACCGCGCAATTGTCATTCAAAGAGTGAGAGTGCTGAAAATTTGGTCTGGGCAGGAGGGGGGGGGGGGGGTTTAAGTGCCCAGTAAGCAAGTGGTTAAAGCGCCCTACAGTTCTTGTTTGGGAATGTTAACCACAGATCTTAATAGGATTGCTGACTGACACTTTAACACCTTTCCGCCTGGCCTATAGCAGAATGACGGCTGGGCAGTGGCTTTACCCTTCTGAATGGATGTCGTATGACATCGCGGGACGATCTGTCACAGGCTGTGTCTATGGACACAGCCGATGACTGACCAGTGTACTGGCTCGCTGCCGGTACCATCTGACCATCAATTGTGTACAATTGTTGCTAGCTGTGATTGGTCAGTGTGATCACATGGTACAGAGAGGGCCATTCAAAGCCTATCTGTACCATGTGATTGGTCAAAGCTAATCACATCTAATCTTAACCCCTTCCTACTGGGTCATAGTCATATGACGCCGGCAGGAACCCTCCCTCCGGGCGGGCGTCATATGACGTCCTTTTTTCCCGGCCGTCTATGGGGCGGCGCGTACCCGCGGCACCGCTCGTGACCCGGTGTGCGTGCCCGGCGGCCGCAATGTCCGCCGGACACCCGCGATTGCCCACGATCACGGCAGGAGTGTGGATCGGTGTGTGTGTAAACACACAGATCCACCTCCTGTCAGAGGTGAGGAGACCAATGTGTGTTCCCAGTACAGAGGAACACAGATCGGTCTCCTCACCTGGTGAGTCCCCCTCCCCCTACAGTTAGAATCACTCAATAGGGAACATATTAACCCCTTGATCGCCCCCTAGTGTTAACCCCTTCCCTGCCAGTCACATTTACACAGTAATCAGTGCAGTTTTATAGCACTAATCGCTGTATAAATGTGAATGGTCCCAAAAACGTGTCAAAAGTGTCCGATGTGTCCGCTGCAATGTCACGGTCACAATAAAAATCGCAGATTGCCGCCATTACTAGTAAAAAAAATTAAAAATGCCATAAATCTATCCCCTATTATGTAGACGCTATAACTTTTGCGCAAACCAATCAATATACGCTTATTGCAAAAAAAAATTACCAAAAATATGTAGAAGAATACGTATCGGTCTAAACTTGAAAAAAATTGTTTTAAAAAAAAAAAAAAATTGTGATAATTATTAAATCAAAAAGTAAAAAATATTGCCTTTTTTTTTTTCAAATATGTCGCTCTTCCTTTGTTTATAGCGCAAAAAATAAAAAACGCAGAGGTGATCAAATACCACCAAAAGAAAGCTCTATTTGTGGGAAAATTTTGGTTAGGTTCAACGTCGCACGACCGCGCAATTGTCAGTTAAAGCGACGCAGTGCTGCATCGCAAAAAGTGCTCTGGTCAGGAAGGGGGTAAATTCTTCCGGGGCTGAAGCGGTTAACAAAACAAACTGAATCAGTAAAATGCTTGCTTATAGGAATTCAATTCACTGCTATGAGCAATCTTAATTAATAATAATAATAATAATAATAATAATAAAAAAATAAAAAAAATAAATCCTAATCGCTTCCCCAGAGTAGTACAATGTTGCTATGGTAACTTTATATTGCTCTGGTCAGTTTTTTTTTTTTTTTTTTTTGTACCATGAGGTCCGTGTCCCTGATCACCGCCACACGAAGGATATGATGCTGTACTTCACTGGTGACATGTAGCCACCCCTTCCCTTTTTTTGTGTGTGTGTGTTGGGAAGCCCATTAAAATTAATGGGCCGCTATTACACACTGAATATAATGCACCACAAAGATGTACATGTGCCCTAAAAAATGTATTTTAATAAATGGTTTTGTTAAAGTGAGTGATGGTGTCTATTTCTCAAACAATATTGAAGATGCATTCTATTTTACCTATATAATGAAAATATGGTAGTACTATGAACCATTTACATTGCTGCATGCCTCAAAATGATGTTATAGCCTAATATACTTGCAATATTGTAGTCAGTAGTTCATCTGAGCTCTCTGGTGTGTGTTTCTCTCTATATTTGTGTAGCGACCTCACTCCCTCTTACTCTTCTCTCACTCCCTCTTACTCTTCTCTCACTCCCTCTTACTCTTCTCTCACTCCCTCTTACTCTTCTCTCACTCCCTCTTACTCTTCTCTCACTTACTCTTCTCGGTCAATGGCTCTCGTCTAGGGGACCAGGGAGGAGAGTGTGGCGCACCACCAGCTCGTGTGCAGAGGTCTGAGCTATTGCTTTTTTTTTTTACCTTCGGGCCTGTGTCCCTGTCCAGAGCCAAAACTTCCCTCGAGGATGACTCCCACCCTCCATGCAGGTGGAGGTAGGACCCTTTTTGCTCCAAGAAAGTCAAGTTTCACACCATTGAAAGTCCAACACTTATTTATTCTTCAGAGCAATAAATAGTCCTTTTGAGAGCGACTGGTCAGACACAGAACAGTTCAGACAAAGTGGGAAGGAGGTCCAGGCACAAACTTGAACTTATTTTTTCTCCTGTTCCGATATAGTGTGAACAGGCTTGGCGCACAGTCGCTGCACTGACCGTGAGGGTGTCTCTGCCACTGACCAGATGAATAGGGCCTCTGCCACAGACCTGGTTGTTGGGTCTCTGCCACCGACCTAATTCACAATGGGTCCCTGCCACAGACCATGAGAACGTGGACTACCTTCTGTAAGCAATGGCCCCTGTCGGGGAAAGGACATCCATCCAGACAGTCACCAGAGGCCCCGCCGTCACCAGCAAATGCTGCACTGGGTCTTCGGAAGGGTCACCTCCCTGGCCTCCTCGTCCCAGATTTGGGCATCCACACCGGGGGACACCCTAGGAGTCCTCGATCCCTTGCGGGACCCAGTCGAAGGTACTGGGCCCCAGGCCTCCAGAGAGTATCTCACCCAGACCGAAGGTGTCTGGGGTGGAACCGCAACTCCGTCCCCGGGCCTAGGGCACCGGGAGACCACCATCACTCACCCCCAGGCTGAAGGTGCCTGGGAGTGGACCCCGAGCGGAAGATGTCTGCCCCCTCTCCGGGCATGCACATCAGGTTCCTCGCCCCGCTGTACTACTGCCGCGAGAGGACACAAAGGGCGCAGCCCTCCAATGGCGGTTCTACCCCGGCCTATGGCAACAGCGCCACCCATAGGCCGCAGGGAACTGGACACCATTGATATCCTTCACTGGCATAAATTGGTCCGGGAATCCTAACAATTGTTGCATCTGAGCCTAATGCCACTCAGATGCCTCCCCTAAATATGACCACCCGCTACATTTGCTTAAAGTGGTTGTAAAGTCAGAAGCTTTTTTTTTTTTTTCCTTCCTGCATTCTATGCAGTAGGTTAACCACTTCAATACCATGCACTTATGCACCTTCCCGCCCAGACCAATTTTCAGCTTTCAGTACTCTTTGAATGACAATTACTTAGTCATGCTACACTGTATCCAAACAAAATTTTTATCATTTTCTTCTCACAAATAGAGCTTTCTTTTGGTGGTATTTAATCGCCACTGGGTTTTTTATTTTTTGCGACATAAGCAAAAAAAACAGCAATTTTTTAAAAAAAAAAACACTTTTTTTTTTTAGTTTCTATTGTAAAATTTTGCAAATAAGTAATTTTTCTTCATAAATTTGTGCCAAAATGTATACTGCTACATATCTTTGGTAAAATGAACCCAAATTAGTGTATATTATTTGGTCTTTGTGAAAGTTATAGAGTCTACAAACTATGGTGGCAATCACTGAAAATTTATCACATCTGATCACGCCTGATGTACTGAAGGGATATCTCATTTCTTGAGACACTAACAAGCGAGGAAAGTACAAATACCCCAAAATTACCCCTTTTTGGAAAGTAGACAGTCCAAGGTATTTACTAAGAGGCATGGTGAGTTTTTGAAGTTGTATTTTTTTCCCACAATTCTTGGGAAAATTTAATTTTTTTATTTTTATTTTTTTTACACAAACTGGTCATATTAACAGTTTTTTTTTCTCTCACACAGCATATGCATAATTGCAACTACACCCCAAAATACATTCTGCTACTCCTCCCGAGTGTAGCGATACCACATGTGTGAGACTTTTACACAGCCTGGCCACATACAGAGGCCCAACATTGAAGTAGCACTTTCAGGCGTTCTACAAGCATAAATCGCACATATCCTTTCTCAACCACCTATTACACTTTTGAAGGCCCTGGAGCACCAGGACAATGGAATTTTCCACAAAATGACCCCATTTTGGAAAGCACACACCCCAACGTATAATCTATGAAGCATTATGAGTCTTTTGAACGGTTCATTTTTTTCCAGAAGGTTTTGGAAAATGTGGAGAAAAAATTAAAATGCATTTTTTTTTACACAAAGTTGTCAATTTATAAGATATTTCTAACACATAATATGTACATAGCAAAAATTACACCCCAAAATGCATTCTGCTACTCCTCCTGAGTATGGCGATACCACATGTTTGAGACTTTTACACAGCCTGGCCACATACAGAGGCCCAACATCCAAGTAGCACCTCCAGGCATTCTAGCAGCATTAATTGCACATATCATTTTCTGACTACCGATCACATTTTTGAAGGCCCTTCATATATCTAACACATATCAGGTACATACCAAATAACAAAAGATTACCTGTGGTTTTAGAAGTGCAGTGGTCCACAGAGGAGAGCGTCGGTCCAGGCAGTAGGCAGGGATGAGGTCAGCGACAGCAAAAGCAATCATCCAGGCAGCAGGCAGGAATACTGTCCATAGTTCGCACAGGCAAAGATACTGTCAGCACAGCCAGAGCACAGCCAAAGCACAGGTCCAGGTAGCAGGCAGAGGTGTCCCGGCAGAAATGCTGTCCAAAGTCAGTAGAGGCAGCAGGCAGATATATGGTCAACACAGCCAAAGTATTGGTCCAAGCAGCAGGAAGAAACATGGTCCATAATGTCATGGGTCATTACAGGCAGTAATATGGTCAGCACAGCCAAATTATTGGTCCAGGCAGCAGGAAGGACCATCAAGCTTAGGGCCAGGGGGACAGGGGTAGAGGCTTCTCCCACCCAAATCGCTTTGAAGCCTCCGGGCAACCAGACCCTGTTCTTGGAGCACAGAAAACGAAAAACTTTTTTTCTCTACTCAGAACGCTATTCTGAAGCCCCTCACATATGTGAGACCCCTGTGTACTAAAAGTAGATGGCCAAAAGATCAGTCCAAGTGGCAGGCAAAAACATGGTCGATTAACAGGCCAAGGTCGGTACACGTGGAAGTCAGAAACGTGGTTTAAATCGGCAGGCAGAGGCATCGTCGGTAAACAGGCTGAGGTTGGTGCACATGGAGGTCAGAAACGTGGTTTAAATCGGCAAGCAAAGACATCGTCGGTAAACAGGCCAGGGTCAGTTAATTAACATGGAAGGTAGTTAGTAACATGGTAGCAGGCAAATAGGGAAATGGCAGTCTGTTAATAAGGGGAACTAATGGATGTATGATAATTTTTGAAGCAATTTCCGATGCACAGGCCAGGTTGGGAGGGACAATCAGGACAATAATAGCTGGTGTCTCTTCTTACTCCTCCTCTGCTGCATACACGGCATTTCTTTTGGCGTCTTCTTCCAGATTCTGTGGGGGGGATGCTAAAGGGATAGTGTCGCTCGTGAAGCCGACTCACACTATCAGAGCGAATGCTTCCTGGGGCGGGATCTTGTTGGTAAATGAGGGCATCGATGATATCTTCGATATATTGGAGGTAGTGGAGTCGGTGATTTTGAGTTGCTTTTTGGTAGCAGACAAACTAATTAAAAAGGGCCATGTGAAACAGGTGAAACGCAACTTTCTTGTGCCAATAATGGGACTTTCTGGTTGATAAGTAGGGCTGTAGCATCTGGTCGTTTAAATCCACCCCCCCCCCCCCCATGTACAAATTGTAGTCGTGGACACATTCATGCTTTACAATGGAGACACGTCTTCTTGGGATCTCCACCATGGTGACATTGTGGATCGTAGAGAGGATGTGGACATCTTTCTTGTCCCTCCACTTCATGGCCAACACCTCCACGTTCCTCATGGATGCCGATTCTCCAGGTCGCAATTTTTTTTTTTTGTCAAATTTTGTGGGAATCCCTTCCGTTTTTTTTTTTTTTTTGAAGGTACCGCAGGCCGGGGTTTGTTTACTGTAAAGGTGGCGAAAAAGGGGCAGGCTGGTATAATAATTATCAACATATAAATGGTAACCTTTTCCGAACAGGGGTTATGCCAACTCCCAGACAATTTTCCCACTGGTTCCAATATATGTGGGGCAATCACGGGGCTGGAGCTGGGAGTCTTTGCCTTCGTAGATCCTGAATTTGCAGACGTATCCAGTGGCTCGATCACATAATTTATTTAATTTTAACCCATACCTGGCTCTCTTGCTTGGTATGTACTGCTTGAACTGCAGTCGGCCGGTGAAATGTACGAGGGACTCGTCCACACAAATTTTTTGGTCTGGGATGAAAACTTCTTCAAATCGCTGGGAAAAGGCATTGATTAGGGGGCGTATCTTGTACAATTTGTCATAGTTGGGATGATCTCGGGGAGGGCACTGTGAATTGTCATTGAAGTGGAGAAAGCGCATAATCATGTCGTATCTTTTCCTGGACATGACAGCGGAATATATGGGGCGTTTGGACCAATATGAATGGACTTCATTCTTTTTTGTAAGCCCCATATTGAACATAAGGCCCAAAAATAATTTAAATTCCTCCAATGTTAGACGCCGCCACTGGAACATGCGGGCGTAGGAAGAATCGGGGTTGGCAGCAATAAATTGGGATGCATACAGATTCGTTTGATCCACTATATTCTGCAGCAAATCTTGTGGGAAAAATAAACAAAAATAATCAAATTTAGAAAAATTTGTAGTGTCGGGCTGCACACCTGGCTGTGCGGTGAAAGGGGGGATGATAGCGGATCCTGAGTTGGCAGGCAACCATAAGGGGTTTGCCAGGGCATCGGGAAGGTAGGATTGGGGCTGGATTCTTCGGGTTGGGCGTGCATTTCCATTGCTTGTACTGGGCTCCTGTTCCTGGGGTATAGCGCTGCTGGTGGTGGGCAGTTCTCCTGATCTTGGTGCTGATCTTTGTGCCGATCGCATTCTTTTGGGAGGGACGGTTTCCTCCGGGGACTCGGACTCTGAGCCACTATCCTCCACTGGCTCGTATTCCGAACCAGAATCGGATAATGGGAGCTCCCCGCTGCTCTCATCATCCGACATGGCAAGAATGGCATATGCCTCCTCAGGTGTGTAAACCCTTTGGGACATTATGGCAGTGCTTATTAGTGGGCCTGTGTAATGGTACTGCTGGTGGTAGTGGTGGCGGTCTGTGTGGTAGTACCGATGGAGGTATTAGTGGTGGGCCTGTGTGGTGGTACCGATGGCGG
Source organism: Rana muscosa (assembly GCA_029206835.1). Taxonomy (NCBI): domain Eukaryota; kingdom Metazoa; phylum Chordata; class Amphibia; order Anura; family Ranidae; genus Rana; species Rana muscosa. The sequence goes on from CM055116.1 coordinate 848,125,942, forward strand.
TATGGGTGGTGGTGGTACCAATGGCGGTACAGGTGGTGGTGGTGGTACCAATGGCGGTACAGGTGGTGGTGATGGTAGCGATGGCGGTATGGGTGGTGGTGGTACCGATGGCGGTACAGGTGGTGGTGGCACTACCGACGGTGGTACGGGTGGTGGTACTGGTGGTGGTACCGATGGCGGCACTAGTGGTGATACTGGTAGCGGGCCTGTGTGGCAGTATAGATGCTGGGCCTGGTGGTGGTACTGGTACCGATGGCGGTACTGGTAGCCTGTGTGGCGGTGCCAATGGCGGTACCGATGGAGGTGGGCCTGTGACAGATGATTGACCGATGGGCTGATTGATTGACAGGTGGGGTGATTGATTGACAGATCGGCTGATTGACAGATGGGCTGATTGGCTTGGCTGATGTGTTGGGCTGTGTGACAGGTCCTCTTTATGGGGGGGGGGCGTGTTGTGCACTGTAAACTTATGTAGACAAACTACACTGAGCTAACTTACTGATCTCTTCTCTCTCCTCACAGATCGGTGTGTGAGGAGAGAGCAGGGATCAGGTAGTAACTCCTGTGGAGTTTGTTTACATTTGTGACCGGGTGTGATTGGACACAGCCGGTCACGTGGTAAACAGCCAATTCATTGGCTGTTTACTCTGATCGGGGACGCGCTGTGTCCAAGGGACACTCGCCTTCCCCGATCCCCGCTCTGCAAGCCTGTGGCGGCGCGCACGGAGCGCGCCGCCGAGTTTGTTTTGACAGGTGATCGGCTGTGACTTTGACACAGCCGATCACATGGTAAACAGCCAATGAAATTGGCTGTTTACCGTGATCGGGGAAGCGCTGTGTCCGAGGGACACATGCCGTCCCCAATCACCGCGCTGCACGCCCCCGCGGGCGCGCGCAAGGCATTATCCTGCAGGACATCATATGACGTCCAGTATCGATATTGCAACCACTTCCCGGACATCAATTCACTATTGACTGGGCGGGAAGTGGTTAAAAGACCACCTGCATGCAGCTCCCCCTAAATACATACCTGAGCCCGATTTCGATCCAGCGATGTGCACAAGAGAAGGTTTTCTCGCTCCTCATTTGGCTCTGATACAGCAGCAGAAGCCATTGGCTCCCGCTGCTGTCAATCGGCCATGGGCGAGGGGTGGGGCCAAGCCCCGCTTTGCATGTCTCAAGGATGCACACACAAGTGACTTGCTATAGGGGCACTCAGCGGGGGGAGCCAGAGGGCCTACACAGAGCAGGTGAGTATAACATGTTTATTTAAAAAAAAAAATGAGCCTTTAATGTCACTTATCATAACCAGTAAAAACAAAAACCTACATAATTATTAAACAGGAGTGCAACTTTTTTCTATAATAATGTGCAACTGAGACGAGCTGGTCGCCAACAGTTGTGGGGATAATTATCTATCTGGCGAGGCAGAGATTTTTCTACATGCACTTTGCTTAGTGAACAGCTTTTACACTCTTAGTAAATGGGACTAAATGCATACATTATAGGACGGTATCTGGTGAAAGTCAAACAAGGAAATCCTCTACCTCATCTTTATGTGAAGAAACTCTGAAAAAAACTAGAGAGGCATTTTCCTCCGGCAAAACCAAGACTTTCTCATTTAGAATTCAACAGCTACAAGCCTTATTGCAAATGCTGGATCAACATGAAAAGGAGATTGTCACTGCGCTGGAAAAAGATATGCATAAGGTCAGTTCATGATTCATAATGATACAGTATGATTTTTATTTACTGTGGATTGGAACAGTTTTAAAAAAATGGGGGGGGGGGGGGGGGAGAAACTAAAGAAGCTGGATATCAATATATCATATTTTTCCTGCTAAAGAAAACTGTTCATATTACTCTTTATGTGGATTTTTAAAAGCAATAAATGCACACTTTTTTTTTTTTTTTTTTTTTTTTCTTGACGCACTGAATATGTATGAATTATTACAGGGACAGTTGCATGGCTGCTATGGGGCCTGGGGGTGGAACAGGATTTCTTCAGGGGCTTTTGTGGCAACCTAAACATGGGGGAAAATGTATGTGCTTGTAAAGATAACACCAATCCAGTATCATTAGGGATTGAGAGGTTGCTGTGAACACCAACCCTGTACCACCTGTGACATTTCCAATCAAGTGCTGCTGACAGCACAAGAGGAGACTTCATAATTCATGTTGCTAGTTAAAGATCCCCTTTTACAGGCTGTGTCATATGAAGAGTTTAAAGCAGGGGTGCCCAACCAGTGGCCTGCGGAGCCCTCTGATGTGGCCCGCGACCTCCTGCTCTGGGATGGAATAGAATACTGTTTTTTTATTACTAAAATCTGTGTATATATGGGCATATCTGTTCTGCAGTGGTTACTGGGCTGCTTTCAAACTGTTCCACAGATGCAGAGCAGCGCACCTGTGGGTTACCTGCACTGAGCCAAAGACTTCTTTTATTGCCTGCGAATTTGGTGAGCTTTCTGAAAGTGCACCAAACCTGCAGAATATACCGTATAAGCCGAGGTACCTAATGTTGCCCAAAAAACTGGGAAACCTCACTGACCCGAGTATAAGCCGATTCCCCACTGTTCCCTGTAAAAAGAAATTTTTACATTGTAATTATTACCTGTAAAGAAGCTGCGGCGTCCATCGTTCAAATTCCGCGGCGTCCATCGTTCGAATTCCGCGGTCTCTTCCTGTTCCTTACTTGATAGGCGAGTCTCAGCAGACACTCTCCGCCTATCACGATCATTCTCTCATCCTTGGTTTTCCCAGCAGACACTGTGTTGGGTATTCCGCCAATCACAGACGTCTGCTGGAAAACTGAGGATGGGAGAACGTTCGTGATAGGCGGAGAGTGTCTGCTGAGACTCGCCTATCAAGGAAGGAACAGGAAGAGAATTTTGAACGATGGACGCCGCGGAATTCGAACGATGGACGCCGCAGCCGCAACTTCTTTACAGGTAATATTTACAATGTAAAATTTATATGACTCGAGTATAAGCCGAGGGGGGGACTTTCAGCCCCAAAAAAAGGGCTGAAACTCTCGGCTTATACTCGAGTATATACGGTAATAGAAGTCTATTGCAAAGTGCAGAAAAGCCAAAGGTACACTGCGTTAAACCCGCTGTGCGGCTAAACTGCAGCGCATCAGTGTGAAAGCAGCCATGAGCTCCTTTTACATGGCCAGTCCGACCCAATTGGACCACCTAATGTGGATTCACCTCTAAGGAGTGGCAGATGTAAACCGACTTGTGTCCTACCTCCAATCCGATCCGCTCAAAAAAAGAGTATAGTGGGCTGTGTCCGTATATGCAGAGCGGACACGGACCTGCCACCCACCCGCTCTGCTCATCGTGGCCCGCGACCGGTTACCAAGTTGCTTAAGTGTCCCTCACGCTTCAAAAGGTTGGGCACCCCTGGTTTAAAGTGTTTGTGAGCCCTGGTTCACATTGATGCGGGATTGAAATCATGCGAGTTCAGCTGAACACGCGCAATTTCATTCCCGCATGACAGTCTGACGATTTCAGAGACATCTGTGCGGTTTCCTGTACAGATGTCTATTGAAATCGCACCTGAAATCGCCAAAAGTAGTACAGAAACTACTTTTGGGAATCGGTGCGGCACCGATTCAGACGGTTTCATTGCGGCCAATAGCTGTAGCTTTGGCATGTGATTTGATTTCTAAACCCCCCCCCCCCCCAAAAAAATTAAATAAAATCCTGCTCCCTTAAAGCATCTTATACAGCACAGACCTTGTGCTGTGTAATTTGGACCCCTCTAACACCTGTAATACCTGGCTGATCCTGCCTGGCTATAGCCTCCTCCCTGTAAACTGACCACAGTGTATCATGGCTGCCGAGCCCTGACACTGGTCAGTTTACATGCCCCCGTCATCCGCAATCCTCTCCTGTGCTCCCCCTGTCAGCACAGTGTATGTGCCGCTCTGCTCCCCACCTGCTGCTCAAAGTTATAGTTAATATTACCACCACCCTTTCTATGTATTACTGTAATGTGCCCTATGTCTATGCCTTATAAAAATAATGCTGCTATATACCTTTTTTCAGAGTGCTGATCGGCGGTCACGTGATCCGCCTCCTCTCTCCTCTCACATTGCAGTGGTCTGGGTCGGATCTCTCCTCCTCCTCTCCTGGTGGACGTCAATGGGGGATCCTCAGCCCCGCCCACTGCAGCTGTCAGGCCAAGAGAGGAGAGAACCGGCAGATCACATGACCGCCGATAAGCGCTCTGAAACAGGTATATAGCAACATTATTTCTCTAGTCGCCTGTCCAGGACAGCACTAGAGATAGGCTCCACCTCCGGAGGCAGGAAACACATCATACCGATCTTTAAAGGGCGGCTTCCGTCCCTCGTCCGCAGTCTTTGTGTTTCCTCCACCGGAGGAGGAGGCTGGATGGAGCTCTCCTTCCCCCCTAAACCGAGGCAGACTGCTCGAGGAAGGGGGAAGGAGGTCTGCGATACCTGGAAGGTGGCAGGCTTTGTTGGGTCCCCCGGTCAGGCTGCAGTGAAGCTGGTACCAGCGCAATCCTCCGGTATAGCCCGAGGAGGGCTGACGTTCCCCGCAGGACATCCTGGCATCTGCCAGCCAGTTACTGTGGTCTCTGGCATGGGTGTCCAGCGGGGGGCGGGCGTAGGCCTCGAGTTCCGGCCTGTGGAACGCAGGAGGAGGGCGGGGACTTCCGGCGCAACACTTCCGGTTCGCACGGCGAGCATGGTTGCTGGGGCCATGGCGGGAAATTTAAAAAAACACCGGCCACAAGATAGACGGTTCCTTGAAGATGATCCAGCAGCTGACTACAGAGGTAGGAGACAGCATGGAGACAATGGAACCAGGTGGCAGTGGTGCCGGCCCAGCTCAGGTAGGCAGACACTGGGGTGCTCTGGACCTACAGGGCTGGGGAAGGAGGGGAAAAAAGGGGAAATACCCCCCCTCCTTCAGCGACAGGATCTGGGCTAAAGAGCCATGCGAATCCTGTCAGCGGCTGGTGGGGGTGCACATCGGTGTGGTGAAGGTACAATCCCCGATTGTCTAAAGGGTTTCTGACTACTTGCCCTGGTTTCTTCTCTCCTTCTCTTTCCCAGGCTCAGCCTAAAGACCCGGAGAGGTCAGGGGGGAAGAAGAGGTGTCCGTCATGTACGAACAAACTAAAGGAGGGATGGAGCAAGCCCCTTTGTAAACCCTGTATTGACAAATTGGTTTACAAGGAGGCAACAGGGGCATGTAAAGAACTAATGGCTGGGGTTCAGAAAGAAATGAAGACCATTAAATCAATGCTGGCAAGCCTTGAAACCCCAAAACCACCAGCTGCAGCCCCCCCTGATTCGGCCCCAGAGGTGGGTGACGCATCAGACGGAGGGGAACCAGATTCCTTGGACGAGCTAAGTGAGGCGGCTTCATCCAGAGGTATTCTGAGCCAGGGGACAAGCTCGCCCAGATACAGGCTCTCACTCGAGGAGGTGGATGCCTTATTAGGGGTGATATATGAGACTCTCGATATCAAAGAAGAGCAGGCTTCCTTGTCCTTGCATGACCAGATGTACCAAACCCTGAAAGAGGGTCAGAACAGGGTATTTCCGGTACATAGTACACTGGCAGATTCTATTAAAAAGGAATGGCGGGAACCAGAGAAAAAATTGTTTTTTCCCAAAAGTCTGAAGAGGAGATTTCCCTTCAGTGAGGATTCCTCCTGTATCTGGAACAAAGTGCCCAAAGTGGATGCAGCCTTTTCCCAGTGTTCCAAGTCAACAGACCTCGCCTTTTGAGGACATGGGTGTCCTTAAGGAACCTATGGACAAAAGGATGGAGGTACTGCTGAAAAGGTCATGGGAAGTAGCCATGACCAGTTTAAAACCAGCAATGGCTACAACTATAGTGGCTCGTAACTTGGAGGTCTGGCTGGACCAGCTACAAAACCATCTGGAAAGTGGGACCTCCAGGAAGGAGATTCTTGATTCCCTGCCTATGCTACACAAGGCGGCGGGCTATATGGCGGACGCATCCGCGGAGTCGGTCAAGCTATCGGCAAAGACCGCTGCCTTAATAAATTCCTCACGCAGGGCTTTATGGCTAAAGTCCTGGTCGGGAGACCCGGCATCAAAAATCAGACTGTGGCATCCCATTTGAAGGAGACCTCTTGTTCGGGCAAGATCTAGAGAAAGTGCTAGACCGTACTGCCGACAAGAAAAAGGCCTTCCCGGTCAAAAATAAAAGGGTCCAGGGGAAACGTTTTTTTCGTCCCCAAGGACAAAGGCCGATTCAGGGGCAGGCCCCTAAAGGGTCGACCTCTGGGAAGCAGTGGGGAAAGGGTAAGCAGAAAGGTGTCCTGTTTTCCTCTCCTAAAAAGACCACCAAATCCCAGTGACTTAGTTCCAGTGGGAGGGAGATTGGGGCAGTTCCTCCCACAGTGGGAAAAGACTACCCCAAATACATTTATTCGGAGGATAATAAGGGAAGGCTATCTAATTCAGTTCAGGGGCACTCCGCCCACAAGAACGTTCGTAACCTCTCCGCCCAGAGATTTTCAGAAAAAGACAGCCTTGTTGTCACAAATAGGCGACTTGGTAGACCAGGGGGTTCTTATCCCAGTGCCACAGCAGGAGATAAACCTAGGTTTCTACTCGCATGTTTTCATAGTGAGAAAACCGTCGGGCAATTTCCGCCTAATATTAAATCTGAAATCGCTAAACAAATGGGTGGCTTACAAAAAATTTCGGATGGAGACAATCCTTTCGGTGAAGTCAATTCTTCCCCCGGATTGTTTCTTGGCCTCCCTCGATTTGAGGGATGCCTACTTACACGTCCCTATCTATCCGGAATCTCAAAAGTTTTTAAGGGTAGCAATCAGATGGGGAAAGCAGGTCCGACATTTTCAATTCAGGGCCCTGCCATTCGGCCTGTCTTCATCCCCCAGAATATTTACAAAAATTTTGGAGGAGGCACTGGCCCCCCTGAGACTGGAAGGGATATCAGTCATCCCTTACCTGGACGACCTTTTATTTTTTGCACCCTCCGCGCTCCAACTGCAAGAGGATCTACGGGTGGCCATATCCTTTTTGGAAAAACTGGGGTGGTTAATAAATTGGGAGAAGTCAAACCTAACCCCGACACAGGTCCTGCAGTACTTGGGCTTCCTAGTGAACTCAGTGTCGCAGAAAATTTATCTCACAGCGGAGAAAGTAAAAAAGGTAAAGGCTACGGCAGCCTTCCTTCAAAACAATCTGGCAATTTCTACCCGCTCAGCCATGTCTGGTTTGGGTCTCCTGACGGCAACAATCCCTGCGGTACCATGGGCAAGGGCCCATTTCAGGTGTCTTCAGGCAAATATCCTGAACAACTTGGACGGAACGCAGGAATCGCTGGACGCGACCTTCCACCTATCCCCAAAGACCAAAAGGTCTCTTTGGTGGTGGAGGGACGAAGAGAACCTAGTGCAGGGTCTATTTTGGTCTCTTCCGGTGTCAGTCCGAATAACCACGGACGCCAGTGCCTGGGGCTGGGGGGCCCATTGGGGATCAAAGGTAGCCCAAGGGCGCTGGGAAAAAGTGCAGTCCCAAAGGTCAGCCAATTGGAGGGAGTTGCAAGCAATCTGGAAAGCCCTAAGGGCATTTGTCGCGGAGCTGAAAAATCACCACATACAGGTCCTCTCAGACAGTGTCGTAGCAGTCTCATATTTAAACAAGCAAGGAGGAACAAGGTGTCCATCCTTAATCAAGATAGCGAGCGCTATCTTGGCCTGGGCAGAGAAAAATCAAGTCCATATCTGCGGTCCATCTGAAGGGAGTGGACAATTGCCTGGCGGACTTTCTGAGCCGACACAAAGTGTGCGAATCAGAGTGGTCGCTAAACAGGGAGGTCTTCCAACTAATAATAGAGAGGTGGGGCATTCCCGAAGTGGACTTGTTTGCCAACAGGTCGAATGCCAAAGTTCCAGCTTTTCGATAGAAAGAGAAATAGGGGCCAAAGGGATAGATGCCCTAGCCCAGAAGTGGCCGTTTCACCTATGTTACGCCTTTCCCCCGTTCAAACTTATTCCTCTTGTCCTGAGGAAATTTGTGCAGGAACGCACCACAATGATCCTAGTGGTCCCGTATTGGCCAAAGAGGCCTTGGTTTTCCATACTGTTACGCCTGACAGCGGAACCCCCCCCTCATGTTGCCCGTAAGGAAGGATCTGCTATCCCAGGGCCCAGTCCTATTATCCAAGGTTCAGACCCTAAAGCTGTCAGCCTGGTGTCTGAAGAGAGTCTCCTGAAGTCTAAGGGGCTATCGGATAGGGTAGTAAACACCATTCTTTCTAGTAGAAAGAAGGTTACCCAAGCGATTTATGTTAAAGTTTGGAAAAAATTTTGTTCATGGTTGGATACCAAAAAGGTGTCCGCAAGTATCCCAACCATCTTGGAGTTTTTACAAGATGGTGCTGATAAAGGACTGGCCATTAAAACACTAAAAGTACAGGTATCGGCCTTGTCAGTTTTTTTTAGAGCGACCCCTGGCTATAGACACGCTAGTGAGCAGGTTCTTCAAGGGGTTAGCCAGAATTAGACCCATTCCATTTAAAGTCCTGCCAAAATGGGACCTGACGACAGTGTTGCAGGGTTGGGCTAAATGGTCACAAGAGAAAGAGCTGTCCCTAAAATGGGTCACGCTCAAATCTGTCTTTCTAGTGGCCATAACTACTGCGAGACGCATTAGTGAGCTGCAGGCACTTTCCATTAAGGAGCCTTTTCTACAAGTTTTTGAAGACAGGCTGGTATTACGTACAGACCCAGGTTTTTTGCCCAAAGTGGTGTCAAAGTTCCATAGGGCTCAAGAAATTGTTTTGCCTTCTTTTTGTGGGTCCCCAACCAATCTAAGGGAGACAGAATTCCACAATCTGGATGTGAGAGCCTGTGTCTTACAATATCTGGAGTTGTCCAAAAACATTAGGAAATCCAATGCTCTATATTTATTTTGCATTCAGGGAAAAAAATTGGGGCTTCAAAAGGCACAATCGCAAGATGGATTAAGCAGGCTATTGTGGAAGCTTACAAAATCTTAGGAAAAGAATGCCCTTTTTCCCCCATGGCTCACTCCACACGGGCACTATCGGCCTCTTGGGCAGAGCGAGCTGGAGCAACACCAGAACAAATTTGTCGAGCAGCAACATGGTCAAATTACTCGACGTTCATGAAGCATTATAGATTGGACCTTCTCTCAGCGCAAGACCAAGCGTTTGGGGGGGGAAAGTCCTCCAAGCGGTAGTCCCCCCCCCCCCCCCCCCTAATCTGGTAAGTTCTCGCTGATCCTCTCTAGTGCTGTCCTGGACAGACGACTAGAGAAAACTAGAGTTAGACTTACCGGTAACTCTATTTCTAGGAGTCGTCCAGGACAGCAGGGATTCCCTCCCTATATGCTGTTATAATGGTGGACGAGTGTTTTTGTTTCAGAAGCCGTTCTGGGGAAGTTCTCGGTTAAAAGACTGAGGACGAGGGACGGAAGCCGCCCTTTAACGATCGGTATGATGTGTTTCCTGCCTCCGGAGGTGGAGCCTATCTCTATTTCTGTCCTGGACGACTCCTAGAAATAGTTACCGGTAAGTCTAACTCTAGTTTTTTATAAAGCATAGACACAGGGCACATTACATTAATGCATAGATAGGATTGTGTAATTTCATCCTAGTGGGTTTACACCCCCTTTAACCATCATTAGTATGGTAAATTTATTACCCACAGAGGTCATCCTGTCCAGCACTGATCATAAAGAGTAGGCTGGCCATACATGTTCAATTTTCTTGTACAATTTTTCTTTTAGATTTACCAGAAACCATATAATATGAGGTCAAAACTAAACAACACTTTCAACGGCATCCAATTAGGCAGGCCCTTGCACTACATAGTCGAAGGTAAATCTAAAGAAAATTGTATAATGTATGGCCAGCCTAACGCCACTTCTGTTGAGGGGGGAAAAAAAATCCCTTATGGGTAATCCATGTGCATTGCAAGGATTTTAACAAACTTTTTTGCAGATTCCTACTTCTTCCTTTTTTTTTTTTCCAGAAGAAATCTCTTTCCGTGTCCATGTGCAAAGTGAGCGACTTTTTTTCATTATTGATCAGCAGGTGCATCTGCTGGGCTCTACTGAGGAAAATGGCAGGGTCGACATCCCTTTAAACATGATTAACCCTTTGGGAGTTTCTCGCAAACTGAAATTTTTGCTGTAGGGAATGTGAGGATGCCCAAAATCTGATTTGTAACTTGGTGCAGCCTTCTGGGAAAATCAATGACTTAATTGCACAAGCAGGAAATGACAATTCTGGGGGGCGCTATGAACACCACACAAGACTGCCTCCAGGTTGCCATATTGGATTGCATTTTACAGAAAATTACAGTGCTGCAGATTGTAAAGGAAAGTCAATTTTAATAACTATATATTACAATATGGCTTGTCGCAACTCGTCAAAATAACAGCGTTTTTGGATCTGTCAAGATCCTTCATCACATATGACAAACATGAAGGCCTAATTCAATCACATTCCTTGTATATCAAATCCCTCATAGACCGGAAATTGGCAACACCTAAATCATTTCAGCTTTAGACATATGGTCTAACATTAGCCCCATGACCTGTAGTTATGCCCTGGCAGCACTGCCAACCTACAGGATTGAAATTTACTGGCACAGCCAAGTTTTTTTTAATGCCATTTCCAAAAGTTGAAAACATTTTCCCCAGTCATCTTCCGGGACAGCCCTTGAGAGATGGAGCTCCTCCCATCGCCACAGGAAACGCATTTCCCATTCAGTTCAAAAGGTGGTCTCTCGGCAAGTTGGCCAGTCATTTTGTGTTTCCTCCGTCGGAGCATGTTGCTGAGGAACCAGTTAAAAAAATTTTTTTTTTTTTTTGGGAGGACTACATCTCTCAGGGGCTGCCTGAAGGGAAGAGAACTTGCAGGGGGACAGGGTCATAGCCAGAAAACGGCTCTTTAGTAAATCCTTACCCACCTTTTTGGCCCGGGTACCGTTCCGCTGATCAGGAACAGACCCGGTTCCCACCTCCTTCCAGTGCCTGATAAGCGTCAGTGGAATGTTGGCAGCAGTTTCCCCAGTGGCTGAAGGCTCGGTCAGGTGAAGCAGTGATCTGTTCTCCCTCTGGCCACGCCGGCCACCTCCGGCAGGACTGACTTCATCCTCGCGCGCGCCGATACTTCCGGTTCTTGGTCTCCAGGGAGGAAGAGGAGGATCAGGCTGGGCCTAGAACTCCTGGCCAGCGTCCAGCCTAATTGGTCTAGCAGTGGGAACAGGGGATGACCATGGAGGCTAATCCCCAGGACACTCCAGGCGATTCACACACCAGCCAAGCACAGGTAGGCTGCAGGGCTGACACTTTTATGTGCTTTTCTTTGGTGGTTGGCAGGGCTGGACTAGGAAAACCATGGGTGGTGGATTCCTCAGTCCTAGAGGAGACAGCCTTCTGACGTGCGGCATAGGTGTTAATTTGGGAGGCTGGATAGTTAATGGCCCCCACCCATTTTGTGTTTTCAGGCAAAAGAAACCTCCAGGGAAGACAAATTGGGCTGGAAGAAATGCCCTAATTATACAATAGCTAGATGGCTTAAAACCGCTATTCTGGCAGCCTACTCCCAGGCGGGGCTATCCCTCCCCCCCCTTTCACTGGGGATTAAAGCACATTCTACCAGGGCTCAGGCCACTACATGGGCAGAAATAGCTGGTGCCACCCCAGACCAAATTTGTAAGGCGGCTACGTGGTCAAGTTACCTTACGTTTGTCCGTCATTACCAGAGACCTTCAAATGCCACATTGCCAAGGCGCCATACTAAAATGCCACATTTTGCCAATTTTTCTGGAAAATTACAATTTTTTTTCCTTATTTTGCCTTATTTGGGCCAAGAAAAAATAAAAATATTCTAATATTCTTCAAGTGGGACACTAATATTTGTCAGCAATGTCTTCATATAGAAATATGAAGATTTAATACCACCTTACACAGTGTATTCCATGTGCTTGTCTGTGATAGACACACAGACTGTCATTGGCAGACTTCCCTATTGTTTGTGTATTGGGAGGGAATCTGGATTGTGCCTGTCTCATTGTTAAATGTTAATGACCTCACATTGTTCTGTCTGCCTTTAAGATAAACTTTATTATGGGATGTATATGTGGATTGGCTGCTAAGGGGGAGGGGGGGATTGTCCCACAGTGTATATCTTTGTGTACACTGTATGTAAAAATCCACTAGCGGGGGGAGGACCGTAGGGAAATGCGTATATACAGTATATCAGCTCCCTTTCCCACGTCCTTCATACCAATCTGAAGTGTATTACTGAAGTCATCGCTCGTGTTTTTACATTTTCGTGTTTTCCTAATTCAATATGCCTAAAGTTGCTAGTTCAAACGTAACCCTTTTCAAGAAGTGGATTAATGGTGACAGCAATTTCGCCATGGAAGGTGGGAAGATATTCTGCAAGTTTGCATGAAATCGGTAAGTTTTTATTCAGTTTTCTTTGAGAACTCTTCTTATACCTAATAATATCAATATCATTCTCATTTCTCTCACTTTTTCCATTTTTCGAAAGAATGTCATCTTTTTCTATTCCACAAGCACTGTATATTTTGAAGTTATGGCCACTAACGTTCGTTTTATGGTACCCAACAGCCTTGTACCCTAAGTAGCCTTGAAATGCTCCAAGTGTCAAAATTTTCTATAGTTGAAAACTGTTTTCTGTCCTCACCTTAGTCCCCGTTCCGAAACTGATCTATTCTGGCCTGTGTAGGAAACTGACTTTTACTGGAGCATTTTTACCGATACTGAATACAAAACTTTTTCTTGTATTTAATTTACAGTATGAGTTTAAGAAGTGGCAATTTGACGTGCACAAGAAAAGCGAGCAGCACCTGGCAAGGGACAAAGCTCCGAGTACTGATCGGAAGCAGCAGCAGCTCCTTAGAGATGTGATGTCATGGGAAATTTGGCCCGAGGTCTAGGAATTTTCCAGAGACGTCACCATGGCTTTCCTTTAAAGAGGGCATTCTGTTACACAAACTGGAGAAGGGTCCCCTGCGTGACATTTTTGACAAGTACTGTAGCGTCAAATTGCCAAGCGTGAGCACCCTAAGACGAATGGTACCTCTATTGTGTGAAAAGGTAAGCAACGTTCAATGATAGTTTATGTTCAAATCACGCATAGGTACCTTTTTGGTTGAGCAACAATACCTTCTGCAAAAATTAAGATCAACGAGTAAAAATTTACAAACATGTTTACGTGTAGGTATTAAACAAATGTTCATGTTTTAAATGGTGCCGACTGTATGTGTGTATATATATTTTTCTTTCTTAGAACTTGGAGGAAATTCGCAAGGACATTGGTGACTCAAGGATCTGGCTCAGCGTAGACGAAGCAACGGAGTCGCTCGGAGGATACATCGCCAACGCTGTTGTGGGAAAATTGGATCCTGACAATGCCCAAAGGTCATCTTATCCACATGGCTCAGTTGGAAAAAAACAATGCTTCAACCATCGTCCAAACTGTCCTGGATGCCCTGAATAAGTGCCTTTTTTTTATTTATTTTTTTTTATCTGCTACTGCCATTTTTAGTGCTTATATACAGCATGCTAATATTTTCATTTTATTTGTTTCAGGACTGCTGTGGCAAGGAGCCCCCAACACGGCAGGACGTTTGCTACTACTTGTCACGGATAGTGTAGCATACATGCTGAGTGTGGGGACTAGGGTGCCCACGTGTCCCGGATTGCCCGGGATCGTCCCTGACTAGAGATTTTAGTCCCGTGTCCCAGGCAGCTCATTCCAGGACAATACAGACATCCCGGAATGAAAAAAAAACAGTGACCACTGACTGACCAGACCACACCAGTCCGCTCCGCCTGTCCGCCGCCACCACCTTATAATTTTATCACACAGCACACTGATGATTACAATACACATAGGCTCAGGCTGCCACTGCCAGTCTGGTTGCTAGGCTAGGGGCCGCTCCGCGTCTAGCAACCAGTGACGTCAGCTGAGCTGAGGCCTGTCACTCAGTCTCAGTGTGTGCAGTGAGTGAACCCGCCCGGCGCACACTACGCTGAGTATGAGAGCAGCGCGCGCGCCTCCCTCCGCAGCCACCACCAGCAGGAGCCAGCACAGAGTGAGTGACCGTGATGCCAGTGACCAGTGCACTCAGACAGAGCCACTCACCTGTGCACAGCCAGCCAGCCTGAGCCTCGTTGGTCGGTCCGAGTCCTCCTCCAGCTCCAGTCACAGTGACGCCAGTGACCACTTAGACTGTGCCAGTCTGAGCCACTCTCCTGTACAGCCAGCCAGCGTGAGCCTCCGAGGATCTCTACTGGGCACCTGAGTCTGACCCTTCACAGCACAGAGCAGCTGACACCAGCGATGTTCCCCGATCAGTGTGATCGCACAGTGAGTATTATTCTAGTAGGGGGGGATCTGCCAGCCTCTGCCCACACCATAAGGAGAACCGCCTGGGACACCCTGGATTGTCAGAGGGAGTTGTAAAAGTTCTATAGAGCTGTCTGTTAGATGGATGAGCCTGTGCCTCCTTGTCTGTCACTTTCTTCACCTCCCCCCTCCCTAACCTGCCAGCTTGGAATGCTCCGCAGTGGCCCTGCTAGAAGAATCATAAATCACTGTGAGGAAACCATGAAGGAGTGCTCAGGAGGGAGGGGGGAATGTACACAGCTGCCTGTGTGTTTGTACATCTCTACTGCCTGTGTGTATGCTACACTGAGACATGAGACAACAGTAGCTGTGTGCAGAGACCCACTCACAGCATGTCACTGTACACAGAGAGACAGTCCCTGACCTGGAGACCAGTCCCTCTCCTTCACCCCCTCCTGAGTATGGCATTATCCCTGATTAATAGGGACAGTCCCTGTTTTATAAACCAGCCCTTCTGTCCTTTTATTGTCTTCTGTCCCTCTACCAAGTGTAACTATCATAGTTCTAATCCTTGTTTGGTAAGCAGTCCCTGATGTATGGAGAAGGTCCACGTTATATATTAAAGAAACGGTCCTTATTATCCACTTGCTCTCCGAAAGATTTACCCCTTCCTAATGACCAGGCCATTTTTTGCAAAACGTCACTGCGTTATTTTAACTGACATTTGCGCAGTCATGCGACGCTGTAACCAAACAAAATTTATGTCCTTTTTTTTCCCACAAATAGAGCTTTCTTTTGGTGGTATTTGATCACCTCTGCGGTTTTAATTTTTGCGCTATAAACAAAAAACAGACAATTTTGAAAAAATATTTTTTTTACTTTCTGCTATAAAACATCCAATAAAAAAAATAGAAAAAAAATATAATTTCTTCATCAATTTAGGCCAATATGTGTTCTACATATTTTTTGGAAAAAAAATCCCAATAAGCCTTTATTTATTGATTTGCGCCTATATAGTTATAGCATCTACATGCAACATTTATGGAATTTTTATTTATTTTTCTTCTATTCGTAATGGTGGCAAACAGCGACTTATAGCGGGACTGCAATGTTGCAGTGGACAAATTGGACACTATTTGGAACTAAATTGGAACTATTTCATTATATATTACAATGTAGTAACAGAAATAATGTGATTTGATCATCCTGACACCATATCAAGCATGGTGTCAGGATGATTAAAGTGCTAACACCAGGCATTCGCCCAACAAATCACCTGCTGACAAATTCCCTGTCAACTCCCGAGACTACATTCCACCTCGCACACCACCATCCATCTGCCAGTTGCCTCCACCCCCCTGGTCATTGGCAAAAGGTTGTTCCATGAAACCAGTCCCTCAAGAAGAGGGGGGGGTGTCCCTGAATGGCAGTTTGGAAATGTGGTCACCCTAGTGGGGACCCTTAAGGCTATCTACCCAAAAATTATCCACGAGACGTGTCTGGCGCATGAACTACATCGTGTTGCGGAGGCCATACGGGAAGAGCACCTCAAAGTCAAACTCATCTTGGCGGGGGAAAAAAAAATATTCCTGAAGACACCAAAGAGGGTCGAGGTATTCAGGAAACCTTTGCCTGGCGTGCCCCTACCTCCCGAGCCTGTTGTCACTAGGTGGGGTACCTGGTTGTCTGCAGTATCGTGGTATGTGAAGCATTTTGAAGGTTTCAAAACTGTGGTGAAGGAGCTGAAAGACAATTCTGGTTCGGTGAAAAGGCAAAAGACCTCAGACGACCCGGCCCTCTTCCCGCAGCTTCTCTTTTTGGAGGCCAATTTCAAATCAATTCCAGAAGTCATCGAGTAGCTTCAGTCTCAGAAGATTCTCCTGATGACCTCTGTGGCAAAGATGGAGGAAATTGCCAACACAGATTACCCAGGAGCCATTGGAAAGAGGATTAGGGCCAAAGTACAGGCCGTCCTGACCAGGAATTGTGGCTGGGAGAAATTCAAGAGGGTGGCCGCGAACCTCGAAGGAAAGGAATCCCCGCTGAAAGAAGATTGGGACGCTGCAGACGTGCTGGCAATGAAATGCACGCCTGGAACATCAGCCGACGTAGAGAGGACTTTTTAAAATTTAAGTACATCCTCATCGACCGTCGCCTCAATTTTTCTATGGTCACTCACGTAAAATTATTCTATAATTAAAACTAAAATTGTTGTATATACCTGTAAATAGTAATAAAGTAGTTAATATGATTCAAGTTGCACGATTTAATATCCCTTTTACGATGGGAAGGGGGGTGGAAAGTTGAAAAATAAATGCCACATTTGACCAAAATAAGTGCCATATTGCCACATTTTTTTTTAGTGCCACATTTTGTAAAAATAAATGGCACATTTTGAAGGTCTCTGGTCATTAGACTGGATCTTCTGTTGGCAAGCGATCAGGCTTTTGGCAGAAAGGTCTTGCATGCTGTGCTCCCTCCCTAAGTGGGTACGTGTGTGGTGTTTTTTTTTGTTTTTTTTTTAAATACTCTCATGGTGCTGTCCTGAAAGACGATAAGTGAAAAGTCAAGTTAGACTTACCGGTAACTTGTTTTCCATGAGACTTTTAGGACAGCAGTACCCCGCCCTTATTGTTTTTGATCATTATGCTGTGACTAACCATGCTCTGATTATGTGTTCCAGCTTGGGCCGGAGGTTTTACTACTACTACTACTACTGTTTGGTGGAGGTGTGTTTCCTGTCAAGTGGGTGGAGCCACGCTCTCAAGGTGCTGTCCTGAAAGACTCATGGAAAACAAGTTACCAGTAAGTCTAACTTTTTTTTTTTTTTTCCAATTCCTTAAAAAGAAGATTCCCCTTTGACGAGAGTCCAGAAGCCGTGTGGGGGGAAAAAAATCCTAAATTAGACGCACCTCCTAAGGTCTCAAAACAGGCAGACTTGGCATTTGAAGACACGGGGCACTTAAAAGACCCGATGGATAGAAGAACAGATATAGTCCTCAAAAGGGCCAGGGATGCATCTATGGCCAATCTAAAACCAGCATTAACCACAACTTGTGTTGCTAGGAACCACAAATTCTAGCTGGGGGATCTTGCATTTGGTTGCTGGTACCCCAAGAGGAGAACTACTAAAGTAATTTCCAATGCTGTTCAAAGCAGTGGGGTTTATAACAGATGTGTCAACAGAATCCGTCAAGTTCACAGCTAAATCTGTTGTGCTTATTGTAGCGGCCAGAAGATTAGTCGAGATGAAGACCTGTGCACAGTTGACACAGCATCCAAGATGCGTTTTGTGCAGTGCACCTTTTACTGGGGACCTGTTATTTGGTCCAGAGTTGGACGCTGCCCTGGAGAGAACAGCTGATAAAAAGGACTTTTTTTCCACAAGTTTCTTTCCAAAGAAATTTTTTTCATCCCAAAGAGAAGCCCCAAAGGCAGAGAGAGTTCAGACCAAAGAAACATTGGTCCGGACAGAAGGGTAAAGGAGAAGGAAGTATTTTCTTTAACTGTCCCAGTAAAAACCCAAAACCACAATGACTCCAGACTTCCGGGGGGAGGAAGATTGAAAGAATTTATCTCTCCCACAGTGGGAAGCTGTAACAACAAACATGGGATTATACTGAAGGAGAGATCAGAAAGAGTTATCCGAACTTTGCTCCGGAGCCACAAACCGGTCATTGGAGCTATCTATGGCAAGATCTGGTAAAAGTTTTAATGGATGGCTCATAGTAGGACAGATGCATGCAGGAGCTCAGCAAATATCTTGGAGTTCCTTCAAGATGGAGTCGATCGAGGTTTGTGGCTTAGTAAAATTGAGGTACAGATTGCTGCTTTAAGTGTGTACTTAGAAAAATCCTTGCAGGAGGAGCCCTTATTTCCCAGGTTCTACAAAGCCATTGCAAAATGCAGACCAGTTCAAGGACACTAGACTCCAACCTGGGACCTATCGGTAATTCTCTGAGCCTTTCTTAGGGCACCCTTTAAGGCAATCTCAGAAGCCTCTTTAAGATTACTCACTTTTAAGACTATTAGTTGCAATCACTTCAGCTCGCAGAGTGAGTGGAATACAAGCACTCTCCACTAGCGATCCTTTCCTCCAAATCCTCGATGATGGGGTTCTTAAAGACGGATCCTGGGTTTTGTGCCTAAGGTAGAGTCCAAGTTTCATAAATCTCAGGACATTATTCTACCTACTTTTATTTTTTATTTTTTTGTTAAAACACTACAAATGACAAAGAAAAAGCCTTTCTTATGTTGGATATTGGATGCTTTTTAGGATGGCAGATTTGTTTTTGTCGGCTGGCCTCCAAAGTTACATTAGCCAGGTGGTCTAGGTTGGCTATCACTGAAGGGTACAGAGTTCTAGATGGAGGACCTCCTAAAGGTATTATTCGTCTTCCTGGGTGGAAAAGGCAGGTGCCACCCCAGAGCAGATTTGAAAGGCGGCTACGTGGTCAAGCTTTTCCACATTTACAAAACACCATTGGCTAGACCTGTTGTCTAGTCAGGACCAGGCTTTTGGGAGAAAAGTCCTCTAAACTGTGCCCCCCCGCGCTAATCTGGTGAGTACTCAGCTCCTCTCAAGGGCTGTCCTGGAAGACTGGGAAAAACTGGAGTTAGACTTACCGGTAAGTCTATTTCCAGTAGTCTTCCAGGACAGCACGATTTCACCCTTGAAGTTAATTGTAAATTGATATTCCCTATTCTGATATTTTTCAGCTCTGTCTTTCGGTTCTTGGTTATGACTGGCCATTTTCCTGAGGGACCACCTTTTTGAACTGAATGGGCAATGTGTTTCCTGTGGCGATTCGGAGGAGCTGTCCTGGAAGACTAATGGAAATGGTTACCGGCAAGTCTAACTCCTGGTTTTTAAGTACAAATTTCAGTATTTAGGCTACAAACAAATACAATATACAATGT
Organism: Rana muscosa; assembly: GCA_029206835.1. Classification (NCBI taxonomy): domain Eukaryota; kingdom Metazoa; phylum Chordata; class Amphibia; order Anura; family Ranidae; genus Rana; species Rana muscosa. The sequence goes on from CM055116.1 coordinate 848,145,264, forward strand.
GATTTTAAGGTAGATATTAAGGCAAAAAATAATTTTTTTTTTCAATATACTAAGTAGCTCAGGGACAGGACTCGAGGGCAAGAAATTGGAATGGGAGGCACACATGCATGAAATTTGACTCGGTGATACGGACAGCGGTGTGCAGCAGCACAGGTGATGGTCTCTCTCCGTGCCATGTGGTCCCTTCAGTCCAAACGGCACTGACGGTCCCACTCCCGGCTTCCCTTGCTCCTGTCCTGTAAAGCCGCACATGAGATCACACGACGCGCTCAGGCACCACCTCCGCCAGACCTGCTGGCGCAGCCCAAACATGCTGTAGCAGGCACTAAGGTGGTCTCTTTTTCCCATGGCTCTTGCTTGGCATACGATCAAATGTGGGACCAGAAAATATTCAGCATCTCTAAGGAGCAAAAACATGGGAAAACTGCTCTGTAAAGGGATTGTAATGTGTTGTCTGTTTCTGATTGGTCTCCTGCAGCATATCCACAGTCTGACATTTTTCAGTGCAGTCTGTCCACAAACAGACTATTTCCTTTAGCATGTATGTCCACAATCTGACAGCTTTTGCTGCCTGTCCCTAGGACTTAACAGTTCCTTTTGAAATTATAATTATACATTTAAATATGGTATGTGAAGGGTTGCATTTGAGGTCGCCTATGTTAAGTACGTTGACCATTACCATACTTCTAATTCTATTATATCTAAGCCATTATTATTTTTTTCACTTTTGGTAGGACATTGTTATCTGTCAGTTTTTTTTTTCTTTGTACCACTGGGGAAATTTTGCTTCTCTTCCTGTCTTTTGTGGCGCACCCAAGTGAAGGCTAATTCTTTCTTGGTTGTCGGAGGGAACCAGGGGAACGTTTTTTTTTTTTTTCAGTCTGAAGTTTTCCCTGCTGCTTCAGTGGCAACTCCAAAGCATTGGCTTTCCCATTAAATTTCTACAGCCGTAACCAGGATAAATAGGTAGGATGAATGTGCACCAAGTACAGAGATGGCAGGGGGGTTTCAGCACTTTCACTATCAAAAAGTTATACACCTTTTTGATTGATTCTTCAGTCGAGCAAGGCATTTGGTTTAGACTGTGAAATGCAAAATCTCATGTTAGTTTTTAACATTTTATTAGTAGTTCTCTTCTTTAAATTCACCATCCATGTTTTTGTAGCCCAGGTTTGAAACTGTTTTATCAGAAATCACAACTGTAAGAAATGAGGCCATTTATGCTATAAAGAATTTAGAAAAATGGATGAAGCCAGAGCCGGTGCAAAAGAGTATGGTATGTTTTGTATTTTTTTGGCAGATGAGAAATTTTAAAACGGTTCTGTAATTGGATTCAGGTGGGTAACTTCTTCTTCTTTTTTTTTTTTTTTTTTTTTTTTTTTTTCTCTCAAACCAGACTTCCTTACTGGATAGCTGCTATATACAAAAGGAGCCAGTAGGTGTTGTCTTGATTATTGCTGGATGGAGTTTACCAGTGCAGCTTTCCCTTATACCTATGGTTGGTGCAGTGGCTGCAGGTAGATGCAATGAAATGTGTACATACTTTTTTAGCCATTGGCCTTCCATGTAAAAATAAAAAAAATTATGATGAAATTATCAAAATTAGAGTGATCCCCCTGCATCAGCAATTCTGGGCAGGCAACCAAGACGGATTTGCACAAGTTTCCAGCAGAATTGCCACTAAAGAGGAGACCATTTTCACCACAGATGGATACACCAAAAGTGGTTGCGGCAGCTTCTGATCTATCGCGGGGCTACTTTAGAGCAGCTGGCTGAGGAATTTGATTCAAGCTGCAATAAATCTGTCTCATAACTCAAATCTGTCATGTAAATGCAAAAAAAAGGCCCACATAGTATAGTATTTTACCAAGCCAAATTTATTAAAATAAGAATGCACTTACAGAATGCATGGTAATAAAACTAGGTGGGCCGCGTTTTTCATTTAAATCCCTTTTGCCTCAGGAACTTGGAGAATCCTATTTCTTTGGATCGTGATGTATTTTGCTGCAGAGCAGCAAGGCATTCTGTAATCTCCCTGTAAGATCAGAAAATCTGATGGGTTTTACTTCCTCTTTATTCCCCTGCAAAGTAAAGGCATAATGGGCTAGTATTATAGGCTTACCTGTAGGTAAAAGTGGTGTGTAAGAGTTTACAACCACTTTTAAAGTCAGTTAATTTGATGGTGACCATTTGTGGACTGCAGTCTTCGTCATTCCACAGATTATTTTTATTTTTTTATGAGGTTTAGGTCTGAGCTCTGACTAGGCCATGCAAAGACAGTCACCTTTTTTCTCTTTCGATCACTGTGTGACCATTCAAGCTTACTCCATCCAAAACGTTTTTAGGTGGACTGATGAATTTTAAATTTCAGATTCTATTAATTTCTGTATCCCTGTATTCTCAGTGTGGAGACCTCACTTAGGTCTTTTTTATTATATGTAAAGTTATTTTTTTTTTTTCTTTTTAAAGATTTGTCAGGCTTACTTTAAAGCCTAACTTCTAACAAAAGTCAGGTTTCCATTTTCCTTCACTTCAGGTCCCTGTAAAATCTGTACAAAAAGAGGGGTGTGCTTGTCCCTGAGACAGGAACGTTGCAACCCGCCAGGTTTTAACCCTTGCGCTATCGAAAACAAAATTAGTTTTGGTTGGGCTTTACGTAAATTTTTAAAGTAGCACAACCTATATTGTAATTTAATATAGATTGGCAAAACGGTGTCAGACTGCTTAGCACTGTTAGGTTTTAATATGGGTTTTATGTGGTCAAAAAGATTTGGTGAATACTAAGCAGTAAAAAATAAATAAAATAGAAACGGGAAAGATTACAGCCGTGGAATAATTTTGAGGGCTTCTCATTTCAATGTGTACTTAGAGTAGTTGCCGACTACACATTTTCTTTGTTTTGACAGGCAATTGTGTAATGATGAAACCTTCAGAAACTTGTTCCCACACAGCACACTTGCTGAACATGCTCCTTCCCAAGTACATGGATAATGTGAGTGTAGAATTGTATTGGTTATTGTCTATAAAAATGTGTAAACTGCACTAAAACCACCTAACTAATGAATAAATGAGCAGCAACACAAACAATAAGTGAAAAATTAAGCTAAATTATATGATTGGATAAATGTGTGTAGCGGCCTCAACCCCTCTGATATGTCTACGGGTATTTCGTGTATGAGGGTGAGATGCGCTACGGCCCATGTCCTCCCCATGGCAGTGGGTGAGGTGAAGGCCAGTACCAGAGATTTTCCTCGGGCCTGTGTGTTACAGTTAAGGACCAAGTCTTGCTGTGCTGTCACTTCCCTTTGCTCCCATTAACCAGAGTACCACACACCGATAAAGGTCCAACTCTTGCTTTATTGTCACACTCACAATAAACAGTGCTTTAGCAGCCAACTGGTTGAGACCCAATAACAGCTCAATACGGTGGGGTGAGCAGGTCGAGGCACTATCCTGATTGTAAACTAAACCACTGTGGTTTCGCCAGCGGTTACTATAGCCATGGGCTAAGAGAGAACTTAGAACTTGTGAGTCTCTACCAGCAACTCAAGAGAACGTAGATAGGAGTACCTTCGCTGCATTGTGGCCCCTGTCAGGAGAAGATGTCCCCCCAAGGGAGTTACCGGAGGCCCATCCGTCACCGGGTTGATGCTGGTCCGGACTCTCCGGACGGGTGACCTCTCCAGCCTCCTCACCTCAGACTTGGGACCCTCGGACTTCTCCACCCTCACGGGACCCAGTCAGTCACCGGGCCCCAGGCCTCCAATCTAGTACCTCACCCCAGGCTGAAGGTGCCTGGGATGGACGCCAACTCTGCTCCGGCCAGGCCTAGGGCGCCTGGGCCGACAACTCCGGACCGCCCGCACCCAGGCCTAAGGTGCCTGGGCGCGTGATGAAGAAGATCCTGAAGAAGACCTCGTGGCAAGGGGGTCTCCCCCTTTTATCTCCTCCATTGACGTCACGGCAGGTTCCCCGCCCTCGCCGTACCATCTCCGAGAAGGGACAAAAAGGACAGCACTATGGCAGTAAATCTACCCTGAGCCTGCGGGTACCGCGCCACCCACAGGCCAGGGAGATTATTACACCGCCCAATCCTCCACGAATACAAATGGTCCAATTCCTCTCACAATTTACACACCTGGATCATACTACCACCCAGGTGTATCCCACCTAAATTTAGAGACCCCGCTACATGTGCAAATAACATGAAGTCCATAAGTGTATATATCTATATCATTCTGAAAGTGCGAATGAAAAAGTGTCCACAGTAATGATGTGATTTAAAAAAAAAAAAAAAAAAAAAGCTTTCGCTTCGGGCAGAAGCAAAGTGCTGACATCTCCACCACTTCCGTGTCCAGATGGGCTGTCTTTGGTGTGTGTGTGTGCGGCCGACTCAAGACTTTAGGCGATATTATACAATAAACCTCCAAAAGGATTTTGCGCTATACAGAGGCGTACATTGACACCCCCCCCCCTGTAACAAGGGGTCAATAGGAGCTGGTAAGCGGTTCATGCAGCTGGTGATGGATGGATTATGGCACCAATTTATATATTTATTTATTTTCATCACATTGCTGTGGACACTTTTTTTTTTTTTTTTTGCATTCGCACTTTCAGATTTATTTTCTGGTTTTTGTTCATTTATCAATTAGGTGTATGTGTTTAAAAATGTGTGAAATATATATATATATATATATATATATATATATATATATATATATATATTTTATTATGTAGCACCCTCCTCACTCCCCTCTTTCTCTCGTCTCGTCTTTCTCTTGTCTAGGGGTATCTTAGAGGGGAGGGAGCGGGGACACCACGCCTGGCTTCCACCACATGTCAGTGCGGTATAAGCAATGTTCTTGTATTACCTTCGGGTCAGTGCTGTGCACCTGGATCCTCCCAAGAGTCACCTTGTCTGTCAGGAAATGAGCCCCACACCATTAAAGTTCAACACTCCTTTATTCTTCTTGATTGAACACAATCAGTTGAACTCCCTTGGTAGAAACAGAACAGGAAAGGAGGTGTGGATGCGAATAGGCCCAGACACAATGTAGTTCTCCACTTTCCTTCCTGAAAGTGGGTTACGGTCTCTGCACGAGGGGGGGATTTCCTTCCAGGCGGTCTCCGACGAGAGGCTCACCTGTCACCGGCAATATGCTGCACCGGGTTTTCAAGTGAGGAGCTCCCCCCCCCCCCAGTCCATTGCGCCTTCCGGATTCGGGTACCCACTCCCGGGGTTCCCTAGGATCTCCTTCCCTCGTGGAACTCAGTGTTGGGCACTGAGCTCCGGATCTCCATCCGAGTACCTCACCCCAGGCTAAAGGTGCCTGGGATGGAACATGACCTCCGTTTGTCCTCTAGGCCTAGGCCACCCAGAGGACCGACACGAACCACCGTCCACAAGCTGAAGGTGCTTGGGACTCCCCCCGTGACAAAGATGGCCGGCCCCTTTATACCCTCTCCCAGCAAGCACGACAGGTTCCCCGCCCCACCATACCGCTGTCGAGGGAGGACAAAAAGGAGGCACAGCACGCAGCAATGATTCAAGCCCAGGGCGACAGCGCCACCCACTGGGCTGCAGGGAATTGCACACCACTGATGTCTCTGCCAAGTTCAAATTTACAACCGGGAAAGTACATACCCGCATAATAAATAAATAAATATATATATATTTTTTTTTTACACCAATTTATTGTTGGTTATTGTATATGCTGATGTCGCACTACCACCCCACAGGAGCCACTGGTAGTTTGGGTCCTCTGCTCTTGGTCTATCCCTGTGTGAAGCCTCATCCTCTTTGACACCACCAGTATACCTTTCTGTGAACCTCCGCAGGCACAGACTGTATTGACAGGTTAAGGTCCTAAAAGTATAATGGAATATATTGGCACTTGAAGTCAGTCAGCATGCACACCTATGTTAGAGATAAAACTGACCAAGTCCTTCAGTAAAATGATTCAAACTCCAGCTTATGCTGTGAGCCCCAAAAATATAAACAGTAGCTCTCCATATTTAGAAGAAATGCCCTAAGTGGCTGACATTGAGTAATGCAGACCAAACTATGCCACTTGAGCTCTCAAACAAGGGAGCTAGGTTTAGGCCTGCAAGATGAAACTCTTAGTGTTTTGGCTATGGGGCAGGAAGCGAAGAGTAATCTCCGCAATGGGACCCAAATGGCGTCGAGAAAATTAAAGTTATAACCCTTCCACTCTGTATCCAAAATTTGTGTGTGTGTGTGTGTGTGTGGGGGGGGGGGGGGTTATTCCATTTCAATAGACAGAATAAAATAGGATTTTTTTACTCACCGTAAAATGCTTTTCTCGGAGTCCATGGACCGGCACAGCTTCTCTATTAACATAGTGGGTATTATCCATTAATTAGGAGTGACTAGGCAGAAAACTTTTAAAAAGTGTTGCATCACACCTTCTACAGCAGTGTTTCTCAACTCTAGTCCTCAAGGTGCCCCAACAGGTCATGTTTTCAGGATTTCCCCCAGATGAAATGACTGTGGTAATTGCTAAGGCAGTGAAACTGATCAAATCACCTGTGCAACATATTGGAAAGCCTGAAAACATGACCTGTTGGTGCGCCTTGAGGACTGGAGTTGAGAAACACTGTTCTACAGTACCGCCCAGGGGGTGGACCCTCTGAGTATATCCCCTCAGTCTGCATCTCACAGATCAGTTCATCAAAAAGCAGTACAAACTTAAAAGGAGGGGTGGGTGCTGTGTCGGTCCATGGACTCGGAGAAAAGGATTTTACGATGAGTAAAAAATCCTATTTACTCTTTCGTCCATGGACCGACACGGCTTCTCTATTGACGTGGTGGGACGTCCCAAAGCAGTGTCAGAGAAAAAAAAGAGGGGTGGTAACAGCATAAAAATAAACTTCACCCAAAACACAAAACATTACTCCTCCAACGGAGGAGTTGCAACTCTAAACGGCCGCCTGCAAAACTTTTGCGGCCGAAAGAGGCATCCGAAGATGCACCTACATCAACTTTGTAGAATTTTGTGAAAGTGTGAGCGGACGACCAAGTAGCCGCTTTACATAATTGGGAAACAGACGCTTGATGTCGGAAAGCCCAAGAGGCACCTATTGCCCTGGTCGAATGCGCCGTGACCGGAAAGGGGGGCGCTTGACCCTTTTAAGGCGTAATCCTGGATTACTATCCGTCAGATCCACCTAGAGATGGTGGCCGACGAGACTGCTTGGCCCTTCTTGGGACCAGCCACCGAAACAAACAGTGAGTCTGACTTCCGGAACAGGGAAGTAGCAGATAGGTATACTCCTCAAAGCTTGGACAACGTCCAAGGAATGCAACGCCGACTCCTTAGGATTCGACGGATGAGGACACAAGGATGGAAGTACAATGTCTTTGTTGAGATGAAAAGCCGAAACGACTTTCGGAAGAAATAAAGGCTGCGGCCGCAGCACCACCTTATCCTTGTGGAAAATCAAATAGGGAGTCTTGCAGGACAAGGCTGCCAGCTCAGAGACTCGTCTAACTGACCTAACAGCCACCAAAAAGACCACTTTCTGAGAAAGTGTCAATAGGGGAATATCTCTAATATTCTCAAACTGTGCCTTCTGAAGCACCGAGAGGACCAGGTTCAATTCCCACGGAGGTAGCGGGGGATGAACCGGCGGAGCCACATGTCGAACCCCCTGCACAAATGTACTCTCGAGCGAGTGAGTCGCCAGGGGTCGCTGAAAAAAGACAGCCAGGGCAGATATCTGTCCCTTAATCGTACTTAAGGCAAGCCTTTGGTCCACCCCCATGCTGTAAAAAACAGCAGGATTCTGGAAACCAAATAAGTACGCGGATGCCATTTCATTTCCTCACACGTGGAGATGTAGGCCTTCCTAGAGGATGGTTTCCGAGCACTTCTCATAGTAGAGATTACTGAATCTGATAGGCCTGGTCTCTCAGTACCTGGTTCTCAACAGCCATGCCGTTAAAGCCAGTGACCGTAAAGCAGGATGGAGTATGGGACCTTGCGATAGCAGGTCCTTCCGTAGTGGTAGGCGCCAGGGGACGTCTGCTACCAGACGTACTAGATCGGCATACCAAGGACACTGAGGCCAATCTGGAGCGATTAGGATCATTTGAATTCCCTCTGCCTCCACTCTGTGGAGCAGAAGAGGAAGAAGCCTTAAGGGAGGGAAGGCAAAGATTAGCCGATACTGACCCCACGATGCCACCAACGCGTCCGTTGCCTCTGCCCATGAATCTCTTGACCGGGCCACAAACCTCAATACCTTCTGATTTCCCGACTCAATCGGAAGATCTACGTCTGGCGTGCCCCATCTTTGGCAGAGGAGTTGGAACACTTCCGGGTGTAAGGACCATTCTCCCCGGTCCAGCATCTGGCGGCTCAGGTAGTCCGCATGCCAGTTTTCCACACCCGGAATGTACACGGCCGACAGTGCCGGTACGCTCCTCTCTGCCCACTTCAGGATGTGAGCGACCTCTGATGCTGCAGCTGAGGTTCTTGTTCCTCCTTGATGATTGACATATGCCACTGCTGTGGCGTTGTCTGACTGGATCCTGACTGGCTGCCCTTTGTAGCCTCTGAGACCATCTGAAGAGGCACAGCCTCCAGGACATTGATCAGCAGGCAGGATTCCTCTGAGGTCCAGCGACCTTGTGCCGACTGAACACCTCAAACTCTTCCTCCCCCCCCCCCCCCACTATCCAGTAAACCGGAAGAAATGACTTCCCGGCCAGAAGAGCCGGTTCTGTTAGCCACCATACCAGGGATCTCCTGACTAGGTGGCTCACTCGGATTTGATCCAGAGCTGATGGACATCTGTTCCATCTGGATGGAACTTCCTTCTGTAACACTCGAGTGTGGTATTGAGCATATGGGACCGCCTTGAAGGAGGCTACCATGAGGCCTAACACTCGCATGCAAAAACGGAGTGACGACCAATTCCTGGAAGGGTCTGCAACTTCTCCACAGGGAGGAATACCTTTTTGCCTCTGAGGAATCCAGAATCATCCCCAGGTACACTAGGCGTTGAGTGGGCACCAATACTGACTTTTGCGTGTTTAGTACCCAACCACAGTCTCGAAGAATCTGACAGGTAATGGACACGCTTACCTCTAATTCTGAGCTTGAAGGGGCCTTCAGAAGAAGGTCGTCCAAGTAGCCCACAATGGCGATACCCCGCTGTCTTAGAAGTGCCAGAATCGGAGCGAGCACCTTGGTGAACGTCCTGGGTGCTGAAGCAAGGCCAAACGGGAGGGCCACAAACTGATAGTGGTTCTTCCCGATTGCAAATCACAGAAACCTCTGGTGTCTGGAGTATATGGGGACATGCAGGTATGCGTCCTTGATGTCCAAAGAGGCCAGAAAGTCCCCTGGATGGAGGGCAGTGACTACAGATCGAACCGACTCCATCCGACATCTTTGTACCTTTAACAAAGCAAATGAGGACCCTGAGATCCAAGATTGGACGAACCCCATCCTTCTTCGGCACAATGAACAGATTTGAGTAAAAACCATGACCCCGCTCCTGTTCTGGAACTGGAATAACTACCCCGCGTTCCAGCAGACCCTGGATCGCCCCATACAGGGCCTCCTGACGGGTCGGTAGTAGCTGGAGATTGGAGGTGATGAATCTGTCCGGTGGACAAGAGAAATATTCTATCTTGTAGCCTGAGGAGAGATTACTTCGCAAACCCACCGGAGACTAGAGCTGTCCACTGAGTCGCGAATTTCCGAAGACTCCCCCCCCCCCCCCCACCCGAGAGCTGGGTGGGGGTGGACCTTCATGCGGACGCAGATTTGTCCGCAGGCTTGTTGGGTCTGCGGGACCAATGACGCTTTTGTCCTTGGGCAGGCGCCTTGTCGGCCTGGGGTCTTTTCCCTGTCTCCCTAGGGGGACGAAAAAAACGCTTGCGTGCAGTAAAGGAGGGCCCTTGCCCTTGGCGTGGCCCCTTACCCTTGCTAGTTTGAGGAAGCAAAGTGCTTTTACCTCCTGTGGCGTCCTTGATGTCATCCAGAGAAGCCCCAAAAAGTCTGTCGCCCTTAAAAGGCAGATCCAACAGGGCTTTCTTGGAAGTCTGGTCCACAGACCAGCCCTTTAGCCAGATCAGGCGGCGTATTGCTACTGCATAAACTGAAGCTTTTGACAGCAGGGGAATAGTATCCATGTCTGACTCGCATACAAACTTAAGGCACTGGACCAACTGGTCGGCCAAAGTTATCTCATTAGGAGGAGCATCTTGCTCCTTTAACCCCTGGAGTAGCAATTTTGCCCATTCAGTAAGTGTCTGAGACACTAGGGCCCCCGCCAATGCCGGGTGTACTGCCGAGCCTACCACTGAGTATAGGTAACGAGCGAGTGCTTCAGCCTTCTTATCTACAGGGTCCTTGAAAACAGGAGCCCCTTCTACTAATAGTGGTAGCTCTATTAAGTCTGGACACCGGAGGGTCCACTATAGGGGGAGAGGTCCGTTTCTTCAGAAAACTCTCCTCAAAGGGGTACCTTAACGCAAACCTCTTTGGGGCTGTAAAGACCCTCAGTGGGTTTTCCCATTCCTTGTATAAGAGTTTATCAAAATAAGACACACAAGGGAACACCTTAGCAGTGCGGGCAGGTTTACGAAACCTAAAGGGGACCGGAGTCTCTGCTGCTTCTGCAGTATTTTCCAACTTTAGCGTATCCCGCACTCCAGTAATAAGGTCAGATACCAAAGCCGTCTTGCTTACTGACCTGGAGTCCTCCTCACTGTCCGAACGGTCACGGTCTGCAGTCTCTGATGCATCAGAATCTGGGCCATGAGCCGTAGCTGGACCTAGTTCTGTCTCAGAAATATCCCCAGAAGATTGCAGGGGATGGGGGCGTTTACTACCTCCTGTATTCCCGTGTGTTGCTTCGACCCTGGCAGCAAACGCCTCTAGGATTGCCGACATAGCGTCCATAGACACCTCGGGCACCAGCTGCTAAATCTGGTGCTTCAGGGGAGAAGAAGACATCTGGCTCAGATGCCATGCTGACCACGCGCTGACACCCACAGGGCTCCAGGCAAGATATCAATAGGCCACCCTCCTGTGCTGCAGAGATGCTGGGTCACTAAGAGGACTCGCCACCCTTGGATCCGTACCGCTATGCTGCCGTGTGCTGCGCCTGTGATGCTGTCCCACCGCTGCTGTGTCAGTCTGCTTCTTTTATCAGTGCTTCCTGTGTGAATTTCTCGCACCAGTGTAATGCACCCTAGAGGCTGGGGAGACTCTCAAAATGGCCGCCAAACGGCTGTATGGAAGATGTGGGCTCAAAGAAAATGGCTGCCGAGCCAAAGATAGAGGCCAAAGCAGCCGTAGACCACAAAGATGGCCGCCGTACGGTGGTATATACATACAGCGTGAATCACAACAAACATGGCCGCCGATCAGTCGATAGAGGCCAGTGGGTGTGAACTACAAGAAAATGGCGCCGAGCGGCGATGTATAACTATAGACATGAGACTACAGGAGAAATGGCCGCCGGGTAGTCACTAGAGGCCAAAACAGGCATGGACCACTGCAAAATGGCCGCTGACAGCATGGAGGGGGAAGAAGCGCGCGCGCACACACACAGGTAAGCAGAAATTTAAATTTGTAAATGTTAGTTGCAGCCAGCCCCGCTCAGAAGCCCAGGGAGAGAGGGAAGAAAGGGGCCACAACCACTTACTTGGTCTCTCCAGGAATGTCCAGCCAAATCACCCAGCCGAAGCAGGGGAGTTTACTTGCCTATCCTGCATGTATCATGCTGGAAGACATTCCAAACAGATCATCGTCCAAGCACGGAAGGTGACTGTTGGCCAGGCATGCTGTGATTGGACCCAAGGGGATGATCATATGTATGCCCTGGAGCGTGACGCTCACCGGACAGGCTGCTGCGACTCGCCGTAAGGTCAGCCGAAGCTGAGCGGTCCGATGCAAGCCCTGGAGCGTAGGCTCACCAGCCACCCGTGGAGCGATGGGCATGTCGTGGAAAACCCAGCGCGTAGCTAGGGTCGGCACATGCTCGATGGCCGAAACTGGGGAGACTACAAGGATCGAGGATCCAGCCGGTCACCCAGTCTGCAGTTGATTGCAGGAAACAAAACGTAGACATTTTTTTTTCCCCCGCCCCGATGGGCCCGAAGGGAGCCATGTCCTACTCCTTGCTAGACAGAAAAAAACTGATCTGCGAGATGCAGACTGAGGGGATATATCCAGTGGGTCCGCCCCCTGGGCGGTACTGTAGAAGGTGTGATGCAACACTTTTTACAAGTTTTCTGCCTAGTCACTCCTAATTAACGGATAATACCCACTTTGTCAATAGAGAAGCTGTGTCGGTCCACGGACAAAAGAGTAATTAATATTCTGGCCAATAAAATGAATAAATGCCCAAGTGCTTGATGTGCATAAACGTGTTTGCAAAAATACGGCTTGGGCACATTTTTTGAAGTTGCTTTTCTCCTGACAGGAGAAAAGCATTTAGACCCAATGTTCTTGAAGCCTTAGTCGTGTTCCAGACTTCCCATGTCTGACTGGAAGGATGCTGCTGTCACAGAGAGCTCCCTGGATATGAAGGGGCTGTGCATGGAACAGCTTTCATCCCTGGGGGCAAGAATGGAGCAGTTGTTCCAGGCAATAAATCAACAAAGAGCAGTTGCTTGTAGCAACCAATCAGGTTTCAATGTTCAAACTGTAATGGTAAATTAAGAATTCTGGTTGGTTGCTAGGGGCAACAGATGCTCCCTTTTTGGATTGGTATATGAAGAATGTTGGTTAGTTGCGAGGAGCAACAGATGCCCCCTCATCGCTCCAGTCTTCCCAGCTCTACACAAGGCTGATGCATATCCACAAACCTTCTATCCTCCCCTGGCCGGGTCTATGCATTGCTACAGAGGAACCTGCTATTCTGCATGCATCCCCCGATCTCAACAAAACTTACCTGGCTGAAGAGAACTTGCTATTTTTTGCACGCTGCACCTGGTAGGAGACAGAGCACAAGCAGCATTAGGGAAACAAAAAGACAGGTATTTAAAAAATTGAAATACCCAGCAAGTGACACGGGATTTGGATTTAAGCCCCCCCCCCATTCCTGTGCCCTTATGGTGGTGCCAGTCCTCAGGTGCCTTCAGGACCGGCTCCCCATCATGTGACCACTGTGACAGCCAATTAGAGGTCAGATGATTCGGCAGTCCTTTGTGTCCCATGCACACGCTCTCCAGTGCAGACCTCAGACTGAAAACCATGTAATTGGCAGGAGTGCATCACAAGCGGAGAGCACAGCTGACAAGATTTTGACAGGATCAATAGGAATTTTTCCTAACTCCTCCTCCAGGACAGGTTATTTCAGAGATAGCGCTGCCCACCTGCTGGGGAAAAAAAAAACAATGGAACTAGAGGGTTTCAAAGCCCTTCAGTAGCTCCCACCCATTAGGAGATGAAGATGTAAGGGCATAGGGAGAATGCCTACCAATGGGTCACCCAGCCCCACACCTTTTTTGCCCCTTATTCAGTGACCTTATAGGCTCTTCAATGGCCCAAGTGGCAGCCACCAAAAGCCTCTTATTAATTTCCGCTAATCTCTTCTCCTTGCCAGCACCAGGCTGGTGGTTCTGGCAAGTCGAGACATGGGTTCTAACTTCAGTAGCAAAAATATTTAATTGCCAGTGCAGTATTCGTGTTGAGCCAATTGTTCCAGTGAATTTTCTTGTTCAAATGTTTTTTATTGAAGAAAAAAAAAAAAGTATAGGTGATACAAATACAAGATCACTAATGGACTAAAGACAAATGAGTTGTACAATGGTAGCCATGTAAGGCGGCAGTTGACATTCAAAGAAGTCGAGAGTGAATGAATAATCAATGGCACTAGAATACCGTAAAGTTGCACGAGCAAAAGAGTACAGGAATGGAATATGCAGTCCAATCATAAATATTCAAGGAGAAATGTAGGAAGGATCAATAGAATACAATGTGGGGAAAAAGGGCTTCCAACAATGGGGTAAATGCTTTAAAGCTTTGGGATTTGGAGGGTTCAAAATGGGGAAAGGAGGGTGGGACCCATCAATCGAGAATAGTGCGGATGAAAAGTTATAGGTCATTGCGCATATGAGCAACATCAGCACCTATTCTCAAATGTCTACCAGAAAAGAAAGGGAGAGTCAGAATGAAGAGCAAAAGGGGGGGGGGGGAAGGTTTAGGGGGGGGGAAGGTTTGGAGGGGGGGGGGGGTAAGAGGAAAAACCCGAGGTACCGCCATGGGAGGATTGAGACCCCTTTCTCGGGCTGAAATGATTTGCTAATCACAGGAGAAATTAGGATTTGTCAAAGTTAGGTGGGAGATAATGGGTCACCCAAGGGGTTCAGGAAGCTTCAAATTAACGACTCTGTCCGTAACGTAAGCCTCTAATTTCGCTTGTGTGACCTTGCGCTTGATTGTCAGGACACAGAATAGGCATTTTCCACGCCTTTGCCAAGACCTGTTTGGTCCGGTTGTATGTTCTAGTATATTTCACTGCACCATTGGTGTGCCCTAATGCCTTTACAATACACTGGTAGAGCATTGTATGGGGAAACTTTTTTTATTTCAAATGTAAGCCCTAAAAGGCCACACAATGTAGATTCTTTGTGGGTTGAGAACAGGTATATGGCTGGGATGCTGAGTTAGGACATCGGGGCTGGGGCTCACGAAGAATGCCATAATCTTAAGTGTACCTAGTCTTTCCTCCCCCCCCCCCCCCCCTATGGCAATTGACTTTCTTCCCCTATGGTCCCTGTTATCCATCGACCAAAGTTTGAAAACACTTTACAACATTCATGTTAACTATTTTTCATATATTGTACTGCTGCAAGTCTGCGCTTTTCAGTGAGTCAGTTTGCCTGGTACCAACCTTGTTACTCCAGTACAGAGACTTATCACAATTCTTTTTACAAAAATAAACATGTATAGATCTATAGTGGTCACCAGGTGGGTTGTTATTTCTCTTCAAATAAAATGGGCCTTCTGTACAGTATACTTAAGAACTGAAAGTTATTTCCCTACAGCCACCAATCTGATTCCCGCTCTTATAGCAAGCCTGCAACTGATTGGTAGCTGAGGAGTAGCACCACTTTTTAGTGAAAATATGATGATCAATCATGTCTTAATAGGGAAGCAGTTTTTTTGAGTATCAAAAGTGCCTAATGTGACCAATATTAATGTTGTATGTGCTGTAACTTTTACTCATTTGCGGTATTTCAGAGCTGTTTCCAAGTGCTTTCTGCAGGACATGGAGATCTGCTGGAAATTCTAGAGAACAAGTTTGACCATATCTTCTTCATAGGTGTTGAACCTTTTTTTGAAATTATTTTTTTTCTTTTTTTTTTTTTTTAACAGTTCCACCCCCTTGTTTCTTTGTTACCCTTTTTTACATTGTTGGTTTAGGGCTTGCAGGAGAGTCAAACGCCCTCCATCCCAACACTACTCGATCATGACTGGTGGTGCCAGGATGTTTTTAGAGCTGAAATATACTCTTTAGTTAGCATATTGACTCGCTAAGTATTAGTATCTTTTTTAAAGTAAAGATTTAATCTAGAAATGTTACTGTTTGAATCATTGGCATTCTTTAAGATGATATAAGTGTTTTGCAGTACATCAGAGAAGATGATCAATGGCTTTTTAAAGCATACGTGATAAAAGCCTGTCGTAGCCAAATAACAGCATGCACCTCAGAACAGACCCTATAGTTGACCCCTGATCCTCTGTGCAGAGATATATTAAAGTAATGTCCCCTGTGTTCCAGGTGATCGTTTGACTGGCAGGCAGGTGATGCAGGCAGCAGCCAAACACATTACACCTGTTTCTGTGATTCTTGGAGGAAAAAATCCCTGCTATGTTGACAAGTTATGTGATCTTACTTTGACTGCCCATAGGATTGCATGGGCTCGATTTATGAATGCTGGTCAGAATTCACTGGCTCCAGAATATGTTCTGTGTCATCCAGACTTAAGGGACCCTCTGATTCGGGAACTTGAATTGTGTGTCCATGAATTTTATGGCAAGAACCCACAAGAGTCTGAGCATTATGGGCGCATAGCAAGTGTTGAACACTACAAAGAAGTCAAAGATTTTTTGTCCTGTGGCAAAGTGGCATTTGGGGGTCAGACTGATGATCATGAACGATTCATAGGTATGTAAAACAATTATGAAGCAAATCGTATATATGTTTTTGTATTGTTTGCATAACATTGAAATTCTCACTTTCCTATCTGTGTTTTGTAGGGTGCTAAATATTTTCTGTCGCCACAATTATTATGCAATTAGGCAGTCAACGAAAATTTAGGGTTGTGGCATATTTTTCTTGAGTAGGGATGGGTGAACGATTCGGCCTGAGCATGAGTTTGGGCTGAACATTTGCCTGTTTGATTGTTTGCACCCTGACGAACACCCTGCAATGCACTGAGCACTGCACAGGGCATTCTAACCCTGACTGGGCAAAGCTTTGTCCAATCGGGGCGCAGTGTAAGCTGGTTGTTCAGGAGCGGGGCCGGGAAGCACCCCCCCCTTCGGGTCTGGTATGAATTTTAAGGGGAACCTTAAGGGGGTGGTGCCACTGGGTGACGTAGCCCCGCTCCGCAGAGCGGGTGTACGGCGAGAGCTTTTTTTTTTTTTTTTTTTTTCGGATTATTGGGCATCGTGATTGACTGACTATGGATTTCCATGTGTTTATTTAAAAGTACTTGTCAAAAAACATTTTTTTTTTCTTGTGGTGAATGGACCCGATACCCATTCACATAGGGGGGGCCCTTGTTAAAAGGGGGCTTCCAGATTCCGATGAGCCCCCGCCCACAAACCCAACAACCACGGCCCAGAGTTGTCGGGAAGGGGCCCTTGTCACCATCGACATGGAGGGCATGTGGCCTGGTATGGTTCAAAAGGGGGGTGGGTGCACTTACTCATCTTTCCGATTCCTTACCTGCTAGGCTGCATGGTCTGGTATGGATTTTGGGGGGAGGGGGGGGGAGAAAAGACCCCATGTCTCATTGTATTTATAGATGTGGGATTTAAGGATAGGTCTTTATAGATAAACACTTGTTTTTAGCCCCTACAGTACTGATAGACGTGAAAGAAACTGATGCCATTATGCAACAAGAAATTTTGGGGCCAGTGCTGCCAATCTTAATGGTGCAAACACTGGAAGACGCTATAGAGTTTGTGAACAGAAAAGACAGACCTTTAGCAGTTTATGTCTATTCTAATAGCCAAAAGGTAAGTGTTTTTTTTTTTTTCCTCCTTAAAGAGAAAGTTTAGCATAATTTCTTAAAAATTTAATCAAAGTAGTTTTTTGATGACTTTCATTCGTTTCAAGCCAAACATGTCAGTCTCCAGATTTAATGTTAAAAAAAAAAAAAAAAAACATGCAATGGCATAATGTATAGTATGCATTGCATACTAGCACATTATAAAATGCTTACCTTTTGGAATGGAGCCTTCCAGCGATGTGAAGTCGCGGCTGAGAGGGCTGACATGTTCCCCGTCTGTCTCCCGGGTTCATGAGCTTCGGCGCTGTGATTGGCTGGGGTCGACAATGACGTCACTCCCGCGCATGCTCACGGGAGCCCTTAGTTCTGGCTCGAAGCTCTGAAGTTCCGGCAAGTTATGCCGGACCTTCAGCACTCATGCGCTAGGGATGTCCACTGGCTACATGCAGGGCGAATATCTCCTAAACGGTGTATGTTTTAGGAGATATTCATTTTTACCTACAGGTAAGCCTTATTATAGGCTTACCTGTAGGTAAAAATTACCAAGCAGGGGTTTTTCAAACCCGCTTCTCCTTCTAGTTACTAACTGTATATTACATAGTGAAATAAAGCATTATAGCAGAAGGGATTGCTGAATGTCAAGTTACACAGCTGCAAAGGGTTTTTGTAGTCTGATACAACTGTATTCAAAGAAATATGCCTCTACAATCCAAGTATGCCAAAACTCCTTTCTATGATCTCTTCCCCTTCAAATGCTCTGCATCCCAAAATCCACACACACTAAAAATGAGAACGCGCTAACCTCACTGAGCCCAGGTTCACACTGGGCTGCGGGAACTCGGACGATGTCACTCCCGCTTGTCAGTCCTGATTTCGGCTGCGATTACAGAGACATCTGTGCAGGTTTCTGCACAGATGTCAATGTAAATCGCAGGCCGAAATTGCAAAAAGCTGATTTAGGGGGTTGCCAGCAAATGCCACAGATTTGACATGTCAGCAGACCTAAATAGGACCCTCAGAGGCAAAGTGAAAACTTTTTATTAAAAAAAAAATAATTTAAATGAAGATGTTCACCAAGGCATACAGCAGTCAATTGATGGGTATGCAGAGACTTAAAAATCTGACAGTACCTGGAGGCTGGAGCCCCATGGATGACATGTATATCCAAAAATATGTCAAAGTACTAATACTCAAACATTAGCAGTGCTAGTGCAAAAATAGCCAGAAGTGGAAACAATATATTTAAAATCAAGTCCATGAAAAAATGGTAAACCATAAAGATATTGCACATTAGTGTGAGTCCATTAAAAAGCAGAAGGTGAGAGTAAAATAGTCCATCAAAGAAATTAGGATAACTTGATAAACTCCAACACTGGATAAGATCTCCGTCACCACACCGCTTGTGTCACTCCCTCCAGGTAATACACTTACCAGATCATACTGAATAATACGCTTATCACTCCACAGATGCTGTCAGCAGACCAAGCTCTTGTCATCTAGGTATTGCTCATTACAAGCAAATGGAGAAAAAGTATACATAGCGTAATCCAGTACAACTCATATTTATTGTTTAAAAACGTCTCACGATAACACACTTACAATGCCTTAATAAAACAAGGGCATGTAAAATATACTGAGACAATCGTGCTCTCCTGTCTAACCTCTCACTGCTCCCGCAGTGATCCTGGGTAGGGAAGACAAAGGAAAGCCGAGGTTAAAAGGATTGCTGCGTAGCGTCGCCCTGACCGGTTTCTGTCATTACTTTTCTTCACAAGGCGTGGATGACTTGGGGAAACCCAGCACAAAAGCCGTTGGACAAAGAACACAGGAGCGCCGCTGGTGGTGGGCCCGTCCAGGACTGTGGGGCCAGGGGTCCCATGAAGGGGGAACCCAACTGCAGGCACAGAAACTGTTGGGGCCAGTATACAGCGGCCGCTCGCACTGTGTACAAAGCCCGGAAAGGGATGTCACAGCCTGGCGGAAGTCTGCCAAGGGAATACGAAGAGTATGGGCAAACCCTGCTGCTGGGGCTAATTAGGAACTGCCGATGCCAAGGGAGCAAAGAGTCGCACATCGCCGACTGGAGACATTACATGTTTCAAGGACATGCCCCTTCTTCAGGTTATCTGACGATTAACTAACACACACTTATACAGACAGACACGTGTATACACACAGACCTGTATAAAGCCCTTTAAAGTGTTCTGGTACAGTACCTTTGCTCACACAGCCGGGTACTGCACTATAAGGGGAAGCGGAGAGCACAGCACACTGCCTCTCCCTTTACTTTCCCTTTGCTAAGGCTGACGGAGCTTTTCCCCGTGACTATGTACAGTTGGGCGGGAGATCAGTATCATCGGACAGCCCTTCTCTCTCATGATGAAGGGGAAAAAATAAAAAAATATGGACAGCCGCACTCCAAAAAACCTTTGACGGTCACCTTTATTGTAAAAAAGTTGGAAAAATTACACCAAAATTCATCACAGCATAGCCAGGGTAACTGCTTACATGTTTCACACTGAAGGTCAGTGCTTAATCATCAGCTATGATTAAGCACTGACCTTCAGTGTGAAACATGTAAGCAGTTACCCTGGCTATGCTGTGATGAATTTTGGTGTAATTTTTCCAACTTTTTTACAATAAAGGTGACCGTCAAAGGTTTTTTGGAGTGCGGCTGTCCATATTTTTTATTTTTTCCTCTTCATATGCTACGTGCATTGCTGGCACCCACGGTAGTCCTGTCATTCCGGATTGTTGGAGTGTATCCACCTGGAGCGGTAAAAATCGCTCCTTCTCTCTCATGATCCCGCAGCACACCTGAGGACCTCTGGTGGCACCCAATCCCCAGTGTTCCACGGAACATCGGTTGAGAATCTGGCATAGACCATACAAAAACAAATGCTGCAGATGCAAAGAGAAAAAAAAAATTGGCAAAGGTAGTCGCACCTAAGGCCCCAAAATATTGTTGCATTTATTCGGATAAGCCCTAGCTTCATAAATTGGCTTATACTTTGACATGGCTTCATCCATCAAAGCTAGGAACATTTTGGTAGTGGGAGGCAGCCTTATACATTTTAGTTTTAAGGATGCTAGCATTAAGCCTGTTGCTTTTGGTTGCCCTTTTTGTACCAATGTACAGTACCATTATTTTGCTTGCTTCTGAAACTATCAGTCTGTTTCTTGTTCTAAGGTCATTGCAGAAGTTCTGCAGAAGACGTCTAGTGGAAGCTTCTGCTCAAATGACAACATGATTCAATGTCTGTACACAAGGTTGCCATGCGGTGGAATAGGTTTGTATGTTTTAAGCACTGTTAAGACAAGATAATTGTTGGTAGAACAGGATAGATTTTCTTCTGATGGAATAATGCATGGTTCTATAAAATGAAGGGTGGGAAGCATGGAGACTACACTTGCAGTGCAACAATGAAATTTCAGTAAAAAAGTAAAAAATGTTAAAATAAGAATTCTATTTATTCCTTTCGCCTGCTGACCTAATATAATATATTTGTAGCTAGTTGGAAAAAATCTTCAAAAGGGGACAGTATTATGCTGCATTCACACCTGAGGTTTTTTCAGCTCGTAAAATGCCAGAAAAACGCACAACAAGCAAAATTCCATTCATTTACCCACTTGAGCCCTGAGCCTCCTTTCTGAGATTTGGTGTTTTACAAGTTTAAAAACGTTTTTTTCTCTTTTTGTCCATGCACGGACACGGCTCCTTTTTTTAGTCTTGACAAGTGGGTTATGGTCCGTCTATTAGGAGAGGACTAGGCAGACATGTAATATACAAAAACATGTAATTAGACCAAAGCTGAACAGCCCTGCCCAGGGGGCGGTCTCCTTGGTCATAACCCCTCACCCCGCACTCGGCAGCTCAGTTTTTTTTTCTGCCTAGTGAAGGACCTGGCTCCCTAGGGGCCCATTGGTCCTGGAGAACTTTATTTTATTTTCAATTTTGGCTCCTGAGATCTACAATCAACTGCCGGCTGGGTGACAGGCTGGATAATATAGATCCTTGTAGTCTCCCCAGTCCGGCCATCGAGCGTGAGCAGGCCTTTAGCTATGCGCTGGGTTGGCCACGACATACCCCGTTTGCTCCAGGGGTGGCCAATAAGCTATATGCTCCGGGGTCCACATATGACCGGGCTACTGCTGTCCAGTTACAGTGGACCGTGGCCGACGGCCACTCTGTACTGCTCGGTGATGGGTCTGTCAAGAATGCGTCCAGCAATCATTTGTTGCCAGGGTGGAAGCGGTGTGCGGGCGCAAGTTGGGTAAAAAAAGCCCCCTTCCCCCCCACCATCTTCTGGGGAAAGCTCTGACTCGGACTTAGGCCTGGCTGTGAAACAGGACCCCTGTTCTGAAGGGTCAGAGTATGCAGACCAGGACCATTCAGACAGTGAGGAAGACTCCGTGTCCGGCTCAGCGCAGGACAAGGCGCTTGTTGGAGCACTTATTACCGCAGTGCGGGAAACTCTCAAACTGGAGGATGCGGCTGGGACATGTGCTGAGGTGTCAGTCCCTTTTGGGTCCCACAAGCCGACCTGCACTACTAAGGGGTTTCCTTATGTAACTTATTTTGATACGTTTATAGACAAGGAATGGGAACAACCGCAGAGGACCTTTTCGGTCCCAAAACGCATGGCGGTCCGTTGCCCATTTTTTCAGAAGGCTCGCCTCAAAAGGTTATCTCCTCCGGTTGTGGACCCCTCCGGTATCCTGGTTAAACAAAGTAACCACTATTCTGGTTGAGGGGACCCCTGCATTTAAGGACCTTGCGGATAGGAGGTCCGAGACGGTGGCCCGGTCCATGTTTACCATGCTGGGATCTGCATTACGGACAGTTTTGGCTGCGGCTCTGGTGTCGGACACTTACAGAATGGGCTAAGTTTTTTTCACCAGGAGTTGGAAAGACAACAGATTTCCCCGGTCTGCGTAGAAATGACTGACCAGTTGGTGCATGGCCTCAAATATGTCTGCGATGCAGCCCTGGACACAGCTCCCCTGCTTTCTAGAGCCTCTGTATCT
The DNA here is from genome assembly GCA_029206835.1 of Rana muscosa. Lineage (NCBI taxonomy): Eukaryota > Metazoa > Chordata > Amphibia > Anura > Ranidae > Rana > Rana muscosa. The sequence goes on from CM055116.1 coordinate 848,167,522, forward strand.
GCTGTGGTACTGCGTCGCCTGATTTGGCTAAAATGCTGGTCTGCGGACCAGACTTCCAAGAAGGCTCTGGCTGATTTGCCTTTCCGGGGTGGAAGGCTATTTGGAGCCTCACTGGATGACATTAAGGATGTTACTGGGGGTAAGAGCACCATGCTCCCACAATCCAGAAAAGGTAAGGAGCCACGCCGCAGGCCTGGGCCCTCCTTTTCCGCTCAGAAGCGTTTTTTTTTTCGTCAGTCCGGGCCCGCAGGCAAGCGTTCCCAGGCAGACAAGGGGCCAGCTGAGGGACAAAAGCGTCCCTGGGTTCGCAAGCCAAACAAGCCCGCGAACAAATCTGCTACTGCACGAAGGTTTGCCCCCGCCCGACTCTCGGGTGGGGGGTCGCCTTCACGAGTTTGCAGCTCGGTGGGCCTCCCTGCTTTCCGACCAGTGGGTTTGCGAAGTGGTTTCATCGGGGTACAAGAGAGAATTTCTTTCTTGTCCACCAAACAGATTTTTTTTTTCCCTCAAACCAAACCATCTTCCTCCAGCTCGTCGGAATGCCCTGTTCGGGGCAGTGCAGGACCTGCTGAAGCGCGGGGTAAGAGTACCTGTGCCACTGCCGGAAAGGTTTCAGGGATTATACTCCAATCTGTTTGTAGTCCCAAAGAAGGACGGGGTCTGTCCAATCCTGGATCTCAAGGCCCTCAACACCTTTGTAAAGGTGTGAAGGTTCAGGATGGAATCCGTTCGCTCTGTGGTCGCTGCACTCCATCCGGGGGATTTTCTAGCATCCTTGGACATCAAGGACGCATACTGGCATGTCCCCATATGCATCAGATTTCTGCGTTTTGCAGTCGGGGACGATCACCAATTTGTGGCTCTCCCTTTTTGGCCTGGCATCGGCACCAAGGGTTTTCACCAAGGTGCTCGTCCCGATTCTGGCCTTGCTGAGACAGCGAGGTATCGCTATCGTGGGCTTCCTGAACGACCTCCTTCTGAGAGCTGCTTCAGACTCAGATTTAGAGGAGGATGTGACGATTGCCAGTCAGACCCTTCAAGAATTTGGTTGGGTACTGAACCTCCAGAAGTCGGTGTTGGTGCCGACACAGCAACTGGAATACCTGGGCTTGATCCTGGACTCCTCAGAGGCGAAGGTTTTTTTTCCCTTTAGAAAAATTGCAGGCTTTTCAGGTGGCGGTAAAGCTGTTGGCATCCGGCAGGTGGTCGTCGCTGCACTTTTGCATGCAATTCCTGGGTCTCATGGTGGCCTCCTTCGAGGCGGTACCGTATGCTCAATTCCACACTCGAGTCTTGCAGAAGGAGATCCTGTCCAAGTGGGACAAGTCTCCGTTGTCCCTGGATTGTCAAATCCGGGTGAGCCAACTAAGTCAAGACTTCCCTGGTCTGGTGGCTGACATCTCTGGCCCTTCAGTCCGGAAAGTCGTTCCTTCCCTTTCACTGGACGGTGATCACGACGGAAGCCAGCCTGACCGGTTGGGGGGGTGTTTGGGGGTCCAGTCGACACAAGGTCGCTGGACACAGGAAGAATCTCGCATGCCGATCAATGTACTGGAGCTTTGGGCGATCAGGCAGTGCCTCTCCACATGGTCACAGAGGCTACAGGGGCGTCCAGTCAGGATCCAGTTGGACAACGCCACGGTGGTGGCGTATGTCAACCATCAAGGAGCTCAGCTGCAGCATTGGAGGTCGCTCACATCCTGCAGTGGGCAGAAAGAGTGCAGAAAGGAGCATGCCGGCTCTATCGGCCGTATACATTCCGGGCGTAGAAAACTGGCAGGCGGACTACCTAAAGTCGCCAGATGCTGGACCAAGGAGAATGGTCGCTACACCCGGACGTCTGTCAACTCCTTTGCCTAGAATGGGGCACGCCAGACGTGGATCTCCTGGCTTCTCGACTCAATCGGAAGGTATGGAGGTTTGTGGCCAGGTCAAAAGATCCCTGGGTGGACGCAACGGACGCGTTGGTGGCCCCGTGGGGACAGTATTGGCTGATCTATGCTTTCCCCCACTGAAACTTCTTCCTCGACTGCTCCGCAGAGAGGAGACCAAGGGTATTCCGGTAATCCTAATTGCCCCAGATTGGCCTCGGCGTCCCTGGTAAGCCGACCTGGTGCGCCTGGAGGCGGATGCCCCTTGGCGACTGCCGATGCGGGAGGACCTTCTGTCGCCTGTCGGATTCAGTAATTTCCACTATGCTGAGGGCACGGAAGGCATCTTCTCGGAAGATCTACCATCGCATGTGGAAGGCATACATCTCTGTGTGAGGAGATGGAGTGGGTCCACGTGCATATTCGGTTTCCAGGATCCTGCTGTTTCTACAGCGTGGAGTGGATCAGAAATAGGGATGATCCGAACACCCCCCGTTCGGTTCGCACCAGAACCTGCGAACAGACCTAAAGTTTGCGCAAACTTTAGAACCCTATTAAATACAATGGACTCGACCGTTCGAAATCAAAAGTGCTAATTTTCAAGGCTAATATGCAAGTTATTGTCCCCTGGGGCAGAACCCGGGTCCCCAAACCCTTTTTAGGACATGTATCAATGCAAAAAAAAGTTTTAAAAACTGCATTTTTTTTCGGGAGCAATGATTTTAATAATGCTTAAAAGTGAAACCATAAAAGTGAAATATTCCTTTTTAAATTTCGTACCTAGGGGGTGTGTATAGTATGCCTGTAAAGTATCACTTGTTTCCCGTGCATTTTTTTTTAATTTATTTTTTTATAATATTGTGAAAGATAATGTTACGCCGAGTAAATTGATACTCAACATGTCGCGCTTCAAAATTGCGCCCGCTCGTGTAATGGCGACAAACTTTTACCCTTTAAAAATCTCCATAGGCTTTGTTTAAAAAATTCTACAGGTTGCATGTTTTGAGTTAGAGGTCTAGGGGTTGAATTACTGCTCTAACGATCGCAGTGATACCTCACGTGTGGTTTAAACACTGTTTTTGTATGCAGGCGCTGCTCACGTATACGTTTTTGCTTTTGCACGCGAGCTTGGTGGGATTGCACTAAAATGCAATAAAAATAAAGTCGTTAAATTTTGCTTTGAGAGCTATGGGCGGAAGTAACTTTTTGACGTTGCTTCCGCCCTGCAATTGTATGGAGATGGCCATCTTCCCCCTCTCTCATCTCCATACCACAGACGTGACAGGATCTGATCACCTACGCCGGCAGGTAAGCGGCGGAGGGCACCAAAGCGCAGGAGGGGGGCCTCTCCCGCCGCCGATAAGTGATCTTGCGGCAAATCCGCCGCAGAGACCGTTTTTATCTTAAAGCGGACCGCCCGCTGAGGAAGAGGATACCGGGGCTATGGTAGCTAGCTATTGCCATAACAATATCCCTCTTCAAAGTACCGACGTATAACGACGGTGGGTGGTCCGTAAGTGGTTAAATAGCCCCTGTTCACATCTGAGCATTTTGTAGCCTTAAGCAAAACGCCTGAAGCTCAAAAGTACGTGAGTGTTTTTTTTTTTTGGGCAGTTACAGGTGTTTTTCTGCTTTTACATTGGTGACCTTTTTGACCTGTGAAAAATCACGGTAAAAACGCGCGACTTTTTGCCTAAAAACAAAACGCTAAAGGTGTCGATTCAGCATTAACAAATATACAAATTACTATTTGAACAATGGAAACCTTTCAAAGCTGGAGACTTAAGAAAAATGACAACGGCTATTTAGAAAATTAATTAAACAAGGGGGGGTCTTTCGCGCTACTGATTAAGTGAAATGGGAATGGGGTGATATATGTGCAAAAAGCTGCAAAAACGAAATGTGTTCACCTTACACTGTAGTAAAATATATTAAAGAATGTTTTCGCGCTAAAAGCAAAACGTACAAACATACATCTGGTGGATAAAAGACATAAACCAAACAGTGTGTCTAAAAACTCAAATTCAATGCAGTGAAGACGTGCTAAGTTCTAATGAAATTATTATACCAATCAATATATCTAAAGTGCAAATGCGAAATTACAAGGTCCAACAAGGAGGTGAATTAGGAGTGCTAATCAATACTCCAAAGTGCTAGTGCAAAATAAATCTACACAGTGGTGCACAAGTGCTAAAACTGCAGATAAATACAAAGAACTGCTGTGCAATCCAAAAGGAATATGTGTAAAGGGATCCTGGATTAAACGTGAAATAATAATTCCTATAAATAATCTCTAAATAAAAATAATAGTCCAGTAGGAAGGTAAATAAAGTGCTAATCAATACTCCAAAGTATTAGTGCAAAATGACATAAATCTGCACAGTAGTGCACAAGTGCTAAAACTGCAGATGAAATGCAAAAATTGCTGTGCAGTCCAGAAGGGATGTATATAAGAGAAATCCTGGTGTAAACGTGAAGTAGGATGATAAATATATTGATAATAGTCTCTCTGTCAATCTTGATGCAGGTGATCAAACTAATATCGTGTAGATGTAGTTCCACTAGTATGTCAGTTTTTTTTGCTTACCTGTGTGTTTCTCCCTCCATGCTGTCGGCGGCCATTTTCTTGTGGTCCGCACCCGGTTTGGCCTCTATCTACCGCTCGGCAGCCATTTTCTTGTGGTCTGCTTGGCTCTATTTGCTCCTCTACTGCTCGGCGGCCATTTTTTGTGGTCAACGCCGTTCTTCAGCGCGGCCGCCATTTTGTGGAAGTCTCTGGCCTCTAGGGTGCATTTTTACCGGCGCGAAATATACAGACACACGCTGACAGAGGGTCAGACTGACACAGGCAGCTGTGGAAAGAGCATCTCAGGTGGGAGCAGACGGCAGCAGTAACAGTGACCGTTCTAAGGGTGGTGAGTCCTCTGGGGGACCCGCATCTCTGTAGCAGCTAGGAGGGTGGGCTGTTGATACCCACAGGGACTCCAGGCAAGGTATCAGGCGCGTGGGTCAGCATGGTAGCAGACGTTTATTCCCCTTAAACACCTGAGTTGGCAACTGGTGCCCCTGCTATAGCAGTGGACGCTATGTCAGCCATCCTAGAGGCTTTTGTTGCCAAGGTGCAAGCGGCGCGTGGGAACGTGGGGGGGGGGGGTTAGGAAGTGCCCCCCCCGCCATCTTCTGAGGATAATTCTGATTCAGAGCCAGGCCCAGCTGTGGCTCATGGCCCTGATTCTGATGCGTCAGAGGCCGCGGACCGTGACCGGTCGGACAGTGAGGATGACTTCAGGTCTGGGTCAGCACGCAAAAGGGCTTGGTATCTATCGCTGCAGTGCGGGATACACTGAAGTTGGAGAATTCTGCAGAAGCAGCAGAGACGGCGGTTCCCTTTTGGGTTCCGTAAGCCAGCCCGCACTGCCAAGGTGTTTCCTTGTATGTCTTATCTTGTATAAAATGTTTATCAAGATGAGTGGGAAAAACCACTGAAGGTTTTTTCGGCCCCAAAAAATTTTGGCGGTCCGGTACCCCTTTTGAGGAGAGTTTCCCGGAAAAAATTGACCTTTTGGTGTCTCAGACACTTACTGAGTAGGCAAAGAATGCTACTCCAGGGGTTAAAGACACGGGAGGCTCTTCCGGACGAGGTAGCTTTGGCCGACCAGTTGGTACAGGGCCTTAAGTTTGTCTGCGAGTCAGACATTGATACTATCCCCTTGCTGTCCAGAGCCTCGGTTTATGCGGTGCTGTTACGCCACCTGGTCTGGCTAAAGTGCTGGTCTGCGGACCAATCTTCCAAGAAGGCCTTGTTGGATCTGCCCTTTAAGGGCGACAGACTTTTTGGAGCCTCTCTGGATGACATCATTAAGGATGCCACAAGAGGTAAGCGCATGCTGCTCCCGCAATCCAAAAAGGGGTAAGGAGCCACGCCATAGGCAAAGGGCCCTCCTTCACCACGCACAAGCAGTTCTTTCGTCCGCCTAGTGTGGCAAGTAAACTATCCCAGGCCAATAAAGCGCCTGCTGAGGGACCGAAGTGTCCCTGGTTTCGCAAGCCCAACCTCGCTTGCCTACCGAACAGATTTTTATCTATTTTTTTTCCCCTCTAAACCGCCAGCTTCAGTCGACTCGTCGGGAAGCCCTAATATGGGGCGGTTCAAGACCTGCTGATACGCAGGGTGGTCATTCCTGTTTCAGTACAGGAACTGGTTCAGGCAAATCTGTTAGTAGTACTAAAAAAGGAGGTTCCTCCAATCTTGGATCTCAGGGTCCTCAATTGCTTTGTGAATGTACAAAGATTCCGGAGGGAGTTGGTTTGCTCTGTAGTCGCTGCCCTCCATCCGGGGTCCTTGAACATCAAGGGCGCATACTTGCATGTCCCCATATGCACCAGGCATCAGATGTCTGCTACCAATTAGTGGCTCTCCCCTTTTTGGCCTGGCATCGGCACCGAGGGTGTTCACCAAGGTGCTCGCCCTGATTCTACCAAGACAGCGTGACATCGCTATCGTGGGCTACTTGGACGATATTCTTCTGAGAGCCACCTCAAACTCAGAATTAGAGGTGAGCGTGTCTATAACCTGTCAGACCCTCCGATACTTTGGTTGGGTGTTGAACACTCAGAAGTCTGTATTGGTACCGACTCAACTAGTGTATCTGGGGTTGATTTTGAACTCCTCAGAGGCAAAGTGTTTTTTTTTCTCCCTATGGGAAAGTTGCAGACCCTTCGGGCTGTGGTGCGGCAGTTGACATCCCCAGGATGGTTGTCGCGCCGCTTTTGCAGGCCAGTCCTGAGCCTCATGGTAGCCTCCTTCGAGGCGGTACCATATGCGCTATTTCACACCCGAGTGTTACAGAAGGTAATTCTGTCCAGAAGGGACAAGTGCCCTTCATCCCTGGATTGTCAAAATCCGGGCGAGCCACCTAGTCAGGACCTCCCTAGTTTGGTGGCCGACATCACTGGCACTTCTGTCTGGGAAGTCGTTCCTTCCTTTTTTACTGGATGGTGGTCACGACTGATGCCAGCCTTACCGGTTGGAGGGGAGTCTGGGGGGCTCAGTCGACCGTGGTCGCTGGACTCCGGAGGAATCCCACTTGCCGATCATTGTCCTGGAACTCCGGACGATCTGGCTTTGCCTCTCCACATGGTCTCAAAGGCTACAGGGGCGTCCAGTCAGAATCCAGTCGGACAAATGCTACAGTGGTGGCGTATGTCAATCAACAAGGAGGAACAAGCAGCTCAGCTGCAGCATCGAAGGTCGCTCCCCTCCTAAGGTGGGCAGAAAGGAGCGTACCGGCCCTGTCGGCCATATACATTCCGGGTGTGGGAAACTGGCAGGCGGACTACCTGAGTCGCCAGATGCTGGACCAAGGAGAATGGTCTCCACACCCGGAGGCCTTTCAGCTCCTTTGCCAGAGGAGGGGCACACCAGACGTAGATCTCCTGGCTTCTCGACTCAATCGGAAGGTATTGAGGTTTGTGGCCAGGTTAAGAGACCCATGGGCAGACGTGACAGATGTGTTGGTGGCACCATGGAGTCAGTATCGGCTAATCTATGCCTTTCCTCCTCTGAAGCTCCTTCCTCATCTGCTTCACAGACTGGAGGCAGAGAGGATTCCAATGGTCCCAATTGCTTTGGATTGGCCTCTGCGTCCTTGGTACGCCGATCTAGTGCGTCTGGTAGCAGACGCCTCTTGGCATCTACCGCTAGGAAAGGACCTGCTGTCGCAAGGTCCCATACGCCATCCTGTTTTTACAGTCGCTGGCTTAATGGCATGGCTTGAGATCCAGGTGCTAAGAGTCCGGGGCCTGTTGGACTTGGTGATCTCTACCATGAGGAGTGCTCGGAAATCATCCTCTAGGAAGATTTACCATCGCACTTGGAAGACCTACATATCCATTTGTAAGGAAATGAGGTGGCCTCTGCATACTTATTTGGTTCCAGAGTCCTACTACTGTTACAGCGTGGGGGTCCCATATGCCATCCTACTTAGTCTATGGCTTTAACAGCATGGCTTCTAGGTGTCTCAGAAACCACAGTTTGAGAACATCAGGGAGATTCCCTTGTTGACACTTTCTCAGAAAGTGGTTCTTTTGGTGGCTGTTATGTCAGTTAAGACGGGTTTCTGAGCTGGCAGCCTTGTCATGCAAGGCTCCCTATCTGATCCTCCACAAGGATAAGGTGGTGCTGCGTCCGCAGCTTTCTTTTCTTCCTAAGGTCGTGTTTCGACCTTTCATCTCAAGGAAGACATTGTACTGCCATCCTTGTGTTCTCATCCGTCGAATCCTAAGGAGACGACGTTGCATTCCTTGGACGTTGTCCGAGCTCTGAGTATGCTTGTCTGGTACTGCTCCGTTCCGGAGTCCAGACTCGCTGTTTGTTTCGGTGGCTGGTCCCAAGTAGGGCCCATCGGTCTCGTCGGCCACCATCTCTCTCAAGGTGGATCCGACAGATCGTGATCAGGCCATGAAGGGTCAGGCACCTCCCTTTCCCGGCGCATTCAACCTGGGCTTTTCTGACGTCAACTGTCTGTTTCCCAGGTGTGTAAGGCGCCGACTTGGTCATCCGTTCACACTTTCACTAAACTTTACAAGTTGATGTGTGTGCATCTTCGGATGCTTCTTTTGGCCGCAAGGTATTGCAGGCGGCTGTTTAGAGTTGCAACTCCTCCGTTGAGGAGCTCTGTTTTATTTTGGGGTGAAGTTGTTTTAATGCTGTATCCCACCCCTCGTTTTTGACACTGCTTTGGGACGTCCCACTTTGTCAAGATTGAAGCCGTGTCTGTCCATGAACGAAAGAGAAGGATTTTACGGTGAGTATAAAAATCCTATTTTTACTTGCTGAACTGAAACTACATTTTTATAAGATTTTGTATAATTTATTTATTTATTTTTTTTCAGAATTTTTGGTTCATATGCTGTCATATCATTTAAAATACACCTATGATAAAAAATTATAGACCCTTTAATTTCTTTGTAAGTGTGCAAACTTACAAAATCTGCAGGGATCAAATAATTTCCCCACTGTATGTTTGGCTGGGTTTAGAGTAAGCCTGTTGCTGTGCAGTGCATGGGGGAAAAAAAGCACAGATTCACGTTAACAAACCTCTGTAGATTTAGGGCTAACCTTCGATGCATCTACTGTTTTTTTTTTGTTTTTTTTTTCAGGCATATATATATATATATATATATATATATATATATATATATAATTATATATTTTTTTTAATTATTTTTTTCAGGAAACAGTGGAATAGGAATCTACGGTGGCAAGTTCAGCTTTGATACCTTCTCTCACAGTCGTGCCTGCCTGCTGCGCAACACTGCGGTCGAGTGCGTTACTTATCTCCGATACCCTCCCTATGCTGAGAAACAGCTTCATCTCATGCAATGGGCCAGCTCACTTTCCAGAACTAACAGCTGGTGCAACATTTTGTAGGCACATTGCCAGTAAAGAATAAAATGAGCACTTTTCCACACACCTAGTTACTACATTCAGTGCCCTGTGCAGGCATGTGAATGTATGCATGATTTTTGTCTTTTTTTTTTTTTTCACGTGCACATTTTTTCAGCAGTATCTAAGAAGACTGATTTTAGGGACTCGGTGGTGCGGGGGGGGGGGGGGGGGGGAATGGGTATTATACATAGACAAAGTTCTTGGGAAATTGCTAATCTTAACAGAATGACAGAAATGTAAGGCACAAATATTCCCCTTTTTGGATTTGATCCTCTCACTTTCTCTTACTGTATGGCTTTACATGTACTGTCACTAGCTTTTTTTTTTTTTTTTTTTTTAAAACCAAACATGTACTGTTCTAGCACCTGAGATGCTTGCATCAAATATTTATTTCTGTATGCGGTTATAATACTTTAATTGAAAAAATATATATATTACGTTTTCATTAAACAGGTGTGCATGCATTTATTTATTTCCTGATTTTGCATAGATAACATTTAGAGTTAGTTAAAAGCACATGGAGTACATTTTTTAAGAAAAATTACATTAGATGCAAATCGGACTACTAGTCAGGAAGTTCTATGCAACATTTTTGTGCATTTGTGCCACCCACCCCAGCTCTTGGAATCTTGGGTAGCAAAAGATGCTTTTGTAGAGATTTACCACAGGAGACGAGAGATTTTTTTTACTTAAAATGAATGCACAAGTAAGAAATCCTCTTCCAGCTGCCTTAGTTTTGTGGGTACTGGGGCTCTCTTTACCTAAGCCTGTACCTTCTATGCCTAACCCCACCAAGGCCTCAACATGCTTTATTCTAGACACAGTACACTTTCTACTAACTGCTCAGGGGCTGCTTTCAGCTTGTCTATTGATGCGTTAATGTCTGCAACCTGGAGTCTTGCTGTCCTTTTTGTTGCTAAAGTATCTTCTTTGAAGGCCTCTTTTTTTTTTTTTTTTTTTTTGCTGCTTTGGGTATACCTGGTCCTCTACGCTTTCAGTTGAGGTGCTTACCACAGTAATGCAGGACTTTATAGCCCACATTACCCAGTTTTAATAGATTCTGGTCACAGAGGCCACAAGCACTCTGCCTCTGAAATCCTATGACTGAACCCTGAGGTGTTGCAGTCTATTGGTGTTATTCCCAAAGAGACCATTTTGGCTCTTACCGATGCAGTGTGTAATACCCTGAAGCCACAGGACCAGTCTGTTGCGTCTACCATTTGTGATTTGCTAGCCTTGGGTCATTATTGTTCTGGGTTTACATAGTGCCAACAGTTTGCGCAGCGATTTACAACATGGGGGCATACAGTACAGATAATATTCAATACTGGAGGGATCAGAGGGCCCTGCTCATTGGAGCTTACAATCTAGAAGATCATTTAAGACTTAAGCCTGCAAAGCCTTTTAGCGCTTTGCACCCCCATTTACAACTTCTAAGTTGGCTGCCCCCCCCCCAAAGTGCTTGCTGGATTTGTATCTGTTTTGGTGATATTTTGTTAACAAATGGTCCATTCCTTCTCTGGATTCAGCCATGCTTTGCCTTAACAGGATGACTGCCATACCAGTGGAGGCTAATCCTGCTAACAAGGACCCAATCAAAAGAGCAGTTCAAAGACTTTTTCAAGAGCTCTGTTCTAGATTGTGGGTCCTGCCCTGCGCATGATTATCGCTGTAACTTTACTTTGTCAAACCACATCTAACTGGTTAATACACATTATTTTTTAATTAAAGGATTTAACCATCACTGCCGATTCCTTGCTCCTTTTTAACATGGCGCAGATGGCTGTAGTGTTACATTTCAGCTGTAATGGTTTTCTGGGAGCCTCGTTTTAACCAAAATTAAATAAAAACTAGAGTATTCAAACCTTTAGGGGTTAAAACTCTACTTGACAATCTCTAATCTCTAATCTCTAATCTCTAATCGTAGCTTCATATAATGGACAAACTGCAGTGTATTTACTTAACTTAAAAATCTAAAGCATATTGCATACAGGACCTCCAAACACAATTTTAAAAACAAAGCACAACGTTGTCCTCTTGGAACACCATGAGTTCCTGGGCCCATCATACCAACCTAGGGCTACAGTGCAGCAAGATCTAGCCAACCCCCTCAATGCCAAAGTCAGGCTTCAGATAAAGACCAACCGCAAATACATTTGCAATTATATGTTGCATTGCTGTATCAATTTCCTGGAATTATGTTGCAAAGATTATATAGCGACAGCAAATAATGTCCTAATGCAATTAGGATGGTAGACACATAGTAGTGCTGAAGATTAGGGATGAGCCAAACACCCCCCCCCCCCCCGGTTCAGACCAGAACCTGCGAACGGACCGAAAGTTCGCGTGAACTTTAGAACCCTATTAAATACAATGGACTCGAACGTTCGAAATCAAAAGTGCTAATTATCAAGGCTAATATGCAAGTTATTGTCCTAAAAAGGGTTTGGGGACCGGGGTCCTGCCCCAGGGGACATGTATCAATGCAAAAAAAAGTTTTAAAAATGACCGTTTTTTCGGGAGCAGTGATTTTAATGATATTCCTTTTAAATATCGTACCTGGGGGGTGTCTAAAGTATGCCTGTGAAGTGGCACGTGTTTCCCGTGTTTGGAACTGTCCCTGCACAAAATGACATTTCTAAAGGGGGGAAAAAAGTAATTTAAAACTGCTTGTGGCTTTAATGTAATGTCTGGTCCTGGCAATATAGATGAAAAATGGCATGGGTACCCCCCCCCCCCCCATCCCACTACCAGCCCCTTTGGGTCCTGTATGGATATTAAGGGGAACCCTGCACCCAAATTTAAAAAAGGCCCTATATACTCTGAACAGTAGTATATAGACGGTGCAAACAAGACGGACTGTAGGTTTGTTCTTAAGTAGAATCTGTTTGTAATTTGGAACTGGTACATTTTTTAAGTGTAGATCCAGCCCAAAAAGCTATTTTTAATCTTTTGGAAAACCATAGGGAAGGGTTATCACCCCTGTAACATTTGTTTTGCTGTCTGTGCAGTGTGCACCTGTTCAGATTATTTCACCTCACTTTCCGTCCCAATGACAAATGTTTTTTGAAAATGATTTTTTTTTTTTTTTTATTGAAACAAGGATTGGTGATAAAGCATCAGTAGAGAGGAGACGCTTTTTTCCCATAGTAACTCCTACAGGAGAGAATTTCCCTTCCTAGGGGTAGATTTCCTCTCACTTCCTGTTGTCTCCTTCCGTTTGCAAGTAGGAGTCGTTTGTAAGTTGGATGTTTGAAAGTAGGGGCCTGCCGTATATACTCTGCTGAAATTTGCCCCTTAGATGTTGGTGTTGCCACAACACTGTATGCCCTCAGTTACTCTTGGTGGGCACTGGAACGCCCTGCTGTGAACTATTTTATATCAAGAATTGTAGATGCATGCCATTGTTGAACAGTGGTAGGAAAAATTGGGCCTTTTGGTGGTGGTGCTGGTGCCACAACACTGTAAGCCCTCAGTTACTCTTGATGGGCGCAGGAATGGGCCCTGCTGTGAATTATTAGATCAAGAATTGTAACTACATGCCCCTGTTAAACAGGGGCATAAAAATTGGGCCTTAGGCACTGGTGCCACAACACTGCAACCCCTCACAGATACTGTACTTGGAGCGCAGCAATGAGCCCTGCTGAAAAGTATTGCATTAAAAATTGTAATTACACGCCCCTGTTAAACAGGGGCTGAAAAATTGGGCCTTAGCCACTGGTGGCGGTGCCCAGAACCAAGAATGTTCTTACAAGCTATCAGCATGATCATTGGAGGAAGAGGATAGTCACTCAGCATACCAGGATAGTCACTCGGCACAGGCAGTCTTGAAGAGATCTGACATTTCAAAAAAAAATATTCGGTTACATCAGCATCAGGTGCTTGGTAGCTGGTGGTGATCCAAGACTGATTCATTTTTATGAAGGTCAGTCGATCGAGTCGGACAGGCGCACCCTGTGATCGGTTGTAAAGCCTCCAGCAGCACTGAATGTGCGTTTCAAAAGAATGCTGGATGCAGGACAGGCCAGTAGCTCAATTGCATACTGGGCAAGCTCTGGCCGGTGATCCATACTCAAGACCCAGTAACCCAGAGGATTTTCGGTGGGAAAGGTGTCCAAGTCTGATCTTGCCCCTAGGTATTCCTGCACCATGTAAACCAGACGCTGGCGATGGTTGCTGGAACCGATCATACCTTGGGGCTGCGTACTAAAAAATTGTCTGAACGCATCGGTCAGACGGCCACCTTCTCCACCGCTCCTTCTTTGACTGACCGAAGCCTCAGCAACACGTTGTCCAGGACCAGGTATTTGTAACCTCCCAGTCTCTGGCAACGCGTTGCACAGACCTTTCTGCAAGGCCTCCCGAAGATGCTTCTCCTCTGCGATGGCAAGATAAGGTCCACAACCTTACCCTTGTAACGTGGATCAAGGAGAGTGGCCAGCCAGTAATGATCCCTCTCCTTGATCGCACAAATACGAGGATCCCTCCGCAAGCTTTGCAGGATCAGGGAGGCCATGCAGCGTAGGTTTGCTGAAGCATTTGCGCCGGAGTCCTCTGGGTCACTCAGGACGACATGATCCGCAGCCACCTCCTCCCAGCCACGTACAAGTCCATGGGTGTCTTGGGACTGTAACTGATCCCTTGAAGACTGCTGCTGATGCTGAGTGCTAGGCACCACCTCCATGCTGATACAATCCTCCTCCTCTTCCTGTGTGATAGGCGGGACAGCAGGAACACTGGATAAAGGGGGCCTTGAGAGGTAAGGAAGTCCTCCTCTTCCTGCCTCTGTTCTGCCTTAAGTGCCCTGTCCATTATTTCACGCAGCGTGTGCTCCAACAGGTGGACAAGATGGACAGTGTCACTGATGCATGCATTGTCACTGCTCACCATCCTCGTAGCCTCCTCAAATGGTGCAAGGACAGTGCATGCATCCCTGATCATGGCCCACTGGCATGGGGGAAAAAAAATCCAAGCTCCCCTGACCTTGTCCTGGTGCCATATTGCAACAGATGCTCATTGGTGGCCCTCTGCTGCGTGTGCAGCAGAATGGCCAACGTAGAGTTCCACCTGGTGGGCATGGCACAGATTAGGCGGATCTTGGGCAGGTTGGATTCCTTTTACGGTCAGCCAGCCGAGCACTGGCATTATATGACCGGTGGAAATGCCCACAGTTTCCTGGCCTGCTTCAGGACCTCCTGTAAGCCCGGGTACCCGCCCAAGAACCGCTGCACCACCAAGTTAAGGATGTGAGCCAAACAGGGCACATGGGTCAGTTGTCCCTGGCGGAGAGTAGGTTGGTGCCATTGTCGCAAACCACCTTTCCTGGCTTAATCTGGCGTGGCGTCAACCACCTCTGAGCCTGTCCCTGCAGAGCTGACAGAATCTCTGCCCCAGTGTGGCTCCTATCCCCCAAGCACACCAGCTCAAGCACCGCATGGCATCTTTTTGCCTGCGTACTTGCGTAGTCCATTGAATGCCTACGGCGCACCGCTGGTTCCGAGGACAAAGCACAGGTAGAGGCCATGAAGGAAGAAGAGGAGGGGGTGGAGGAGAGAGAGGTATGTCAGAATCCCCAGTAGTAACATTTTGGAGGTGTGGTGGCGGAACAACCTTCAACACTACTGCACCTTATCCTGCATCTTTCCCAGCTGCCAGCAGAGTCGCCCAATGCGCCGTGAAAGCTAGGCAACGTCCCTGTCCATGCCTGCTGGACCATGAGTCAGCGGTCATATGCACCTTACCGCTGACCGCCCTGTCCAGCGAGGCCAAGACCTTGCCTTCCACATGCCGGTAGAGAGCTGGAATCGCCTTCCGTGAGAAAAAGTGGCGTTTGGGAACCTGCCACTGAGGATCCGCACATTCCAGAAACTCGTGGAAGGGGGCAGAGTCTACCAACTGAAAAAGGCAGTTGAAGTGCTAGAAATTTAGCCAAGCTAGCATTCAACCGCTGGGCATGTGGATGGCTGGGAGCGAACTTATTTTGGCGGTGCAGCAGCTGGGGCAGGGAAATTTTGCCTGGTACAATCTGACGAGGGTGTACCAATAGCAGATTGCCCGCAAGTACTTGGCTGTGACTAGGGATGAGCTTCGAGTCGAACATGAGTTTGACTCGAACATTGCCTGTTCGCCGAACAGCGAACAATTTGGGGTGTTCGCGGCAAATTCGAAAAGCCGCAGAACACCCTGTAAAAGTCTATGGGGGAAATCTAAAGTGCTCATTTTAAAGGCTTATATGCAAGTTATTGTCATAAAAAGTGTTTGGGGACCCGGGTCCTGCCCCAGGGGACATGTATCAATGCAAAAAAAAGTTTTTAAAACTGCAGTTTTTTTGGGAGCAGTGATTTTAATAATGCTTAAAGTGAACAATAAAAGTGAAATATTCCTTTTTAATTTCGTACCTGGGGGGGGGGGGGGGGGGGGGTGTATAGTATGCCTGTAAAGTCGCACTTGTTTCCCGTGCTTAGAACTGTCCCTGCACAAAGTGTCATTTCTGAAGGAAAAAAGTCATTTAAAACTCACTCGCGGGTATAATGAATTGTCGGCTCCCGGCAATATAGAGAAAAGTCATTGATAAAAATAAAAAAAGTGCGTGGAGGTCCCCCAAATTCAAATACCAGGCCCTTCAGATCTGGTTTGGATATTAAGGGGAACCCTGCCGCAAATTAAAAAAAAAATGCATGGGGTTCCCCCCAAATATCCATATCAGGCCCTTCAGGTCTGGTATGGATTTTAAGGGGAACTCCACCCCAAATTAAAAAAAAATGGCGTGGAGTTCCTCTCAAATCTATACCAGACCCTTTATCCGAGCACGCAACCTGGCAGGCCGCAGGAAAAGAGGGGGGACGAGAGCGCCCCCCCCCCGAACCGTACCAGGCCACATGCCCTCAACATGGGGAGGATCTCTCCATGTTGATGGGGACAAGGGCCTCATCCCCACAACCCTTGCCCGGTGGTTGTGGGGGTCTGCGGGCAGGGGGCTTATCAGAATCTGGAAGACCCCTTTAACAAAGGGGACCCCCAGATCCTGGCCCCCCCTATGTGAATTGGTAAGGCGTACATTGTACCCCTACCATTTCACAAAGAAAGTGAAAAAAAAATGTAAAAAAAAACAGACACCTTGGGAAAGTCCTTTTATTAAAAATAAAAAATAAAAAACACATTCCAGCAATGTAATCCAATGTCTTGCGGCAATCCGATGTCCAGCGCTGCAGTCTCCACTCGAAACGTAATTGGCTGAGCGGACCTACACTGCGGAGGAAGTTCCCCATCGGGTCTGCTCAGCCAATGACGTAGGCGGGGTCTGAGGTACGCGGGGACAGGGGTGCCCTCGTATCTCAGACCCCGCCTACGTCATTGGGTAAGCGGACCTGATGGGGAACATCCTCTTCAGTGTAAAAAGGAGCGGACCTGATGGGGAATGTGAGAAGGTGTGGGTCTATTCATTTTTTTACACTGAAGAGGAAGTTCCCCATCAGGTCCACTCAGCCAAGACTTAGGCGGGGTCTGAGATACGAGGGCGCCCCCTCGTACCTAAGACCCTGCCTACGTCATTGGCTGAGCGGATCTGATGGGGAACTTCCTCCGCAGGGTAGGTCCGCTCAGCCAATGACGTTTTGAGTGGAGACTGCAGCGCTGGACATCGGATCGCCGCGGGACACTGGATTACATCGCTGGAATGTGTTTTTTATTTTTAATAAAGGACTTTTCCAAGGTGTTTTTTTTTACACTTTCTTCGTGACATGGTAGGGGTACAATGTACCCCTTACCAATTCACATAGGGGGGGCCGGGATCTGGGGGTCCCCTTTGTTAAAGGGGTCTTCCAGATTCCAATAAGCCTCCTGCCCGTAGACCCCCACAACCACCGGGCAAGGGTTGCGGGGATGAGGCCCTTGTCCCCATCAACATGGGGACATCCTCCCCATGTTGAGGGCATGTGGCCTGGTACGCTTCAGGAGGGGGGGTGCTCTCTCGTCCCCCGCTCTTTTCCTGCGGCCTGCCAGGTTGCGTGCTCGGATAAAGGGTCTGGTATGGATTTTTGGGGGAACTCCACGCCATTTTTTTTTTATTTGGGGTGGAGTTCCCCTTAAAATCCATACCAGACCTGAAGGGTCTGGTATGGATATTGTTTTTAAAAATTTGATGCAGGGTCCCTCTTAATATCCATACCAGACCTGCAGGGCCTGGTAATTGAATTGGGGGGACCCCCACGCATTTATTTTTTATCAATGACTTTTCTCTGTATTGCCGGTAGCCGACAATTCATTATAGCAGCGAGTGGTTTAAAATGGCTTTTTTTCCTTCAGAAATTACATTTTGTGCAGGGACAGTCCTAAGCATGGGAAACGAGCGCTGCTTTACAGGCATACTATACACCCCCCCCCAGGTACGAAATTTAAAGGAATAATTCACTTTTTATTGTTTCACTTAATGCATTATTAAAATCACTGCTCCCGAAATAACGGCCGGTTTTAAACCTTTTTTTTTGCATTGATACATGTCCCCTGGGGCAGGACCTGGGTCCTCAAACCATTTTTAGGACAATAACTTGCATATTAGCCTTTATAATTAGCACTTTAGATTTTGAACGTTCGCGTCTGTTGTATTTAATAGGGTTCTAAAGTTCACGTGAACTTTAGGTCTGTTCGCAGATTCTGGTGCGAACCGGACGGGGGGGTGTTCGGCTCATCCCTAGCTGTGACGCACCTAATTATACACCTTTATTCCTCTCAGTGCAGGTTTCAGAGAGGACTGAAGGTATAGTGGGGTTGGAGATCCCAGCTGATGAGGAGCAAGGAGAGGTCTGCTTTGTACTTTTGGTGTCGGTCTTTTAGGTAGGCTTGCCAACGAACTGCATGGCAGGTCGACATATGTCTGGTCAAGCATGTGGTGCCCAAGCGGCTGATGTTTTGGCCACGCGAGATACGCCTGAGCCGTATGTTGCAAATGGCAATGGTGCGATCTGCTGCACACATCTGAAAAAAGGCCCACACCAAAGAACTTTTGGAATAACGTGCAGAGACCGCAGCGCCCTGCACATGCGGAGCTCTGCTATGTGATGCAGTTGGTGTGTTGCCCTTAAGCTGGCCCCTGGAGGGCATCCTGCCTCGTTGGAGATGTGCCGCCTCCTCCTCTCTCCCATCAGGCACCCACGTGGAGTCAGTGACCTCATCATCCCCTCCCTCCTCATCACTGGAGCAAATCTGGCAGTATTCTGCAGCTTGGGGAACATGACTGCCAAATAGCTATCCTTGTTGGTCATCCGCTCTCTCTGGGCTCACGTTACTACCCCCTCTCTCTGGGCTTACGTTACTGCCTTCCTCTAGCTGGGTTCCATCATCAGAGCCTTCAAACCGCTGGGCATCCTCCTGGAGCATGTACCCAACACTGGTCAAACAGTTCGGGGAACTCCTCAGGAGGACATGGTGGGGCTAGGGAAGGAGTGACTGATGCCATTGAGCCGAGGGAAGAGGCTGCTTTGCCAGACAAAGTACCCTGAGCCTGGGTGAGGGAGGATGAGGACGGCTTGGTCATCCACTCTACCAAGTCTTGGGCATGTTGCGGCTCAACATGGCCAGCTGCCGAAAAGGACAAGCGTGTCCCACGGCCACATGCTGATGAGGATGCACCGTGTCCACGACCAGCACTGTGTTGCCTTTTAGACCCAGAGCCTGCTTACCCTCTTTTTTTGTCTCGTGACTGTCTGCCTCTCTTTGTTCGCCTTCCAGACATACCAATGGCCTGCAGTGAGATGTAGCTGCACAAAGGTGGGAGATTATATATATATATATATATATATATATATATATATATATATATATATATATATATATATATATATATATATATATATATACTCTGTACTGATTTATAATGCAGCTATCAGAATCAACTGCCTGCTGTGGTATTGGTATGAGAAAAGCAGCAATTGTCTTCAGTTAGTTTTAGGTGAACACTGTGCAGAAGACACAGTTCACTAACTGAAAATACTTGCAGCTCTCTGCCTGTGGTTTTATTATGAGAACACCACAAATTGTATTCAGGTAAGTTCAAGGTGAACGCTATGCAAAGCACACATTACACAAAGTCAAACACTGCAGCTAGCATAATCACCTGCCTGTCACAGTATAGAGAATAACAGGAACGGATCTAGCTAAACTGAATACAGTGTATAAATATATACAACACCTAGGATGCATATATTCTCTCTCTCTCTGCGGCCTTATATAGGGTGGGGTGTGTACTAAATCCCCTGAGACATAATTGGACAAAGCCACCCTGGCTTTGGCCAATTATGGCTCTCTGTTTTTTGTGTGCGGTGATTGGCCAAAGCATGCAGGTCATAGTGCATGCTTGGCCAATCACCATCCAGCAATGCACTGCAATGCTGCAGTGAATTATGGGCCGTGACGCGCCACTCGAATTTGGCGGGAACGGCCCTAACGTTTGCAATTCGACGATCAACCAAACAGGCGATGTTCGAGTCGAAGCTTATCCCTCCTGAAGATGTATTGCATGGATACAAAATGAGCTAATAAAATTCAGGGTTTTGTGGATGCCATAGGCGGTATAGTAAGAGTAGTCCTGATTAGCAGGAATCACCAGCTGGGGGCACATATCGCCCTTTTTAAGGCTTCCAGTTTAAGTTAGTAACACTTGGGTATCTGCACAACTCTGTCAGTTTACCGGTTGTATCTACAGGCCATTGAAACTGACCTCTTAATTGGCTTAACATACATTGGCAGCTAGTCATTAGTTTCAACGGTGTACTAACTGCCCAAACCTACAGACGGATTTGCAGTACTCCAAGCGTAGGCGGATAGGAGGCTCAGCAATCATTAAAAGCACTCGGACTGTTCATAGCATTCGGAAGCACTGCGGCACATTGTAGAGAATTTAAGATTGCTGCAATGACAGTCTGTCACATGCAGCATTAGTCTCCACACATCACATATAGACCTCGTAGCCCATTGGGTAATGCAACTGCCTGGAGGCTATCACCCTTCCGGCGCTAGTGGATTCAGTCTAGAGCACTTTGCTTCATTCAAGGAGCCTGTGTTGTCTGAGTTTTCCCAGAAGCCTCCTATCGAATGTATCAATGGTTTGTTCATATGTTTGGGGCACTTTGGCTAAAGTGCTGGACCGTGGAGCTCCTGTGTAGGAAACCTTTGATCTGCTTGGCTTTTGAGGTTCAATATTCTTTGAACCAGCTCTTAATAAATATAAAAGGTCCCCAGGGTAAGAAGCCTGTTTTATTTCTACTCCCCTCAACATTTAGGGTTGAGACCTTCCAAACTTTGCTTCCTGTCCACAGACATATCCTTTCATTCCAGATCTGCAAAATCCTTTTTACGCATGTAAGTATACCCCCACTTTCTGGGGGGAGGGGGTACTGGGATAGCTTGCATTCCAGATGCCTGGGTACACAAGATTATGTTTACTGTACACAAGTACAGAGGGCATTTGCACAATCTTGAACATTGAGGCTTGGAAATTCTGGTTAATATTCACAAGATTTGTCATCACCTCCCCCTCAGTTTCTGGCTTCTGTTGACATTGAATATACTTTGTTTCAGGTTCTCATCTTTCATCATTTGGGCAATGCCACTGCAGTGAAATTAGTTAACCATCCAGAAGGAGCCAGAGGTCCCACTGCAGTAAGCCAATTTGAGGATTCTGTCCTGAGCAGAACTGCACGTTCCATCTTTTTTATCCACGTACATTCCAGGCTTAAACAGTTGGCAGGCAGGTGGAGGATTTCAGAACTTGGCAGGTTTGTATCTAGAAGCAGGGATCTTCTGGGGGAAGCAGTGGATGCTCTGTGAGATCATTACACCTTGATCTATGCATTTCTTCCCCTGAAATCGTTGTCTGCTCTGCAGGATTTATTTGGAGGAGATTCCAGTAATGCTCAGGATTGGACCAGGCGGATTTGGCACGCCAACCTGGTAGGACCCTCAACATATCTGCTGGAAGTCATGTTAAGAAACCGATTTCATCTCCTGCTCTTCAGTCGCTGGCTTTAGCGCCATGGTTGTTTTTGAAGCCTAGGTACAAGGGACAGGGCATCTCTCCCGAGACCTATGATGCTCAATGCTAGGAAGTCTACTAGGCCTACCATTGGACATAAAAACCCTATATGTGGTATAGATGAGCTGTGTTTGATTATGGCTTTTTGTTGCCCTAGATCTACTCTTTATTGCTGGGCTGGGTACATAGCCTGCTTTTGTGTTTTATTAATTTTCCACTGATTTAATTGATGGCTTGGTGCCCTCTAACCTCCTTGCTTTCTAGAAACAGTTGCATCATTATTAATGTGGCTGTCCCTGGTGAATCTTGCTCTGTGAGCCTATATTAACAGGTTAGTAGTAAAATTTATCCCTTTGTACTTTTTAATGTAAATTGGCCCATGATAAGTTTGCCATGCCTTAATAAATTTTCCACTGCATGTACTCCTCCTATAGGTTTTGTTTTTCTGTGCCTCGCCCCTAAAGATTAGTCTGCCACCGGGGAGGGATTTTGAGCCTGGCATCTTGGGGTTGATCTCCCATGTGGCCTATTGCCATCCTGTAGTGTGTAAGCCCTACAGCTCAGCCTGGTATTTGGAATATCATTTGTATGTGTTTTGTATATTTGAGCTGTGCTGATGCTAAATATTGCTCATTCTTTCTTGTTTATTCAGAGAAAATATTTGTCCCCCTCTTGCCTTCTGAAGAAGCAGTTTATACTGCAGAACATGTAGAGGACTACACCATGTCTTGAGAGCTTTGTTTTCCTTGTTCCACTGTATTTCCCATCAGAGTTCTGGGGTCTATGTTACTGTACACGTATATTAAGAGAAACATTCACAACAATATGAAGGGATGTTTGGTTATTTTAATTTAATGTATGGTTGTTTTAAAACAATACTATTTTTGTAATAAATTTGTATTTTGGTAAACTTGTTTTGTCTATGGGGTACTTAAAAAGTCCCGTATCTATTTTTTTTTTTTTTTCGCCTATCGGGAGTATGATAGGTACCCAATCCTGCTTCTTTCTGGATTACGCTGATTGTGATACCAAGGAATAAAGTCTAGGAACAGTAAAGAGCTCTTCCACAGATACTGTGTAATCGATTACAAAAATTGGCTTGGCCAAATGAGCAGCTGCAGAAATTCTGTAAGGCTATATCATTCATAACTTGACATGTCTCATAATGTATATAGGGTCTAGATTCACTTTAAATATTTTGTGTGTCGGGGGACGTGTCCGGATGTGAGGGAGAGAAGACGTGTGTGAGAGAGCTCCGGCTCCTGTGTTAATAATCCTGTGTATATCTCCTGCACTGAGCGGCATCCGGGCCGGCTGACAGCTGCTTCGTGCTCGGGGTCACCTCCGGAGTATGCCGATGCCATCCAGGAGGAAATCGACCAAGAAACAGCCGCCTCCTAAGACGCAGGGCTCCCCAGCGGTGACACGTGCGGCGGCCATCTTGCCCTCCGGAGCGGAGCGTGCAGTGGCCATACAGACAGCCCTGCGGCTTCTGAGGGACATGGAGCAGGACATGGAGCAGGTGGATGGTGACCCGCAGCAGCCCCAAGGTATGGAGAAATCTGAGGGTACTGCCTCTACTGCAGCCATTCTGGCGGCCATTGAGGAGAGCAAAACCCTGGTTATGGGGAAAATAGACACACTGGCTATGGAGTGTGGCCTCATCAGGCAAGATATGGACAAGTTTAGAGGCCGTGTCACTGCTGCTGAGACTCGTATCTCGGATGTTGAGGATACCGCAGCTATAACATCCAGGAATGTCGCTGATCTGCAACGCACGGTTAAAACCTTGATGGCGCGGTCTGAGGACGCCGAAAATAGACTGCGCCGCAATAATGTGCGCGTGATGGGCCTGCCTGAGGGTGCGGAGGGCTCGCAGCCAGCCATCTTTGCTGAAACCTTTTTCAAGGATATCCTGGCGTTACAGCATGTCTCCTCTGCATATATTGTGGAGCGGGCTCATAGGGTCCCCACAGGCCCGAGATCACGGGGCGCATTGCCCAGACCATTCCTCGTGCGGTTCCTGAATTACCGCGATAGAGATCTCATTCTGGCGGAAGCCCGGAAGTCACCACAGCTCCGGTTTGAAAATACCAATGTGCACTTCTTCCCGGATTTCTCCCCAGAGTTGCAGAGGCGCCGTCGCACGTTCGTGGAAGAGGCTCCGGGAAAAGGGCCTCAAATACAGCATGCCATATCACAGCAAGCTCCGTGTTGAACACCAGGGCTCTGTGAAATTCTTTGAGGTCCCCTCGGATGTCTCGGATTGGTTGGAGACTCTGGCCTAATGTACAACATTTATTTTACTTTGATTTATTTTTTCTATTTCTGTCATACTCTGTTTGGCCACCCTTGCATCTGCTTCGGCTGGAGTGCACGCTGGTAGACACATATACTTTGACTTTCATCCTACCCCATGTTACCCCCTCCAGTGAGCTTAGTATCGGTGTGCCTGGGTGGTGGATGTGATCTGGACTGACCTTGCTTTTCCTGTGCAAAATGTTACCTTCAGGAGGCTGCGTGGTGCATTTAGCGGCTTAGTGCTGCATGACCATGGAGCCGGATGCTCCCTCTGTTGAACTGAGTATTCGTAAAAGGCGTGCTGTGTCTGCACTCACCTGGTTGACACTTTAGTCTCCTCCAAAGGGGCATATGGAATAACTCTATAGAACACTTTTCCATTTTTTGTTTTTTGGTTTTGGGGATTAAGTCTGCTGGCGCTGGTTGTTCGTTTTTTTCCCCTTTTTTTTTTTTTTGTTGTGTTTTTTGTTTGCTGGCTAGACAGGGGATTACTAAGATGGGACTGTTTTGATGAGCAAATGTTTTGGTCTTGTTTTTTTCTATGTTCTGTTTTTTTGTTTCTGCTCCACTTTTTTTGGGGCTGCTTGTTTGTGGTGTCATCCTCGGCGTTCCACAATTGGTGGGCCAGGGGACACTCAAACGGGCTCAGACACAAAGTACTGTCTGTAGAGATGTTATAGTTATTCTTCAGCTTGTTGTGTGGCTCTGTGTACTTCTGGACCTCTCCTGTGCTCCTAGGCCCCCATCTTGTGGCAAATTTCGGAATTGCAGTCATGTCTTTAAAAGTTAAAATCATCTCTTGGAATGTCAGGGGATTGAATTCTAAATACAAGAGAGCTTTGGTGCTGAAATTTTTGCAGGCCCAACATCCTCACATAATGTTTTTACAGGAAACGCATTTATTGGGTAACAAAATTCTGGCCATGAAGCATCCCTGGATGCACAGAGCCATACATGCCACCTATTCGTCATATGCTAGGGGTGTATCTATTTTGCTGCACAAGTCCCTACCTTGCTCCATTGATACAGTGATTACTGATCCTGGGGGAAGGTATTTAGTGGTCATAATTGAAGTGTACTCTCGGAAGTTGGCCCTGGTAAATGTATATATTCCCCCTCCTTTTACGGGCAATGTCCTGTATGAGGTATTGGAGAAATTGGTACCTCACGCTCCATTTCAGTTGTTGTTGGCTGGTGATTTTAATAATGTTCTCAATTATACGTTGGACACGTCTAACCCACACAGGGCTCCAAACCGTGAATTGTCCCATTGGGCGGATGCTGCGGGTCTTACTGAGATCTGGCGGTGGAAGCATCCTACTGATAGATGCTATTCATATCTGTCCTCGGTACATGCTTCGTCCTCCAGAATAGACCTGGCGTTTGCGAATGGAGCATTGTTGCCTCTGGTGGCTGAGACGTCCTACCTTCCGGGGGGGTGTCTCAGGTCACACTCCTCTCCAGATTACTTTGCAATCGGGTTCCCAGAATTCAGGGAGAGTCTGGCGTTTATCCCCTGGTTGGGTGGGGGAGCCCTCTGTGGAGGAGATGCTACAACCACACATTGATACATTTTGGCAGGTTAACGAGGGATCGGCCACATTACATACGGAATGGGAGGCCTTCAAGGCCACCACTAGGGGGGAATACATATCAGCCATTAAAGCCCTAAGGATTGAGCGGAATAGTGTAGAAAAACAACTTCATGACAGGGAGCAGGAGTGCGCTAAGGCACATGCGGACTCACCTTCTCCTGACACGTTGGCTCAGTTACGTTCCTCCTTGCAAACCGCATCTCTCCATTACCGAGAGGCGACTACTTGTCATCTGCAAAGGAGTGCGGCGCGTGTTTTTGAACAGGGGGATAAAAACGGTAAACTCTTAGCTTTATTGACGGCTGGGGACACGTCTCCAACGGTAGTGCCTTGCGTACTGTCTCAGTCTGGACACCTGTTGAGGGACAGGGAGGACGTAGTATGGGAGTTTGTATCCTTCTATAAATCTCTGTACTCTATTATAGTTCCCTGTGACACGGGTGACCTTGGGGTCACATTGGAGTCCTTGCGGTTGCCCGAGCTGCCAGAGGAATCTCGTAATTTTCTCTGCCGCGTTCGGTGAGGAGGGGGTGGTCTCCGCAGTTGGGTCCTGATGGTCTGCCAATTGACTGGTACCGTCGTTACTCGGAGATCCTGGTGCCTAGACTACTGCAATTGTATGCCGACTGTTTTCAGAAGGAGGGCCTCCCCCCCCCTCCTTTTATGAGGCTCATATTGTACTGTTGGCCAAGCCGGACAAGGACCCAATGCTATGTTCTTCTCTTAGGCCCATTTCTTTACTTAATATGGACTTCAAAATACTTACTAAGATGTTGGCTACTAGACTTATGTCGGTCTTGCACCATGTTATTTCCCCTGACCAGACAGGTTTTATGCCCAAGAAAGCCACAGATATCAATCTGCGTAGGGTTTTCACCCACACGCAGTTGGGCCCCGACAGTTCCAGCGGCGGGATACTGGTCTTTTTAGATTTGGAGAAGGCCTTTGATTCCGTTGACTGGAATTACATGAGGGTGGTACTGGAGGTATTCGGTTTTGGGCCTCATTTCAGGAAGTGGATCGACATTCTATATCATGCCCCTACAGCGGCCATTAAGTTAAACAATGTGTTGTCGGAATTTTTTCCAGTGCGGAGGGGCACTCTCCAGGGTTGCCCTTTGTCCCCGGGTCTTTTCTCCATCATGATTGAACCCGTGGCTGCGGCCTTGCGGGCCTCTGAGGAGGTACGGGGGATCATGGTGGATGACTTGAACGAAAAGACAGCACTCTATGCGGATGACATGGTTCTTTTTTTGCGGGACTCCGGAAATTCCTTGTCGGCAGCACTGGATATCTTAAATTCTTTTGCACGTTTTTCGGGTCTGAAAGCCAACTGGGAAAATCTCGAATTCTCTCACTCAGGACGCCATCCCCCAGGTGTGAGATTCCTGTTGATTTGTCCTTTTACAGCGGGTAGAGGTGCTCAAATTTCTGGGGTTAAACATTTCTAATTCCGTGTCCGATTTTATCGCCTTGAATGTCGATCCACTTTTGACTAAACTGAAATCCAAGCTACAGGCATGACAAAACTTACCTTTGACGCTCATTGGTAGGGTGAATTTGGTGAAAATGAAATTTTTACCTTTTTTGTATATATTTCGGAATTCCCCTGTCTGGATACCGAGAGATGTTTTTAAAAAAATAGTCTCATAACAACTTTCCTATGGCAGGGATGACGCCCCCGAATTAAATTCCGGGTGTTACAACTGCCGTGGAAACAAGGGGGACTGGTGGTCCCGGACTTCCACCAGTATGTCTTAGCCGGTCAGCTAGTATTTGTCCACAGGTGGTTCACTTTACCTGAGGATGACACTGCTAATACGCTAGAGGCGGCTGTTGTGGGCTCTTATGAGGCACTGACGCATCTTCTGCTTCGGGGAATCAGGGCTCCGTATAGGCTCACAATATCTATGCGTGCCGCCTGTAGGGCATGGGTGGCAGTGAATAAGGTGGGTGGCGCCTCAGATTTCTCCTTACACGCCACTTTGGAAGAATCCTCAGCTGGCACACTTTAGTGAGTGCCCCGATCCAGTCACCTGGACTAAATATAGCATTAAGACTCTGAAGGACATAGTGGGGGGTGGGAAGCTCTTACAGTTTGACGCCCTTAAAGCCAAGTTTAATCTGCCCAACACGCACTTGTTTCGTTTTTTCTTCAGCTCAGACATACATTTAATGCCCAATTTGGAGACATTGGTATCACCATGAAAGCTGGTGATATGGAGTCTCTACTGAGAGAGGACACTTTGGACAAGGCCTTATCTAAAATATATAAACAGTTGTTCAGTGAGGGAGGTGATCTCCTAGCAAAGTGTAGGGTGGCGTGGGGTGAGGTGTTCCCCCAGATGGACAGGGATGACTGGGATGATGTATGGGACATTAATTTTACTAGATTGGTCTCTGCTAGGGACCATCTCATCCAATTTAAATTCTTGCATCGCATCTATCTTACGCCGGCTAGACTGGCCAAAATATTCCCTACACAGTCTCCTTGTTGCTGGGTGGTGCAGTTCCCTCACGGCTGATTTAATGCACGTCTTCTGGAATTGCTCATTCATCCAGGGGTTCTGGAGAGGGGTTGCTGACTGCATAGCTGAGGTGACCGCCATCCAGATACAGCCTTCAATTGAGGTATGCCTCTTGGGACTGGTAGACAATCTAGCCCCAAGGCGAGCGACTCGTGCTCTGTTAACGATTCTCATATATTACGCCAGGAAACTGATAGTGTCATCATGGAAAAAGCCCAATCCGCCCGCGGTTTCCGCATGGAAGGGGGTGGTGAATAGAGCTGCACCGCTGTACAAGGCTACGTATGCTAGTAGGGGCGCACCTCAGAAGTTTGATAAAGTATGGGGCAGTTGGATGAATAGTGAACTTTACGGTGGCGGATTGAGTGGCACCCATTATAAATGCACTTGCAGTAGGAGTTGAATATGATTATGTGACATTTCCAAATAACATATAACTGTGACTGAGTTAAAGTGACTTTATATCTGTATTATTCCTGTTGCTGGGTGGGGGTCTGGAGGGAGGGAGAGGGAGCCAATGCTGAAGAATTGTAAATAGTTTGTGTATGGCCCACTGGGTCTGTTTGTTATGTCAAAAGCTATAAAAAAAATAAAAAAATATTTTGTGTGTGCATATACAGATAATGCATGCAAAAGTGTGCATACACAATAGAATGACTCGGAACAGTACCCCTCAATTCCCCCCTCTCTCTCTGTTGTGATCTTTGAGAAAGAATAACTTCACATTAAAAACCGCTTGATCGGTCAGGGTTGGCTTGTTTATACTATTTTCCGTATTCCTAACCAGCCTAAAATAGTTTTAAAGTCCATAGTATGGGCCCAGGTGCACTTTAAGATGAGAATGAATTTAAAAGAAAAGTTGTTCAATATACATTTTTCCTCTTCTCTGATGACCTTGGGAAATTTTAAAACAACAATCTCACAACACATGACTATTTCTTTCAGATAGACAACTGAATTAAAACGTATACCTTCAATAATGTGTTTTTCAAAAAAACGTTTTAATAATGTGAAGTCACTTTAGAGAGAGAAACCAAAGCTTATGGTCAGGGGAGAGGATATACGTTGATAGTAAAATTGAAATCAAATGTGACCCTTCGCAACTTTTAAAAACAATGGCAAGCTTCCATCCCTAAATGTATTGTAAAGAAATAGAAAGTGGACTTTACATGAACCATGTCATTGTGGATAATATATATGAATAGGTATTAATCTTGATTGGATATTATTTACCCCTAAGGGTGGTCCATAATGTTTTGAGAGCATAATCAATAAATGATATATAATACAAATATAATCATAAAGGATTCACATAATGATAAATTTAATGCAAACAATCAATGGACATGATTAATACACTGATTACAGATAAATATATGAATCAATAAAAATTACATATTAAACATACATAAATGACAAACAAAAGATGATAATATTATTGAAATTCATGAATGGTAAAAGTTAAGCTGGGCACCCTTGGTTGACAACTCGACGTGTTTCATGGCTTCTTGCCGATCATCAAGGGTAAAGCCTCGTACACACGATCGGACTTCCATCAGACTTTTCCATGGATTTTTGTCCGAAGGGCGTTGTCCATGAACTTGGTATGCATACAGACAACAGAACATTTTCAGCCAACAAACGCAATCGTGGTGACGTAATAGATGTACTACATGTTTTTTTCAGCTCTTTAGCGCCACCCTTTGGGCAACTTCTGCTAATGTTGTCTTATGGTTAGCATTGCTTCCGAGCATGCGTGTTTGTACTTTGGATTTTAGTCTGACGGATTTGTGTACACATGATCGGATGATCCGACGTAACAAATTTGTTGGACAATTTGAGAGCATGCACAGCCAACATTTGTTGTCGTAAATTCCGACAACAATTGTCCGATGGAGCATACAGATGGTCGGATTGTCCGACAAAACAAGTCTGTAGCACAATTGTTGTCAGAATATCCGATCGTGTGTGGGGGGCCTTTTAGATGCACATGTATTCTGAAAATCAAGTAAATTAAATGACCATTAATGTATAGAATCTGCTAATGAGAGGGGAATGCCAGAGACAACCACAAGCTGAGAATACTAAGTAGACCGTAAGTTATGTCCAATTCCAGCAATGGGTTTATAAGGTGGTCTGGAATAAAACTGTCTCACCTGGGGTTGAGGCAGGGTAACACCCACCTCCCCCAAAAAAGTTGGGGAAAGGGCCAGGCGAAGCATCAGCCATGGACTGACCCAGATAGTCACGCCACCTATCTGATGAGTGTTGTGTGTGCACATTTAAAACCAAAATCTGTGAAAAAATATTGAATAAAAACTGGAAGTAACAAAAACAAATTAAAATGTTGTTGAGTTAAGCGTGTATGGGTGCACAGGTGAGGGTGAGGTGTATGTCGTGAAGTGAGTGAAACTAAAGTGTGTGTGTGGTGAGTGGAGAATGTACAAAATAGATGAGATATTTAAACGCACCCATTAAATGGTGTGCAAATAAACAAATGCACTATGGAATTTGTGTATATAGAATCGATATTGAAGTTGCCCTTGCAGTGTATCACAAATGAAGATGGCTATGGGTCACATATATAAATAAATCCGTATGTGTGTAAGGGAGGTTTATATGAGATAAGCCCATGAATGGGGCTAAAGTGTGTGTGTGTATAATGCAGAGTATGTATGTAAAATTCATGAATGGTATTGGCACACCCATAGGGGTGTGTAAGTAACAAATGCAGTAAAAAGTAGATATATGTAAACACGAGTATACCTGACAATATCTATGTGAGATGTGTATGGTTCCGAGTGATCCTTTCCTTGTGAGGAGTAAACTGCCAGTCCGTCCCAGCTGATGTACCCCCCGTCCTGGGTGGGTCCCCGCCAACGTCGTGTAACAACATCTAAGCAGCATAAAGGAGGTGAGGGAACATCCCACCTAAGGTACATGGTACCCCAGTGGGTGCCCACCCACCTCCGCTGCGGCGTGTGGTGGAAAAACAAACACGCTCCCGGCGTCTAATGGCGCTGCTGGTTTGGATATGACGCCGATGCGCTGAGGTCAGACCCTGCCCCCATCAAGTGATGGATGGAAGGGAGAGAGCTGAGCGCATCGCAACCCCAGTAGTGAGACTGCTGTATATCCAGACCCACCGCCCATAAGCTGGGTTGGCTGACTAGTAGTCAAATGGGGATAATCCCCGGGAGATCACGTGGGTCTCTACCACCTTATAAACCCATTGCTGGAATTGAACATAACTTACGGTCTACTCTAAGTATTCTCAGCTTGTGGTCGTCTCTGGCATGCCCTTCTCATTAGAAGATTCTATACATTAATGGTCATTTCATTTACTTGATTTTCAGTATACATGTGCATATTACCCCTGATTGGCAAGAAGGCATGAAATGCATCAGGTTGTCAACCAAGGGTGCCCAGCTTAACTTATACCAATCATGAATTTCAATAATATTATCATCTTTTGTTTATCATTTATTATGTGATTGATGTATGTTTAATATGTGATTTATATATTTATCTGTAATCAGTTTATTAATCATGTCCATTGATTGTTTGCATTACATTTATCATTATTATGTGAATCTATTATGATTATATTTGTATTATACATTATTATATTATAGGGGTGAATATCAAATCAAGATTAATTATACCTATTCATATATTTATCCACAATGACATGCTTCATGTAAAGTCCCACGTCCACTTTCTATTTCTTTACAATAAGTTGATAGTAGTTTGGGGGGGGGTAGGCTGATAGAAGAGAAAGGGTGATGGAAAATGAGAACTCTGGATAGCAGGGGAAGCAGAGAAGAAAAAGCAAAATAGCAGCATGTTATTCAAACTTGACAGCAAGCATGAAGAGCTGAAATACCTTGTTGTGTAAACTAAAGTTGCCCTTCGTAGAAATAAATAAAAGCATATGGCAGTTTTTCCTTAAAATACACTTTTTCAAAAATGTGGTGTCTATCCCTGATTCTCCTACATCTAGTAGCAATTGAAATATGTACATTAAAGCCGATTCCATCCAAAGCATAGAACGGGGAAGGGTTTGAGTTTTAGTTGGGGAATAGTTTTTGCCCATGCAATTGGAAACCTGAGGGTGGTGAAGTGTTTGAACTTTTATTGCTGCACCTTCCTGTCCTTGTGATGAGAGTACTTCCCGTATCTTGTACTCATGTCACTAGAAAAGGAAGCAAGGGAAAACTTCCCCAATGGGTCACAAGCAAAATTTTTTTTTTCTTTTCTTCGTTACCAAAATTTTAATAATAAACAAAATGGCTGGTGTTATGCTTTGTTTATCAGTACCCCAATTGCATACACATGTTCTAAATCAGTGATGGCAAACCTTGGCACCCCTGATGTTTTGGAACTACATTTCCCATGATACTCAACTACTCTGCAAAATGCATGAGCATCGTGGGAAATGTAGTTCCAAAACATCAGGGGTGCCAAGGTTCGCCATCACCGTTCTAAATAATTTTTCAAATCATTGTCAACTGAAACTCCGTCATTAAAATCTCATATCTGCTTTTGTTAAATATATGGGAAACCTGCCATGAAAGTCCTTATTCAGGCATTTCCTGTTATGGGGTGACAACTGTCTTCCAATTATGGAAAAAGAGATATAGTAATTGCGCAGGTGAAGGAGTAGTGATGAATAATCAAAAAGTAGGATTTTTATAACAGCTTACCTGTAAAATCCTTTTCTTGGAGTACACCACGGGACACAGAGCTAGTCATTACATAATGGGTTAAGGGTCACCAGCGGTGATTGGACACTGGCACAACCAATGGAAGACAGTTCCCCTCCATATAACCCCTCCCATCAGGGAAGTACCTCAGTTTTGTAGCAAAGCAGTAAGGTTCCCATAAGAAGGGGGGGGACCTCTGTGTCCCGTGGTGTACTCCAAGAAAAGGATTTTACAGGTAAGCTGTTATAAAAATCCTACTTTCTTTATCGTACACCACGGGACACAGAGCTAGTCATTACATAATGGGACGTCCCAGAGCAATGCTCATATGAAGGGGGGGAGACACAGATCAAACAGGCCGCTTGCGGACCAGAAGCCCTATACTGCTGCCTGCAGCACACTTCGCCCGAAGGCGGAATCCTCATGTCCTTTTACATCTATTTGATAGAATTTGGAAAATGTATGGACTGAAGACCAAGTTGCAGCTTTACAGATCTGAGCCATCGAAGCCTGGTGGTGCACTGCCCATGAAGCACTTATCGCCCTGGTAGAGTGCGCCTTAACAGGAAAAGGAGGAGTCCTGTTCTTTAAACCATAAGCTTGAACAATTACTTGTCTAATCCACCTGGAAATGGTGGATTTTGATACCGCTTGGCCCTTCTTGGGCCCATCTGGTAAAATAAACAAAACATCTGTTTTACGTATCTGAGCGGTTGCTTGCAGATACACCCTTACCGCTCTCACTAGATCTAGAGAGTGTAATAATTTTCCCCCCGCCGTCCGCGGGTTTGGAAAAAAGGAAGGCAGAACAATGTCTTGATTCAAGTGAAAAGCCGACACCACCTTAGGCAGAAAAACCGGATGGGGTCGTAATACGATTTTGTCCTTGTGACAAATTAAATTTCTTTACAAGAAAGAGCTGCTAGCTCTGATACTCTCCTAGCAGAAGCTATAGCAATCAGAAAGGCCAACTTCCTACTCAATATAATTAAAGGAATATGGCGAATAGGTTCAAAAGGTTGCTTTTGCAACACTGACAATACCAAATTCAAATCCCATGGACACAAGGGAGACCTAACTGGAGGATTCATCCTCAGTACCCCCTGAATGAATGTCCGAACTAGGGAATGAGATGCCAATGGTCTCTGAAAGAAGACTGATAGAGCCGATATTTACCCCTTGATGGTGCTAAGGGCTAATTTCATATCCACTCCTAGCTGGCAAAAAGCAAGAATCCTGCTTATTTCATATTTCTGAGGATTCCAACTTCTGGATTCACACCAGGAAACGTATGCTTTCCAGACTCTATGATAGATGAGTCTGGAGGCTGGCTTTCTAGCATTAATGAGCGTAGAAAGAGCCGGACCAGAGACCCCTCTCTTTTTCAAAATGTGGGTCTCAGCAGCCAGGCCGTCAAATTTAGCCTTTGTAAGGAAGGGTGGAATACTGGACCCTGTGACAGCAGGTCGTGTCGAAGTGGAAGCTTCCAGGGCCTTCCTATCGCCATCTTTACGATCTTGGCGTACCAAGGCCTCCTGGGCCAGTTTGGGGCTACTAGGATTACTGGTATTCCCTCCTCCTACAAAGACTGCTTCGCCGGATCAAGAAGAGGGATCGGAGGGAATGCATAGATCAGTGAGAACTGATTCCATGGAGTTATTAGAGCATCTGTCCCGTAGGCTAGAGGATCTCTTGTTCTGGACACAAAGTTGTCCAATTTCTTGTTGAACCTGGAAGTTAGCAGGTCTACATCTGGGTTTCCCCATCTCAGACATATGGCCTGAAAGATCTCGGGGTGAAGAGACCACTCTCCTGGTAGCAGCTGCTGACGACTCAGGTAGTCTGCTTGCCAGTTTTCTATCCCTGGAATGAAGATTGCAGAGATGCAAGGTACATGCTCTTCTGCCCATGCCAAGATCCGGTTCACCTCTCTTTGGGCTGCCCGACTGCGGGTGCCTCCTTGGTGATTGATGTAAGCTACTGCAGTAGCATTGTCGGATTGAACCCGAACTGGGTGGCCCTGTAACTTGTATGTCCAGGTTTTGAGGGCTAGATATACTGCCCGGATCTCTAGCACGTTGATGGGCAGGATCCCCTGAGTCTTGGCCCAGGTTCCCTGGGTAGAAGCCTCTTCGAATACTGCACCCCAGCCCGATAGGCTGGCATCCGTAGACACCACCTTCCAGGCTGCTGGGAGGAAGCACTTTCCCTTCCGTAAATTCTTGGCTTCTAGCCACCAATTGAAGCTGTGGCATACCTGTGAGGACAGGCACATGGGTATATCCAGAGCTTGGCTCTTCCTGTTCCAGGAGGCTAAAATATTGCCTTGAAGTAGTCTCGAATGAAACTGGGCGTAAGGGACCGCCTCGAAGGAGGCTACCATCTTTCCCAATAGTCTCATGCAAAGGCGAATAGACGGCCTTTTGTTTGCTTTGACCTTGTGGATCAGGTCTTTCAGAGACTGTATCTTTGGCTCTGGCAGGTATACCCTGTTTTGGGCTGTATCTATGATCATGCCCAGGTACACTAACCTTCTTTGGGCCTGGAGAGAGGATTTTTGTAAGTTTATAATCCATCCTAAATGCTCCAGGTATCCTACTGTAGTGTCTCCAGCGTGATCCAATCCCTCCTTTGACTGATCTATTAATAGTAGATTGTCTAGATAGGCTGTTACCGCAATGCCCCGTGTTCTCAGGTTTGCTAACAGAGGAGCTAGCACCTTTGTGAATACTCTGGGCGCGGTGGCTACACCAAATGGCAGGGCCACAAATTGAAAGTGGCGATCTTCTACCGCAAACCTTAGGAATCTTTAGTGAGCGGGGAGGATTGGTATGTGTAGATATGCGTCTTTGATATCTATGGACGCCATGAATTCTCCGCCTTTTAAAGTAGCGACCACGGATCGAATCGTTTCCATTCGAAAATGGCGAACGTTCAGAAACCGGTTTAGAGATTTTTGATCCAGGATGGGTCTGACTTCTCCCTTCGGTTTTGGAATCACAAAGAGGTTTGAGTAAAAACCTGAACCTCGCTCCTTTTGGGGTACCTCTGTAACCACACCTTGAGCTATTAAGTGATTCAAACCTTTGAAGAAGGATCCTCTTTTTTGTGGATCCTTGGAGAGTCTTGAACTTCGGAATTGAGAAGATGGGATCTCTCGAAATTCCAGTTTGTACCCTGAGGATATTGTGGATACCACCCATTTGTCCTGGGTCTCTGTCCGCCAAGTCGCTGAGAACTGACTAAGCCTTCCCCCCACTCGGCCGAGCGGGGGCGCCCCTTCAATGAGAGGTCTTGGGGGCTTGCTTATTAGCTCTTGAACCCCATGGCTTCTTGTTCTTCTGAGCTTGTTCTTTGGCTTTTGTGGGCGGCTGAGAAGGCCGTCGCCACTGGCTGGAGTCTGATTTCCCGGGAGCTGGGGAGAGAGTGCGTTTAAAACAAGGTCGCTTGTTTTTCTTTCTCTCAGGTAAAAGTGTCGTTTTACCACTTGATATCTTTTGGATATATCTTTCTAAATCTTCCCCAAAAAGGCGTTCGCCATGGAACGGGAAACTTGCCAACAACTTTTTGCATGGGGCTTCCGCTGACCAATGCTTAAGCCAAAGTACTCCACGCATCTGTACCAGCTGGAGTGTAAGGCGTGATACCTGTATGATAGAATCTCTCATGGCATCCACTGTGAAGCATAAGGCTTTAGTCAAATTTTCCCAATTTTTAGCCTGCTCTGAAGGCAGCTCCTTCAGCCCCTGCTTTACCTGTTGGCTGATGACCTGACACATACCGACTGCTGCTACTGCAGGTTGGATAATTGAGCCGGCCAAAAGGAAGGAGGATTTCAGTAGGGATTCCAACTTCTCAGAAGGATCTTTAAACACTTGTACATTATCCACTGGACATGTCAGGTTTTTATTTACACAAGAAATAGCCGCATCTACCGCAGGCAGGCTCCATTTCTTTAAAAAAATTTCCTCCATAGGATAAAGAATGTTAAACTTTTTTGGAGGTAAAAAACGCTTATCTGGATGTTGCCAGTCTGTGTACAATAGATCCTCTAGTAACGGATGAACCAGGAAGGAGCATGCACCTTGCAGGGATCTTAATGACCCTAGGGAGGAGACAGGTGATTCCGTTACCTCCGAAGAGGGTAACTTAAATGCAGATCGCACAGATCCTGCATAGCATTGTACCTGTGACTTTAAAATCTGGGATACCGAAAAAGGCTCATCCGATATCCCTGATCCGTCTGACTCCTCATCCTCTGCTGATGTAGCCTCCTCCTCATCCTCCTCCTCCTCAGGTACTTCTGAAGGGAGGTCCAATACTGGAGGAGATCTGCTTCGCTTATTGTCCTTTTTAGAGGATTTAGCGATTAAGGTTTTCTCCTCCAGATTATTCAGGGCAGCTGATAAAGTGTCCTCAGTGACATATGCAGGCCCAGGCTTCACTAGGGAAGCCGCCATACCTGACAGAGGTAATGGCTCATCCTGTACAGGTGCATTTGGCAACACAGGAGAGGAAGGTACCGAGTCAGCACAGCTAGAGCCTCCTGTCTCAGGCAGCGGTGCTCTTTTATCTCTTTTTGTCCACATTACTTCCCCTGGAAGGCTTACTGTTTAGACAAAATACAAGGTACCTAAATGCATATACTACCGTGTTTAGTTTAGCAAATACATTAAGTATGCAACTTTTAACACATAACTATGCATAACATGGATGTCTTCTAGGAAGTACCCAGTCCAACCACATGGAGTCTTACGTCCCTGTATAGCTGCTGTGTTTCTCTGCCCGGAACAAGAGAACTAACGAGCTTGCTTGCTGCTGCAGTGCTTCTCATACTGACAGTCTTTTAAATTTGGCGTCGTTTCTGTGCCTGCGCGCGCCACGTGCCCGCCTTCGCCCCCCCCCCCTCTGATAAAGCGCGCTCCCGCGCGCGCGCGGCCTTTAGCGCTATGGTGGTGGCCATAGTGAGAGAGGACTCTCATCAGCCCCTGTTCCCACTTACCTGCATCTGCAGGTGTCTGTGTCGGCCACCGAAAGGAGGAGCGGGGTCCCAAGCAAGCGCAGCAGCGGAGGTGACGAGCAGTGTACTTCGCCGAAGCCGACACTGAACAGAGTGAGGTGAGTATATTCAGCTCTTTACTCCCCCCAGTGGTGGAAAAAAAGAAGACATCCACTTCTTGAAAAAAAGGTCCCAACCTAGTTATGGACCTTCTAATCTTACCTTATCCACGCCGCAGGTTTTTTCTGCTGAAAATTTTCAGACAGATACCAAACTTCACCCTTCACGGTGGGCTATGTGTGCCAACCTTCAGGGATATGGGTTCCTATTTAAAGGATACCTCTCCCTTGGGCCTTGTACAAGACTCTTACCAGGACTTTATAGCGAAATAGCGAAAGTGCTGGATCTTAGAGCCCAGTCCTCCGAAGAGAGACATTACAGGCGACGCCTCATGGATGAGGCCCGGATCCCATCCAGATTCAGCTCACTTGTAGGCATCTTGGATGGATCCGAAAGCATAGCTCTTTTACCCCCAGAGGGTCTCTTTGGTAGAGCTTTCCTTTAGCACCTCCTAACGCGTCCAACACCTTTCGACACTGGCGAAAAAACTGAGGTACTTCCCTGATGGGAGGGGTTATATGGAGGGGAACTGTCTTCCATTGGTTGTGCCAGTGTCCAATCACCGCTGGTGACCCTTAACCCACTATGTAATGACTAGCTCTGTGTCCCGTGGTGTACGATAAAGAAAAGCAGCTGGCAATCACACAACA
Organism: Rana muscosa; assembly: GCA_029206835.1. Classification (NCBI taxonomy): domain Eukaryota; kingdom Metazoa; phylum Chordata; class Amphibia; order Anura; family Ranidae; genus Rana; species Rana muscosa. The sequence goes on from CM055116.1 coordinate 848,205,770, forward strand.
GAACACTTTGTGTAAAAACAAAGATTGCCGCACTAATAACTTGTGAACAATATAATAACTGAATAATATTGATCAGTCCATAAAGTGTCCAAAAATGAAGAAATTCTTGAAATCGTGTCTCCTGGGCTAATAGATGACTGACAGACCCAAAGTGCACCTTCCACTATGAAAATAAAAGATGTGCCCTTACCAGAGAGCTAGACTCCACGTTATAGGAGCCTAGAAAGACATAGGGGTTGATTTACTAAAGGCAAATCCACTCTGCACTACAAGTGCACTTGGAAGTGCAGTCGCTGTAAATCTGAGGGGAAGATCTGAAATGAGGGGAAGCTCTGCTGATTTTATCATCCAATCATGTGCAAGCTACAATGCTGTTTTTTATTTTCCTTTCATGTCCCCCTCAGATCTACAGTGACTGCAATTCCAAGTGCACTTGCCTTTAGTAAATCCACCCCATAGATTCACACATCATGGAGGATCCATCCATCGGAAACAAACGAAAATGGCATTGAGGCCAACCTTGCTGATTTCTCCTTTTCACTGGGACTCTGATCATCCATGACTGCCCATGGCCCTTTGCACCCTAATCTATAACTGTTAAGGCCAACCTTGCTGGTTTCTCCCTTTCCTTAACGCCCTTTTCGTTTGTTTCCGATGGATGGATCCTCCATGATGTGTGAATCTATGTCTTACTAGGCTTCTAATGTGGAGTCTATTACCCATGATATAAGACCTGATTTCAAGGATTTACTTTATTTTTGGACACTTTATGGACTTATCAATATTATTCAGTTAATATATTGTTCACAAGTTATTAGCGCAGCAATCTTTTTGTTTTTCATGTCTTCCAATTATGCCTCTGCATTGTTATCACTTGGTCATGGCTGGTTCACACCAAATGCAGTCCAGTGCATTTTTATTCTGCATCAAAAATGCATGGACAGTGTTCAACATGGATTCCAATGGCCCTAGTTCACACCAGTGCAGTTAACAAAAGTACAACATGCTGTATTTTTTCTGTACCGAATGCATCAAAAAGGCCTTAACTGAGGTGACGGTGAAAAATACAACGCAACGCATCAACAACATGCTTGCACTTTCTAATGCCCTTACTTTGAGAGCTCTCTAATTCCGAAATATTATGCTGTCCTTTTATGGTTCTGGATAATGCATAATTAGTCATGGAGTACGCAACTTCTGTTTGTTTATGTGCTTTCCCTGTGATTTCTATATTTGTAAAACTCAAACATATCTTTAAAAAAAACAAACGCGCTTGCAGAAATTGTGATGTGAACTGGCCCTTACTGTTCTAACCAGGAAGGAGGAGGAATTGGCTGCAAAGTAGCTAAAGGAGAATAACAACAGTACTCAGGGCTTTTTTTCTCAAACAGTAGGTGCTGGAACTTGATCACGACCCCACAAAACCCCTCCCCCTACACACACCCTCCACATCACATCAAATAGTGGGTGTGATCAGTCAAATTTCACGAACAGTAGGAGGGTCTTAAAGGGGCATTAAATACCAAGATTGCATTACATACAGAGTGCAGAGCTGTCACTTGTAAACACAGAAACCAGACTTCTGTGTTTACAAGTGATTGTGGTGAGCAGGCACCAAAGGGTCTGAGCCAGAAGTTCCCCCTGAAAAAAAGCCCCGACAGTACTGATGTATAAAAAATGATAACAATAAAATGCTTACAATACCCAGTGCTGCAAACTAAATGTAATCCACTTACTGTAGGGTTTACGTCTACTTTAAAACTTCCCTTTTTATATTTGTTTTGAAATATGTTTACAGCTGGAATACTGCTTAGGAAAACTCTGAACAATTTAATTACCCTGTTAGATGGAAAGGACAAGGCAGGACACTATTTGAATTCTGAACTATGTACGCTACTACAGTTTTGGGAATTTGACCAAGCAAGTATAATTGCAATTTCTTAGTGTTTAATCTTTCATTACACGTATACAGAATAGTAAATAAATATACAAACAAAATATACAGAACATGGACACTTAGTAAGAATACGGCACATGTGTCTGTTAAACCTGTTAAGTACATCACTGTGTGCCCAAACTAACAATACTACTGAAGTGCAGGCATTAGATGATACCTTTGATACTGAGCTCATGGGTCCCAAGAGCACTGTAAACTGAGGGCTTTGACCTCTACCCAACTTGGAGCTAAGGCTATTCTTACCATTCTATAATCCAACGATAAAGCTTAGGGGCAGATAGTGACTGTGTTATTTCAGCTGATAAGGCTTAGCCCCACTTCAGACAGTATTTGAGGCCCTTTTCTACAGAGCACACCCAGGTTCCATGGACTTTCATGATACAGAAATACAAGTATTAGGCTGGGTTCACACTATACGACACGACTTTCATCCTACTTTGCTCTGCGACATCAGTCCTACATTGATCCTACATTGGTCCGACATTCATGAACAGGATACTACTTTGATCCGACATTGTGCTAGTCTGACTTGTCCTTTGACCAATCAAAACAATCCCAGGGTGAGAAAAATTCCTTTTACTGCTGCTGTAATCACCATGTCGGATGTCAAATGTCGGATGGTTAGGACAAGGATCCTACTTTGATCCGACTTCAATGATATTCAATGGGCTGAAGTAGGATCAAAGTCGGACAGAAGTAGTACAGGGAGCATTTTTAATGTCGGACCGACTTGTGTCGGACCAGTTAAGACGGCTCTCATAGGGAAACATTGATTTTCACACGTCATGCGACATGAGCTCCTAATGTCGGAGCGTTTTTTTGGACCAGTGTGAACCAGGCCTTAGCAAATGTCTGCCCCTCAAGGTGCCTACACTTTGGAAGTATTGTTAGACTGGACACACTGATGTTCATTGATATTGAGCACTAAGTGCATGGCTGTTGGAAAAGTGTATGAAATAGTATGGCTCTGTACATACTCATATGATTCCTTTGTGTTGCACCAAAATTAAGATAATCTGCAGAAACCAGACTGGATTCCAGTCATTTACAAGTACACCTATACAAATATAAGTGATAGTACATAGCAGTCATAATTTGGTACCTGAAAAATGTTTACAAACCTTTGCACACTATTCAGCATCTCTTTAGTTTTCAAGATTTTACTCATGCAGATTTAATATATCAATGAATATCAAACGTCCTTAGTTCTAAAGATGTTAAAGCGTAAGTAAACCCATTGATTTATCAGTTTAAAAAAACAGTTTAATTTCTGACACATGTCGTAAATGTAATTGTCGCATTGGTTGTGCTCTCAACTAAACTGTCAAACCATTCAATGGCTGGTGTCATAACTGATCACATGTGCAGCATCATGGCAGTTAAAGATTAAACAGAAGCCAAGATGGCAGCTTCCTTGGCTAAAAATGATAGGAGGGTTTACTTCCACTTTCAAGTTCATCTTATTTCAACAGCTGGGCCCATAGCTCATCAAAAATGACATTTTCTCTGCAGAAAATATGCAAACTACCAGGGAGAACAAAACCCATAGAAAATGTTGAGTTGTCATGGCTCCATTCTTGTATATTTTGTCTCAGGTCTTCCTTCAGCTTTGGCTGCATATCTTGCCAATGTGAAGAGGTAATCACTCAATCTGCAAGTAAAAATGCATCAGATTATCATCTAAAGTGTAGCAATTATCAGAAAGATTAAGGACCCTTTCACACTGGTACGACACGACAGTGGTACTACTTTGGATCCGACTTTGCCCTACGACTACATATGTCCAACTTCACTGAACAGGGATCTGACTTTGATCCCTGACAATACCAGGCACTGTCTAGTATGAATCTTTAGGGGGAACTCGATGCCAAAAAAAAAAAAAAAAAAACAGCATGTGTTCCCCCTCCAAGAGCATACCAAGCCCTTCGGTCTGGTATGGATTTTAACCACTTCAGCCCTGGAAGGATTTGCCCCCTTCCTGACCAGGCCATTTTTTGCGATTTGGCACTGCGTCGCTTTAACAATTGCGCGGTTGTGCAACGTTGTACTCAGATAAAATGTATGTCCTTTTTTCCCCACAAATAGAGCTTTCTTTTGGTGGTATTTGATCACCTCTGTGGTTTTTATTTTTTGCGCTATAAACAAAAAAAGAGCTACAATTTAAAAAAAAAAAAAAAAAAAAAAAAAAAAAAAAAAAAACACTATTTTGTACTTTTTGCTATAATAAATATCCCAAAATAAAAAAAAAAATTCATCAGTTCAGGCCAATATGTATTCTTCTACATATTATTGATAAAAAAAAAAAAAATCACAATAAGCGTATATTAATTGGTTTGCACAAAAGTTATAGTGTCTACAAAATAGGGGATAGATTTATGGCATTTTTACTATTATTTTTTACTAGTAATGGCTGTGATCAGCGATTTCTATCGTGACTGAGACATTGCAGGGACATATCAGACACTTTTTTGGGACCATTTACATTTATACAGCGATCAGTGCTATTAATAGCCACTGATTACTGTATAAATGTCACTGGCAGGGAAGGGGTTAACACTAGGGGCGATCAAGGGGTTAAATGTGTTCCCCACGTGTGTTCTAACTGTGGGGGGAATGTGGCTGACTAGAGGAGAGAGATTGTTGTTCCTTGGTAGGAACACACGATCTCTCTCCCCTCCCCTGACAGAACTGGGATTTGTGTGTTTACACACACAAATCCCGGTTCTCGCTCTGTCACGAGTGATCGCGGGTGCCCGCTACAGCCTCTCAAAGAGCCGACTTACAGCTACGACGGCTCATGCAGCATGTCCAACCTGCCGCCGTATAACGGCGGCGGCTGTTCGTTAAGGGGAACCCCACGCCAAAGAAAACTGCGTGGGGGTCCCCCCAAAATCCATACTAGACCCTTATCCGAGCACACAGCCCAGCAGGTCAGGAAAGGGGGTGGGGACGAGCGAGCGCCCCCCCCCTCTTGAACCGTGCCAGGCCACATGCCCTCAACATGAAGCGGTGGGGCCCTGCCCCCCCCACCCAGAAGCACCTTGTCCCCATGTTGATGAGGACAAGGGCCTCTTCCCGACAACCCTTCCTGTCGGGGTCTGTGGGCAGGGAGCTTATTGGAATCTGGAAGCCCCTTTAACAAGGGGGCCCCCAGATCCCGACCCCCAACCTATGTGAATGAGTATCGGGTACATCGTACCCCTACTTATTCACCTAAAAAAAAGTGACAAAAATAAAACGCAGTACACAGGGTTTTAAAGTAATTTATTAAGGCAGCTCCGGCTCTTCTGCCTCCTCCGCTGATGTCTTCTGCCTCTGCCGGTTCTTCTCCCCTCTTCAGGTCTTCTCCGCTGATGTCTTCTAGCTATCTCCAGTTCTTCTTCCGATGTTGACTCAAAGCTCTCTCCCGCTCTAATGCTGGGTGCGCCACTACTTATATTGGCATGGGGAGGGGTCACCGGAGGCCCGTCCCTTATGACATCACCACCCATCATGTCCCGGGCTGTGACGTCATAAGGGGCGTGCCTCTGGTGACCCACGCCCAATACCAATATAAGTAGTGGCGCACCCAGCATTAGCGTGGGAGAGAGCGTTGAGTCAACATCGGAAGAAGAACAGAGGGAGAAGACAGCGGAGAAGACCCGGCAGAGGCAGAAGACAGTGGACAGAGGGAGAAGAACCAGAGAGGGCTAGAAGACACCAGCGGAGAAAAGCCGAAGAGGGGAGAAGAAAAATCGGAAGAGACACCGGAGCTGCCTTAATAAATTACTTTAAAAACCTGTGTACTGTGTTTTATTTTTGACACTTTTTTTTTTTTTTTTAGGTGAATAGGTAGGGGTACAATGTACCTGATACTCATTCACAAATGGAGAGGGGCCAGGATCTGGGGGCCCTCCTGGTAAAAGGGGGTTCCAGATTACGATAAGCTCCCCACCCGCAGACCCCAACAACCAACTGCCAGGGTTGAGGCCCTTGTCCTTCTCAACATGGGGACAAGGTGCTTTGGGGTGGGGGGGCGCAGGCCCCCCTGCCTCGAAGCACCCACCACCCCATGTTGAGGGCATGTGGCCTGGTACGGTTCAGGAGGGTGGGGCGCTCGCTCGTCCCCACCCCCTTTTCTGACCTGCCGGGCTGTGTGCTCGGATAAGGGTCTGGTATGGATTTGGGGGGGGGGATCCCCTTAAAATCCAGACCGAAGGGCCTGGTATGCTCTTGGAGGGGGAACCCATACGTTTTTTTATTTGGTGTGGAGTTCCCCCTCAAGGTCATCAGAGCACAAGTCGCATGCCAAAGTCAGTGATATTCAATGGGCTGAAGTAGGATCAAATTCGGACCAAAGTATACCAGGAACTACTTTGAAGTCGGCATTACTTAAAGTCGTACTAATATGAATGGTTGTCATTGGAATTCATGGGAAACGACTTGTCCTGCGACTTTGCAGGCCCAAGTCGCAGGACAAGTCGTAAAAAGGGGCCTAACAGGTGATTTTACTATATTTGGCAACTTTCATTTAACCTTTTTTTTTTTTTTCATAGAATGCCTCCATCAGGTTTTTACTGCTATCCAGGGTCTTGTTAAAGCGGTTGCATACTCTGTATTTTACCTTTTACCTACAGGTAAGCCTATAATAAGGCTTACCTGTAGGTAAAAACAATATCTCCTAAACCGGTACGGTTTAGGAGATATTCCCCTCGCAATGAGCTGCTGACTGCAGCGGCGCATGCGCAGCGGGGATTCTCGGCCAAAGCTTGTCAGCCGCCGGACCTTGTCGGAAAGAAGTCTCCCGCGCGCATGCGCGGGAGTGACGACATCGGCGCTCTAGCCACTCACAGCGCTGGAGCGGCAATACCCGGAAGACACGCCGAGGCAAGATTACATCTCCCTCGGCGTGGACCAGGTAAGTTACCGACGCCTCGTTCTAAGGTAAGTATTTCATAATGAGCGAGTATGCGGTGCATGCTAGCTCATTATGCCCTTTGCCTTTCAGGTATGTAAAAAAAAAAAAAAAAAAAAAAAGCAGCAACGAGTATACAACCGCTTTAAAGACATATTTATCCTCACTTCCTGTCTGGTGTGTCTAAACCCTTTACCAGGAAGAAAGTGAGTTCAACTTTCCAACAACACAAATTAAAAAAAAAAAGGTTTTAATATTAACACACTTTTACTGCCAAGTCCACCACGTGCAAAAAAAAAGAAAAGTGAATGGAGTCAAATTGATAAATAATAAAAATGTGCATTTTAATATTGTTTTCATTGGAGCTTGCAAAGCATTACAACCACAATTCGTGGATTGCGGGTGCAATGCTCTGGCTCCTGCAGACTATTCTTTCAGCCACACAGACCTTCAGTTAAAAGGGCTGGAAAAGTATCAATGGTCTACAAGGGGGGTGACGTCATTGCACTTCTGCTCCACTGATACTTTCCCCAGCCCTATAACCGAAGGGGCTTGTACCTCAGTATGGACCTGAGCCAGAGCACTGCATCCACAATCCACTGATCGTGGTTGCAATGCTTTCCAGGTTACAATGGATAGGCTCCAAAAATAATAAATGCATATTTTTTAATCAATTTAGCTGCATTTTTTTAAGAAAAGGCAGACACTGCACTTGTGCCCCATGCTGCAGTTTTTTTAAAATAAAAAAGCTGCTGTGATTTTGAACTGACTGTCTTACACTGCCTTATATGCTTTTATAAAAATAGCAATTCGCTAAATGAAAGCATTAAATTAGCTAAATTAGCATTAGTTAAATTAAAGCATAACACTCTCCAATTTGTTTCTAGTTTTGGATGAAGTGGGAAAAATATAAGCTCTAAACCTTCCCCTCCAGACTTTCCATTTGGTAGAAGTTATCTAGGCTGTGTGCGACCACTTGATGTGTTAAAGTCAAATATCTTTTTTTAATTATACTTACCTGCTCTGTGCAGTTGTATTGCACAGAGTGGACCTGATCCTCCTCTTCTGGGGTCCCCGGTAGCGATCTTGGCTCCGCCTCTTCTTTTTAGGACTACCATAGCCAGCCGCTGGCCATGGTGAGAGTGTAGTCTGCACGCTCCTGACCTGTGTGTCTAAAGAGCCGCGCTCCATAGACTTACACAGTGGGACTTAGGCCCTCTTCATTGTATTTGATTGACAGCAGCAAGAGGCAATGGCTCCTGCTGCTGCTCGAATGCTGTGTAAAGAGGAAAAGAGGGGAGAATAGATGCAGCGGAGCTCAGCGTTGATCTCTTCTTCCCTCTCTTCCCCGTCACACAGGGGAAGGGGGGCACAAAGAAACGTAAAAAAAACGTTTTCACTTAATGCAAACAATGCATTAAGGGAAAAAACGTTTTTAGGTTTTGCAACACTTGAAAGCAGAGTTCCACCCTGAAAAAAAAAAAAAAAATACACGAAAATGCAGCAAAAAAATAATATTTTTTTTTACTCACCCGAAATTCCGGTTTCTATGCGGAAGTCCCTAATCTGCCTCTTCCTTATCCGAGGTGGATCTTCTTCATCCCTCCTACTCCCGGTGTCTTCTAGTGAATGGGCGCGCTGCCTTCTGGGAACTGTGAGTAATCACAGAGAGCAGCCGCCCATTCACAAATCGGCGCGAGACTCACGCATGCGCAGTAGGAAACGGGCAGTGAAGCCGTAAGGCTTCACTGCCTGTTTCCCTTAGTGAGGATGGCGGCGCAGGACCTGTAATCATCGAGGGATCGGCATCGGCGGGGCCATCATCGCGGGCGAGTAGGACAGGTAAGTGTCCTTTATTAAAAGTCAGCAGCTACAGTGTTTGTAGCTGCTGACTTTAAAAAATAAATAAAAAATCGCGGGTGGAGCTCCGCTTTAAGGTTTCTTTTTTTAATTCTCCTGAATGAGTGATTGCACCTGACCAGATGCTATGAGCAAATGCGCCAACAATTTATTCTCCATACTTTAAAAATAGGCTCCAGGATAATGGTGCAGTTGGTCATTCACTCATCACTGACAGGTCCCCTGTACTGAGCTATGAAGCTACAGACAATAAAACATCAGATTCCCTAATGCTCAAAGAACAAGACATTTGGAATCTACCACTAGTATGAATGACAATCCAGCAGGACTTGTTTCCTTAATATACACTAATCATTATGGACACATGAGATCCCTCTTAAGGGAGCCATAGAGTTTGAATTCCTTTACCTGTTTAAGTATTTTCCAATGTTTGGATCTGCCTCTCCTTTTTGCAGCAATTTGAATGTGCTGAAAAAAATAGTTTTTTTTACCGTTATTGCAAGAAAGACAAATTTCATTATTTTAACAAATACTATTGTAACCATTCAAATTGTAGTGAAAGAAACAAGGAGTCTGCCATCACTGACCTTTCCTTCTGACAATGTTAACTGTCTGACTACAATGCTAATTAGAGGTCGACCGATATGGGTTTTTCTCTGGCCGATGCCGATATTTAGAAATTGGGGCGGCTGATGGCCGATATATGATGCCGATTTTTGTGGCCGATATTTTAGGCCGATAAAAAAATAAATAAAAACACACCTCACCCACTCCATTCCTTCCTGCTTACTCCTGTCACTCTAGCACACACTTGATGTCCTCAGTACAGATGGCACTGGTTGGTGGCACTGGTTTGGAACTGGCAGGTGGCACTGGTTTGGAACTGGCAGATGGCCTTGGCAGGTGGCACTATTGGCATTGGCAGGTGGCACTATTGGCATTGGCAGGTGGCACTATTGGCATTGGCAGGTGGCACTGGTTTGGAACTGACAGATGGCACTGGCTGGCATTGGCAGGTGGTACTGGTTTGGAACTGACAGATGGCACGGGCAGGTGGCACTGGTTTGGAACTGACAGATGGCACTGGTTTGGAACTGACAGATGGCACTGGCAGGTGACACTGGTTGGCATTGGCAGGTGGTACTGGTTTGGAACTGACAGATGGCACCTATTGGCAGCAGGGGGCACTGGTTTTGAACTGACAGATGGCACTAGTTTGGGACAGATGGCACTGATTGGCAGTGGCACTTGCAATTTGAACTGGTTGGCAGTGGCGGGTGACACTGGTTGGCACTGGCGGGTGGCACTGACACTGGCTGCTGGCACTGACAGCACTGATTGGCACTGGCTGGTGGCACTGATGGCACCGATTGGCGGTGGCACTGATTGACACTGGCTGGTGGCACTGACAGATGGCACTGATTTGGGTGGCACTGATTTGCAGTGGCACTGGCAGGTTTCACACTAAGCCGAGTGTAATGTGTGAAACTGACAGAGGAGAGAGAGAGCTGTTAGAATTGAGCTCGATGTGCTCGATGTGGGGGTGGGCGGGACCCAGCAGCTAAATTACACCAGCCAATGATTGGGCTGCTTTAGAAAGGGGGTGGGGCCACATGCACATAGCGGCCCGTCCAGATACCATCCCATTGGCTGGTGTAATATATCTGCTGAGTCCCGCCCACCCCCGACATCAAGCTGACAGCTCCTCTCTCTCTCCTCTGTTACTTTCAGTTTCACACACACACACACACACACACACACACACACACACAGCACGGCGCTTGATGCTGCTGAGTGTGGGGAAGGGAGGAGGAATGGTAGCCAGTGAAAAATATCGGCCCAGTTTTGATAATAATCGGCCGATGCCGATTTATCAAAAATGCCCAAATATCGGCCGATATATCGGTCGACCTCTACTTGGAACTGGTATGAACATAAGGTATTATGACTTCACTAGGAACTACCTTGCTGCATGCTTGTTCAAGGTCAGTGGCGCTAAAAGTAGTGAAGGCAGGGATAGCCAGACAACAACATTTTTAGAAGGCAATGACACCTTGTGTAATTTTCTCAGAAAAGTTTCAGGAGGTGGGAGGAACTTACATTCGCTCAGCTCTTCGGCATACAGCTCTGGCCACATGCAAGGATGCACTAGCTTTACCTCCTGACTAGAGCAATAAAAAAAAAAAAAAGGGAAAAAATGTTAATACAGGCAGACATATGAACAGTGTTCTGTTTATTTATTTAACCCTTTGCCTACCAAGGTACATTATAAACATTCTGGTATTCAAGGGGCTAAAACAAACTATCAACTTCTGCTGCACCCACGAGCTTGGTATTGCTTATTTTAAGCCAGCGATCATGTAAACATTTTTTCATGTGAAAGTGCTCTGGGAGGCTTTTACTTTATATTACAAAGAAGGTGCTGGTGCCCATGGTGCCTCACAAGCTCTCCCATTACTCCAGGAAGCCTGAGCTGCTGTGAAATGCCTCAGCATGCTGTGTGGGAAGAGCTTGGGGAACATCCATTCACCAATCTCCTCTGTGATAAAGGAACTCGGAAGCAATTAGCATTCAGTCACTTCCGGGTTAAAAGCTGTCATTGATTAGCTGCAGTGGAGGGCATAGGTGAAATTGAAAATCTAATAGGAGGGAAAAAAAAAAAAAAACAGGAAAACACCCCTGTCAAATTCAAATGTGCTTGTGTTCTGTAAACAGCAATTGTACCACACATGTGGGGTATTACTGTGAATCTCAGAATGAAAGCAATATTTCTAGGCCATAATTCATTAAAAACTCCAAACTGATAATATGTAAAAGGCTTTTAACTACCTACCGCCCACCGGGGCGTGCAGTGTGGCGTGAACACAGTGGTGTCGTGGTTAGCACTTTGGGCTCAATTTGGACATTTTTACTTAGGGGTGTACTCACTTTTGTTGCTAGTGATTTAGACATTAATGGCTGTGTGTTGAGGTATTTTGAGGGGACAGCAAATGTGTACAGTTATACAAGCTGTACACTCACTACTTTACATTGTAGCAAAGTGTAATTTCTTCAGTGTTGTCACATGAAAAGTTATAATAAACTATTTACAAAAATGTGAGGGGTGTAATTACTTTTGTGAGATACTGTACAGCCAATGTCATTAGGAACTATCTTCAGCATAAAGAAGGAGTCCTGGAATTGAAGGTTTGGCCTCAACAGAGCGCTGATCCCATCATAATTGAGTCTGTCTGGGATTACATGAAGACACAGTAGGATTTGAGGCAGCCTACATCCACAGAAGATCTGTGGTCAGTTTTCCAAGTTGTTTTAAACAACCTACCTGCCGCGGTCTTTCAAAAACTGTGTGCAAATGTAGCTAGAAGAATTGATACTGATTTGAAGGCAAATATTGATTTGATTTGCATTTCTCATCTGTTCATTTACTTTCCAATTTATTATTTGATAAAAATAAACTAACACTTCTTAATTTACAGTATTTTTTTCACACCTGCCTAAAATTTTTGCACAGTACTGAATACTTCTGATATCTATTTTTATTGTTTGTAGTGTTTGCTACATGGCCCAATCCTCTCGCTGGATTGTTTTAGTGGGTACAAAATCAGGTTGTGTATTGTCTCCCTAAGACTGGGTATAAAATATTAGCTCCCTGCCCATAGAAAATGAATGTACCAAGGACTGGCTCTCAAGTAGGGGGAGTCAGCTTTAGGTCTTTAACTTCCAGCTATACGAGTATAAAATACCACTGTATTGTACTTTGGTTTCATTAAAAAAAACTTACAGGAAGAATGAAGTTGGTCAAGGGGGGAAGTTGTGCAGAGTATTTATCAATCCACTGCTCAAGCTCCTGGGCAGGATCAGCACTAAATGATGTTCGTACTATGGAAACAAAAGAAATTAATGTGAAGCTACATTATAGTAAATGGCAATTTAAATAAATGACACACAAAACATACACACTTATCCAGCTACATAAATTACAACAGTGCAATATATATAAAAAAGACACACAAAATAAAGTGTTAAAGCGGTAGTAAACTCAGATAATTTTACCCCAAATAATAAATATGGAATTGGATGTTGCTGTTTAGAAGCTATGCACCGCATACAGAAAGCAAATAGAACATTCTTACTTGAAAGAAGAAACTTTCTGGGGCGCTCGCGAGCAGCGAACCAAGATGGCCACTCGGTAATCTCGCTCCTCGCCGTCCGGAAACATCAGCCTTACTAACCCTGATATTGAGGGCACTCCTGGCTTCCCCTGCCTCTCTCCGGTCCCCCATACCCCCGTGCACTACATGGAGAGGAGATCTACCCGATCCTCCAGCACTAAAACCACGGAACGGAACCCGCCCGCGGCCTCCCCTCCTGACGCCGCTATGGAAGCCCCGGCCTCGAGTCCGGATCTCTTCCAGCCATCCCCCCTCGAGGACGCAGTAAGTGATGCATCAGATATGGCCCAGCACCAGCAGCCTGCACTCTGAGATGCTGACCTTCTGGCACGATTTAAAATTATGTTGCAAGCAGAACTCTCGGCTGCTACCACTAAACTTGCCACGTACCTCACTAAGGAGATCAGGGAGCTTGGCTCCCGCACCAATGATCTGGAGGACAAAATGGACGCAGCTGCCACAGTGCTAGAGAACCATGAGCAGGACATTACTGACCTTAAAAAAGACCTAGAAGCTGCTCACCTCCGTTTGGAGGACTTTGAAAACAGGGCTTGCAGGGGCAACCTGCGCCTCAGGGGTATCCCTGAAACAATTACAGACCTTACCTCTATGGCAACGGCCCTGTTCCAAGAGCTAGTGCCTGGCGTTCCCATCGACCGGCTAGAGTTCGACCGCATTCACTGCACGCTTGGCCCTAAGAAAGCGGATGGGCCACCCCGGGACATTGTGATAAAGTTCACTTACTATCGCACTAAAGAAACCCTCCTGCGAGCGGCCAGGGACAAGTCTGACCTAGTATTCCAGGGTAACCGCTATCAAGTTTTTGCTGACCTCTCCCAGTCCACAATCATGAAGAGGAGACAGATGAAGCCTTACACCTCTGCATTGCTGGCACACCAAATTTGGTACCGTTGGGGTTTTCCCTTCAAGCTTTCCTTTTTCTATAAGGGCCGCACTCATACTTTGACCTCTCCGGACGAAGCACAGGTAATCCTGGAATCCCTTCGTCTCTTGCCATCTGGCGAAGGAAACCGGAGCCCGGCTGACTCTGCTCCTCCCCGCCCTGCCACCAACCTCCCGGGTCGCACCTGGGAAACGGCGAAAAGTCGCAAGCTCTCCCGTCCACACACCTCATCCACAACTGGCTCCCCACGCTCCGACCCAGGATGAGCATTGGAACTGTAAGTTTGACCTTGTTTGAAAGAGTCCCCTGGACTTCCTGATTTAAGTTTCCTACCATCCACAGTGAGTGATGGTAGGAGCAGAAATCCTCTCCTCCTTTGACTTTAGCTAACGTTTGGCCTCTCTATGTTTCTCCCCAACCCCCCTTTTTTTTCCCTCCTTTTTTTTCAGTTTGTGCTTTTTTTTTCTTCATATAATATTTGCTTATACCCTACCTATGGACTGGTGGACTGCCTTACTTTGATATGTTGGCACGATTGCGGCTCACCCTTGCTTGAACCTTAACTGGGCAGCTTTCCATTGGTCTTCGCTTGCCTGTGTGCCGCTGTCCTGCTTTTCACCCTCCTGTGTAAGGCTACTTGCCTTTGGGATAATTGGCACTTGAACTATAATAGATACAAAACTGTAGCAGTGTTTGATTGTTTTTTTTGTTTTGTTTTTTTTTTTGTTTTAATTTTTTCTCATTTTTATTGGTGGCTGAAACTGCCACTGCCACTTTGGACATTGTTTAAACTGTACTCTCGAGGTCGATATCGAGGCCAGTCTTGTTGGTTGGAGGGTAGACAGTGGAGAAGACCTTGCGTGGAGAGTGAAGAAGTTTCTGCTTTTGACTGCTGGGTTGCATTTTTGGTTATTTTTGGCTCTTTTTCCTTGCAGCTTTTTAACACCTTTTTCTGGCACATTTTAAACAGCCTTTTTTTTCTCTTTTTTTCCTTCAGCCTACTAATTAAGGGGAGTGGTTAATTGGCCACAGGTGCTTGAGGCCTATATAAACTTCAGTAGAGCTCATTTAGAGCCTGCTCATTTTGAGTTGCTGGAACTCTGTCCAAGTGGAACTGGACTAAGTGGTAAGTTAAAATCAAGAGTTGAAAACAGGAGGTTAAAACAGGGGTCATAGTAGATGTGTAGTGTGAGTACCTGGGTGTTGTCTGAGTAGTGTGTGTGGATCGTTAGTACTTGTGTATTGTAGGTGCACGCTGGTCTGTGAGTGCACGCGGGTCCGTTGGTCTGCGAGTGCACGCGGGTCCGTTGGTCTGCGAGTGCACGCGGGTCCGTTGGTCTGCGAGTGCACGCGGGTCCGTTGGTCTGCGAGTGCACGCGGGTCCGTTGGTCTGCGAGTGCACGCGGGTCCGTTGGTCTGCGAGTGCACGCGGGTCCGTTGGTCTGCGAGTGCACGCGGGTCCGTTGGTCTGCGAGTGCACGCGGGTCCGTTGGTCTGCGAGTGCACGCGGGTCCGTTGGTCTGCGAGTGCACGCGGGTCCGTTGGTCTGCGAGTGCACGCGGGTCCGTTGGTCTGCGAGTGCACGCGGGTCCGTTGGTCTGCGAGTGCACGCGGGTCCGTTGGTCTGCGAGTGCACGCGGGTCCGTTGGTCTGCGAGTGCACGCGGGTCCGTTGGTCTGCGAGTGCACGCGGGTCCGTTGGTCTGCGAGTGCACGCGGGTCCGTTGGTCTGCGAGTGCACGCGGGTCCGTTGGTCTGCGAGTGCACGCGGGTCCGTTGGTCTGCGAGTGCACGCTGGTCTGCGAGTGCACGCGGGTCCGTTGGTCTGCGAGTGCACGCTGGTCTGCGAGTGCACGCGGGTCCGCAGGTCTGCGAGTGCACGCGGGTCTGCGAGTGCACGCTGGTCTGCGAGTGCACGCTGGTCTGCGAGTGCACGCTGGTCCGTTGGTCTGCGAGTGCACGCTGGTCTGCGAGTGCACGCGGGTCCGTTGGTCTGCGAGTGCACGCTGGTCTGCGAGTGCACGCGGGTCCGTTGGTCTGCGAGTGCACGCTGGTCTGCGAGTGCACGCGGGTCCGTTGGTCTGCGAGTGCACGCGGGTCCGTTGGTCTGCGAGTGCACGCGGGTCCGTTGGTCTGCGAGTGCACGCGGGTCCGTTGGTCTGCGAGTGCACGCGGGTCTGCGTGGTACCTGTGTATTGTCTTTTTGGGTACCTGTGTATTGTCTTGTTGAATAGTTGGGTCAGGAAGCTAGTGTTAGGTAATTTGGACAGGGTATAATCTCGAATCCTCATTAAATTAATAGGTACGATGCCCAGCGGGTGTGGCGAGGCGACTCGGTGTACATCTTGCAGCATGTATGCGTTCCTTGATCATCTGATCGAGGGCGATTACTGCTGTGCAAAATGTAAGCACATTGTTTCCCTGGAAGCCCAGGTTCTGAATCTAGGGAAGCAACTGTCAGCACTGGGAAGTCCCTCCACACTAAAGGAGAGCTGGATACGTACCCGGCAGGTGATGGCAGGGGCCAGCACAGAGGTGGGTGGAGTCAAAGAGGTGCAGGCACTAGAAAATAGTAGATGGGTGACAGTCAGGAAGGGTAGAGGGCGAAGTGCCAGGGAGGCCGATCCAGGGCTGGAGCATCCCAATAAGTATGCTCCATTGAGTGACATTGGTGAAACCAGTCCGGGACCAGCACTGCTGGAGCTGAGGGACTCTCCTAGCTGCCAGGGGAAGAACTCCTCCAGTGAGAGTGGGGGGGAAGCGAAGGGAAAGGAAAGACAGATTCTGGTGGTAGGGGACTCAATTCTTAGAAGGACAGAGAGGGCAATCTGTAACAAAGACCTGAAGCGCCGAACTGTATGTTGTCTACCGGGCGCTCGGGTTCGGCACATCACGGATCTGGTGGACAGATTACTGGGAGGGGCTGGGGAAGACCCAGCTGTCATGGTGCACGTTGGCACCAATGACAAAGTCAGAGGCAGATGGAGTGTCCTAAAGAACGATTTTAGGGACTTGGGAGCTAAATTAAGGAAAAGGACCTCCAAGGTAGTATTCTCGGGAATACTACCGGTACATCGAGTCACACCAGAAAGGCAGAGGGAGATTAGGTAAGTGAACAAGTGGCTGAAGAGCTGGTGTAGTAAGGAGGGGTTTGGGTTCCTGGAGGACTGGGCCGACTTCTCAGTCGATAACCAGTACTATAGAAGGGAAGGACTGCACCTAAATGAGGAGGGTGCAGATCAGCTGGGAATAAGGATGGCCAAAAAGTTAGAGGGGTTTTTAAACTAGGTGACAGGGGGGAGGGTCCAGAGATAGTGAGAGTCAGCAGGGAACATATTCTAAAGGGTAGTATTAGGGGCATTAGTGGTAGGGTAACCAAAGAACATAAACCCAAGGATAGTATAGTAGCAAGTCCTAGTTGCAATCTGGGAACACCCAAGAGGATAGTATGTGACCGGTCAAATAATATTAATGCATTAAAGTGTCTGTTCACCAACGCCAGAAGTCTGCCAAGCAAAATAGGTGAGTTGGAAGCTCTGGTGCATGAGGAGAGCTATGATGTAATCGGTATTGCTGAAACTTGGCTTCATTCCTCACATGACTGGGCTATTATTCCTGGCTATGCACTCTTTCGGAAAGACAGGGTAAAAAGGAAGGGTGGAGGGATCTGTCTCTATGTGAGAAGTGATCTCAAAGCGAGTGTGAAAGAGGACCTGGTGGATGGAGAGTGTGATGAGTCTGAAGCATTATGGGTGGAACTGCATACAGATGTGCGTAGTTCAAAGCTAATCATTGGAGTTTGTTATAGACCACCCAATGTTAATGAGGAGTTAGAGACTCAGCTCCTTGCACAGATGGAAAGGGCTGCAAGGGCTGGGACGGTGATAATAATGGGGGATTTTAACTACCCAGAAATTGACTGGAGTAATGGAACTGCTGGGACAGTTAAAGGGCAAAAATTTATAAACCTATTGCAGGACAATTTTATGGTCCAGTTTATTGAGGCCCCAACTAGGAATGATGCTCTGTTGGACCTGGTAATCTCAAACCATGCAGAGCGTATTACTAATGTTCAGATAAAGGAACACCTGGGTAGCAGTGACCATAACATGATTTCATTTGATGTTAGTTGTAAGCAAAAATCACATACAGGAAAGATAAAAACACTTAATTTCAAGAGAGCAAATTTTCCAAGGATGAGCGCTGCTCTCCAGGACTTAGACTGGGAAAGAATATTGGCATCAATGGGCACAGAACAGAAATGGGAATTCTTCAAAAAGACTGTTTGTGAACTCACTGCAAAGTATATTCCCATGGGCAATAAGTTTAAAAGGCTAAAAATAAAACCTATGTGGCTTACTGCCAAAGTTAAAAAAGCTATAAACTATAAGAAAAGAGCTTTTAAAAAATATAAAAATGAGGGAACACTAGTGTCATTTAAATGTTACAAAGAATATAACAGGATATGTAAAAAGGAAATCAAGGATGCAAAAATTCAAAATGAACGACAGATTGCAAAAGATAGTAGGACAAACCCCCAAAAATTCTTCAAATATATTAATAGTAAAAAGGTCAAGTCTGAGCATGTAGGCCCTTTACAAAATAATCTAGAGTGGGTGACTGGGGACAAAGAGAAGGCTAATTTTATTAAATACTTTCTTCAGCTCTGTGTATACAAAGGAGCATGGGGGAGCTCATGTCCAAAATGGGGGTGGTAGTGACACAGCCCCAAATCCACAATGGCTCAAAAGTGATATGGTCCAGAAATATTTAGATGGAATAAAGGTGGATAAAGCACCTGGACCAGATGGCATCCACCCACGGATCCTAAAAGAATTGAGCTCTGTAATTTCAAAGCCATTGTATTTAATTTTTAGGGACTCATTAATGACAGGAATAGTACCACTGGATTGGCGCAGGGCCAATGTGGTGCCTATATTTAAAAAGGGAATTAAGTGTTTACCAAGTAACTATAGACCTGTTAGTTTAACTTCCATAGTTGGGAAGATACTGGAGAGATTAATAAAAGACCACATAGATGAGTTCTTGCTGGAAAAAAACTATTTAAGCAACAGACAGCATGGATTCATGAAAGACAGAAGTTGTCAAACAAACCTGATTTCTTTTTATGAAGAGGTAAGTAAGACCTTGGACAGAGGGGTGGCAGTGGACGTGGTATACTTGGATTTTGCAAAAGCGTTCGATACAGTTCACCACACACGGCTCACATGTAAGGTAAAGTCTACAGGATTGGAAATATCAGTTTGTAAATGGATAGAAAACTGGCTAAAAGACAGAATTCAGAGAGTAGTAATTAATGATTCTTACTCTGAATGGTCCAAGGTTATCAGTGGTGTACCCCAAGGTTCAGTGCTGGGACCCTTACTTTTTAATATGTTTATAAATGATATTGGGTCTGAGATCAAAAGTAACATTTCTGTCTTTGCAGATGACACCAAGCTATGCAGTGGAATAACGTCCTTACAGGATGTCGCCAATTTACAAGCCGACCTCAATGCTCTGTCTAATTGGGCGACTATGTGGCAGATGAGGTTTAATGTTGATAAATGTAAAGTTATGCACTTGGGGGCTAATAATATGAATGCATCATACATACTAGGGGGAGTACAACTGGGGGGATCCGTAGTGGAGAAGGATCTGGGGGTTTTGGTAGATCATAAGCTCAATAATGGCATGCAATGCCAAGCTGCGGTTTCCAAAGCGAGCAAAGTCCTTTCTTGTATTAAGAGAGGTATGGTCTCCAGAGAGAGAGATATCATTTTGCCCCTGTTCAAATCATTAGTAAGACCTCATCTGGAATATGCAGTTCAGTTTTGGGCCCCAGTTCTCAAAAAGGATATTGGGGAACTGGAGAAAGTGCAGAGAAGGGCAACCAAACTGATAAGAGGCATGGAGGAGCTCAGCTATGAGGAGAGATTAGAGGAACTGAATTTATTCTCTCTTGAGAAGAGGAGATTAAGGGGGGATATGATCAACATGTACAAATATATAAGGGGTCCATATAGTGAACTTGGTGTTCAGTTATTCACTTTACGGTCAACACAAAGGACAAGGGGGCACTCTTTGCGTCTAGAGGAAAAGAGATTTCACCTCCAAATACGGAAAGGTTTTTTCACAGTAAGAGCTGTGAAAATGTGGAATAGACTCCCTGCAGAGGTGGTTCTGGCCAGCTCAGTAGATTGCTTTAAGAAGGGCCTGGATTCTTTCTTAAATGTACATAATATAACTGGGTACTGACATTTATAGGTAAAGTTGATCCAGGGAATATCCGATTGCCTCTCGGGGGATCAGGAAGGAATTTTTTCCCCTGCTGTAGCAAATTGGATCATGCTCTTCTGTTTTTTTTTGCCTTCCTCTGGATCAACTGTGGGTATAGAATTGGGTATATGGGATTGTACGATATATGTTTATTTTATTTATTTTTTTATTTATTTTTTTACGGTTGAACTGGATGGACTTGTGTCTTTTTTCAACCTGACTAACTATGTAACTATGATATAGCAGGGGCTCGCACGCAGGGCTCATATGACCCCCTTTTCCTCCCCCTTTTTCCCCTTACCCAGTCCCTGTTCCCCCTCTTAAACCCCCCCTCCCCCCTACTTCTCAATACACTACCAACTGAGTTCCTGCCTGCGAGCCTCACAGTGAGCCTGCGATTTGACATCATACCTCCTGTTATTGTTCCCCCTGGGGTCTTGGGGAGAATTTGTTTCCTCATCGGTTTGCAGGGACAGGCTGGCCCCAGGGGTCTCCCCGGTGGTTCCTATGTGGTACTCCTCCATACAGCTGGTACGGGGCTCCGTGCCCCCAGTCCCTCCCCGCAGACCTAGGACGAACCCCATGGAGGGTCCACTAGTGTTATTATCGTGTTATTGTACT
Organism: Rana muscosa; assembly: GCA_029206835.1. Classification (NCBI taxonomy): domain Eukaryota; kingdom Metazoa; phylum Chordata; class Amphibia; order Anura; family Ranidae; genus Rana; species Rana muscosa. Next base: position 848,226,456 of record CM055116.1, read on the forward strand.
GATTGTCTTCTGTATGGTTGTACATTCTTTTTGCCTTCCTCTCCACTAGTTGCGGCCTGTTTTGCTGGCCCCCCGCATGTTAAATGTTATCATTGATCCCGGGGGCACCTGTTGTATCTTTCGTTTGTCCTCCCCCATCGCAGTTGTTTGTCCCTTCTTTTTTATTTAATTAATTAATTTTTTATTTTATTTTCTTTCCACTCCCCTTCTCACCCCCTTTCTTTTCCCTGCCCAAGACTCTCACTTAAATATTAAAATTTGGGCTATTCAAGCCCCACGCAGCCATGTGCCCGGCGGCAGAGCCCCCCTGCCTTGCACATCTTACCTTTAGATGTGGTTCACGTTTGCCGTGATGTACTCAGTATTACCCTCCATCCTTTACTATCTGGTTTTTATTTAGTTTTTTTCTCCTTTCTGGTCTTTTCTCTTCCTTTTTCTGTCTCTGTCTTTCCCTTTTCTTGTCCCCCCAGGTCGGTGCTCGATTATGGCCCAAAACACACATTCCTGAAGGCCGCAGCGGAATCCTTACAGTTCAGCTCAACTTTGTCTCCTTCGCTATGGCTATGACCCCATTGAAATTTTATTCACACAATATCCACGGGTTTAACTCACCAGTTAAACGTTCAAAGGTATTCCACTATATTAAAACTAGGCATGTTGACGTGGTATCCCTACAAGAGACCACGTTTTCCTCCTCCTGCGCTCCAAAATATCTCTCTCCTTATTTCCCTACCTTCCACGTAGCTTCTGCGCCCGAAAAGCATAGTAGTTTTAATCGCCTTTCGGCGCAACCTCTTATTTTCTTGTACTAAGGAAATTGCAGATCCAACCAGCAGATACCTATTGCTTCAGGGCGCTCTTAATGGTCATGACGTAACTTTAGTAGTCTACTATGCTCCAAACCGCTTCCAACACAAATTCTTCTCCCACCTTTTCAAGGTGGTCTCCCAGCACTGTTCTGGGACCTTTGTCCTTATGGGTGACTCAAACGTAACTTTGGATTCCTCAGTGGACAGGAAATGCACGCAAGGAGCATTCCCTTCCCATGACCTGTCTGACGCGTCCCCCCTCACTCAGCCCCCTGATGGCCCATAGCCTAAAACTCTGGGACACGGTTCGGTACTCCGGTGGGCTTATGTCCCCGTCCCTCCCGCTTCTCCCTCTCCTCAATAACCTCCTGTTTCCCCCCAGCTTAGAACAACCTCATATTTTTGCCTGGTGGCCAGCCTATGGATTCTCCCAGGTTTGACATTTTCTCGGAACCCGCACCTTTCCCTCATGGGCTTCAATCCGAGAGGCTCATGAAGCTCCCACAGTGGAATTTTTTCGCTATCTTCAACTTCGCCACTGGATCTCCTCTCTTAGACGCAATGATACCTTCCCCTACCACAAAACGGCCTTTGAGCAAACGTGCCTACATTCTCCAGGGTCTCCGGGCATTATATCTTTGATTTACTCCTCCCTTAACTCAAGCGGGACGCCAACCTCCTTATCTTATGTCCCTAAATGGGAGCGGGACTTATCCCGCATCGACCAAGTGGATTGGAGCAAAGCCTGGTCTAATACTGCAAAATGTTCCTTTAACACAGCTACACTAGAGGCAGCCTATAAGGTACTCCTCCGTTGGTATTGGGTCCCTTCCCGTATCGCTAAATCAAACCCATCCTACAGTGATAGATGTTTCAGGGGTTGTGGTCAGCATGGAGACGAACTTCATACCTGGTGGTCCTGCCCCCGCCTGGTGGGATTCTGGTCGAGGGTATTTGGTCTGCAAGGACCTGGAAGAAGCCGGCTGTCTTGTTTGCGGAGATGAAGAGCGCCTTAACGAGGCTCATGAATAATGAGATATCGTCTAGTATTCTTCATGACTCCCACGCCAAGTTCCTCAAGGTTTGGGGCCCGTGGTGGTCCTACGCTCTTCCCACTCTGCATCCGACCAGCCTAGGCCGCGTTAATTGACCCCCCTTTATCTTCCCGACCTGGGGGTACCTCTCTCTCTCCCCCTCCCCCCTCTCTCCCCCCACCCTCTCTCTCTTTTTTTCCCACTCTTTTTCTTATTTTTATTTTTTTCTCAATTTTATTTTGTTTATGTGTTTGTGATTTTAGTTTTAGTTTCCACATTTTAGTGGATTACTCCACGCCTTAAGCCTCGTACACACGACCGAGAATCTCCTCGTAATAAAAACTGTCGTTTTTCTCGACGAGATTCTTGTCAAGCTTTCCTTGCATACACACTGTCAATTCCAAATCTCGTCGTTGTAAAGCGCGGTCACGTACAACACGTACGACGGCAGTATAAAGGGGAAGTTCGATTCCAATGGCACCACCCCTTTTGGCTGCTTTTGTTGATCTCGTGTTACTGCGTGTTAGTAAAAGTTTGGGGAGAGACGATTCGCGCTTTTCAGTCTTCGTGCTTTCAGTTTGTTTTAGCGTGACGAATGTGCTATCTCCATTACGAACGCTAGTTTTACCAGAAGGAGCACTCCCGTCTTATACTTGATTCTGAGCATGCGCGATTTTTGAAGACTCGGAAAAGCATACACACGACCGGTTTTCTCGTCGGGAAACAGACCGACGAGAATCCCGACAAGAAAAACGAGAATCCTGACGAGAAAATACAGAGCAGGTTCTCTATTTTTCTCGTCGAGATTCCCGGCTGTTTTCTCGACGAGAAACCATACACACAAACGTTTTTCTCGGCAAGAAAGCTCTCCCAGCAGTTTTCTTGTCGTTTCTTGACGAGAAAACCGGTCGTGTGTACAAGGCTTTACTCTCTGAGCAATAATGCTCAGTTACTTTATGTTGACCACCCAGCCTCGGCCGGAGGGCTGTTGTTGCCTGGTAACTCCCACTATCGAATATGTTTTTGATGTGCACTATTCAGCTGTGCCATGTTATGTTTTTTTTGTTTATATCCCTAGCGTGGGATTATTGCAATTGTTCTCACTTCTGAAAAAAAAAAAAAAAAAGATTGTACCAGAAAGAAGAAACTTTCTGAAAGCTCCTGCTTGTATGCAGCCACTGCCATTATAACTCTGGTCTTCCGTGTTTAAAACAGCATTTAATTTCCACCCTCACTCGGTCTCTATGGCCATAATCCCACGCATGCGCATTAGTTCCCAAAGCCAAGCCTCGTTTTCGTTCTGGTTTTACCATGGCAACCGTGCATAGCGAATGGGGAGCTAATCCTGCTGCTGCATTACTCCATAATCGAGGCTTAGCCTCAGAATGGGGAAGGAGCATCGCGGGATCTCGAGGCTGACGCTGACCTAAGGAAATGATGCAGCCCCGGTATGTACACACCATTTTTCCGGCATGAAGAGCTTGCCGGAAAAACAGGACTAACAGCGCATGCGCCGGTGATGTCATTACAAACAAAACAAAGTATTACACAGAAAGCAAGCAGGTAGGAATCTATGCACACACAGCACAATAGCTTGCAATGGTTAATTTAACATGAACTTGATTAGATGGGTTTACAACCGCTTTAAATGAATTCTAAAAATAGTAACACATGCAGATGTTTTTTTGTCCCTACAGCACACTGCATTATACTTTATATTAGAAAAATAAACACCAGAACACATTAAAAATATACAAAATTAAAGAACATTTCTATGAATGACAGTTATCCGACTCAAAGGTTTTATACTGCAGAAAATGTTTAGCAACAGAACACAGTCACATCTGCAGTACGAGTTATAAATTGTGTGGCCTATCTTCAGCAATAAGGTAATGCATCAAAGTAGAACCAAGGCTGGGTTCACATATGTCTGATGCGAATTGCATGTCTGTTTTCACAGCGAAAAAAAAAAGCATTTGTTCAGCGGTTCAGGTGCATTTTTGATGCGGTTCTGATGTGAATTTGCAAGGCTCAGAACAAATTTTTGGCACAGCTGCGTTTTCAGTGCTGGTCAATGCATAGTAGATAATGGGTATCAACTCCTGTAGTAGGAGAGCAATCAGTGCTGAAATCCTGAACACATATGCAATTCAGAAGTTTGAGTTTCAAGCCTCGTACACACGAACGAGTTTCTCGGCAAGAAACGACAAGAAAACTGCCGAGAGAGCTTTCTTGCCGAGAAAATCGTTCGTGTGTATGGTTTCTCGTCAAGAAAACCGACAAGAATCTCGACGAGAAATATAGAGAACCTGCTCTCTATTTTCTCGTCGAGATTCTCGTCAGCCTGTTTCTCGACGAGAAAAGTGTGTGTGTGTACACTTATCTGTCCTCCGGGAAGCCCGCGCATGCTCGAAATGACTTTGACGCATGCGCGGTAGCTTCCTAGGCATAGATAGGGTGTAGCAAGATGGCGGCAACGGCATCGAATGTGACGAGCGCACGCTCGTCGTAGTCGATGACGTCACCGCGTTCGCTCTATTCAAAGAACCGCAGGTTCTTTGAATTGAGCGTCTGTACACTCGGCCGGGACAAGTTTCTTGTCCAAGACTCTCGTCAAGAAAAACAACGTGTTTTTTCTTGATGAGATTTTTGGCCGTGTGTATGAGGCTTTAGTGTTTGAAAGCTCCTCTCCTTCCCACCACTTCAGTGAGCGCTGGAGGGGCAGAGCACAGAGCAGTGACTGACAGTCACCGCTATGTGCTCCGAACAGACCCAAGAACTGAGCGACTAGCAGCCTTTAATAACTCAGTTCTTGGTGTAAAGCAGGTTGGGGACAGCTGCAGCATCGAATCATTGCTACAACTACATTGGTGAGTATAAATGTTTATTTTTTATAGAATCATGCACTTCTCTATTAAGTTAAAAAGTGAATTCCTAAAATGAAGCATACCAACGTTACCTTTGTGGCTTTCCCTGGCAGAGGACAAAGGCGTTGCAATGTTTGAGCCAACATCCTGCAGCATGCACTGTATCTGTGGGTATATTTTTCATACATCACGTATGCACACATTTATGTACAATTGTAAACAAGCTTGTATTTATTCTCTATCATAAAATGGTACGTGATATAAAAATATACTGTTTGAAAATAGTCTAGTAAAATTCCTTAATTGTGCTAAAACTTGATTAAAGGATAAGAACGTTTCAAGACAAAAAACACTTGCTGCGTTTGCCCATATGCACAGTCTTAAGCCTCGTACACACGAGCGGTTTTCTCGGCAAGAACCAGCAAGAAAATTGCTGGCAGAGCTTTCTTGCCGAGTAAACCGGCTGTGTGTACGAGGCTTTCAGGTTTCTCGTCAAGAAAACTTGCCAGAATCTCAACGAGAAAAAAAAAAGAGAACCTGCTCTCTTTTTTCTCGTCGGAATTCTTGTCGGCCTGTTTCCCGACGAGAAACCCGAGAGTGTGTACGCTTACCTGTCGCCGTGGAAACCCGCGCATGCTCGAAATTACTTTGACGCATGCGTGGTAGCTTCCTAGGCATAGGTAGGGTGTAGCAAGATGGCGGCGATGGCATCGAATGTGACAAGCGCACGCTTGTCGTAGTTGATGAAGTCACTGCGTTCGTTCCATTCAAAAGAACGGCGGTTCTTTTGAATCAAGCGTGTGTACACTCGGCCGGGACAAGATTCTTGTCAAGAATCTCGTCAGGGAAAAACAACGGATTTTTTCCTGATGAGAGTCTCGGTCGTGTGTACTAGGCTTTAAAGTAACCCACCCTCCCCCTCCGCAGATGCATACATTCCTAGAACATAACAGAGGAGGTTTTTTCCTCAACTCTGGAGGGATTGGAGCAGAGATTGGCTGCATTGATCGCTTCTTCTCTACAGGAAAGAAAGCGCGCCAGATCTCCATCACCTCCATTAGAGTGCCTGTTGGCAGAGCAACAGTCCCAGGAAGGGACTGACCTACCTGAAGGGGATCAGGAGGAGGTTAGCTCTGTTTTTGAGGAATCGACAGTAGATGAACCATTTTCAGCATCACAGACTGAAAGATTGTGGGTCCAGACCCTAACTGACATGGTTCGATCTGCATTTAAAATGCCTCTTGTTGAACCATCAACTACTGCTGTCTCCTCATTGGGGTCGCTAAAAGCTCCCCAGGTTAATTGCTCCTTTCCAATACATCCATTATTGGAAGGACTTATATACCAGGACTGGGAACATCCTGATAAACTATTTGTTCCGCCTAAAAGGTTTCCGGTGATCTATCCCATGGAGGAAAAGTTCACCCAGAGATGGAATGTTCCTACGGTGGATGCAGCCATCTCTTCTGTGAACAAATCACTGACATGTCCAGTAGATAATGTTCAAATGTTCAAAGATCCAGTGGATAAAAAATTGGAATCTTTATTAAAATCTGCTTTTTCCACAGCAGGGGCTGTTACACAGCCAGCAGTGGCAGCTATTGGGGTCTGCCAAGCTTTAAAGGATCAAATGAAAATGGTCCTGAGGGATTTGCCAGACCAGCAGGCCCAGGCTCTGGCTGATCTGCCTAGAGCATTATGCTTTGCGGTTGACGCCATCAAGGATTCTATCCATCAGGCCTCCCGCCTCACGCTGTCTTTGGTACATATGCGTAGGCTTCTGTGGCTCAAAAACTGGTCTGCTGAAGCTCCCTGTAAGAAGCTCTTAGTTAGCTTCCCATTTCATGGGGAACGCCTTTTTGGCGAAGACCTGGATAAGTATATCCAGAAGATTTCCAGTGGTAAAAGTACTCTCTTACCGAGTAAAAAGAGGTCTAGGGATCCATCTTTTAAGAGGACTACCTCTCCTATCCCTGCGACGTCTGCTACTAAGCAGTTCCGACGGCCTCCTCGGTCAAACTCAGGAGGTAAAAATCAGGGACAGCCACAGGGTAATAAAAAGCCCTGGATCCGAAGAGGTACTAAACCAGCCTCCAAGTCAAGCCTATGAAGGGCTGCCCCCACTCAAACAGGTGGGGGGAAGACTTCAGTTGTTCGCAGAGACCTGGCGGGAGACGATCAAAGACAGATGGGTGCTCTCCGCAGTAACTCTGGGATACAAGTTGGAGTTAAAAGAGTCTCCTCCGTCCCATTTTATGTGGTCAGGCATGCCAAGAGACCCTCTGAAAAGAGGGTCTCTCCTATTGGCGTTAGAACAACTATTGCTCCAAGGAGTAATTATGGAGGTTCCTATAGAAGAGTGGGGGTTGGGTTTCTACTCAAACCTTTTCACAGTCCCGAAGCCAAACGGGGACATAAGACCCATATTGGACCTAAAGAGTCTAAACAAATTCCTAAACGTCCGGTCTTTCCGGATGGAGTCGATCCGATCGGTCACCGCTGCCCTACAAGGGGAGGAATGGTTAGCCTCGATCGACATCAAAGATGCTTACTTGCATGTTCCCATCTTTCCAGGTCATCAAAAATTCCTACGCTTTGCAGTAGAAGGGCGCCATTTTCAGTTCAGAGCCTTACCATTCGGTCTGGCCACAGCACCACGAGTGTTCACAAAAATTCTGGCCCCACTGTTGGCCGATCTAAGAACACGGGGTGTAACGATAATGGCATACCTAGACGACCTGTTGTTGATGGACCACTCAGTTGCCAAGCTAGAAGTGGTAATTGTCGATACAATCAAGTATCTAGAATCTCACGGTTGGGTCATCAACCTGGACAAGTCAGCCCTACAGCCAGTGAAAAACCTGGTATATCTAGGGCTACGGCTGGATTCAGACCAGAGGAAGATTTTCTTACCTCTAGACAAGGTATCCTCTTTGAGGGCCTTGGTCCGTCTGCTTTGTGCAAAAAGACAGCCGTCCATACGCCTGTGCATGAGGCTGCTAGGAAAGATGGTAGCATCATTCGAAGCTGTGCCATACGCCCAATTCCACTCAAGGAATTTACAAAGGGCCATATTGTCAGCCTGGAACGGAAAAATAGGATTTTTATAACAGCTTACCTGTAAAATCCTTTTCTTGGAGTACACCACGGGACACAGAGCTAGTCATTACATAATGGGTTAAGGGTCACCAGCGGTGATTGGACACTGGCACAACCAATGGAAGACAGTTCCCCTCCATATAACCCCTCCCATCAGGGAAGTACCTCAGTTTTGTAGCAAAGCAGTAAGGTTCCCATAAGAAGGGGGGGACCTCTGTGTCCCGTGGTGTACTCCAAGAAAAGGATTTTACAGGTAAGCTGTTATAAAAATCCTATTTTCTTTATCGTACACCACGGGACACAGAGCTAGTCATTACATAATGGGACGTCCCAGAGCAATGCTCATATGAAGGGGGGGAGACACAGATCAAAACAGGCCGCTTGCGGACCAGAAGCCCTATACTGCTGCCTGCAGCACACTTCGCCCAAAGGCGGAATCCTCATGTCCTTTCACATCTATTTGATAGAATTTGGAAAATGTATGGACTGAAGACCAAGTTGCAGCTTTACAGATCTGAGCCATCGAAGCCTGGTGGTGCACTGCCCATGAAGCACCTATCGCCCTGGTAGAGTGCGCCTTAACAGGAAAAGGAGGAGTCCTGTTCTTTAAACCATAAGCTTGAATAATTACTTGTCTAATCCACCTGGAAATGGTGGATTTTGATACCGCTTGGCCCTTCTTGGGCCCATCTGGTAAAATAAACAAAACATCTGTTTTACGTATCTGAGCGGTTGCTTGCAGATACACCTTTACCGCTCTCACTAGATCTAGAGAGTGTAATAATTTTTCCCCCGCCGTCCGCGGGTTTGGAAAAAAGGAAGGCAGAACAATGTCTTGATTCAAGTGAAAAGCCGACACCACCTTAGGTAGAAAAGCCGGATGGGGTCGTAGTACGATTTTGTCCTTGTGACAAATTAGATAAGGCTCTTTACAAGAAAGAGCTGCTAGCTCTGATACTCTCCTAGCAGAAGCTATAGCAATCAGAAAGGCCAACTTCCTACTTAATATAATTAAAGGAATATGGCGAATAGGTTCAAAAGGTTGCTTTTGCAACACTGACAATACCAAATTCAAATCCCATGGACACAAGGGAGTCCTAACTGGAGGATTTATCCTCAGTACCCCCTTAATGAATGTCCGAACTAGGGAGTGAGATGCCAATGGTCTCTGAAAGAAGACTGATAGCACCATCAAAGGGCAAATATCGGCTCTAAGGGCTAATTTCATATCCACTCCTAACTGGCAAAAAGCAAGAATCCTACTTATTTCATATTTCAGAGGATTCCAACTTCTGGATTCACACCAGGAAACGTATGCTTTCCAGACTCTATGATAGATGAGTCTGGAGGCTGGCTTTCTAGCATTAATGAGCGTAGAAAGAGCCAGGCCAGAGACCCCTCTCTTTTTCAAAATGTGGGTCTCAGCAGCCAGGCCGTCAAATTTAGCCTTTGTAAGGAAGGGTGGAATACTGGACCCTGTGACAACAGGTCGTGTCGAAGTGGAAGCTTCCAGGGCCTTCCTATCGCCATTTTTACGATCTCGGCATACCAAGGCCTCCTGGGCCAGTTTGGGGCCACTAGGATTACTGGTATTCCCTCCTCCTTGATCCTGCGAAGCAGTCTTTGTAGAAGAGGGATCGGAGGGAATGCATAGATCAGTGAGAACTGATTCCATGGAGTTATTAGAGCGTCTGTCCCGTAGGCTAGAGGATCTCTCGTTCTGGACACAAAGTTGTCCAATTTCTTGTTGAACCTGGAAGCTAGCAGGTCTACATCTGGGTTTCCCCATCTCAGACATATGGCCTGAAAGATCTCTGGGTGAAGAGACCACTCTCCTGGTAGCAGCTGCTGACGACTCAGGTAGTCTGCTTGCCAGTTTTCTATCCCTGGAATGAAGATTGCAGAGATGCAAGGTACATGCTCTTCTGCCCATGCCAAGATCCGGTTCACCTCTCTTTGGGCTGCCCGACTGTGGGTGCCTCCTTGGTGATTGATGTAAGCTACTGCCGTAGCATTGTCGGATTGAACCCGAACTGGGTAGCCCTGTAACCTGTATGTCCAGGTTTTGAGGGCTAGATATACCGCCCGGATCTCTAGCACATTGATGGGCAGGATCCCCTGAGTCTTGGCCCAGGTTCCCTGGGTAGAAGCCTCCTCGAATACTGCACCCCAGCCCGATAGGCTGGCATCCGTAGATACCACCTTCCAGGCCACTGGGAGGAAGGACTTTCCCTTCCGTAAATTCCTGGCTTCTAGCCACCAATTGAAGCTGTGGCGTACTTGTGAGGACAGGCGCATGGGTATATCCAGAGCTTGGCTCTTTCTGTTCCAGGAGGCTAAAATATTGCCTTGAAGTAGTCTCGAATGAAACTGGGCGTAAGGGACCGCCTCGAAGGAGGCTACCATCTTTCCCAATAGTCTCATGCAAAGGCGAATAGACGGCCTCTTGTTTGCTTTGACCTTGTGGATCAGGTCTTTCAGAGACTGTATCTTTGGCTCTGGCAGGTATACCCTGTTTTGGGCTGTATCTATGATCATGCCCAGGTACACTATCCTTCTTTGGGCCTGGAGAGAGGATTTTTGTAAGTTTATAATCCATCCTAAATACTCCAGGTATCCTACTGTAGTGTCTACAGCGTGATCCAATCCCTCCTTTGACTGATCTATTAATAGTAGATCGTCTAGATAGGCTGTTACCGCAATGCCCCGTGTTCTTAGGTTTGCTAACAGAGGAGCTAGCACCTTTGTGAATACTCTGGGCGCGGTGGCTACACCAAATGGCAGGGCCACAAATTGAAAGTGGCGATCTTCTACCGCAAACCTTAGGAATCTTTGGTGAGCGGGGAGGATTGGTATGTGTAGATATGCGTCTTTGATATCTATGGACGCAATGAATTCTCCGCCTTTTAAAGTAGCGACCACGGATCGAATCGTTTCCATTCGAAAATGGCGAATGTTCAGAAACTGGTTTAGATTTTTTAGATCCAGGATGGGTCTGACTTCTCCGTTCGGTTTTGGAATCACAAAGAGGTTTGAGTAAAAACCTGAACCTTGCTCCTTTTGGGGTACCTCTGTAACCACACCTTGAGCTATTAAGTGATTCAAACCTTTGAAGAAGGATCCTCTTTTTTGTGGATCCTTGGAGAGTCTTGAACTTCGGAATTGAGAAGATGGGATCTCTCGAAATTCCAGTCTGTACCCTGAGGATATTGTGGATACCACCCATTTGTCCTGGGTTTCTGTCCGCCAAGTCGCTGAGAACTGACGAAGCCTTCCCCCCACTCGGCCGAGCGGGGGCGCCCCTTCAATGAGAGGTTTTGGGGGCTTGCTTATTAGCTCTTGAACCCCACGGCTTCTTGTTCTTCTGAGCCTGTTCTTTGGCTTTTTTGGGCGGCTGAAAAGGCCGTCGCCACTGGCTGGAGTCAGATTTCCCAGGAGCTGGGGAGAGAGTGTGTTTAAAACAAGGTCTCTTGTTTTTCTTTCTCTCAGGTAAAAGTGTCGTTTTACCACTTGATATCTTTTGGATATATCTTTCTAAATCTTCCCCAAAAAGGCGTTCGCCATGGAACGGGAAACTTGCCAACAACTTTTTGCATGGGGCTTCCGCTGACCAATGCTTAAGCCAAAGTACTCTGCGCATCTGTACCAGCTGGAGTGTAAGGCGTGATGCCTGTATGATAGAATCTCTCATGGCATCCACTGTGAAGCATAAGGCTTTAGGCAAATTCTCCCAATTTTTAGCCTGCTCTGAAGGCAGCTCCTTCAGCCCCTGCTTTACCTGTTGGCTGACGACCTGACCCATACCGACTGCTGCTACTGCAGGTTGGATAATTGAGCCGGCCAAAAGGAAGGAGGATTTCAGTAAGGATTCCAACTTCTTCTCAGAAGGATCTTTAAACACTTGTACATTATCCACTGGACATGTCAGGTTTTTATTTACACAAGAAATAGCCGCATCTACCGTAGGCAGGCTCCATTTCTTTAAAAATTTTTCCTCCATAGGATAAAGAATGTTAAACTTTTTTGGAGGTGAAAAACGCTTATCTGGATGTTGCCAGTCTGCGTACAATAGATCCTCTAGTAACGGATGAACCGGGAAGGAGCATGCACCTTGCAGGGATCTTAATGATCCTAGGGAGGAGACAGGTGATTCTGTTACCTCCAAAGAGGGTAACCTAAATGCAGCTCGCACGGCTCCTGCATAGCATTGCCCCTGTGACTTTAAAATCTGGGATACCGAAAAAGGCTCATCCGATATCCCCGATCCGTCTGACTCCTCATCCTCTGCTGATGTAGCCTCCTCCTCATCCTCCTCCTCCTCAGGTACTTCTGAAGGGAGGTCCAATACTGGAGGAGATCTGCTTCGCTTATTGTCCTTTTTAGAGGATTTAGCGATTAAAGTAGCAATTTTCTCCTCCAGATTATTTAGGGCAGCTGATAAAGTGTCCTCAGTGACATATGCAGGCCCAGGCTTCACTGGGGAAGCCGCCATACCTGACAGAGGTAATGGCTCATCCTGTACAGGTGCTTTTGGCAACACAGGAGAGGAAGGTACCGAGTCAGCACAGCTAGAGCCCCCTGTCTCAGGCGGCGGTGCTCTTTTATCTCTTTTTGTCCGCATTACTTCCCCTGGAAGACTTACTGTTTAGACAAAATACAAGGTACCTAAATGCATATACTACCGTGTTCAGTTTAGCAAATACATTAAGTATGCAACTTTTAACACATAACTATGCATAACATGGATGTCTTCTAGGAAGTACCCAATCCAACCACATGGAGTCTTACGTCCCTGTATAGCTGCTGTGTTTCTCTGCCAGGAACAAGAGAACTAACGAGCTTGCTTGCTGCTGCAGTGCTTTTTACACTGACAGTCTTTTAAATTTGGCGCCGTTTCTGTGCCTGCGCGCGCCACGTGCCCGCGCACGCCTTCGGCCCCCCCCTCCGATAAAGCGCGCTCCCGCGCGCGGCCTTTAGCGCTATGGTGGTGGCCATAGTGAGCGAGGACTCTCATCAGCCCCTGTCCCCACTTACCTGCATCTGCAGGTGTCTGTATCGGCCACCGGAAGGAGGAGCGGGGAGCTCAAGCAAGCTCAGCAGCGGAGGTGACGAGCAGTGTACTTCGCCAAAGCCGACACTGAACAGAGTGAGGTGAGTATATTCAGCTCTTTACTCCCCCCAGTGGTGGAAAAAAAGAAGACATCCACTTTTTTGAAAAAGGTCCCAACCTAGTTATGGACCTTCTAATCTCACCTTATCCACGCCGCAGGTTTTTCTGCTGAAAGTTTTCAGACAGATACCAAACTTCACCCTTCACGGTGGGCTATGTGTGCCAACCTTCAGGGATATGGGTTCCTATTTAAAGGATACCTCTCCCCTGGGCCTTGTACAAGACTCTTACCAGGACTTTATAGCGAAATAGCGAAAGTGCTGGATCTTAGAGCCCAGTCCTCCGAAGAGAGACATTACAGGCGACGCCTCATGGATGAGGCCCGGATCCCATCCAGATTCAGCTCATTTGTAGGCGTCTTGGATGGATCCGAAAGCATAGCTCTTTTACCCCCAGAGGGTCTCTTTGGTAGAGCTTTCCTTTAGCACCTCCTAACGCGTCCAACACCTTTCGACACTGGCGAAAAAACTGAGGTACTTCCCTGATGGGAGGGGTTATATGGAGGGGAACTGTCTTCCATTGGTTGTGCCAGTGTCCAATCACCGCTGGTGACCCTTAACCCATTATGTAATGACTAGCTCTGTGTCCCGTGGTGTACGATAAAGAAAGTTCAGGCTCTAGACTTCCCGATGGCTTTGTCCCCTTCCGTTCGGAAGAGTCTCTGCTGGTGGTTGATCCCCCAGAATCTCCAGAAGGGAAAACCCTTCAGCCCGATATCTTGGAAGGTGGTCACTACAGATGCCAGCCTTATAGGCTGGGGGGCAGTACTGGAGCAATGGTCTCTCCAGGGCAGATGGTCAAATGTAGTAAAAACCCTGCCCATCAATCTCTTAGAGATACGAGCAGCCCGGTACGCCCTAGTAGCCTGGACATCCAGACTCCAAGGGTCCCCTGTCAGAATTCAATCAGACAATGCCACAGCAGTGGCATATATCAATCATCAGGGAGGCACCAGGAGTCGTGCAGCCCAGAGGGAAGTAAGTCACATCCTGGAATGGGCAGAAAAGCATGTCCCATGTATATCAGCTGTCTTCATTCCAGGGGTGGAGAATTGGAAGGCGGGCTTTCTGAGTCGCCAACAGTTATGCCCAGGGGAATGGTCCCTTCATCCCGAGGTCTTCCGAGCAATATGTCAGCGGTGGGGAACACCGGATGTAGATCTGCTAGCATCCAGATTCAACGCAAAGGTGGACAGATTTGTCTCCCGGACAAGGGATCCCCTCGCTTGCGGCTCGGATGCTCTGGTGTTCCCTTGGGATCAGTTCAGACTGATATATGCATTCCCTCCGCTACAATTGTTGCCTCGACTCCTTCGCAGAGTCAGGTTGGAGAAGAAGCCGGTGATCCTGGTGGCTCCAGCGTGGCCCCGAAGGGCCTGGTACGCGGAGATCATCAAAATGTCTGTGGGGAGTCCTTGGACCCTTCCACGTCGTCCGGACCTGCTTTCGCAAGGACCGATATACCACCCTTCCTTACTAACTCTAAGTTTAACGGCCTGGCTATTGAATCCCACATCCTAAAGAAGAGAGGTCTCTCTAACTCTGTGGTATCAACTATAATCAATGCCAGGAAGCCTGTATCCAGGCAGATCTACTATAGAGTTTGGAAGGCGTACATCACTTGGTGCGAGGCCAGAAAATGGCATCCACGTAAGTACGTTATAGGCAGAATTCTGGACTTCCTGCAGTGGGCTGTAGACAGGAAGTTTGCCTTAAGTACTATCAAGGGCCAGGTTTCGGCCTTGTCAATACTATTTCAAAGGCCCCTGGCTATGCATTCACTTGTCAAATCCTTTATGCAAGGTGTGACTCGTATTATTCCACCGATTAAGGCTCCCATATGCCCATGGGATCTAAATTTGGTTCTGTCGGTTCTGCAGAAGCAGCCATTTGAACCTTTGCGGCACATTTCCTTGGTTCTACTCACCAGGAAATTGATATTTTTAGTAGCCATATGCTCGGCTAGAAGAGTGTCGGAATTAGCCGCCATGTCCTGTAAAGAGCCATATCTGGTTATCCATAAGGACAGAGTAGTATTACGTCCTCACCCAGCCTTTCTTCCTAAGGTGGTATCGAGGTTTCACTTGAACCAGGATGTGGTTCTTCCTTCTTTTTTTCCCAAACCAAGCTCGGTAGAGGAAAAGTTATTGCATTCTTTGGATGTAGTAAGAGCAGTTAAAGCTTATCTAAAAGCCACTGCTCAGATTCGTAGAACGGATTCTTTGTTTGTTCTGCCGGAAGGCCCCAGAAAGGGTCAGGCAGCATCAAAATCTACTTTAGCCAAGTGGATTCGACAGGTCATAATACAAGCCTATGGCTTGAGAAGTAGACAGCCTCCGTTCAAAGTTAGGGCGCACTCCACGAGAGCAGTTGGAACTTCATGGGCAGTGCATCACCAGGCCTCCCTGGCGCAAATTTGTAAGGCCGCAACATGGTCTTCAGTACACACGTTTACTAGGTTCTACCAGGTGGACGTTAGAAGTCAGGAGGATGTCGCCTTTGGGCGCAGTGTGTTGCAGGCCGCAAAAGATCCTCATGCCTGATGGCGCCCAGCTTATGTATGGTGTATCCCCCCCCTCATGTGGCATTGCTTTGGGACGTCCCACATAGTAATGACTATGCTGCTCTGTGTCCCGTGATGTATGAACAAGAAAGTAGGATTTTTAAAACAGCTTACCTGTAAAATCCTTTTCTTGGAGTACATCACGGGACACAGAGCTCCCACCCCTCTTTTGGGGACACGTATTGCTTTGCTACAAAACTGAGGTACTCCCGGATGGGAGGGGCTTATATAGGGGAGGGTACTTCCTGTTTTGGAAGTTGCCAGTGCCAGCACCTGAAGGTAATTCTATATAACCCACATAGTAATGACTATGCTGCTCTGTGTCCCGTGATGTACTCCAAGAAAAGGATTTTACAGGTAAGCTGTTTTAAAAATCCTACTTTTTTTTCCAAATTTCCGCTTATATCGCAAAAAAAAAAAAAAAAAAACTAAGTGGTGAATAAATACCACCAAAAGAAAGCTCTATTTGTGCGAACAAATTTATAAAAATTTCATTTGGGTACAGCATTGCATGACCGTGCAATTCTCATTGAAATTGCGAGAGCGCTGAAAGCTGAAAATTGGTCTAGGAAGGAAGGGGGCGAAGGTGCCCAGTATTGATGTGTAAAGCTAATTGCTTTACTTTTACATTTGGCGCATTCAGGCGATACAATGAAAACGTGGGGCATTTTAGAACTACCTGAATTTAGTGCACAAATTGCTGTCAGAGCCAAAAGTGTCACAAATGCTTCTTGAAGTTGGCACAATACATTAACAAGAGGGATTAACACAAGAAAAGTGGCGCAGCAGCTTTACTGAATGCCCCCCATTGGGTTTATACTGGGGCCTGAGGCCTCTCTCACATGGGCAGCCACGGGACAGTAAAAACAGGTCATTGAACCAAATGCAGGTCAAAAGGAGGTTAACTGCAGGTCAAATACACTTGTCAGTGAACTGTGAATGATGTCAGAAGCATCTCAAACTGATTTCAAATGCAAACAAAAATCATCCAAAAGCAAGCTGCCAATTGACAAATGCCCTTATATTGAATCTGGACTGTAGTCTAAAAACTGAATTGTTTCAGAACACTGCATATTAGCTGCACTGGATAACAGCCAGCATTTCCAATACCCCTAAGAACCTCTTGGTCATAACCAGGTGGCATTTTAAAACAGTTTAAGGCTGGGTTCACACTGGTTTGATTTCAGACATTGCATGCGCACCACATTGCTGTGCACATCAAATGCGATGTCTGTGCAATGCAAATTCAGCCAGACAAACAGCATGGCTGAAATCGCATCGCATTCGCACCAAAACGGCGCAGGACCCTTTTTATGGTCCACACTGGAATCAGATCGCATGGGTGTTCACACCCATGCGATCCGATTCCTGTACCATTTGACAGTTCCCACTGCGATCTGAGAAACTATCTGGGGGTGTCATTAACTTTACATTGACACCTGCAGCGGTTCGCAGAGGGCAGTGTGAAATGCCTGCGAGTGATATGCGATGTGGCAACACGCACTGGAATAGCGCTGGTTGCCGCATCGCACAAGTGTGAACCGAGCCTTAAAGTTGAGGACAACTGCTGAAGCACCATTTTTTAAACTGTACATGGTAGACTTTACTATTCCATTTCAAAAGCACTGTGTATCATAAAGAACTGCCATTTTGGTGACAACAGTTGACTATGCTTGTGCAATTTTTGTGTTGAAATGGCTACTTGTTGTCTCCTTCGGAAGCCAATATGGTAGCCGGTCTGGTTTGATGGGTGCAGAAGGACAGTTAGGAGTCAAGGACAAAGCACTGTCACCTACAACAGGAAGTGCCTACATGGCAGGATCAGCAGGTATTATTTTAACAAAAGCTGCAGATTTATAATGATTAAATAGCTTTTGAAATTACATTAAAATGTTAAATCTTATGTGAGGTTTAATAATTAGGTTTACATATAATTTAGGTGGCAAACAAATCTCCATATACAGTTAAAATATGAGCTTAAAAACCCTTACAGCTGATTACAATAGATAATGAAAAAAATGAAATAAAATCAATTTGTATGAGAGTACAAACACAACAATGAGTCATTACCTTCTCAAGTTCAGACACAAACTGGAGATTAGCATCCAGACAGAATTCTCTGGCCAGTCTAGAAAGCAGATGAGACTAATTAGAACAGAATGAACACCACAACCTCTGCCACTTGAAGCCTCTACAGAGAAATATCATTAAAGTATTCCGTATTCTTGAGCTTATCTAAATTATATTGAATGAATTGTTTAGGTTTATCCTCATTCTATATAGGTTCACATCTAAGCGTAGCTATGATTTGCTTGTGTATAGCACAACTACAGGCTAAATTCACAAAATTGTTTATCCCCACTTGCATAAAATAGTTTCTGGCAATTTGTGTCTTAAGCCCCGTACACACGATCCGAAAATCATACGAAAAATGCTGCATTCGAATTGATCGTACGACAATTGGATCGTTGGTACAGAGCTTTTGAGAGCCGATCAGGACAGTTCATCCGATATTATTCTATCGGACATGCACAATTTTTTTTGTATGATGCCAGATTTCATTTAATCAGTACAGCTGTCTTTCGAAAATGCAATACAAATGCATTACAACACATGACATCACTACTGAATTTTTATTCTATCGTATGAGAATTTGTGACTTTAGTAAACTCATCAGTAGGGATGAGCTCCGGTGTGTTCGCATTGAACACGTGCAGAGCCCGCCAGGATGTTGGCACCGCGCTGCGCTAATCACAGCCAGGGAGACATTTCCCGATCTCTGCAGCCGAGCATCGGGAAATGTCTCCCTGCCTGTCATTAGCGCAGCGCGTGCCAACATCCTGGCGGGCTCTGCACGTGTTCAATGCGAACAAGCCGGAGCACATCCGTACTCATCAGATTCAACGTGAGATTAGCTTGCAAAAAAAAAACAGACAATCATTCGTCCGATAATCGGATAAGTGCAAGGTTTGGAACACAACTATTATGTAACGTTTAACTTATGTAGCTTTTATTGAGGTGGACTAAAAGAAAATGAAAAGCACTTACATCTCACACAATAGAAAAACACAATACTGTACAGTATATCTTCATTAAAGTAGACTTTAACTTTCCACAATTTCACTCCTACTCCCCTCCTCTATTAGGCCCCTTTCACACTGGGGCGGGCAGGTGCGGTGGCGGTATAGCAGCGCGATTTTCAGCGCTGCTATACTGTCGTTCTTACCGCGGTATGCGGTCGCTAGGGGGGTTAATTTAACCCCCGCTAGCGGCCGAAAAAGGGTTAATACCGCCCGCAAACCGCGGCTATTGCCGCGGTTTGCGGGCGGTATTACCGCGCTGTCCCATTAATTTCAATGGGAGACCGCGGTAAAGGAGCGGTGAACACACCGCTCCTTTACCGCTGTAAAGAAGCGGCTAGCAGGACTTTTGGAGCGGTCCTGCTAGCGCACCGCTTCAGTGTGAAAGCCTTCGGGCTTTCACATTGAAGGCACAGGGCAGGATTTTTTCATGCGGTATAACAGCGCTATTATTAGCGCTAAACCGCATGAAAAACGCCCCAGTGTGAAAGGGGCCTTACAGATGCATATTTATTTATTTGTTTTTACATTTTTTTGGGAACCCTCTTCATGCTTTTGAGCATTCTTGCCTAGGCATGTACACAGAAGCTCAAAAACTGTTGTTTTTAAAGCAGCAGAAAAAGCTAGCTTTTATTAGCTTTTTTTTACTAGCTTTTATTAGCGTTTTTCAGTGTAGCTTTTTTTTAGCTTTTAAAAAAAAAAAAAATGTTTTTTTCAATGGACCAAAAAAAAGCTAAAAAAACGCTCGCGGCCAGCGTTTGAGCTTTTTTCTGCGTTTTTTTTCTGCCGAAAAACGGCACTTTGTACGCGAATTTCTTGCGTTCAGAAAAAAGCCCATTAACTCCACTGCTCATTAAAGCTAAAAAACGTTATGTGTACATGAACACATAGGCTAACATAGAGTGCAGTTAATGGGCTTTTTTAAAAAACGCCAATAAACTGCAGTTTATCAGCTTCTGTGTACATGGAGCCTTATTGTATACATTTTTTGACCGTATTTTTTTCTAAAAAAAAAAAACGTCGGAGCTCAAAAACGCAATCGCAGAGTTTTTGAGCGTTTTTTAACGCTTCGCGTTTTTTTAAGCCTAACGCCGAGGAACGCACTGGTCCTGTTTTTTTTTTTACAGCTTAAAAACGCCTATGCTATTTGCAGCTCAAAAACGCCTAGGTGGGCATGAAGCTATAGACTAACATGGACAGGCGTTTTTTAAGCTGTAAAAAACGCTCAAAACCGCGGCTGTAAAAACGTCCGTGGGCATGAGGCCTTCGAATAAAGTCAGCATGCACAGCTGCTATTTTTCTCTCATGACAGGTTCACTTTATATTGTAAAAATTCCAATATGTTTTTATTTTTTAAATACATGTAAACAGAACAAGGATAAAAGTTGGCACAACTTACCCAATAGCTGAGCTCAGTTCATCAGTAGCTCCCAGTGCTTCAAACACCAAGTCATCCTTAGGTCTTCTTTCTCCTGTGTAAGTGCTAGAGAAACCTAGAGAAGAATACAGTATATTATACAATCTGTGCCTTCATTTAAAGAGAAACACTTCCTGTCCTATGTCTTTGATAGCAGTACCTTTATCTCCAGTTTTTGTGTAAATTCTTGGGAACTTCTTTGCTGCAGCTTCTGTTTGGGAGCTGTCACACAAAAAAAATGTTATGAATGTGAAACTACTAGTTTCCCCTCTAATGCCGCGTACACACGATCGGAATTTCCGACAACAAATGTTCGATGTGAGCTTTTTGTCGGATATTCCGACCATGTGTAGGTTCCATCGGACATTTGCTGTCGGAATTTCCGACAACAAATGTTAGAGAGCAGGTTCTCAATTTTTCCGACAACAAAAGTTCTTGTCGGAAATTCCGATCGTGTGTATCCAATTCCGACGCACAAAAATTCTATGCGTGCTCTGAATCATTGTACTTCATTTTTCTCGTCGTAGTGTTGTATGCCTCTGCGTTCTTGACGTTCGGAATTTCTGAGCAACATTTGTGCGACCATGTGTATGCAAGACAAGTTTGAGCCAACATCCGTCGGAAAACAAAACACGGTTTTGTTGTCGGAAATTCCGATCGTGTGTACGCGGCATAAGTAAACTACACACTGCAAGGATAATGCTTCAATGCCCCCTTCAGTAGCACACAATCAAGTTAAAATCATTTTTTTTTGCTAGAAAATTACTTAGAAAAAATATATAATGTTTGGGGGTTCTAACACCCTAGAGAATAAAATGGCACTCATTGCAATACTTTCTGTCACACCGTATTTGCGCAGCCCTCTTACAAGCGCACTATTTTTGGAAAAAATACACTTTTTTTGAATTATAAAATAAGACAACAGTAAAGTTAGCCCAATTTGTTTTTATATTGTGAAAGATGATGTTACGCTGAGTAAATTGATACCATGCTTCAAAATTGTGCTCGCTCGTGGAATGGCGTCAAACTTTTTTCCTTAAAAATCTCCCTAGGCGACGTTTAAAAAATTCTACAGGTTGCATGTTTTGAGTTACAGAGGAGGTCTAGGGCTAGAATTATTGCTCTCGCTCTAACCACCGCGGTGATACCTCACATGTGTGGTTTGAACACCGTTTCATATGCGAGTGCTACTCACGTATGCTTTCGCTTCTGCACCCGAGCTCAGCAGGACAGGGTGCGTTAAAAAAAAAAATTCTATTTTTTTCTTATTTATTTTACTTTTTTTTTACACTGTTCTTTAAAAAAAAATTAAAAAATTGTGTCACTTTCATTCCTATTACAAGGAATGTAAACATCCCTTGTAATAGAAAAAAAAGCATGACAGGTCCTCTTAAATATGAGATCTGGTGCCAAAAAGACCTCAGATCCCATATTTACATAAAAATGCAAAAAAATCAAATAAATTTACTTTGAAAAAAAATGTCCCTTTAAGAGCTATGGGCGGAAGTGACTTTTGACGTTGCTTCCACTCTGCAATGGTATGAAGCCGGGTGGGGGCCATCTTCCCCTCACTCAGCTCCATGCCAAGCAGGGGAGAGGAACCGATCGCCTACGCCGGCGGCTCCGGTATGCGGCAGGGGGCACCGAAGCGCGGCGGGATGGGGGGGCCCTCTGCCGCCACTGATAAAAGTGATCTTGTAGCGAATCTGCCACTGAGACCACTTTTATCTGAAAGCAGACCGCTTGCTGAAGAAGTGGATATCTGGGTTATGGCAGCTAAGTATTCCACTTCAAAGAGCCGCCGTATAATGACGGCGTGCGGTCCGGAAGTGGTTAAACGCTTAGCGGCCACCCCACTCACATTTACTGCGGCAGCTCTGTGCCAGATCACGTACCTAAGTACATGATCTGACACTTTTGGGTCTGGGGCACGCGCCGCCTGTGACCTACTCCCACTGTGATTGGACACGATGTCCACTGAGACCCACCGATCGTTCAGGAAAGAAGCATCATTCTGTCAGTATCAAAGCAGGAACACATATCTCTGCCTTCCCATAGTACAAGCAACTCCCCCACAGTTAGTAAGCACATTTAGGGCACACATTTAACCCTTTGATCACCCCTGATGTTAACCCCTTTCCAGCCAGTGTCATTAGTACAGTGACAGTGCATAGTTTTAGCACTGATCACCATATTGGTGTCACTGGTTCCCAAAAAAGTGTCACTTAGTGTCTGATTTGTCCGCTGCAAAGTCATAGTCCTGCTATAAGTCGCTGATCGCTAACCATTACTAGTAAGAAAAAAAATCAATAAATAAAAATTCCATAAATATATCCCATAGTTTGAAGATGCTATAACTTTTGCAAAAAAACAAATCAATATATGCTTATTGGGATTTTTTTTTTTTTTTACCAAAAATATGTAGTAGAATACATATTGGCCTAAATTTATGAAGAAATTAGATTTTTTACATATCTTTTATTGGATGTGTTTTATAGCAGAAATTAAAACATATTGGCACAACAAAAAAACGCAGAGGTGATCAAATACCACCAAAAGAAAGCTCTATTTGTGGAAAAAAAAGAACATCAATTTTATTTGGGTACCACGTCGCACAACCGCGCAATTGTCAGTTAAAGTAATGCAGTGCTATATCGCAAAAAATGGCCTGGTCATGAAAGGGTGTAAACCTTCCGGAGCTGAAGTGGTTAAATTGAGTGCCCTTGGTGTGTGTGTGTTCTGTTGTATGTAGGCTTGGAACAACACTGCAATGTCCTGGAAATACAAAAAGAGCAAACTTTAAAACTTTAGTACAAGTTGCAGCTTGCACACAGAACACGTGTTATAAAAAAGTTAACATACACAAATGGGTATGTCGTTTTTGCCCACTGCCACACATAATATTTTCAATCCCCTCTAGTGCGATCACGTGATGCAGAAGCTCCGGCTCCCCGTGTAATTAAAGCTGCTTCTGCACAGGAGAGGAGGGAGTGCCAACAACAGATGAGATCTGGAGGCCACACTCCTGGTACATTGCCCCGTTGTGGAGCGATCCATAACACAGGGGAGCTGGAGCTTCTGCATTACGTGACCGCATTAAAGCAAACTGAAAATTGGATTTACACACATCTTTTAAAATGTATTTACTTAATTTTTTCTTTGTTATTACTTTTACTGTTACCACAGGAAATATAAATATCCACGATAGCAACAGGCAGTGACAGGTACACTTTACTGAGAGTTCTGGGGTCTATTAGGCCCCAGATGTCTCCTCTGCCCCTTAAAAGCTTTAGATCATAGCAAGATCGATATCGTCCAATGCTTTTTTTCAACAGGAAGTGATGAAATGCTCATCACTTCTGGTTTCTAAGACCATAGAGATGATTGGGGATGTTCCGGTCCTCGATCAGCTCTATGGTCAGCTGGCAGAACCGCCGGCTGCACCCTCGGGTCTCCTGGTAGTAAAGGCAGAAGGCTTAATGCACAAAGCTAAAACATCAAGGTAAAGATACTTTTTTTTTTTTTTTTTTTAAAGTGACAGTTATTTTCAGCTAAAGCCGGCCATACACGGTTCGAAATTCGAAAGAATTTTCTTTCGAAAATCTTATCAAAAAATTTTCGTACGAATTTCGCACCGTTAGTGGGCTGCAGCAACAGCCGATTTTCGTGCGGCAATCAAATTTGAGGAATCGGACATGTTGGCAATTTTTTGAAAAACGAACGATTTTCTAATCAATGATGGGAGAATCGTGGGAGAAATGTAATAGGAAAAAAAAAAAAACTGCGCATTTGCAAGAAAAGAAAATTCCTGGGAGAGAAAATAATATTCTCGGAGAGAAAAGAATATTCCCGGCCGAATTTCGAAAATCAATGGTGGCATCATCGGATCACAAAAAAAAAAAAAACGAACTTTCTGATTATGAAAAGAAAATTTGTTCGAAATTCTACCGTGTATGGCCTGCTTAAGTCTAAGATTTGAAATTACAGACACTGGGCTAAGAATAGACACTATAAAGCACAATAAACCCATGGATTTAAAGCAGAACTAAACCCATCAATTTTAATGTTTAACCACTTCCCGCCCAGTCAATAGCGAATTGACGTCCGGGAAGTGGTTGCATTATCCACACTGGACGTCATATGACGTCCTGCAGGATAATGCCTTACGCGCGCAGCACGGTGATCGGTGACAGTGTGTGTCCCTCGGACACAGCGCTTCCCCGATCACGGTAAACAGCCAATTTCATTGGCTGTTTACCATGTGATCGGCTGTGTCAAAGTCACAGCCGATCACATGTCACAACAGACTCGGCGGCGCGCAGAGCGGGGATCGGGGAAGGCGAGTGTCCCTTGGACACAGCGCGTCCCTGATCAGGGTAAACAGCCAATTCATTGGCTGTTTACCACGTGACCGGCTGTATCCAATCACAGCCGGTCACAAATGTAAACAAACCGCAGGAGTTACTATCTGATCCCTGCTCTCTCCTCACACACCGATCTGTGAGGAGAGAGAAGAGATCAGTAAGTTAGCTCAGTGTAGTTTGTCTACATAAGTTTACAGTGCACAACACGCCCCCCCCCCCCATAAAGAGGACCTGTCACACAGCCCAGCACATCAATCAGCCCACCTGTCAATCAATCAGCCCACCTGTCAATCAATCAGCCCACCTGTCAATCAATCAGCCCACCTGTCAATCAATCAGCCCACCTGTCAATCAATCAGCCCA
The DNA here is from genome assembly GCA_029206835.1 of Rana muscosa. NCBI lineage: Eukaryota > Metazoa > Chordata > Amphibia > Anura > Ranidae > Rana > Rana muscosa. The sequence goes on from CM055116.1 coordinate 848,251,221, forward strand.
CCTGTCAATCAATCAATCAGCCCATCTGTCAATCATCTGTCACAGGCCCACCTCCATCGGTACCGCCATTGGTACCGCCACACAGGCTACCAGTACCGCCATCGGTACCACTACCAGTACCACCACTAGTACCGCCATCAGGCCCAGCATCTATACTGCCACACAGGCCCGCTACTAGTATCACCACTAGTGCCGCCATCGGTACCACCACCCGTACCACCGTCGGTAGTGCCACCACCACCTGTACCACCACCTGTACCACCACCACCCGTACCGACACCTGTACCGCCATCGGTACCACCACCACCACCCATACCGCCATCGGTACCACCACCACCCATACCGCCATCGGTACCACCACCACCCATACCGCCACCTGTACCACCACCACCCATACCGCCACCTGTACCACCACCACCCATACCGCCATCGGTACCACCACACAGGCCCACCACTAATACCTCCATCGGTACTACCACACAGACCGCCACCACTACCACCAGCAGTACCATTACACAGGCCCACCAATAAGCACTGCCATAATGTCCCAAAGGGTTTACACACCTGAGGAGGCATATGCCATTCTTGCCATGTCGGATGATGAGAGCAGCGGGGAGCTCCCATTATCCGATTCTGGTTCGGAATACGAGCCAGTGGAGGATAGTGGCTCAGAGTCCGAGTCCCCGGAGGAAACCGTCCCTCCCAAAAGAAGGCGATCAGCACCAAGATCAGGAGAACTGCCTACCACCAGCAGCGCCATACCCCAGGAAGAGGAGCCCAGTACAAGTAATGGAAATGCACGCCCAACCCGAAGAATCCAGCCCCAGTCCTACTTTCCCGATGCCCTGGCAAACCCCTTATGGTTGCCTGCCAACTCAGGATCCGCTATCATCCCCCCTTTCACCGCACAGCCAGGTGTGCAGCCCGACACTACAAATTTTTCTAAATTCGATTATTTTTCCCACAAGATTTGCTGCAGAATATAGTGGATCAAACGAATCTGTATGCATACCAATTTATTGCTGCCAACCCCGATTCTTCCTACGCCCGCATGTTCCAGTGACGGCGTCTAACATTGGACGAATTTAAATTGTTTTTGGGCCTTATGTTCAATATGGGGCTTACAAAAAAGAACGAAGTCCATTCATATTGGTCCAAACGCCCCATCCAACACATGCCCATATATTCCGCTGTCATGTCCAGGAAAAGATACGACATTATTATGCGCTTTCTCCACTTCAATGACAATTCACAGTGCCCTCCCCGAGATCATCCCAACTACGACAAATTGTACAAGATACGCCCCCTAATCAATGCCTTTTCCCAGCGATTTGAAGAAGTTTTCATCCCAGACCAAAAAATTTGTGTGGAACGAGTCCCTCGTACATTTCACCGGCCGACTGCAGTTCAAGCAGTAAATACCAAGCAAGAGAGCCAGGTATGGGTTAAAATTAAATAAATTATGCGATCGAGCCACTGGATACGTCTTTAAATTCAGGATCTACGAAGGCAAAGACTCCCAGCTCCAGCCCCGTGATTGCCCCACATATATTGGAACCAGTTGGAAAATTGTCTGGGAGTTGGCATACCCCCTGTTCCGAAAAGGTTACCATTTATATGTTGACAATTACTATACCAGCCTGCCCCTTTTTCGCCACCTTTACAGTAAACAAACCCCGGCCTGCGGTACCTTAAAAAAAAAAAAAAAAAAACGGAAGGGATTCCCACAAAATGTATTGACCAAAAAATTGCGACCTGGAGAATCGGCATTCATGAGGAACGAGGAGGTGTTGGCCATGAAATGGAGGGACAAGAAAGATGTCCACATCCTCTCTACGATCCACAATGACACCGTGGTGGAGATCCCAAGAAGACGCGGCCCCATTGTAAAGCCCGAATGTGTCCACGACTACAATTTGTACATGGGGGGGTGGATTTAAACGACCAGATGCTACAGCCCTACTTATCAACAAGAAAGTCCCGTTATTGGCACAAAAAAGCTGCCTTTCACCTTTTTCACATGGCCCTTTTTAATTCGTTTGTCTGCTACCAAAAAGCAACTCAAAATCACCAACTCCACTACCTCCAATATATCGAAGATATCATCGATGCCCTCATTTACCAACAAGATCCCGCCCCAGGAAGCATTCGCTCAGATAGTGTGAGTCGGCTTCATGAGCGACACTATCCCTTTAGCATCCCCCCCACAGAATCTGGAAGAAGACGCCAAAAGAAATGCCGTGTATGCAGCAGAGGAGGAGTAAGAAGAGACACCAGCTATTATTGTCCCGATTGTCCCTCCCAACCTGGCCTGTGCATCGGAAATTGCTTCAAAAATGATCATACATCCATTAGTTCCCCTTATTATTAACAGACTGCCATTTCCCCATTTGCCTGCTACCATGTTACTAACTACCTTCCATGTTAATTAACCACTTAACGACCGCCCACCGCCGATTTACGTCGGCAGAATGGCACGGACAGGCAGAATCACGTAGATCTACGTGATCGCCTTTGTGCAGTTGGGGGGTCCATCCGGACCCCCCTTCACTGCAGTGAGCGGCCGTTAAGTGTTCGGGAGCGATCAGGCATGAGGGGGGGGCGCTCGATTCCGCCCCCCCCTCGCGATCGCTCCCGGCCAATGAAAATGCTTCCTCCGCCATGTGATGTAAACAAGGCTGGAGGAAGTGATGTCATCTCCCTCGCCGCGGTCTTTTCGTTCCCGGCGCCGAGCAGAGAAGAAGCAGGTTAGTGCACCAACAGTCCACTGACACGTAGGTACACATAGGCACACAAATCACCCCCCAGTCACCCCCAGATCACCCCAAAGCCCCCAATCACAGTGTCACTGATTGCAGTGATCATTTATTTTACTGATCACTGCATTTAGTGTCATCTGTGATTGTAAAAAGTTGCAGGGCAGTTAGGATTAGGCCCCTTTAGGTCCAGGGTAGCCCCCTAACCCCCCCTAATAAAGGTTTAACCCCTTGATCACCCCCCAGGTAACCCTTTCACCCCCTAACTTCAGCGTCACTAAGCGATTGTTTTTCCGATCGCTGTATTCGTGTCGCTGGTGTTTTAGATAGGCAGTTATTTTTTTTTAGGTTCGCCGCAGGTTTTTATTAGTGTCAGGTACCCCCATATATTATTTTAACCCCCTGACTGCCCCTAGAGTTAACCCTTTCACCAGTGATCACGGTATAAGCGTCACTGGTGTCACTGGTTAGCCAGTAAGTTATTTAGTTATTTAGGTTACCCGTCAGGTTTTTATATAGTGTCAGGTACCCCCATATTTAACCTAATAAAGGTTTTAACACCCTGATTGCCCCTAGTTAACCCTTTCACCAGTGATCACCATATAAAGGTTACGGGTGACGCTGGTTGATTAGTTTGCTTTTTATAGCATCAGGGCACCCGCCGTATATAACCCAATAAAGGTTTAACCCCCCTGATCGCCCGGCGGGTGAGATCAATTAGGTTTTAGCGCCAGAGAGGGTCTGCGTCGCCCCAGGCAGTGTTAGGTTAGTGACAGTAACGCTAACACCCACGCGCAAAGCATACACCCCCCTTAGTGGTATAGTATCTGATCAGATCTATACTAGCATCCCCAGCGGTTTAGGGTTCCCAAAAACGCAGTGTTAGCGGGATCAGCCCAGATACCTGCTAGCGCCTGCGTTTAGCCCCTCCGCCCAGCCCAGCCCAGCCCAGCCCACCCAAGTGCAGTATCGATCGATCACTGTCACTTACCAAACACAACACACATAACTGCAGCGTTCGCAGTGCTTGGTTTTTGGGGCCCTGTACGCGGCTAGGCTCCCAAAAAGTCCCACACATGTGGTATCCCCGTACTCAGGAAAAGCAGCAGAATGTATTTTGGGGTGCAATTCCACATATAACCATGGCATGTGTGAGCAATATATCATTTAGTGACAACTTTTTGTACATTTTTTTTTTCTTTTTGTCATTATTCAATCATTTGGGACAAAAAAAAAAATATTCAATGGGGTCAACATGCCTCTCAGCAAATAGCTTGGGGTGTCTACTTTCCAAAATGGGGTCATTTGGGGGGGGTTTGTGCCATCTTGGCATTTTATGGCCTTCAAAACTGTGATAGGTAGTGAGGAGTGAAATAAAAAATTTATGCCCTTAGAAACCTTGAAGGCGGTGCTTGGTTTTGGGGTCCCGTACGCGGCTAGGCTCCCAAAAAGTCCCACACATGTGGTATCCCCGTACTCAGGAGAAGCAGCAGAATGTATTTTGGGGTGTAATTTCACATATGCCCATGGCATGTGTGAGCAATATATCATTTAGTGACAACTTTGTGCAAAAAAAAAAAAAGTTTGTCATATTCCCGCAACTTGTGGCAAAATATAAAATATTCCATGGACTGAACATGCCTCTCAGTAAATAGCTTGGGGTGTCTACTTTCCAAAATGGGGTCGTTTGGGGGGGTTTTGTGCTATTTTGGCATTTTATGGCCTTCGAAACTGTGATAGGTAGTGAGGAGTGAAATCAAAAATTTGCGCCCTTAGAAATCCTGAAGGCGGTGCTTGGCTTCCGGGGTCCCGTACGTGGCTAGGCTCCTAAAAAGTCCCACACATGTGGTATCCCCGTACTCAGGAGAAGCAGCAGAATGTATTTTGGGGTGCAATTCCACATATAACCATGGCATGTGTGAGCAACATATCATTTAGTGACAACTTTTTGTATTTTTTTTTTTTTTTTTGTCATTATTCAATCACTTGGGACAAAAAAAAAAAAATATTCAATGGGCTCAACATGCCTCTCAGCAATTTCCTTGGGGTGTCTACTTTCCAAAATGGGGTCATTTGGGGGGGTTTGTACTGCCCTGCCATTTTAGCACCTCAAGAAATGAGATAGGCAGTCATAAATTTAAAGCTGTGTAAATTTCAGAAAATGTACCCTAGTTTGTAAACGCTATAACTTTTGCGCAAACCAATAAATATACGCTTATTGACATTTTTTTTTACTAAAGACATGTGGCTGAATACATTTTGGCCTAAATGTATGACTAAAATTGAGTTTATTTGATTTTTCTTATAACAAAAAGTAGAAAATATCATTTTTTTTCAAAATTTTCGGTCTTTTTCTGTTTATATCGCAAAAAATAAAAATCGCAGAGGCAATCAAATACCATTAAAAGAAAGCTCTATTTGTGGGAAGAAAAGGACGCAAATTTCATTTGGGTACAACATTGCATGTCCGCACAATTTACAGTTAAAGCAGCGCAGTGCCGAATCCCAAAAACAGGCCTGGTCCTAATGGCCCGAAATGGTCCGGGGCTTAAGTGGTTAACTGACCCTGGCCTGCTTACCGACGTTGTCTTTGCTTGCCGATTTAAACCACGTTTCTGACCTCCATGTGCACCAACCTCAGCCTGTTTACCGACGATGCCTCTGCCTGCCGATTTAAACCACGTTTCTGACTTCCACGTGTACCGACCTTGGCCTGTTAATCGACCATGTTTTTGCCTGCCACTTGGACTGATCTTTTGGCCATCTACTTTTAGTACACAGGGGTCTCACATATGTGAGGGGCTTCAGAATAGCGTTCTGAGTAGAGAAAAATGCAAGTTAGACTTACCGGTAACTTGTTTTCCAATAGGCTTTCAGGACAGCACCCGAGAGATCATGGCTCCTCCTCCTACAGGAAACACCTCATCAATTAATTCTTTAATTGGAGGCCTCCACGTTGCTTCCATCAGTTGTTTGTAGAGAACCTCCAGCCCCAGCTGCAACACATAAGCGACAGTTATTACATAGTATTACAGCCACAGCATAAAAAAAGGGCGGGATCCTGCTGTCCTGAAAGCCTATTGGAAAACAAGTTACCGGTAAGTCTAACTTGCATTTTTCCAAAACGTCTTTCAGGACAGCACCCGAGAGGATAATCGAGACTTACTCCATTTAGGGTGGGACAACAGCCTGTAAGACTTTCCTTCCGAAAGCCTGGTCCCCAGCCGTCATGAGATCTAATCTATAATGACGGGCAAAGGTCGTCAGACTTGTCCATGTAGCTGCCTTACAGATTTGTTCGGGGGTGGCACCAGCTTTTTCTGCCCAACTCACCGCCGAAGCTCTAGTAGAATGAGCCCTGATACTTACTGGACTCTCCTGGCCTGTAAGGGAATAGGCGTCTGAGATAGCCATTCTCAACCATCTGGCAATTGAACTGAGGCAACCTTTGGTAAAAAGTTAGGATCCGTCTTCAGCACAATTCTGTCTGAAAAAATAGAAAAAAATGGTTCCCTGATAGATAAAGCTTGCAGCTCACTGATCCTTCGAGCTGTTGTAATAGCTACTAGAAAAATTGTTTTTAAAGTAATTAGCTTCAGGGAGGTTAAATTGAGAGGTTCGAAAGGTTCCCTGGTCAGGGCCTGTAGAACGACTGATAAGTTCCATGACGGACAGTTTTTGATCACTATCGGTCTAGCCCGAGTGAGGGCTTTAAAGAATCTGTTTACTAGGGGTTCTGATGAAATAGATTTCTCAAAATATACCCCCAGTGCGGCAACCTGAACTTTTAGGGTACTGATCGCTAGGCCCTTGTCTGCTCCTTCTTGCAGAAATTCCAAGATAGAAGAAATCTGCTTTAATGGTCTGCCGGATGTAGTGCACCAAGAGTTAAAGACTTTCCAGACTTTGTGATATATTGCTCTGGTAACATTCTTTCTGCTAGATAGGAGGGTAGCCACCAACCTATCCGAGAATCCTTTTCTCCTTAAGAGCTGCTCCTCAGAAGCCAGGCTGTGAGTTTTAGCTTTTCTACTTCTTGGTGAAACAGCGGACCTTGTAACAGAAGGTCTTGTCTCACGGGAAGATGCCAGTATGGTTTGATCTGCATCTGTAGAAGAGCCGAAAACCAAGGCCTCTTGGGCCAGAAGGGAGTGATGAGGATTACTGTCGTATCCTCTTTCTGGATTTTTGTTATGACCTGCGGAATCAGCTGAAAAGGAGGGAAGGCGTAGCTGAGGTGAAAATTCCAACTGTGCGCCAGAGCATCTACCCCAAGAGATGACTCGTTCCTGTTCAGGGAAAAAAAAAGAGAGATATTTGTGTATTTTCCTGAGTCGCAAAGAGATCCACTCTTGGCTGTCCCCATTTCTTCACTATTAGATTGAAGACATCTGGATTCAATTGCCACTCCGCTTCGTACACCTGGTTCCTGCTGAGGAAATCCGCTATCCTGTTTAGGGTCCCTTTTAGATGGACCGCGGACAAGGATTGAGTATGGAGCTCTGCCCAATTTAGAATGCTCTCTGCTAGGCCTTGAAGTATTCTGCTTCTGGTGCCCCCTTGTCGGTTTATGTAAGCCACCGCCGTGGCGTTGTCCGACAGAATTTGTGTATGTCGCCCTTGGACTTCTTCTGCAAAGAACAATAAGGCCATTTCTATCGCCTTTAGTTCCCTCCAGTTTGAAGATCTCAGTGCTTCCCTTGTGGACCAAGATCTCTGAGCCCAACGACCGCTCATGTGAGCCCCCCCAACCCCAGGAGCTGGCATCGGTTGTTAGCCTTACCTGGGTTGGAAAGGACCATAACAGGCCTGCTGAGAGTCTTGCCTGGTTCTTCCACCACCAGAGACTCCTCTTTACTTTGGTGGGGATCTTCACCAGTGAATCTAGTGAATTCTGCTGGCGATCCCAGATTTTTAACAGAAACTTTTGCAGTGGCCTGAAATGGAGCTTTGCCCATTGTACTGCCGGTATGGAAGAGGTCAGGGTTCCTAATGCTGACATGACCCTCCTGATGGACAGAAGCTGACTGGTTTGTAAGAGTGACACAACCTTTAACAGCTTTTCCCGTTTTTCTTCTGGGAGAAAAATCTTTTGCTCCACAGAGTTGATACGGAAACCCAGGAATAACACCTCCTGAGAGGGAATCAGATTGGACTTTTGGAGGTTTAGTATCCATCCGATGGATTCTAGGTGAGCACGTGCTCTATCCAAGTTTCTCTGAAGTCCATCTCTTGTTTGAGCAAACAGTAGCAGGTCGTCTAGATAAGGAATCACTGAAATTCCCTCTAGACGCAAGGGTGCTAGAGCTTCGGCCATTACCTTCGTGAACACCCTTGGAGAAGATGACAGGCCAAATGGAAGAGCTCTGAATTGCAGGTGTACCACCTTCTTCCCTTCTCTCAGTGCTAACCTCAGATATCTCTGAGATCTGGCAGCAATAGGAATGTGGAGGTATGCGTCCTGCAAATCTATTGACGCCATGAAGCATCCTTGACTCAGGAGGCTTCTTACTGAGAAAATGGAATCCATCCGAAATCTTTTGTATTCTACTGACAAATTCAGCATTTTTAGATTTAGGATGAGGCGGTACTTTCCTGAAGGTTTCTGTACAAGGAAAACGTGAGAATAGAACCCCTGGAAGAACTCCTTTGTTGGAACCGGAACAATGACTCTCTGGGATATCAGTTCCTGAATTAGGGACTTCATGGCGAGTGCCTTGACCGGATCCCTCGGGACGTTTGTCACTAGGAATCTCTTTGGGGGTTCTTCCGTGAATTCCACCACATATCCTTGGGAGAGCATGTTTACAATATACTGATTTGTAGTGATGTCTCTCCACTGGGGAATGAACTCCTGGAGTCTTCCCCCTACTTGGGGTGGATTGTCACTGCGGCTTTCCGGGGGTCGCAGGAGGATGGAAGAGCACTCCACTCCTACCTTTTGGTTTCTGGGAAGACCACTGCTTCCTTTTGTTTGCGTTTTCCCTTCCTGTTGTCCTTTTTGGGGACGAAAAAAACGCTTACGGGTCTGTACCTGTTGTTTTTTGACCGGAAACGCCTTCTTTTTGTCAGCCGTACGGTCAAGAATGGACTCCAGCTCAGAACCAAATAGCAAATTCCCTGTAAAGGGAATGCTACACAGTCTATTTTTAGATGCAGCATCTCCTGGCCAAGTTTTAAGCCACAAGGCTCTCCTAGCAGAATTGGTCAAAGCCGCTGACCTGGCTGACATACGAATGGATTCTGCTGAAGCATCCGCAATATATGATACTGCTGCAGAAAGCGTTGTAAATGAGTCCAGAATCTCCTGTTTTGGAGAATCTGCCGTAACATGGGCCTTCGTCTGGTTAATCCAGTGTTCTAAATTCCTAGCGACACAGGTTGTTGCTATTGCTGGTTTTAGATTGTTCATCACAGACTGCCAAGCCCTTTTAAGAAGCAAATCCATTCCTTTGTCCATGGGCTCCTTTAACATGCCCATGTCCTCAAAGGCAAGGTCAGTTGATTTTTGAGACCTGTGAAAAAGCAGAGTCCAGTTTTGGAACCTTGTTCCAGATGGAATCCGGGTTGTCCTCAAATGGAAATCTTCTCTTATGAGACCGGGAAAAAAATGGCTTTTTCTCGGGTTCCAACCACTCTTTTTTAATCATGTCCGAGATTATTGAATGGACTGGAAAAACACGGCTTTTTGGATCACCCAAACCTGCATACATGCGGTCATGTAGGGAGAGCTCCTTCTTTTCCTCTTCAATCCCCAAAGTCGCATGGATTACTTTTAAAAGTCCTGCGACTTCTTCAAGCGACATTTTGTACTTAGAAGCGCTCTCTGCTTCATTTTCTTCCTCCTCAGAGTCTGTTCCATCTGGAGCAAGGGAAGCAGATTCTTGGGAAGCGTCTATCGGACCTCCCAATAATATTTGAGAGCCGTCTTGGGGTTCTGAAGAAGGCTGCGGAGCCCTAGGTTCCCTTGAAGGGCCTGGTTCTTCTCTTAGGTTTGACCTAAAAGCTTGAAAGGTGGCACGGAGTTCATCCTTAATTGTAGATACTAGATCACCACAAAAGGATGGAGACTCTTCCCTGACTACATTTGCAGTGCAATCTGCACAAAGCGACTTGGTCCAAGCCTCGCTTAACTTTTCCTTGCAGACAGGGCACCTTCTCTTCACTGGTTGAGCAGAACTTTTGGCCTGCACAAACAGAAAAGAAAAAAACCAGGGACCACGCTAAGAAAAAACTGTTACACAGTACAAATCAATACACCCAGGTACACATAGGAAAAAACACTTTCACTTCCTTGTGCCCCGCAAGCCATGCACCACCACCACCTTTTACAAAAAGACCCCTAGTATTATGCAGACATGCTAAATCACCAGCCACTGCACCACCAGGGAGATGGGGGGTGGGGGAGATGGAGGGGGAAGAAGGTGAATACCCCCCCCCACAGGAGAAAACGGCCCAGTGTAAAATAGGACACAGTCCCTTACCTTAGCCTTGCTGGTGCCTTGGCTTGCCCCCTTATCCGCTGCATCGCTGTCCATAGCTGTCTGCGGATGCGTGGTGAAGAAAAAAACGCCGGTTCCAGATTCGAAAACGCCGCCGCGCTGACCTGGAACCGGAACTTTAAGGCACCAGGTGACCCTGCCCTCTCCCTCTGCGCTTTGCGGCTGGAAATGACGCGCGCGCCGACCCGGAAGTGCTGCCTCTTCCCATACAGGACGCGGCCGAGGCTCTCCTCGGCCACCAGAACAATGGCGGCCGCTGTAAAGCTCCACGCCGCTATTCGCAAGCGGTCGGCGAGAACACAGCAAACCACCGCTCTGAAGACAAAAAGGAGGCAGCACTCCCGGGCTGTACAGGCTCTCCCCGAGCACGGAAGAGGGAGAGGGAGCCCACGGGACCATCCATGCTAGGAGGTAAGTGGGAGGATCACTCTCCTAAGAAAAAAAAAGACTGACTGAGAACCTTGTCTCCCAGGAAAGCCCTGAGAGATCGTGGCTCTCACCAGAGGTGTTCCTCCGGCTGGAGGAAACACAAAAAAACTGATGGAAGCAACGTGGAGGCCTCCAATTAAAGAATTAATTGATGAGGTGTTTCCTGTAGGAGGAGGAGCCATGATCTCTCGGGTGCTGTCCTGAAAGACGTTTTGGAAAACCAGTTTTTCGTTTTCTGTGCTCCAAGAACAGGGTCTGGTTGCCCGGAGGCTTCAAAGCGATTTGGGTGGGAGAAGCCTCTACCCCTGTCCCCAAGCTTGATGGTCCTTCCTGCTGCTTGGACCAATACTTTGGCTGTGCTGACCATATTACTGCCTGTAATGACCCATGACATTATGGACCATGTTTCTTCCTGCTGCTTGGACCAATACTTTGGCTGTGTTGACCATATATCTGCCTGCTGCCTCTACTGACTTTGGACAGCATTTCTGCCGGGACACCTCTGCCTGCTACCTGGACCTGTGCTTTGGCTGTGCTCTGGCTGTGCTGACAGTATCTCTGCCTGTGCGAACTATGGACAGTATTCCTGCCTGTTGCCTGGATGATTGCTTTTGCTGTCGCTGACCTCATCCCTGCCTGCTGCCTGGACCAATGCTCTCCTCTGTGGACCACTGCACTTCTAAAACCACAGGTAATCTTTTGTTATTTGGTATGTACCTTCTATGTGTTAGATATATGAAGGGCCTTCAAAAATGTGATCGGTAGTCAGAAAATGATATGTGCAATTAATGCTGCTAGAATGCCTGGAGGTGCTACTTGGATGTTGGGCCTCTGTATGTGGCCAGGCTGTGTAAAAGTCTCACACATGTGGTATCGCTATACTCAGGAGGAGTAGCAGAATGCATTTTGGGGTGTCATTTTTTCTATGTATATGCTATGCGTTAGAAATATCTTATAAATGGACAACTTTGTGTAAAAAAAAAAAAAATTATTTTCATGTTTTCTCCACATTTTCCAAAACCTTCTGGAAAAAAATGAACCGTTCAAAAGACTCATAATGCTTCATAGATTATACGTTGGGGTGTGTGCTTTCCAAAATTCCATTGTCCTGGTGCTCCAGGGCCTTCAAAAATGTAATAGGTGGTTGAGAAAGGATATGTGCAATTTATGCTTGTAGAACGTCTGAAAGTGCTACTTCAATGTTGGGCCTCTGTATGTGGCCAGGCTGTGTAAAAGTCTCACACATGTGGTATCGCTACACTCAGGAGGAGTAGCAGAATGTATTTTGGGGTGTAGTTGCAATTATGCATATGCTGTGTGAGAGAAAAAAACTGTTAATATGACCAGTTTGTGTAAAAAATAAAAAAAAAATCCAAATTTTCCCAAGAATTGTGGGAAAAAAATACAACTTCAAAAAACTCACCATGCCTCTTAGTAAATACTTTGGACTGTCTACTTTCCAAAAAGGGGTAATTTTGGGGTATTTGTACTTTCCTGGCTTGTTAGTGTCTCAAGAAAGTGACCAGTTACACTTACCGGTAACAGTGTTTCTGGGAAGTCTTCCAGGACGGCACAATGAGAGATGACTGGCTCCACCTGACAGGAAACACAATCATATCAAAGAGGTTAAAACACCCGCCCCTCCCCGTGCTCCTCAGTTATGGTAAAGTACAGGCCCACACCAGTGCACGAGAGAGAAAACACACACCAAAATAACTCTATACAAACCAATGTATTTACCGAAAAGTGGTGGGAAGTAGGCCTGCCGTCCTGGAAGACTTCCCAGAAACACCGTTACCGGTAAGTGTAACTGGTCACTTTCTCAAGTCGTCTTCCAGGACGGCACAATGAGAGAGAAGCAAGTAGCTTCAGGCCTACCTTAGGGGGGGGGGGGACGACTGCTTGCAGGACCTTTCTACCAAACGACAGGTCCTGAGGTGACAGCAACTCCACTCTATAATGCCTTAGGAATGTATTCTGGCTTGACCAAGTTGCAGCTTTACAGATCTGTTCAATGGAAGCTCCGGCTCTTTCTGCCCAGGAGGTTGCCAGAGAGCGAGTGGAATGAGCCTTAACTTTCAGGGCTGTTTTACCAGCCTGGTCATAAGCTATGGAGATTGTCTGCCTGATCCATCTAGATATGGATGCTCTAGATGCCTGTTGGCCTTTTTTCTGTCCGGAAAAATTAATTAGTAAATGGCTGGATTTCCTAAATTCACCCACTCTATCCAAATAAGCTAACAGACACCGTCTGACATCCAGACAATGAAAGGAGGCCTCTCTTTCATTCTGCGGATTTGAACAAAAAGAAGGGAGAATAATTTCTTGTGATCTATGAAACTTCAAAACTACCTTAGGGAGGTACAGGGGGTCCTGCCTGAGAATAACTCTGTCCTCGAATAAACTAAAGAATGGCTCTTTAATCGTCAGAGCCTGCATATCACCTATTCTCTTGGCTGTAGTAATTGCCAGAAGAAAGGCAAACTTAAGCGTAAGTAATTTAACTGAAATAACGTCTAATGGTTCAAACGGAGCTTTAGTCAATTGTTCCAAAACTAATGAAAGGTCCCAGGGCGGGACTCTAGAGATCTGCACCGGATACATTCTATCCCTGGCCATCAGAAATCTTTTAATTAGAGGGTCCAGTGATAACCTTTTGTCCAAAAAATAAGATAAGGCTGCTACCTGTACTCTTAGGGTCTTGGTAGCGAGTTCTAAATCAACGCCATCCTGTAAAAAGTCCAGGATGACCGAGGTTTCTTGCTGAGATACCTTTTTCACTAGACACCAGTGAGAGAAGACTCCCCACACTTTCCTGTAGATACGTCTGGTGACTTCTTTTCTACTTGAAAGGAGAGTGTTAATCACTCTCTCAGAACATCCCCTCTCCTGCAGGTACTGCCTTTCAAGCACCAGGCCGTCAGCTTGAAGAAGCTGGGATCTGGGTGAAAGACCGGTCCCTGCCGAAGGAGGTCCGCCCGAACTGGTAGATGGAGAGGAGGAGCTACAGACCAGCTCTGTAGAGCGGGGAACCAGGCTCTCTTGGGCCACCAAGGGGCAATTAGAATGAGTTTGGTTTCTGAGAGTCCTAGTTTTTGTAGGACTCTTGGAATAAGACCCAGAGGGGGAAAGGCATAAGCCAGGTGAAAACTCCATACCTGAGCTAACGCATCCACCCCCTCTGAGCCCCGCTACCGGGACAGGGAAAATAATCTTCTTACTCTCCTGTTTTCCCTGCGGGCAAAGAGGTCTATTTCTGGCCTTCCAAACTGTTGGCACACCAGGTTGAACGCCTCTAGGTTCAGCTCCCATTCTCCCTGGAGAATCGGATGGCGGCTTAGATAGTCTGCCTCTATGTTGTACACCCCCTTTATGTGTACTGCTGTGATGGAGGGAATCCGAAGCTCTGCCCAGCTTAGAATTCCTAGAGACAAGGTCAGTAGGGAGGGAGACCTGGTTCCCCCCTGATGATTCAGGAAGGCCACCGTGGTCGCATTGTCGGAGAGGATCTGGACCTCCCGGTCTCGGATCCCTTCCTCGAACCCCTTTTAGGGCCTCCCCGACCGCCAATAGTTCTCGGAAGTTTGAGGAGGTGCGCCTCTGATCCTGACTCCAGGAACCCTGGGCTCGGAGCTCGCCTAAGTGGGCCCCCCAACCCCAGGAGCTTGCGTCTGTCGTTATTCTGAGGGGGTCTGTCTGAGTCCATAGATGACCCACCTGCAACTTCTGAGGAAGAAGCCACCAGCTCAGAGAGTCCTTTACTACCTCTGGGATGGAGATTCTGTGGTCTAATGTTCCTCTTGTTCCATCCCAGGAGGATAAGAGGAATTGTTGGAGGGTTCTGGAGTGGAGCTGAGCCCACGGAACCGCAGGTATACAAGGAGGTCATTAGACCAAGTACCCTCATGATGCCTCTGAAAGAGGACTCCCTTACCTCCAACAGAGACCTGACCGCTGTCATGAGGCCCTGGACCTTCTCCTGGGGTAAAAAAAGCTTTCTCTGTAAGGAGTCTATCAGGAAACCCAGGTAAATTTTTCTTTGGTCCGGGATCATCGAGGACTTCTCTCTGTTGATGATCCAACCCAGGGATTCCAGGGTACTCACAACCTTGGCCAGGTCTGCGAGGAGGAGATCTCGACTCTGGTTGTAGAGTAGAAGATCGTCGAGATAAGGGACGATCGTTATACCCTGTAGGTGTAGAAAGGCAACCACCTCTGCTACGATCTTTGTGAATACCCTTAGACTGGAAGCCAGTCCAAAGGGGAGGGCAGCAAACTGCCAGTGTTGAATCCCCTGGGGAGACCCGATTGCAAATCTGAGGAAGGCTTGATGTCCTGGAAAGATCGGGTTGTGTAGGTAGGCGTCCTTTAAGTCGATCGTTACCATGTATACCTCCCTCAGAAGGAGTCTTCTGAGGGTGTATATGCTCTCCATGCGAAATTTCTTGTGACGCAGAGAGGTATTCAGGGGTCTCAGGTTTATTATCAACCGGTATTTGCCTGAGGGCTTTGGGACAATGAAGATGTGGGAGTAGACACCCAGTCCGCGTTGTCCCGCAGGAACCGGGACTACAACTCCCTGTTCTGCTAGTTCTGAGATGTTTTGCAGAAGACCTGCTGCCTTGAGGGGGTCCCTGGGGAGATGTGTTAATAGGAACTTTGAGGTGGGGGAATGAAGAAACTCCAGCCTGTAGCCCTCCTTTATAATGTTGAGAATATGAGGGCTCTGAGTAATACTCTCCCACCTGGAAAGGAATTGGGAAAGTCTTCCCCCTACCCTTATGTCACTTAAAGTCCTTTTCATTTGATTTTTGGTTGGAAAAGAGGATACTTCCTTTCTGCTTATCCTTTCCAACGCCCCACTTCCTATTACCGGCAGGCTTCTTGTTCGAGAAGCGGTTCTTACCCTGGGGGCCTCGAAAAAATCTTTTTTGGTCCCTTTTAGGTTTAGTGGGGAACTTTTTGCCCTTTTCGGTAGATCTTGACAGAGCTTGATCAAGCCCTGTACCAAAAAGGAGGGAGCCCTCAAATGGGAGTCCACATAAGCGGGTCTTGGATGCGTTATCACCATCCCATGTTTTGACCCATACGGCTCTGCGAGCCGAGTTTACGAGGGCCCCCGTTTTTGCGGTGGTTCGCACGGTCTCAACTGCAGCATCTGCTAGGTATGCCACTGCGCTACCTATCACCTGTAGAGAGTCTAGGACTTCCCTGGACTTGGACACACGGGAAACATGTTCTATCAGTTTGTCTATCCATGTATTCGCGTTCCTAGCTATACAAGCTGAAGCCAACGCGGGGCTCATTGCTGCCGCATTGGCTTCCCAGGCTCTACGCAAGGTCGTCTCAGTACGGCGATCCATCTGATTCCTGATGTTACCCGCGTCCTCAAAAGGAGAGGTCAGACTGTTTGGACACCTGTGCCAAAGAGGCGTCCAGTCTGGGTGTCTTGAAGAATCTTTCCTCATCCTCCCCCTTAAAAGGGCACCTACGCTTCCAAGTTTTATATTTCAGAAGCTTCCTCTCAGGTTCCTTTCCTCTAAGGATCACATCCTTGAGTGTTTGGTGAACCGGAATGGCTCTGGGTTGGGCCCTTACTAAGCCTCGGTACAATCTATCCTGTGCGGATACCTGTTCCGCCGGCTCCTGAATTTCTTCAGAAGCGTAGATTGCACCAAGGAGGCCTTCCATGTCGTCAGCTGAAAAGATGTGTCTTCCTGACCTAGAACCCTCTTCCTCCTCCTCAGCCTGACTATCTATCATGCCCTTATCGGATAATCCCTGATCAGGGATCTCCGAGTCCTCTTCTGCCTCTGAGTCATGAGATAAGAGGGATCTCAGGGGTTCCGGGTGTCCTCTCCCTAATTTAGTTGCCGAGGAACCCTCCTGTGAGGAAGAACCCTCCCTACTTGTTTGGGACTCTGACTCCTTAGTCCTAAGGGAGGCTTGAAAGTTCTTAAGGGTGGCAAGTATCTGAGTCTGGACGGAGAGGAAGTCTCTCATAACCAGAGATGTTTCTTTCCCAGACAGCTTCTGAATACATTTGAAGCAGAAGGGCTTAGAATGCTCTGAGGGTAATTTCTCATTACAGTTGCCGCATCTTTTGGAGCGGGCAGGGGCTCTAGAGGAACGACTGGCAACCCCTTGGGCAGCGACGTCCTCTCCTGCAATGTAAGGGTACACAGGAATGCATTAAGGACCCTGTGACAGGCAAGGGGAAGAGTCGGGGTACCCGCCCCCATCATGACCCCTGCTGGCTGGGTTGACTCACCCCCTGTGGTCTCCTCTGTAGCCGCGGCCGTGGTCGGCCTCTCCTCATGTTCCATGCCGTCTAGATGCGATGAGCAAGTCTCTGCAAAGGCACTGGAGGAGTGGAAAAGGGCGCCTGTCTTCCTGGCGTCCCTCCGTTTGTACTGCCATGTAAAAAAGGACGCCGGCCGTCGCCATTTTGCCGGAGACCCAAACCGGAAATGATGCGGCACGTGAAGGCGTCATCCCTGACGCTAGAGGACGACTGTCCCAAACTCCAGGAAGATGGCGCCGCAATCCTACGCGCCTGCATAGAGCGGCGCCATAGCACGAACAGCCCGCGCAAGCGGGGGTTAGACGGAGGGACATGCCAGCCCCCCCCTCCAGAATGGACGCCCAGACAGGTAGGGGGGAGAGAAGGAGGATAGATAGCCCCTGAAGTCCCGGGTACAGCCCAGCACCTAGGGTCCTTCAGTGCTCAGGGAGGCTCTTCTACTGCCCTCCCTGAGAAGAAAAATGGGATACCCCCAAGGACGGACAATAGAGTCCTGCTAGGCCCAGAGGCTTCCCAGGCATGCGGCTCAGCTCCCGGGGGGGGGGGGGGGGGGACTTCCAGCCCCAGGCCTTCAGTCTGTGGAAAAAAATAAACGGTTTCGCTGTGGGGAAACACAATCAAGAACTGAGGAGCACGGGGAAAGGCGGGTGTTTTAACCTCTTTGAATTGATTGTGTTTCCTGTCAGGTGGAGCCAGTCATCTCTCATTGTGCCGTCCTGGAAGACGACTTGAGAAATGAGATATGCCTTCAGTACATCAGGCGTGATCAGATGTGATCAATTTTCAGTGATTGCCACCGTAGTTTGTAGACTCTATAACTTTCACAAAGACCAAATAATATACACTAATTTGGGTTATTTTTACCAAAGATATGTAGCAGTATACATTTTGGCACAAATTTATGAAGAAAAATTACTTATTTGCAAAATTTTACAATAGAGACTAAAAAAAGCTCTATTTGTGAGAAGAAAATTATAAAAATTTTGTTTGGATACAGTGTAGCATGACTGAGTAATTGTCATTCAAAATGTGAGAGTACTGAAAGCTGAAAATTGGTCTGGGCGGGAAGGTGCATAAGTGCATGGTATTGAAGTGGTTAAAAAAAACGTTACATTCCTGGAATGCTGGGATTGCTAACTGTCAGGTTTGCTTGTCTCCTCTGATGAACTGTCAAATCATTAAATGGCTGGTGTCATAACTGACATATGCAGCACTATGGCAGTTGCAGATCATACAAGAGGGAAAGATGTCATCTTCCTTGGCTGAAAATGATAGGAGGGTTTAGTTCTGCTTTAATGCAATCAATGCATGCTGGCAATGATAACTGTCACAATCGCTTGGATTCTCAACCAAATTGTCAAATGATCAAATCACTGGTGTCATTACTAATATGTACAGCAACATAGCAACTGCAGATCAAACAGAAGCGAAGATGGAACTTTACCCATAACAACTTGATACAAAATAATGTTCTTTAGCAAGGAACATACATTCCACATGAATAATTATGCAATCGACATCAGTGTGTGCTGTAAGTTGCCTCCAGCACTGCTACTGTTTCTTCTTGCTGGGGGCTGCCATTTTGCTGAAGCCCAGAACCCCTGAACAGCAGCAAATGGAACTAAACCCATCGATCTAACATTTCAAAAAACAGTTACACTCCTGGAATGCCGGGATTACTGTCACATTTACTTATGTCCTCAACCAAACTGTCAAACCATTAAATGGCTGGTGTCATAACTTATCACATGTGCAGCACCATGGCAGTTGCAGATCAAACAGAAGCAGCTTCCTTGGCAGTAAAGGATAGAAGGGTTTAATTCTGCTTTAAGGCTGTCAGCAGATCGGCCTCTACAAATTCATCAGTGCAACGGAGCATGTGCAGAGCAGAGTGAGAGAGAGAGTGTATTACTGGATTTTACACAGTATAGGCACTTATATTAATGTTTTACATATGTAAAGCTGCAAAAGGGGCCAGCCTGAAGTCATGCAGGACTAAATGTTCTGACTAAAGTTCCTCTTAAAGATGGAAGCTTCCTGAGAGGAACTTCACCAAAAGGGGCCAGCCTGAAGTCATGCAGGACTTTACTTTTAAAGTTCCACTTAAAGATGGAAGCTTCCTGAAAAAGGAACTTCACCCAAAAGGGGAAGTTCCACTTGTTTGCATCATCCCCCCCGCCTTTATAACAATTAGGGCTGGAAAAAAAAAATCGATTTTAATCTTGAATCGAGTTTTGAGCTCAAATCGATTCATATTTGAAGAAAATCGATTTTTTTAGTTTTTTTTTTTTCCCCTTCAAAGTTTCCGTAGCAGGACTGCAGGGGGCGTATCCGGAATGGCACTGGGCAGCGTTACCCCAATTACATCTACTCGCTGCAGCCGCCGTCTGCCTACCTGATCAGTGTGTCATGCAGACAGACGGCGGCCATTGCAGTGTTCAAAAGCCGCGCCTCCCGAGTCCTCGTCATCTGTAATAGGCGGAACACTCAATTTCACAGCAGGCAGTATTCAGCCTATCACGGACATCCTCTCATCCTCGTCTGTGTTATGAGGATGACCATGATAGGCGGAACACTGAATGCTGGGAAATTGAGTGTTCCGCCTATCACAGACGAGGAGGAGGCGCGGCTTTTGAATACTGGAATGGCCACCGGTGTAGCAGTAAAATCCGTATACCATGAAAATCTGCATCAGGTACGGGCACAGTGATTGAAGCACGGGCACAGTGAGGCACGGGCACAGTGAGGCATGGGCACAGTGAGGCATGGGCACAGTTCAATTCAACTAAGAGTAACCTCAGGATTTTTTGTTGTTTTATTAGCTAAATCCAAATACAGTATTAATAATTTGGATGTTTAACAATCTTTGTTGCACACTGCAAAAAACAACAAAAGGTCACAAGCGCTAAATTGGTGGATAAAGAAAAAAATATAATGGATGATAATAATAATAAGAAAAAAATCCCAAATATTTTGGGAAGTACAAAGTATCCAAAAGGGGGAAAAAACAGGATCCAGCGCAGCAAGAAAAAATCCGTACCCAGAAGTACAAAATACACAACATGCACACAATATAATCCAGCGCTCATGGAACATACATTATTAACTATTGAAAACTCTTGAAGAATTGATAAAAAAGCTTAGTCCATTTATCACAATAAAGAGAGGGATCCAATCCCAAATGTGCAGAGGGCAAATGAATCTTAACTCTCCAGTTGCCAGTGGTGACAAACTTGTTAAACTTGCAGTGACATCCGTGGAGCAAGGAGGGGTTAAAAAAGTCAAAACAAAGCCTGTGGCATGATCTCAGTGTGAGCACAGTACCTTGAATGATGGACAACAGGCAGACCAGCGTGTGGAGGACCCTCCAACCCAAAAGGATGCAGAGCCAGGATCGCAGCAAGGCTGGGACAGAAGGAATCACACACAGAGTTTCAAGAGTTTTCAATAGTTAATAATGTATGTTCCATGAGCGCTGGATTATATTGTGTGTTTGTTGCACACTGACTTTGCAGTTAGAGAAAGGGTTTGCCTTTGCAATTTTGTTTGTTGATGCACTTTATTTAATATAATAAAAAAAAAAAAAAAAAAATCGAATCGAATCGTAAATCGAGTTTTTTATAAAAAAAAAAAAAAAAAAAAAAAAAAAAAAAAAAAAAAAAAAATCGCAGATTTTTTTGGGGGGAAAATCGCCCAGCCCTAATAACAATTAGCACTTTTTTTGGGGGGGGGGGAGTGGGTACCTAGTTTTGACTGGTACCCACTCCAAGTCAGATCACTGTGGCAATCCAATCACAAGTTCACCCCCCTCCCCCGCAGCCTTCAGGGACACTTCACAAGTACCAGAAGACTATGGGACGATTCCCAAAGCGCAGCTTGCACATGCATAGTGGGAAACCGACTGTGAAGTTGCAAGGCTTCACTGCTGGTTTCCTTTAGTTAAAGCGGAGGTTCCACCAAATTTTTTTTTTTTTAAAAGCCAGCAGCTACAAATACTGCAGCTGTTGACTTTTAAAAAATGGACACTTACCTGTCCAGCGCGCCCGCGATGTCGGCAGACGAGGTCGAGCAATCGCTCGGTCCTTGGATGCTGCTGCCGCCATTCTTGGTGGGGGAATCAGGAAGTGAAGCCTTGCGGCTTCACTGCCCGGTTCCCTACTGCGCATGTGTGAGTAGCGCGGCGCGGCGTCACTGGTCCCCGCTCTCTCCTGGCAACAGTGTGTTTCCCAGAATACAGCCAGCGCGGGGGGGGTGTGACGCGGAGGGGCGTGACTCCTGCGGGAGTCAATACCCGGACGTGGTGCAAATACCTGTCTTAGACAGGTATCTGCACCCCCCTTCCCCCTGAAAGGTGCCAAATGTGACACCGGAGAGGGGGGGGGGATTTCCGAAAAGCGGAAGTTCCATTTTTGAGTGGAACTCCGCTTTAGGATGCTGGTGCCTGGACCCAAAGCCAAGTGAAGAATTTGCTGATGACAGTGCTGGATCCCTTTACAGCAGGGGTCTCAAACTCAAATTGCCTGAGGGCCACATGACAAGTTTTCATATCCCATGGGGGCCGCATGCAAACTTTTAAAACAATAAACTATACCAGCAATAATATACTATACCCAGCACTGGTGTCAGCAAACGCATTATTAACCCCCATCACTGGTGTCAGCAAACGCATTATTAACCCCCATCACTGGTGTCAGCAAACGCATTATTAACCCCCATCACTGGTGTCAGCAAACGCATTATTAACCCCCATCACTGGTGTCAGCAAACGCATTATTAACCCCCAGCATTATCCCCCTACACTGCACAAATACCCCCCACACTCCATAATTACCCCCAACACTGCACAAATACCCCCACACTACACAATTGCCTCCCACACTCCATAAAATACCCCCACACTGCACAAATAGCCCCACACTACACAATTACCTCCCACACTCCATAAAATACCCCCCAACACTACACAAATAGCCCCACACTACACAATTACCCCCCACACTACACAATTACCCCCACACTCCATAAAATACCCCCCACACTCCATAAAATACCCCCCACACTCCATAAAAAGCCCCCACACTCCATAAAAAGCCCCCACACTGCAAAAAATACCCCCCACACTGCAAAAAATACCCCCCACATGGCACAAATAGCCCCACACTGCACAAGTACCCCCACACTGCACAAATCCTCCCACACTCCAAAAATACCCCCCACTTTCCATAAAATCCCCCCACACTGCACAAATCCCCACACACTCCATAAAATACCCCCCACACTACACAATTACCCCCCCCTCCACACTCCATAAAATACCCCATTCACCCCACTAAGGACTTTGCCTCACTCACCTCTCCTGGCAGTCAGGATCGTCTGGCTCCCGAGTCCTCTCCTCCTGGCTTCCACAGAGGCCTAGTGACAGGGCACCCAGAGAACACAATCTCCCGCTCTGAGCAGCAGGACCCTGGATCGGGGCTCTGATCGTCAGTGCTTAGGTGGGCGGGGCGATGGGCGGATCCTTCCTCCGCTCTGTTCTCTCTCTAGGCTGCAGCAGTGTGCAGCGGAGAGGACAGAGGTGATAGAGAGGTAAAGCTCTTCGGCGCCTCCCCCTCTGCGGTGCCTGTGCAAAAAGACGTCCTGGATCGGCGCTGCGGGCCATTTTTAACCAGTCGGCCCGCGGGCCGGTACTTTGAGACCCCTGCTCTCATATTAAATGTCAGTGGCTACAGTATTTGTAGCTGCTGGCTTTAAATGTTTTGGGGGGGGGGGCTGGAGCTCCTCTTTAACTACAAAGAATAGGAGGGTTTAGTTGCACTTTATAGTAAAACTATTCCCCCACTCTCCTCTAAATGATGCAATGTCTGTAAACCCTTTCACCAGCAACAATATTTTCACCTGGTCTTCTTCCAGGTCCGGGATCTTTGGCCATCTTGGTTGGCTGTGACAGGATGACGTAACTCTGGCTCACAGTTCATTGATCCTGGCATGTGCAGCTTAGTGCACATTGCCACCATGAAGGTAATCAGGCAGGTAAGAGTTCTTTATTGCAGAAGTGTCTTACCTCATTGTCTGCTTTTTTTTTTTTTTTTGCAATAAAAAGCCTACTTTTTTGAATTTAGACTTAAAGCCCCATTCTGTTAGACAAAATCTACCCTTGCAGTGGAGCCCAACCTGCACTGTAAGGGTTAAATGCTCATTATGTCTGGGGGTGCAGGAATAGGGCTATAAACCTTGCATTGTGCATAGAGGAGGCAGACGTGAAACTGCAGGTGGGTGCACCTTATAGTATAACTAAACCCACAACAGTAAAATCAGTCTGTATATGCAGTAAAGCATGCTTGCTATACTCACTGTGGAACCTGAGGGGTTCATCCTCTGCATTGCGTAAAAAGGCTGTTTGATCCTGTCTTCACTGATTCTCCCCTTCTTCCACTGTCCCTAATCCATCTGCTGACATTACAGAGCCTTGGGGGTACTTTGCACATGCTCAGTTTGGTGTGTATTGCTAGAGTTTTTTTTTTCTAGGGAGAGTCATGTGAGCACAGAGCCAATCAGCACTGTACAGACAGAGGGTCAGGGTCCCTACAGCCCCATAGGACAGTCAGAGGAGAATAAAACCTCCTCCTACAAGCTTTAACCAGACACTGATAGAAGTCACAAGACTGCTATATACTGATGAGAAAGGGTATTTATCAGTTTATATTTACTAAAATAATTTCATTTCCATGTTCTGTGGGAGACCAGATATAGAGAATGCAGGGTCCTGGGTTTAGTAACACTTTAGGCTCTCTTTCACGTTGGAGCGGCTTGTCATGCGATTTGACATTTGAATTGCACTGTTCAAATTGATGCGCCGCCGACTTTGCGGTGCCGCATCGATTTGAAAAAGTAATTCCTGCACTACTTTTGGTAATTTCAGGTGCGACTTGCATAGACATCTGTGCAGGAAGTCGCACCGACATGCGACTTTAAAATTGTGCAATGAAGTCACACGGTTTCAAAGCCGCAGTCAATATGAATGAGGGCTAAAGAAGAGGACACGAGTCTGAACCCTACCAGGAAGCAGACAGCCAATCACAGGCAGCGGAGGCAAGCTGCACAAATACAAGGGACATGTATACCTGCGGCTTTGTGGCGGGGAATGTCTCCACTGCCTGTGATTAGCTGTCTGCTTCCCGGCAGGGTTCAGACTCGTGTCCAAACACACCTGAGTTCATTGATAGAGGAGAGTCTGTGGGCACCAGTCACACCGCTGTTGGGACCTTACCAAAGAGGGGAATATAACAGTCCTTATTCCTGCACCCCTGGACTGAATGTGCCTTCAACCCCTGTAGTAGGTTGGGGGTCCCAGTGCAAGGGAAGGGCAGATTCTGTCTAATTCCCAGAGTGGGGATTGAACCTTGTGTAAAGCTCAGTGAATCGAGTCTATGGTATTTAATAAAATAAAAATATAACATGGCAATGACACTGAACATGAGGCAGGGGTCTCAAACTGGTGTCCCTCCAGCTGTTGCAAAACTACAAGTCCCATCATGCCTCTGCCTGTGGGAGTCGTGCTTGCAACTGCCAGCCTTGCAATGCCTCATGGGACTTGTAGTTTCGCAACAGCTGGAGAACTGCCAGGTTGAGACCCCTGTGTTAGAGCTGGCCATGAAGCATTCCCTGGGACTCTCTGTGTCCCTTCCCAGCACTGTAGCCTGTATACATCAGCCTCTCACCTGCCCTCAGCCGCACTGTCACTATACAGGCGCCTGCTCTGCCCCAATCCGCGCACCGCTCTCCATAAGAACAACCTGCCTACGGTCGCCGCCATGACTACACCCCGCCCACCGCTCGCCTCATACTCTACACTGCAGCTGATTGGCCCGCTTGCTCTAGCTAGGTCACACAATCTACACTTATTGGGCACGGTCCCGTGCGACGCTGCCTGTTGTGTCGAAGTCTTTTCTGGTTGGGAGAACAAGTGAGGCGGGGTCTCTGCTGATTGGAGGAAGGAAGGGAAGTGCAGTTGTTGAAACCGATTGGTTAGAAGTGGCTGGGCTGTACTGATGTTGATTGGTGTAGGGTTGTGTACAGTGTGGAGTTCATTGATCGGATTGGAAGTGTATGGAACCGAAGTGACAGCTTTGACAGCAGGATCTCCTGATAGAACGTGTGGCTGGTCTGTGTCACCTGTCTGCAGTCTATGTATGTATAACATAACCTTTATCTTTGTTCTAATACTCAGCAATGCATGATATGTTTTAGATTTAGTGTGCCAGAAATGTTACAATCAGCTTTAAATGTGCTAAAACTGAGTAATATTCGGGCCTGCCTTATCTATCAGTCAATTTGCATCCAATCAGGCAGGTCTTTGTCGGTAGATCTAAAGGATATTGTACAATCTGATTGTACTGTGTGTGGATACTACAGAAGCATGTGTATTATTGCACCTGATGTAAATAGATTTAGCCCCGGTTCACACTGATGTGATGTGGGGAAACGCTAAGTTTTCAGTATCGCATGGCAGTTGTAGTGTTCATGTGATCTTCTGCGGGGGTCAATTAACCACTTACAGCGGAGCACCACCTAAAAGTGGAAGCTCCGCTTGTTCGCACCCTCCCCCCCCCCCCCCTCCACCGCCACATTTGGCACTTTTTTTGGGGGGGGGGGGGGGGGAGCGGATACCTGTCAAAACCAGGTACCCACTCCTATTTCTGGGTAAGATTGCCACACAACGATGCGGCGATCTACAAAATGTCCCCCCAATCCTTACTTGGAACCCCAAACATATATAATAAAAAATAAATAAATAAACATAAGATACACTAGAGAATAAAATGGCGGTCGTTATGTCACACCATTTGACACACTGTTTTTGCGCAGTGGTTTTTTTAAACACAATTCGTTCTTGGAAAAGATACACTTTAATGAATTGAAAAAATAAACAAAACATAATATATTGGATTCATGCGTTATTGCTGCACTTAAGTGAGCAGCCAGGATTTCTGGTGAGTTAGGCTACTTTCACACTGAAGCGCTGGATGAGCTGGCGGTATAGTGGCACTATTTTTTAGCGCGCTATACCGTCGTTTTTGCGGGCGCTAGTGGGGTGATTTTAACCTCCGCTAGCGGCTGAAAAAGGGTTACAAACGCCCACAATAACGCCTCTTTGTGGCGTTTTGCGGGCGTTTTGGAGGCGCTACCCCATTGATTTCAATGGGCAGAGGCGCTATAGGAGCGGTATTTTTATCGCTCCTATCGCGCCTCGAAGATGCGGCTTGCAGGAGTTTTTTTACCCTCCTGCAAGCGCAACGCTCTGAACGGGCTTTCACACTGAATACAATGAAGCGGCTTTTTCGGGGCGCATTGCAGGCGCTATTTTTAGCGCAATAGCGCCTGCAAAGCGCCTCAGTGTGAAAGGGGCCTTATGCCGCGTACACACGACCATTTTTCTCGTCGGGGAAAAATGTCATTTTTTTCTCTTTGACGAGAAAAACACCCGTGTGTGGGCTTTCCAGCATTTTTCCCGACGAGAAAAATGGCAAGAATCATGACGAGAAAAATTAGAACATGCTCTAATTTTTCTCGTCGTGATTCTCGGCATTTTTTTTCGCGGCGGTTTTCCCATAGGGAAACACTGCCTGGGAGCCTACACACGGTCGTTTTTCTTGACCAAGAGAAAAAATGTCATGAAAACCGGCCGTGTGTAGGGGACTAAGCCGTTCCTCGTTTTTCCTGTTGATTTTCTCGAAGGTTGTCATCACCATCGAGAAAATCGATGGTGTGTACACGGCATAAGACATTCAGCTATTTTTTGAGGATTTGAAGACTGTTTGCACTTTAAGAATCAGTTTATGAACTCTTTGAACTTTACATTGAATCTTTTAGTGCTGCATTTTTCTACACAAAACACAATATATACCCCTATTTTTTTTTGTATAATATGAAAGGTGATGTTACGCCAAGTAAACCAATACTTAAAATGTCATGCTTTCAAATTGCGCATGCTCGTTAAGTGGCGCCAAACTACGGTACTTTAAAAATCTCCATAAACATTTTTTTTTTTTATCCCTTTCAGGGCCGGTTCACACTAGTGCGCTGTGCGAGATCGTATTTGATTTGCATCGCACTGCAGTGAAAATCACATGCGATGTCCGTGCAATGTGATTTCAGCCATACAGATAATATGGCTGATATCGCACCGCATTTGGACCAAACTTGCACAGGACCCTTTTTTTGCTCCGCACCAGAATCTGATCGCATAGGTGTTCACACCTGTGCGATCCGATTCATGTCCGAAATCTCAGTTTGCAGTGCGATATGCAAGCTGAAATGGGGGTGTCGTTATTGTTGTATGACACTCCCCAGCAGTTTGCATATGACAGTGTAAACTTCCATACGAGTCGAGTGCGATGCGGGAATCCGCAGTGGATTCGCAGGGATCTTGCACCGCACTAGTGTGAACCCAGCCTCATGGACATAGCAAGGAATGTAAACATCCCTTGCGACAACAATACAGCATGATATGTCCTCTTTATGGAGAGATCTGGGGTTTAAAAGACTCCAAATCTCTCCTTTACCCTTAAAAGGAAAAGATTCCCGCAATAGATAACCCCCTCTGGGAAGCTCTCTCCCGAGGGGGTTACCTTGCGGGCGTGCTCCTGTGTCATACACTCGGTGTCCATAGCCGCCGAGCGTATGACTTGGCCGCATTATTGGATTTGATTGACAGCAGTGGGAGCCAATGGCTGCGCTGCTATCAATCTATCCATTGAAGAGCCGAGAAGCTGTGGAGAGAGCGACGTGGGCCCATGGAAATTCGGGGCTCAGGTAAGTAAAACGGGGGGGCAGTGGTCGGACACTGCAAGGTGTTTTTTTTAACTTAATGCATAGGATGCATTAAGGTGAAAAAACACAAAGGTTTACAACCCCTTTAAGAACAAAAAAAACAAAAAATACATGGTCCAGGAACCGGAAGTGATGTCATGACGTTGCTCCGGTCCTCCAAGGGCATATAGATGAGCGGTGGCCATCTTGCCATCGCTTATCTCTATAGGGAGACCCTGCCGAAGCTGGAATGCTCAGCGATCGGTAACGTAAGCCTGGAAAGCGGTGGGAGAGGGGGGCACTTCTACCGCCGCTTCTAAAAGTGATCCCGCTTCTGGGATCACTTTTATCGGAAAGCCGGTGTTCTATTGAATAGTGCCCCATGTCGAAAAATGCCTCCGATGGGTCTGCGAATGCGTGGTACGGAATGTCACTCCAGCTGATATGTTGATCAGATGGCAGGACCTGAACATAGCGCATGCGCAGATCGTACACGGCATTATCCGATGCTATGCTAACAGCGGAGGGAGAACGTAAGTGTCAGATCATTTCTCGCTGCTACGGGGCGTGTTTTGTGCGTGTTGCAGGGCGTCTTCAGTGTGTTGAATGGGGGTTTTGCCTGTGTCTAAGGTTGTATTGTAAAACACACAAAACTCGCCGTTCAACACACCGAAGACGCCCTGCAACACGCACAAAACACGCCCCGCAGCAGCAAGGCATAATCTGACAATTAGCTTTCCCACCTGTCTGTCTGTCCACATTCTGGGGAGGAGAGTGCTCACTGCTGGGGAGCAAAGATTAACTTCATTATCCCTCTTATATTAGAGCTTACTTTTGGGAGGGGGATTACTAATAAAAGATTTTTCTCAGCTGAGTTTAGCTTTAAGTTTGCAGATTGTTCTTTGACTAAGAATACCTTCTTTTGGCAGAACTGCGTAGCAATGGACAAAGAATTATTCATATCTGCGCCTGGAAAAGTAATATTACATGGTGAACATGCTGTGGTCCATGGGAAGGTAGTGTATATGATGTCTACTAGTATTAATTCTTATCATGTTGTGTGTTGCATGTGTGGTCTTCTAGTTTTTTATTAGGTGTTTATAGATCAAACTCCAGTCCAAACATTTTCATTTATTTTTAAAGTGGACAAGGGTTAGAAGAACCTGTCTGTTTATTGTTGCTGTTATGGGACTTTCCGGATCCCTGCCAGGACTTCCAGAATTCCCTGGATGAATTACACTAGGCATGTCCTCTGTCCAAAGGGGTATTTTAAATTGGATGTGTGACCAAAACCTAACTAAGCTTAAAGGCGTTGTAAACCTTCGTGTTTTTTCACCTAATGCATCCTATGCATTAGGTGAAAAAACACCTTGCACTGTAAAACACCTTACACTGGTAAAACATTCCCCCCCCCCCCCATTACAGCCCACTTCTTGTTTCTTGTCTGGTAAAAAGCCTAGGCTTATGACATCATGCACAGCTCTCTCTCACTCTCAAGTTGGCCAGGAAGGAGGGGGTGAGTCATAAGAGGGCCAATGAGAGCTGCAGAGCTGGAGGTTGGGCCTCTGTGTGTCTGTGTAAATCCAGGAAGTGAACAGGCAGCAGCTTCAGCTGCCCACAGTTAAAATGGATGCAGCCAGACTCGGTGAAGGGAGATTTCTGCAGCATATTTGGCAAATACAGAATCACAGTATATATAAAATATGCAAAGTGATTGGAGGGAAGCTTCAGAACGGCAAAGATGTTTTTATAACAAATTATGAGAGCAGACTGCAGTTCCTCTTTAATAAAATTTGTTTACAGGGTACATTGGCTAGGGCATTTGAGTACATAGTTCATTTCACTTTTTTTTGTTTTTTTTTTTTAACTGTAGTTAAATTACTCCTTGAACTGTTTGTCATATGCTCTCTTACTTCATGTCAGTTTTTTATGTTTTTTTTAGATGGCTTTGGCAGTGGGATTAAATTTAAGAACGTTTATTAAAGTCAAACCTCACAGGGACAGTACTGTGTTAATAAACTTGCCAAATATTGGAACTAAGCTTACCTGGGATGTCAGTGAACTTCAGCCTCTACTACCCAGATTCCAAGGTGAGTTTGGTTATACATAGTAACAATGGGGGTTATTTACTAAAGGCAAATCCACTTTGCACTACAAGTGCAATGTGCGCTTAAAATTGCACTGAAAGTGCACTTGGAAGTGCAGTCGCTGTAGATCCGAGGGGGACATGCAAGGAAAATAAAAAACAGCATTTTAGCTTGTACATGATTGGATGATAAAATCAGCAGAGCTTCCCCTCATTTCAGATCTACCCCTCAAATTTACAACGACGGCACTTCCAAGGGCACTTTCAGTGCAATTTCAAGTGCACTTTGCACTTGTAGTGCAAAGTGGATTTGCCTTTCGTAAATAACCCCCAATGTTTGTTTGCAATTGACTGGCTATTTCAAGGATTCTCTGTTTTTATATTTTCATGGGTGTAGTATAATGGGTTAAAATCCATGTTTATGTCATGTTTGGGGATCCTCTAATTCAGCTTGCCTTACTGCAAGATCTGCTGACCTTACAAGTTTATATAAATGTCAGGGGGCCGGTGTTGGCCTATTAAAAGTGATGGGACCAGATCCTAGAACTAGTCCCTCAGCAGTGGTCAGTCAAAGTGGGTTTTCAGGGCCTCTTGTAGACATGAAATCATTGCCTGATCTCACCATTTTAAGTCAAATCAGACTACCGTCATATGTCTGTGGGTACCTTTTAGTGCTTAAGCCTCGTACACACGATTGGATTATCCGAAGGGAATTGTGTGATGACAGGCTGTTGTTGGAAAATCCGACCGTTTGTATGCTCCATCGGACAATTGTTATCGGTTTTTCCAAGGACAAATGTGGGAAAGCATGCTTTAAAATTGTCTGCCAACAATTGTGTGTTGTCGGATTTTACACAAGTCTGTCGGACAAAACTCCAAAGTACAAACACGCATACTCAGAAGCAATGCTCACCTTAATTAGCAACTAATATTAGCAGAAGTTGCCCAAAGGGTGGCGCTAAAGAGCTGAAAAAACAAAAAGTTCTGTGTTTGTTGGCCGACAATTCTTTGCCGTTTTGTATGCAAGACAAGTTCCTGGCCAATGCCCTTTGGACAAAAGTCCTACGCTTTGTCCAATGAAAATCTGATCGTGCGTATGAGGCATTCGTTTGGCTGGAGTTGTTCTTCAAATCCCATGTCATAGAGGTGGTTTTTCTGTCATAGTTGGAGAATGTTTTCGCAGTGTATTTTTCAGTTAGTCAGCCGTTTTATTTTGCTTTGAATTGTATAAGCTTTATTCATGTGCAAGAGAAGTCAAAGCCTGCACACATAATGGCTGCAGCGTCCTCACCGTATACACAATATAATAGAATTACCCTATTATATAGGGGTATTAACATTCTATTCCGCTACTTCTCCCTCTGTATCCCTGTTATCTCCACATCATTCCAGACTATGTGTACAGTGGAGATATCAGTCAGATGCTCCAGGGGGTTTATATTAAAGAAATATTGCTGCAGGAATTTACATCTTTCAGGTCATGAACTAAAATAAAAAAATATAAACGATTATTTGTAATGGAAGATGATGTCCAAAAAAAGTTCCTAACTCCCTTTGAACTGTCTGACAGATCAGTGGTAGAATGTTTACTTGCTGTGCACACAGCATTGTAAGATAAGCCTTTTGCTGTAAAAGTTACTCAACAATAAGTAGTGATTGTTTTGTGTGTATTTATATACAGCATGGTGGCATAGGCTGGGTTCACACATTTGCGGTGGCAATTGAAGCTCCGTTTTCACAGCTAATTGACAAGATAGTTGTTCAGCGTTTTCAGGTCAGTTTTAGATCAAGTAGGGATTGTATCCTGTTCACAACTGAATGACATGTGCGATTCAGAAGCCTTCCCATAATAGTCAATGGGCCTGAATTCGCACCTGAGCCCCGGACCGCACTGCTCAGAAAACAGACTCTCTTTTTCAATTTGCACTAAATCCGCAATCCGGCTGCACCGGACATATGTGAACAGGCACAATAGAAAGAAATATTCTTTCACATGTCATGCGAATTGGATGCAGTTCAAAACGCATCCAATTTGCATATGTGTGAAGCTAGCCTTAGAAGCCACAAATGTGTTCTTGTAGTCCTGGGTTTGGTTCCTAGGAGGGATACTTCTTTTTTTTTTTTTTTTTCTCTTTCACATTTATGTGATCTTATGTTTGCCTGGGTTAAATCTGCGTTCTGACGGATTCATTTGCTTGCAGTGAGACTTCTCCAGTGTGTGTGTGCTTATGTCTATATGGATGTGGCATGCACATTAAAGTGATACTAAAGTTTTGAGAGGTTTTTTTTCTTTCTCGTACATCACGGGACACAGAGCGGCATAGTCATTACTATGTGGGTTATATAGTTTACCTTCAGGTGCTGGCACTGGCAACTTCCAAACCGGAAGTACCCTCCCCTATATAAGCCCCTCCCATCCGGGAGCACCTCAGTTTTTTGCCAGTGTCTAAGGTGTTGGCCAAGAAGAAACATGTGTTTTTCACTGAGCTTGCGTACAGGTTCTTTTGGGCCTCAGTAAGCTATTCCGGATCCGACCAAAAAAGCTTCATAGCTAAACGGTCGGTACCCGGGCCTTGCAGAGAAGAGCAAGGTTTTGCCTGTAATGCTTCTCTTAGGAGAGCTGGACCCTGGGATCCAGAGCTCTGGTCATACCCAAAACCAAGAGGCTATCTGTGCAGGGTGCTATACAGGTCCAGGGGAGTGGAATCCTTGGGAACCCGGTCCCTGAAGGTTTAATTACAATGCCTGCCGTGATAGGTGAAGTTTGGGCTTCTGTGGACCAAACAGAGTCCTGCGGCGGGGGAAAAGGTAAGTGGGGGCCCCTCAGGAACTTGGTTCTATTGAGGGGACCCCCAAGCCTAATATGTCTTTCTGCCTGTTACCTAACGGTATTCCCGCTAAATATCTATGCATGCCTGTAACTACTAAAAAATTTAATATTTTTAATAGTGGTCAAGAAAAAAAAAAAATGGTTAAACCGCGGTACCTGTGTTAAACCACTAGAGGCCGCTGTGGAACGTTGTTTTCTTGTCATGTGGATTTTTTCTTTCCAAGTCAAAATCCAGGCAGATGGTGAGTTCTCTGGATGGGAAACTGTTTCCTCTGCCATGTTGCAATGCTTGTCCATCCCCTGGCCCTGTGGCAAACAGGGCCCTGGCTTCTGTCCCTAGTTCCTTTCAAAAAAGAGCGCCGAAGGCGCACGTGCCCGCGCCTCTATTTATAGAGGTGAGCTGGAAAAAGGGGCGGAGCTTGGTGGATGACGCTCTGTGCGCGCCGCAGCGCTTCTGCGCATGTGCGGGCGTCCCAGCATGATAAAAAGCACAATTAGGTGTTGTCAGCTGGTTATGGAAGGCAGAAACAGAGCTGGCAACATTTAGAAAGGCATACGGCAGGCGGTTGATGCAGGCATCCCCATAGAAAGGCACATTAGTAGACACCAACTGTTTATATAGCAGCAATTGTGCTAGACTATTGTCAGTAAGTGGTGTATTTCGGCTGGAATACCTCAGCTTTGGGCTTAGGAATATGCCGTCTAAAGTCTCCGGGACTAAGAATCCCAGGAAGCATAGGGGGTCTCCATCGGGCTCTGAGGATCTTGGGCATGCTTCGGCTGCACCAATCTCCCCTGAAAAATCAGAGGTTAGTGACCGTAGAGCACCCTCAGGAGTACCTGGTATTGTGGCTGTCCTCAGTTCACCTGCTCCTGTGTATATAACAGAGGAGGTTTTTTCCTCAGCTCTGGGAGGACTGGAAGAGAGATTGACAACATTGTTCGCTGCTTCCCTGTCAGAGGGAAAGCGCGCCCGATCTCCGTCTCCTCCCTCAGAGTACCTGTTAGCAGAGCAACAGTCCCATACAGGGATCAACCTACCTGAAGGGGATCAGGATGAGGTTGATTCTGTTGTAGAGGAATCAACAGTGGAAGAGCCATTCTCAGCATCACATGCTGAAAGATTATGGGTTCAGTCCCTGACTAACATGGTCCGATCAGCATTTAAAATGCCCCTAGCGGAGCCATCATCCACTTCTGTCTCCTCGTTGGGGTCGCTAAAAGCTCCCCAGACTGTTTGTTCCTTTCCAATCCATCCTTTACTGGAAGGGCTCATTTACCAGGATTGGGAACATCCTGATAAAATATTTACTCCCCCCCAAGAGATTTCCGGTGGTCTATCCCATGGAGGATAAGTTCATCAAAAAATGGAGGGTCCCTACAGTGGACGCAGCCATCTCTTGTGTGAATAAATCACTGACATGTCCAGTAGATAATGTCCAAATGTTCAAGGACCCAATAGATAAAAAATTGGAGTCCTTATTAAAATCTGCTTTCTCTACAGCAGGCTTGGTGACACAACCAGCAGTGGCAGCTATTGGGGTCTGCCAAGCAGTGAAGGATCAGTTGAAACAGGTCTTAAGGGACTTGCCAGATCAGCAGGCTCTTGCCCTAGCTGATCTACCTAGAGCCTTATGCTTTGCGGTTGACGCTATAAAGGATTCAATCCATCAGGCCTCCCGCCTTACGCTGTCTGTAGTACATATGCGCAGGCTTCTATGGCTCAAAAACTGGTCTGCTGAAGCTCCCTGTAAAAAATTGCTGGCCAGCTTCCCATTTCATGGTGAACGCTTATTCGGGGAAGACCTGGACAAATATATCCAGAAAATTTCCAGCGGTAAAAGTACACTCTTGCCGGTTAAAAACAGAGTTAGAGGTCCCTCTTTTAAGAGTCCTGCTTCTCCAGTCCCTAGGACATCGGCTGTGAAACAGTTCCGACGGCCTCCTCGGTCAAATCCCGGGGGTAAAAATCAGGGACAATCGCAGAGTAACAAGAAACCCTGGGTCAGGAGAGGTACAAAACCTCCCCCAAAGTCAAATGCATGAAGGGTTGCCCCCACTCAATCGGGTGGGGGGGAAGACTTCAGTTGTTCGCAGAGACCTGGCGGGACACGATCAGAGACAGATGGGTGCTCTCCGCAGTAAGTCTGGGATACAAATTGGAGTTAAAAGACTCCCCTCCTTCCCATTTTATAAGGTCAAACGTGCCAAGGGATCCCCGGAAGAGAGGATCCCTCCTGTTGGCACTAGAACAACTATTGCTCCAAGGAGTAATTATGGAGGTTCCCCTGGAAGAATGGGGGTTCAGGTTTTACTCAAACCTCTTTACAGTCCCGAAGCCAAACGGGGACGTGAGGCCCATATTAAATCTAAAAGGGCTAAACAAATTCCTACATATCAGGACTTTCCGGATGGAGTCGATCCGATCGGTGGCCACTGCCCTACAAGGGGAGGAATGGTTAGCCTCGATCGACATCAAAGATGCTTATTTGCACATTCCCATCTTTCCAGTCCACCAAAAATTTCTACGCTTTGCAGTAGAAGGGCGCCATTTTCAGTTCAGAGCCTTACCCTTCGGTCTGGCCACAGCACCACGAGTGTTCACAAAAATTCTGGCCCCATTATTGGCCAATCTAAGAACACGAGGTGTAACGATAATGGCATATCTAGACGACTTGTTGCTGATAGACCACTCAGTGGAAAAACTAGAAGTGGTTGTTCACGAGACAATCGAGTATCTGGAATCTCACGGTTGGATTATCAACCGAGACAAGTCAGCCCTAAAAACCAGTCAAAAGTCTGGAATACTTGGGGCTAAGGCTGGATTCAGACCAGAGAAAAATTTTCTTGCCTCAAGAAAAGGTGTCGTCTTTGAGAGATTTGATCCACCTAGTGGGTACAAAAAGACAGCCATCCATACGCCTGTGCATGAAGCTGCTGGGGAAAAATGGTGGCATCATTCGAAGCAGTACCCTACGGTCAATTCCATTCAAGGAATTTGCAAAGGGCCATACTGTCAGCCTGGAACAAAAAAGTTCAGGCCCTAGACTTACCAATGTCCTTGTCCCCTTCCGTGCGCAAGAGCCTCCGTTGGTGGTTGGTTCCCCAGAATCTGGAAAAAGGGAAATCCTTCAGTCCGATTTCTTGGAAGGTGGTCACTACAGATGCCAGCCTTATAGGCTGGGGAGCAGTACTGGAGCAATGGTCTCTCCAGGGCAGGTGGTCGGATGCAGAAAAGGCCCTGCCCATCAATCTCTTAGAGATACGAGCAGCCCGGTATGCCCTAGTAGCATGGACATCCAAACTCCAAGGGGCCCCTGTCAGAATTCAATCAGACAATGCCACGGCAGTGGCATATATCAATCATCAGGGTGGCACCAGGAGTCGTGCAGCCCAGAGGGAAGTGAATTGCATCCTGAAATGGGCAGAAAGATATGTCCCAGCCATATCCGCAGTATTTATTCCAGGAGTGGAGAATTGGAAGGCGGACTTTCTAAGTCGCCAACAATTATGCCCAGGGGAATGGTCCCTTCACCCCGAGGTTTTCCGGACAATATGTCAGTGGTGGGGAACACCGGATGTAGATCTGCTAGCATCCAGATTCAACGCAAAGGTGGGCATGTTTGTCTCTCGGACAAGGGATCCCCTAGCTTGCGGCTCGGATGCCCTAGTGTTCCCTTGGGATCAGTTCAAGCTGATATATGCATTTCCACCGCCACAATTGTTACCTCGATTACTCCGCAGAATCAGGGTAGAAAAGAAACCAGTGATTCTGGTGGCTCCAGCGTGGCCCCGAAGAGCATGGTACGCGGAGATTGTAAAAATGTCTGTGGGGAGTCCTTGGACCCTCCCACATCCCTCTGGTTAATATTCCCATATGTCCATGGGACTTAAACCTGGTTCTGTCGGTTCTACAGAAGCAACCATTTGAACCATTACAGCACATTTCCTTGGTTCTTCTCACCAGGAAATTGATTTTTCTAGTAGCCATTTGTTCGGCTAAAAGAGTGTCGGAATTAGCCGCTATGTCCTGTAAAGAGCCATATCTGGTTATCCATAAGGACAGAGTAGTGTTACGTCCTCATCCAGCCTTTCTTCCTAAGGTGGTATCGAGGTTTCATTTGAACCAAGATGTGGTTCTTCCTTCCTTTTTCCCCAAACCTAGTTCGGTAGAGGAAAAGTTATTACATTCTTTGGATGTAGTAAGAGCAGTTAAAGCTTATCTAAAAGCCACTGCTCAGATTCGCAGAACGGATACTTTGTTTATTCTGCCGGAAGGCCCCAGAAAGGGTCAGGCAGCGTCAAAATCTACTTTAGCCAAGTGGATTCGACAGGTCATAATACAAGCCTATGGCTTGAGAAGGAGACCGCCTCCGTTCAAAGTTAGAGCGCACTCCACGAGAGCAGTTGGAACTTCATGGGCAGTGCATCACCAGGCCTCCCTGGCTCAAATCTGTAAGGCCGCAACATGTTCTTCAGTACACACGTTTACTAGGTTCTACCAGGTGGACGTTAGAAGTGAGGAGGATGTCGCCTTTGGGCGCAGTGTGTTGCAGGCCGCAAAAGATCCTCATGTCTGATAGCGCTCAGCTTATGTATGGTGTATCCCCCCCCTCATTGGGCATTGCTTTGGGACGTCCCACATAGTAATGACTATGCCGCTCTGTGTCCCGTGATGTACGAGAAAGAAAATAGGATTTTTATAACAGCTTACCTGTAAAATCCTTTTCTTGGAGTACACCACAGGACACAGAGCTCCCACCCCTCTTTTGGGGACACTTATTGCTTTGCTACAAAACTGAGGTGCTCCCGGATGGGAGGGGCTTATATAGGGGAGGGTACTTCCAGTTTGGAAGTTGCCAGTGCCAGCACCTGAAGGTAAACTATATAACCCACATAGTAATGACTATGCCGCTCTGTGTCCCGTGATGTACTCCAAGAAAAGGATTTTACAGGTAAGCTGTTATAAAAATCCTATTTTTTTTTTTTGTTAAAAATAACAAACATGTTATACTTGCCTGCTCAGTGGTTTTGCACAGAGCAGCCTGGATCCTCCTCTTCAAGGGTCCCTTTTCTGTGCTCCTGCCCCTCCCTTCTGTTGCGTGCCCCCACAGCAAGCATCATGCTATGGGGGCACCCGAGCTGAGCCACAGCTCCCTGTGTCCATTCAGACACGGGGCCACAGCCGGGCCCCACCCCCTCGCTCTCCGCGTTGACTTTGACAGCAGTGGGAGCCAATGGCGTGGCGCTGCGGTCTCAGCCAATGGGAAGGGAGAGTCCAGGGAGCCAAGACACTCCTGCAACATTTCTGGATCAAGATGGACTCAGGTAAGTATTAGGGGGGCTGAGGGGGGCTGCTGCACACAGAAGGCTTTTTTATCTTAATGCAGTGGTTCTCAACTCCAGTCCTCAGGACCCACCAACAGGCCAGATTTTAAGTATTACCTATGGGAGATGCAGACTAGAATACTGCAACCATTGAGCAGCAAATGATATCATCTGTGATGTATTTCAGTTATCTTGAAAACCTGGCCTGTTAGTGGGTCCTGAGGACTGGAGTTGAGAACCACTGTCTTAATGCATAGAATGCATTAGGATAAAAAAAAAAAACTCTGACTGTACAACTACTTGACCTCCGGAAGATTTAAACCCCCCCCCCCTTTCTATTTTTTGCAATACGGCACTGCGTTCATTTAACTGGCTATTGCAGTATGTGCGACACAGTACCCAAATAAAATTCATGTTCTTTTTTTTTCCCCACAAATAGAGCTTTCTTTTGGTGGTATTTGATCTCTCTGCAAAAATACTAAAAATGTTGAAAAAAAAATTGGGGCTGTTACTGATTAAAAATGTTGTGTTC
Organism: Rana muscosa; assembly: GCA_029206835.1. Classification (NCBI taxonomy): domain Eukaryota; kingdom Metazoa; phylum Chordata; class Amphibia; order Anura; family Ranidae; genus Rana; species Rana muscosa. Next base: position 848,289,797 of record CM055116.1, read on the forward strand.
GATTAGTCTTTTTTTTTTTAATTGATCGGCTAATTTCGATTAATTATAACGCACATACAGATCCAACTACTTTTAGCTGATCTCCTTGCAGGCCGATTCCTAGTGCACCTACCAACCACTGAAAAATGGATAGCAGGATACAAAAAACACACAAAGGCAGCGCTCGATGGGAATAGCATTAAAACTTTTATAGTCTTCAAGTAGGTAACAAAATAAATATTGCACTGGAGATAAAATCGAAGTAGCTACATAAACTGTAAAAATGGTGCGAGCAATACCTAACGGTAGCCAAAGCAGTCATAAAAACATGTAGCTAAGTATGATACTGGTATAAAAATGTGTACAACGATACCACTGCTGAATCCAGATGAGGAGGGGTTAACATCAGTCCATCGGCATGTAGATGTTCCGTGAAGGGAACTATCACAACTCCCAGTGGATGGCTGTAGAATCCCAGGTTGATCGAGGGAAGTGATAGAGGGAAGTGTAACCGCCCTTGCGTGTGGCAGATAGTAAGGTCCCGCCGGCATGCAGATATGAAGGCACAGCAAAGGAGCCCTTCAGATGGACACGGCAAGCCCCGCCGGTGTCCATGACGTCACCGGATCTCTGACAGAACTCCCTGAAGACCCGGAAGCCGGCGGAGAGGTGAGTACCGATCAAAAGAATTTTGATCGATCAAAAACATTAATCGATTAATCGAGGAATTTATAGTTATTTTCCACAGCCCTAAAAAAATATATATATATTTTTTCCTTTTCTGCAATAAAACACATCCCATAAAAAAATTGAAAAAAAACAAAGAAATTTCTTGATCAGTTTAGGACAATATGTATTCTGCTACATATTTTTGGTAAAAAATCCCAATAAGCGTAAAAGTTATAGTGTCTGCAAACTATGAGAGATTTATTTTTTACTAGTAATTGTGGCGATCAGCGACTTATAGCAGGACTGCGATATTGCAGCAGGCATTCTGACACTAACTGACACTTTGTGGGAACCAGCGACACTAATATCTAAAAATATGCATTGTCACTGTACTAATGACATTGGCTGGTAAAGGGTTAACATCAGGGGCGATCACAGGGTTGTGTGCTTAGCCTGTGTTTTTACTAAACTGTGGGAGGTGCTTTTTACTAGGGGAAGACGTGGATCCTCTAGTCCAGGGGTGTCCAAGCTTTTTCCAAAGAGGGCCAGATTTGATGAAATGAACATGTGTGAGGGCTGACCATTTTGCCTGACATTCTTTGAACCATAAAAGTTCTCTTGCCTTTGTGGCTGTGTGTGAGTAAAGCGATGAGCTTGGGCGTATTATTTGGATATACTGTATTTATTGGCGTATAACACGCACCTTCACTATAAGAGCGAAGTTTCAGGAAAATGTTTTTAATTTTAAATAAAGAACTGTGAAGCAAAATAAGGGTCAGTGCCCATCTGCAGCCTCACAGGTGCCTATCTGCAGACCCACCATTGCCATGAATGTAGCCTCACAATTGCCATGAATGTAGCCTCACCATTGCCGGGAATGCAGCACCCACCATTGCCGGGAATGCAGCACCCACCATTGCCGGGAATGCAGCACCCACCATTGCCGGGAATGCAGCACCCACCATTGCCGGGAATGCAGCACCCACCATTGCCGGGAATGCAGCACCATTGCCAGGAATGCACCCACGAGCGCCAAAGATTATCTACAGGAGAATCTCCTGTTTAAACGGCGGCCTCTTTAATAGAAAGTACCTCCTCCTTTGATGGACAGAACAGTAGTCCAATGGCAGCGCCGGAGAGGGGACTTCCTATTACAGAGGCCGCGCGTAAACAGGAAATTCTCCTGTGTGTGTATGGCGCTCGTCCCGCCTCCTCCCTGTCCTCGAAGGCATATACATCTTTGTGGCCTCGGCGCTGGGAGATCGTCGGGGGCCACAAAAGATGTATATGTCCAGACAACCAGGCGGGCCGTTCAAAACCGGGAATGCAGGCCGCGATTGGCCCGCGGGCCGGACTTTGGACATGCCTGCTCTTTTCAGAGACACCGAATCAATGCCTTCCCTCCTGTCAGTACGGCAATCTGGCTTGTTTACATGGGCAGATTGCAGTTCTGTCTCTCTGGTCGTTGATCGTCTGGTGCCGACGGTCATCAAGTCCTTGGTACCCGCCGATTGGCCCCCACTGTGTGTAATCAAGCATTCGCACCCTCTACCCGAAAGTGAAGGATCACGTGTGTGTGTGTATATATATGTAGCAGGATGTCCATATGTAAGAAGGAATCCGGCTCCCTCCGGTGGTATAAGTGTTACAATGCAACTAATGCACTTTGGGACAGATATCAGCTAGGAGAAAAGACTTTGTTGCTTTTAGTAAAAGACAGACTACATTACCCAGAGTGCATTGCAACACCGCAAAGCCTTCTGGGCAGACTATTTAAACCAGGGGAGGGGTCAGCTTCTCTCTCTCTGGATCCAGCTCTCAATCAAGCAGGAAGCTGGCACAGAGGCCTGCTTCCTAAGGATTAGGCCAGAAGCCTGGGCCTAAATTACGGGAGTGCCTGAGTGATTTCCAGCAGAGGATCGTCCACAGCGTCCTGTGATTGCCCAGCAGAGACCGGAGTCGTCCATCACCATATGCTGTTAGTGACGGAGTCCGGAGACTGCAGCTGAAGCAGAAGCGTGGAGATCGAGTGACCGGGACAAGCCAGAGGAGACTATCTGAAAGTCGGGCCTGTTTGGTGAGAAGGGCACCTGCCCAGAATTGACTACTACCTTAGAGGAAAGTGATTTAGTTAGTGCCAGCCACACTTCACCTATCACGCCACAGCTTGCGGCCTAGTGTATCTCACTGGAGACTATGTGATCAGAGATTGGTGCATCCGTCATTAGTGGGTGGCAGGCACACGAGTACTCAGGTATATTGCGGATAATTACAGCATCTTGTTGAAACCCTGTGGATTACAATTTACCTTGTGCACCGACGGTGGCTAGCGAAGACTTCGTTGGAGAAAGGAACTTTGAGTGGGACGCAGATAGGCCTTGCTTACCTATTATAGGTGCAGCGGCCTCACCCTCTCTCCCTCTTTCCTCGGTTTTGCACACCAACTCATGTCTAGGGGTTCCTGGGTTGTGAGAGTGAGATGCGCCACGGCCCATGTCCTCCCCATTGTAGTAGGGAGGTGAAGGCCACTTCCTGATGTTTCCTCGGGCCGGTGTGTTCTGTGAATGCACTGAGTCTGTAATTGCAAGCTCACCAGCCTCCCCTCTGCTTCCAGTAACTGGAGTTCACACACCGGAGAAAGGTCCAACACTTGTTTATTTGGCACTCCAATAGCAAAGCACGATAAACAGTTCTTTTAACAGCAGACTGGTTGGGACCTATAACCTTGCCAACGGTGGGATGAGCAGATCAAGGCACTTCCTAACGTTTCAGTTCTATGCCACTATACTATGACCAGCGGCGCCTAAGCCAATCCGGCTGTTACAGAACAGGAAGGATGGGGTCTCTTCCAGCAACCCCTATGAACAGCAATGGAGCCCTCTTCGATACGCTGTGGCCCCTATCAGGGGGATGTGTCCTCCCAAGAGAGTTCCCAGAGGCCCACTGTCACCGGGTTGGTGCTGCTCCGGGTCTCCAGTGGGTAACCTCCCCGGCCTCCTCACCTCAGGTACGAGTCCCTCCGCTCAGGGACCCTCGGACAGTCCACCCTAGCGGGACCCAGTCGAAGGTACTGGGCCCCAGGCCTCCTAGATAGTACCTCACCCCAGGCTAAAGGTGCCTGGGATGGACGCCAACATGACTCCGGACCAGGCCATGGGCACCTGGACCAGACTCCTGGATCTCCCGCACCCAGGCCTAAGGGCCCTGGGTGCGGACCGCAACCCTCCTCCTCCGAGGACCTCCTTCTCCGCAAGACCTCGTGGTAAGGGCGTCTCCCCCTTTTATCTCCTCCCATCAACGGCCCGGCGGGTTCCCCGCCCCAGCCATACCATCTCCAGGAAGGGACAAAACAGGGAGCACTGCGAAGATGATTCTACCTGAAGCCTGTGGGTACCTCGCCACCCACAGGCAAAGGAGAATATTACATCCTCCAATCCTCCACGAAACAAAAAGGGGTCTGAATCCTAACACAATTATACACCTGGGTCACACTATTGCCCAGGTGTATCCCATCAATTTGAGGACCCCGCTACACACTCCCCCCTGTAATTTGACGCTGGTCCCCAGCGTCAGGTGCACACCCATGCCTCCCATAAAGTGGTGACATGGAGTGAAACCCCTGAGGCAGTTCCTCTAAATTTCCCAAGTGCCAAGACCTGCTCAGGGAATGGGGAACATATAAAACAACTTATGTCATAAAACACTTTAAACATCTGCCTAGTCACAGCCCCTCTCCCACACTGTCTAAGAGCCACCCACTCTCAATGATCTTGACTGACGATTCTCCTGCAGGGGAAAGAAAAACAACATCCTAACATAATTTCGTGTCATTTGGGATGAATGGGCCCGTCAGCCGAGAGACCCACTCACTCCAACAAGCAAGGTGATGTGTGGGTGAAATATTTTCAAACATTTGTTGCGCAACACTGCCACTATTCCCAAATGTCCTTGCCTTTGGCACATGAAGAAAAGGGGAAACACGAAAACACAACAGTCCCCAAGTCTCCAACGAGAAAAAGAAAAGCCCAAACAAAAACAAAAACAGGGCACAGTCCTGCGTGTCTGGGAATGGCTCTTCCAGAAAGTTCAAGTGCACAAAAGAAATAAACAGGAGTTCTTTTCTCCTATAAGTAAAACTTTGGATCCGGCAGGTACAGGGGTTTCAGGTGTTTGTCAAATGCCTCTATCGAATACTCGACATCTTCTCCTTCTCTTCTGCAAATGACTATCTTGTCAGCATGGATATGGCGCCCCAATTTCCATTCAGCTTTGCAGTCCTCAAACCTCTTAGACACTGCCGGCACACATTCCAGGTACCTGCGGGCATGGGGCACCTTCAACTTGTCCCACACAAACTCGTCATACCATCTTGTTCTCCAGACTTCCACCTCATACAGCAAGTCCCGGGGTAGATACGGGTACTCCCACCCATATTCCCGAGCTACTTTATGGCAAAACAGTCTCTGCAAGCGGGCCAAAGGTGGCATAGTGGCTTTCTCTCCAGTTCCAGGCAGCACAATAGCTTCCGGATGCCGAGGTACCTTTACCAGCTCCCTGGAAATGACTTTCGGCGCTCTCAGAGAAGCGCGGGGTGTCCCCACAACCAAAGTAGGTGAGGTAACAGTAGATGAGGACACAGGTGGAGGGGTAGGTTCCCTCGTAAGCTGCGGGTCTTCCACCCGAGGCGTGCTGTCTCCTGTGTACATAGGTGAATCCCGTACCGCACGGGAAGCAAGAAGTGGTACTCTATCCCAGCCCTTGCGGCTGAACAGTTCGTCTATCTCGCCATCATCTCCGCAATCAGACAGCGACTCTAGGTCGGAGGTGTCATACATCTCCGCAGGCAGATATCTACCGGTGGACACAGAATCATCTTCTCTGGGGGGTTCCACCTCCAATGGGCCCCCGACACCTCCAACCACCACCACAGTCCCAGCCCCTGGCTCACCTGACCCTTGTAGAAGACTGGGATGTCCGGGACTTCCATCTCGACCGGCGCCATCCAGGCCAGGCAAGCAGCGGGGTGAAGCTCGACCACGTCCATAGGATGCCTGTACTAGGCCAACTTTCCTCTTCGGTGGTGGAAGCAAAGAACTTGTGGCGACCGAAGCAGCATCTTCGGATTTTTCTCTGTTGGGCAGTCCATCACCCTGGTCAACGCGCACAGGAACCTCGACAAAGGCCTTGATCTCCCCTTCCGGAGTAGCAGTACCCGTGAGGTGATTGAGGCGAAGGGCCCGGGGCCTTGCTGTGGACGACTCGACCTCAAAAAGGAATTCTCTGCACTCCTCACATCGCCCGAATGGCTTCAGGGTGACCACCAGTCCCGAGCAGCCGGGACAGATCACACCGAGGGCCTCCGTGTCTCTGCAGGTGTACAGAACCAACCGCCCTCGGGGCCTAAGTCTTATCCCCGTGTCTGTGATGGGGGCAGCAAAGGAAGTCATTCTCGTGGGGTGAGGAACCATAATCCACGGGGCACTTGAGGTCATCCCGACTGTTTGCTGCTCCATCATGCACTGACCCCGCGCCGGAGTCTCCACGTGTATCCCCACACTTGGCCAGACTCCTCCCATGAGCTGTACATTTTCGCGGGCTTCCTCTTGACTCCGCCCACGAACGATGTCGCCATGGGGTGCCTCGTGGCGCAGTGCGTTAACAGTCCCCACGTGCAGTACGTCACACGGCTGGACCTCTCCCTTTTTTCCGCTCCTCCGCATGGGCCTTTCCCGTGTTAGGGTCATTTCCACAACTCCGAGCAGGGACGCACTTTGGCCAGTAATTTGGCCGATCTGCTCGGAACTCCTCTGGGCAGCAAAGTTCAAATGTAGACATTCTCAAGTCCATCTTTAGAACACACTGTATCCCGGACGAGCCCCCACGTGCAGCGGCCTCACCCTCTCTCCCTCTTTCCTCGGTTTTGCACACCAACTCATGTCTAGGGGTTCCTGGGTTGTGAGAGTGAGATGCGCCACGGCCCATGTCCTCCCCATTGTAGTAGGGAGGTGAAGGCCACTTCCTGATGTTTCCTCGGGCCGGTGTGTTCTGTGAATGCACTGAGTCTGTAATTGCAAGCTCACCAGCCTCCCCTCTGCTTCCAGTAACTGGAGTTCACACACCGGAGAAAGGTCCAACACTTGTTTATTTGGCACTCCAATAGCAAAGCACGATAAACAGTTCTTTTAACAGCAGACTGGTTGGGACCTATAACCTTGCCAACGGTGGGATGAGCAGATCAAGGCACTTCCTAACGTTTCAGTTCTATGCCACTATACTATGACCAGCGGCGCCTAAGCCAATCCGGCTGTTACAGAACAGGAAGGATGGGGTCTCTTCCAGCAACCCCTATGAACAGCAATGGAGCCCTCTTCGATACGCTGTGGCCCCTATCAGGGGGATGTGTCCTCCCAAGAGTTCCCAGAGGCCCACTGTCACCGGGTTGGTGCTGCTCCGGGTCTCCAGTGGGTAACCTCCCCGGCCTCCTCACCTCAGGTACGAGTCCCTCCGCTCAGGGACCCTCGGACAGTCCACCCTAGCGGGACCCAGTCGAAGGTACTGGGCCCCAGGCCTCCTAGATAGTACCTCACCCCAGGCTAAAGGTGCCTGGGATGGACGCCAACATGACTCCGGACCAGGCCATGGGCACCTGGACCAGACTCCTGGATCTCCCGCACCCAGGCCTAAGGGCCCTGGGTGCGGACCGCAACCCTCCTCCTCTGAGGACCTCCTTCTCCGCAAGACCTCGTGGTAAGGGCGTCTCCCCCTTTTATCTCCTCCCATCAACGGCCCGGCGGGTTCCCCGCCCCAGCCATACCATCTCCAGGAAGGGAAAAAACAGGGAGCACTGCGAAGATGATTCTACCTGAAGCCTGTGGGTACCTCGCCACCCACAGGCAAAGGAGAAAATTACATCCTCCAATCCTCCACGAAACAAAAAGGGGTCTGAATCCTAACACAATTATACACCTGGGTCACACTATTGCCCAGGTGTATCCCATCAATTTGAGGACCCCGCTACACAGGGAATGAACACGTGCAAGGTATTGCAACAAAGGGGGAGCTCGCGAGCAACCAGTTAGCCGTGCAGAGACACATATAGATACATGTACATATATATAGCTGATGTTATTTCCTGTTATTACCTAATCTCAGTGATACCTATACTTATTGGTTTATTGACTCTGCAATGCGCATGCAGAGTCAACTGTGTGTATTAATGTGATTCTTTACCCTTCCCTTTTATACTGAGTAAAGGTACCTTTGATTAAGCATATAACTTGTGTGAAGTATCTCTGTCACTTAGAAGGACTAGTGACCAGCAAAGGTAATAACATTTACAGGTTATTGTGTGATGTATGCAGGATTGTGTCTCCTAATACTCAATAGGTCTCACACTCCTTATTCATATCAGTTGTGCTAAGGGAAGGTTTGAGCCACTTCCAGGGGTTGATAGGCAGGACGTAGACCCAAATCAAACAAACAGCAGCTCCTACGGGGGTAGTGCTACACGTGGGGGCTCGTCCGGGATATTCTACGGTTCTGCAATCAACTTTCCCCCTAGACAGAACCCTTACAGCACAGAAATGGACCCTGCTGCCGTAGCCCGGTGGTGCAGAGATGAAGGCATCCTACCCGGAAATGGCCTGGTGGTTGAAATCCAGAGAGAGGCCTGGGTAGAGGAGCAGCTAACTCCAGTCTTGAGAGCATTGTCCACGGACAGGAAGCCAAGGGTGATTGACATGAAGACAGATACGGTAAATCCCCACACCTATGCATTGTGTGAGTGGAGGAACGGAATCTCTGACTACTTCAAGGGTGCCAGCATAAAAACTACAAACCAAGTAGAACTCCTCCTGATACACCCAGAAGAGAATAAAGATGGCCCCACATCCACTACTTCAGGAGGCCCCAGCACAGGAGGAAGCGCCCAACAACAGGGTCCCGGTTCACCACCATTGACCACCCTTAGCTCAGAATTGTGCGCTGTCCTGGGGGAGATTGTGACCAAGTGTAAAAAGGACCCTCCAGACTACCTGATGTCAGGATACAGGAAACTCAGGACCTTTTCTGGGAAGAAACCTGTACCTTCAGTGGAAGATGGATTTGAATAGTGGCTAGATGGCACCACTCAGGCCCTAGAAGAATGGGAGGTGCCAGAACAACAAAAAAAAACAACGGATTGTGGAAAGCTTAAAGGGGCCTGCTCTGGAGGCCATACGTAACCTCAAGTTAAGCAAGAAGGACTGCAATGCACAGGATTATCTGGATATTCTGCAGAATGTGTTCGGCGGGACGGAAAACGTCACTGAACTCACTTACCAGCTGGGGCATTGCTACCAAAAAGAGGGAGAGAAGCTGTCAGAATTCATAGGACGCCTGGATAAGATCCTGCATCGGATCCTACTGAAGAAAGGGATCGATCCAAGAAAAGTGGATGAGGCCCGTGCCCAGCAGGTGTTGAGGGGAGCTCAACCCTTGGACCCCATCGCATTATTGCTACGCACCCGGCGGGACGGGAGCAGCCTGGAATACCCCGACTTGATCCGGATAGTCAGGGAGGAGGAGGCCATGTTGGAAGACAAAAGGAGGAGTCAACACACCGAACCAACTGCCCGAGTCAGAATGTTAAGTGCAGAAGAAGGTAATTCAGAAGTTGAACTCCTAAAGACCCAGGTGTCACAACTAGTAGAAATGGTGTCCATGCTGACTAGCCAGGCCTCTGTGCTACACAACAAGAACACGTCAGAGGAACCAAAAAAACCTCCTAGCTCCAATATGGAACTAGTACAGAAGCCTAAGAGATTGATAACATGCTTCAATTGTGGGGGAATCGGGCATGTTAGAGCAGTGTGTCCCAGCCCAGATGAAGTTGCATCCAGATACCGCAAGCCGGCGGAAAACTTCAGAGGGCCCCGGTGAAGGAGTCAGCCGGGCGCCCACCAGTTTCCACGAACTCCTTCAAGAAGTCCAATGATCCAAAACATCAGAGTCAGGGACCTAAACCTCTGCCAATTAGGCCCCGTCCCACAACTCGGGCTGCTGTTGAACGGAAGGCCAGTGCACACCAGACCCAGAAGGGACTGAGACCCACCGGAAACTCAAGAAAAAAAGAAGTGAGGGTACAGGTAACTGAACCCAGCAAGAAGTCTGTGTTGAAGGAGTTCCCTGCCAAGTTAGTGGGGCCTTCTCCAGTAGTCTCCATACAAGTAGAAGGGATCTACACCAAGGCTCTTCTTGACACTGGGGCTCAAGTGACTCTTCTGTATAGGAATTTCTATGATAAACATCTTAAACATCTGCCCCTACAGAAATTAGAGGAACTGGAAATATGGGGTATTGGAACTCAGAGCTTTCCCTATGACGGTTACCTGCCAATCAAGTTGACTTTTGATCCCTCAGTGGCTGGGGAGACAGAGACCTTCGATACTCTGGCAGTAGTGTGCCCTCGCCCACCAGGGGCCAGCAAGAGCTCACTCATCATAGGGACCAACACTGATCTAGTCAGGCGACTGCTGACACCGTTGGCCCAACAGGAAGAAGCCCCGACCACAAGAGTCCACCCCATGTTAAGGCAAGCCTACCAGCGCCTGGTACTGGAGCAGAAGGCCCCGGCTGAGGGAGTTGGCAAGATTTGGAAGCTAGACAAGACGGAGAAGGTATTACAACCGGGAGAGGTGACTTGCCTGAGGGCTTCTGTCAAGCTCACATGGAAACAGCCAGGCCCCTTCATTGTCTTCGAACCAGGCCCACAGGAAAGACAGAAAGGGATTGAAGTAATCCCCGAAGTGATCCCATTGAAGGCCCTACAGAAAAGCCATGGGAGGGTTTCAGTGAGTATAAGGAACACTGCTAATACACCAGTGAAGGTGCCGGCCAGAATGCTGTTGGGCCAGGTGAATCCAGCCACCCACATTGCCCCGTGTGAATTGAAGAAAGAAGAAAGGGGTGAAGTCACCATAGAGAAGCTCTGTTCTGAAGACACGGCCCTCCCACCAGAATGGAGAAAAAGGGCCAAAGCTCAACTTGCAAGGTGGGAAAAGATCTTCTCTAAAGATGAGTTCGATGTGGGGTGCGCAAGGAGTGCCACTCACAAGATACGCTTACAAGAAGATAAGCCCTTTAGAGAGAGAGTTCGACGGGTCCCACTGGGTGACTTAGAAGACTTGCGGGAACAGTTGGCTGAGCTGAAGAGGACGGGGATTATTCGAGAATCCAGGAGCCCTTACGCTTCTCCAATAGTGGTAGTCCGAAAGAAGAACGGGTCGCTGAGACTGTGTATCGACTACAGAACACTAAACAGAAGGACCATCCCAGATCAATACACCACTCCCCGAATTGAAGACGCCCTGCAGAGTCTGTCAGGGGCCAAGTGGTTCAGTGTAATGGATCTAAAAAGTGGATATTACCAAATCCCCATGCACCCTGAGGATCGGGAGAAGACAGCATTCATCACCCCTGTGGGGTTCTTTGAGTTCAACCGTATGCCTCAAGGGTTATCAGGAGCCCCCGCCACTTTCCAAAGGCTAATGGAGAGAACCGTCGGGGACATGAATCTAATAGAGGTACTGGTATATTTGGACGACGTCATCGTGTTCGGGAGAACCCTAGAAGAGCATGAAGAGAGACTGGAGAAGGTCCTGAAGAGGCTCAGTGAAGAGGGCCTGAAACTCTCCCCAGAGAAGTGTCAAGTTTACCAGTCCTCAGTCCATTACCTGGGCCATATCGTTTCTGCAGAAGGGGTGGCCACGGACCCAGAGAAGCTGGATGCCGTCACCTCTTGGCCGAGACCTACCAACGTGACTGAGCTTCGGTCATTCCTGGGGTTCTGTTCTTACTACAGAAGATTTGTAGAAGGATTCGCCAAGATTGCCAGACCCCTGAACGAGTTACTCAGAAACGAAGGGGAAGATGATGTTCCAGAGCTGGTCAAACCAGTGAAACTCACCATGGGACCCCGAAGGCCCAAAGAGTTGATTCAAGACCAGTGGACAGGGGAGTGCGAGGACGCCTTCCAGATGTTAAAGAAGAGTCTTACCACTGCACCAGTCCTGGCCTATGCTGATCCAAAGAAGCCTTATGAACTGCATGTGGATGCCAGCCGAGATGGGCTGGGTGGGGTGCTGTACCAGGAACATGATGGTTACCTAAGACCCGTCGCATATGTGAGCAGGAGTCTGATACCTGCTGAGAAGAATTACCCGACCCACAAGCTTGAATTCCTGGCCTTGAAATGGGCAGTGGTAGACAAACTGAGAGACTACCTATATGGGGCGGAGTTTGTGGTGAAGACAGATAATAACCCGCTCACCTACCTTCTGACCACTGCCAAGTTGGATGCAACGGGACACCGGTGGTTGGCTGCCCTTTCAAGCTTCACCTTCAGCTTGAAGTACCGACCCGGAGTGGGAAATAGGGATGCAGATGCCCTGTCCAGGAGGTCTCATTCCCATCACCGACCCTACCGAAGAATGGGCCCAACTAGACCCAGAGGGAGTGCGAGCCCTATATCAGGGGACAGAACTTCAAGCCAGAGGTGGGTCAAGAGCCGAAGAAATTGGGGTCTCAGCTGTTGGAGTACCGAAGTGCTATTGCAGTGTGACCCAAGTCGAAGGGGAGGGCTTGCCCAAGCTGACAAAAAGGGATTTGAGAAAGGAGCAAGAAGAAGACTCTTTAGGGAAACTCCTGATAAAGGCCCTGGAAAGCCAGCTTCCCGAGATGCTTGAAACAGACTCCCCAAGAGAAGCCCGATTGTTGCGCAGGGAGTGGGATCGGCTACACATACGTCAAGGGGTGGTCTACCGAAGGGGCCCCTCTGACGACTCAGAAGAGAAGTGGCAGCTGTTTCTACCAGCCAAATATCGAGAAGCGGTCCTAGCTGCCCTCCATGACAACCATGGTCACCTAGGGTCCGAACGGACTTTTCACCTTATACGGGATAGGTTCTATTGGCCCTGCATGCGGGCTGAAGTGGAAGGATATTGCCATTCCTGTGTCCGATGCATTCAAAGGAAGACCTTGCCACGTCAAGCAGCCCCAATGGGCCATCTGCAGAGTCAGGGACCTATGGAACTGGTGTGCATTGACTTCCTTTGCCTGGAGCCTGATCTGAGTGGTCAAGGGAATGTCTTGGTGATAACAGATCACTTTACCAGATATGCTCAAGCATTCCCAACAAAAGACCAGAAGGCCTCAACAGTAGCCAAAGTACTGGTAGAAAAATTATTTGTGCACTATGGTCTACTCCAACGCCTTCATTCAGATCAGGGCAGAGACTTTGAAAGCAAATTAATAAAGAAGTTATTAGACCTGTTAGGCATCCAGAAGACCAGGACAACCCCTTATCACCCACAAGGAGATGCTCAGCCTGAACGGTTTAACCGGACTCTCTTGGATATGTTGGGGACTCTGAGTTCAGAGAAAAAGCAGCATTGGAGCAAGCATGTAGCTGCCATAGTGCATGCCTACAATAGCACTGCCAGTGATGTCACCGGGTATTCCCCATACCGTTTGATGTTCGGGCGGGAGGCTCGGTTGCCAGTGGACTTGGCCTTTGGCATATCGCTGGATCATACCTCAGCAGCATCCCACAAGGGGTATGTAGACCGATTGAGAGAGTCTGAAGACAGCTTTTGAAAAGGCCCAAGCAGCATCTGACCAACGGGGGCTGAGAAATAAAAGAAACTTTGACCTAAGAGTCAGAATTCAAGATTTACAGCCAGGAGATAGAGTGCTGTTGAGGAACTTGGGAATTCCGGGAAAACATAAGTTGGCTGACCGTTGGAAATCCCAACCTTATGTTATCTGCAAGAAGCTGGAAAACCTTCCTGTGTACCAAATTAGGCCAGAAGGAAGCGTGGGACCGTTAAAGACCTGGCACAGGAATCACTTGTTGCCCCTCTCCGAGGCAGTTCGCATGCCTCCTGCATCTGACTCACAAGAAACCCCTTCAACTTCTCAAGGTTCCAGACCCATCACCCGATCTCAAACAGTGCTTCCAGATGTGAGAGATGGAGACTCTGACAATGAAGGTCAAGAGGATGAAGAAGCAGAATCTGACTGGTTGTGGTCATCCCAATTGCCAGAACCCATGACCACCTCCCAAACCTCACCCAAAACAGTTGACAATGGAACTCTTCGGGCAGAAGCTCCTGAATTCGTGCCTTCAAACATTCTCATTGAGGAGGTAGCTGATGACTCAGACTCTTTGTCAATGGAAGACCCAGAAGAAGGGTCGTTGTCTCTATCTGAAGGAGAGCGGGACGCTCCTGAAGTTCTGGAGCCCAACATGCCTGAACTAGATGAGGAAGCCCCTGAAGAGCTTCTAGAAACAGCCAGACCTAATGTCCTTAAGAATATGATACCTAAGGAGCAGAGGGAAAGAAGAGTAATTCACCCCCCAAAAAGACTGACGTACGACCAATTGGGTGAATGCTCTGAGGAGGCCATCATCACTTCTAAGAGAACCATTGATCAGTCTAGCTCTTCCACTCCACATTCAGATTCAGTGGAAGACAACCCCAGCTCACTCCCTAGCACATCTGAAACAGACACCCAAGTGTCGGTGGTCCGTATACAGGACGACCTCCCTCCTTGTGATAATTGGTGGGAGGTTCCTCTGTCAGCTCTGTGTTATGATATGAGCTGTTTAAGTTTAAATCCTGCTTATGAAAAGGCAAGATGTTTATTGTCATGCATAAACTAACAAATTTCCCTGCAGGTATTGCCAAAGTATGTGTTTGGTCCCCAAAGAGGACAACAGTATGTAACCTAAGACTTTAAGTGGGGGGAGTGTGTAGCAGGATGTCCATATGTAAGAAGGAATCCGGCTCCCTCCGGTGGTATAAGTGTTACAATGCAACTAATGCACTTTGGGACAGATATCAGCTAGGAGAAAAGACTTTGTTGCTTTTAGTAAAAGACAGACTACATTACCCAGAGTGCATTGCAACACCGCAAAGCCTTCTGGGCAGACTATTTAAACCAGGGGAGGGGTCAGCTTCTCTCTCTCTGGATCCAGCTCTCAATCAAGCAGGAAGCTGGCACAGAGGCCTGCTTCCTAAGGATTAGGCCAGAAGCCTGGGCCTAAATTACGGGAGTGCCTGAGTGATTTCCAGCAGAGGATCGTCCACAGCGTCCTGTGATTGCCCAGCAGAGACCGGAGTCGTCCATCACCATATGCTGTTAGTGACGGAGTCCGGAGACTGCAGCTGAAGCAGAAGCGTGGAGATCGAGTGACTGGGACAAGCCAGAGGAGACTATCTGAAAGTCGGGCCTGTTTGGTGAGAAGGGCACCTGCCCAGAATTAACTACTACCTTAGAGGAAAGTGATTTAGTTAGTGCCAGCCACACTTCACCTATCACGCCACAGCTTGCGGCCTAGTGTATCTCACTGGAGACTATGTGATCAGAGATTGGTGCATCCGTCATTAGTGGGTGGCAGGCACACGAGTACTCAGGTATATTGCGGATAATTACAGCATCTTGTTGAAACCCTGTGGATTACAATTTACCTTGTGCACCGACGGTGGCTAGCGAAGACTTCATTGGAGAAAGGAACTTTGAGTGGGACGCAGATAGGCCTTGCTTACCTATTATAGGGAATGAACACGTGCAAGGTATTGCAACAAAGGGGGAGCTCGCGAGCAACCAGTTAGCCGTGCAGAGACACATATAGATACATGTACATATATATAGCTGATGTTATTTCCTGTTATTACCTAATCTCAGTGATACCTATCCTTATTGGTTTATTGACTCTGCAATGCGCATGCAGAGTCAACTGTGTGTATTAATGTGATTCTTTACCCTTCCCTTTTATACTGAGTAAAGGTACCTTTGATTAAGCATATAACTTGTGTGAAGTATCTCTGTCACTTAGAAGGACTAGTGACCAGCAAAGGTAATAACATTTACAGGTTATTGTGTGATGTATGCAGGATTGTGTCTCCTAATACTCAATAGGTCTCACACTCCTTATTCATATCAGTTGTGCTAAGGGAAGGTTTGAGCCACTTCCAGGGGTTGATAGGCAGGACGTAGACCCAAATCAAACAAACAGCAGCTCCTACGGGGGTAGTGCTACATATATATACGTGATCCTGCTCACAGCTGTCACCCTGTAGCAGTAAAACTACTATAGGGCCGCCAGCAAGAGGTTAAACTGTTACTATTTGCACATCCTCTGTCAGGTTTTTATTACTCTCAGCACCCCCATTTGTAAGATTTTAACTTCATTCCTGGTAACAGGGTGTCTGGAAGTAAATAGTAGGCAGCACTCCAAACAGCTAACGTTTTGATTTCAATATATTTTTGTAAGGCAACATATAAAGGCAAAATAGTAAAACAGAGTACATGCACAAGATCTCCCCACAGTTCATCTATCTAGAAAAGACACATTCTCAGCTACAAGCATCATATACATTTTCATTAGAACAGGGAGGAGACCCAGGGTAAAAGTACAGCAATTATAAAACATCAATACACATGGATAGATACCAGAGAAAACCTCCAGCTGACATGCGGGAATCGCAACATTTTGAAGTAGAAAACCCCAAGTGAGATCCAACACAGGGTGTCTGAGGCACAGAAGGGAATGGACGATCCATCCAAACGGGACAAAGGCAGCATATTTTATAGAGAACGGGTAGAACCTCTGTTACATTTTTATTGCTTTTTGTGTCTTCCTTTCCACCCTGGTTCACATTGATTCGATTTGGCATGCGATTTGATATGTAAAATCGCATGCCAAATCGGCTATTGCCCATAATAGCCCCGTCCGAATCGGTGCAACGCCGACTTTACGGCGCCACACCGATTCCCAAAAATCGTTTCTATCCTACTTTTTGGCGATTTCAGGTGCAGTTTCAATAGACTTCTGTGCAGGAAACCGCACAGATGTCTCTGAAATCGTCGGACTGACATGCAGGAATGAAATCGTGCAAGTTCACCTAAACTTGCACGATTTCAATCCCGCAGCAGTGTGAGCCTGGCTTCCCAGTGACCCATTATCTCCTCATTTCTTGTTTTTGGGGGATATTTACTTAAAGGGGTTGTAAAGGTTCGTTTTTTATTTTCTAAATAGGTTCCTTTAAGCTAGTGCATTGTTGGTTCACTTACCTTTTCCTTTAATTTCCCTTCTAAATGTTTTTTTTCTTTGTCTGAATTTCTCACTTCCTGTTTCTCCTCACTAAACTTCACACCATCATCCGAGCCGTGTTTAGTCAGCCTGAACAGCTTACTGAGGAGGAACAGGAATTGAGAAATTCAGACAAAGAAAACAAAGAAAAAAAATATTTAGAAGGGAAATCTAAGGAAAAGGTAAGTGAACCAACAATGCACTAGCTTAAAGGAACCTATTTAGAAAATAAAAAACGAACCTTTACAACCCCTTTAAGCTAGAGATTGCAAAATCGGGTGCAGCTCGGCATAGAAACCATTCAGTTTCCAGGTTTTATTGTCAAAGCTTAAAGTAGAACTATAGGCAAAACGTTTTAAAGTAAAGGATGGATTATAACCCCTGTCAGTTTATTTTTTGCCGTCTTTGTCCCATTGCAGAGATTTACCTTCACTTCCTGTCCCATAGCCAAAACAGGAAGTGAGAGGAAATCCTTGCAAATGAAGGGAATCTCTTGGGGTCCCCTAGGTCACCAGAATTAGTGTCTCCATTAGAGGATTTTCTCTTTATTAATTTTCTCAGGACAGCCCAAAATTTAGGATTTTCTTTTACTTTCGCTTTCAATGATAATGGTAAACGGGACAAATGGAGAGCATGACTCTCCATAACGGGGACACAGATGGGAATAAAAACCTGACAAGCGTTCTAATCCCACTCCACTCTATCCAAAACTAAAAGAAAGTTTTGCCTTTAGTTTTACTTTAATTGAACAATCTGGAGTTGGAAGCTGGTTACTATGCACGGCTTTGTGTCACAAAGATAAAAGGTGAAAGGGAAATCTCCCTATTGGAATATGCCGTGTGCTTCCTGTAGACAGTAATAAAAACCCAACAGAGGTTCTAACATTTTCTACTCTATTCCTACTCAAAAAAAAACAAAAAACAGTTTTGGTGGAGGCTTGGCTTTTGTTTGTACACAACCCATGAGCTGCATTTATTTTTTTATTTATTTTCTGTAGGTGACCCTGGACACAAGCCTGTGAGCCCCAGTTCAGAACAGCTGGATTTACTGAAGACATTTGCAGGCTTTTCTGAAGGATCTAAAGACACTGAAAGACTTGCTGCCCTGGCTTTTCTCTACCTCTACCTTTCCATCTGTGGGCGGTGAGTGACACTTCATATAAATATTTAAACTAGGTCTAATGAATTATCATGAACAACCACTGAAGAGTAGTGTTTTATGTGTCAGTTCCCTGTCACATATTTCTCAAATTTCTTGAAAATTTGGGCTGTGTACCAAGATATCTAAAGTTACCAGCATGATGAGGCACGCCTACACCCATTGTTTCTGAAGAATTGTTTAATTCAAAAGATTCTCTGCTCAGAAGTAAAGCGAAACGACAAACGGCACCCCTTCTTTATTATAGTAAATGAGCCACAGCTGAAAATAAGGTCACACACTGGCAGATAATGTCCTGCAAGACATACACTATGGGGGTTTTTTACGAAAGGCAAATCCACTTTGCACTACAAGTGCAAACTACAAGTGCAAAGTGCACTTGGAAGTGCAGTCGCTGTAAATCTGAGGGGTAGATCTGAAATAAGGGGAAGCTCTGCTGATTTTATTATCCAATCATGTGCAAGCTAAAATGCTGTTTTTCATTTTCCTTGCATGTCCCCCTCGGATCTACAGCGACTGCACTTCCAAGTGCAATTTCAAGTGCACTTTGCACTTTTAGTGCAAAGTGGATTTGCCTTTAGTATATAACCCCCTATATTACCAAAAGTATTGGGACACCTGCCTTTACACACACACATGAACTTTAATGGCATCCCAGTCTTGGTCGGTGGTGTTCAATATTGAGTTGGCCCACTCTTTACAGCTATAACAGCTTCAACTCTTCTGGGAAGGCTGTCAACAAGCTTTAGGAGTGTGTCTATGGGAATGTTTGACTCTTGTTCCAGAAGCGCATTTGTGAGGTCAGGCACTGATGTTGGACGATAAGGCCCGGCTCGCAGTCTCCACTCCAATTCATCCCAAAGGTGTTCTATTGTGCAGGTCAGTCAAGTTCCTCCACCCCAAACTCGCTCATTTATGTCTTTATGGACCTTGCTTTGTGCACTGGTGTGCAGTCATGTTGGAACAGGAAGGTGCCATCCCTAAACTGTTCCCACAAGGTTGGAAGCATGAAATTGTCCAAAATGTCTTGGTATGCTGACGCCTTAAGAGTTCCCTTCACTAGAATTAAGGGGCCAAGCCCGACCCCTGAAAAACAACCCCACACCATAATCCCCCCTCCACCAAATTATTTGGACCAGCGCACAAAGCAAGGACCATAAAGACATGAATGAGTGAGTTTGGGGTGGAGGAACTTGACTGACCTACACAGAGTCCTGACCTCAACCCGATAGAACACCTTTGGGATGAATTAGAGCGGAGACTGCGAGCCAGGCCTTCTTCTCCAACATCAGTGCCTGACCTCACAAATGCGCTTCTGGAAGAATGGTCCAACATTCCCATAGACAAACTCCTAAAGTTTTGCCTATAGCTCAACTTTAAGGGAAGAATCTGAATCTCTCCCTTTTTAACTTCTTTATTTTACTATTGCTAGCCTTGGCCTGCACTTCACATGTAATACAGAACCTATAATAACTCAACATTTTTTAATTCATTTGAAAAACTTCTGAAGAGTCCAGATAGTACCAAGTTTGTTTCTACCTACTATTCTACAATTACTGCTCTCTCCAAAGCTAGATACCAAAAGGTGCAACTCCGGTGGCCCTTGCCTGCTCTTCAACTCACTGACCTGGATTGGTTGACATTTGAAAGACACCTATAAATTCTCAGTAATATTTCTCTAGGGACAGAGTGATACATCTGTTATTGCTTCATCATAGTCATTTGACATCTTCTATATTGTATAAAGTGGGCCTGCGCCAATTTGAGTTTTACATGTGTTTTCTTATAACAAATGTAAACCTTGTTTTATCTTTATTCTGTGATCTAAGTGCTTATCCCATAAAGTATCATAGTCCTCAATGCTGCCTTTAAATTTGAGACACTAGATACTTCCAAACAGTGCTAAGAGATGTTTGAGAATTGTTAAACTGTACTACGGAATGCTTTCTGAACTTGTATAATTGTTCTAGAGATATGAAGGAGTTGAATATCGTGGTTTGGTCCCAGCTACCTCCAGGAGCCGGTTTGGGGTCTAGCGCTGCCTATTCTGTTTGTCTGGCTGCTGCATTGCTAACTGTCTCTGGTAGGATTTCACACCCAGTGCAGGAAGGCACAGAAGATGCCAGGTATGAAGTTTGCTTTATTCCAGTATGGTTTTAATTGGGACATTTTATGCATGGTGTAATCCACACTACTAACTACATGTAATGTGGCTTCCAATGTTGATGTATAACTAAAGCCTCGTACACACGATCGGATATCCTATGGATTCTAATCCGATGGTTTTTTCCATCGGAAATCCGATGAAGCTGACTTCCATCAGTCTTGCCTACACACTATCAGTCAAAAAACCGACTGTTCCAAACGCGGTGACGTAAAACACTCCGATGAGCCGAGAAAAATGAAGTTCAATGCTTCTGAGCATGCGTCGACTTGATTCTGAGCATGCGTGGGTTTTTTATCCGATGGACTTGCCCATAGACGATTGGAATTTGCTATCGGTTTTTGATCCATCGGAAAAATTTAAAACATGTTCTATTTTTTAAAACCGATGAAAAAAGACTGATGGGTCCCATACACGATCGGTTTGTCCGATGAAAAAAGTCCATCGGACTGTTTTCATCGGTAAAACCTAACGTGTGTACAGGGCTTTAAAATTTGGATTATTGACATTATTCTCTTCACACTTGCATGATAATTTTTTTAAATATACATACTGTGATGTTGTTTTTTTGTTTTTTTTTGCCTTGGTAACCTAAATACTAAAACCATATTTTTTGATAGGTGGACAGAGACTGAGTTAAAGCTCATTAATAGTTGGGCATTTCAGGGAGAAAAGGTCATCCACGGGAATCCATCTGGTGTGGACAATGCTGTAGCAACACTGGGTAAGTAGTAATGTCCAGAAGTCCAAGCAGTAGGGTGGTATATGTAGTCTAAGCTGATACATGTGCTGTTCTTGTTTTGTGCTTACTAACTATAGGTTCACCACTATTTGTTTAAACCTCTTTAGTGACTGTATGCTTAGTATATCTGTAAGTGATCAGAAACACACAGTTTACAGTAGGTCCATAAATATTTCAGTGCATTGGGAATTTCAGTCTGTATGTATGTTATGTATGTATGTGGCTAAACATGTGGCTAGCACCCTTATTAGAAGCTCAAGGGTCCTGGACAAAATTCCCACCCAAAACACTGTCTGCATGAAGGTTTCACGTGCTCCTTCTTTTTTTTTTTTTTTTTTCCCACAATCCAAAGGCATACCAACATGTTAATTGGCATCCACCCTGTTTTGGGTTTCCACTAGAGGTGCGCCAAATGGAAATTTTGGTACTAAAAATGCAGGATGCACTTGGCCGAAAACCGAAACTCAACATGGCAGTTTTAAAAAAATATTTATATAATTTGTATTATATTTGACTTTTTTTTTTTTTTTTCAATAAATGTTTATTAGGTTTAATAAAATATAACAAATGAGATTGTTGCATTCATTATACATTATTTGTAATACAATCACCTTGTACAGGCAAACATTTAACAAAAAAAAAGTGTTTAGTACTTGATGACCTTGGCCAGCCTACCCCTAATGGGTACATACTGTAGGACTGGGAGGTCACCTAGAAATTCCTTGATACAACTGGAGTAAATACTTGTAAAGGAGGGGGACTTTTTAATTTAATATCAATTTAAATGAATATGAATTTATTGTCGGCCATTATTGGCACTTTTTAGCACAAGAAAAGCTCAAGGAAAATGTATCCCTTTACATTTTATGTATGTCTGCACACTGGTCCTTTGGGCTTCCATTGTGGTGTTAAAAATCTTGCTTGCTGCATTTCTGGTCAGTTAAAAAAACTGCACAAAAAAACGCACCTCCAGTTGAAATGCATTAAAAACGCAGCAAGAACGCATCCACGCACCCGTGTTACATTTTTGATGAGGTTTTTGAGTCACGTGACCTATGAAAAACACACCATAAGCACGGTAAAATCGCGGCAAAATCTACACGAATTAGCTGTAAAGTCACAGCAAAATTGTGTGCATTTTCTGTGCCATTATCAGCACCTTGTTCTCTTATGAGCTGAATGCTGACAACACCCTTTTCGGCCAAAATGTTTCAGTGGCCGAAATTTTCGGTGCATCTCTAGTTTCCACATGTTTAGCTCTGGTCAGGACAATAGAATGTGAAGTTTATTGGACTAGGACTAATATGAATGGCTTGGAAAACCGATTGAGGGAAAAAAACTCACCGAAATATGCAGATTACATCTCCTCTGGTTCTCTGAATTATTCATTGGCTGACTGATATATTTTTGTTCTGTTGGACTGTGCTTTTTGCTAGATACAGCTTTGATAATGTAATTTGATTTACTTCCCTTTAGGTGGTGCTCTACAGTATCAAGCTGGACAAATAACCCCAATGAAGAGGTATATTTTTTTATTCTGACCTTAATCATTGTTGTTATTTTTGTATACTATTCTTTTAGTTAGTGTTGTCATAGGGAACACTGAATGCAACAGATTGGGGGAGACAAGCTTGTACAATGCAAGATCAACCTAAGCAGGGTAACTAGTACTAATATACATGAGTACACTAATTCATATATTAAAGAGGATACAATGGGCCTCAAATTATTCTGTTTCTGGCAATCAGTTTAGTTATAGCTATTATAAATAGTATAATAGCAAACATTGCCTTTGATCCTGATACTGTCTCCTAAGAGCGTTTAGATGAAGAGGTATTATTACCGGATGTTTTTGCTCCAATTAACGGTTTACTCTTTCTTTCACGTAAGAAAATTGCATCAAAATGGCTACCTCCACACTTACCAACTCAAGCGGAGAGATTACAGCAGGTTAACAATACATTTCCTAGAGAAAAGCTAATCTTTTAAAATAAAGGTTGTCCCAATAAATTTTGTAAACGGTGGGAATGGGATCCATGGTTGTCATTACTGTGACTGTCCCCAATGTCATCAGCTAACTACAGGCTGACATACCACTATAACCCTGGGAGCATACACTAGGTAACTTTGCACTGATTTGCAAAAGCTATCTGATCACTTTCTTCCCCTGTAAGCCATATTCGTTGTTTGGCTGGAAGCACACAAGTTTCATTTGTTTTTTGCTGATACTAATACCAATTGTGACCTTGGGTGCAGGGAGTACTGTAAAATGTATACTGTCTGATCACTGTGCTAGTCTATCATGGGATGACCATTGTTATATCTGCATCCAATATGTATTTGTATACAATAAGTACTGTACATACTTACCATCCATCTTCAACTGGTAATGTGAGAACACAAGGTCTTATAAATGTTTGTTTTTTGTTTTTATTTATTTTACACTTACTGAATGTGTAAAACTTAAAAAAAAAAAGAAGAAAAAAAAAAAAAACAAACACGCAGTTCCCGAGTTGCGAACAACTCATACTTACGAACGGACCTCAGTGCTGGCCACTTGTGCTCCACGCTGGTCCTGGATACCTCCGAGCAGCTATCTTGCAGCGCCGGACACATCCCACACTGCAGTATTTCATGTACTGCATGGCCAGACGAGCCCAAGATAACATAACTGCATGGCCAGAAAAGCCCCAGATAACTTACCTGCATGCCCAGAAGCGCACGGAACATCCCACATCCCTGCACAGGCTGAAGTTACAATTAAAAATGCAGTGTTCTGACTTGCACACAAATTCCACTTAACAACAAACCTGCAGTCCCTATTGTGTTCGTAACCCAGGGACCGCCTGTACATTTATTAATATTTGCAATCAATGTTTAACAACCTCTGAAATGCAGAAAATGAATCGCCATTCTTTGAGCTGCAGCAACTTTTCTTGTTTATTAAAATGGCAAGATTTTCTGATAAAGCGAAACATGTCAGTGGTGACAACTGCTGTCTTTTAAATAAACAAGAAATTCTGCATGTTGTTAATAAAAAAAAAATGATCTGACAATTTGCCTGGAGTACGAGACAAACTGCCGCACAGGGGTATTGCAAGGGAGCTAGTGGCGAGACACCCAATTTAGGCACTATGCATATTTTCTTTTTATTTATGTTTTTTAAAAGATAGAGTAAAACATTTTTAAACCTAAAACAAAACAATATTTTTAAAAATGTTGCTTTATTCTTTTTGTAAACGGTTATAACTTGACTAATCAGAGCCCATTCACACAGGGGCGGCACGACTTGTCCCGCGACTGCGCTGGGCGTCTTCAAGACGACTTCAAAGGTGACTTAAAAAATTACTTCTGTATTGAAGTCAATGGAAGTCGCCCTGAAGTCGTCTTGAAGTAGTACAGGAACCTTTTTCTAAGTCGGAGCGACTTCAGTCGCTCCTATAAGAATGGTTCCATTGTACAGAACGGGACGCGACTTGTCAGGCGGCTGAGACGCCTGACGAGTCGCCCCTGTGTGAATGGGGTCTAATGCCGCGTACACACAACCGCTTTTAATGTCATTGAAAAAAACTGAGTTTTTCTCGATGTGATTCTTCTCAAGCCTGCCTTGCCTACACACTATCGTGGAAAAAAATGCTTGAGTAAAGCGCGGTGACGTACAACATGTACGACGGCACTATAAAGGGGAAGTTCCATTCGGATGGCGTCACCCTTCATGTTAGTAAAGTTTATTGAGAGACGATTCGCGCTTTTCAGCCTCATGCTTTTCAGTCCGTTACAGCGTGACAAATGTGCTATCTCCAGAACGAGCGCTCCCGTCTCATACTTGATTCTGAGCATGCGCATTTTTTTTCACGTTGTTAAAGCCCACACACAGCCGTTTTTCATGACGAGAAAGACGACGACGTGAAAAACGACGAGAAAAATTAGAGCATGTTCCAATTTTTTCATGGCCATTTTTCACGTCGTGAAAAATGCTCTGAAGCCCACACACGATCACTTTTAATGACCATTTTAAAAAATGGCATTTTTCTCGTCATTAAAAACGGTCGTGTGTACGCGGCATTAGAGTTTCTATAAATTTGCAGAATTCAACTTTATAATAGACCTGGTAATTAATAAAAAAAAAAAAGTGAATTGGCCACTTGCATAAAGTGCTAGCACCTACTGTAGACTTATTTGAGAATACTTTCAGAAGTCTATTAGAGTGCTGTTAGAGCCCCCAAGCCCATGGCATCCTCACCTTAAAGCTGTGACATTTCCTGTGTAAAAAGGCTGACTTGATCCTTCCTGTCCATTACTTTAATGGCAGGTTCCTGTGGCCAAATGCATGGTTAAATTGTACAAGGGGCATGTCAAACTGACCCTAACCGGAAGTGCCCAAAGTTCATTTTTTTTTTCTGTTACACTTTTACACAACTATTACAGTGGGGCAAAAAAGTATTTAGTCAGCCACCAATTGTGCAAGTTCTCCCACTTAAAAAGATGAGAGACCTGTAATTGTCATCATAGGTATACCTCAACTATGAGAGACAAAATGTGGAAACAAATCCAGACAATCACATTGTCTGATTTGGAAAGAATTTATTTGCGAATTATGGTGGAAAATAAGTATTTGGTCACCTACAAACAAGCAAGATTTCTGGCTCTCGCATACCTGTATCTTCTTCTTTAAGAGGCTCCTCTGTCCTCCACTCATTACCTGTATTAATGGCACCTGTTTGAACTTGTTATCAGTATAAAAGACACCTGTCCACAACCTCAAACAGTCACACTCCGAACTCCACTATGGTGAAGACCAAAGAGCTGTCGAAGGACACCAGAAACAAAATTGTAGACCTGCACCAGGCTGGGAAGACTGAATCTGCAATAGGCAAGCATCTTGGTGCGAAGAAATCAACTGTGGGAGCAATAATTAGAAAATGGAAGACATACAAGACCACTGATAATCTCCCTCGATCTGGGGCTCCACACAAGATCTCACCTTGTGGGGTCAAAATTATCACAAGAACGGTGAGCAAAAATCCCAGAACCAACACGGGGGGGACCTAGTGAATGACCTGCAGAGAGCTGGGACCAACGTAACAAAGTAACACACTACGCCGCCAGGGACTCAGATCCTGCAGTGCCAGACGTGTCCCCCTGCTTAAGCCAGTACATGTCCGGGCCTCGTCTGAGGTTTGCAAGAGAGCATTCGGATGATCCAGAAGAGGATTGGGAGAATGTCATATGGTCAGATGAAACCAAAGTAGAACTGTTTAGTAGAAACACAATTCGTCGTGTTTGGAGGAGAGAGAATGCTGAGTTGCAACCAAAGAACACCATACCTACTGTGAAGCATGGGGGTGGCAACATCATGCTCTGGGGCTGTTTCTCTGCAAAGGGCACAGGACGACTGATCCGTGTACATGAAAGAATGAATGGGGCCATGTATCGTAAGATTTTGAGTGCAAACCTCCTCCGATCAGCAAGGACATTGAAGATGAAACGTGGCTGGGTCTTTCAGCATGACAATGATCCCAAACACACCACCCGAGCAACGAAGGAGTGGCTTCGTAAGAAGCATTTCAAGGACCTGGAGTGGCCTAGCCAGTCTCCAGATCTCAACCCCATAGAAAACCCTTGGAGGGAGTTGAAAGTCTGTGTTGCCCAGCGACAGCTTCAAAACATCACTGCTCTAGAGGAGATTTGCATGGAGGAATGGGCCAACATACCAGCAACAGTGTGTGACAACCTTGTGAAGACTTACAGAAAACGTTTGACCTCTGTCATTGCCAACAAAAGATATATAACAAAGTATTGAGATGAACTTTTGATATTGACCAAATACTTATTTTCCACCATAATTTGCAAATTCTTTCCAAATCAGACAATGTGATTG
Organism: Rana muscosa; assembly: GCA_029206835.1. Lineage (NCBI taxonomy): Eukaryota > Metazoa > Chordata > Amphibia > Anura > Ranidae > Rana > Rana muscosa. The sequence continues at coordinate 848,316,525 of CM055116.1, forward strand.
TCTGTCTGAATTTGTTTCCACATTTTGTCTCTCATAGTTGAGGTATACCTATGATGACAATTACAGGCCTTTTTCCATCTTTTTAAGTGGGAGAACTTGCACAATTGGTGGCTGACTAAATACTTTTTTGCCCCACTGTACATAGTGTTTTTTTTTTTTTTTTTCACAAAATGCAAAAAAAATCATGTTTTTGTTTAGTTGCGTGCACTTGGTCCAGATCACATTTCATTAACTCTGTACTTTCTATTCTAAGGCAACATTCAAAAATTTACTTTTTGTTTGAGCAGGCTGATAGGCATCTCAAATATATCTTTTAAAACACTCCCTAGAACACCAAAACACATACCAAACTTTAGGTATTCTAGTTTGTTTGTATTTTGGCCAAAATATGTAAGTTTCTCCTCCGATGAAGCCATTTTAATTTTCAAACTACTGTAAGTTTCATCAAGATTTGTGCATAAATACTGTAAGCCCAAAGCAATCAGTAGGGTCATATTAAAATCTATCTATTGTAGAAGTTAGTTTTAGTCCTGGATTTTCTATTAGCGAAACATTCTTTCTGTTTTCCAGCAGGTTGCTGAAATGTTACAGTGGACCCAGTATAATATATTGTGGCCTCTTTCCAGGGTACCATTGCTACAGATTTTGCTCACCAACACAAGAGTACCACGCAGCACAAAGATCCTGGTGGCAGGAGTGAAAGATAAGCTACTCAAGGTTTGGCTTTCCCCTTTAAAAATATATTTTAACCTTTCATACAAACGTGTACCTGTTAAATTTCAGGTTTGGGAAAATCATGTTATTTTCAAAGGCTATATGATTACGCTGTGTCCAGATTTAGATTATATGTCAGAATAGGAGCTGTTTAGACCATTGTGGTTGCCATGACAGCAGATTGTGTTATATAAGGCCGGCATCGTACACCTGACTCCATACCCTTTGAAGTCATGTGTTCAGTGACGCAACGCGTCAGGATGGAGCCGGGTTACTGCCTTTTTTATTGCATGTAAACTGCATATGATGAAGAGGAAGAGCTTGGAAAAGAATTTATAAGCCACTGTTTTCCATTTGGCGGGGTGTCCCTGAAAAAGATTTGATCACCATGGAACCAGTAGTTTCATTCATACAGAGACTTGACTCGACCTGTAGGGGTCTCTGTTCAAAATGAGAGTCTGTGGCAAACCACTAGGGCACAGCGGATGGTGGAAACATTTGGATGAATTGGATTTTTCTGCTGTCTTGCACAAAAGCACTTTATTTATGAACTTTATGACTAGGCACGTTCACATTGATTCACGGTATTGTCACTTTGGAGCAATTGCACTTTATTATTGAAGAGAAATGTATCACATTTATTCATTATTTGCACTGTATTGAAGATGTACTATTATTTTGAACCGGATTGTCCTTAGTATTGCTTCCAGAATATTGCACAGTATTTTTTGTGAAGTATTTATTACATTTATTTTTGTTGTTCACTTATTAACTTAGGTTGTTATTTATTAGAATTCATCACTTATTTGAGTAAGCGCCACATTAATCTTTTTATTAGCATCACTGGGCGCTGTTACATTTCCGGCTTACTGTTAGTATTACCGCAGAAGGGATTAACACTGCAGAATGGAGCACTGATATCATCTTCTGGGTGGAATATGGCAGGCACTCTACATTCTATTATCATTCCTCAGCGAGGAACCACTTTTCCGCTGCTGGTCCTAATGTCCTACTAATATACAAATAAATCATATAGTGCAAAATCCACAGATTGTTAAAAAGTTCCAGTAGTGATAACGTGCTCTGTGCTACTCCAGACATCAAATAATGTGCTCTGCGATGGAATTTCTCCAAACAGACCTGTAGTGCCCCCCGGTACGCAACGCACTCAGTGGATGGGTTTGACCCCTTATGTTATCAAGGGAGTCAATGATAAGTGCTCAATTTGGTTGAAGTTAATATGAACTTTTATTTATCTTCCATTCAGCTTGTTATGGTCTTCTTTCATATGGTTCATAATTATGGCCATACTTGATGCACAAAGGAGAGGAAGGAGAACCTCCTATAGTGCAAGACTGCTTTATTATGTGAGAAAAACAAAGTATTGCACTCACATACAGTCATGGCCGAAATTGTTGGCACCCCAGAAATGTTTCCAGAAAATCAAGTATTTCTCACAGAAAAGTATTGCAGTAACACATGTTTTGCTATACACATGTTTATTCCCTTTGTGTGTATTGGAACAAAACAAGAAAAGGGAGGAAAAAAAGCAAATTGCACATAATGTCACACAAAACTCCAAAAATGGGCTGCTCAAAATTCTTGGCATCCTTAACCACTTCAACCCCGGGCTTTTTTTACCACATCAATACCGGGCCTATTCTGGCACTTCTCTCCTACATGTACAAATCATCATTCTTTTGCTAGAAAATTACTCAGAACCCCCAAACATTATATATGTTTTTTTTTTAGCAGACACCCTAGGGAATAAAATGACGGTCATTGCAACTTTTTTTTCTTGCACGGTATTTGCGCAATAATTTTTCAAACGCCTTTTTTTTGAAAAAAAAATGGTTTCATGAATTAAAAAATAACATAACAGTAAAGTTAGCGCAATTTTCTTGGGAAAATATGAAAGATTATGTTACACCGAGTAAATAGATACCTAACATGTCACGCTTTAAAATTGCGGACACTCATGGAATGGCGCCAAACTTCGGTACTTAAAAATCTCCATAGGCGACGCTTAAATTTGTTTTACAGGTTACCAGGTTAGAGTTACAGAGGAGGTCTAGTGCTAGAATTGTTGCATGCGCTCTAACGCACGCGGCAATACCTCACATATGTGGTTTGAACCGCGTTTACATATGTGGGCGGGACTTATGTGTGCGTTCGCTTCTGATTGCGAGCTACCGGGGACAGGGGCGTTTTAATTTATTTTTTATTTTTATTTTACTTTTTTTTATTTTTTTTTAACACTTATTTTACTTCTTTTTTTTTTTATCACTTTTATTCCTATTACAAGGAATGTAAACATCCCTTGTAATAGGAATGTGTGTGACAGGTCCTCTTTATTGAGAGATGCGGGGTCAATAAGACCCCACATCTCTCCTCCAGGCTGGAAAGCATGAGATCAGTGAAAATGTTTTCACTGATCTCATACTTACTAGCCGCAATGGCGGCTTTGTTTACATCTGAGGACCCGGGCGTGACGTCATCACATTGCGCCCTCGGGCCTCCGACGATTATAGAGATGACTGGTGACCCTCTGATCACCAGTCATCTCTATGCTCATAACGTGACCCACCACCGGCGCCGGACGATTCTCTCTGGGTCCCCGATGGCACGGGAGAGCCCGGAGAAGCACTGGATGGCGGCGGGAGGGATGGGATGTCCCCTCCTGCCGCCTATAAGAACGATCAAGCGGCGGAACCGCCGCTATGATCATTCTTATGGTGCGCAGAATCGCCGGCACAAGAAAAGGATATCTGAATGATGCCTCTAGCTGCAGGCATCATTCAGATATCCCCCCTCAAAGCTGAGAATGTCATATGACGTCTACCCAGGATGGGAGATCCCATCTGTGGACGTCATATGACTATGGGCGGTAGGGAAGTGGTTAACTTAATATTTGGTTGCACACCCTTTGGAAAAAAATAACTAAAATCAGTCGCTTCCTATAAACATCAATAAGCTTCTTACACCTTTCGCCAGGAATTTTGTTCCACTCTTCCTTTGCAAACTGCTCCAGGTCTCTCTTATTGGAAGGGTGCCTTTTCCCAACAGCAATTTTAAGATCTCGATCTGGACTCATTGCTGGCCACTTTAGAACTCTCCAGTGCTTTGTTACCATCCATTTCTGAGTGCTTTTTGACGTATGTTTGGGGTCATTGTCCTGCTGGAAGACCCAAGATCTCGGACGCAAACCCAGCTTTCTGACACTGGGCTCTACAATGCGACCCAAAATCCTTTGGTAATCCTCAGATTTCATGATGCCTTGCACACATTCAAGGCACCCAGTGCCAGAGGCAGCAAAACAACCCCAAAACATCAATGAACCTCCACCATATTTCACTGTAGGTACTGTGTTCTTTTCTTTGTAGGCCTCATTCCGTTTTCGGTAAACAGTAGAATGATGTGCTTCACCAAAAAGCTCTATCTTGGTCTCATCTGTCCACAAGACGTTTTCCCAGAAGGATTTTGGCTTACTCAAGTACATTTTGGCAAACTGTAGTCTTGCTTTTTATGTCTCTGTGTCAGCAGTGGGGTCCTCCTGGGTATCCTGCCATAGCCTTTCATTTCATTTAAATGTCGACGGATAGTTCACGTTCACGCTGACACTGATGCACCCTGAGCCTGCAGGACAGCTTGAATTTCTTTGGAACTTGTTTGGGGCTGCTTATCCACCATCCGGACTATCCTGCGTTGCAAACTTTCATAAATTTTTCTCTTCCGTCCACACCCAGAGAGATTAGCTACAGTGCCATGGGTTGCAAACTTCTTGATAATGTTGCACACTGTGGACAAAGGCAAATCTAGATCTCTGGGGATGGACTTGTAACCTTGAGATTGTTGATATTTTTCCACAATTTTGGTTCTCAAGTCCTCAGACAGTTCTCTTCTCCTCTTTCTGTTGTCCATGCTTAGTGTGGCACACACAGACACACAATGCAAAGACTAAGGGAACTTCTCTCCTTTTTATCTGCTTTCAGGTGTGATTTTTATATTGCCCACACCTGTTTCTTGCCCCAGGCGAGTTTAAAGGATCATCACATGCCTGAAACAATCTTATTTATCCACAATTTTGAAAGGGTGCCAAGAATTTTGACCAGCCCATTTTTGGAGTTTTGTGTGACATTATGTCCAATTTGCTTTTTTTTCCTCCCTTTTTTTTGTTTTGTTCCAATACACACAAAGGGAATAAACATGTGGTATAGCAAAACACTGTAATACTTTTCTGTGACTAATACTTGATTTTCTGGAAAAATTTCTGGGGTGCCAACAATTTCGGCTATGACTGTAAAAGACCTCACAAACTGCCTATTAGAAACCAGGAAGCGCTGCTTCCAAAATTTCCTGATTTAACCACTTCCTGCCTGGTCAATAGGAGATTGACGTCCGGGAAGTGGTTGTGTTATCCTGGACTGAACGTCTATTGACGTCCTGCAGGATAACAACCACCGCGCGCCTGAGGGGGGGGGGGCGCATCAGTCTGACACACTGCTACACTGATCTTGGTAAAGAGCCTCCGGCGGAGGCTTTTTACTACGTGATCAGCCGTGTCCAATCACGGCTGATCACGATGTAAACAGGAAGAGCCGTTGATCGGCTCTTCCTCACTCGCGCCTGACAGACGCGAGAAGAGGAGAGCCGATCAACGGCTCTCCTGACAGGGGGGGTTCGCGCTGATTGTTTATCAGCGCAGCCCCCCCTCGGATGCCCACACTGGACCACCAGGATGCCGCCCAGGACCACCAGGGAAGCACCTAACATGTGGAGGGACAGGTAAGTCCCCCATGGCCATCCACATGTATAAAAATATGCCTAACTTATGCCAATCAGTGCCCACAAATGGGCACGGACTGGCACCATCTTGGCACAATTTTTTTGTGATGCCCAGCAATGCCACCCACCAGTGTCCATCAGTGCCCTTCCGTGCCACCTATTAGTGCCACCCATAAGTACCCATCAGTGCCGCATACCAGTGCCACCTATGAGTGCCCATCAGTGCCGCCTATCAGTGCCCATCATCAGTACCACCTCATTGGTGCCACCTCATCGGTGCCCGTCAGTGCCGCCTATGAGTGCCCATCAGTGCCGCATACCAGTGCCACCTATGAGTGCCCATCAGTGACGCCTATCAGTGCCCATCAGTGCCACCTCATTGGTGCCACCTCATCGGTGCCCGTCAGTGCAGCCATATCAGTGCCCGTCAGTGCAGCCATATCAGTGCCCGTCAGTGCAGCCATATCAGTGCCCTTCAGTGCAGCCATATCAGTGCCCGTCATTGAAGAAGAAAACATACTTATTTACCAAAAAAAATTACAGAAACAAAGAAAAACTTAGTTTTTTTCAAAATTTTCGCCCTATTTTTATTTGTTGTGCAAAAAATAAAAATCGCAGAGGCAATCAAATACCACCGAACGAAAGCTCTATTTGTGGGAACAAAATGATAAAAAGAAAAATTTGGGTACAGTGTAGCATGACCGCGCAATTGTCATTCAAATTAGGACAGCGCTGAAAGCTGAAAATTGGCTTGGGCAGGAAGGTGTATAAGTGCCTGGTATTGAAGTGGTTAAGGATGTCACCTGCAGCAAGATTACTCATCTTCTTCAGTTAAAGAAGCCAAGGGCTCAGTGTGGGAAGACTTGCTTCTTGACAGATGGCTGGTTACTCCCAAGTCTGCCACCCAGTCCTCCCAAATCCTGGACTTTCAAAATTCCCCAAACCCTCAGATAAAACCTTTGACATTAGAGGGCCACCTACTTTACAAAGTAGGAGGACATCTGTTAGCCTTTGTGAATGCTTGGACAACTGACATCTCCTGGCTGGTTTATGGGGCCTACATACTAAAGTTTTATTCCCAGTCTCCTCCCGTCATTGCGCAAGTCTTTGTGGTCTTCCCAACCCGAAAGGGGGCATCTGCCTCATTTTGCATCTTAAAGTGGATGTAAACTCACTCTCATCCTTTCTAAACTACTGCCATAGTGCTGATCTATAAGGATATAGATGCCTCCTGCATGTATCCTTATCTGTCAAATGTCTCCCCTCTGTCTGTTATAAGAACTGAAAAACTGGGGGGCGCATGCGCAGCGCGATACGGAGCGGACGTGTTTGCTGAAAGCTCCGTCTGACCGGCTCTGCCAGGCCTGATTCCCGGGGCTAAACTCGACTATCATCGAGCAACATTTCCCCAGCACCCCTGGGAAACATATCGGTGCATGAATTTTCATAAAAATAAGGGTAAACGCCGCTACAACTACTCCCTTACTGGCTATCTCCTGAGCCTGGAGGAACAAGCAGGGAAGATGTCCCAAAATGGCGCCGGAACGAGAGCTGCCTCTCACAACTCTACACAGAAACAACACCAGCCTGCAAAAGACTGTGAGTACTCCTCTCTATCTAAGGCTGATCTTGATGCAAGCCTCTCTGCTATGTATGATAAATTAGCAGATAAATTTCAGCAGGAACTACATAAATCCACTCATGCCTTATCACAGGAGATTGCCAGTATTGGGGGGCGCACTGATGTCCTAGAGACCAAGCACGATGAACTCTCCCTTGCTCACAATGACCTTAGAAGGGATTGTGAGACATTAGCGGATAGCTTCTCCTATATGCAGGCACACATAGAGGATTTGGACAATCGAAATCGCAGGAATAATATTAGACTGCGCGGCATTCCTGAATCCATCACTGAATTACTTCCCGCAGTTTCTAGAGTGTTTTAATATGCTCCTGCCTGACAAACCTGCCTCAGCTTTTGCCTGCGATAGGATTCATAGAGCTCTTCGCCCCAAACCTCCTCCTGACAAACCTCCACGTGACATAATTTTGTGCCTTAAGGACTTCCTCATCAAAGAGGACATAATGTGAGGGCCTCCAGAAACACACCTAATATTGAACTAGATGGCTCCAGACTACAAATTTATCCTGACATATCTCCTGCTACCCTGGATCGCAGACGCAGGATGAAAGAAGTTACCACAATCCTACAAACAGCCAGAATTAAATACCGCTGGGGCTTCCCCTTCAAACTGTCTGTGATGCATAATGGTGCTACACATACAATATACAATGTCATTGAAGGAAAAGAACTTCTGGTCAAGCTAGGCCTGCCCAAGAGATCAGAGAAGATGGCGAAATTCCCTTCAAGACCAAGATTGATAGACTATAAGTTGATTCCCCTTCTCATCATCCTGTATTATCCCACCATCCCTCCCCCCCCCCCCCCTTTTTTTTTTTCCCATATTTTTACCTCCCAGACCTAAAATTTTACATTTTGAGCAATAACTCTATATTCAAGATTACCTGTCTCGCAGACAACCAATATATATGTTCATCATGGTTCTTTCCCCCTTCCCCCCCTCCCTTCCCCCCCCCCTTTTTTTTGTGTTCTCTCCCTCTCCACCTCCTCGTCCGAAAGGATGATGACGGCGTATTTAAACATGTAATAGGGATCTTCCCATGTTTTGGGAGCAGTCTATAGGTAATAGAGTGTCCCTTCCTTCTTGTTTGGCTTTGGGCCTACTTATTATTACGGTTTTATTTTTACGCTTTGTTTGCCCTCGATCTCTAACCCTTATTTTGCACACAGCAGATATAGGAAATTTTTCATATCCTGGCTCATCCGCTGCTGCTTGTTTGTCCCCACGCTCTCGTCCGTGGCCCGGTGTGGCCTCCCCCTTGCGTGGGTGGCGGTGCTGGGCCTTGGTTGTGAGTTTTGGACTTTATTGTCCCTCTTCACAAATTTTTTGGTCATTGGGCCTCCGGTCCTCTGACCCCCTTTTATTTTTTCTCTATATGTTATTAGTTATTCACATTGCTTACTATGTTTCTAAAAAACGCTATGGAAGATCCAATAGCAAATGGTCGGTTATCATCCCGCTACCTGACCCTTCTTTGAAATTTTTCAGAGTATGTTGTATTGCTCAAATAGCACTTTTTTGTACTAGATCTTTCATCAAAATTCTCTACAGTTTCGTTACTGTTGCTAGACACTTGAAGATATTCGTATTACTGCTATATGTATGCCTTCCTTTTACATTTCATAACTATGCCCTTCATAACCTTGCTCTGTATGTTGTTATACACTGTGATGTCATACACTTCCCTACAATACCTACTTCCACTATCCAATTCTCATACAGCACTATTTCTATATTCTCCCCAGCACTCAGCACACACACCCCCTCTGCCAATGGATCTTAAAATCCTTTCCCACAACGTCCATGGGTTTAACTCTCCACACAAACGCAAAAAAGCTTTCAAGCACTATAAAAGATTAGGTGCTGACATCATCCTTCTCCAAGAAACCCATTTTTCCGCAGAAAACCACCCTAATTACTTTGACAAAACATATAGTCAACACTTCTTTACCACTTTCTCTAATAAATCGAAAGGGGTTGCAGTCTTCATCCGTAACTCTCTCATCTTTGACATACAAAGGATATATAGAGACACAGAAAGCCGCTTCATCATCCTAAAAGGCACTATAAACAAACGATCGATCACGATCGCCTCCATCTACGCACCTAATGAAGCACACTCTACTTTTTTTAATTCTTTTTTTGACACTCTCGACCAATATAGCTCCCCTCACATGGTGCTAGGGGGCGATTTCAATTTAGCGGCACACCCCTTCCTAGATAGGAGCAAAGTGACTCCCTCCACAAAAGCATTCTCCAGATCAATGAACCGCACACTTAATAAACTCCAACTGATTGACTCGTGGAGATCCCACAACGTTGGCATAAAGGCCTACACCCACTATTCCCACCCACATGACAGTTATGCTAGACTCGATTATATATTCTGCACCCCTATTCTTCTTGCGAACTCTTCGAGAGCTCTAATTCACCCTTGTCCCTGGTCTGACCATGACATGGTTGAATTTGACACTTCTCATGTGGGGCTCGTCCCCTCTGCATTTAATTGGCGTCTCAATGACTCACTTCTATCAGACCCACACATACTTCAAGACATAAACTTTCACATTGGAGATTATTTTGCTAATAACTATACCGAAGACATTGCTCCTACTACACTCTGGTCTGCACACAAGGCAGTCCTGAGAGGACACCTGATTAGCATTGCTGCAGCCAAGAATAAAGCTAAACTTACAGAAATTAAATCGCTAACTAGAGACTTGGATCTCTTATACAACAAACTTAGTCAATCTGCATCTCCATCCCCTGATATCACCAAACAAATCCTCTCTAAACGCCAATCCTTAGACACGATCCTCTCATCAGACACTGAGAAATCCCTTAGATTTTCTAAAGCTAAATTCTTGTTACAGAGCAACACCACATCTAAAATGTTTGCTCGTAAACTCAACCAGGAACATAACCCCCCCCCCCCACACATATAAACTGCGTAATCACAAGGGCAACCTGGTTACACATCCCTGTGATGTTTTAGACATTTTCTCCTCCTTCTATAAAAATCTCCTTTCAGGGCCTCAGACGCATCCTTCTTCCTCCGCCCTTAATTGGCTATATAATTTACACCTTCCCTCCCTCAATGATCAACAAACTTCCATTCTCAACAATCCTTGCACGGATCTAGAGATTACGAACATCATTAAATCACTTAAGACTTCGACAGCGCCAGGCCCTGACGGCTTCTCCACATTGTACTACAAAAAATTTGCACCCCTCTTAGCTCCTAGACTAACTAAATTATTCAATCATATTCTCACTGGCGGACATTTCCCTGCGGACATGCTCCTTGCGAATCTGTCTCTGATTCCTAAACCTCTTAAAGATCATTCCCTTCCCCAAAATTTTCGCCCAATTTCGGTTCTTAATAACGATCTGAAAATCTTTGGCCGACTTTTAGCTGATAGATTGGCATCTGTTATCACTTCCCTTATCCATATCGACCAATCTGGGTTTATCCCTGGCCGTCAAATCACAGATAACATCCGACTTGTTACTAACATCATTCAAGATGCTTATCTTTTCTCTAACCCACTATGCCTTCTTAGCCTTGACATCCATAAGGCATTTGATAGTGTGAACTGGTCCTATCTTAATTATCTTCTCCCTAAATTTGGCATCACAGACAGATTTATCCATGGATTTAATGCCCTCTATCACCTCCCCCATACCAGAATTAAAATCCCAGGCCATAACTCTGATTTTTTTCCCTTAAGTAGAGGTACCAGACAAGGCTGCCCCCTCTCCCCTCTTTTATTCGCCCTGGCTATTGAACCTCTAGCACAAGCTATTAGAAACAACCCAAATATCAAAGGGTATATCAAGGGCCAGTGCGAATTCAAAATTAGCCTTTATGCTGATGATGCTCTGGTGTTTTTATCTAGTCCCTTAACGTCTTTACCAAACCTCATCTCTGAACTTAAATCTTTCCACATCATCTCTGGTTTGGGTATCAACATTAATAAGTGCTCTGCTCTCCCTATCAACCTCGACCCTAACCTTACCACTACTCTACAAAAAAACTTCAACTTCATATGGTGCTATAAATCTTTTAGGTACCTTGGGGTCCACATCACCTCCCATCATAAAACCTTATATACTACCAACTTCAGCCCTCTATTCCAACAGATAAGCTCTCTACTCAAAATATGGTCCACATACCACATTTCCCTCCTTGGAAGGATTTGCGCCTTTAAAATGACCCTCCTTCCAAAATTATTATATTTTTTTAGAGCTTTACCTATCAATGTCCCTAAAACAAGAATTGAATCTCTTCAAAGGGAGATCAACAAATTCATCTGGTCTTCAAAAAAAACAAGATGTGGCTACCCACTCATGTTCAGACCCCAAAATAAGGGCGGCCTAGGCATCCCCAATATCTGGCACTATTTCATTGCTACTAAGCTCTCACAGATAGCCCAATGGCATGCTCCCACCTTAAACCTCCCTTGGCTTATTTTCAAATCTTTTTCTATTACCCCATACCATCTCCAAGGAATTATTTGGTCTAATTTTATTCTCCACCAAAAACTTCTCAAATCTAATCTTATAGTGGCCCATCTCCTTCGATTATGGCTCGTCCTCACTAAAACCCTCAAACTCTCTTCTGACACACCCCCTCTTGCTTCCTTCTTGGGGGACCCTAGGCTTATACAGAACTTGAACAACATGCATTCGTTCCCCCTATGGCGAAATAACAATTTGTCCTACCTAAAAGCATTGTCCTCTAACAATACTTTCCTCACGTTCTCTGCACTCCAATCTAAATACAATCTTCCTTCCTCGGAACTCACAAACTATATTCAAATTAAAAACTTCTTCAATGAGCATTATTCTTTAACTATACGTCCTCCTACGATGATTTTTGAACACATCTGCATACACTCCTCAAGAGATAAAGGCTTAATCTCCACGCTTTACAAAGACCTTAACAGTACCTCATTGCCTGAAAAATCGACCCAAATGCTACACTGGGAATCCGAACTAGGCTGCAACATTCCCATAGATACATGGAACACTATGTCTGAGAATCTCCGCAAATGTAATATAGCTCCAGCATACAGAGAATCCCCTATGAAACTATTTTCTAGACTATATCTAACCCCTGATAAGATCCACTCTTTCTATTCATCTGCTTCTCCATACTGCTTCAGGGGTTGCTCAGAAATTGGTACATACACTCATATTTTCTGGAGCTGTAGATGCCTGGAGGCAGTGTGGCGACAGGCAGAACTGAAAATAGAATCCATGATTAAAAAAAAAATCTCCCTCTCCCCACAAATATGTATTCTTTATGCTAATATCCCTGATATCCCCCCTCCCTGTGTTAGACTGATTCACTCATTAGTAAGCTCAATCCAATGGATGATTGCCCTCATCTGGAGATCCAACAATCTCCCCTGGTCCCAGGTAATATCCAGAATGAGAAATATTCAGTTATCCGAAAGAATTCATCACACACTATTTGATAGCATCCCCACCTTTAATTCGAAATGGATGTTCTGGTCCAATGAGTGATCCATATGCCTCCCGGATCTTTTGTATATTTTTATGTGCTGACCTTTTCTGGGTTCCCACACTCCCCATGACACCTCCTACTCTGAATGGTATCAACTCCAACTGGCACCCTTTCCACATATTGGCATATTATCTTATCTTCTGCTCTTACTTGAACCATCACTTAATCACCATTGTTTATCTTGTACTGCTTTATATCTTCTTCTGAAGAATATCCTCGCAACTCTGTAACGTATTTTTCTTTCAAATCTTCCAAATAAAACTTTTGTAAACAAAAAAAAAAAGAACTGAAAAACTGCAGATTCTGTGGGTGGATCTGTTGTCTGGAGCTCGGTGGGTGGAGTCGTGATGTCAGTAGACTCCCCGCCCACCTCTACACTCCCCTTGTCAACATGCATTTTCTCCTGTGTATTCCTTCTGCTATGATCACTAACATCCAGTCAAAATCCAGAAAAGTAACCACATGACTTCAGAAAAGGAGTGGGGGTGGGAATTAAAAAATAATGCCTGTCTAAAGCTAGTGCACGAGATATGTAAATAACCTGTCACTCAAAGCAAGGGGGCGGAACGGACAAAGGTTTTTCTCTGTCCGTTTTATCTCACTGAACAATAAAAGAGGATTGCTCAGAGCTGGATTAACTCTTTGTGGCAAGACCTGGCACAAATGATAGGAAATCTTATACACTACATTGTGACAGCAAAAAAAAAAAAAAATTCGGGTTTACATTCAGGCCTATAAATGTTTTCATTCGGTCCATGAAATTCTATATGAATCCACTAGGTTTTTCATTGTCTTCGTTCATCAAGGAGGCTTTCTGATAACTGTAGACATCAAGGGTGCATGATTCCATGTCCCAAGTGTTCAGTGCATCAGCAACTCTTTTGCTTTCTGTGGGTCCTCTTTATTTCCAGTATGTGGCCCTGACGCCTATCTTTTGCACCTTGGGTGTTCACCAAGGTGCTGGCCCCTGTGTGTTTACCTTACTGCTATTCCAACGTACTACTCCCAACGCACACGTTCCTGTAGATATGGCTGTGCATATAAGTGGGTGCTGAAGTGACCCCCAGCTGGAACCGTGAATACTCAGCGCAAAAGAATGTCACCAGCACACCATGGATCTCCAGAATGGGTCCAAAGCTTTATTCAGCGATCACATCAACGTTTCAGAGCCTCGCAGGACCCCTTCATCAGGGGTCACATGCCTGAAGAAGAGGCCCTGCGAGGCGCCAAAACGTTATTTGCTGTAATGAAGTGATTGCTGAATAAAGCTTTGGACCCATTCTGGAGATCCATGGGGTTCTTGTAATATTCTCTCGCCCTACCTTACAGCTATGTTTTCCATTAGGAAATCTGTCTCTCCTTTTTTTTTTTTTCCTTTGTCATTACTGAGGGTGGAACCTGCGTCTCGTCCCACCATTTCTCGGTGGCTCAGACAGCCTATCATTAAAGATTATGGTCTTAATGAATAGGTTCCACCCGTTCCTGCCAAGGCACACTCCTACTAGATCTGTGAGCACCATCAAGCAACTGTAAAACTGTTACTTAGTCTTCTGTTCACATGTTTTACCAGATGGATGTTTTGGCCTCATCTTTAAAGTGGTTGTAAACCTCAGACATGAAATATGAACAAAGCATATTCCTCTATAGTGTGTGCTTGTCTCAATCCAGAGCACTAAGTGTTTTTTCTGCCCGCTGCCTTGTTTCTTCTGCAATTCTGCTGTAAGCATGAGTCACTTCTGGCAAGTTTTCTTGACCCCAAGGGAAAAATGGTGACAGGGGAGAGAGCTCCAGCTGATTGACAGCCTCAACTCTGTTCCTGTGTGCTGTGTAAAGGGAGGGTGTTAATTCCCTCCAATCAGCTCTCCTCACTGATGTAACTTCAGCTCACTGCCCCCTGCTTTCCAGAGCTGAGCGATCCTGTGTAAATTCTGCACTTTGACTGGAGGTAGGGGAAAGACAGCTGAAGATAAACAGCTAGTACTTGTGTAGGAGGATTTTTTTCATCTCTGTGTATCACCTAAGGCCAGTCACTTCACTGGGTATATGTGAGGGTTTACATCCACTTTAAGCTGCAGGCTACCCCCAGTTCTGTTTTACGGGCCTATTAGTCATTTGTTGCTGTTGCCCACTCATTTAGTTGGACTGCTTATTGGCCTTGCAATGGATGAGAGAAAAAAAGCATTTCGTATTTACCATAAATGTCCATTTTTTGAAGTCCATCGAGTGACATAGGTTGCACCTGTGTTTATGATCATGCTCCTGGTGCTACTTTACCACAAAACCAAGGCATGCTAGTTGTAGGGGGGGGGGGGGGGGTTAATACTTTGCTGTCCCATAATTTTTTTGTTTGACAATTTACAACCCTCCTGTAGATGGCAGTGTAACCTAAAACTCTGAATTTGTGTGTCCCTTTTAATGTACTGTACTCCAATAAATAGATTTTGCAGGAAGTACAAAAATCCTATTGTATCCTTTTTTTTTTGGGTTACATTTACTCTAATAAAATGGTCAATCATTAGTAAGTTATATGGTACTCACATTGTGCAATTTGTTTTTCTTACAGTATCCAGGCATTATAGAACCGGTCCTGTCTTCAATACATGCAATTTCTCAGGAGTGCCAGCACATACTAGAAGCTTCAACTTCAGGATTGTCTATGGACCAGTATTCTGTGTTAGAGGTAATCTAGCTGAGGGGATAGCAATGTTTTTTTTTTGTTATATGAAGCACAAATCAGTAAGGCTGCTTTCACACTGAGGCGTTGGGGGGCGTCGGCGGTAAAGTGCCGCTATTTTTAGCGGCGCTTTACCGTAGTTTTTGCATCGCTTTTCGACCTCTAGCGGGGCACTTTTAACCCCTGTTAGTGGCTGAAAAAGGGTTACAGCCGCAGCAGTGGTGCAGTAGTGGCCTAAAAAGGGTTACAACCGTGGCAGGGGTGCTGTAGAAGCGGTGTATACACCGCTCCTACAGCACTTCAAAGATGCGGCTGGCAGGACTTTTTTTACCGTCCCTCTGGCTTTCACATAGTAATGAAAAGAGAGGTTCCTTCAAGGCGCTTTTCCTCCGTCTGCAGAATCGGACCATAGCGGGGACGGATGATATCGGGTGTCGGCGGATGTTCATCCGCTGACACCCGGTATCCCATAGGGATACATGTATGTCCGTATTTCATCCGAAAACGGATGGATGAAATACGGACATACGGACTGTTCGTGTGAAAGGGGCCTAAGTGTGAAAGTAGCCTTAGGTTTCTATAGCACAAAGTTAAAGCAGCCCATATAAATGTTTATTACTAAAGAAAATTAGGTTAATTTACTAAATGCAAATATACTGTGCGTTGCAAGTGCACTTGCTCTAGATCTGAGGGGAACAGAGGGGAAGCTCTGCCGATTTCTATCATCCATTCATTTGCAAGCAGAAATGCTGTTTTTTTTCCTTGCATGTGATTGGGTATTCTTTGCAAAGTGAAGCTTTACCTCATTTTCTAAGCTCTGGAGCAAGTGCACTTGCAGTGCACAGTATATTTGCCTTTAGTAAACCAACCCCCAATGTATTTTGTTGTAGAGTGACTCCAATGTATGTTGTATTTGAGATCATATTAAAGCGGAGTTCCACCCCTTCCTACACCCACGGCCTCACTGGTAGCTGATACCTGTGCCTGTAATCTTTGGCTACTGTGTTGTGTTTTCTTTTTTTTTATTTATTTAAAATTCCCTCCACTTCCGGCCCTAGTCTCCACAGCGATGTACATCATATCTTGACTCCTGGGATTGATGACATTGATATTCCAGGAGTCAATGGGAGTCAAGATATGTCGGGCATCCTCCGCTGCCATCATGTGTTATGTCTGCAATCCACAGTGCGCTGCGCTTTATCCTGACTGTGCAGTTGCGAGATCGGGGGGTGCATGCTGGGTAGCCAGCTGCACCAAATCCTGGAAACAAGTACAAGCGGGCTTCAGATGCCCACATTAGCAATGGGCGCTGTCGGCACACCAGGGACACTGTGAGTAAACAAAGATTTATAAGCCACATCAATGATCACCTTGATAACAGTTTACACTTTTGCTTGTACTTGCAAAGAAAATCATGGAGGTTCTTTTTTTTTTTTTTTTATTTGACAAGGAGACTGGAACTCCACTTTAAATATGAAGACTGAGGGGGTTATTTACTAAAGGCAAATCAACTTTGACTGCAAGTGCACTCGCTGTAGATCTGATGGGGACATGCAAGGAAAATTTTAAACTGCATTCTAGCTTGCACATGATTGGATGATAAAATCAGCAGAGCTTCCCCTCATTTCATGTGCACTTGTAGTGCAGAGTGGATTTGCCTTTACTAAATCAACCTCTGAATCTGTGTATTGTTAGTTTTCTATATCTTGATACAGTACATGGATTACAAAAAAAAATAATCATCTTAAGGATTTCAGGAGATGCAGTACTACAAAATTGTTGTTTATATTCAAGTTAAAATGTAGTGATTCTCATTGATTGTACCCAGATTTCCTATTCCTTTAAGGCCTCATGCACACTGGACGTTAAAATAACGTTATAAAAATGTCAGTAGCTTTGCATTGAGTTTCAACTTTTTACAACTTTTTTGCAATAGCGTTTTTAGCGTTTTTTCACGTTGGTGGTCTTTAGTGGCTTTTTAATTAATTCATTTTTTTTTTCAATGGATTAAAAACGCTGGTGAGCAACGTTTTTGAGCGTTTATCAGCTTTAGAGTTACAGCTGAAAAACATCTCTCAGAACCCACTAGTGTTGTTTTTTTTTTTTTTTACTGCTCAAAAACCTCACTGCCCAAAACTGCTGGTAACAGCCTATGTGTGCATGGACACATAGGATAACATGATGGGGAGTTTATTGACTGTAGAAAAAAACGTCCTGAGCCAAAAACAGCTGCTGCAAAAACGTCAAAAAACGTCCAGTGTGCATGAGGCCTTAATGTGTAAAGAAATAGGCATATAAACAAAAAAACAAAAAGACAGACAAAACCCAAGCTCAACTTACCAACCAATCAGCAACCAACCAAAATCACCTGTCTAATAGTGCGTTTAAAAACAGGGGTTTAGTTGCACGCATTTGTGTTTTTGTTATATGCGATTCGCCCACCCCATGCTCCTTGCTGTGAAGACCAGTCATAGATAAGGGCAGTGACATTTGTTTATTGTAATGTTGGCATATTTTGTCATTGTGGTCAGGAAACGCACTAGCACCTTTGCTTCTATGTGCTGGGTGTCTAGTGTGCTCCTGCCCCTTTAAGGAGGGTGGGCTCCCTCCAGTTATCTGCCCTTTATCTATCCATCAGCATACATGTTAGGAGTTAGGACTGCAGTACACAGGGAGCCTTGACGAGGCCTGCAGCTTACGCATGTATTTGCAAATGTGTGCAACCAAACCCCTGTTTTTAAACGCACTATTAGATAGGTGATTTTGGTTGGTTGCTGATTGGTTGGTAAGTTGAGCTTGGGTTATGTCTGTCTTTTTGTGTTTTTGTTTATATGCGATTCGCCCACCCCATGCTCCTTGCTGTGAAGACCAGTCATAGATAAGAGCAGTGACATTTGTTTGTTGTAAAGAAATAGGCATAATGTAGTGTCTGTGCATAAATGGTCAAATCCTATTGGCTTAGGAAAACTGGCTATTTTGAGCATAAGGTTTGAGCCTAAAGGCCAACAATGAGCATTTCTAATGCTGGAAACACTCATTTGCACAGATTTAGGTGCATGTGTACTGGACTTTCTCATTGTACGAGCTTGCACAAAAAAGACGAGTCCCGGCATCACTGCAATGAGAAGAGGTCTCCCTGCCTGACATTTTGAATAGACGTCTGCCAACCCTCCAAAATGCTTAAATTTTCCATGTGGATGATAGATTGAACACAGTAGATATGAGATGCCACTGTACTTAGTGACGACTTGCCTGAAATAGGAATTGTGCTGCCAGCTGAAACCAGTCTGCTTCTTCACCTGTCTAGTGCAGGCTAGAAAATAGTATGACAACAATAGACAATTCTTCATTTAAGTTTTTTTTTTTTTAATAAATCAAGCTCGGCGTAATCTACTAACTGGTCAAATGATTTTCCGTAATATTTAATAATAAATATGAAAAATATTTGTTTGCATGAGAATAGAAAAATATCATTGCATGTGATTCTGCATTAGTCGTGAAATATTGTACTGCTCTTCCAGGAACTGATTGACATCAATCAACATCACCTAAATGTGATTGGTGTTGGGCATCCTTCATTGGACAGGCTCTGTCAGGTGACTTTTTTGCATGGTCTGCACAGTAAATTGACAGGTGCTGGAGGAGGTGGCTGTGCAATAACTTTACTGCGACCTGGTAAGTATTACACTCATTTGTCATGTCATGACTGTTGTGAGAAGAACCTGAAAACACATTCTCTGTGGATTTTAGCTTTCCTGGCAGTCGAGAATAAAAGATGAAGGAATGCTTTCTTCTGTCATGTGACTGATATCTCCTTACTAGAACAGAGAGTATGCAATTGTCCTTTCTGTAAAGAAGATATGTGTAATTGTGAATAAAGGAATTTTTGTGCCCCCTCTTCACACTTTTTTTTTTTTTTTTGTAAGATTTTTCAAATCCTCAAAACAGTGTATATAGTTTTAGACAGTTGTTTTTATTGTGGTTCCCATGTCGTGTTGGCAACCAATAGCATGTGAACAGGCGCTTATGGTTGAAAGGAAAGCAAAGCCAAAATCATATTTCTGAGAGCAGCAATATTGCTGCAATGATGTACTGTAAATGACACGTATCTTAGTCCTTCTGAACAAAAAAAGTCAGCACTTCACGTGTAGCTTCTGGTAAAAATTCAGCTCTTTTTTGAGGCAGAAGCTTGAACCTTTTAGTTTTTGGAACAAGGAGATCGGTGCTGTTGTCCTTAGGGGGGGATTGCTATCTTTTGGTGCCGCTGTATTCAGTGCAGGACAAGGTCCCCTTCTTCTGCACTGGTCGCATCACTGTTATTGTCTAATTAAGAGGTTGCATTACTGGGGGGTGGGGCTGCAAGGTCCCATTTTAGGGTTTAGAATGAGAGGTAATTGTTGGGGTCTAATGCCGCGTACACGCGATCGGAAATTCCGACAAGAAAACCGTGGATTTTTTTCCGACGGAATGTTGGCTCAAACTTGTGTTGCATACACACGGTCACACAAATCTTGTCGGAAATTCTGACCTTCAAGATCGCGGTGACGTACAAGACGTACGACGAGCCGAGTTCAATGAAGTTCAATAGGCAGTTCGGCTCTTCTGCTTGATTCTGAGCACACGTGTTTTTTTGCACGTCGGAATTGCATACAGACGATCAGAATTTCAAACAAGGACTTTTTCCATCGGAAAAATAGAGAACCTGCTCTCAATCTTTTGTTGGCGGAAATTCCGCCAACAAATGTCCGATGGAGCCTACACATGGTCGGAATTTCTGACCAAAAGCTCACATCGAACATTTGTTGTGGGAATTTCCGATTGTGTGTACGCGGCATAAGAGTTGAGGGCTAGTTGGGGCTTAGCTGTTTGGGAAGGTTAGGAGTTAAGGGTTTATTTTATGTGTTGTGTTGAGTTAACTGTTCAGGTCATAATAAGAGTTAAGATCTAGTTAAGGGGTTATGTGTTGGGGAAGGTTAAGATTTAACCACTTCACCCCCTGAAGGATTTGCCCCCTTAATGACCAGGCCATCTTTTGTGATACGGCACTGCGTCGCTGTAACTGACAAAATTGACGTCATCTTTTTCCCCACAAATAGAGCTTTCTTTTAGTGGTATTTGATCACCTCTGCGGTCTTTATTTTTTGCGCTATAAACAATACATATCCAAAAAAACAAAAAATTTCTTCATCAGTTTAGGCCAATATGTATTCTTCTACCTAATTCTGGTAAAAAAAATCGCAATAGGCGTATATTGATTGGTTTGCGCAAAAGTTATCGTGGCTACAAACTATGGGATAGATTTAGGGACTTTTATTGTTTTTACTAGTAATGGCAGCGATCTGTGATTTTTGATTTTTAGCGGGACTGCGACATTGCGACGGACAAATCTGATCCCAAATGACACTTTTTGGGGACCAGTGACATTATTACATTGATCAGTGCTATAAAAATAAAAAAATTACACGGGCAGGGAAGGGGTTAACACTAGGGGGCGATCAAATGGTTAACTGTGTTCCCTAGGTGTGTTCTAATTGTAGGGGGGATGGGTTGCCAGGGACATGACTGTTTACAAAGGCAGCTCCCTGTTCTGCCTCTTTACTAGGGGATCACGGGTCGCTGGCGGACATAGAGTCCGTCCGACCCGCAGGCACGCTCCCGCAGCGGGCGAGCGCAACTGCGCCTGCTAGGGTGACCACATTTCCAAACTACCATTCAGGGACACCCCCCCCTTCCCAAAAATCAGCTTGTGCTGTAACGAATCACAGCACAGTGATTGGACACAAGAGGCGGGATTTATGATTCCTCCAATCACAAGCAGGGGGCGGGGATTGTGCTCCTCCAGGCATTCCCGGCCAGGGCAAGTACTGTAAGTGAGTAAAGCAGTGATGTGGTGGCCTTTTTTGGGGGCATCAGATTGGCCCGGGGGGGGGGATGGCTGTGTCAGTTTCATTCCGGGACACTGTATTGTCCTGGAATGAATGTGCCCGGGACACACCTGCAAAATGCGGGACTGTCCCGGGCAATCCGGGACACGTGGTCACCCTAGCGCCTGCGCGAGCCGCCGTACAGCTACAGCAATTCATGCAGGAGAGCCAACCTGCCACGGCGGCTTGTTGGCAAGCAGTTAAAGTGGTTGTAAAGTCAGATTTTTTTTTATCTTAATACATTTTTTTACCTTAATGCAATGGAATGTATCGCCCCCTCACCCCCACTTATACTTACATGAGCCCTCTTTTGATCCAGTGCTATGCCTGATTGCAGTAGTGCTGGTTTCTCTCTCCTCACAGGATACAGAGGCAGCAGCCGGAGCCATTGGCGGTGGGGGCGGTGCCAAGTTGCACTGTGTGTGTCTATGGACACGCACAGCAAAACTCTGGAGCGAGCCGAATTGGCTTGCTATGATGGTGCACGCTGAAGAGGGAAAGCTATGAGCGCTGGCGGGAGGCCCCTGTGTACAATACTATCGCACAGATAGTTTGTTATTTTCCCCCCCAAAAAAGCCAGCCTTTTACAACCTTTTTAGGGACTCATTTGAGGGGTTGGGTTAAGTGTTGGGATTAAACATTAGGGGTCTGCTATTGTATTAAAAATACCAGCACACTTACCCAGTATCTGTCCTGAGGAATCTAATACTGTAGTGAAATGCGTTGACGAGCAAGTTCTTGGAGGCATTACTGGATCAAAATCTTTTTATTACCTTGACATATTACTAAACCAATGATTGTAGCCTAGGTCCAGCCCTCTGTAATTGCATTATTGGGTAACTGGTAACTGTGTCCATACAGGGTGTTATTTGCATGTTGTTTAATTGTTTTTTAATTATGCTGTAATAAAATGTATACTTTTTATTTTATTTTTTTATTGATTTTTCCCTCTTATTATGTGCCCACCAAGTCCACCAATTTTTTGACTTGTTCAATCCTATTACATATTTTGGATGTTGGCATGGTGAGGGTCTTCCTTTCCTGTATTGGGGACACTTGAGGAAAATCAAGTATTACCACTTGGCACCTCACATCTTTGAGATCACTGCCAGATTAACAATGAATTGGGCAGGTTAGAAAACCTAAATAGGTAAAGCACTTTGCCCCTTCAAATAAATGAAAAGGCCTGGATGAACTATAGCTGCTGTGCTATAGATAGATACCCTTTGTGTCCTCCTTATTAGGGACAACTCGCCAAATTTGATTTACATTTACATTTATAAAAGGTCAAACAGTACTTTTCTCCAATTAGGGATAAACCAAACTCCTTCCCTCACTTTGTCCTTTTTGGAATCGCTGGGCAACCTTTACTTCACATTAACAAATTAACCTGAGAAGTGGGAGTTTCTCCATAGTTTTATCAGACTTCCTTTTATGTCATAAAACCTGCACTTAGCCACACAATGCCCCCCCGGTCTTCTTAGATTTAGGAGTGTACCAACCATGCGTAATAATGTCACAGACTCTGCCCAGCGTGTGTCGTCATTTCCAGGAGCCTAAAGGGAATGATATTCACTTTGTACTGTGTGTCAGTATTTATTTTAATACACAGAAGGCACTGTAAGGCAATTTGGTTGATAATGGTTATTATTATTTTGTGGCTCACTAACACAAGGAATTGCATCAAAGATGATTATTTAGAAATGCTTTATTGAGCACCATGCTTATCTGGTGCCTTTTTATTCTTTTTAACCATTATATCTTAGCACTGTGCCTAAATCTGGCCATACCCACAAAACTTTGGCCAAAATTCACTCAGTGGGTGGCTCTGTCAGTTGGCCCCTACCTGACATCCCTCGACTGAAAAATCAAAGAAGCCATGCGGAAAATTGTCAATTGAACCGTGCCTGCATCCAATCAGATGCAGGCATTATTTGGGTACTTTTACCGGCTGTTAAAATACAGTAGACGAATCAGAGTTGTGCATCTATACTGTGAAGCATGGAGGAATCTAAAAAAAATTCTGATCACTCTGCAATGGGTATGGCCAGCTTTAGCAATCCTATAGGTTACAAAATGTGTCCCATACCCAATATTTATGGCAGACAAACAAAAAGTCACACTTATTTGCTATGCCTTCTCTTTAAAACATCCTAAAGAACTTAACCTTTTTCTTTGACAGGGCTCATGTATACCGTTAAAGGCAGATACATTCACGTGTTCCTATATACCTGTATATGCTGTGTTTATTTGTCAATTTGAGGCTGGCTTAAAGGAGAAGTATGGCCTAAGTTTTTTTGGCTATACTTTTCCTTTGGATCACAGGAATACAGTTCATTGTTCCCTCCTGTGAGCCGTTTTAAGCCGTCAGTGGGCTGAAGCCCAATGTTGGCTTATGTCACAGAGCAGATCCAGGCTCAGCAAAGATCCTGACCATATAGTGCACCCAGAACCCTGGACCAGCATCTGGCTCAGCCTCTCAGGAATCCGCTGAGAGCCTGGGCCAGCCGCTCCTGCCCTCTCCACAGCCCAGTGCTCCAGTGAGCGCTGGAGGGGAGAGCAGATAGCTTGTGACTGACAGTCCCAGCTCTCTGCTCAGAGTGGAGGGGGAGAACTGAGCGGTGTTTAATCACTCCGTCCTCACCGCAGAGGCGGCAGAGTAAAGATGCAGCATCGGATCAATGCTGCATCCACCCAGGTGAGTATAAATGGTTCTTTTTTTTTATTTTTTACTTTTTTAAACTTCTCTTTTAAAGGAAAATTGAGACACCAGTGATGCTTAACCAACAATATATTCTGGATGAAAATGAAAGGCCCCTATAGACTGTTTTAATTTAATTCAGCAGAAGCTGGGAGAAATTCAATTTGAAACACGGATGGTACTGCAAGCAGCAACCGGCTTGCAAAAGTTGAATTAAAAATAGACTTATGCCGCGTACACACGATCATTTTTCCCATCGGGAAAAATTAAATTTTTTCCTTTGGACGAGAAAAACGATCGTCTGTGGGCTTTTTGCCGTTTTTCCCGACGGGAAAAACGGCATTAATCACGATGAGAAAAATTAGAACATGTTCTAATTTTTCTCGTCGTTTTTCCTGACATTTCTTCCGCGGCAGTGTTTCCCATAGGGAAACACTGCCGCGGAGCCCATAGACGATCGTTTTTCTCGTCATTTTAAAAAATGACGAGAAAAATGACCGTGTGTGGGGAACAAGCTGTTCCCTCGTTTAAAATGTAATTATTCACGGCGGTTTTTAAACCGCCGTGAATAATGATCGTGTGTACGCGGCATGAGCCATGTGGAAAACTATTGGCCTTTGTTTGGTTCTTGAATTCCTGCTTTTGGAGTTTGCACACAGCAGTGGAGTCCAAATATCATTGGTGGTTTTACTCTCCTAACGTCTTAGGCTGCTCATAGGCTTTAAAGCAGGGGATCTCCAAACTTTTTAAACAAAGGGACAGTTTATTGTCCTTCAGACTTTAGGGGGGCCGGACAGTGGGCAGCGGGAGTGGAAATTTTCCTGGCATCAGTTGGAGTAAACATCGCCTCGCTTTGGTATTAGGGGGAGGAACAGTGCCCCATCGTTGGTATCATTGGAAGTCATAGTACCCCATTGTTGGTGTCAGCAGGAGAAATGGTGGCCCATTGTTGGCAGAATAGTGTCTCCTATCAGTGAGAGGAAGAGTGCCCAAGAGCTGAATAAAGGCAGGCAAGGGACGGAGTTTGGAGACCACTGCTTTAAAGGGTGGTCAGATGTGGTGGCATGATCCAGTAATCTTCAAGGCAGGAATGTTGCAAGTGTTGCAGAGATCTTCATAAACTTGTTAGCAAATGTATGCCTATAGAGGGGAAACGGGAGCCAAAAAATAGAAATGCAGACAGACACTGCTGGGAAAACCACAGTAGTCTGGATAGAATTTCTAATTTCACAGGTCAGACAGCAGTTATCTTATGTCTGTGGGATGGAACTCCAGCCAAAACTTTTTTTTTTAGTTTTGGATAGGAGTAGTGAATTTAATCGCATTTATTTGAATGGGCAGTGTGGTTTTACAATGCAGAACAGTGTATGTATGTGTATATATATATATATATATATATATATATATATATATATATATATATATATATATATATATATATATATATATATATATATAGCTAGTAGTTGGGTCGCATTCAACTGAAGTTCTGTAATGTTTGCAGTTTATCCAAGCAGCTTCCTCAGTTCTGATGAGTCAGGAACATGCGCCAGCATTTAGAACCACAGAGGTAGCTCAGTCATATTTACCTAATCGCATTGGAATGTATCAAGTCAGATGTTGATTGTCCAAGAACACACATAACAGCTTGTTTCAGTGGAGTACATCCCCACTGATCCCCTGATGAGATGCAGTGCTGTGGATTTTGCAGCTGTAGTTTATTTTTATTTTTTTCAGGATAGCATTAACAGACCACTGATTAGATGACCAGCATCAAATCCAAGGATCTTTAATTCGTTAAGGTGTGCATTAAACAATAAAAATGTTCCCTTTGATTCGGAAATTATGACTAGACATATACCAAGTAAGGGCAGTACTAGGAATGGTTGCTAGGTGGCAGTATTTCCCAGATTATAATAAACTGTGAAGTCTAGATTGGCTAATTCTGTGTGTGTGATAATTAATCCTAAATTGTGTGTCTATCGCTATCAATAAATTGTTACACAAGCACATAAAAGTAGTAAAAAGCAAATGAACATGTATATGGGAAGTTGCTTGTAGCAGAAATATACTGTAAAATCTAACTCCTAATAGCAGTTCTATTCTTTTTTTAGATGTAGACCAAAGTGTGGTGGAAGCGGCCAAGGCGCAGCTCACGGACTGTGGATATCAGTGCTGGGAGACCAGTATCGGAGCCCCAGGTGTTTCTTTGCATTCTTCTGTGTCATTGCCACAAGATATTATAAAAGCTTTCAGAAATTTATAACCTATATTTAGCCCTTGGATATTACATTGTGGAGCACCATCATGGACTTGCGTATCTCATGAAGATTGTATTACAACTGCTTGCCTTACTGACACACAGAGAAGATGCAAAGCTTTAATAATGGGGTATTACCTGTTACCAGCCATCAGTCATAACACCAACCAGAGATGCTGTTTGAAATCAAATTGTTGGTTTGGAGAAATGTATTTAGTTTTAAAATTAAAAAATAAATAAAAAAAAAACATAAAATTAAGTTATTATATTTTTTGTGTTTCCTATTGCTTACAGATCACCAACCAAAGTTTTTATGAGCTGACAAAACACTATGGGATCAATTTACTATAGGCAAATAGACTATGCACTTTGAAATTACAGTTGCTCCAGAGCTTACTAAATGAGATGAAGCTTCACAAAGAATACCCAATCGCATACAAGGAAAAAAAAAACATAATTTTTGATTACATGATAGAAGTCAGTGAGTTTCACCTCATTTACTAAGCTCTGGAGCAACTGCACTTGCAGTCTGTCTGCCTTTAGTAAATCAACCTCTATATGTGTGTAGTCACATAATCTGCATCTTGGACTAGTCGTCAGCAAAACCTGATATGATAAAAGCGGACCTGTTGCACCAAATAGAAAATGTTTGAATTTTAATTTAAAGTGGATGTAAACCCTCACATATACCCAGTAAAGTGAACAGCCTCAGAGGATACACAGGGATAAAACAAATCTCCCTACATAAGTTTTACATGTATATCTGCTGTCTTCAGCTTGCTATATTCTTTAGACTGTGAACATCAGCTTAGAGATTGTTTTCTTCCTGTTCAGCACTGGATGTGAATTCTTTGCATACACTGTGTGACAGCTTATTGGAGGAAAGCCCCCCCCCCCTCCACAAAAGCAGAAGAAGGAAGGAATGTGCAGAGCTGTGCTGTGAATAGACAAGCTCTCTGCTTATCTATTTATAGCACCCACCCCGACACAAATTTCAGGCTGGTTTTGTCTCGGTTGTTGGAGAGTTTTTCAGACGTTATCATGCTGATAACAGAAGAACGGAGCAGCAGAAAGACACAGGACTTAGGGCTTTGGAGAGATATTAGAAAACACTGCAGATATATGTGCCTACGTCAAATTTCATGAATCAGGTTTACATCCACTTTAAAGTATATGTAAGCCTGAAACATTTTTTGCTGAAGAACGGTTTATCGTATACAATTTTTTTTTTCTCTCCTCTCCTCATACAAAATTACCCCATTTTTAAAAACCATTGTTAAAATCTCAGTACTGATCAACCCCTGCAGCTTCTTTGCAACTAGTCCCTGTCTTTATGTGCTCCAGAGACAGCTGCATGGCATTTCACAGGGTTGATTTTCTGATGTACCGGGACTATGCCTGCATAATGTGTGTTGGAGCACAATTGTGAGATAGGGACAGAGTGTCACCCTATAACAGAATGTGCCTGAACAAGCACTTTCATGGTAGGATCACCAGGTGTTATTTGAAAAGCCCCTGAATTAAAAATAATGAATTACTTTTGAAATGACATTAACATTGCAAAGCTTTCATGGGATTTTTAGTTGTTGGGTTTAAACAGCGGGTAAAATTTGTATTGGACAGGTCACCATTCTTGCTGATTCCAGGTATGGTTTCTCCATACAGGAGGCGTCTTGAAGTTGTCATTACCAGCAAAGGATTTTGTACCAAGTATTAAATAAATTTCAGTTAGCATGTTCAATACTTTTTCCCTGTGTCATTCCATTTTATTACACATAACGTAATTTATGAACGTATTTGTTTTGATTTCTTTGTATGTATGGATTGCATGGATTGTTACTGACATGTGGTGAAAATGTCATGTCAATGGCACCTTTAGCCCTGGTTCACACTGGTGCGATTTGACATGTCAAATCGGCGAAATTTTCCGCAAATTGCGGGCAATGGCACCGTCCTAATCGGTGCGACGCCGCATCTGCGGCGCTGCACCGATTTCAAAAAGTAGTTTCTGTACTACTTTTTGCGATTTCAGCCGCGATTTACATTGACATCTGTGTCAGATGTCTCTGTAATCGAGCTGAAATCGGGACTGACAGGCAGGAGTGAAATCGTGCGAGTTCAGCTGAACTCGCACGGCTTCACTCCCGCAGCCCCAGTGTGAACCTGGGCTTAGAAATATATTTACCTAGAAAAATGGTGACGTGTTCAATACTTATTTTACCTGCTCTATGTACTTTTGTTCCAAATCCATTGTTGCACGCTATGTATTGAGTCTGGTGTCACATAGTGTACATGCCTGCTAAACTTGTTCCCTTTAATTGTCAGTGTCCCTTCCTCAGCTTTCCAATACCCATGAGAAGTCAATGGGGGTTATTTACTAAAGGCAAATCCACTTTGCACTGCAAGTGCACTTGGAAGTGCAGTCACTGTAGATCTGAGGGGGACATGCAAGAAAAATAAAAAAATGAAATTTTAGCTTGCACATGATTGGATGGTAAAATCAGCAGATCTTCCCCTCAGATTTACAACGACTGCACTTCCAAGTGCACTTGTAGTGCAAAATGGATTTGCCTTTCGTAAATAACCCCCAATGTCTGCATTACAACAAATGGGGTTTGCCATTGTTGACCTTGTGAAAATGCTAGTTCCTGTTATTATGCTGGTTCATTTGCATGCAAAGAAAAGATAAGTCAACAATTAGAATACTTGCTCTTTGTTGGTGACCCATTGGAGTGTATTTATAAAAAAATTGCAGAGCTGTTTGTCTTGTGAAACATGTACATTCATGCTGTATGAATGGGGGCAAATTGAATATTATTATTTCTCCAGATCAGATGTTCTTCATTCATAAGAATTGGGTAAATCAATACAATACTGCTTTATGGCTACTAGATGGAGCTTGGTGATCATAGGAAATAGGTATTTATTTCCTATGATCATCAGCTTCATCTAATGGCCATATTACTGCATAGAGCAGTATTTTTCTGATTTACTTATTTTTTATGAATGAGCAACATTTGACCTAGAGAGAAAATAGCCTTGCCCCTATTTGGCACAGAATGAAGGTAGTTGCAAAAAAGGGGAGGGACAAGAGGTCACATGCCTCGGGACTTTAAAGGTGTCAGCAATAGTTTGTGACCAAACAAATGATCAACACCAAATTTTATAGAAAAATATAAATAATTTTTATTAAGACAATTAAAACACATGAGATAATTCATATCCAGCAGATTGATTGTTTCCAAAGAAGTACATGTACAGAACCGGTTTTACTCAACATGTTTCGCTCCTAGACAAGCTTCTTCAGGTGTATTACTGTACTAAAAATGACAAAAAGAAGAATATAAACACTC
Source organism: Rana muscosa (assembly GCA_029206835.1). Lineage (NCBI taxonomy): Eukaryota > Metazoa > Chordata > Amphibia > Anura > Ranidae > Rana > Rana muscosa. Next base: position 848,346,112 of record CM055116.1, read on the forward strand.
ATGTAAACACATTAAAAAGAAAATGACATTTATATAGATATAGAATTGTTATAGGCAACCATACAAGGATTTGGAAGCAAAACAACACATATGAACAAGGTCCATAAATTAATTTAAATCAAACAAAAAAGGGCATATTATATATAGTTGCATGTCACTGCATTTTTTAGATTGAAATTGAAAGATGTGGTCAAGAACCTACCAGTAGTCTGTAAAGAGAAGACTTGTCAATCTGATTCATTTAAAAACAACATGGAGCTATCAGGAAAGAATGTCCAAAGCCCACCAAGAATCCCCCAAGGAGACAGGGAGTCTCATGCAATTCTGCAGATGGAAGAAAAAGAAGAACGGGTGTCTTCACTAAGGAAGGACAACCCGAATATATTTAGAAATAAAGAAAAACGGAATAGGGTAAAATAAAAAAAAATAAAAAAAATTGAAAGGAATGGTACCTTTTAAATGGAATCAATAGCATAGGGTAATGTATTTCTCAATGAATGCCAAAGTTGCAGGCAATCGTCCACACAACAGACAACACAGAATCCAAAGGTATCAAGGAGAGAAACTCTCACAATTCCAAAAATGAAGGGAGAGAGGACCCTGTAAAAATGTGGATATACCAAGTAGATATTAATAGAAATCCATGCCGCAGGAGAAAAACTGCAGCCCAAATTCAGAATATAGGGAAGACAAACAACCAACCTGGGTAGGGCTTCCAAAAGGTAAACGAAGATGTGAAATCTTGATACTCCAGCTTACAAGCAGGCAACAGCTCGAAAGGAGGTGTGATCTCTATCCCCAACTCGGGGGGAATGGCAGAGAAATGCGGCTATCATGAGCCGTTTTAAAACGAACCCAGACGTGGCGACGTCTGACGTCATCGCCGCACGGCGGATGCATAAGGAAAGGGGAGCACAGAGTGGTGGCGCTGTGCCCAGCGTGAAGAGGACAGGGGGCCTGGTTTACAGGAAAAGAAGCCACGGCGGCCATGATGGAAAGTCCTGAATAGCCCATAACACGTTTAAAATGCATGAAATGGATGGGACAATGTTGATACCTGTGGACCAGAAATGTGCAATAAGCACATCACGATCCACCAGGGCACCTAAAGTGAAAAAAGGTTGACAAAAATCGCCCGCCAAACTGTGGGCGGCGCCAGACAATGCAGTTCTCCCTATAGGGCTGAGGGGAATGGACTATTGATTACAGAACCAAAACCCAAGTGCCCAGGGCGTCCGTGAAGGAAAAGAAGAGAGCCTAGATGATGCTTGGGGGGAGTGGAGGAGGGAGGGGAAAGGAAAGGGAGGGGGGGGGAAGGGGATGGGGGGGGGGAAAGGGAAGAAATAAAGCAAATGGGGGGAAGAAAGAAGGGGGGAAAGGGAAAGGTGGGAAGGATAGGCCAAGTGCAGACTAGAGACTAATCCCGAGATCTCCAGGGTTTCAAAATTAAATCTGAGAAAGACAATAAACAGATATACCATAACAAAATAGTTGTCAAAGTATTTAGACATGTTGTTAGGCAAATTTCCAAAGGCAGAGTAAAATGACCACATCATCCAGAAGACAGCCTAGAGAAAAGGGCAGTGCATTGAAGTTCAAGCAGATGAACCACATATAAAGAGTTAATACCAACACAGTATGTATTGGCTTAAAAAGCATAAACAGGCAAATCTATTCAAAATAATAATTACACAAATCAGGCACAAAAAAAAAGAAAGGGAATTAAAGAAAAGGTTTAAAGCTGAGAGCATCATTTAGACCTGGATATTGAAGCGCCCCTGAATTTGAGATCCATTTGGCTTCCCGCTGTAATAGGATCTTATCATAGTCGCCCCCTCGTTTGTTGGGGGGAACATGCTCCAGTGCATAGAAATGCATCATGGAGTCATCAAAGCCATGACAGAGACCCATATGGCGACTAATAGGTGTTTCCATTTTTTTTTTTTAACCAGGGAAACATGGTCCCTGATTCTATTAAAGAAAGGATGCTTGATTTTGCCTATATAATAGGCTCAGCATTCACATGTCATGATATATACAATGCCTATACTCTGACAGTTGACTGAAAACTTGGGTTTATACAAAGAGCCATTGGTGAGAGTTATGCTGCGAGAAGCATGTATGTAGCGACAAAACCCACATTTATGACAGGGTTTTGCCCCCCCTTACCCCCACGGGGTTGGTCACAGTAGGGGCATGGTGGCTGTGAACTACATAGTCTTTTAAAGATTTGGATCTTTTAAAGGTGATTTCAGGATATTGCTTTAGGTGCTTGGATACCAAGGGGTCACCTGTCAAGAGATACCAATGTCACTGTAGTAAATCTCTCATTTGCTGATGTTGCCCTGAAAACCTGAAAACAAGGCTTACACCTTCAATGGATTTATTTTTTCGAGGATTGTGAATGAGAGAGGATCGCTCCTGATTCTTTGCCTTAAGTTAGGCCCTCTTTAGGCATTTCCTGCTATAGCCTCGCAAAGAAAGGTGATCCTGGAGGGCTTTGGCCTCAGCCTCAAAATAGGAATTTTCACTGCAATGTCTGCGTAGCCTAAGATATTGCCCATAGGCACACTAGCAACTAAAGGAGTTGGATGGGAGCTTGTTGTATGTAGAAGAGAATTGCCCGCAGAAGGCTTGCGATATAAAGTGGTGCCTATGAGGCATATTCGGGTTGTCCTTCCTTAGTAAAGACACTTGTTCTTCTTTTTCTTCCATCTGCAAGATTGCATGAGACTCCCTGTCTCCTTGGGGGATTCTTGGTGGGCTTTGGATATTCTTTCCTGATAGCTCCATGTTGTTTTTAAATGAATCAGATTGACAAGTTTTCTCTATACAGACTACTGGTAGGTTCTTGACCACATCTTTCAATTTCAATCTAAAAAATGCAGTGACATGCAACTATATATAATATGCCCTTTTTTGTTGGATTTAAATTAATTTATGGACCTTGTTCATATGTGTTGTCTTGCTTCCAAATCCTTGTATGGTTGCCTATAAATTGTATATCTATATAAATGTCATTTTCTTTTTAATGTGTTTACATGAGTGTTTATATTCTTCTTTTTGTCATTTTTAGTACAGTAATACGCCTTTAAATTATCTCCTGAAGAAGCTCGTGTAGGAGCGAAACATGTTGAGTAAAAACAGTTCTGTACATGTACTTCTTTGGAAACAATCAATCTGCTGGATATGAATTATCTCATGTGTTTTAATTGTCTTAATAAAAATTATTTATATTTTTCTATATAATTTTGTGTTGATCATTTCGTTTGGTCACAAACTATTGCTGACACCTTTAAAGTCCCGAGGCATGTGACCTCTTGTCCATCCCCTTTTTTCAAATATTATTTGGGATGTGGTGTCTTACATCTACATATGCTCACTCCTACCCTTCCAAATTGAAGGTAGTTGCAGTTTTACCTTTTTTTTTAAATACACCCCATAGTATTGAACATACAATTGAAAGGGGGTCAGCATGACTGCTAGACAAGTAGCAATTGCAGAATGAGAAGTCAGCAATAGCAGCTTCTATAGTTCTTTTACAAAAACGTTTCCTTGAGAGCAGACATTAAATGCTTTTTGTTGTAAATTATTTGGTACTCCCCTGTGTAACAAGTAGAGCGTGCATAACATCTGAACATTCTTTGAAATATAGACCCACATTTTGCAGCCATTGCTGGTTGGCAGAGAGATCTGTTCTCATTTGTACCCTAGCTCTGTTTCCTAATGTATTTAGTTGTAATGATGGACATTCGGTTCTGAAGTTTTTCACTATCCTCATCACTGCATCCCATCTTTGTCTTTTGTTATGCTTGTCTTTTACTCTTTCAATAAAAACATTTTGAAAGAAATATAGCCCCTAATTTATTGCTTTTATGAACTTTTATATAATGTGCCACTTTACAGATAATGCTTTAATTCAATGCAGAAGATATTTATTACAGATACTTGTATAGCGCCATCAATTTACGCAGCGCTTTACACATACATGGCACATTCAGTCCCAGCCCTCAAGGAGCTTGCAATCTAAGGTCCCAAACTCACATTCATACATAACATACCAGGACCAATTAACTTACCAGCAGGTTTTTGGAGTATGGGAGGAAACCCACGCAGGCACAGGGAGAACATGAAAACTCCAAGGTAGGACCATGGTTGGGATTTGAACCAATGACCCTCATGCTGCTGGGCGCAAGTGCTAACCACTTAGCCACTCTGATACATTTTAAATGGCAGCTTATGAGTCCTTTATATATGGTGGCTTCATTTGTTTTCTTTTCTCATGCCAGGTATATTTGCTGCAACTACAGACATTTTTGTCAAAAGACAGAAAGTGTTACTAGCAGGATCACCAGGAGAAAATAAAGGACAAACATCCGGAAAAAAGGAATCTAATGCAGCCACTAAATTTAGGGCTGGTAAGCAGAAATATATAACATTTATGTGTTTGGATATGCTTTAATTGATCTGTGCATCTCTTTCTATTTCACACATGATGATCATGTATGCCTATATCACATGCCTAGTATTTAAAGCAGTATTTAACCCAAAACCAAACCAAAAATGTAATATATTGCACCTTACCAATCATTAGATGCAATGGCTGCATCCATCCCCCCCCCCCCCCTTCTATTTTAATATAGTGATCTGGCCAGTAACACACCTCCTGTATTAGATCATAATATAATAGTGTAACTCTTATCTTACAATAAATATCTCTGTGTATATAATGTATAATTCATACTAATCAATCAGCAAATACCATAGAATTAGTGAAAGAAAATCATAAATAATATATAAAGTGTAAAATCCATCTTCATACACTTTTCTATAATAATTTATTTATGATTTTTTTATTTTTTACTAATTCTATGGTATTTGCTGATTAATTAGTATGAATTGTACATTATATGCACTGAGTTATTTATTGTAAAATAAGCGTTACACTAGTATAATAATAATATTTTTTGCATTTGCACAGATTGGTGTATGCTTTTTGGTGTCAGCTAGCGTCTATTATATATCTTCCTACGTGTGCAGAATTGATATATATATACTGTATGTGTGTGTATGTATGTATGTATAATATATCATTTTTTTTTGGGTAAAAGGGTTATTAGTATAGTTTTTTAGATTAGCGCAGGAAGTGGTTCACTTTGATACCTTCCGTATTAGAGTGCCTCAACTTTGGATGAAGGAGCACAAGGGCATCTTTGGACAGCCGCAATATTAATCTGGGGGAAGGGGAGTATTAAATGTACTAGCAGATTTAGATATACACTTACAAATTTAAGCCAACCTCCAGCTAATACTTTATAAGCCGTACCAAAAAAAAAATTCCTTTGGGATAAAAACATAAATACAAGCTCATCATTGTAAGCATCCCTGTCAGTAGTAAATAGTTTTTCTCAACCCTCTAACTGATTTACTGGCCAGATCACCGGCTGAAACGAAAAAAAAAGAAAGCCTAAAAAATGCAGCTGTCACTAAGAATTGGTAATCTGCAATATAATAAATGTGTGTTTTGGGTTTAATACTGCTTTAACCCCTTTGTGTCCATGGCAATTTCTAAAATTTTCACACGTTAAAAATTTTGTGCTAGAAAATTACTTTACACACAAGGGCCCTGTAGAATAAAATTGTGGCAATTGCAATTTTTTTTTCTGTTGCACAATATTGGCATAGCTGTTTTTTATCAACTACATATTTTCAGGGAAAATGCACTAAAATGCATTTTGGGGCAAACGCAATATAAAGCCTCAAAATTGAGCATGCCTGTGAAATGGCAATTTATTTTACGATAAATCCATCAATTCAATACTCCACGCTTTGGGTCTGTTAACAGTTGCTGCTGCCCCCACCGTGCTTCTATCCTATAAATAGAATACAACCAGGGTAAATAAAGATAATATGGTATGGCACTTGAAATACTACAACACAACAATTCCCCTATACAAGGAAGTAAATAAATTCCTTTCAGTGACCCCATACCCATGGAACTGTACTACAATGTACCTCCCTCAGTTTCATCCTTAACTAAGTAAAGTGCATAAATCAATAACACAATATTTCAACTATAACCATCACTATGCATTATAGTGCATAAATATTGTAAACAAAATAAAATTCTATGCAACAGTCAGTAACACAAGTCTCTGTGTGAAGTACATATATCCAATAACCTGTGTTAAGATTCAGTGTTCATAAAGTGCTCTTTAAAAAGTGTCTTGTGCAAAGAGATAGAATATCCAGTATCTTCACTTATAGTGATCAATGTCATCCCTTTGTGAACACCACACTCACCAGATCTCCATGACCCCCCATAAATGGGTCTTTAGCACTTTAAGAGTATATCTTCCCTCCAGCAGCTTTATCCAGATTCGCTCCTCAAACCTGGATACCACTGCCTCTCGAATACCTCAGGCGACTAACCAAATGAATAGATTTAAAGCCACATTAGATACATTTCATCTGATAGATATATGTAGGGTACTTCACCCATTGGACAGGGATTACTCATTCCATTCAAAAGTACACTGTACTTATCATAGATTAGATTTCTTTCTTATAAATCAAACAGGAATGGCAGCGATATCCTCAGCTGACATAGGGAGTTTTATTTGGTCGGACCATGCTCCAATATTTCTGGAGATGGCCATACTGAGAGGGGCCACATTCGAGTGGCATGGCCCATAATTCACTGCGGCATCGCAGTGCATTGCTGGCTGATGATTGGCCAAGCATGCACTATGACCCGCATGCTTGGCCAGTCACAGCGCCGTAGGTACAGAGAGCCGTAATTGGCCAAAGTCAGGGTGGCTTTGGCCAATCATGGCTCAGAGGAGTAGGTACACACCCCACCCTATATAAGGCCGCTGGCTTGGTGGCCTTGTGTAGTGTGTTGGCGTTGGTTAAAGGAAAGAGACAGAGAGAGAGACAGTGTAATTTGATTTGAGTTAGATAGAGCAGGCAGGCGAGTCAGTTAGCTGCAGTTACAGTGTGTAGAGGATATATATGCATCCTAGGTGTTGTATATGTATTTACACACTGTATTGAGTTTAGCTAGATCCGTTCCTGTTATTCTCTATACTGACAGGCAGGCAGGTGATTGTGCTAGCTGCAGAGTTTCACTTAGTGTACTGTGTCCTTTGCACAGTGTGCACCTAAAGTTTACCTGAATACAATTGCTGGTGTTCTGATACAAATACAGGCAGGGAGCTGCAGTATTTTGCTTTAGTGTCCTTTGCACAGTGTGCACCTAAAGCTTACCTCAATACAATTGCTGGTGTTCTGATACAAATACAGGCAGGGAGCTGCAGTATTTTGCTTTGGTGTCCTTTGCACAGTGTGCACCTAAAGCTTACCTGAATTCAATTGCTGGTGTTCTCATACTAATACCACAGGCAGGGAGTTCAAAATTACAAACAGATTCTACGTAACAACAAACCTACGGTCTCTGTCTTGTTTGCACCGCCTGTATACTGCTGTTCAGAGTATATAGGGCTTGGGGGCCCCACGCCTTCCTTTTTTTTTAATTTGGGTGCGGGATTCCCCTTAATATCCATACAGGACCCAAAGGGCTGGTAATAGGCTGGGGGGGGGATAACCATGCCATTTTTCTCAATGATTTTTCATCCATATTGCTGGGACCAGACATTACATTAAAGCCCCAAGCAGTTTTAAATGACTTTTTTTCCTTTAGAAATGTCATTTTGTGCAGGGACAGTTCTAAACACGGGAAACACGTGCCACTTCACAGGCATACTATAGACACCCCCCAGGTACGATATTTAAAGGAATATTTCACTATTTTTTTTTTCACTTTATGCATAATTAAAATCACTGCTCCAGAAAAAACTTCAGTTTTTAAAACTTTTTTTTGCATTGATACATGTACCCTGGGGCAGGACCCAGGTCCCCAAACCCTTTTTAGGACAATAACTTACATATTAGCCTTCATAATTAGCACTTTTGATTTTGAATGTTCGAGTCCCATAGACTTTAATAGGGTTTAAAGTTTGCGCTGACTTTCGGTCCGTTTGCAGGTTCTGGTGCGAACCGAACCGGGGGGTGTTCGCCTCATCCCTATATTAGACCATAAAAAAGACACTACTTCAGGTCCAATGGGAGGCACTAAAATGCGTCCTGCGGGGTCTCTTTATAAAGCATGGCGCTAGATTGCAAAAAGAAAGAGTAAGTAACATATCTTTGCACAAGCAAAACCCGATCCCAGTGAACTTACTGTAATAGAACTATCAGATAAACGGATAGAATTACAGAGGTTGTTAAATTAACAAACTTTACGCCTTGGAGATAAGAGCTGCGCATTGTTTTATCAACATGGTAATAAACCAGGTCGGCTCCTAGCTAGGGCACTGACTCAAAGAACATCTACGACCCCTATAATAAAAATCAAAACCACAACAGGAGAATTGACACATGACCCGGAAGAAATCTCTAAATCTTTTCATTAATTTGACTCTAAACTTTATAATATACCCAAACAACAGACAGGAAGGGATCCTGAAATGTTTCGACAGGAAGTACGACAGTATATATGGGAAACAGCCATTCCATCAATATCCCTGACCGAAAGAGAGGAATTAGAGAAAGAATTCTCAATAATGGAGTTGCAAAAGGCAATTAACTCGCTGGTGCCGGGCAAAAGTCCAGGGCCAGACGGCTTTACACCACGTTTCTACAGAGCATTTAAGGAACTTTTGATTCCAATCATGATCAAGACTTTTAATGCGATCTCAGCCTCTCTGTCAGGGAAGGTTCCATCCGCTGGTGACACTGCCTGATATTTGGCGTGCAGTACTGTGGTCCACCAGCAGGTGTCTCCTGGCAGTCTGGAATTGCCAGGGGAGCTTTCCCCTGGTGGTGGTATTATGTGATCTTTGGGCTGCAGTACTGGTGTCCACCAGCGGGTGGTTCCTGACAGTGTGGGGCCGACATCATCTCCTGCAATTAGGCATCACTTGAGTCTGATTGCAGGAGATGTGTATAAATACCTGGCAGACACACTCTTACTTTGCCTTGGTATCTCTCCTTGCGCCCTGATCCTGAACCTGAGAAGCTCTGTATTTGTACCTGATCCTGTTCCTGTCTGTTACCTGAACCCTGAGCCCTGTGCCTGTACCCGTCCCTCCTGTGATCTATCCATCCTCTCCTTGTCTTGTTGTTTGTTTTCCCTTTCCCCAGCTGCTGATCACCCGTTGACGACCGTGGCCTGGCCCTGTTTATGATTCTGGTTTTCCCCATTACTTGTACATATTTGTCTGTTACTGTTATTATTTGTGGGTTCTGTTTGGTATTGGTTGTTGTGCACTGTGTGGAATTGGAGGTGGTTGTATCTATATTATTTCACCTATCTTTAATAAATCATTATATTTCACTTACACACGTTTGGGTTTCTTCTGTTGAAGTCCGCATAGTTCTGGTCTTATTCGATACGTGACACTCTCGAACCTTTGCTTCACAAGGGATGGAAGCATATATATCGATTATTCCAAAGCCAGAAAAAGACCACACGTTATGTGGTTATTATCGCCCAATCTCCTTAACTAACATAGATCTTCGACTATATTCTAAGATCATAGCTAATAGACTCACCCCAATTTTGCCAACATATGTTCATCTGGACCAAGTAGGGTTCGTAAGGGGGAGAGAGGCTAGAGATAATACATTGAAAACCTTGACATTGGTAGAATATGTCCATCAGATCTCCATCCCAGCCTGTCTACTGGCGGTGGATGCTGAAAAAGAATTTGACAGGGTGGGATGGAGTTTTATGGAAGAAACCCTAGAGTAGTGGGGAATAGGTCCAATGCTTAACCACTTCAGGCCCGGGCCAATTCTGACACTTCGCTCCTACATGTAAAAATCATAATTTTTTTTGCTAGAAAATCACATAGAACCCCCAAACACTATGGGGTTTATTTACTAAAGGCAAATCCACTTTGCACTACAAGTGCACTTGGAAGTGCTGTCACTGTAGATCTAAAGGCGGGCATGCAAGGAAAATAAAACACAGTATTTTTGTTTGTACATGATTAGATTATAGAAATCAGCAGAGCTTCCCCTCATTTCAGATCTTCCCCCCAGATCTACAGCGAGTTCACTTGTAGTGCAAAGTGGATTTGCCTTTAGTAAATCAACCCCTATATATGTTTTTTTAGAAAAGACCCTAGAGAATACAATGGCAGTTATTGCAACTTTTTATCTCGCACGGTATTTGCGCAGCAATTTTTCAAACGCGTTTTTTTGTGAAAAAAAACAGCTTCATGCTTTAAAAAAAAAACAAACAGTAAAGTTAGCCCAATTTTTTTTCATAATGTGAAATATGATGTTACGCCAAGTAAATAGATACCTAACACGTCACGCTTCAAAATTGCACGTGCTCGTGGAATGGCGCCAAACTTCTGTACTTAAAAATCCCCATAGGCGACGCTTTAAAAAATTTTTACTGGTTAAATTTTTTAATTTACGGAGGAGGTCTAGGGCTAGAATTATTGCTCTCACTCTAACGTTCGGGGCGACACCTCACATGTGTGGTTTTACCACTGTTTTCATATGTGGGCGGGACTTGCGTATGCGTTCGCTTCTGCATGCGAGCACAGAGGGACAGGGGCACTTTAAATTTTTGCAAAAGGTACAATGTCTCATATATGGTACTACTGTCCGGAAGTGTTGACATTTTGGATTAAGATCCATAATATACACTATAAAATTACGGGGATCAATGTTCAACCAGAGGTATTAGTCTCTCTCCTGTCTATGATTCCGGGATCCATAAAAACTATAAAAAGGGGCATTTTAAGGCTTATGTTGGTAGCAGTGCGTACAGTTATAGCCCAAAATTGGAAGAAAACAGGGATGCTCTCAATAGGAGAATGGATATGCGAAATGAGCGAGATGCATACTCTGGAGATGAGATGACGGTAGAATCAGAAGCAGGTCTTAAAGAACAAACTTCGAAGACATGGCAGCAATGGGTAGTTTAGAGCCTCTGCAGTAATAACAACATACATGTAGGGTTTCATGTCAGGGAACTTCCCCTCCCTCCCTTTTTTTTTTTTTTTTTTTTTGGTTTTGTTGTGTTGTGTTGTTGTATAGTTGTTATGTTAGGTTATAGGGTAACATGGGTGAATGTTATGAACCGGTATAGGCGTGATAAATCATAAGGGGACTTTTTGCAAATAATTAGGGGTTATGTAATAAGATGAGAACAGATTTATACATATATTATAATGATGAATGGTTGGGTAATGGGCTATGCTAGATATTTGTATTGTTTTGTGTAAAAGAAAAAAATTATAAATAAAGATTATAAACAGATTCGCTCCCCAAGACCACTTCTTTATAAATTTTCCTCCAGTTTGTATATACAGTGCCTTGAAAAAGTATTCATATCCCTTGAAATGTTCCACATTTTGTCATGTTACAACCAAAAACTTAAATGTATTTTATTTGGCACATAATTGTGAAGTGGAAGGAAAATTATAAATTATTTTCCAATTTTTTTACAAATAAATATGTGAAAAGTCTGGCATGCATTTGTATTCAGCCCCCTTTATTCTGATACCACTAACTAAAATCTAGTGGAACCAATTGCTCTCAGAAGTCACCTAATTAGTAAACAGAGTCCACCTGTGTTTAATTTATTCTCCGTTTAAATACAGCTATTCAGTGAAACAAACAGCATCATGAAGGCCAAGGAACACACCAGACAGGTCAGGGATAAAGTTGTGGAGAAGTTTAAAGCAGGGTTAGGTTATAAAAAAAATATCCCAAGCTTTGAACATCTCACAGAGCACTGTTCAATACATCATCCAAAAATGGAAAGAGTATGGCACAACTGCAAACCTACCAAGACATGGCCATCCACCTAAACTGACAGGCCAGGCAAGGAGAGCATTAATCATGGAAGCACCCAAGAGGCCCAAAGTAACTCTGGAGGAGCTTCAGCGATCCACAGCTTAGGTGGGAGAATCTGTTCACAGGACAACTATTCGTGTACTCCACAAATCTGGCCATTATGGAAGAGTGGCAAGAAGAAAGCCATTGTTGAAAGAAAACCATAAGAAGTCCCATTTGCAGTTTGTGAGAAGCCATGTGCGGGACACAGTAAACATGTGGAAGAAGGTGCTCAGGTCAGATGGGACCAAAATAATTTTTTTGGCCTAAAAGTAAAACGCTATGTATGGTGGAAAACTAACACTGCACATCACCCTGAACACATAATTGTGAAACTTGGTGGTGGTAGCATCATGTTGTGGGGATGCTTTTCTTCAGCAGGGAAAGGGAAGCTGGTCAGAGTTGATGGGAAGATGGATGGAGCCAAATACAGGGCAATCTTAGAAGAAAACCTGTTATAGTCTGCAAAAGGCTTAACACTGGGGCGGAGGTTCACCTTCCAGCAGGGCAACAACCCTAAACATACAGCCTGAGCTACAATGGAATGGTTAGATTAAAGCATATTTGTGTGTTAGAATGGCCCAGTCAAAGTCCAGATGAGAATCTGTGGCAAGACTTGAAAATTGCTGTTCACAGACGCTCCCCATCCAATCTGACAAAAATGTCACTCTGTATGTGCAAAGCTAGTAGAGACATACCCAAAAAGACTTGCAGCTGTAATTGCAGTAAAAGGTGGTTCTACAAAGTATTGACTCAGGGACTGAATATAAATGCACGCCACACTTTTCACATATTTATTTGGAAAACATTTTGAAAACCATTTATCATCTTCCTTCCACTTCGCAATTATGTGCCACTTTGTGTTGGTCTATCACATAAAATCCCAATAAAATACATTTATGTTTTTGGTTGTAACATGACAAAATGTGGAAAGTTTCAAGGGGTATGAATACTTTTTCAAGGCACCGTATAAAGGGAAAAACAGGAGGCAGCCTCCGGTAGTGTAATTCTGCATTTATTGGCAATTTAAAACTATTACTCCACTAACAGTGTTTGTATATACACAAGCTACAGCTTATGTAAACCACTTCCTGGAACCACTTTCTCTCCACAGACCAGAAGTATGAAAGCAGAAGTGGTGTAGTAAGCCACGCCTAGCTTAGTCACACTGACGTCACCAGGAATGACCATAGTGGAGAGCAGGTGGGTCCAGGAAGTGGTTTACATGTGCTGTAGCTTGTGTATATACAAGCACTGTACTCTGACTTACTTTAGAGGAATTTGTATTGGCGTTGAAACAAATGAAGACGGGCCTGGACCTGATGGCATCACAGTGCAATATTATAAAAGTTTTAAAGATATTCTAGCTTCATGCTTCCTTTGGCTTTCAACTCTCTCACGGATTGCTCTGTTATATCCCCTCATCCTTTTGAGGTTAATATAACAGTGATACCCAAGGGGAAAGATTCCATGCAAGTAGTTAACTACAGACTAATTTCTTTGCTAAACGTCGAAGTCAAGCCAATAGACTTGTTCCTCTTCTCCCCTCCCGCATATCACTGGACCAAGCAGGGTTTGTCCTGGGTAAGGAGGCCAGTGATAATACAATAAATGCCCTAATTTTCACCATTGGCTATTGATGGGCCGAAACAATGCTTTTTCTCTCTCTCTTGATACTGAAAAGACATTTAACAGAGTGGCCTGGGATTTTTTGCATGCAACTTTGGAAGCTCTGGGTTTGGGGTGTAATATGTGTGCAAGGATACTTGTACCTATTTGCTTGTACCTATTGCCAACAGTACAAAACAAGGGTGTCCCCTCTCTGCACTAATTTATGTTCTTACCCTGGAACCATTCTTCCTGCCTGAGAGCCAATATAAATGTAAAAGGAGTTACAGTGCATGAAAAGGAATATAAAATCGCTACTTTTGCTGATGATATGCTACTCTTTCTCACTGAATCTCATGTTATCATTCCAAATTTAATAAAGGAATTTGAGGCTTTCAGCCGCTTGTCCAACCTTAAAAATCAATTACACTAAATCACACACACTGAACATTTCTTTATCACCCGATGTGGTTGACTTTTGTAAACATTCCCTTCACGTGGAAAACTGACGCTATACCTTACTTGGGTATTCAAATACCGGTTAGGCTGTCTGACCAATACACTAAAAATTATCTCCCTCCCCTCCAAATGATACACACCGATCTTAAGATTTGGAAAAGACCCTGTCTCTCCTGGTTCAGCAGGTCAAACATCTTAAAGACGAAAGATTTCTGTATATTATGCAGGCAACACAGATTAATTAGACTGCCTTCTACCTTCTTTAAATCTTTGCGCAGACTTTTTAACACTTTTATTTGGCAAACTAAAACCCCCAGGCTTAGTTTTACCTATTTGACACTGCCATCTCATGTGCAGGAAGGACTGGTATTTAAATGCACCTTGTAAGGATTGGGTTTCTCTGCAATGCTTTCTCTTTACCCCATGCCCTAAACACCACCCCTTGGTTTACCTCTCATACAGCTTTCATGGATCTTTATACCCATCCACTCATTGGAGCTACTGTACAAACTTTCCAAACGGTGTGCTCACGCACTTCAATTTCAATGGTTCCAGGTCCAATGATGCCTGTCCGAGGCATCCCCAACTTTCCCCCCAGGCCTCATAGCCTCCTTCTTGAGAGATCAAAGCCGAACCCTATGATAGTTGCTACACACTAACAAAAAATGCAAAACTACAAAAATAGCTAATTTCATGACCCGCTGGATATACCACTTAGTTCGCTCCCTATGTGGATTTACCTCCAAATCAGACACTTTCTGAATCTGCCTGCCTTCAGACAGGTGTATAGCAGAAATCCATCACCTTTTGAAACTCTGTGGCTTTCGAGTAACCCGCAATGACTTCTTATATCTACCACCTATACGCTAATGACCATTCATATTCTTTCGAAGTTAGGAACTTTCTGAAAAAGGTGAACAGCAGAATTGGGGCTGCACTTTTCAGAGGAGGATTGGGAACATATACATATTACTATACATAAGGCCTCTCTAAATCGAAATATTCAAGAAAATGGAAACAAACTCTGTATCCCTGCATATGAAATAACTTTTGGCGCTGCTCAGTATAAGAGGGTACTTTCCTCCATATCTGGTGGCAATGTCCCATGCTTCAACTGTATTGGCAGTTCATACACCAGACCATCCTGGAGATAACCACTTTCAAGGCAGATTTTTCCCCTGCTCAGTATGTATTGCATCATACCTCCCTTTCTGACAGAAGTTACCTGAAAACATTGACAATGCACATGGTTAATGCTGCTAGAATGTGCATTCCAGTACATTTCCAGAAAAAGTTGGTGCCATCTAAGAAAAAGTGGTTCGGTAGATTGGACAAAAGTATCAGAAATGGAGGTATTGATTTATGCTTCCAAGGACAGACTCACCAAATTCATTAAAACCTGGGCTTGCTGGAGCCATTTAAAGGAGTTGTGAAGGCAGAAGGTTTTTTATCTTAATGCATTCTATGCATTAAGATAAAAAAACCTTCTGTGTGTGTAGCAGCCTCCCCAGCACCCCCCAATTACCTACCTGAGCTCCTTCTCTCTCCAGTGATGTCCACGATCCCCTCAGCCATCCAGTACACGCCTCCTAATTGGCTGAGAGAGCAGCGGCGCTATTGGCTCCCGTAGCTGTCAATTAAAGTCAGTCAGCCAATCAAGGGGGAGAGAGGGCGGGGCCAGGTCGGGGCTCCGTGTCTGAATGGATACATGGAGCTCTGACTCAGCTTGGGTGACCCCTGTAGCAAGCTGCTAGCTGAGGGCCACTCAAAGGAGGGAGGGACTAGGAGCAGCAAAGAGGGACCAAAGAAGAGGAGGATCGGGGCTGCTATATGCAAAACCAACTGCACAGAGGAGGTAAGTATAACATGTTTGTTATTTAAAAAAAACGAGCCTTTACAATCACTTTAAAGTCGAAACCAGCCTACTCCAATATCACGTTTTGTTGAAAAAGTTGATAGTAGCTATCACTAGTACTCATTACCTTCTTTTTTAGGTACCTCTTGGAAGAAGAGTGATTCAATATAGGGGTTACCAACGGGCAGGCACTCTTCCTACTTCCTCTGTCTCTCTTTCCACACTTATGGCCTTTTTTCTTTCCCCTTTAACACTCCCCCCCCCCCTTTTTTTTTCTCGTCTTTTTTTTTTTCTTCTTTTGAGTATTTCTTGCATTTTCCCACCGAGATGTTGTTTGCAAAACTGTATTAGACTACTTTTCTTCACCTCTGTTACCATGGCTGCAACCATTATAATGTAATTAAATTGCTGTTGAAAATGATTCAGTAAATATTATTATGGAACAATTTTTTTTTAAATATTAATGATTAGCATTTTCAGAGCTAAGAATTTCTGGCAATTGAGGAAGGGAGGCGTGAGATGAGCAGAAGGACTGGACATGCTTCACATGTCCTGTGTACTTTGATTACATTATTTTGGTAGTAGAGAGCTGAGACCAATCCATACACACACATATTGGGGTGAGAGTCTGCAGTTTCAAAAGTGAAGAACAATTTGAGCCTCAATGTTGTGTCTGTGTACATCCATGCCTATAAGCAGGAGCTGTGCCAAAACAGGCAGGTTATTCATATGCAATGCCAAAATAAAACGTAATTACAGGTGAATTGGCAAAACCTAATACACATCTGTGCTTTCAGACCTGCCACTAAATAGGCAGAACGCAGATCAATTCTGCATATTTCGACTAGTGAACTCCATAACAACTCCTATTTTTAAGCTAGCCCTGCAATTCATCACATCCATAAAATTTTGACTGCAGATTTGGTAAACCAGATGTGACAGTGATATTTCTCAGGTCAGAAGTACTTTTTAAAGGGTTAAACCTTAAGCAGGCTGCAGAGACATGAGTGCTCATATGAAAAATCCATGTAAGTTTTTATAGCTGCTAATTTAATGGTCTTCAATGCCAGGAACACAAAAGGCTTGCCCAGAACCATGCCCACAGGAAATGTTTTGTGGAGGTAAGTAAAGACTTATTCATGCTTTGCTCCTTTGAGTTCTGTAATCCAGTGTCTCTATTTTTGAATTTTGTTGTTTTAATCCTTTATATTCACAGTAGTATAAATATACAAAGTTGCTATTTGATAGAAGTGAATGACTGTAATTATGTAACCCATACAAATAAAAAATATGCCCAATACAAAAACAACTGTGAATAAAGAAAGGGAGGAGGGATAGCGGGTGATAGCATATAGCATTCTTTGTCAGCACTTCTGAGAAACAAGATACTGTATTTGTTGTAATGGTTTCTTAGTCTGTTTGGATTGTTTGTTTGCTGTTGGTCATCTTTAAAGGAGAATTTCACCTAAAATAAAATAATAATAATATTTTGAAAAAAGCAAAAACTAGCATTTACTATTTTTCTTTGTATTTCAGCCTGCAAAGCATTGTAACTGTGCTCAGACTATTCCTACAGGGGTATAGACTTTTAGCTACAGAGCTGCAGTAACTTTTAAAAGAACACAAGTGTACTTGTGCTACATTGAAAACTACAGTCCCTATGCTGTAATGGCAGATGGGGCTTGTAGTTTTTCATTCACAGATTCCTGTGAATGAATAACGTGGCTGTGCATACAGATCTCAGCATAGCAGCGCTGATTTCAAATCTGACGGAAGATAGGAAGTGGAGAGAAGAATCCCTGGATTTTGTAAGTGAGTGGGTGTGAAGGATAAGAGGAGGGGGGTGGCGCTTTAATAGTGAGGTGCACACTAACCATGTTTCATGTTACACCCTAAACATAGATGTAACATGTAGCATGCTCAGAAAGGTGGGGTTAGCCTTTAAAGTGGACCTATAGACAGTAATACTTACCTTTGCTCCAACAGTCCTTTGCTGTCATCCTCTTCTCAGATTTTTCTGGGCGCCGGTCTTTGGCTGTCTTAATGGGCCAGCATGAGTGACAATCACTCCCACACATGCCTGGGAGTCCCTAATTCCACCACACTGGCACCAAAGTTAAATAGTTAGTCAGGTTGAAAAAAAACACAAGTCCATTTAGTTCAACCAGAAATGTAAACTGACCTGCACATGCAAAGCTCTGTGTGCATTCAGTATAGGATTAGGAACAGGCAGCAGGTCAGTTTATTTTATTTTAGAAAAGACACTGCATGTCTCTTCTGCAATAAAGAGCCTGCCTGTTAGTAAATTGTTTTGTTTGCCTTTAGTTCTGCTTTAAAGTTGAACTCCAAACCAGCAGCTGAACACAACTGAATAACATATATGGAAACTGGTTTTACTTGGCCGAGCATGTGTAGTTCTGTGTGATCTGTTTTCTGATCCAGACACCACAGCCAGATGCTTGACCAACACAGCTTGGTCTAGAACACTCCCCAGCTTGTAGACTGGGCAATAAAAGAGAAGCACACTAGTATTGTCATACATCTGCTCATTCCGTGCTCCCTTGTCTGCTAGTTCACAGCCAGCACTTGTGCACAGGGGCTTATAAGAAGCTGAGGCTAAGACTAATGCCTAGTACACACGACCGGGATTCCCGACGGGAAAAGGTTCGTCGGAAATCCCGAGGGGAAAACCGAGAACCTGCTCTCTACTTTTCCCCCGTACAGACGATCGGTTTTCCCGTTGGGAAAACTCTGATTAGAGCTTTTCCTCGGGAATCCCGACCGTGTGTATGCTCCATCGGACTTTTTCCCCACAGGTAAACTGCCAAAAACTGCCGTTTTCCGCCGGGAAAAAATCCGCCAGGAACCCCGGCAGGAAAAAAGAGAGCTGGTTCTCTTTTTTTGTCTGGCGTTTTTTTTTGGCAGTTTTCCGGTAGGAAAAACTGCGAGGGAGCATACACGGCTGGGATTCCCAGCCAAAAGCTCTCTTCGCAGTTTTCCAGTCGGAAAGCCCGGTCGTGTGTACCGGGCATTAGATGCATTTAATACTACTTAGGTGTGTTTATCTAAATGTAATGCTTTTTTTAAAATAAAATACCTACATTAATTGTTGATTGCTTGTATTATATCTGCCTGGCGTTGAGTTTAAAGCATTTGTTAACCCATTTTTATAAGTCACTGCCAGCCCCTTTTTATGAGGCTGGCATAGCACACTATGTAAGTTGTTTGAAAAAAATAGCATTGTAAATGACGATTTTGAGCTGTCTTCACATGACTCGCGGCCGCTTTACCGCTCCGATGGATGGCTTGTGTGGGAGGGGCTGTGATCTCCCTCTGACGTCAGCCGGGGAGATCACGTGGCCACTCGTCACCTCCAGCAGAAGCCCTGTATCATAACTGTAAAGCGGCCGCAAGTCATGCGACTGGCCTAAAGACCGCTCAAAATCAGTATTTACAATTCTCGGTTTTTAAAACAACTTACACAGTGTGCTATGCCAGCCTCTAATAGAGGGGCTTGCAGTGACAATATTAAGTTGTTTTTTTTTTTTCAATAATAGCGACAGGGGGCGGGGCAGAGACAGACACAGAGAGGGAGCTGACGGGCAGGAAGGAGGGGGTGAGGGGGAGAGAGGAGAGCAGAGGGTACAGCAGCGTATGATGCAGGGATGTACTCTGACCACGGTGGTCAGGGCTCAACATCCCTGATTTTCGTGGTCAGCACAGAGAGGGGATAAGTGACAGGTTCAGGCAGGAGGTTTTTTACAGTTTATTGGGGGGGCAGATTACACAGCACAGGCACTGTGCTGTGTAATCTGCTTTAAGGGACCAGGATCTATATTTTTCTTTGGGTTAACAAACACTTTAATTAAGATTACTGTATGTCTGTAGGGAAACCAGTGAAACCTAGCTTGGTTGATATGTTTTTGAGTCTCGTTGGCTATCATTTAAGCGAGGCAACAGTGGCCTTTTTTTCAAAGATATGGTATTTGAGATCCGGCAGGGGTGATTATTTTTATTGATTTGCCTTCTGTGAGATAAAATGTAGTAAGCAGACAGCAGCTTCCCCTGTGTATGCACAATTATGACTGTAATTTATGTTATTGGTTTAGCTGCCTTGAGCCAAAAGCTTTGTGGGAATTTGGGACATAACTGGTAGATGTAAAAGAGTGACTTTTTATTCTCTCCACAGTGGTAGGGAAGTAGGTGAGTTGAGTGAGAAAATACATTTTTCTTAGGTGTATGGTACATTATGTAAGTATCCTATTTCTTGGTAATTGTTACTAATAGATGATTTAAATGGTAAAAGCAATATTATTTTATTGATCTTCTGTCTTGTTTTTAAATAAAAATACATAGTTTCTCCAAACCAATTAAATGAAATAGAATTGTTATCATTTTTGTACCTAATATAAGTTAATAAAAATAAAAATAATGTTTTGAAGACAATTTACAACCTCTGTAAAAAAAAATATATATATAGTTATCTGTGTACATTAAACATATCTATCTATCCTATCTATCCTATCTATCCTATCTATCTATCTATCTATCTATCTATCTATCTATCTATCTATCTATCTATCTATCTATCTATCTATCTATCTATCTATCTATCTATCTATCTATCTATCTATTTTAGTGCTGCATAGCTAGTGGGCTTTATTGTTTCTTTCTCTTTATCAATCTGCTCTATGAAATATCCAGTAATCTCAGTAGTTTTCTTCTGCAGGGATGCCGACTACATTGTTTGACAATATATCTACACATTTGAAAATAATGTATAAAATGAAAGTAAAAATGTGAAAAATAATTACATTTAAAGGTCAATTCTAGGCAAATACAAATTATTGCAGCTCTATAATCATTAATGCTTAATCGAATGCATTTTTCAAATGCACAGTAAGTACCTGACATTGATCTGATATCAGCCTCTTGCAGTTTCTGTACAGCAGAGCTGGAGTGTCAGAGGAAGAAGGAGAAGGAGCCAATCAGATCAGGGGCTGAAAACAAGCATGCTGATAGGAAGAGACAGCAGAGTGACAAAGGGATGAGCTCATTGCTGTGCGGCTTCTCCTTTAACTGCCCAGGAACAGGCTAGAGCAGTTACAGAACAACTTGGGCACAGAGAAAAAGCTGAATGATGGCCATCAGAGGACAGCTAGTGGCAGAAAAAATTGCTGTGGGGGGAAATCTCCGGATTTAAAGTGATTATTGCAACTAAAGCTGGTTTTGTTATTTCATCTTTTAACAGGCTATTTATTTTTTTATCTCATTTTTGGCAAAATTTCTTCTTTAAAGGGGAGCTACAACTAAACCTTTTATCTTAATCGTACAGTACAGGATACAGGACTTGTATTTAATAGATGGGTTACATGCCGGCTACCTTCCAGTGACTAGACACTGATGAAAACGTGTAATGGGCGACCCTAGAGCGTACTCATTATAACTCTGCCCACTCCGTGTGACTCAAGTTTTTTGCTTGTGTCCTTAGGTCAGTGTTTCTCAACTCCAGTCCTCGAGGTGCCCCAACAGGTCATGTTTTCAGTCTTTCCATCATTTTGCACAAGCGATTTGATCAGTTTCACTGCCTTAGTAATTACCACAGCTGTTTCATCTGAGGGAAATCCTGAAAACATGACCTGTTGGGGCGCCTTGAGGACTGAAGTTGAGAAACACTGCCTTAGATGATGGATCTCTTCCCATCTAGAGAAGTATTTTACTTTTTAAACCATTCAATTTTTTTTCTGTAAAGCTTCTGTCAAGATTTGACTGCTTATTGCCCTATCTATCTAGCAGTTTCTGGATGTGTACCTTGGGGACTGTAACTGCAGGCCACTGTGTGGAACCTACTTGTAATGGTTTGCTATGGGCATTGGATCCTGTGTTAGGCCCTCACCTTGGCATGAAGTGCAACATGTGTAGTTACTGTAGCCCCAGGGTTTTACGCAGGGCTGTGGTTCATTTCTATGGTTCCTAGACCCTGAAGATCACTTGGAGGTATGCCCACCATGATGGGCAAAGCTTGACACTCTAGTAGGCTCAGATTTATGAATAAGGTAAGAAAGGGATTTCCTGTATGTTATCACCAGTTCCTGGTTTTTAACATTATAATCTACAGTGTGTAGCATACTGTGCAGTTTTACAGCCAGAAGAATTGGAATTTTATTACTTTATTGGCATAACCTCTGTAATTTTGTCTTTAACGTTTCACGGCACAAGTATTTGGCTGTGTCTCAGCCAATCAGGAGGGAAAATCTCAGATGGCTGAGGCACTCGTGAACATCCCTGGACAGAGAGGGACCTCAGGTAAGTGTTAGGGGGGCTGAGGGGGGGCTGCTGCACACAGAAGGCTTTTAATCTTAATGCATAGAATGCATTAAGATAAAAAAAACTTTTGACTTTACAACTCCTTTAATGTTGGGCGAGAAGGCCTGGCTCGCAGTCTCCACTCTAATTCATCCCAAAGGTGTTCTATCGGGTTTAGATCAGGACTTTGTGCAGGCCAGTCAAGTTCCTCCAACCCAAAATCGCTCATCTATGTCTCTATGGACCTTGTTTTGTGCATTGGTCAGAATCATTTGGGGGAGTCGGGATTATGGTGTGGGCTTGTTTTTCAGCGGTTGGGCTTGGCTCCTTAGTTCCAGTAAAGGGAACTGTTAAAGGGGAGTTCCAGCCTTTTTTTATGTTTATTAAAAGTCAGCAGCTACAAAAAGTGTAGCTGCTGGCTTTTAATAAACATGCACTTACCTGTTCCACTGTCCAGCGACGTGACGCCCAGAGCTCCACTCCTCTCCCCCCCTTCTCCGCCAGAGCTTCCATTCATAGTGTGGGCACCCGGCCGTGACAGCTTTCGGCTTCACGGCCGGGCACTCACTGCGCATGCGCGAACGGCGCCCGACCTCACAAATGCACTTCTGGAAGAATGGTCAAACATTACTATAGACACACTCCTAAACTTTGTGGACACCTTCCCAGAAGAGTTGAAGCTGTTATAGCTGCAAAGGATGGGCCAACTCAATATTGAACCTGACGGACAGACTGGGATGCCATTAAAATTCATGTGCGTGTAAAAGCAGGCATCCCAATACTTTTGATAATAGAGTTGTGCGTGCGTGTATATATATATATATATATATATATATATATATATATATAAAACTAGCACTAGTGGATCTATCAACCTTGGTTAAAAAAATTCACTCTCCCAGTGCACATTGTTAAAACAAAATACAATGGCAGCTGCTATAAATAATCGGATATTTATTATAGCAAAAAGTACAAAGTATTGTGTTTTTTCAAAGTTGTCGCTCTTACAGTGGGGATCGAAAGTTTGGGCACCCCAGGTAAAAATGTGTATTAATGTGCATAACGAAGCCAAGGAAAGATAGAAAAATCTCCAAATGGCATCAAATTACAGATTAGACATTCTTATAATATGTCAAAAAAAGTTAGATTTTATTTCCATCATTTACACTTTCAAAATTACAGAAAACAAAAAAATGGTGTCTGCAAAAGTTTGGGCACCCTGCAGAATTTATAGAATGCGCTGCCCCCTTTGCAAAGCTGAGACCTGCCAGTGTCATGGATTGTTCTCAATCATCGTCTGGGAAGACCAGGTGATGTCAATTTCAAAGGTTTTAAATGGCCAGACTCATCTGACCTTGCCCCAACAATCAGCACCATGGGTTCTGATCACCACGCTGATCTGAGGAGGAAGGGCTCCTTGCTATGCCGGCCGGCATTGTATACATGCTGTTTTTAATTTACATTTTTGTAAGTATAACTTAATTATTTTAATAAAACGCAACTTATAATGGAGTTACGCTATGGTCCTCCCTCTCTTCCATATATATATATATGATGATGCTGACTGCATGAGTGTGGAGAAATCTATGTTCGGGAGCCTTCACCCTGTATGAGGTTACATCTCTTCCTGGAATCTAAAGGCCGTGGCTGGGCTATAGTCGATTGCTCAATTGTGCTTGCCTTCTGGTAAGCGGCTTTTTCCTGACACAGCATGAGTGCATATACGTATTGTGACAGCAGGAAGGTAAAGTCACCTGGTTGCATCCAGGGGGGTAGATATATTTCGCCCAGATTCAGGCTTTACGCCGATTTATACAACTAGGTGGAGAGTTGTATAAGGCTAGTGGGCTCATTGATGACTCATACCTCTAGGGAGAGGGCTGGGCGTCGTGCAGACAGGGAGTTGATGAGGCCAGCTGAAGCTTGTCAGCTCATTTAGGCCTCTATAAAAAACTCCCAGATTCATTAGATGTTAGCTCATGCCTGGAAGCAGACCTGTGTGGACTGTCTAGGGAGAGTGAACCCCTGTGCGGTGAGAGAAAGCCTGTGTGGCTATATTTTGCTTGGACATTTAAAACCAGGGACTGGGATCAGCCTAGTGCTGTCCTAGTCCCTGGTTTTAAATGTCCAAGCAAAATATAGCCACACAGGCTTTCTCTCACCGCACAGGGGTTCACTCTCCCTAGACAGTCCACACAGGTCTGCTTCCAGGCATGAGCTAACATCTAATGAATCTGGGAGTTTTTTATAGAGGCCTAAATGAGCTGACAAGCTTCAGCTGGCCTCATCAACTCCCTGTCTGCACGACGCCCAGCCCTCTCCCTAGAGGTATGAGTCATCAATGAGCCCACTAGCCTTATACAACTCTCCACCTAGTTGTATAAATCGGCGTAAAGCCTGAATCTGGGCGAAATATATCTACCCCCCTGGATGCAACCAGGTGACTTTACCTTCCTGCTGTCACAGTATGGAAAGGCTTTGCCTCCCTGCCCAATTCAGGACCGGTTATACTATAAAAGTAGGTCTCCTCCCTTCCTGCAGTATTCTCTTTTTTTTCCTCACTGCTACAGCCGGTTATGCTACTGCTAAAAAGCAGAATTTTTATTTTTCCCTCACCTTGCCGGACGCTTCTGGCCAAGCCGCACAGGTTCAAGCCTCTCCTGTGACGAAGCTCCCATGAACGCCTATATGGGGGAGACCCCACCCCCCCTCTCAAGATCCAGGAAGATATGGGGGTGAGGGCATCTGGTCTCTAGGGATTGCTCCTTTATCATGACGCCATGGATGGACATTCATTGGACTTTCTGTTTGGACATGAAGCATGCAGGTGGTAAGGCACCACATGGTGCACAATTCCATTCAGTTACTGCTGCAAGTATGTGGTTAAGCTTGCATTTCTGAAGGGTTGTGGTTGTGTCTGCAATACTGCTAATGATGATAGCAGGTGTGCTGTGCTGGGCTGAAGCCTTCCTACTAACTGAACAAGCCTGGCCCTACAGTCTTGACTTATTTTCTGCAGGTATGCTGTTAGTTTGCATTTCTGAAAAGCATATATCACACATGTGAATCTAACTGGCTATCCATAGTGCCACTTTGTTTACTAATGTTTCACAGATTGAAGTCTGTGTCTGCAGTTTTGCTAATGCTTGAACTGATAACAGGTGATATTGAGCCCTTTCCTTTAAATGCAGAGCCTGGCCCTACAGGCTGGGCTCACTGTGTATTGATGCTTGGTTGTGGTATGATCCTTGGTGGTACATGTGTCTAAGGTAGGTTTAACCTGCTAGTGCTAATTGTCAGATGACTATTAATTGCGCTGCTTGTCTGTGATTACATTAACTCTACAGTGTGAATGACTGTGATGTGTTTATTTCTATGCATTTACATGCTGACCTTGGTGCTAAAATAAAAGTCAGAATCTGTTTAGTCACATTCCTTAGTACTTACCTGTTAGCAATAGGTAATTGCTTGTGTTATTTGGGGTACCCCACAGAAAGATATGTGGTTGTAGTGGTTACTACTTATGGCAAATACTCCAGGCATGGCTCCAGGCTTCAGCTCATCTGTGAACCAGTAGCAATCAGCCTTCCTAGAGACCAGCAACTTTAACTAAGGTGAGGGCAGGTAGGTATATGCTATATCCTAAAAGAGTGCACATTATGGGCATAATGAGTGTAAATCTCTCCAGCCATCAACACCAACACCAGTCAACCTACTAATGCAACAGGGGACAGATCCTCTTCAGCCCTGAAAGAACCACTATGTAGTTAACTGCCAGTGGAGGCAGATCAAGAAGTCTCTACAGTAATCATAGTGGTCTGGTGGTAACTGGTGTGTCGGCCAAAATGCAAAACAAGGTTGCAGGCCAAAGACAGTGACAAATGGGCAGAGACTGAAAAGGCCTACAGTCACTAATGGTTCCATGCCAAGCCTAATCAAACAGTTGTGTTTGTTTAAAGGCAACCTCTACCTCAGAGCTTGCTTCTGGGAAATTGCTATGACAAGTTGGCATATCAGAAGCAAAAGGTGGATACTTTAACCCCGTCCAAACTGACTGTGTGGAGCTCAGGGACTAAGCTATTCAAACAAAGGCATTTAAAGGGTACCTCTGCCTCAAAAGCAGCCGGCCAAACAGGCTGCATCAGATTAACCAAGGGTGCCATTCTTCCAACAGAAGAGGCAATATCCTTTGCAGAAACCCTGGGACAGCAAATAGATTCAGAGATGAAGAAGGTTCATACTACTGTTAAGTAGTGTTTTGTGTCCTGCGATTGAGCTCACTTCGGTAGCCAGACTGACAGGACCCTAGACAGGATGAAAGCAAAGCTCTGCTCAGTGATAAACTCTCTATGATGGTGGATCCTAGATTGAAAATGGAGTAGCCAATGATGCAGTTCAGACACTGCGGATAAAAAACTGTTTGCTGTTTCTCCAGTAATCATTGTGGTCAGTGAACCATTATGTCCCATCCCACAAGTAAACACATGCCGCTTTAAGTCAGAGTGGTGACTGTTCAAGTCGGATCTGGTGATATTTAGAAGGAGGATTAATTCCTGATGTTAATCACCAATGACCAGAGGATGGCCAAAAGGCAAAGTTACAAAGAGTGAATGACAGGTTAGACCTGGGAGAACTATAGCGGAGAATAAAGAATCAAGAATCATCTTTATTTGCCTAAACCCAAGCCGCCCAATAGGGTCAGCTGACAGTTATATGTAAATTTGAGCTTAGGATCTGTGGGTCCTGTGCATTAAGGAAGCCAATTAATTTTTTTTTCATTTCTCTCTACCAATTCATTGCATTCCCTTCATGATGCATCAGAGCACAAGGGTTGTGATTACATGGTCGTTGGTCAAAAGTAAGACTTGAATAACAAGCGGAAGGATGAGGATCCAAAAAATTTGCACAGGCCATTGTTGCAATTAATCTCTCCAGCCGTCAGTAAGGCTTGACCTCCACAAATCATACCCCATGATTTCCAAGGAGTATCGTTCATAGCGGTGCGACCCCCCCCCCCCAGTCGCTGCAACGGTAAAGTAGTCCCTACACTACTTTTGATCCCACTGTGATCTAACTTGGGGGCCATAGACATCAAGAATACACAGGCATTGATTCAAGACACATAGAAATCGCAGTAAAATTGCACGATTTTAGGTCGCAATAGTGGAAACCTAGGCTAAGACTGTCATGGTCTTTAGACCTAGCAAGTTGTATAATTGCATGGTTGCATAGGGGGTGAGGTTGAGGATGGACACAGGTCCATCAAGTCCAACCTATGTGTGATTTATATGTCGGTATTACCTTATACATATCCTGTTTGTTGTGGTCATCCACAAGTGTGTGTGTGTGTGTATACTGTATACACACTTCGAAATACCCATGTTTCAACAAGTACCTTTGCTTGGCATTTAGAGTTCACTACGAGTTCATCTGGCAGACTGTGACCTTTCCACAAACTCCTGACATTTCCTGGGATATTGGGTCCAGTAAGGGCCGACTTGCAGGACCAAGGACTTCTGGTGAGCCTTGTCTGGACAACAGACTGGCGCAATGACTTCCAGATTCTGGGAAAAGAGTCCCAGTACAGACTCTGATCGATTCAGGAGGAACCATCATCGAGAGACCAACTAGTCTCATCACAACAATGACCTACCGGGAAGCAATTCTGAATCTCTGAAAAAATACAATAAAGTTACACTCAGAGAGAGCAACAGTATAAGTATCTCACTTGAACAAATGGCTCTTTCCCATTGGTTGCATCCCACGGTCGCAAGAGCGATAAAGTAGCCTGTAGTAATCCATGAGGTCCGAGGTGCCCAAGGGAAGGTTGACAACTGTATTAACTGGTTTTGTAGTAAGGAAAGACTTACTTCCTGCACTAGAAACAGTAACTCCAGAGGAGAAAAGTCCCCTCTTGGGGAGATAGCTAAATGAACTAATCTTTCAGCGTATCAGCTATTAGGCATACCAATCATCCCAAGAGGTTACTCGTCAGGTATTCATGCCAATGGAAAACAAGGTGTCAAAGTCAGAGTTATAGCGGTCGCAGACTGGAGTCTTTCCGAAACGCAACAAAAAGAGCCTTAACTATGCTGAAAAGACTCAGCAAAATGGGGAAGGCCTATCTTCGCTGTCAAGAAGGAATGCAAAACTAGTCAACTTCTGTCAGAAGTATCTCCCAGCATGTTAAGTTAGGGTTTTCTAGAACTTACGGCCAGATGGCGTAAGATACAAAAGCCGTTGGATGACAAGGGACAGTCTCCAAAACAAAAAGCCGGTCAAGGGATCGGCAACAAAAAAGGCTATCAAGATATTGGTCTGACAGTAACCTGGGTGGCTTCCCAGAGGTGGAAGCAGAGAAACTAATGACAGCCAACTGGGTTGGCAAATTAGCCAATATGTATATTCAACAAACCTAATAGTCTCCAGGATCCTTATCTGGATTCGCAGCCATTCAGTGGTGATAACAATTGCCCTGTGGCTTGCAGGCCATAATTTCCGCGGGTACAGTCTCAGATCCGAGAACCTCCTATTCTCCTTCCTGAGATCCAACACCTCATACAGCATAGCCAGCGGTATCTTCCAAATTCATACAAGTTATATCTAGATGCTGGAGACCAAGAAGTAGAGGTCTCACCGTTTTAGTGTTTGAAATCCTATGGAGGTCAGAGCGCCTACTCCAGACTTCAAGTACATTAGATACGAGAAAAACCTACAGAATTTAAAGGATGGAATTCTCTGTTCCTTACTGTAAGGATTGCATTTGTATACAAGTAAGCCTAGAGACGGCATTAAAGGATACATGAAACTCAGTCGTGTCCTCACTCTCTGGGATCCAGTAACGGTGGGATCCAGTAACGGTTGCATATCTTGGCAACCAATTCCGAAAAACCTGGGCAAGTTATTCTTTTCCCCATGGAGTCTTCCAAATAGTGTGAGACACATTATCTCACTCTCTCTTTAGAGGGATAAGACATCCTAAATATGACCAGTAACATGGAATTAGTATTCCTTTTGGCGAATAGGTCTAGAAAGATCTCAGACATCCAAGTGTCAAGCTATAAACTACCTTGTTGCTGAAATTATCAGGCAAAATGGCTCTAGTCTCTTCCTCAACACTATACAAAGGTTGGTATCTTTGCAACCTGGGTTAGAACATCAGCCTTCTGGCATATCCAAACTAAAGTGTTTGAAGTACCACGAACATTGAAAATAGTCAAGGTTGAAAAGAGACATAGAATTGGCCCTTCTAGGAGAAAAACGATAGACTCATCAGGCCTAACGGCATCGGAAAAAGACAATCACTGTCTAACGAAGACAATCGCAATGGTGTGGATCAAGTTAGTCAAAGCTTAGATGACTAGAACAAACCCATCAGGTGAGGGCAGAGACTGCTCTGCCCAGACTGATTGCGCATCCATTGATGGAACTCCCAGAATAGTTCCTCCAGAATTAATATGTAAAACTACGACCTGGTCTACATTCAACACGTTGGGGGTCCATTCTTGTGGACCCAGCAGTCTTAACTCCAATACATCTCAGTCGTTAGTGGGGATAGATCTAATCCTCTTAAACACTTGAGCAGTACCCACCCTTGTTTGGTGATTTGGTACATCCCATACGTATATGCTGTCATGCTGTGTCAGGAAAAGGGAACATTTTATACTTACCTGACGGTAATTTTCCTTTCCTGATGCAAGCATGACAGCATATAGGTCCCCTCCCAAAAAATAAAAAATAAAAAATAAAAATCACGAAAATATAATAAAGGCCTTCGCAGTGATACTAAGTTATGAGAATACTGCAGGAAGGGAGGAGACCTACTTTTATAGTATAACCGGTCCTGAATTGGGCAGGGAGGCGAAGCCTTCCCATACGTATATGCTGTCATGCTTGCATCAGGAAAGGAAAATTACCGTCAGGTAAGTATAAAATTTTCCCTTTTCATTCGGTGGTGGGCTTCACATATGTCTATGAAGTCACTGTGGTGTCGTTTTTATCAACACTAAGAACCATGATATGCTTATAGACTGTTACCTGGTGTTCCACGCTATTGGAGTACATTGATTGTGTTTATCCTTGTGTCATCTGAGGACTTTTATTTCAATATTTATGTTTGGCGCAGCTTACATTTTTTCCATATGTTTTTGTGTTTATCCCACTTAAGCTGCTGCCTTATATAATTTATTAGCTTTTAAGTTAGCGTGTTTTTTTCTTCCTTATACCATACAGGGTTAATGTCTCTGTATGGTATATGATGATGTCACGGCTTTGGATGAAGAAAGAGAGCTTGGAATCAGGTAAGTGAAAGCGTATATCCCCCCTCCCCCCACACGCAAGGATGGACTTTTTTTCAAACATAAACGTTTTATTAATGAACTAAGCATATACAGAATCCATTCGTAAAACAGTGAGGTGTGCGATACATCAAACCAGCAAGTATACAGACAGTCCTATGCACATAGCTGGTCAAAACAAAAATAAACATGACATAGCATAGGAGGAAAATGTCAAAGTACACCAAATTATTGTCTATAGGGCATTAAGCGAAGGGTTAAACAAATATAAAGGATGACATTTTTTTACTTTCCTGAAGTTGGGATGTATTATACCATTCCTTGATGTTAATGCTCAGATTTTTTGCTAGGTTGAGAATTGCTGGGACTTCTGAGGTGCTACATAGATGTATTTACCATACACATATCTTATTAAAAAATAATGATTTTAATAAGATATATTGTGTATATTGAATACATCTATGTAGAAGTCCCAGTAATTTCTAACCTGTTTAAGAATGTCACTTTTCTTTCAGCAAACCTTCCCTGCAAGGTGCAGGACAGGTTTACAGCACAGCACAGTATAGTGTAAAAGGCAGAGAAGGTCGGGACTCACATGCACAGAAGATTCAAGCTTCCATCATTCCTCTCAGATCTTCAGTCTGCCCCAGGGAGATCTGTGTACTGGGTAGGGATGAGCCAAACACCCCCCGGTTCGGTTCGCATCCAGAACATGCGAACGGACCGAAAGTTCGCGCAAACTTTCGAAACACCGTTAAAGTCTATGGGACTCGAACGTGAGAAATCAAGAGTGCGAATTTTAAAGGCTAATATGCAAGTTATTGTCCTAAAAAGGGTTTGGGTACCCGGGTCCTGCCCCAGGGGACATGTGTTAATGCAAAAAAAAGTTTTAAAAACTTCTGTTTTTTCGGGAGCAGTAATTTTAATGATGCTTAAAGTGAAAAAAAAAAAGTAAAATATTCCTTTAAATATCGTGCCTGGGGGGTGTCTATAGTATGCCTGTAAATTGGCGCGTGTTTCCCGTGTTTAGAACTGTCCCTGCACAAAATGACATTTCTAAAAGAATAAAAGTCATTTAAAACTGCTTGCAGCTTTAATGTAATGTCTGGTCCCGGCAATAGGGATGAAAATCCTTGAGAAAAACCGCATGGGTACCCCCCTACCCCCAGCCCGTTACCAGGCCCTTTGGGTCTTGTATGGATATTAAGGGGAACCCCGCACCCAAATTAAAAAAAGAAAATGCGTGGGGCCCCCAGGCCCTATATACTCTGAACAGCAGTATACAGGCGGTGCAAACAAGACAGGGACTGTAGGTTTGTTCTTAAGTAGAATCTGTTTGTAATTTGGAACAGGTACATTTTTTAAGTGTAGCTCCAGCCAAAAAAATCAATTTGCAGCTTTTTGGAAAACATAGGGAAGGATTATCACCCCTGTAACATTTGTTTTGCTGTCTGTGCCCCTGTTGAGAAGATTTCACCTCACTTTCTGTCCCAATGACAATTGGATTTTGAAAATTTCGGGTTATTAAGGAAACAAGGATTGGTGATAAATCATCAGTGTAGACACCTTTTTCCCATATTAACTCATACAGGAGAGAATTTCCCTTCCTAGGGGTAGATTTCCTCTCACTTCCTGTTGTCTCCCTCCGTTTTGTAAGTAGGAGTCGTTTGTAAGTCGGATGTTTGAAAGTAGGGGCCTGCCCTATATACTCTGCAGAAATTTGGGCCTTATGTGTTGGTGTTGCCACAACACTGTAAGCCCTAACAGTTACTCTTGGTGGGCACTGGAACGGGCCCTGCTGTGAAATATTAGATCAAGAATTGTAATTACATGTTAAACAGGGGCAGAAAAATTGGGCCTTAGGCACTGGTGCTGGTGCCACAACACTGCAACCCCTCACAGATATTTGGAGAGCAGGAATGAGCCCTGCTGCAAAGTATTACAGCAAAAATTGTAATTAGATGCCCCTGTTAAACAGGGGCAGAAAAATTGGGCCTTAGCCACTGATAGTGGTGCCCAAAACCAAAAATGTTCTTACAAGCTATCAACATGAACATTGAGGAGGAAGAGGATAGTCACTCAGCATAACAGGATAGTCACTCAGCATCAGCATAGGCAGTCTTGAAGGGATCTCACATTCATAAAAACACTATTCGGTTACATCAGCCTCAGGTGCTTGGTAGCTGGTGATCCAAGACTGATTCATTTTTATGAAGGTGAGCCGATCGACCGAGTTGGTGGACAGGTGCACCCTGTGATCGGTTACAAAGCCTCCAGCAGCACTGAATGTGCGTTCCGAAAGAACGCTGAATGCAGGACAGGCCAGTAGCTCAATTGCATACTGTGCAAGCTCTGGCCAGTGATCCATCCTCAAGACCCAGTAGGATTGTCAGTTGGAAAGGTCTCCAAGTCTGATCTTGCCCCTAGGTATTCCTGCACCATGTAAATCAGACGCTGGTGATGGCTGCTGGAACCAATCAGACCTTGGGGCTGCGGACTAAAAAATTGTCTGAATGCATCGGTCAGACGGCCACCTTCTCCACCGCTCCTTTTGTGACTGACCGAAGCCTCTACAACACGTTGTCCACGACCAGGACCAGGAAATTGTAACCTCCCAGGCTCTGCAAACGCGTTGCACAAACCTTTCTGCAAGGCCTCCCGAAGATATTTCATCCTCTGCTCCCTCTGCGACGACAGGATAAGTTCCGCAACCCTACCCTTGTAACGTGGATCAAGAAGGGTTGCCAGCCAGTAATGATCCCTCTCCTTGATCACACAAATCTGAGGGTCCTTTCTCAGGCTTTGCAGGATCAGGGAGGCCATGCAGCGTAGGTTTGCTGAGGCACTCGGTCCAGAGTCCTCTGGGTCACTAAGGACGACATGATCCGCGGCCACCTCCTCCCAGCCATGTACAAGTCCATGGGTTTCTAGGGACTGTAAACGATCCCTTGAAGACTGCTGCTGATGCTGAGTGCTAGGCTCCACCTCCATGCTGACACAATCCTCCTCTTCCCGTGTGATCGGCGGGCCCGCAGGAACACTGCCTGGATAAAGGGGGCCTTGAGAGGTAAGGAAGTCCTCCTCTTCCTCCCTCTGTTCTGCCTCAAGTGCCCTGTCCATTATTCCATGCAGCGTGTGCTCCAACAGGTACACAAGGGGGACAGTATCACTGATCCATGCACTGTCACTGCTCACCATCCTCATGGCCTCCTCAAATGGTGACATGACAGTGCATGCATTCTTGATCATGGCCCACTGGCGTGGCAAAAAAAAGCCAAGCTCCCCTGACCCTGTCCTGGTGCCATAGTCACACAGGTAGTCATTGATGGCCCTCTGCTGCGTGTGCAGCTGCTGCAGCATGGATAACATTGATTTCCATCTGGTGGGCATGTCACAGATTAGGCGGTTCTTGGGCAGGTTGTATTCCTTTTGGGGGTCAGCCAGCCGAGCACTGGCATTATATGACCGGTGGAAATGCACACAGACTTTCCTGGCTGGCCTCAGGAGATCCTGTAAGCCCGGGTACCTGCACAAGAACTGCTGCACCACCAAGTTAAGGGCGTGAGCCAAATAGAGCACATGGGTCAGTTGTCCCTGTCGGAGGGCGGAGAGGAGGTTGGTGCCATTGTAGCAAACCACCATTCCTGGCTGAAGCTGGCGTGGCTTCAACCACCTCTGAGCCTGCCCCTGCAGAGCTGACAAAATCTCTGCCCCAGTGTGGCTCCTGTCCCCTAAGCACACCAGCTCAAGCACCGCATGGCATCTCTTTGCCTGAGTGCTTGCGTAGGAGCACAGCTGGTTCCGAGGACAAATCAGCACAGGAAGAGGCCATGGAGGAAGAAGAAGAGGAGGGGGTGGAGGAGAGAGGTGTGGCAGAATTACCACTAGTAGCATTTTGGAGGTGTGGTGGCGGAAAAACCTCCAACAAGACTGTGCCCTGTCCTGCATCCTTCCCAGCTGCCAGCAGAGTCACCCAGTGCACCGTGAAAGATAGGTAACGTCCCTGTCCATGCCTGCTGGACCATGAGTCAGCGGTAATATGCACCTTACCGCTGACCGCCCTGTCCAGCGGGGTAAGACATTGCCTTCCACATGCCGGTAGAGAGCGGGAATCGCCTTCCGTGAAAAAAAGGGGGATTTGGGAACCTGCCACTGAGGTACCGCACATTCCACAAATTCACCAAAGGGGACAGAGTCTACCAGCTAAAAAGCCCGCAGTTGGAGTGCTAGCAATTTAGCCAAGCTAGCATTCAACTGCTGGGCATGTGGATGGCTTGGAGCGAATTTCTTTTGCCGGTTTAGCAACTGGGGTAGGGAAATTTGCCTGCTACAATCGGACGTTGGTGTAGCGATAGCAGATTGCCCGCAAGTACTTGCCACACCTAATTCTACACCCTTATTCCTCTCAGTGCAAGTTTCTGAGAGAAATGAAGGCATAGTGGGGTTGGAGATCCCAGCTGATGAGGAGCAAGGAGAGGTCCGCCTTTTTCTTTGGTGTGGGTCTTTTAAGTGCGCTTGCCAATGGACTGCATGGGAGTTCGACATATGTCTGGTCAAGCATGTGGTGCCCAAGCGGCTGGTGTTTTGGCCACGCTTGATACGCATCAGACATATGTTGCAAATAGCAACGGTACGATCTGCTGCACACGTCTCAAAAAAGTCCCACACCAAAGAACTTTTTTTAAAACGCGCAGAGTCAGCAGCGCCCTGCACATGCGGAGCTCTGCGGTGTGATACAGTTGGTTGGCTGCCCTTATGCTGGCCCCTGGAGGGCATCCTGCTTCGTTGGAGATGTGCCTCCTCCTCCTCCTCCTCCTCCTCTCTCCTATCAGGCACCCACATAGAGTCAGTGACCTCATTATCCCCTCCCTCCTCGTCACTGGAGCAAACATGGCAGTATGCTGCAGCTGCGGGAACATGACTGCCAGTTTGTTGTTCTTCTTGGGCACCCCCTCTCCCTGGGCTCACGTTACTGCCTTCATCCTCAACCTGGGTACCATCATCAGAGCTTTCAAAATGCTGCGCATCCTCCTGCATCGTGTACCCCATACTGTGGTTGAACAGTTCAGGGGACTCCTCAGGGCATGATGGTGGGGCTAGGGAAGGAGTAACTGATGACCTCGAGCCAATGGAATAGGCCACTTTGGCACCTTCATTGGCAGCCAAGGAACTCTGAGCCTGGGTGACAGAGGATGAGGAGGATGAGGATAGCTTGGTCATCCACTCTACCAACTCTTCTGCATGTTGTGGCTCAACACGGCCAGCTGCTGGAAAAAAGGACAAACGTGCCCCACGGCCACGTGCTGAGGATGCACCGTGTCCTCGACCAGCACTGTTGGCTCTAGACACAGAGCCTGCTTGCCCTCTTTTAGTGGCCTGTGAGTGTCTGCCTCTCCTTGGTGGCCTTCCAGACATACTTTATTTGATTTATTTGAATAGGTACACCAGGAATGGCCTGCAGAGGGATGTAGCTGCACAAATCTGGGATGTATATATATGAATAATGAATATATTGAATATACTGCAGCTACCTGAATCAACTGCCTGCCTGCAGTGTGTAAGTAGAGAACAGGAACGCTCTGCAGTGAGGTTTAGCTGCACACTGTGCACAGAATACAGTATACTGACTGAATATACTGCACCTACCTGAATCAACTGCCCGCCTGTAGTATATTAGGAAGAGAACAACAGGAACGCTCTGCAGTGAGGTTTAGCTGCACACTGTGCCCAGGATACAGTACTGAATATACTGCAGCAACCTGAATCAACTGCCTGCCTGTAGTATATTAGGAAGAGAACAACAGGAACGCTTTGCAGTGAGGTTTAGCTGCACACTGTGCCCAGGATACCGTTTACTGACTGAATATACTGCAGCTACCTGAATCAACTGCCTGCCTGTAGTATATTAGGAAGAGAACAACAGGAACGCTTTGCAGTGAGGTTTAGTTGCACACTGTGCACAGGATACAGTATACTGACTGAATATACTGCAGCTACCTGAATCAACTGCCTGCCTGTAGTATATTAGGAACAGAACAACAGGAACGCTCTGCAGTGAGGTTTAGCTGCACACTGTGCACAGGATACAGTACTGAATATACTGCAGCTACCTGAATCAACTGCCTGCCTGTAGTATATTAGGAAGAGAATAACAGGAACGCTCTGCAGTGAGGTTTAGCTGCACACTGTGCCCAGGATACAGTTTACTGACTGAATATACTGCAGCTACCTGAATCAACTGCCTGCCTGTAGTATATTAGGAAGAGAACAGGAACGCTCTGCAGTGAGGTTTAGCTGCACACTGTGCCCAGGATACAGTTTACTGACTGAATATACTGCAGCTACCTGAATCAACTGCCTGCCTGTAGTATATTAGGAAGAGAACAGGAACGCTCTGCAGTGAGGTTTAGCTGCACACTGTGCCCAGGATACAGTTTACTGACTGAATATACTGCAGCTACCTGAATCAACTGCCTGTCTGTGGTATATTAGGAAGAGAACAGGAACGCTTTGCAGTGGGGTTTAGCTGCACACTGTGCCCAGGATACAGTTTACTGACTGAATATACTGCAGCTACCTGAATCAACTGCCTGCCTGTAGTATATTAGGAAGAGAACAGGAACGCTCTGCACTGAGGTTTAGCTGCACACTGTGCCCAGGATACAGTTTACTGACTGAATATACTGCAGCTACCTGAATCAACTGCCTGCCTGTAGTATATTAGGAAGAGAACAGGAATGCTCTGCACTGATCTAGCTGCACAGGATACAGTATACTGACTGAATAAACTGGAGCTAACTGAATCAACTGCCTGCCTGTAGTATATTAGGAACAGTACACCAGGAACGCTCTGCAGTGAAATCCAGCTAAACTGTATACAGTATATATATATATATATATATATATATATATATATATATATATATATATATGTAGCACCACCCTCTCCTCTTAGGGTAAAGGAGAGGCACCCATGCCACAAGCCCGTGTCCTCTAGTTTAGAGGTCAGGCGGTGTATATGTTCCTGGGTCCCGCAGCGAGTTACCTCCTTCCACTGATTCCCATCTCCAGAATGTAGAGACGAGTCTGTACTTTTCCCTCTTTAATAAAGTCAATGTCCAAACCACTTAAACTCCAACGTTGAGTTTATTTTGTATCTTTGCTTGATAGGTAAGAGAAAGAGTAGGTGAGAGATAATAATTGAACTAGAGCAGATTCAAGCACAGAACTCCCAGATTCATCACTACTCGGTCCCGAGTGGGTACAGCTCACCTGAACAGTCCCTCAATGGTCCTAGCAGTGGTGTGGAGCTCGAACAAGCAATTTAAATCCTTCAAGGACAAGTTCAGTCTGTCCTCAAAGAGCAGCAGCACTCCGCAGGGTCAGTTCTGCGGAGCATAGGATCCTTCCCTCCGACAGGTCACCAGGCCCTTCCCAAGACAGCAATCTAACCATCACTCATCTCCTGTTATGGGACCGATCCGCCCCTGGCTTCCTCTTGATCGGAGCGTATACCCTCACCCAGGTATCCTGGGACTCCTAAATTCTGCCTGTAGACCCAGTTGAAGGTACTGGGCCTACCCGGAACATTGCGGTCTCGGGCCG
Organism: Rana muscosa; assembly: GCA_029206835.1. Taxonomy (NCBI): domain Eukaryota; kingdom Metazoa; phylum Chordata; class Amphibia; order Anura; family Ranidae; genus Rana; species Rana muscosa. Next base: position 848,384,161 of record CM055116.1, read on the forward strand.
AAGGTGCCCGAGACTCCTCAGTCGGGGTACGCACCCCCTCCTTAGGGGGCACACTCCTCTGGGTACTGGTCCCCAGGTCTCTCCTAGTAAAATGGCGTCTGCCTCTTTTATATCCTCTCCCGGCATGCACAGCAGGCAGAA